>OX602111.1:2293103-4693103 GCA_951449985.1 Falcaria lacertinaria
GGTAACGAGGGAGGTCGAAACAACACCGGAGGAGCGCCGAGAAAAATTCTCATCGGGATTTTGCACGAGCACCGACGCAGAATTGCCTGCCTCTCGCTTTTCTATCGGATACATTTTGGAGAGTGTGCACAGGAACTTCACGGCTTAGTTCCTCCATCACCTTTTCGACTTCAGACTACTAGGCGTGGGGAGAGCTTTCACCTTTACGTTGTGGATATACCACCAATACGCACTAATCGTTTTGCATCATCTTTTATAATGCGTACAGCAAAGGACTGGAATTCTCTCCCCTCGTCAGTGTTCCCTGAATCCTACAAACTGGGACCCTTTAAGACTAAAGTGAATAGGATACTAACGGGCAAGCGAGCTCCACCTTCGACCACATCTTCACTTACATCATCATCACTGTTCTATACTTAATAAAAAAATACCAAACAAAAATATACCACATGGAAGTCAGTTCGAATTATGAGATGATTTCTTTTGAACATTGGTAGTGATTTAACATATTTTATAATAACATAGCTGCACTACTACAACACAAAAATAAATAACCAAGTCTGGTCACATCGGGGCACAGGCTGCAACTATATAAGTCGCAAATCCGGCCCCATATGGAGTACTGCTGCCACCTGTAGGCCAGCTTACTCCATTTGACTCGGTTCAAAGTCGCGCCATCAGAATTATCGACGATCCGAAGCTCACGAGCGGTTTAGAGCACCTAAGTCTGCGGAGAGACTTTGCCTCCCTGTGTGTGTTCTACCGCTTGTATAACGGACAGTGTTCAGAGGAATTGTTCGACATGATGCCTACGGCAACATTTTACCACCGCACCTCTCGCCATCGGCGGGGAATTCACCCCCACACTTTGGAACCGAAATGGTCTCGCGAGTGATACCCCTGGTGTTGCAAGCGTCCATGGGCTACGGTGACCGCTTACCATCAGGTGGGCCGTATGCATGGTTGCCACTTTAGTGGTATAAAAAAATTCCTAGCTGGGAATTAAGTAGTTTAGTTTTGTTTTCACTTTAATTTAGAGTAGCAGTGTCGGTGACGCACGTACTCTCCTCTTATAAAAATGTCCTCCAAAAACACCTGACATTTAGTGAAGGTGGATTCATAAACTCTGTTAGGTCAGACGTTATTTGAAAATCATTAGATAACAAAAAATAGTAGCGCTTTTGTCTTGCCCCGCCCACTGAAACAGCTCAAATCCCAAACTGGTTTTGTGGTAAGCCCACATTGAGGTAATTTAAATGTCACTCAGTAGTATTATCGCTCACAGAATTAGACAAATAACTTATGTTAATTTTATAAGATCAGTTCCAGGCCAGAATCAACGTATTTAATTTGTTGGAGAAGAGAAGTAATATCTGAAGCTCAATTTGCTTGGTATTACTTGAATCTACGATGTTGCTAACCGGTCGGTCGTCAAACAAAATTAACCTGTACAGAAAACGTGTCTAAAACTTTTTTTTATTAGCTCTATGTTGACCACAGTTTTATGTTGGAGGAAGGCACGAAATCTACCAATTTTTTTATACTCTCTTTACCTTGGCCCCCTTACCCTTTTTACATTACTTACCCATTTTACAGGAGAAATCTGGCATTTGCGGGTAGTAGCAACAAAACATAAACTAATCATTATTGTATACCATTACGTACCTAATCATTATTGTATACCATTAAACTGGGACACAAGCATACGATCGACCTGATGGTAAGCAGTCAACGTAGCCTATAGTGCTAGCAATACCAGGGATATCACTAACGCGCCTAACTAATTTATGCTTATTGTTGTGTTGTAGGGGTAACACGTATTTTACCCCTCCATCGCTGACCCTGATAGGTCATGTCGTCGTTCCAATTTTCACGCTACATAGGTGTTACGGTCCGGCTACCGGTGTCACGTGTGTGAATGAAACTTAATACAAGTTCCGGAACCATCGTCTCTATAATTCCTTCCGGTAATGAAATCCGGAATTCGGTGGGTTTCTCATGCTCCATTCACACCACTTGTAATTAACATTATATATATATATATATATATATATATATAAGTAGAGACTTATGTATTGAGGTATGTGTATGGTTTCTTAATGTTCGACTGCGGTATTTCACGAGGATTGGTTGGTTGAAGATCGAGGACATTTCGATGTAGACATGTACACATAATATAGTTGAAACTGTATTAAGTCTTGTTCATACATTGACTAAGTATGCACTGTATTCATTCATAATTGTCATCAATTGAAGCTTGATCGATCGTCTTATTGGCGGAGAAAATACTCACGTTAATAATGTTATACAAATTACGATAAAAACATTAAGAGTTTCGAGGAATGTACCGAAATCTTAAAAACAGAACCCACCATTGTAATGTTAGCTTACCAACGACATACATAGATAAGATTCTGGCATCATTCATCTCTTATTTAACAAGTAGGTAATATTAATTGCTATCAAATAATTTTTACGAGTTTCATTTATGACAAGAGTCTGATTATCTCAGTGGTTATTAGGAGCTCTTTAAATAATATTTATTACCTATGTACCTCTGTGACGAAAGAATTGTACCAACCCATTTTGTCCAAAAATGTGTTGGTAGCTAAATCCACTAAAAAGACAGGTAGGCACACAACAAAATACATTCTTTAATCACACCTTAACAATTAGAAATAAATGCTTCTTATCATTAGCCTACGGCCGTTACACTTTTAGTATGTGAAAGGCTTCTCAATAAACATGAAAGCATGGGAAGCACGCTCCAGCCTGAATGGCTGCGTGACGTGACTGCCGGGATGTCAAAGCATGATGTAGCATGGTTTGACACTTAACAAATAAAGAGCACGTAAAACCTCCGCTGCCGCCCCACAAATTCGCTGTTCATCTGTGACAGATGATAGGACTCGGGCTGCTATTGGGCTCAGAAATCGGAAAACAAGCTGCACCATCTCGACTTAAATACATTATTTTTACTTTGCATCAATCATCTGTCAAGATGATGTGGCTAATGATGTCGATGATGTCAAACGTTATAAAAATGATATAATTAATTTTATTCCAGGGAAGTCACACTCCAAACAGCTCCCCGCGCAACAGTGGCGATGAAGTGACACTGACCCTGCCGACAGGACGCAACTATGGAGCGATCGGTGCCGTGGAGAAGGTCACGTACACCTGGGCGGACATCAACGCCTTCGCCACAGAGAACCGTAACAGAAGTAGGCGCTTCTGGAACTTCTGGAAGGCCAGCTCTAACGGCATGTTTCAACAGAGAAAACAGCTTCTCAGGAGTGGTGAGTTTATTTCATTTGTTTTATCTGGAGAAGTTTATAGTTTAATATCAAAGATTTTAAAAAGAATCCATGTTGCGTTACCGGTTTGAAAGAGGGTTTGGATTATGGATGTATATTGACATCAAGCATTAAAAACCAGTAGTGAATTCTATTCAACCTAAATCAGCGTTTGACGCTGAATAGAACTGCAGTATAAAGTCGCTACGTTCAAGCTTCTTTAAACCAACCATCTCATGAATTCAAACCAACCATCCGTATTCTCTCAGTGAACGGCGCTGCATACCCTGGCGAGCTGCTAGCCATCATGGGTTCTTCAGGGGCCGGTAAGACCACCCTGCTGAACGCGCTAACGTTCCGCACTCCAAGCGGAGTGGTCTCCAGCGGAACTAGAGCTCTGAATGGTCAGCCAGCCACGCCTGAAGCCCTGACTGCCATGTCGGCGTACGTACAGCAACAAGACTTGTTCATCGGTACTTTGACAGTTAGAGAACATTTAATATTCCAGGTTAGGATTTAACTTATCTACTAATAGGCTTAAGTAAGAAGCTATCTCAAACATTTGTCCTCTCTAGAAAATTCTAGAAGTCAACCATTAGAGCAGCTCATATACATTTTGAATACTTTTAAGTGAACTGTATATGAATATAAAATTATAAAAATCAAGTTTCACCTACATAATTATAGATAAAGTATCTGACCAAAACCAGAATCACGCGGGAGGGTGCCAAGAATGCTGGCTCATTGCACGCTGGATAACAATTCTAAATCTCTGAGCGAGATAATGTTCCAAATTTTAATTCGTGACGTATTCGTGGCGTGAATGAATGTTATACTGCATGTTTAACAAGGCGTCGATAGTTTTATTGAGGACACTGATGCCAATTCTGTTGTTCAAATTACTAAACTTAACTAATTTGACAGGTCTAAAAATATTGCCATCCTTATTAAACCCCGCACATGAGAAAGGGTTAGCAAGACTTTGAGAACTGCCAAATTAGTTGTGTTAGGTAATTTTGAACAACAGAATCGACACCAATATCTAACACCCTGGCATTTTATCCAAAGCGTTCTTGGGGTCGGTTTGATGTGGCCGGAGAGTTTTACTCAATTCGTATTTTTAAATCTACTTCCATGGGAAACCACGCTGCCACTTCCGTTAGACTTTCCTAAGGTTTTTGATAAGATTTTCCAAAGTTCTTGGAATTTATGATAAATCTATGTCCTATTAGCTTATTCATATTCTTATTGTCTCTATCTTCGCTTACGTAAGCTACACACGTGGTCGCATCTCATTGGCCTTATATTAAATTGGGTTGAATAATTAATGAGCGCTTGGAAAGACAAAACCTATCTTAAATAACAAAACAAGTAGAGAAGTGGTGACTACCTAAAAAAATCCGGCATTTGCCCTTGACTCTAGCGTAGCGTACGTTTAAGGTTAAATAAAAAATTGAATGTAAGGACATATAAACATCAATATTATAATAAAAAATATTTTCTAGCATTAAAAAAATACGATAAGTAAGCTATTGGTAGAACATATTATCAAAGTACTCAATGATGGAGTGCTCGGAATCGGTAGGCATGGATGAAGAGATATGGAATAGAAGCAAAAGAGATGTGTAAGGCAAGAGTGAAATAGCGCTCTATACCGTTTGCCTACCCCGTGAGGGAGTTGGCGTGATATATGTAGTATAGAAATTAAAAATATTTTTTACTACGATTAATAAATGCTTTGTAAAAGCTAACTTACGAAATAGTTTAGACCCTATAATAGTTTGATTTTATTTAAGCTTATTTTATAACAATGTTCATCTTTTTTCAGGCTCTCGTCCGAATGGATCGCCATATCCCTTACGCCCAGCGCATGCGTCGAGTGCAAGAAGTTATTATTGAGGTAAGCAAAGAACTTGTTGCAAATATGTATTTAATTAACTTCGAACAGTTTGAACTTAATCCAGCAGATATAATACTAATTCGAAATCAAAATTGTTTATTCAGTTTCAACATTGCGCACGACTAAGCAGCCTGCACCAAGGATATACCTACTAGATCTCTTATCAATCATACTTAGCTCAGCATGTCAGCTACGGCATGCAATCTAATTCGCAATGATGTGCATTATCCCTTCAAGATAGTATACATATAGACATCCTACGCCCAAACCTATTAACGTTTCAACACATTTGATCTATCGACTCTATCGTAACGTATCAAAACCCCCGACGAAAAACCAGTGGTGTTATAAGTTTTATCAGATTTGTTCGCTCAAGTACCTCGTATATTCGTCAACGAAATTCCTTGCGGCTTAGTAATTATTATTTCCCAAGATTAATTTCATTGAAATACATATCATCAAAATAATTGCACATTAAAATACTATTAGTAGGTATTTACAAATTTCTGACAGTTGTTATATGTTGTGCAATTTACGAGTACCGATTTATTGCAAATCGGATTTTATTTTTATTACACCATGTGATGTTAGTTTTCTTTTTGTTATTATTTGCATTTTTTACCTTGTCTATTTCTTCGACATGATCACTGATAAGTCAATAGCCTGAACAGCCTGATACAAATTCGTTAGATTTGTCTTCATTTTAGCGTAAGTCCTTATTCTATGATTCATTGTGTAACTGACTTATTTTAAATATGGCGTTTACGGTTTTTTAAGCGTTTAGGCCTATATTTTATTTAATAATTTCTGTTTCTATCTAGTATCTATTGTCTACATCTCGCCTATCTCTCCTACAGCTAGCGCTATCAAAATGCCAGAACACAGTGATCGGTATCCCTGGACGACTGAAGGGCATCTCAGGTGGAGAGATGAAGAGGCTGTCCTTCGCCAGCGAAGTACTCACAGACCCACCGCTCATGTTTTGTGACGAGCCTACGTCAGGGCTAGACTCCTTCATGGCCCAAAATGTTATTCAGGTATGTTTATTTAAAGGAATAGTCAACTAACTTTTGACATGCTTCGTACAAATATTTGGCTTAGAAGTAGTTAGAAGTATAATATAGTTAGAGTGATACCCCTGGTTTCGCTAGCATCCATAGGCTACGGTAACTGTTTACCATGAGGCGGGTCGTATACTTGTTTGTCACCTAAGTGTTATAAAAAAAATGTTCTGATAATAACACAGTGTCGTGGTTAAATAACGGGGCGTAATTAAATAACTACAATGATTACCAGACAACTGGTAGACTACTAAAAAACTTTTTAGTAACATTAAATACATATTTGTATATCTTGTTAAAAATATCACATACCCAGTCTCAAGGCAAACTAAAATATTCATCAGAATACACCAAGGTCTCGTCGCTGAGTAAATGAAGACAAATGAGACATAAAATTACCAAAGAAAATCTAATGAATTCAGTGTAAAATGAAGCAGACCTTTCCAAAAAGATAGTTATATACTAAGTACTTGAGGCCCATAACATTTTAAGCTGGTATGACCACGGTTACGGTGACTGATTTCATCAGGTAGGCGTTGTGCCACCTTAGTAGTATAAAAGAAATGACAGAAATGCGCGTAAGTAATTTTGTTGGTCCTATTCAAGCCCAACTCCGTCTATGAGTCTACTTTCACTGCTTTGTTTCAGGTGCTAAAAGGTCTAGCACAGAAGGGCAAAACAGTGATATGCACCATCCACCAGCCGTCTTCAGAGTTGTACGCTATGTTTGACAAGCTGCTCATCATGGCGGATGGTCGAGTCGCTTTCTTGGGCTCACCAGAACAAGCAACTGAGTTCTTTAAAGAGTAAGTATACGATATAGCTCTAAATTTTGAAAAAATGCTAGCTGCTCTAAAATCTTGAATTTTATAAGCCCGTATGCAATTTGAAAGAAGAAATAAGGTCTTCTTCTAATAGATGTCTATCAGAACATCAGAATCCTGTGATTTTAGAGACGATTCCAGTTTCTCTGATAAAGCTACGTGTTGAAATAATTTATTCATATATTTATTCATGTTTTGAAAACTGCAGATTGAATTAGTTTTGTGATGTGTTTACTTTATGCCTTAATCACAGCCTGATATTTTCTGGCTCATTTTCCCTAGTAATACTGTCATGTTCACACTAAAAAAACCTAATTATCCGTTGTCCTCAGTCTGGGAGCGGCATGCCCTTCTAACTATAACCCGGCCGATCACTTCATCCAACTGCTGGCCGGAGTGCCAGGAAGAGAAGAGGCGACACGGCACACCATAGACACGGTTTGCACCGCCTTCGCCAAGTCAGAGATTGGCTGCAAGATCGCTGCAGAGGCTGAGAACGCACTGTTCCATGAGGTAAGAATAAATTAGGATTACATAATTTTGTTCTAAAAATTAATCAACTTCGTTATGCACTTGATGCTTTTGTACATCTGTCTGGATATACGATTCTTATTAAAGTGTTTCTTGTTGGTAATCCTAAAGTAAATTAATAAATTCATGCAAATTTGATAGGAAAGAGTTTTTAAAGAGCTTTCGCTTAGGTATATTATGTTGATTTACAATGTTGCTTATTCTGTTGTACGAAATCACTAAAATTAAACTAAACCTATTTGACAGGACCAAAACTATTGCCATCCTTATTTAATCCCGCACATGAGAAAGCGATATCAAGACTTTTAGTCCTGTCAAATTAGCTTACTTTAGTGACTTTTTACAACAGAATCGACACCAAAATCAGAATGCCACACATAGGCATTAATATTGCTTCCTAAAAGAAGGAAAGAAATAACTGATGAATGACATCTAAACGACTGTCTCGTGGTATGCAGCGTAAGATCTCCGCTGGTTGGGCCGACGCTGCGTGGTCGCAAGCAGCGGCGATTCGCGCGCGCCGGTCGCCGTACAAGGCCTCGTGGTGCGCGCAATTCCGCGCCGTGCTGTGGCGCTCCTGGCTTTCCGTCACCAAGGAGCCTATGCTCATCAAAGTGCGCTTCTTGCAGACCATTGTGAGTACTGTTATCAAACATATGCATTATTGAGCAGCCCCATTACACTTTGAGGTTGCAGTTAGGTAATAAATACAATGTGTTCGAACGGATTGAATGTTTTGGACATTTGTTAAGGATCCGCCAGAACTGCTTCAGGGAAATGGCTTAACTCGCTAGACTTCGAGAAAAAGGTCAAACGTTAAACTCGAGTCGGCCAGGATAGGAAACTGGGAAACTGGGCTTGCAGACCCTACGCCTTTTTAACCAAACCTAGTGGAAATCTATAGGACAGGCCTTTGTGCAGCAGCGGATGTACTGAGACCGTTGCATAATGATGATAACACTTTTTTTTATACCACTAAGGTGGCAAACAAGCATACGGCCCGCCTGATGGTAAGTGGTTACCGCAGCCTATGGACGCTTGCAACACGAGGGGTATCACCGCGCGTTGCCGACCCTTGAAGAACACTATCATTTATCCAGTGGTATAGATCAGATTATGTAATTGTGAATGTATTTCAGATGGTATCGATCCTGATAGGGGTGATCTACTTCGGTCAGCAGTTGGACCAGGACGGCGTGATGAACATCAACGGCGCCATATTCATGTTCCTCACCAACATGACCTTCCAGAACATATTCGCTGTTATTAACGTGAGTTATATCAGCTTCTACTTTACTGACTTCTTTTGTTACAACCGTTTGTGGGACTTAGCTTTCTTAAAATATCTCGTATTTAGACGATCTAATGGTTTCTTTTTTGACCATAATTAGTGGTTGTTTCATCGATAAACTAGATTAGCGGGATTGGAATCACCTGTACCGTCAAATTACCTTCATAGTGTACGAGTCCACTTATAAAACATATGAGTAGGTATAGGTTGTCATCATCATCACATTATTACTTGGCCCTAATATACATACATTATCAGTCATATATTATTTATGCGAAGCTTTTAATATACAAATAATTTTAATACGAGAATTGAAAGAAGAATCCCTACTAATATTATAAATGCGAAAGTAACTGTGTGTTTACTGCCTTTTCGTAATGAAATTTGGCAATGAGATATACAATAATCTTTATTTATAACAACGCGGGTGAAGCCGCAGTTTTGATATATAATGTTCGGATCATGTTGAAAGTTTTTATTTAATAGGTTTAACTCAATTATAATAAAAACTTAAAATAAACTAAACTAAGAAGTACAAAACTAACCTAAACGTAAAATAAATGTCCCGAACCACTGTCACGGGGAAGTGTGCCAAGAAGGCTGGCGGCATTGCCACGCTGAATTGCAATGCTTATCCTTTGGGCCAAATATTCGCCAGCCCTCTTGTCTTGTTGAAAGTAAAAAAAATAGCGTAGGTGCCGTTATGAGATCAGCCAAGGAAAAAAGTTAAGATAGATTGTATGCATGGTTACCGTATTGGTAAAATTTCTTAAGGACACGATTTTTTATTTTTTCAAATATGTGAAATTCACACTACTAGGTAGGGTATTATGGCATGATGAACAAAGGATGTAATTACAAACCTTAATAAATTGTTAAATTTAGATTACTAACCTTTTTAACAGTTTTATGTTCATTTCAATGTTGTTAAGTTTCCAACTAGATTCTACCATAACTCTTTTGCTTTTGCTCGCTCCTCGAGTAAGGCCACAACTGCCTCAAGATAACATCGGATACAGAACCCTAAAAAATATATTATGGTTTATTCAAATTACTACCTACGCTTACCCATTGTGATAAAAAACCGAGTTCGTCGAACCATAGCCTATGTGAAATGTTATAAGTAGAAGTACCGGTCCTTTATATAGATTTCATGACTGTACCGAGAAAAAAATACTTCAAAGAATTTGAATATTTCGATGAACTGTTTTGTTATTTAATGCTCGTCTGTTTATTAATGAACAATACTGAAAGTATTTGCGTTATCATATAAAAAAATATTCAGCTATGAATGCCATAAGATGAGAGATTATTTTATCATATCTTCGGACACAGGCGCCGGCGCCGGGTGCGACACCTTTGTTTAACGAAGCAGCTCTAAAAGATAATAAAAGTGAGGCACTTTTAACATCACTCAGATAAGAATCGCAGGAAATCCTGAGGTTATAGTTAATTTAAAAATAAACTCATACATTCAGAGTATTTACAAATACATACGTCATCACGCCGTGTCCTTTCCGGGTAGGCAAAAAAAAGACTGCCATTTCATTCTTGACTTGCACACCTCTTGTGCTATGAATGAAACTCGACCTAATAATCTTCAATTGAAAGACGTCTATCCTTAAGTAGTTGATTGGATGAAATTATAAGTACCTAGATTCTAGCTTGCTTTGCGGATAAGTATTGCTGGATATTAATCGTGGGCTAGAATAAAGTCTTAAGGGAACCCGATTTCTTTGCAGGCGGAAAGTAGACGCTAATGATTTTCACGGTGTACTAAATATCAAATAGCCTAATTCTATTTGCATAGAACTTCAGATCAATTTAAAAAGGTAGGTGGAACTTGGTGAGTACGCGCACGCCCCTGGCGTGGTGATATGCGTGTATAGTGATTAAGTGTAGTAACATCAAGTGGAGAAAACACTCTTTTCCACTCATTTCTATCCACAAAATAAACCTACCTATCTCCACAGGTATTCTGCTCAGAGCTGCCAATCTTCATCCGCGAGCACCATTCAGGAATGTACCGAGCTGATGTATACTTCTTGTCGAAAACGTTGGCTGAGGCACCTGTGTTCGCGACGATACCTCTCGTTTTCACCACTATCGCCTACTACATGATAGGGCTGAACCCTGATCCGAAGAGGTTCTTCATAGCTTCAGGGTTGGCAGCGCTGATAACCAACGTCGCCACTTCATTTGGTGAGTCAGTTTTTTTTTTCTTAAGGTAAGAGGCGTACGTAAAATGGAGCCGTCCGACTGGGGACTGTACCATCACCTTACCTTAGAAGACCTCAATCAAATAGCAATACTTTGATGTATAGACAAGTAAGTTTACTGGTCTGTGAATAAAATTGACACACACATACATATAATCACGTACGTGTTATACAAGTATTATATAGTATAAAAATGAATCGATGAATGTGTTGCTAAGCGCAAATCTCGAGAGCAGCTGAACCGATTTCGCTAATTCTTTTATTAGAATATTCCTTGAAGTACTAGGATGGTTCTTACCGTAGAGGAAAAATTATAAATTGCCTGAAAAAGTTTAAAAACGGGTAGACAAAATATTTGATAAATGTCTACCCGTGCGAAGCCGGGGCGGACCGCTAGTTAGCTATATATATACATTTATAGGCAGTGAGCAGCGACGGCCCTAGAGTAGAGCGAGAGAAGCAGTCGCTCTAGGCGCCAGGTAACAAGGAACGTCAAAATGTTTTTTTATAAAGAAAAAAAGAAATAGTTATTAGAGTATTGACTAAAGGGCACCGAAAGACAGTCTCGCTCTACCCTGATCATGGACTAGGGCTGGCACTGATAATGTGTGATCATTTTCATTTATTGAACAGTGAATAGTGAGTAAATAAAAAATCTAGCTACGAAACTTTTATCGTGCACTCTCTTTCACATATTTTTTTTCTTTTTCTTGCCAACACCACACCAATGCAGCATAATAATTATTTTCCAAACCATAAAAAATACAATTAAAGATGTGTCAGTCGGTGTCGCACATTGGCCATTTTAATTGTCTATGAATCAAATATTTTATGAGCACTCAGTCATATAAATCGGCCACGCGTGTTCGATCGAAGAGTTAGTGGACATTCCACAGTTTTATAGTTTCTAGTCTAATACATAATAAACTAGCTGTTACCAGCGGCTTCGCCCGCGTGGTTTTGTGTGTATGAAGAGCATTCTGACTGAGCTGATTAAGAAGTTATACAGACTTTCAACTATGTCCTTCCGAGGTTGATCTATCTCATCGCCAAATTTTATTATGATCCGTTTAGCCGTTTACTTGAAAAGGTAACAAATAAATAGAGTTACTTTTGCATTTATAATATTAGTATGGCTTATTATTTCATAACATGAAACAATCTTTATCTTGTTATGTAGTCAGTTCGCATCATCGCTGGTAATGAGTTCAGATTCCAAATTATAAAATAGATAATTTAAAACCGACTAACGTGATGTTTTTATAACAAGCCTAATAAGTTACGAAGCACCTACATAATAGTTTAATTATACTGGCAGACACTATGCTTATCTGATTATTTCTACTTAGATTAGGTCACTGAATCATAAAATAGTAGATTGTTATACTAGGTGCTAAAGTGACCCATTGTATACGAGGTACTTTTATTCCCGAGCTTTAAAGAGAGTGTTAATATAAACAGAGTTACAATGGGCTTTAGCGCCGTGTATAACACTCTGCTCTGCTTTTCACTACGAATGCGCAAAATTAAATAATCCAAAAAAAAAATGACGGTTATCAATTCAATTAGTAATTAGAGAAGATTTCGCGCCAATTTCTGTCTTTTTATTTCTTCTGTAGCCGCAACGCAATGCACGTATTCCTACGAAGAAATCACCGATAGGGTAGTTCCATTTTCAAAAATTAAATATTATTATTTTTCATAAACCAGTTATAGGTAAGTCGAGTCTTTATTCATAATTGTTCTATTTATGAATAGATGTTTTTGTTTTTATAAGTTACATACAAAAATAAAAAAGTAAAACCTTTTTCCCTTAGAACACTAACAGTATCATTCCAGAGCGTGGAAAAATTTGAATATCCTGATTCAAATTTTTCCATGCTCTGGAATGTTACAATGACGAAAGTCGTCGTACATACGGTTTTTATACAGAAAGGGTTTGAACATTGCAACTCAAATTACTCGTCAATACCCTTACTACGTGACAAAACAAAAAAATCTTACTATTCTTAAGGATTTCATGAACGAAGAACCGGATCTTAAAACACGAATTAAATTAAAAGCTTTGATAAAAAGAATATAAAATCTCGATTCTTAAGTTTTGAGTATGTGTTGCGTGGGCAAGGCTTAGTTTCGTTGTATTTTTTGTATATGTGTGCGTGTAACTGTGTGTATGTAGTATGTACGTACATTGCAAGGCGTAGTTTTCACCGGCGTGACTTCGTGGTTCGCAAAGTTCCATCTACGTACATTTTATTTGAGTATCTAAGATATGCCGTGTGGTCATGTTTGTTTACGATGTCCACATATCGA
Organism: Falcaria lacertinaria; assembly: GCA_951449985.1. Lineage (NCBI taxonomy): Eukaryota > Metazoa > Arthropoda > Insecta > Lepidoptera > Drepanidae > Falcaria > Falcaria lacertinaria. The sequence goes on from OX602111.1 coordinate 2,306,539, forward strand.
CCGACTACAACGAACCATGACACGCAAACAAAATAAGATTACTCACATTATAATATTGCTTAATATAATAAATACCACAAAAAAACTTAGCAAAAAAAAAATGACGGCTTAATGGGCTTATAATTGATTCAATAACAACAAACAAACGTTGAGAATATAGTTGGAAAATGTTGCATAACTATAATCATGTATGGTGTAACTTCGTAAGCACGCCTCCAAGGTACAATTTTATATTTATGCTCCATAAAAAGACCGACAAGGTTTCCTCACACATCATTTGTCCAAAACCGGTTCGGTTCACACACCAAAAAACAAAAAATCATCAGTAGTGTTTGCTTTGATACCATTCGTATACTAATTGTTGAATTAGATCGATCAGTTTTAATGATAGCCCGTTTGTCTATCAACGAAAAGTAAACAAGATGGAACTCATAAAAACTGCTCTTAAAGAAGTTATTTTATTTTGTTTTTTTTGGCACAACATCGGCTAATGTATAGGCTAATTTCACATATCAAATGAGTACAAATTGTCTTATTATCTAGCCTACTTACTAATAACAGGTGTGAGACTATTTAGTTCCAGTTGATGATTACTACAGACAAATTGTGCTGTGTAAGCTGTCTAAACTTAATGACTATTGGCCTGAAGTGATATCTACATTTATTATTCAAATTCGACTTAGTAATATGGGAATCAATCAGACATTAGTAAGATAAATTAATAATGACTAGAATGCCTTATCGGATGCAATACAATAGATTAAACTATTTAAGTAAGTTATTTACATAGATATCAATTTCTCAATGTAAATGTCACCTAAGAACATCAAGACTTACATTTATCATGGTGGACCGTTAAGCTATGAGAACTATAATACATGCCAGACGACAAACGCCGATAAGCGCACATACTTAGCTAGAAGTTCCAATAATAAATTACTAAAATTTATAAATATACTTATTGCTATGGTCTTATTAGTAACATTCATAATAGGTCTGATCAAATGTTCGTTGTATCTCGCAACTTCACAGTCTAATAAGCGAATGCGGTAAAGAACCTCTTTGATGTGACACATAGCGGGCAATTTCTCCTAACCACAAGAGCTCGAATGTCTAGTATAGTGAAGCTAATGACCGCGTTTCGTAACCGTCCACGTATTTACATAGCCCCTGATAAAAAACCGGATAAAGATTGTTACGAAAACATGTAAGAAACTTCTGGTAAATAGGTAAAAAATTTTGATACTATTGTGTATGTTTCTGCATTAACTTTGACTAAAATTGTGCCCTGTCTTGTTAAAAAACCCATGACCCATGAATGAATTCCATTCCGTATTTGCATAATTTAATTAAGCGTAAAATTAACTTAGTACCGTTCACATCAACTCCGTCTCTTTTTTTAACCCTCGGATCAAGAACTAACCCCTCGTATTGTAATTTTAACGTGGGTATCTGTGTATCTGTCTGTGCAACACTGGCAACGTAGCTAGTAGATCCTATACGGATGAACTGATTTTGATTTGGTTCTTTTTATTCAAAGGTGGCTTAATCGAATGTGTTCTTAGCTACAATTATTGTAGAATTGTGAGTACAGGTTTTATAAAATACCTTATCATTATGTGAATTTAAAGAATGTGTGGTTTGTGTGTGTGTAGGCTACCTGATATCCTGTGCCAGCAGCAGTGTGAGTATGGCGGCCTCGGTGGGGCCACCCATCATCATACCGTTCATGCTGTTCGGTGGGTTCTTCTTGAATTCTGGGTAAGTGAATTAATTTCTCTCAAATTTCCAGGAGGTATGTGACTTTGAGGTGTTAAAATTGGAATTAAAATTCACGTACATAACACTGATACTAAGATGTAGATTGTTTTATATATTGTGCGGCGTAATATGCCGCCGTCGTTTATAGACGTTATTAACTTTTTCTAACGTCTTTGCATTCCAAATACAACAATCCCATTCAAATTATAAAATGTGTTTTTTATTAGTTTTATTATTAAGTAGCTGTTACCTGCGACTTCGTCTGCATTTATATATGTACGGATGTATGTATGTGTTGTAGTATTGTGTTTCTGCGGTGAGTTAGGTTGCCAGTGCTCCACGAGGATACGCTGCGCTAGTAATACCCCTGTTATTGCTAGCGGCTATGCGTACGGAGACTGCTGACCAACATGTGGGCCCGTATGTACGTGTGCCACCTTAGTGGTAAAAAAACGAAATAAATATGAAATCCAAATATAAATCCGATTCTATTCTTTTATTGAAATGTGCATGTTCTATTCGTAGATCCATCCCCCCGTACCTGGGATGGATATCGTACTTGTCTTGGTTCCGCTACGGCAACGAAGCCCTGCTGGTGAACCAGTGGAGCGGCGTGGAGACCATCGCGTGCACCAGGGAGAACTTCACCTGCCCCGCTTCCGGACAAGTCGTGCTCGACACCCTCAGCTTCTCGGAGGTGACACTTTATTCTACCTTTTGCCCGTGACTTAATCTGCTTGGGTATAGAACAATATTATAAATGCGAAAGTTTGTGATTATGGATGAATGGATGTTTGTTACTCTTTCACGCTAAAACTACTCAACGGATTTGGATGAAATTTAGAACACAAATAATTTGTAATCTGGATGAAGACATAGGATACTTTTTATCCCGGGAAAATGTTTTAATCCCGGTAAAAAGTTTTTATCTCGGGAAAATTTTAGGTTCCTCTGAGATTCTAAGCTCAACGCGAAGCAGAAGATAGTTTATAATATAACTTCTCGGAGGTGAAACTTAATACTACCTTTAGCCCGTGACTTCATCTGCTAGGACGTAGACCTTTTTTATACATTTTTAAACATCTTTGGATGACATTGTTAAAAGTACCTCGGACTAAGAGACAGGTCATTCGTTTTTGAACCGACTTCAAAAAAGGAGAAGGTTCTCAATTCGACTGTTTAAAAACATACATTCGTATGAATATCTTCCAATTCCATTATTCCATGTGTGTAAGTCCTCTAGCTATGACATAGACCAAAGCAAAAACAATCATGAAAATACAACTCAAACAGTCAGTAAAATTGTCCTTTGAGAATATTTCTTAGACCACAGTCAAAATCAAAATCAAAATCAAAAAGTTTTTTTTCTGTTAAGGCCCTAGTAAGGCACCTATGAACGTCTAAGTAATCACCGGTTTACAGATTCTGTCAAAAAAATTATACACCACTATCGTTATTTATATTGGTTTTTTTTCTACAGGATGACTTCACAATGGACGTCGTCAACATGGTGCTCCTCTTTATCGGATTCAGGCTGCTGGCGTACATTGCCCTCGTGTTGCGCACGCGTCGTGCTAAATGATTCGCATACATTTATTAGACAAATAGCTTAATTAATATTTTATTTTAATTACCTACCAACTATATTATTGTTTCACTCGATATTTGTACCTTGTATGGAAGCTGTGGGTGGTTATTACACTTTAAAGGAAACTCAGTTCAAATGTAATTGTTTGAAGGTTTGTAATCAGTCTGAATGTAATCCGCTAAAAAATTTGTTAGATTTTTTTGGTATTTTTTTCTTTTATGAACTATTACAACATCAAAGTGCCAATTTGAATTCATGACTTACATTTATTAGATTTACATACGTATGTAAATTTACATTTTTGAATTTGTTTCGAGCAATGCCCTTCGTTGTAATTATGTGACAAAAATTAAAATAATAAATAAACATTGTTAAAAAAAAACATGAATTACTCCCTAAAAATATTTTATAATCTTTTGCACCTACATTAACTTCTGTTTAATCAGAGAAAATGCACCTTACCTACCTATCTAAATCAGTAAAAACATGTCGGTGACGCAGTCTCATTAACTTTTCGGTGACGCGAGCCCATATGTATTGCCCCTACCAAAAAATCCCAAACGGCTAAAGAAGTTTTCACTTCACCAATCTCCCAGTAGCTAGCATTAGTTTTCAAACACCTAAGGAGTTCTTGGTGGGTATCAAGAAGCGGTTGGAATATTTTTAGTGTCTTCAAATTCATCTAACTCGTGACACTGATATAGCTGAGACGAATTAAATCAAATAAGAAAAAGAAGCCAAGCGCGCTAAACAGTTTCTAATCACACCGTTTTTCGAAACACATGGAGGTAGATATAAATATTTGTCCTACCCGCGCATCAAGGAGAGGGCGGCAACTACAATCAACAATCAGTCAGCTCGTGACCACGGCCGATGCAACTTGTCGAAAGTTTTTGTTACGTTTTTGATATGAGTTTCTACCCAGGTATTTTTCGCAAGGTATAAACAAGAAAATAAATTGTCATTGTAATGTCAGCAGTACCAAATACTACTGACATTACAATGACACTGGCGCTAATATAAACAAAACTAATAGTAAATAGAGGTTAAATTACGCAATACAAGAACCTCGAGGCCATACATTTTGGTTACGTAAGGGCACCTGTGGGCGATTACTGGATTTTAGGTAAGTACCAAATGCATATATTAATATTTATAGTGAATATTTATTAGTTATACATATCTAGTTAAAACATACTTATCATCACGCCAAGTCCCGCACGGGGTAGGCACAATAAAGCGCGATTTCTCTCTTGACTTACACACCTCGTATGCTTCTTTTACATTCATCAATCTTTTCATACATGCTCGTCGATTCAGAGTTCTCCTGAACTTTTCATTATTGAGTTTTGTAATTTGACCAAGCTAAAAGGTTCGAACATTGAAGTTTGAACTTATCTACTTAAGTAGTAAAATAAATATATTTATGTAGGTATATTGAAAATAGGTATTTATTCTTATATTAATTAAGTTGGTGATATAATATGACTATTAATTTGTCTCGTCACTAGTCTGGCAGCATCTTTATGCGTGCGATTACGTTGTGCCCCACTTAAAAACCTAACAGCGTAGGATAATATAAGGTATTCTGTGACGGTAATTATGTCTGTGTGATTGAAAACTGATTTTAAACGAAAAAGTGGTAGGGCAAAAATCTCTTCACACCCTTCTTGAAGAAGGGTCAGCAACGCGCAAGTGATACCCCTGGTGTTGCAAGCGTCCATAGGCTACGGTGACTGCTTACCATCAGGCGGGCTGTATGCTTGTTTGCCACCTAAATGGTATTAAAAAATAGGAAACCAAAAAAATCATAGGTCAAAATTAATTGGTGTAAGCCGACACACCTACTATTTCACAACACACTTTTGTCTCACATCTTTCAACACTGACAGCCAGCCATGTAACAAGATCTTTCACATGGATATGGCATGGAGTATTTTAAAACAACAATGATATACCTATAGCTCAGAGTAGATAATATATGACGTCCTATAGGTAGCAATAATAAAATACTTTGTAGAGGTAGGGCGAATTGGGATCGCCTGTGGGTTTTCACATTAATATTGGAGCCGGACTGGGTATTGTTACTCCACCTTACAGAAGACCGCAGCAAAACTACTTTGATTTAATATGTTAGAGCGTGTTAGTAGAGTGTAGAGTGAGAAATAGCCATCACGTGTCTATTTCATGCGGGGACAGTTTTTTTCTGGCTTATCAGATAGAGTATCACGAATTCTCTTGCCACATCTGTCGCAGATGAACGATATGTATATGCACTGTATGCAGATATACTGATTAATATGACTCATTTAACGCGCCTACGCTGATAAGGAAAGTTACTGATAAACGTAGCCACAAAAAATATGAAGCTACATTCCATTAATTAATTACGTCCAACGACATTAAAGCATTTCAAGGACGAACGGTTCGCAATCGGATGTGACAGCGCTGATTTCATTGATTTTATTATAAGCTAGCCTAAGATCTGTGCCCACGAAGTAGTCCGTGAGGAATGAGGAAGGAGGAGTAAAAATATTTTTATATCTCACTTTTTCAAGGACATAATTCTCATTTGATATTTATGGGGTTAAATCAAAATCAAAATATCATTTATTCAGTTTAGGCACTTATGAACGTCTACATTACCACCGGTTCGGAAAAAAAAGCCACCTGAGATGAACCGGTAAGAATCTCAGTGCTGTGTCGTCGGAGCCACTTGTGCTAAGTGAATCTATATATTCCAACTAATTGCAAGCATTATTATCATTTACATAATCATAAATTTTATACGTTAAATAAATATCATCGGAACGCACAAAAGCAAAGGAGACAAGAGAAAAGACAGACATAAATTTTATCAATGACCAAACAAGCTCGTAAAATACCTAGCGTGGTCATTAAAATGTCGTTTAAAAACCAATATAAGCAGAAGTTTAGAAAACGCGAGTTTTCAAAACTCGGACATTCACAAACTCTATTTATATGAAAATGTGTCGTTTTTATATCTACATTAGAAAGTATTGCCTACGCGCATTAAATTTCTGACTTTACTTATTGATTCATATCAAAGTCGAACAAGAATAGATTTTTAACAGGCCGAAATAAATACTAAAGGAGTATAGCGAAAATTCTTACATTTTTATAATTAGCATATTTAAAGACGAGAAGGTGGGCTGGATTATTATAATTAAATCATAATAAAGTGGCACATTATGGTTCTTCTATAATAAGGTTAAAGGTGGTGGCATAACATCAATACCACGGCAGGTTTTGAACAGCGTGGTAGTTGACTCGCACGATTTCTTTTAATTAGAGGAAAGAATCTATAAGCCTCTAAAAGATTTAAAAATTGGCCAAGTGCCAGTTGGACTCGCACACCGAGTGTTCCGTAGTGTTTATAATAGTAAAAAATCGATCCTTTTAGAAAATATAGCAATACATTTCAATATAATAATTTACAGTCTGTGAAAAATTTAACAGTCTACCTATTAGCTTAGCATTAATAAGATAGAGAGTTTGCGTTCAACACTATTTTCTAGTAAATTGTTTCTGTTTCTAGTATGGGGGCCACTTTTTTTTTTTTTTTTTTTTTTATTATAGCAACAGAAATATTCATTCTGTGAAAATGTCAACTGTCTGTTACGTATTAAGGATCATGAGATACAGCCCGCTGACAAACAGACGGACAGACGGACAGACGGACAGACGGACAGACGGACAGACGGACAGACGGACAGACGGACAGACGGACAGACTGACAGACGGACAGACGGACAGACGGACAGACGGACGGACGAACGGACGGACGGACAGCGAAGTCTTAGTAAAAGGGTTCGGTTAGTTACCCTTCGGGTACGGAACCCTAATAACGACTTGAACCAATCTTGACCTAATTCATATTTCAAATGTATGACAAAAACATACACAAATAAATAATAAACGTTTAAAAAAAATAAGGTATTTCATTTTCTTGCGCACTTTTTTTTTTATTGATAAGTAAGTAAGTACATTGCACCCGTGCGAAGCGCTGCGCCCCGGGCGGGCCGCTAGTTACTGGATAAACGAGACATACCACTACCAGTCTCAACTTGCATAATTTATTAAACCTTAATCCCAGATTAATGTGCTTTCTATCAAAGTCAGTGCTGGACTTACACTGGAGCCGCTAGCCCAGGGCGACAAAATAAAAAGTTAGATCGCGTTGAAAATATTAGGTCCTTACATGTGAAATTGGCGTTTTGTATGGGAGGAACAAAAAGTCGAATATTTTTTAATATAATATATTTAATTAATCAAAGTATGAACCATTATTTTCTATGCACTTTTGCCATCTCATAGGTAGTTCATTGATCCCTTTACTAAAAAAACCAGTCGGACGGGAATCAATAAAATCTTTGAAGGCGATTTGGACTGCCCCATCGGAGTTGAATTTTTTCCCTTGCAAGAAGTTATCCAAATTTCGAAAAAAATGGTAATCTGTTGGAGCAAGGTCCGGGGAGTACGGAGGATGTCTTAGACTTTCCAATTGAAGCTCTTCTAATTTAGTAGCCGTCTGTAGCGCAGTGTGTGGTCTTGCGTTGTCGTGAAGCAGCAGTGGCGTGGAGCGATTGACCAGCCTAGGTTGTTTAGCCGCTAGCTTTTCCATCATGGTTTGCAATTCCTGACAATAGACATCAGCCGTAATAGTCTGGCCAGATTTGAAAAAACTGTAATGAACAATACCGGCACTAGTCCACCAAACGCTTACAAGTAACTTTTTTGGGGTTAATTTTCGCTTGGGGCAGGATTTGGCTGGCTGGCCAGGATCTAACCATTGCGCTGAGCGCTTCCGATTATCGTAAAGAACCCATTTTTCATCACAGGTAATGATTCGGTTTAAAATACCTTCATTATTGTACCGGTTTAGTAATGTAACGCAGCAGTCGACGCGCGTTTGCCGGTTTGTTTCAGTCAATTCGTGAGGTACCCACCTTTCAAGCTTTTTAATCTTCCCAATTTGCTTCAAGTGAATTAAAACAGTTTTATCACTAACATTGCAGCCTGCAGCTAACTCGGACGTGGTTTGCGATGGATCCGCTTCCACAATAGCCTTCAACTCTTCATTATCAACTTGAGTCTCAGGCCGTCCACGGGGCTTGTTCTGCAGGTCGAAATTTCCAGAACGAAAACGTTGGAACCAAAAACGAACTGTGTTTTCTTTTGCAACACGACCGCCATACACATCATTCACCCTTCGAGTTGTTTCCGCAGCACTAGTGCCACGGCGGAACTCGTACTCGTAAATAATGCGATATTTAAGGTTTTCCATTTTGTAAAATGAGTGACGCAAACAGAAAAAAACAGAAGAAAAAAAACAAATGAATGACGATCATCGAAGCACAAATACATGAGTCTATAGCTGTACAAATTTGAATTTGGAATTCCTTACCAAAGAGGAGAAATTCGTGATTAAAGTGGCCAGTACGAAAAACGCCAATTTCATATGTAAGGACCTAATATTTATATTTTTTTGTTAGTAACGAAAATAAATTGGTTTGTAGTTACTTAGAAATGTATTTATCTTGATGATCCTGGTCAGTAAATTAGAATAAAGTTATGAAATTATTGTATTGTCATCGGTCCTTAATACTTGAGCATCTTCAAAATAGACATCTTAAAGCCGTTTAAAATGACGTTGAAAGATTTCGTTACATAAGCGTGTTATTTAATTAAATTTGTATTTTATGTACCTAACTATCCGATTTATAATATAAATATTGAATACTTTTATTTTTTTAATGAGGCGGTCATTTTCCCTTGAGGTCTGTTCCCATTGGAAATTTCCACTGATGGATTCAATGGCATTTCTCACGGTACCCCAGCGCGGCCATAAGTGTAAATCCGGCTCTGATTAAAGTACCCAGGGCCGCACTAAGGGCAGATTAAACCGGCACTGATTATAGCACTTGTTAAGTTAGCGCAGATTACTGACTGCGATGGGACTTGTTATTAGTCCCAATGTATAAATAGAGCTGGTTTATTTTGTTAAGGTAACTTTACGGTGAATAAAACGTGTACAAATAATTTTTCTGATCGTTTAATTTGTTAAAAGCGTAGGCGTGTGAAAAAGAATAATATGAAGCCATTTAATTTTGGATTCAATTGCGAGAAGGCTTAACGAAAGAGACAGGCAGACTTTTCACAATACATTTCACCAAGGGAGGGTAGAGAATCCCGACTTGCAGTTCCAATTTCAGCTATCAAAAATCACACAGTCGCAATTTCAGTCCGATTTAGTGTTTGATCGAACCCAGGACCTCATGGAACAAAAAATACATGTAAGGGGTAAAAAGAATATCATCCATTTTGTTAAAGCTTGCCCGTCTGAACATTTTTTACTGTGGTAACAAACCTGTAGGACCATTGTAGTTAATTTTAATTTAGTTCGAAGATCTAAATTTTCATAATTTTTTTGTTGATAATAGGAATTCAAATTATATAAACAAATTTAATTTTCTATATTATTATGTCCAAAATTGGTGCGATGGTATCAAGTGCTCAGACGGACAAGCTCTGACAGTATATACAAAAAATGCATTGGCCGGTACCTTCAGATTTGAACCAAATCTCTATGAAACATGGATGATGCCCTTTCCATCTAAAACACTATTTATGTATTAATGTTAGCAACATTGTGAACACACCTTCATCCTAGCACACCAGTCGAACTAGTCCGTTGCGTCGAATGTGAATTGCGATGTCTAGAAACGAGGCGACTTATTCGTACCGAGTACGGCCGGTATTCAAAAACAAGACTCAAATGTCGTTTGAACTCAGTTCACCTGATCATTACTTGTGAATGGAATATCTGCTTCGAGTATATTAGTAATCTTGACTCCAGTTTAGTACCAGCAGGATGAATCCGCTCTGGTTTCATTTCAAGATTCTTGATTGAGCGTCTTTTTAGAATATCGTTCTCTTCTCTCTTAAAAAAGAGAGGTAAGGCGAATTGGGCTGGGGACTGTACCTGCACCTTACAGAAGACTGCAGTGAGATAACATGAATTTGATGTAGTATTGTGTTTATGCGGTAAGTAAGGTTGCCAGTGCTCCACGAGGATACGCTGGGCCAGTAGTGTAATGCTGCTAGCCCAAAAAGAGCCCTCATCAACAACATGGTTGGCAACCCGTTAGTGATACCCCTGGTATTGCTAGCGGCTATAGGCTACGGTGACTGCTTACCATCAAGTACGCCGCATGCTTGTGTGCCAACTTAGTGGTATATATAAAAAAAACCTACTATCATATTTATTACAGATTTATTAGCGAATGTCCTGTAGTCGCCGCGCCGACAGGACAATTTTATAGAGAAGTCTTTGATTATATATATGACAAGTATAAAGTATAATCAATGAGAGAAGTAGGGTTTAACGGGGAGTCCCAGAAACGCTGGCATAATAGGATAGAGCCCCAACTTTACAGAAGATCGGTAGCCAAATAACATACATTTTTATGTGGTCTGGTCTTGAATGTATTCCACATTAAACAAACTTACATTCATCAAAATATACGTGTGCTTTTAATTGTATGATCAATCCCAGGCAGTAAAATTACACCAATAAAATGTTTATAGTTTGTCGTTTTACAGTAGCAATAACAATATAAAGGCAATTTGTAAACATTTTAATTAAAGCAATCAATAAAATAGTGCTCGGAGATTATTATCACACAGCGCCATCTCGTCTCAAACTAGACAAAGCTTGTACTATAAATTCCAGACATTAGTGCCAATTCTGTTGTAAAAAATCACTAAACTAAACTAATTTGACAGGACTTAAAGTATTGCCATCCCTATCTCATGTCCGGGGTTAAATAAGGATAGCAATACAATACTTTAAATCAGAGATTAGCGCACACACAAGCAGACAAAAATCTAACATTAATGGTTTTGACTTCTATTGCGTTGTTGAGAGTAACAATAATCTTCTCATATATCTTCCATTTACTGACAGCGATCAGTTACATTTTTACTATATGTATTGACTAGCTAATTCCCCGCGACTTCGCCCGCGTATCAATATAATATTTTTTAATATTTGTAACGATATATATAATAAATTCTGTCTGTATTATAGTTTTAAGGTGTACAATAATGAGTTATCTATCTATAATATAAAGCCTTTGTTACTCAGTGATAATGTAGCTTTCCAATGTAAAAAAAAATTGAAATCGGTCCACTAGTTTTTATGTTTATTCGTTACATACAAAAATACAAAGATTTCCACTTTATAGTATTATTATTAGTGTTGATTAGTTTCCGGCGCCGCACCAGAGGTTTCTCATAACCGCAGAAGTTGACCACAGCCGGGAGTGGTTAACTAGATCATGTCGAAATTGGTACACGTATCAGGGTGTATCAATATTACTAAGGGTTGTTTGTTTTTTTTTTGCTGCTATCTAGGTCAAACTCTTCAGATGTTTTTCTTTGGCTTTGGAGAGGTATTTTCTTCCTCTCATTGGTGAAACACAGATAACTTCTTTTCACCATCCGTTTTTCCAACGAAGACGTTAACCATCTGCAAAAATACGCCACTGGTTTTCGTTATGCCAAATTAATCGAGTCATTAATTCTATCTACACATTATATCAATAAGAGATAACATTTGTTTGATTCTATGTGTTGCGTAATCTTTGGAAATTCTGAATCACTTCATTTATATAAACCATCTACAAAAACGTAACTTAATAAACTACCTGTTTATAGATAAAACAATTGACCCAGACCAGAATGCGGGAGCGTGCCAAGAAGGCTGGCGGCCATTATTGTCACGCTCGATAGCAATGCTGCATCTGACGATATTCATATATGCTATTTTATATCTACGCAGGCGAAGTCGCAGACGGGAAGCTAGTGAATTGTATTTTGTAAATAAGGTAGATTTGAGAGTAAATCAACATGCCGTATCTTTAACCTACAAAACTACAAATTATTAGTACAATGAGGCAAGGAAAGACAAATAAATCTAATTACCCCAACGCTTGACAATGAAATTGATTATGTAGAATGCTGGTGTGTACTTAAGGATGTTATTACATATGTACTATGTAACACAATGTTGTAAGGTGTTAAAGTTACTTTACCTCCAATGTACCAGGAAGAAAACATGCCCCGTAAAAAACCGGGTAATGTACAAGGAATTATTTATTCTACATCATTAATATGTCACGCGAAACAATTACGTGAGCCGTGTCTCGAAGCAAATAATATACAGATTAGCGGATCCCACCAGAATACCAATGTTCGTGCTATACTGTGCAGTGACCCGTTGGCTCGGGGAGTATCGCGTGACGGTGTTCGGTTTTGGAAACCGAAGCCTCATAGCGGCTGTCACTCCGCTTCTGGCCAATCAGTCAGCTATTTAAGTTGCCACTGGTTATTTTCATTATAGGATTATGGCTTACAGTAGGGAATAAACAGTACCATTGTTAGGCCCAATGTCGCCCCGGGCAAGAATATTGTAGTGCCCACTACAGGTTATTAGCGAGTATAATCGTTATTTAGTGAGCCTATAAAAAAATATTTTTGTTTTTTCTTTATATTTTTCATGCGGCCATTGAACTAACTCAAGAATTATTTGACGTTATTTAAAATTTACCATAAATATTTTACAGACTAATGCAATAAATATTTATAGCTGCAATATAAACCAAAAGTCATATTAATGAGGAATCTAGTTTTTATATCTAAGATAAACACTATAAGGACATGTTATTGAAGATGGTTTAGTATTAGTTTTATGCATAATTTTGATGATACCGTGTTGTTGATGTCGTGGTCAATAAACCTGACTGCAAACTTACTGTAAGCGCGGTTCGACCGCCGGCGCTAATTTTTACGTGATGATTATGTGTTTGTCGAATTTGTAACAGTAGTTTGGTACCCCTTCGAGCGTTTGATTTTTTTTTTACATTTTGACACATGTTCCAAAACTCAACACGATTTTATTCAAAAAAGGTTGAACTGCGATATAAATCCACCAAATTTATAAAATAGCACCAGATATTTTCATTGTGTGTGCCTGTATATATATTACGATTAATAAAATAAAAATTAAACATACATACACATCACGTGAAGTCCGTCAGGTAGGCAGAGTTTAAAGCGCCATTTCACTCTTGACTTGCACCTGTTCTACTCCTTTTACGTTCAATCTGGAGCCGTGGTGGTCTTGTGGTTAAAGCAACGGCCTGTCATCTGATGGGCCCAGGTTCAAACCCCGGCCTGTAGTTTTTCTATAATAAAAATGCATGACCATGAGCCAATTGGGATATCTCCCGTGGGTTTTCCCATTGAAATTGGAGCCGCTCGACTGGGGACTGTACCTTTACCTTACCGATGATCGCATTCAAATAACACTTCTTTGATGTAGTGTTGTGTTTATGTGGTGAGCAAGGTTGTCAGTGTTCCACGTGGATACGCTGCGCTAGTAGTAATACTGCTAGCACAGTGAGTCATCAACAACAGGGTTGGAAACGCGTTAGTGATATCCCTGGTATTGCTAGCGGCTATAGGCTACGGTGACTGCTTACCATCGGGTGGGCCGTGTGCTACCTTAGTGGTATAAAAAAAACTATAACGTGAATTTCATGATTTCCAAAACCTGATGATGCATTTTAAAAACCTTTCTAAATCAAATTCAATAAGTTCTTATGTTGATTACCGCCGGGTGGGCGTTTGGAATATTTTTTGTATCAAGCCGAAGGCGTTCGCCTATTCCGGTTATGGTCGCCTACATACCAATTCTCCACGAAAGAGCCACTTTATGACTCCTAAGTAATAAAACTAATGAATGGCCCTCTTTGACGTCAACTGTTTCAAGTTCATTTATTTTTTTTTTAATATATTCATAAAATACCAGATCAACCGTGTCAGCTTTGAATTACTAGAAATACCTATTTATATAATTTTTCATGGGCTTTAGCTCAACGATTATATATGAATAACATTTATATTTACTCCTACGAGTGTGTGTCTATGTCTACGAGTATTATTATAACTTATAAGTGTACATTTCATTTAATTATTACATGTTATTTTTTTCTTTGAAAAAAATTGTATTAGACCAAATTAAATCTGTTCAATTAACTTAAAATTTTAATCATCAATGATAATATAATAAAACAAATAGTATAAAAAACCAAGAATATCTTTGATTATGAAAAAAAAATTATAAAATCAAATAAAAATATACAATAATTAAGTTTGCTTTCGTTTGAACTCCTCCGATTACGATGGATCTTTGGAGAAGTATTTGTAGAGTGACCTAGTTACTATACTAGGCTGTGCGAGCGCGGGTTGTTATCCCACACTCCAAAATTATTTCCCAAACTACTCCAAGCCAAAAAAAACCTTCATAAAATGAGTTTCATTTTACTCCCATGACAATATAAGATTATTCTCAAACTTCTCGAGCGTACTTATTTAAATGCGTATTCTTTTATTTTAGCGAATCCCACAGCATATGTACCTTGATCTGTCAAGTGCTAAAAATGTGACAAAAGGCTATTGTGTGGTAAGTGTGATGAATTGTTTAAATTATTAAATAAGTCGTACATTCTATCTCAACCCCACTAATTTATTAATTTTTCATAGGTTTTTTTTTATTATGTATCCTTTTCCTGAAGGTAGTGTACAAACAGCCAGGTGGAAAAAGTTCTCCAAAAATTCGGAAATATGTATTATTTTTTACCGAAAGTCCAAATATCAATTTTCATGCGTTTAATTTCAAAATAGCGCATTTTCATACAAAATTTCACCTCCTTAGGGGTGGTATTTCAAGGAACCCTGCCTTAGTGGATGCTTACGTCATAAAAAGTACCTACTGTCAAATTTTCAAGTATCTAAGCGCAAGCGTTTAGGCTGTGCGTTGATATGTCAGCCAGTCAGTTTCCTATTTTATATAAACAGACTTATATTTGTATTTTACATGTTTTATTTTTTAATATGGATTGATTCTTATAATTTATAACCAAAATGTTCTAGTCCTCACGATTTCAAATTTCGAACCTTCCCTATGGGGCCGTGTCCTAAGAGTACATAGCCTCTTTAAGCTTAGAAACTTTCAAATGAGGTTCTAATATATATAGGTACGGTGACTTTCCAGACATTCCAATTTTAAAAAGTATTTGTTTATTAAATCGGATTGAGATATCAAACATATTGTGTCAAAATACAATGTAATATAAATGAAAAGTACACACAGTTACCCGTTACGTTACGACTTATTCACTTAACCACGCGTGCGAAGCCGCGGGAAAAAACGAGTATACAATATGCATATAAAAGAGATAAAAATATGAATATCGAGACTGACTGTACCTCTTCCATATTTTACGGAGAATAATTAAAGTATATAATATACAATTTAAATTTATAGTTTCCACGGAGCAGGTTGGGAATTTTTGACAAACAGCACTAGAGTACTTTGAGAATAATTTTAGCTACCTATGGAGTAGGTTGCAACTTATTACAATATTTAAAAATATTATTTATTTGGTGGAGAAGTTTGAGAATGAAACATGTACATATTTTTAAAACTAAAGAATGCAGTACTATGAGATTAAGCCGCTATCGCGACAGGTACCTATATTGTAAATCTATAATATAAAAAAAAAATCGCTGAATGTGTTGCTAAGCGCAATTCTCGAGAGCAGCTGAACCGATTTCGCTAATTTTTTTTTTACAATATTCCTTGAAGTACGAGGATGGCCCTTAAGGAGAGAAAAAATAAAAAAATGCCTGAATAAGTCTAAAAACGGGTAGACAAAATATTTGATAGATGTCTCTTATTTGATAGACTCGTGCGAAGCCGGGCGGGCCGCTAGTTTACAATAAAATTGATGGTATGTGTCCTGTATCGCTGGTATGTTAGTGTTCTTTTTTAAATTGGGTTTTTTAATTTGTCTTAGAAAGAAAACGAGGCATTACAATGCAAAATGGGCATAGATTGTAATAAATAAATTAGGATATTAATATTTTGCATTCTTGCATTAATAAAGAGGAAAAAAAACCATCTTATTTTTTTTTACTCATATTAATATCAAACTGAATTCCTCAGAAAGATTTATTTAATTAATTTGAAATAAAAATCTCATTTTTTGTTCGCTATAATTTAGTCAATGTTATTGACCTAGCTAGAGCTTATTTTCGTATGTTTTATTTTACTCGTCGTTTTTAATTAACCATTAACATATTCTCTTATAAACTGGTTACTTTATTTATTGCATTTTAACATGGTCTAAAATTTATTGAAAAAAAAATCCAGATCAGACTAACGGGACAATATTCTGACTTTTTGATTTTATACCACTAAGGTGGCATATAAGCATACGGCCCACCTGATGGTAATCAGTCACAGTATACCTAAATAAAAGCAGTGGAGGTTGTGGGAAAAAAATTTTGGAGGTCTAGGAATAACCCAGTGAAATGCGCTCCAACCACGGAGGCAATGACTTTAGATTTTATTTATATATTTTATTTTTTTCATAATTAATTTTGTAAATATTGTTCTACTAACCATATATTTGAATGGTAGATGGTGTTTCACATTCTTGAATTAATTAAGTGGAGTTTATTGCATCCATTTTTTTTCATACCATAAGCCGCGGTGGCCTTGCGGTATGAAACGTTGCCTACTATTCTAGCGATGCAAGTTCGAATCCCACCGGTCTATACCAGTGAGTTTTTCTAACTTAAGTGCAGTGATTAGTCACACCACGAGCTTTACGGTGAAGGGAAACATCGGGAGTAAACCTGCATACATCTGAGAAGAAATTCAAGGACGAATTAAGAGACGGCGATGGACTCACAGTCTGTCACGTTGGCACCAAATTATCTTCGGTGGAAAGTGGGTGTTGTAACACCTTTGCCTACCCCTTCGGGGACCCTTGTGGGAAGGCGTGAAGATATTATTATTATTTCTATATAAGTATTTATCGCTTGAAAGTTACACGAATTCTTTGAAAGTTTATTGACAAACCTGACCTAGGTGTTTTGGTTACTTACGTCATAAAATAAATTAAGTATTATAAGATAATGTATTTATTATTCTCTTAATTGACGTGATTGACCTTTTTTGATCTAATATTCGTTATCTTTATTCCTGACTAACTGCGCCCGCGGGCCGATGCAAACCTCAAGTCCCTTATTCTTTCACGAGGGACCCTTTCGGCTAATTTTAAGTGTGTAGTCCGCGTAGATATAGTAAAAGAACTCTTCGATATTCCGGATATAAAAGCACACAATACTTTAACCTAAGTCATGGTGTATGCGTCATTAAAGAGGATGTGAAATAACACTGCTTTGATGGGGTGGTGTGTTTCTGCGGTAAGGTTGCCAGTGCTCCACGAGAATACGCTGGACTAGTAGTAATGCTGCTAGCACAGTGCCTCCTCATCAACAACCTGGTTGGTAACTCGTTAGTGATATCCCTGGTATTGCTAGCGGCTATAGGCTACGGTGACTGCTTACCATCAGGTGGGCCGTATGCTTGTGTGCCACCTTGATGGTATAAAAAAAAGAATGCTACTGAACCGGAGAGCATGCACGAAGATATAAACATGTACGTCTGCTCCCTTTAAGCAGGCCCGTAACCTTTGAAGGTTTCCCCCTCGGGCCTCGTCAAGAAAAACTAAAACCATGGTCATGAACTGACTGTAGAGTGGAGTCAGCTCAACCGTAAACATCCCAATAGAATCGATTAATAGACATGAAATATCCTTTGGGTCATCCCGAGCCGAGTAAATCCAACCGAACTATAAAAAAAATCTCGTTTGGTTCTACCTCTCATTGAAATATTGTCAACCATTAATTTATTCAATGAATTAGTTTTTTGAGCCAAAGTCTAATAGGTATTAGTATATCAAATTTACTAATGTAGTGTCTTTAACCTGTCAATGTGGAGCAAAAAAAGGATAAACTTTTAAGGTTTTAGTTCGCTGGTTAGTTGAATCGTGAGAATCAGTTTTAGGGTTCCGTGTGTCATCCTGCTACTTGCTGCTAAGAGCTGTTAAAATTTTTAACCATTCTTACAGATTGCTTAATATGCGGTTTTTTGAATAATTATGTGGAATGACTGAAGCCGTGCCATTTATAAATAAATAATAATATTTTAAGGTAACATTTCGACGGGTTCCACAAACGTGTTGTTCATACTCTTTTAAAATAACCGTAATACATATGCACCAAATTTTCTCAACAACCGGTCAATTGTGACTTGCATTCGAGCAAAAATTCCGCACGTAACGTTTTTGATAAATACAAAACACAAATATAAATTGTGCTGTTGTCGGAACCCAATTAATGTATTTTAATTAATCATAAAACGCAGATTTGTTTTTAAATTCGAGCAATTCGCTATCTACTTTTTGACATTTTTATCAAGACATAAAATTAAATTAATATTCAGCTGCTAACGTCCTAGATAAAAATAACGGTTCTGTTCTTTCTCCACATTTCTCCTATCCTAATTCAACTTGACATTTCTATTCAGATGAGAAGCCACGAACTCTTAATTTGGTCAATGTAAAATGAATAAAATGGAATATTGAACACGCACAAGAGAAGTTATTCATAAAATTTTCAAACAAAAGATATTAAGTGCCTGAAAAACAAGCCAGAACCTAAAACGGTGGTTCTATTAGCATTAAACAATTCATAGGAGGGAGTTCCATAGGTAGAATAATACTAAAGAAGTGTTTTCAACATTCAACTCCAAAAATTTTGAATTTTTATGACTATTTAGTAAACCACAAATTACTAGCTGTGGCTTTGTGGGAAGATCAATGTTTCATCTTCAAAAAAAATAAGATATTTATATTTATAATAAAAAAGTTTTTTTTTGTTTTTGACTCACAGTTTGAGTATCACACAGCGGGTTGAAGCTAGCAGTAATGATGCTCGTCCACACTCAGGCTAAAAACTTTAAGCTCACACTGACATTTGTATGTGTGCAATAATTTTTAGAGGTTTATTTCAAATGATGAATTATAATGTATTGGATGATATGCTAGCTCTATGTTAGGTTTGTTTAAGCCCAACCTAACCTTACGATGTCGGAATTTTTAGTCCATCCGTTAATTAAACAAGTAAGCGGTTGAGTCAAAGGGTTAACTATTTATTTCTGTAACTTTACTGTAAATTAATATACAAAAATAACATATATTTTTTTAGTTCGACTACGTATTCGAAAAGGTATGTCTGAATTTAGTTCCACCTTTCACCGCCGCAGCGATTTTCGTTTTCTCGTAAAAAAAATAGTCGAAGGCGATACGAATATGTAGTCGCAAGTTATTCTTGCCCGGGCTGCAGTAGTTCAATAAAATATCATAATATGTATATTCTTTATGTTTATTTTATGTTTGATAAGTAATGAAAAGACGGGTTTTCCTTACTTGCCTCTCAAATGTCACTTCCTTTTTTTCAGAGGACGTCTGATGTCAAAATTACTTACAACGGAACCATAACTACATATTTGCATAGGAATGTCAATCAACTATTTTTAGTACCTATATATATTTATATATAATGTAGTATAGTTAGTTAGTTCTGTTGAATCCGTCGGTCGTTCCCCTCACGAGATCATTAGTTCTTTGAAATAGGTCTTTTTTGATTCAAATTTATTTTTTTAGTCTATTATATTATTATATATAGCTAAACGAATAATAAACATATATTTTTAATGACATGAAAACGGGTCTTATTCGCAATATTAAATTGTTTATTTACCTCCCGACGTTTAACTATTTAATATCGCGTATAAGACCCGTTTTCATGTCATTACTATGTGTTTAAATCGCGAAAGTTTAAAAAAACAGTATATATTTTTGATATATATATATTTTTGAAAACGTATTAAAAGTAACACTGGCGGCTAACATTTTAAAATTTGGACATAATAAAGTTTTTTTTAACTTTTGACATCCATTTGCTAGATGGTCCTTTCAATATGGAGCAGTATTCATTACTGGCCACGTAAAGACGATATTTTACCAGCGTTTCCTCTATATCTGGACACCACAGAAAATATTTCTACCAATATATACCCTACCTATGCCATGTCCTTATATATTTTATACCAATAAGGTGGCACACAAGCATACGACCCACCTGATGGTAAGCAGTCACCGTAGCCTATAGCCGCTAGCAATACCGTATCATTAACGAGTTGCCAACCCTGTTGCTGATGAGGACTCACTGTGCTAGCAGCATTACTACTAGCTCAGCGTATCCTCGTGGAGCACTGGCAACCTGACTTACATCAAAGTTGTCTTTTTTCACTACGGTCTTCTGTAAGGTGAAGGTACCAATTTTAATGGGAAACCCACGGGCGATCCCAATTTGCCCTACCTCTCTTTTAAAGTCACGGTGTGCTTAATCACTGTTCTTAAGCTTAGAAAATCTCATTGGTAGAGGCCGGGGTTTGAACCCGGGCCCATTAGATGACAGGCCGTTGCTTCAACCACAACGCCACCACGGCTATAGTTCTTTGCAAAAATGTATTTTATTATAAGAACTAAACCCTTTTTAATTGTACAAAATATACCGCATTAAAACTCGCTTTTATATTTATTTTTGCTAATTGCCAGAACTGTTCGCTAAAATTATAAAAGTAATAGTGCTGATATGAGCTTCTCAATAATAAGGTATAAATTCTTTACTGAATTAATTGATGCGACTAAGATGTACATTTTAGTTTGCTGGTAAAGATTGCCGCTATTAATATAACAACAAGAATGTAGAAATAACATATCCAAGAAACGTTTACTAACAAATTGAATATCAAGGATAAGGTAAGGCTGCCGACCTTTTTTCCAAACAAACGTGAACACAATAGAAAAAAAACTGTACAACAAAATTCTACCCCTAATAGGGTAAAATAGGGGGTGAAAGTTTGTATGAAAATCCATATTTTTTTAAGTTAAATTGATAAAATTGGTATTTGGCCTTTCAGGTTAAAAATAAATTAATACACATTCATTGATTTTTGGAAATTTCACCCCTACGGGGTTAAATAAGGATAAAAGTTTGTATTAAAATTCGTCAATTTTGAAGTTACATTCATGAAAATAGGGTGGTAGTGGGCAAAAGCTATCATTTAGATATATAGGCACATGCTGACTCATTCACTTTACCACGCGTGCGAAGCCACGGGCAAAAGCTAGTTTGTTAATAAGACATGGAACCCAAGGCACGCGAATCGACTCGCATTAATAATAACGCTCGGACATTATCACACAGCGCCATCTGGCCCCAAACTAAGCAAAGCTTGTACTATGGGAACCAGCAGCTGATATAATACTTATATACTTTTTGTTTTTTTTTTCGTAAATACATACTTATAATACATACTCAACACCCAGACGCAAGGCAAACATATTTGTCACATAAATGTTTGCTCCGGCGGGAATCGAACCCGCGACCCCAGCGTAGCAGTCAGGTATACTAACCACTAGACCAGAGGTCTCGTCAAATTAGACCCGTTATATTTATCAACCGACTTCAAAATACAAGGAAGTTCTATGATTTTAAAATTTTAAGCATATTTTTTGTGCTATACACATAAAAAGCTGTTTTAATAATGTTTTTTACTTCCAAAATGTCCAGATAATTTATACTTGTGAAACGTGTTTATTGTTTAAAATTTAAAATTCAACTAAATATGTTTTCTGATATCCTACTCTACTTCCTACTATTTAATATTATAAATGTGAAAGCTTGTGAGGATGCATGGATGAATCTTTGTTGTATCGTACTAAACGGCTGAATGGATTGGGTGAAATTTCCAATTTGGTACACGGATAAGATCATTACCAGGATTAAAATAATATAATATACTTTTTATCCTGTTTGCTTGTTAGGCTAACAACATAATAACACAATTAATAATAATGACATG
Source organism: Falcaria lacertinaria (assembly GCA_951449985.1). Lineage (NCBI taxonomy): Eukaryota > Metazoa > Arthropoda > Insecta > Lepidoptera > Drepanidae > Falcaria > Falcaria lacertinaria. The sequence continues at coordinate 2,328,822 of OX602111.1, forward strand.
ATTGCACAATTGACTCAATAATAGCGTCATAATGGCACGAAATTGTGATAAATTAATTAGCGGACTCGAGGCCCAGGATTGTGACAGTTTTTGTAGAGATGTTTCTGTTCTTGTTTGTATATATCCTTTGCATATTGTTTAATATTCTTTTTTTTTATACCACTTAGGTGGCACGCAAGCATACGGCCCACCTGATGGTAAGCAGTCACCGTAGCCTATAGCCGCTAGCAATACCAGGGGTATCACTAACGGGGTGCCAACCATGTTGTTGATGAGGACTCAGCACTGAGGACTTAGCAGCAATACTACTAGCCCAGCGTATCCTCGTGGAGCGCTGGCAACCTTACTTACAGCAGAAACACAACACTACATCAAGTACTGTTATTTCACTGCGGTCTTCTGTAAGGCGGAAGTACAGTCCCCAGTCGGGCGGCTCCAATTTAAATGGGATAACCCACGGGAAATCCCAAATCGCCCTACCTCTCTTTTTAAAGCTCATTGTGTGATTATTCACTGTACTTAAGCTTAGAAAAACTCATTGGTACAGGCCGGGATTCGAACCTGGGTCCTTCAGATGACAGGCCGTTGCTTAAACCACAAGGCCACCACGGCTTCAAAATATTCATTCTTTTATTAAGCTTTCCGTACCCTAATTCTATAGTAAGTAAATATTATTAATGCCGTAATTATTTTCTCGCATTGATTTACGTTAAAAATCATTCCACACCTGATATTGTCAGATACTATCCAATATATAACATCTCATTAAAATGTATTAATTAGATAAATGGGTAACATTGTAAGCGTCGACTTTCTGCCTATATAATAAGCCTTAGTTAAATATTTGAATGAAGACAGCGAGTAGCTACTAGATTAGGGCTGTTCCACTCCATTCGTGAGTACTTGTTGATCGACTTCAGTATCGTCTTGCCATGAGGGCGTATTAATGAAATACCGTCTTTCTCATCCAACTAATTCGTCTATCCCGCTCTAACACATAGGGCTAAGTCAAACTACCGCCGCTTCGCTAGTAGATAGTCGCACGCATTGCGCTGCCACCAAATGTCGGTATGCACGGCCGGTAAAATGTATGCGCGAACGATACCGATCGAATTATAAATATAAAAATTGAATATTCTTTGAATACCCCCTTTGACAAGTGTTCCAAAAGTGAGCTGGAAAATGAGTATAACAAAACAAACAATTAATGTATATAGTTCTGAAGGACTTGAAGGATTGCCGCAATCGGCTAAATCATCAATACCAGATGAAAACCATGTAAGTACCTATTATACAAATTTATCACAATAATTATTGTATGGTATTCGAATATTTTAAGCAGTTTCAAGCGATATAGTTCAGCAATTGTGGTAAGTTACTGAGCGTTGCCTGCTATTCTGGCGATGCAAGTTCGAATCCCACAACCCGGTCTGCCGAGTGGTTGGGATTGTATGTCGTTTTGTTAAAGTGGTTTGAGTACGTATATCGCGTCCCGGCATCCTATCCACCCCCTGGGCACTAGCTTCTCCTGTCAAACAGGAAATCCCTTAGAGCCCCTAAACATGCGTCCCTAGGTAGAGGTGACAAAAAAGGCTCAACTTAATGATCTTTCTCCAAAGGATGACCGATGGCATACGGTGAGTACATAAATTGACAGAAACTGACAATAAGCCTAATATTCCCATAAAAAATATGATATATTATACTAAATATATTCTATTAGTTGACGCCGAGTTTTATTTGCGATTATGACACCTATAAAAGTAACAGTCTAATAAAACTGCGCATACATTAGCGCAAATAATTCTCATATAGCTTCTAAACTATATATTTATAGTCACGGTACGTCATATAATAATACAAATTCATTTATAAATATAATTTGTGATATTTTTATACGAGTTTAATGGATGCTTCGTGGATCCAACCTATTTCTTCCGTGTCTTGTGGTAGGTATAATATTTTGTTACGTATTCTTATTATATCATCATATTATTTGTCAACCAATCAAACTTATAATTTAAAATATGGAAATGTATGTTCGTTATTGGAGACAATCATAAAACTTGACTTGCTAGATCGATTTTGATTATAGCAGTAATATTTCATAATAGTTTAATTTAAAATATCTTATATATGTCCACGCTTTCCCACAAGGGTCCCCGAAGAGGTTTTACAACAGACACTTTCCACCGAAGATAATTTGGTGCCAACGGCACAGATGCTGAGTCCGTTGCCGACTCTCAGGCATACATACGTCCTTGAATTTCTTCTCAGATGCATGCAGGTTTCTTCACGATGTTTTCTTTCAACGTAAAGCTTGTGGTGTAAAACTCATGGGTACAGATCGGTGGGCTCAAATTTGCGTCGCTAGAATGGCACGTAACGCTTCAAACCACAAGGCCACAACGGCTCTTTCTTAATTCCCTAATAATTAATATCAGACTAAGCCACAACAAACGTTGCAGGGCTTACGAATACCTAGTACAAAACAATAATGCGTAGGTATTTTTCGTCTTTTACTAAGAACTTCCATAACAGCATAATACTCGTAGTTAACCACAGATGTGACCATGGCCTATGGCTTGTAGGAATGCATGTTTAACGGGACTTACTGTGTTTTACTTATCTCTTGTTGCTACCTATACACAACTGTTAAGGAGCGACTGTTACACAAAAATATTCGAATAGAGACAATACTGCATTGACAGATATGTCTGTGAACTTAATATTATATGTGTCATATATGTGCTATAGTCATACAAAACGCCTAAATCTATACACGAAAATCCTTCAGAAAAGGTACTTTTTAGCATTCTGAAGCAGGGGAATAAAAAAGGTAACGCAGTATTGACGTTTAAATTTTTTTCAATAACAAAAGCAATGCCTCAATTTTTTATGTAACTTCGTAAGTGGGTTGTAAAATTTGTGACAAAGACCTTAAATTGTAATTTTTTTGTTTGTTTGTATATCATACTATTAATGTAATCATATTGCATGTTAATAATAGGTATGTTGAAAATACAATAAAGTACCTACATAATAGTTTTTTTTTCGCGGTTCCACCCACAGTTACATCCACGTTTAATTTTAAGTAAACAACAGACGGTAAGTCTGAGGGGGCTATAATTTTATTTAACCGCGGAATGAAATTTGTTGTTACGACAGACGTCCACAGAAATCTGAATCTTACTATTCAGATTTGTTTGCATACGATACGATGAAGTAGTGGATATCCTATAGATACGAGACATTGCGACATTTGCGGCGGGTATTGCTAAATATCTTTATATTATACTAGTCGTGCCCACGACTTCGTACGTGTGAAATCGGATTTTGTTCACATTCCGTTCCATACCGTCTTTCCTAATTATTTTTCCAAAATAAAAGTTGCCTAAGTAACGCCTTGTAATATCAGCTATCTGCCAGTGAAAGTTCCGTCAAAATCGGCTCAGCCGTTCTGGAGCTTATCCAGAACAAACAGACATACAGAAAAACAATATTGGGTTTATTGTTTTTATTATCATATGCTTTAAATAAAATGTTAATTCGACATTATAAACAGACACGTCAATTTTATTAATTTGTATATCAATATGTGTATGTAGAGTGTAGAGAAGCTTGGCACAGGTTGTTCGTAGTTTATTATCTACTCTGAGACACAGGAATGTAAGCCGTTAATCGTAAAAAACAGCGCAAAAGATCCCAAAGGTCGACGTGCATCTGAGGCAATCTGAACCTTTTATTTTTGGTCAACATGATCTCTCGCAGTTAGTTCGAGAGGACTTTTACTGCTTAACTGGACTAAAGCAGCGAGGCCAGTTAAGGCCTCCAGCCAGAAAGACAACCTGCACGCGTAAAGCTCTCTCTATATTCATGTGTGGTGGAACAAAACTCTGTGCGCACGACCCTCTCGCTCTTAGCCGGTTTTTGAAATTCCTTGCGAACGAAACGGCGTGTAGGCTGTAGCATACAGGATATATAATTTATGTAAAGATTTATAAATAAGTCAAAAGAGAGCAATTACTAAGATACCTGTTTTTTACATCTCTAATAGATATGTCTTGTCTTTACTAATATTATATGTATAGAGGACAGATTTGTATTTTTGCGTATGTGTATGTTTGTGTTGAATAACTTCCGAAACTACTGGACCGATTTCGAAAATTCTTTCACCGTTAGAAAGCTACATTATCACTGAGTAACATAGGCTATATACTATATTGATACGCGGGCGAAGTCGCAGGGAAACAGCTAGTATTTTATACGTATCAGCGCGTAACGTTGAATAAAATTACTATACTATAATATATTACATATTTAGAAATTATTTTTTTTACCCTATTATTTGGGAGGAACTAATCGCGAAGTTATTGCTCATTTGTTCATCTGTGAAGCTAAACAACTTTCCATTAAATTATGAAAAAGTATTTAAAAAAATAGAGTTTTTTTTGTATTATTTAAATACACCTTTAATAACCACCGATAACAAAACAAATCCCAATCAACCGGTGGTTATTATTCTTATTATTATTTGGTAAGCATTAGAAAAATCTAACGTCCATCAACCCTGATAGTCAGGGTTATTAACCTGTGAGACGAATGCATAATCTTTGATTACCTATGGTAGATTAGATAATCAAGTAGGTATTTAATAGATGGACGATAACATTCAATGCTAATTCCTTTTCACAATAAAATAAATTAAGGATCGATTAAACATTAAACACTAGCTGTGCCCGCGACTTAGCATGAAATCGGTTTTTAAACACAATTTCATGGACTTTTTATTGCACGGAACCTTAATTATTTTTGCAAAATGAAAGTAGCCTAAGTTACAACATATAAAATCAGCTATCTGCCAGTGAAAGTCCCGTTAAATCAGTCTAACCATTTCGAAGGAACATACAGACAAACAGACAAAAAAAAAATAGTTCTTACAATCGTGCTTATTTATATTGATAGGGCCTAGTTACTTATTTAGATGAAGAAGTTGAGTTGAGTAACTTATTTGTTGACCGTACCGTACCTACACTACCTACTAGCTATCGATATGATGAAGACCGAAAGAGATTTTAATTAGTTGATTTTTTACGCGATTTACCATCATTAAATTAAATGTAATAAAAGCGCAATTATGAATCGATTTGGTAATAATAAGTCATATTTTAATACCATTTGTAATTAGGTTTTTTACTGTCGCTTAATTAGTCTTGTGCAATGTGTCTACATTAACCAACATTCCATAATAAGTATAAAAAGAAAATTACATTTTAATATAAATGTACATGGTTATAAAGTGCGTTTTTTCATACCACAAACAATATTAAAACTGGAAATACATAATTAATGATGTAAACTTGTAATTAGGTATCAACAATAATTTGAAGACATTACTTGCTTAGATTTATTTATTTTATTTATTTATTAAACCAATACATATTATTATATCTATTCTAAAGATGTAACATAAACTCATTCGAGTTTTACCGTACACCAGTATCATCGACTTTTATACATAGCATTCATGTTCGTTTTATATTCTGTAATGTACATGGCACTTACAAGCTAAGTTAGTTGGTACCCACATTTTGTAGTATTATTTTTGTTATATAATATCAAGGTGTAAAAGTGGGTAGATTCAGCAAAAAACTGTTTGTTGACACAAATCAGAAAACAGTCTTTGTCACTCTCTGTCAAAACTCTGTCACAATCTCTGTCAGCAATCCAAAAAAAAATACATCCTAAAGCTGGGCAAAGGCCTCCCTTCATGACTTCCAAGAATGTCTGTCCAATTCCAATGCTTGTGTTGTCCAGTCTGCAGTTGTGTTGTCATGTTCGTCTTGCCATCACCTCTTATTGGTAAGAATAGCGTAATGCCCTAACATTTTATATTTCACTTCAGGAGTTGACCCCAGCTGACCTGGTGTTCGTGGACAGCGCTGCGAAGACTAGCCTTAGCAAGTATGATCCGCTCTCGCCCGAAGTGGAGGAGATGCTGGGCGCCGCCCAGCTGTCGCACCCTAGCACCCTCGTCTGGCGAGACCTCACTATACACGTCAAGGTTAAAAATGGGAAGTTGAAAAGACTCGTTAACGGAGGTGAGTTAAACCCTTCAGAAATTTTATGCTTTCCTATATAAGTATGTTATCTATGGTTTACGCTTTTCAGTGAGCTGTAGTGAGCTGTAGCGCTAAGTACTCGTAGTACACAAAAATCTTGGTCTTCCCATAAGAATAAGTATTACTTATTTTTATGGTCTAAATTGATGTCTGAATTTGTAATTCAATCTTTGAAGCGAGATGTCAAATTACCAAAGCGACGTGATCTTTGACATCTCGCATCAAAAGTTCAATAAAAACTCGACCGTTATATTTTTATTGAACCGCATAGCAATTGAGGATATATATCGTCATTAGATCAACATTCGACCTTTTTATGGAGTGTGAGCGGAATAAATTTTTGTGGAGTGAATTTACATTTATGAAGAGATTGATGAATGTAGAACAAGCAGAAGAGGCGTGCAAGTCAAGAGTGAAATGCTCTATACTCTCTGTCTAACCCGAAAGGTACTACGAATATAAGTATGTATTTATTATACGACTTCAAAAATAGGAGGAGGTTTCTCAATTCGACCGTATAATTTTTTTTTTGTGGTTATTGCTTACAATGTTAAGCTTGGAAAGTGAGGGACCTACTTTGCATAATCCTGGATGGGGATTTATATACCTAAGCAAATTAGGTATAACCATCACATTACATAATCACATAAAATGTATGTGTCCACACTCCACAGTAATTTTTTTAGCGAAATATGAGGTACGTAAATAATCTTGTGGCATAGCAACGCGATTTGACTAAGTAAACCCGTCTTTTTTTCCGGTTCTATAGAATTTCTATCGCTTAATATTTTCTCGATTAAATTATGACATATTGGATTGGTCTTTATTAAAAATGTAATCAATTCATCGAATAAAGCTTGTCTTGTTGATTATACTACGATATTATCAATTATTAACAGGCCCCTATACAATAATTATAATTGACCAAAGAGGCGTTGATGCAATAAATCTTTTGTGTCTAGGAATTTCCTTTTAGGACGGGTTAAACATTTTTAAATACTTCTTTTTACAACTATGTTACAGTTTGTACATAATTTTTATATTCACCAGCGCTCGTCACAGGAGGCCTCGCAAAGCTAAAATTTAAATTTCACATTTAAAATTAATATTATTTTTAGTAATACTGTGAAGGCGAGGAACTATTTAACCTGAGGTGCCTTAATTTATATTTTCTTTGTCGGTAGTAAGCGGCATCGCAAAGCCTGGCACCATGGTGGCGATGATGGGTCCAAGGTGAGTGGCTGATTTATTACACACTAGCGACCTGCCCCGGCTTCACACGGCCAGCGTTAGCCATATGAGTTTAATACCTACAAAACATATACATGAAAACATTCCTCTTAAATCACTCTATCTATTAAAAAAACGCATCAAAATCCGTTGCGTATTTTAAAGACCTAAGCATCCATAGGGACAGTCAGAAAACCCGTCAGTTGTATCTCTTTGTACGGTTTACCTAACCGGTTTCGCCATTAAAATTGGATGTGAAGGCCATACGCCTATTAATCTAAAATCTACATCACGAGTAGGTTAGTTCAAGAGCCGACTCGTGTATTGTTTGGGTCAAGTCAGGGCTATTATATAACGCGGTTTTGCTTAGAAATGTTCATTGAAGATCCTCATAACATCTATAGGGATGTGAAGGTATTTTACAGGGACAGTGAGAAATATACATATAGCGTATATTTTATAGCCGTGGTGGCTCTGTGGTTGAAGCAACGACCTGTCATCTGATGGGCCCAGGTTACTTCGGCTTGTACCAATGAGCTTTTCTAAGCTTAATCACACCATGAGCTTAAAACCAGATGTAGGGCGAAATGAAACCGCCCGGCTGGGGAATTTACCTCCACCTCAAAGAAGACTAATTGCAATGTTGTGTTTCTGGGGTGAGTAAGGTTACCAATGCTCCACGAGGATGCGCTGCGCTACTCGTGACTCGTCATTAGTGAATACCCCTCGTATTGGTAGCGGTTAAAGGGTGCGGTTTCCGTTTACCATCAGGTGGGCCGTACGCTTGTGTGCCAAATAGTGGTATAAAAAAGAGGTTTTAAACTACCGTAAGTATTTCTGGTATAGTAGTCTGGTCCACTTACCATTGGACCAACGTCGTCGCCAAATAATTTAATGTAATGATAAGATTTTTTGACGGCAACTGCAAGTATTACTCACGCCGACGTAATCACATACTAATTAACTTAAGTAACTTGATAGTTATCCAATTGACGGGAATGAATTGGGCGGATATATACACATAGAATAGGTATGTTACGGCTAAAGGCCGAATTGCGGGTAAACCTAGTTTTAGCCAGCTGGAGCTAGCTCCGGTTTTGTGGACAAAAAAGCTTAGAACCAAACCTATAAACAGAACTAGTAGTATCACGGACGGCATATTCGGAACCAGAGGAATACATGCTCTTCCCTGCTGGCAAGATCTGCAGGCTCATCCAGGGAGTATCTGACACAGCAGGTAAGTAGAGCGATCATGGCAAAGGGCTGCACAAAGGATCCCAAGGGTCAAAGCGCATCTGGGGTAACCTGGACCCGTTTAGCCTATTAAGATAAGATCATGGAGAATAAGTACTACTGCACCTAACTCCAGCCGGCTAAAACTAGTAACCGCACGTTGGCTAATACACATATACATACATGTATAAGGAATCGACGAGGGACTGGCCCTCGTTAATTTAACATTTCAGAAAAACTACATTCAATGCACAATAAGGAGAAATATGTTTAGTGTTATGATTGTAATATTTAGTATGATTTATTTGTTCGCAGCGGTGCCGGGAAAACTACTTTGATGTCGGTCTTAGCACATAGAAGCCCAGGTAAGTGTTCTTTTTTATTTTGACGGAAAATAGTGGTGCCTATGAATATGATATGCACTGAGAACTCTCTTCTTTCTACATTTCTTTGGAGATATTACAACCCCACTTTTCACCGAAGATAATTCGGTGCCAACGTGACAGAATATGGTGAGTCTGTTGCCGTGTCGTAGGCAATAGACACTACATACGTCCTTAAATTTTTTCTCACGTATGTAGGTTTCCTCACGATGTTTTCCTTCACCGTAAAGCTCGTGGTGTGATAAAATACTGCGTTGAATTTTTTTATACAATCTGATTGGTACAGTCAGACCGGTGGGACTTGATTTTGTGTCGCTAGAATAGCAGGCAAACACTTCATACCACGCGGCCACCACGGCTGTTTGCAATTCTCTGTACCTTGAATTTTCATCGGTAGAATCCAATTTAAACTACATGTAGCTCTTAGATGCAGCAATTCGCGATATTTTACTATAGTCATTAAAATATTATTCATAAACTTATTTAATAAGTAATCTATCTTAACAGCAAATAAAAAAAAATCACGCAGGACGACGCCGATGTCTATTTTAATATTTATCTACACATAAAGCGTACCTACATTCCTACATAATTGGGTAGATATTAATTTTATAGATTTACGTTTAAATTTATTAAAAGAAGGGCCGGTTTTGATTTTAATATTATACCTATACATAATGCGAGTTATAAATTTTACACTCTTACAAGAAATATTTCGATATATTTATATTTAATGAATATTTTGAGTATTTGATATTTCGACAGCATTTCTGCCTCTACGATCACGGAGTCTTCGTGGCACGACAGAATTCATCAAAATATTATTCATTATTGTGACTTATTACCCGGTAGTAACCACGTAAGTCATAAAAAAAGATAAAAAGGGTCGGTCTTGCTTTTAACCTTAAATATTGTAGCTATTACATGCATAACACAAGAAAATATATTGAAGGGATCTTCGGTCTCGATTTTCATATTATATATAAAGTTATATACATAATCATTGTATATGTTATATATAAAGCAAAAAGATGTGGGTTCGCCTTAAGCCGGCTGGAGCTTAGTGCAGCCGGGCGTCAAGTTGTGGACAAAAAAAGCAACGTCTGCTAAGGCGGTTTAGCTTAGCCTTCTTACCTATCACGGTTATGGCCGACATGGCCGATAATTACACACGTATTTCTTTCCAGTGTGATGAAGGATAAGCATGCAGACATTTGCTAGCGGCTATAGGCCACGGTGACCGCTAACCATCAGCCACCGTAGTGGTATAAAAAACTGAGTTCTAGCCGGTATGATGAAGGATAAGTACTGCTGCACCTGACTCCAGCCTGCTAAAACCAGGCTTTACCCTTTGCACTTCGGCTTTTAGCTGTAACACATCACATACATATAAAGCTTTATACATGCATACATATAATCACGCTAAGTACCACACGCACACACTCACACAGGCAGAGAGTATAGAGCGTCATTTAACTCTTGATTTACATTACACACCGCATTTTGCTTATTTTAGACTAGCTTCTGTCCGCGACTTCGCGTTGAGTTTAGAATCCCAGCGGTACCTAACATTTTACCGGGATAAAAAGTACCCTATATGTTAATCCAGGTTATAAACTATCTGTGTTCTAAATTTCATCCAAATCCGTCCGTAGTTTTTGCGTGAGTAACTAACATCCATCCATCCATACTCACAAACTTTCGTATTTATAATATTATATAGCCCGCCCACCACCGGTTCTGAGTACTCTTTACCTTTCCATATACACACACACACATACACACTTATTGCGTACTTAGATATACTACATAAGGAGGTACCTGCATATATTATACCGACATTCCATTTTATGTTAATTTAAGAATATTAATTTTACATAAAACTTGAAGAAAGATAAGATTTTGTAGGCCTCTTTACTAACTGGTTTTCTGCTCTGGTGGTATATTAAATACAACGATTATTTATTTAGATTCTTAGTTTACAATTTTTTTCCAGTATTCTTAAAAATACACCTAAACTAGGGAGCCACCGATAACGAGACGCGAGCCCAAGCTACCGGTGGTGAGGGTTATAGAGTGAGGAACATCCTTACAATGCGTGCCGTGTCGAGGAGTACTGCCTTCTGTGTCTTATTATTGTAATTACTTATATCCTTCATGATATAATCCTTTTGTACATACACATATTACAAAACTTACAATTTATACTAACAATAATACGTACGGCCGCTCCTCTACTTATTATAAGCTCACTAACAATTTAATTTCACAGTCTTTAAAAAAACATTCCCCTAAAAATTTTAAATAAAAAAGTCTAGGAAAAAGGATTTAGTGTATTCGTACAAAAGCTACGATGTGATTTAATGACACAAAACAGATTAAACTATTTACAAAAACATATCTTAACCTACCTACTTATAAGCTACGATTAACTTACAATTGTGCGAATTAAAAAAAACAGTTTAAGCTAAATAAGTTCTAGCAAAAAAATAGTTGTTCCGCAGTCGCCCCACACTTAGGGCCACATTCCTAAAAATCTTAGTTTGCCCCATGTTGAATTTGAATTCTTGTTTCGGCCCACTTTAAAGTGCCAACCAATGTATATTTGTATAACGCAATTGTGAATCGGGGCGATGATCCAAACGCCAACATATTCGATTTAATTTTATATTTATTTATTTAATGAAGTACTAACATTTTATATGTAGATTTTTCTTAATGGAAAAGAAACATCAACATCTTCCTAAGCGCTATTTGGATTTATTATAGTATACTGGTAGACTGGTAGTCTTAATAAACAAATACCGGTAATTATTATTGTGTTGTGTTGGAATAGTATTTTAATGTTTACCTACATATACTTAGCAGACTCACTCAGAGTGGCTTTCGAACAGTTTAAACTATGTATGTACGTATCTCAGAATGAATATGGTTTACGAGTAGTGTGTACAGCAAACTACGAACATGCGATATTTATGCCGGGGCTATAATTAATTAAAAAAGAAAGAAAAAACTACATTGAAATTATAATATTTATATTGAGAGCCATGACAGCCGTGTGGTATGAAGCGATGCCTGCTATTCTAGCGACTTAAGCTCGCATCCAGCCGCCCTGTACCGATGAGTGTTTTTATAAATAACATAACTGCACTGAGTTTAGTTCAGTCCCACCACGAGCTTTACGGTGAAGGAAAACATCGTGAGGAAACCTGCATACTTCTTAGGAGAAATTCAAGGATGTGCGTAAAGGAGGGAGACGGTCTCACCATCTGTCACGTTAGCACCAAATTATCTTGGAAAGTGGGTGTTGTAACACATGCGTATCTCGGGGAAGAGGTTATAAAGAGAAGAATTATAGTATTAAAATCATAAGTACGGGGTCACCCTGTATTATATTGCTTAGTATGAAATCTTACACACTAAATAGTTACAATTTCCGCTATATATGTTTAATAGACCTAATATTCTTAAATTAACGTCATGTAGGTACCTACAAAGATAAACTTTTGTATTGTCATTTAAAATAAAGAGTTATTTTTATTAAATACTGTCGGACTTTTACGATAATCTACACACAATCGCTGACTCACTACAATTTATGAGACAACAAAAAAATGTCAACCGCTCAGCCTACAGAGCCTGATTCCGGTCATAAACTAAAAAAGAAGAACTATTCATTAGGATTGTTTTTAATGTGTAGCATTGGCGATATGTATTAATTTAAATAAATTAGAATTATTTCGCATTAAATTTGATTCTCTTCGCTTGTGTATCATGGAAAACAATAGTCATAAAATACTACGATAAACGAGCTGAAGAGAATAAATATTGTGCTGCCTATAAAATTAATCAGTTTATCTTCGTAATTTTTTGTCGAGTAATTTTTTGGTGAATCATAACTTAACTCATAAATATTTGCCACGGCGAGAATTGAACCCGCGATCCAAGCGTAGCAGTCAGATATACTAACCACTAGACCAGCGGACTCGTCGTCTCTACGAATACATAAAAATATTCCCTTTCTCGCCTACAGTCGGTACGGTGGTGGACGGTGAAATAGCAATGAATGGACAACCGGTCGGCGACTTTATGCACTACGAGAGCGGGTACATGCACCAAGACGACCTGTTCTTTGAGAACCTCACTGTTATTGAACACCTTACTATTATGGTAAGTTAATATTAGCTCAGAGTACAAATATTAGTTTGTCTCTCTCATTCAAAGATATTGGTACCCTAACTAAGTGAATTTTGTTCCTTCCTTAAAATTAACAAAGAAACACCCACATTTAAAATGTTCCAAAATTAGAATGCGGATGACTGTTCTATTTCTAATCAATCAATTTTAAGACGTCTCAATTTCAAGTCCACTTGAAGTCGTATATCTTTTGTTTGTTCGAATTTTAAAAGTTATACGATACGGGTTATGTTAGGCATTTTTTAAATGCATTGTTCTATTCAAAAGTGATACAATTTTTCTGTTTTTCGTAGGCTCGCTTTAGAATGGACAAACGCATCTCTGCACTATCCCGTAAGAGGCGTGTGAATCAACTCCTGCGTCAGCTAAGCCTATACGAGATGAGATTCACCAGGATCGGGGGACTGGACGGCCGCAAAACGTTATCCGGAGGTGAAAGGAAAAGACTTGCCTTTGCCACTGAGGTAATTATATAACTTTTTACATGACTACTGCGAAGCAAAAAGAACGATTATGATTTAATTACCTACTATGATTTACATGGCTTTAATTGAACTTTGTACTTTATGTTTTACTAGCGGCCCGCCCCGGATTCGCACGGGTAGACATTAGATTCGGAGCATAGACTTTTATCAAATATTTTGTCCACCCGTGCGGAGCCGGGGTGGGCAGCTAGTATAATATATAGCCTATGTTACTCAGTAATATTTTAAGCTTTAGCTTTAGCTTTCTAACGGTGAATTTTTGAAATCGGTCCAGTAGTTTCGGAGCCTATTCAATACAAACCCACAAAAATACAAACATACAAATCTTTCCTCTTTATAATATTAGTGTAGATGTAGATGTAGATGTTGATGTAGATGGAAATTGCGCAATTTTCTTTTCGGTGATCGAAACATAATTATAATATATCTTCACGCCCTCCCACAAAGAAGGGATAGGCAGATAATTTGGTGCCAACGAGACAGATTGTGAACAACTTGAATTACTTCTCAGACATATGCTGGTTTCCTCAAGATGTTTTTCTTCAGCGTAAAGCTCGTGGTGTGACTAACCTTTGCACTGCACAAGAAAAACTCATTGATACAGACCGGTGGCATTTGAGCTTGCGTCGCTAGAGAGCAAGCCTTCATACCACACGGCCGCTACGACCTAATAACACTAATATAATAAATGCGGATGTTTGTGTGTATTTTATACCCTCTTCACGTCTCAACGGCTGAACGGATTTGAATGATATTTTGAATTTAGGTAGCTTATTTAGCTGGATTATCGAAGACACAGATGGTCAGGTACTGCATGAGAAGGACAAAATAGCAGATCGCTGGAGGGGATACTGCGAAGAGTTATACAAGAAACCCAATACCACAACCACGGGCTGTTGGCAGAGCGACTGGAGCAGTATGATTCTTGAGCCAGATATTCTCCGCTCCGAAATCACGGCCTCACTGAAGCGACTTAAACCAAAGAAAGCTCCTGGACCTGATCTTATCACGGCAGAAGTTCTCAAGGCCATGGGCGATAAGGGGATCGATGCACTTCATACCATCTGTAACACCAACTGGCGCACTGGCAAATGGCTTGAAGACTGGACGGAATCTATCATAATCCCCCTACACAAAAAAGGGTCGACTAAAAAGTGTGAAAATTATAGAACCCTATCATTAATATCCCATGCCAGTAAGGTCTTGCTTTACATATTAAATCAACGTATCAGACATTACATAGATTGGCAGTTACCCGAGGAACAAGCAGGCTTTGTTAAAGGCAGAGGTACTCGCGAACACATACTCAATGTGAGACAACTCATTGAAAAAGCCTATGAGTTTGACACGCCCATAGTCTTGTGCTTTGTCGATTACAGCAAGGCCTTCGACTGTGTGGATTGGACTCAACTATGGAAAGTGTTATCGGAGCTAGGGGTTCCACGTCATCTGATTGCACTTGTAGAGAACTTATATTGTAAAAGTCAGGGCGTTGCTAAGATTGATTCGACAATATCTGGACCATTCAAGTTCGAAAAGGGGGTGAGACAGGGCTGTATTCTGTCCCCAATCCTGTTCAACGCATACGGGGAGTACATTGTGAGACGTACGATGGACGGCTGGGGAGGAGGTGTGAGCGTCGGCGGAGTCAAGATTACCAACCTGCGTTATGCCGACGACACAACTCTTTTGGCTACCTCAGAAACCGAAATGATGTGCTTATTGGAGAGAATGGAAAAGGTTAGCAACGAACTTGGTCTCCAAATTAACAAGGCAAAGACAAAAGTGATGATCGTGGATCGCTCCAACAAACTGCAGCTCAATGGGACGTTGAAACTGGAAACTATCAACAACTTCAATTACCTGGGCTCCACCATTTCCAACACTGGCTCCTGCGACATTGAAGTGCGAAGACGTGTGGGCATGGCTAAGAGCGCGATGAGTCAGTTAACAGGGATATGGAAAAACAGATCGATCAAAAAGCACACTAAAATAAGACTCGTTAGATGCCTGGTGTTTTCCATATTCCTTTACGGTGCAGAGACCTGGACGCTCAAAGCGAATGACCGAAGGCGAGTTGACACATTTGAGATGTGGTGCTGGAGGAGGATGTTGCGCATCCCTTGGACAGCCATGAGGACGAACGCATCAATACTCAAAGAACTCGGTGTGACCACCAGACTAACATCAATCTGTTTAAAGCGAGTCCTGGACTACTTCGGTCATGTTTCCCGGAAGAGAGGCGACAGCCTTGAAAGGCTTGTCGTGACCGGCAAGATAGAAGGAAAGAGACCACGAGGCCGAAGTCCTCTGCGTTTGTCTGACCAAATCCGCACCGCACTCGACACCATGACACACCACACCACCACACCAGACACATGCCATGCATGCCGCTGAAGATAGACCTAGATGGCGCGACATCGTACAAAAGAAAGTGATCCGTGGAGGGGGTCACGACCCTCAGTAATGAGGAACACGACGCGAGGTGGAGGATAAGCTGGATTAATTAACATATAGGACACTTTAATCCCAGAAGTTTAGGGGGTCCCGAGGGATAAAAGAATCATTCGGGCGAAGCCACAGGTAAAAAATATTAAAAACATATTAATATCGTTAAATATGTATAAACAAAAAGTGCCGTACCGACACCATCTCACGTTTTTTTTTTATCTTTATTTTTATCTTGAGGATAAATAACTCTCACTAAATTAGATATAGTGAAACTAGAATTAAGCTAATTCATATCCTTAACCACTATACATTGGAGTCCGAAGAAAACGATAATTTATCTGGCAATGTTGACTGACGGCTGTGGTACGTTAGATTGTAGCATAGGTTATATTGTCATTTTATTAAGGAAATCTAGACCCTGTGTAGTTTGTTGTAAACTTCAATATTAGTAGTTCATTATTCGAATGGACGGCGCTGGCGCCGGCCGGTCCATATAATTGATTTCTCACCTAATAGGACTTTGGTTAATTCGGATGGAAATAAATCATACAAATAACTATATCATAATGACATACATTTAAATATTTTATCTGCATCGGTATCTATTCATGTTGCCATAAGAGGTGTTTTATCTGATTCTTATTATCATTAACGTCATTCCAAAGTAAATATTATTGTCATAATAAAAGACTAAAAAATAATAATTTATTTACTAGGAAGGCAAATCGATATACATTTCGGCTTCTATTGGTTAAAAAAAGTCAGCGAAACGAGTTTGAGCTCATTATGAATACAACGCTATATTTGCTATTGTCCTGCTACTTCGTTCACGTATATTTTTTAATCATTTATTTTATTTAAAGCTCGTTGAAAGTTTACCGAGATAAAATGTAGTATATATCATTGTATTAAAGTCATCTATGTACCAATAAAAGTCCTATCAAAATACATTCAGCCGTTTCGGAGATTAGCGTGGATAAACAACAAACGGAAAAAATACATGCAAATGTACCTACAATCTACATGCATTAATCCCAATATTTACTTATTAAATAAGTATTATTTTGTCTCTCATAAATTCATGAAGCCTTATAGGTCCGGTCCTTCATCTAGGATTTCGTGGGAAATATCCAAATATAGATTTAATTATAAATTTGTTGTTTTATAATCTCTTAATGAGTGAGTAGTAGGTAAGTCATAATGACAGTATGTAGGAAATGCTTGTAATAAATGTTAAATAAATTCAAAACAATACATGTATTAATTAATTGCAACATTCGCCGGGAAATCTGTCATTTTCCCTAAATTTCAAATTGGTTGCAATAAAATACAGCTGTGACAGTTCAGTACGAATGACATCTTATTTTATAATTATTCATCTTTTTACACAAAAAGCAACCGTGAATTTTACACACAGCACTGGTTTTTTAGGTTTCCGTACCAGAAGGGTAACCTACGGTACCCTATTTCTAAGACTCAGTAGTTGAAATTTCACGGAATCCGTATTTCTGTTGCTGCTGTAAAAAAGTGATTGTTTGCTTTTTTTTCCATAGACTAGTTGGCCTTTATTGGATAGCTAGTCAAATTAAAATGTCTGTCACAATGGGAACATGATAGAATGTAATTATGCAATTTTTGTGCATTTGTCGTCTCTTTTCTCAAGAACGTGTGGAGTTATTAAATTGAAATTAATGTCAAATACCCGGTTCCATGGTCTCTTTCATCTGTGAAAATATCAAACCTGCAAATCAATATGAAGAAAAGATATTTATGTAGCAAATTTTCGCATGTTATTTATTTAAAAACTTAATGCACAATTAAAGTACAATGGTGGACTTAATGCTCAAGCATTTTCTACCAGTCTACCACAGCTGGCAGGAGAAACATAGGAGCAGGTGTGCATATCATAAACTGTAATATGAATTGGGTGTGATCATGTCAACAACGAATAAAATACATAAATAGAATATATAATAATATAATATATAGCAAATAGATATACATAATATACTATAAATAAGAGATTTTACAAGGGAATCAAAACCTATAGGGTACTTCCTGTTGACCTAGAATCATTAAATTGGGCAAAAAGCAGTGTCTTAGAGCACAAGTAAAGGAAAAAATCTGAAAACCGTAAATATGTAGTTAATTTTTTTTTACCCTGAATCGCGTTGTTGAGTCACCGTCGAATAGTAACCTCTTTTGGAGTTCGCCTACTTTTACCTTACCTACAAGTGTGTACGGAACCCTCGGTGCGCGAGTCCGAAACGAACTTGGCTGGTTATTTTACTTTTACAATCTTATAATTTGCGCTTAGTGCCACAGTTTGGTAATAACCGTGTAAATATAAGTAGGTATCGGAATGCAAAGTTAAGTTTGTCCTTTAAACTGGTCTATGTTTTAGTACCTATGGAACCCTAGATGCGCGAGTCCAACTTGCACTTTGTATTTTATATGAAAGATCATTCGATGGACCAATAACTTGACAAACAGGTTAATCATCTAGATTCTAGAATAATCTACATATTAGGTACATATATTATATTTCTACCGCGGTAGTTAACGGGTGTTTAAATGCAATAATAAATGTATATTTGATCTACAAACCATAAACTAAATTACCTAGCTTAAAAGATTGATTAGTTTGAAAAAACCGATGCGCTTCTTCCGACGTACCTACTTTTAATTGTGCATAACCTGGTTTTCTTGACGCAAATTTTGTATATGAATTACAAATATTTACAAATAGGTTTAGTAGTAATCTACTTATCTGATAGTAATCTTTAACTTGTATATATTATAAATTGGTTATAACTTGATTTTATGCCTGTGCATTACATAAATGTGCTTTATTCGTTAATTAGGCATACCGAAAATTTTCATAATATGAGTCTTATTGCTTCTTGCATTAAGCTTCAAATTCGACTAAGACACGTGGGACGTAAATTTCAGTAAGCGCTTTTATGAATTATTATAATTAATTTAAGAGGGTATTTCAATACTTTATTACATATATATTTAGAATAACGAATAAATAATTACAAAACTGTTGAATCATATGCAGTAAAATACGAGTAAATTACCATAGGTTTTTTAAACCTAGGACTGTAGAGTTTTATTTGAAAAACATAAATACTGAATGTATTATATGGCAAATTTAATAAGGATTCCAAAAAAGTAAAATGTGTGTATACCCTTCATACAAAAATAATTAGGTATCGCCGTTTATCTGCACGCGGGCGGACAGCGCCGCGAAGCGTGGAGGCACGTGTCAGCAAGCGGTCACACCACTCGGACCGCGCGCCAGACGCGACGTATCCTCTATCCATATCGGTCTATAGTCTCCATCTGATTCATAACGGACTGGGCACGATCGTATTTATGTATGTCATAGAATAGTGATAAATATTTTTAAAAAAATGCACCAATCTTCCAATATTCCACGGACTGTGTCCGTTGATCGCGATGATGTTATATAATATTCGTCTAGAGTGGTGCGTCTAGCCTTGAATGATTAGCCTGTATAGCCGGAAACAGAACTGTGATTTATTACCTACTAGCTTTTTTTGCGAATTCGACAACGTAGCTAAATAAATTGTATATCGCATAAACCCATGTGACTCAGTGACAATATAGCAATTTTCAAATGAAAGATTCAAATCGGTAGTTTTGGAGATAATTTATTACAAATTAAAGTACAACTTCTTTTTATAATATGACTAGCACCGCGACTTACTAGTACCCGCAACTTAGTATGCATGGAATTACTTTTGATTCCAATTTCATGGGTTTTCAAGTTTCAAGGAAAAGTTACTAGAAAAATTATCCTATATGTTAATCCAGCTTGTAAGCTACCTCCATTCCAAATTTCATACAAATCCATTCAGCCGTTGAAGCATGAAGGGGGTACAAAGTACATACACACACACAATTTTCGCATTTATATAATTAGTAAGATTTATTGATATATAAATAAAGACCAATCTCATCCTCTTGGTATCACTACGGAAATAAGAGTAGGCTTTGCTACTATGCATAAAAAAAATATGTGTATGCCAAATTTCAGTTCAACCACACTGGAAAGTGGGTCATATTTAGCTTGCAAGATTTGATTACACACACACGCACTTTTAAATTTGGTTTTTGAATATGGCTTACAACGGCTGTACCGAACATATCACGGTTACCGTGTGCTGGCACAGTAAGTCGTCTCAACAATAAGTTTGGCAACGCGCTAGTGACACCTCCGGCTCCGGTATTGCAAGCGATTATACTACGATGTCTATTTCATCTATTTGGCATTTGCTTACCACACCACCTTTATAATTATAACAAATATTAATGAAGTCTTCGTTAGCTTGATTGTGACAAAAGCTTAAAGCGTTATTTTTTCCAGCTACTAACAGATCCAGGATTACTATTCTGCGACGAACCAACCACTGGTCTGGACTCGTCGTCTGCTCAGAAGTTGATGAGCCTGCTGCGCTCCAGTGCCGCTCAGGGGAAGACAGTTATCTGCACCATACACCAGCCATCGTCAGAAATCATGGCGCACTTCGACAAGATGGTGCTTCTCGCTGAAGGCAGGGTCGCCTTCACGGGAAACACCTCCGCAGCATTGAACTTCTTTGAAAGGTAAGCAGGCTCACTGCTCATAGATATTCCGTTTCCAAAGTCTGGGTAAAACAGATGTAACTACTTTATATTATAGTTTTACGAACCTGGGAGAGCTGTCTATATGTGTCTGTAATTTTTTAATTTGCATTTTCTATTGTGTCACTCCTCTTATTTAGGATACAGGCTATAATACCTGCAATTTATTTTATGTTATACCTTCTTATTGTGTCTTCCTTCTGGACAGGTTGAAATTTCTGCCTTTTTTTTGGTTCAATCTTATTTTTGTCATATTTTATCCAAAATTCAGTGGGTAATATTTTTTAAGTAATGTTTCAGTTTAATGTGTTATGCGTTTCAGTGTACACATAATATATTCATATCACAAGGCTACATAATCAATTTAAACAACAACTAGAGATGTTTTTGGCAATCCTTTTTAAGACATGTTGTTCTTAACTGAAAATACCTTGAAGTGCAAATAGAAAATAAGGTGTAAAGTAGTATAGCTATTACATATTATTTTACTATCTTCTACAAATTGTATTTTTAGAGACCATACAATTTTTATAAGCCATTTCCGTTCATTATTTACCGGACACTACTTTTATCTACGAGATCTTGTTGTTATAAATGCCACATTAGTAATTTAAACACGTTTAAGACACCTTTTTATTTATACTTCTAGCTTTTATCTGCCACTTCGTAGGGAGAGATGGAATAAAATATTGGCTTTGGTTCAGATTGACATCGTATATAACTTATCATTACTGAAATAATTGAAAAATTGGTCAGTAGTTCCAGAGCTTACCTCATACATTCAAACAAACAAAAAGACACTGATAGTGAGTTAATTAAATAAAATTACAAGTTTCGTGCGAGCGAAACTAACTGTTTTTCCGACAGTTGTCAATCAGATTTTGATTTGATGACTCGCATGACGCAGTTTGGACGCAGGGATGCGGGTTTAATGAACATTTGAAGATCAATATCCTCTAAAAAGGAAGTCTCCTATTTTTTGGGATGTAAACATTCAAAATGTACCTTATATTTTTCAATCCTACAAATTCAATTTCTTGTCTGATGATTGGATCTATTGTTGTTATTTGTTGTTATTTGATGTTATTTGATGTTAAAAGTGCAGTTTTCTCACTGTAATGTTTTGATTTCGTCGGAAGACCGCTCATTACTCACGCACGATTACTCAATAGTAACTGAATACAATTGGGCCTAATCAAAATGGTCTTGACTAGTTGACGGCCTCAATAGGACTTCCTTAATCCTGAGGGATAAAGGGCTTGGTACCAGATCATACGAAATATCTATGATCAATATTAGTATTATTATGTAGGACTTTGGACCTTGTCATTCTAACATATCTAAGCAATATTTTAGTTTCAAAATCTAGCGTCAAAGATTTTATTGTATGTATAAAATGACCCGAATAATGGAGATCTCTAGTTCGTTTCATCATAATTTCTCTATAATATCCTTAATTATAAAGTCTATTATATTATTGAATATTGATTCCAATCAAAACATTTCATTCACAACTGAACAAACAAAAAAAATTAACCGTATCCTAAATCTATTGAGTTCTCTTTATAATGCTTGGAGTATAATTTTCTTGATAGATTATGCTGCTTTGCATAAATATTAGGTCCTTACATATGAAATTGGCGTTTTTCGTACTGGCCACTTTAATCACGAATTTCTCCTCTTTGGTAAGGAATTCCAAATTCAAATTTGTACAGCTATAGACTCATGTATTTGTGCTTCGATGATCGTCATTCATTTGTTTTTTTTCTTCTGTTTTTTTCTGTTTGCGTCACTCATTTTACAAAATGGAAAACCTTAAATATCGCATTATTTACGAGTACGAGTTCCGCCGTGGCACTAGTGCTGCGGAAACAACTCGAAGGGTGAATGATGTGTATGGCGGTCGTGTTGCAAAAGAAAACACAGTTCGTTTTTGGTTCCAACGTTTTCGTTCTGGAAATTTCGACCTGCAGAACAAGCCCCGTGGACGGCCTGAGACTCAAGTTGATAATGAAGAGTTGAAGGCTATTGTGGAAGCGGATCCATCGCAAACCACGTCCGAGTTAGCTGCAGGCTGCAATGTTAGTGATAAAACTGTTTTAATTCACTTGAAGCAAATTGGGAAGATTAAAAAGCTTGAAAGGTGGGTACCTCACGAATTGACTGAAACAAACCGGCAAACGCGCGTCGACTGCTGCGTTACATTACTAAACCGGCACAATAATGAAGGTATTTTAAACCGAATCATTACCTGTGATGAAAAATGGGTTCTTTACGATAATCGGAAGCGCTCAGCGCAATGGTTAGATCCTGGCCAGCCAGCCAAATCCTGCCCCAAGCGAAAATTAACCCCAAAAAAGTTACTTGTAAGCGTTTGGTGGACTAGTGGCGGTATTGTTCATTACAGTTTTTTCAAATCTGGCCAGACTATTACGGCTGATGTCTATTGTCAGGAATTGCAAACCATGATGGAAAAGCTAGCGGCTAAACAACCTAGGCTGGTCAATCGCTCCACGCCACTGCTGCTTCACGACAACGCTAGACCACACACTGCGCTACAGACGGCTACTAAATTAGAAGAGCTTCAATTGGAAAGTCTAAGACATCCTCCGTACTCCCCGGACCTTGCTCCAACAGATTACCATTTTTTTCGAAATTTGGATAACTTCTTGCAAGGGAAAAAATTCAACTCCGATGGGGCAGTCCAAATCGCCTTCAAAGATTTTATTGATTCCCGTCCGACTGGTTTTTTTAGTAAAGGGATCAATGAACTACCTATGAGATGGCAAAAGTGCATAGAAAATAATGGTTCATACTTTGATTAATTAAATATATTATATTAAAAAATATTCGACTTTTTTTTCCTCCCATACAAAACGCCAATTTCATATGTAAGGACCTAATATATATCCATGATGTCAATAAGTTCGTTATCCCATCCCGTTTAAACCTCAACATTCATTATTTGCGCTTACACCGCCCATCACACCGCATCCTGCAATATATTTTTTTAACATTCAATATGCAAATTTTATTGAATTCAAAAGTAGACAAAGCTTGTGTACCAAAGACACGATTATTTTATCAGTCACTAAGATAAGTCGTCGGTTTTGAAGCGACATAGCATAAAAGGTTTTTGTGATCTTGTTTGACTAGTGATAATGTTTAAATCATTCCCACCCAGGATGGCTATCAAGTACAGCAATATGTATTATTGTGTCGCGCCGCAATCTTTCAGCATTTTTTATAGTCTGGTTTTAGTTTTTGATTAGATAGTCATACATGTACGGACTAAGTAGTAAGACATGAGTACCTACCAGAGTGTCCATATAAAATTAGAGTGACTGGCAATTATCATTACCATCAGTTGTACGTAGTATATTATCTACTCTAAGCCATCAGTATAAGAAAGAGGTCACTGTACTGCAGTGCCATTTGGAATAAAAGGCGACAGAAGTCGCTGGATTTTGATGCGAGATATAGAAAATACGAACGAACGAAATAGAAGAGTTAATATTTCTACGTTGTTTCTCCTTGTACGCAGCCTCGGCTATCACTGTCCTGTGATGTACAACCCTACGGACTACTTCATCAAGGTGTTGGCCCTCACGCCAGGCTCCGAGGGCGCCTCCAGAAACGCAATCAAGAGCGTGTGTGACAGGTTCGCTGTCAGCGATGCAGCTAAAGAACTCGACATGGAAATACATTTTGAATTCCATGTCATTGACAACGAGGATGAGGTCAGTTCTTCAGATATTATACTTTAATATTATGAAGACGGATGTGTATAAGGATATATTGAAATTTTAAAAATAATTTCACTAATGAAAATTTGTGAAATAATTCACGAACGCGCTTCTCTGCCATCGAGGTGTACTCGAAGCGTTCTTAAACCTCCCAAATAAAGGGAGTTTTGAAATCGATGTCCCTTGGTCAAACTACTTTACAGATCCGTAAAAAGAATAATATAAAAAAAAAATTAAAAAGGTATAAAATTACGCATGTATAATGTACAGAATAAGTTTACTAATCTACGAACCATCTCGTCTTTTACCTTTTATATACAGATGGGTCACTTGTGTTATTCAGGAATCTAGGAGGATGCACCAAGACCAGCACAGATCACCGTCGTTCATCATCAAGATAGCGTGGTTGGTGTACAGATACATGCTGACTGTGGTCAGGGACCCGCGCGTGCAGCTCATACGCATTATGCAGAAATTGGTAGGTACACTGATAGTGCTATACATTTTTACTAAGACATGTAACTAGGCCGTCCTATGAATTGACTAGATTAGTTCGGAGAACTGGCCTATTAGTTAGAACTCACAAAAACAACGCGTCCATTGAAGATATTTATAAAAACGGTAACAAATATTTTATTCCTTTAATTATGTTTACCTACTTACGTTTGTGTATTATTATTACAATATTCTCATTCAACTAACCAATATAACCAAAACTAAAATTTTACACTTAATTGAAACTAAAATATTTATCGTTTTGACAGGACTGAATTTAGTTTGACAGCACTAAAACTTAATTTGACAGCAATAAATGTAAATTGTGTAATTTTAGACACCATTTTGTAATATAACATAATATGCCTTATAAAATGCAAATTGTTCAAATCGAAAGGACATTAGTAGATATAAAGTCTAAGGTATCTTCACAAAAGGAAGTAAAATAAATTATAGGAATCGTTTCACTACAGAGTCAATAGACAATTCTTTTATCATCCATCATTAATCTTATAAATTCATCCAAAGAGGGTCTGTGTATGCTTAATGGACCAGTTTGGAATGCATGCCGTCGAATGATTTCGGTTTGTTAAATATAATATGTACTGTACTAATGTACAATAATTATCAGTGGGATTTCTGGTTTGCGGATTTTGTTATAATTTAGTTTCCGCGCAATAAAATTACATGTAATTATGTTTTAAAGGTAAAGTAAACATTCGCCAGAGCTTAGGGTTTAGGATTTGGATTTTGAAAGCACAATACTATTATGAAAAGGTTTATCCAAATAATCATCAAAATCAAATCATATTTTGTAATTATCGGCATGGTCTGTGTTCTTTTTTAATAAATATTTATTTATTTACTAACAGGAAACCACTTTATTATTCTGCACGAACATTCCACAGCGGCTCAAAAGATCTTATCGAATTTTGTTATTTGATATTTTATTCTTTTATATGCTACAGCCTGGGCCTGTCTGTTATATAGTAGCTATGTGGCTATTCATCCAGCTATTGTATTATAATAATGTTCTTGCCTACTTAATAAACGAGCGTGTAACTAAATATTATCATTTGATGTCCGTCGGTATTCATTCAACACAGTTGACAACGTCATTTAATGCCACTAAGGTGGCAAACAAGCATACGGCCCACCTGATGGTAAGCAGTCATCGTAGCCTATAGCCGCTAACAATACTAGGGGTATCACTAACGGGTTGCCAACCATGTTGTTGACTCACTGTGCTAGCAGCATTACTACTAGCCCAGCGTATCCTCGTGGAGCACTGGCGACCTTACTTACCGCAGAAACACAACACTACATCAAGTAGTGTTATTTCACTGCGGTCTTCTGTAAGGTGGAGGTAAGTCCCCAGACAGGCGGCTCCAATTTAAATGGGAAAACCCACGGGAAATCCCAAATCGCCCTACCTCTCTTTTTAAAAGCTCATAGTGTGATTAATTACTGTATTTAAGCTTAGAAAATCTCATTGGTACAGGCCGGGATTCGAACCTGGACCCATCAGATGACAGGCCGTTGCTTCAACCACAAGGCCACCACGGCTTAAATAAAAAATATATAGTAGCTATCCAGCTATTGTATTATAATAATGTTCTTGCCTACTTAATAAACGAGCGTGTAACTAAATATGATCATTTGATGTCCGTCGGTATTCATTCAACACAGTTGACATAATTTAGCAGATTATATGATGATGTCTTTAACATATAACTCTATTTAAATTGCAGGCTATAGCAATAACTGCAGGTCTTTGCTTCCTGGGAACAGCGGCGCTGTCTCAAGCGGGAATCCAGGACGTGCAGGGGGCTCTGTTCATCATCATAGCTGAAAACACCTTCTCCCCGATGTACTCTGTCCTTAACATGTTCCCCGAAGAGTTCCCACTGTTCAACCGGGAGCTGAAGGCCGGCCTCTATAACACACCTATTTACTACGTTGCAAGGATGATTGCACTGGTGAGTAATGACTATAATACAAGCCATGGGGTCCGTAGGCTCATCTATTATTAAGGCCTTCGGTGACAAGAAAGCTGGAACATAATTTGCGCAAAGAATAAGCATTGCCGATTTGTTCCGCATTCGCCCCACGAAGTGTCGGCCCACATACAAATTCCGTGTTCGACCTACATTTTATTCCGTTTTCGCCCCAAATATATATAATATATAGAAAATAATCCTGTTTCGTCCCATTTTTCGTTCCTTATCCCCCCCCCCCCTCCCCATACCGCGGGGCAATGCTGCCATCCTCCTTGGCACTCTTCCGCCTGACAACAAATTGGGACAAGTGTTTTATTTAATTTTATTTTAATTTAGGGTTTTTATTTCTCGTCTTTAAATAGTTACCTTATAATAAAAAAATACTAATTTGTATTTATTGACACAAAACAGATTAAACTATTTACAAATTTATTAAAATACAACCCACAACGGCATTTCTGAGCTTTCCTAAACTTTAAGCGCAGTGATTAGTGACACCACGCTTTAGAGTGAAGGAAAAATAAGAGATAACGTGCATACGTCTGAGAAGAAATTCAAGGTCGCATGTAGCGACCGCGTAAGAGACATCTAACGGCGGATGAACTCACCATCTATACCAGTTGGCACCAAATTATCTTCGGTGAAAAGTGTCTATAGATATAGTATTAACATGATTCATCGCGGTCCCCACACTGCCCCGCACCTATATCGTGGGGAACCCTGTAAGAATTCCAGGCTAGGAATTAACCACAGACCTAGGTTTTTTTTTCTAAATCTATGGAATTAACCGTTGTTTGACAGATGTCAGTGGTGCTAGTATTGTTTGTGTTAAGATTTAATATTAATTTGTACCAATAAAATATGGATTGAAAAAAGGGTGCTACTTTAGAATTTTATATGCGCATCCATAGATCCATACCGTGGCGTACAGAAGTATAGAATCACAGCCAGTAAAAATAAATGTGAGCACTACATTATACTAGTCACTAAGTATAAGTGACAGATTTAATATTCAATACATGACAATACATAATGACACATATATATTAAGCATTACATATTAGTACTTTAAGTAATCATGACAAAACTTACATCATTATGACATGTATTTGAGATACCGGCTTACATACACACCTACATAAATTATGACTAGCTGCCCGCCCCGGCTTCGCTCGTGTGGACAATTTTTTTTGCATTTATGGGGATGAGAAATAGATGTTGACCGATTCTCATAGATACCGGATAAGCACAAAAAATTTCATCAAAATCGGTCAAGCCGTTTCGGAGGAGTATGGCAACGAAAACTGTGACACGAGAATTTTATATATTAGATATACTTTTGAAGCAGGTTTTCAAACGAGACACAATTCTTCATTATTATTTATTGTATGTGCCCGCGACTTTGTTCGCGCTATATGCTACATCCATACCAAATTTTATTCAAAGACAAAATCCTTTCAGCCGTTGCAGATTTTTTTCTATCCCTCAAGAACCCCACTAGTTTTTGCGTGGTTAATCCAGCCTATAAGCTACATAAAATAAACATTTATGATGTACATTCAAATTTTTATACAAACCCATTTAACCGTTGAGGCGTGAAGAGGGTAGAAACTCACAGACTGACACACAAACTTTCGCACTTATAATATTAGTGTGATTAATATAGTAGGATTAGGGTTACCGAATAGCTTATCATGTCATGAATGAATTTAATAGTGTGCTACTAACTACTTGCTACGTACTGTTATAGGGTCTCCAAAGGAAAGGTTTTTAAAAAAAAGATATTATTAATTATAAGAAGGGCAGCCGTCTAACTCGGATGAAGGATGGATGGAGACTAAACTACTAACTGGGAGAGATTGGAAGCTTTAATATGAATGTGCTTAGTTAGCGAAAAAGGTAATAGAGTGTGCAAGAAAGGGTGCATATAATATCTATAACACCTCCCCGGGGTAGACTAAACTTCGGGGATGAAATTGCGAAGTTTGGGAAAATTAACAAATTAATTACACATTGATTCTGAGACTGGGACTTGGGATTTCCGAAGTAGATTGGCGTTTATTATTGACTTTAACACGAGGAATTGTATCAGGAGTCGAACCCTGATCAATAGAGACTTCAGGTGAACTAACGGGAATTGTTCTTTGAAAGTAGGAAAAGGGATGAATTAACCGGCTGCGCGACTTAATAATAAAAAAGGATTTAGAAATACAAAATACAATAATGAACAAAGAAACTAAAATTAAAATAATGGAGTAATGAGCCTGGTATTGTATGATAAGGATGTCATTAATGATTTTTTTCCGCTTCGGCGGTCATTGATACTAATTTTGATTTTGTTTCAAGATTGAAGTTTTCAAGATCTATATTAATTAATTTTAAACGAGGTTCATTACTCATGATGTTGAAATTAGCTAGATTACAGCATGAATCATTTGTAATATTGAAATCAGAATGATGACTGATAGTGACGTTTATTTTTAAGTTATAAAATTTAGGAATTAACTTGGTACTTTTGCAGAAGGCAATACAATTATTGGGGATATTTATAATGCCCGTACCAATAATATTTAGTTCTTGAACCTTTTGGTTTGGACATTCAACATATAACTTAGTATTTTGAGATTGTACATATAACCAAATGTTACTAGAAAGTGATTTCCATAAATCTATATTTCCGTGGATAAAATCGGTTTCACATTGTCCTGGCATAACACTTATTACAGTTGACAATAATTCACTTTCACAAATGGGATTCGCACTAGTCGGGAACACGGTCATGACGTCACAGATGTACTCTCGTGGGCTTATCGCTCTACATTCTTTCAGTGAATCAAGAGTACAATATTCCGACTTATCTTTGGTCATTGCGATATACTTACAACTAGGCATGATGAAACTAAAAGAATTAGGTTCTACATTGTTATGCGGAGTAGGCAGTGCTATATTATGGAATAGAGTATATTCCTTGGGAGACACTAAAGGTATTCTTAATATAAAAACAATCTTGTTGTTTATACTGTAACAAAGTACAGTTGACACATTCATTAATAAATGAATTTGGTTTAACTCTAGATTAATAGGTAATTTAAGATCTACAGGTAAGTACCTATAGTTATCAATAAGCTCTTTATATAAATGAGTGGGTGGCAATACAGCCGGATGTAGAATGTTTTGACTACTGAACATGATGGCATTTGTTATGTCTTCAAACTGGAATGATAAGGTGAGTATTGCAGCTTCTAAGCTGTTTAAGATTGAATTAATATTTGTTTTAATATTTAAATCAGTTGAAATTACTGAAAGGTTTTTTAAGTTTAGAGAGAGCTTGTCGATGGCTTCTTTAAGGTTGGCTTCATTAAATTTGATTTTGTGCAAAGTATTATTATATTTGGATAACATAGAAGTTGTAATTAAAATATTTTCTTTCATTAGTGAACCCAGCCTTTTTTCATTATTTTGGATACTTAGAATAGCGTTATCATATTTGACGGCATCGTCTTCGTCTAGAGTCCCAAATATAGTTTTAGAAAGGGTACCTATGCCACCTATCCATGCTCCTCGCTTGAATCTATTATTACTTATAAGGTGAGCGATGGAAGAATACTCGGAAACAATGTCGTTATACCTAACCGTCAGAGGTTCTAGAACATTATGACATTTTAAATTAATTGACGTTTCGATTTGGATTTGTTGGCATAAGAAACGTACTGTATTTAATACTGAATTAATATTTTGAACATGTGGTTCAATATAAGAGATATCGAATGGAGTAACTATGTCTAAGTGACCAGTATCTATTTTGAGTTCTCCGATTGGATCGAAATATATGCCGGAACTCGAGTTGATTGGATGGACATACTCTTGTTGAGCTTGGGCCAGTACGCTGTAAGAAAGAGAGACGAATGAGAGATAACAAAAATATCATATACTAGGCTTTGCTAATGATATAGTAGGATGGATTTAATAACCTTAGTTATATGTATAGAACTTGTATAAAGTTTGTTGTATAAAGTTATAAAGTTGGATTTAGTAAAATGTATATAAAATATAAAAGTGTATATAAGGGGTATATAAAAATGTTTGTGTTAAAACAAAATAAGATATAGGATTTATATCTTGGATAATAGTACACGATTATTTTGTTTCTTTAAACAAAATAGGATATAGAATGTATATCACGTACTTCTACGTGTTTGACTTGATCGTAATGGTGTTTTACATGGCGTCTGTTTATAAGTAAAGATAAGGTATGATTGCCATGTATTTTTACTACTTTGTATGGACCTTTCCATACAGGTGATAAGGCTTTGCGCATTCTAAGATGGTTCTTTAATAGAACATAATCGCCAACTTTGTATTCGGCGGGACGAGTATGTGAGTCATAATAAGTTTTAGAATTGACTTTGGACTTATTGATGTATTCTAGGGCCTTGTCTCGCGAATGTTTCATGCGATGTTGTAACATTTTTACATACTCGGGATAAGTAGTACTGGAAGTGTCATTATAGACTGAGTCAGGAATATTCGGCTTATGTCCGAATAATAATTCGAATGGTGAGTAATGTGTTGTTGTATGAACAGCGGTATTATATGCTAGCATAGATGTGTAAACGTAACTAGGCCAGTTATCTTGGTGTTCATTAACATATGATTTTAAGTATTCTTTTAATGTGGAATGTGATCTCTCTAAGGCGCCTTGCGTCTGTGGATGATAAGGGGAGGACCACAATTGTTTGACCTTTAAGAACTCGCATGTTTTCTTGAAAAGATCGGCCGTGAAGTTAGTGCCTTGATCGGTGAGTATTTGCTTAGGAATACCAAACAGAGATACAAAGTGTAATAAACAATCGCTAGTTTCTTCCGCTGTGGTACTGCGGATAGGATATGCAATCGAGAATTTTGTGAGGTCGTCTTGCATAGTCAGGATGTACTTGAGTTTGGCTGTGCCAGACTCGGGTAAAGGACCTACGATGTCTAAGGATAGTCTCTCGAATGGAGCTGTAGAGGTTGATGTTATTACCATCGGCGCTCTATTTATTTTGCGCAGTGCTTTATTGGTTTGACACGATTGGCAATTTTTAATATAATTTTCTATATCGCTACGCATGTTTTTCCAATAGAATCTTTCTTTAACGCGGTTTAACATTCTGGCGGAGCCTAAGTGTCCAGCAATTGGGATATCGTGATTTTCTTTAAGGATTTTAGGAATTTCACTAAGTGAAGGATAAATTATATTATTGTGGTAGAAATGAACTACGATATTAGTTCCGTCAAAGAGATAAGAGAACATATTATATATTTTAACGAAAGAGTGTCTGTCGAAAGGATTTTTAAAATCGGATGTGCTAATTTCATTTACCGTGGGATAAGTAATTACTATCTCGTCACGTGCGTATTTTAAAGATTTAAAAATATCTGGATATGAGCAATCATCGAAGTGACGTACTTTTGTAAATAAGAAAAGGTAAGTTTTATTTTCGATTGTAAGAGGCAAGCATGTATATAAGGATCTTTCTAATTTCAGGAATTCGTCACGCTCGGGATTTGGACATTTATTAAACACTTCTTGGACATAGGGCATGGACTCATCCATGTCTATAGAGGTAGGTATTAATATTATTTTTTGTGCTCCTTTAAGCAGGTTTTCGTTGTGTTCTGT
Organism: Falcaria lacertinaria; assembly: GCA_951449985.1. Taxonomy (NCBI): domain Eukaryota; kingdom Metazoa; phylum Arthropoda; class Insecta; order Lepidoptera; family Drepanidae; genus Falcaria; species Falcaria lacertinaria. The sequence continues at coordinate 2,361,479 of OX602111.1, forward strand.
AATGTAAGTATTACAGGATTTAGTATTTGCTTTAATAAATTCTTTATAGGTTACGTCATCGGATAAAGGTAAGTTTTCAGGTGCTGAAGGAGTTACTGGATCATCATAAGGAGATACAGGTAAGATTTCAGAATTAGAAGGTGGATCTCCTGGATTAGGGTAAGTGGATGATGGTAAGGTTTCAGGATTTTGCCAACTAGTCGAAGGCTGAGGATTTAGAACTTCTTCTGGAAGTTGATCAGATCTCACAATAGGAAGATCTACTGGAATTGGATGATTCAGAGGGCTAAAATCAAAGTCTTTGTCATCTAGTGGACTGAAGTCAACTGTTATTAGTTCGTCAAGGGTATCTTGAGGAATTTCAGGTAATGATGATTCTAATGGGGCTTCAATATTAGGGTTAGTATCATTACTAGGATTCAAGATAAGATTGTCGTCATTTTCAGGATGAATAGGATTTACAGGATATCGAGAAAGAGCGTCAGCTGCAGAGTTTAATTTGCCTTTACGGTAAACGATTTCGTAATCATACTCTTCTAGCTTTAATCGCCAACGTTGTAGCTTACTACCGGGATCTTTATGATTAAACAGCCATTTTAATGGTCTGTGATCGGTTACAATTTGGAACTTATGTCCATAGAGATAAGGGCGAAAGGTTTTACAACCGTATATAATGGCTAACAACTCCTTTTCGGTTGTGCTATAATTTGTTTCGCTTTTATTAAGACTTCGTGAAGCGAAGGCTACGGGTTGATCTTTACCAACAGCTCCCTGCGACAGGACGGCACCTACGGCATAGTTCGAGGCGTCACAAGTAAGGATAAAGGGTTTAGAAAAATGAGGATATATAAGAAGTGGAGCAGTTGTCAATTTTCGTTTAAGGGTTTCAAATGCAACTTGTTGTTGATTTTCCCATTTAAAGGGTATATCTTTTTTAAAAGATTAGTAAGACTTTTAGCAGTCTTGGAAAAGTCAGGGATAAAACGGCGATAGTATGAAACTAGTCCAAGGAAAGATTTTATATCTTTAGGGGATTTAGGAACTGGAAATTCAGTAACGGATATGATTTTATCCGGGTTAGGTTTCACTCCTTGTTCAGTGATTACATGACCTAGGTAACAGACTTCACGTCTTAGGAACTCGCACTTATCAGGCTGTAGTTTTAGATTGAAGTCTCTAAGTCTTTGGAAAATTGAAGTTAAATTAAGGATATGAGACCGGATATCATGGGAATAGCAGACAACATCATCAAGGTACACAAAGCACCGGATACCCTGGAGGCCGGATAATGCACAATTCATTAGTCTCTGAAAGGTAGAAGGGGCATTTTTAAGCCCAAAAGGCATTCGAAGAAATTGGAAGTGTCTTTCAGGAACATTGAAGGCTGTTTTGGCTTTATCCGGGTCATGTAACCGGATTTGATGAAATCCGGATGCCAAACCTAGCGTTGAGAAATACCTGCTGTTGCCAAGTTGATCTAGGATCTCTGCGATCTGAGGTATAGGATATGTGTCACCGATTGTGACATCATTGAGTTTTCTGTAGTCGATGACCACTCTCCATTTTTGGATATTAGAAGCATCAAGCTTTATAGGAACTACCCATATGGGTGAAGACCAGGGGGAATCGGAAGGCTCAATAATATTTTGCTTCAACATTTTATCAATTTGATTACGAACTTCAGTCTTATGGACTTCTGGAAATCGATATGTTTTAGTATGAATTGGGATGTCTGTCGTCGTTTTGATCTCGTGTTTGAGAGCATTAGTATAAGTTAAATTTTCATCAGGTAGATGGAATATATCTGAGTAATCAGAACATAATTGAAGAAGAGCTTTTTTCTCTTCGTTATTAAGGTGAGAAATGCGTAATTGTTTTAAGACTTCTTGAGTTCGTGTTAAATTATTACTTGTAGCGCGTATATGATTAACAGCACTAGGAGAATTTTCATGGAATTCTAGAGGATCAATAGAGGTAAGTTTTAGGTTTAGATTAGATTTTAATGTTATAGGTTCTTCTGAAGTATTAATAACGGATATATTGATTCGATTATTTTCTTTAACACAGACTAACGAATTTGCAACTAATAAAGATTTAGAAAGGTTTTGATCTAGAATTAATCCTTCTTTTATTTCAGGATTTTGGACAGAACATTCGATAATGGTTTCAGTCCTTGCAGGAATAATGTATGCAGGATCATGAAAATACAATTTTAAGGAAGCTTTACCGAGATGAAGTAAGTTATTGTTGTAATCGATATTACAACTAAGGGCATTAAGCATATCGGAACCTATGATACCATCATAAGGTAAATGGATTTTATCAATCACATGAAATTTGTGCGATACGCTAGCTTTTGGAAGTAGTAGTTTTAATTGAAAGTGACCTTGAGTTTGTATAGCTTCTTCTGACGAGTCTATACCTTTTAATTGAATTGTTTCTCTTGTGAGTTTAGGATGTTTTCCTATACAAGAGTGTTTTAATAGGTTTACAGAGGATCCTGAGTCAACAAGCAAGGATAAAGGAATATCAGAAATAGAAGATTCGACAAGCACATGAGGTAAGAGCATTATTGCAGGATTATTTGTAATTTCAAAAATATTAGATTTAGAAGGTTCCGGAAGTTTAACTTCTTGTGCGGATAAAGAGGATTGTGTCGAACCAGGTATAGTGGGGTGTGAAGAACCAGCATCGTTATGTGGTTTCACGGATATAGAAGGATGTGACAAACCACCGTCTTTATGTGGATGCACGGATATAGAAGGTTGTGACAGACTATGATCTTTGCGTAGCTGCACGGATATAGTAGGGTGTGACAGACCGACATTTTTGTGTGGCTGCACGGATTTAGAAGTTTGTGACAGACTACGATCTTTGCGTAGCTGCACGGATATAGTAGGGTGTGACAGACCGACATTTTTGTGTGGCTGCACGGATTTAGAAGTTTGTGACAGACTACGGTCTTTATGTAGCTGCACGGATATAGAAGCTGGATTTAGGGTGTCGATTTTTAAATCGCGAGGTCCCGTACGACACCGGGACGAGCCGTTTAATCGTTTTTTGGTTGAGTAGTATCATAACCCTCTTCAAAGTTAATTGGGTATTCCTCTTCGTGGGAATCAGACACGAAATTGACACGTTGTGGTGTCCTTGATGGGTTTTGATTAAAGGTTTTAAACCGATTATTATTGTATTCTCGTTTGTGACACTGCTCTAGGGTATGACCCGGTGTTTTGCAGTATCTGCAAATTGGAATAGGATTCGGATTTAGCCTTGGTTTGAATTGTTTTTGATTCGGATTTGAGGAGAAGGATTTTGGCCTTTCATTTCGTGATGAGTTAGACGGACTCCGGAATAAGAATTGTTGGATTTTCTCCTCAGATATGGCGATATTGATTGCTTCATTGAGCGTTTTAGGTGATTTACACCTAACGATATTACATAGGCGGGGTATTAAGCCCATTTGGAAGTGATGGAGGGCTAGTTCCTCCATCGCTGCTGTACGACCTATCATCTCTCTACTCTTGTGTCCATGTGAAATAGAAGTTTCCGTGAGTAGTTGGGAGAGGCAAGTTTCAATTTTTAAGGCGTACTGGCTCACAGGTTCATTGACTTGTTGCCTACAGTCTTGTAGGTCTGTGAGCAAGTGGGCATAGTGTTTCCGTTCACTAAATTGCGTTTTCAGAAATTCTTTTAGCTGAATCCAATTGGAGAACTCTTTAATAGAGCAGGCGGTTTCTGCTTTACCTGATAGTTGACAAAGAATGTATTTGAAAAGAATGTCTTTCTGTTGCTCTGCCGCTTGTTCATAAGCGTTATTACAGTTCACTAAAAATGAGTTTAACGTCTCTCTGCAACCATCGTATGGTTTAATAAATTTTAATAATGTGGAGAGGTCCACATCAATTTTGTTAGAGATGGTTGCGGCTTTCCGTTTCGAGAGTGATCTCGTAGCGGGTCCCGAAGGGGGTGGACAATAGCTTTGAGTATCGTCTTCTGTATCTGTGATAGCTATTTCGGGTTTATCTAATTTAGGACTTGGGGCTCTATTCTCAGACATTTTGAAAATATTATGTACAGTAAAACACAATAAAAACACAATAGAAACACAGTGAAAACACAATTAAAAGACAATAGAAACACAGTGAAAACACAATAGAATAATTTGAGATTGATTAAAATTATTATAATATTATTATAACAAAACGATTATAAAAAAACCAAGAATATAGAAATTCGTATTCAAAAAACAACGTTATAGCAATATGTGTTGAAACATATGGATTAAAAACAATTTCGCAATGACCAATTACAAAATATAAAATCACTTACTTGAATGCAAAGAAAGTGATAAGGATTGAAGTACTCATTGTTCAGGTTGTAGTCGCGTAGTCTCAGTGGGGCTTAGTGAGAATGGGCAGGTGCGGATGAACCTCGGGTCGTCGTGTTGGCTGGGGTCTACCGGTCACAGCAATGGCTTGTGCGTGACAGTGGGTATGACCGCGATGAGAAGACCGGCTACAGCACGAGCAGTGCGCAGCAGTGGGCCTTTCCAGAACACAGGCGTCCAAGTAGGCCTGATCGTAACTCTGTGCACTGAACTGTGATGCACTATAGAGTACTAGCACGGCACTTGCACTGACTTTAGGGTCGCGACTAGGGAGACGGACCGGGGACTTTTTTAAAATCCCTTTACGCTGCCACCAATTTGTTATAGGGTCTCCGAGGAAAGGTTTTAAAAAAAAAGATATTATTAATTATAAGAAGGGCAGCCGTCTAACTCGGATGAAGGATGGATGGAGACTAAACTACTAACTGGGAGAGATTGGAAGCTTTAATATGAATGTGTTTAGTTAGCGAAAAAGGTAATAGAGTGTGCAAGAAAGGGTGCATATAATATCTATAACAGTACTAAACGTGGCTAAGGATCAAAAACAGTGTTGTATCACTAAGCTGTTTTTGCTATCCCGTTGCTTTCGCAGTCTTGGGTAATTTAGACCTTCATAAGTGCCTTATTAGGGCCTAAACTGAATAAATGATTTTTTATTATGATTTTGGGTAGCGTGAATTAGGACCTTAAAATAAACTTGGTGATTTTTATAAAATTAAACGGGACTAAGTTATAATGTCTTGCAGTTCCCCGGGCTGGTGGTGGAGCCGACACTGTTCACGCTGGTTGTGTACTGGATCGCGGGGCTGCGCGCCACCGTCTATGCACTTGGGCTGACCATCTTCATTGCCACCCTCGTGCTTAACGTTGCCATCGCTTGTGGTAAGATATACTACAATATGTTATAACGTGAACTATTGAGAACGTTACCAATTGGCAGCGTTTTGTAAGATTAAGTTTAATGATTATATGGTTGGGTATTTTTAGTTATCTAGTTTGCAGCTATTGTACTTCTCTAATAGGTAACTTATTTATTATGATTTATATTAATCAAAATATGTAATAATAATAATGTTCGGTGTATCATAGGGCCATATGGTCCAAAAGTAAAGCTTTTACTATCAATACTTAAAAACTTTTTTATACAATATACGAGTACATATATAGTACATACATATCTACAAACCAACACCTAACTGAACTCATGTCAAACAAAGTATTCCACACTTTTTTTACATTGGCGTGAATCGCACCCGCTGCACTAAGCTTGAAAGGAACTCAGCCTCACTAACCATGTATGATGACATTGTCAAAGAAATCTCGCTTTAAGCACGGTAATGTTATCTTAGACGGACTACCTCGCAAAGCAAGGTGTAGGTATATAGATGAATGAATACATCCGTAAGTCCATAAGCAGATGAATGAATACAGGTACATCAGATACATGTTTAACAAAACCTTGTTAGAAATTTGTTTATTATTTAATAATTTAATTTTTTGTTCCAGGTTCATTTTTCTCTTGCGCGTTTGGTTCTATGCCCGTGGCAATCGCTTATCTAGTGCCATTCGACTACTCGCTCATGATGACGTCAGGACTGTTCATTAAACTAAGGTAATTACGCCCGCACGTCCTAATCTGAACCTTCATAGAGTATACAATAGGGAACTCTTTGCGGCGAAAGAGGTCTGTGCCCCGACACCCAATAATTTGCGAAGAAGTATTCACATAAGAAGTATTACCTGTATTTTTGGTACATTATGGGTATCTATGTACAGTGTATGTATGGAATTTATTTTGATACAACACGTCATAAAAAAAAAAACAACGCACCGCCGGTATCTCTGCGAAATCGTCCATAGGCTACGGTAACCGCTTACCTTACCATCTGGCGGAACGTATGCTTGCTTACCACCTTAGTTATATTTCTTTTTTGTTAAATTTAGGCTGGCGAGCATGATAATCTTGATCAAATGAATACATAAGCAGAAAGAAATAAAAAGTTCTTTTTTTTTCAACATTTATCTTTCTATTTATCATTATTCAATATCACATCATTTTGTAAATGATAGTTTTCGTCATTAATTTTCAGTTCACTACCCATCTATATATCATGGATCCGCCATTTGTCGTGGCTGATGTACTCTAACGAAGCCATGAGCATCCTGCAGTGGGATGGCATAGATAATATAAGTAAGTCATTGGAGTTTACTCCTTAAGTTTTTTTTTTAATAGGCCCCATGTTTTGCGGTATGGACATTTTATAAGGCGTGAAATTTATACAAGTGTTTCCTATCTCAAAAGCGTTACGGAAGTTAGGTTGAGAGCACGTCGATAAAGCAGAGACTGATTTGCGGACGCAGTGAACTCCAATCGTGCGTCGCAGCTGACACATTTTTTTTAAACAAAATGTATATCTAACAGCAGTTTTTCTTCTTATTTCTCACTATGGCAATCAGTCCCCTTCAAGGACTATTTTCGCCAGTGTCTAGTGTTAGAGAATTATCAAGTTTTTCAAAATTTTGTGTTGTTGCATTAAAATGCCAAGTGTCATGCATTCTAATGTTTATTAAAGTTTCTGGAGATAATCCACGGCAGAAGCAGATAAAAACAAGTATTTGGGTCAGAGGAAACTCATTAACTAATATGATAAATCACTTCACCCAAAAGCCACTTTACATTATTTCCAATGTTCCTATAAATCAGTCACTAAATGAAACTTTTCTGCACATAATGACACTGAAAATTCACACTTAAGATCACTATAACCTTTGTTATATCTCTATGAAACTAAAAAAGCTTACGGCAGGTAGATAGGCGAATTGCACAGGGTGTTCCATACAAAAACCTGCTCCCACAGGGGCTACAGGTAGAAAACAATAAGCCATATAACATGGAACATTAGATATATTTGTTCTTAGAAATACTTAAGGGGGTTTTTTCCAAAGACTAAAATAGTCACCTATTTTGTCAGCCTGGGGTATTTTCGATATTTTTGCTTTAATCGATGCTTTAAACGGCTACATTCTAAACTAATATTATTTCGTAATAGAGGGATACTCATTTTTTTTTATAATTGACCGTTTATTCTTATATAATGGCATTGCCGAAGAAAATAAAATACGCTATTATATTAACTACTACGATTAAATTATAAATATTTTAATAATAATATGTTCGGAAAAGCAAATAATGACAATGTTTACGTCAATTTAATGATATGAGTAGGTATTTTTGTTGACGCTATATACCACCATATCATAGTTTTATTAATTGTGGCTCCTAGGTTTAGACTAACAAAAGTAAATTTATTATTTTAATTTATTTATTTATTTATTCAGGAACAAAAATTCAATAGTAATCAATCATTTACAGGAAAATGTGTCCGTTTTTACAATAAAATCTCAATCTATAATCGAGTTGAATAAGATCAGTTTAAAACTCATGTCAAAAGAGTTTTGATAAATAAAACCTATTATACAATTTATAATAATGTAAATGATAGCAATGCTTGGAATTAAATAGATTCACTTTGCTCAAGTGGCTCCCCGCTCCTTGTAAATGTAAGAGTTTAAAAATATTTATTTGTTTTGTTTTCTTGTTCATTGCAGCTTGTGCCGGTGAGATCCCTGGCGTTCCCTGCATAAAGACGGGAGAAGAAGTTCTCATTCAATATGACTTTGAAACGACCAACTTTTGGAACGATATCATTGCACTTTTTGTGCTGTACCTGGTTTTCCATCTCCTCGCGTTGCTGGCGCTTAGACAAAGGGCAAGGAGAAAGTAGCGCCATCTTTGAACTATAGAAAAGAATAGACTTCTTGAATTCAGATAATTTGTGAGACGCGTCTCACGCGTCAATAGATGGCGTTAGTGAAATTATATATGAAATTCTCGAATATTGTTATGTTAAAATTTGGTATAGAATGGTGCCTATGAATATAATTTTATATTGAGTGTTGTACATAAATAAATATACCTAATAACTAAGCCTTATTCTTACATACTTAATACCTAATAATATAATTATGCTTTTACCTACCTATTATCTCTGAGTAGATAATATAATGCGTATAAATTCCCTGGCCTTCCACGAATATTTCAAGACTAAAATTAGCCAAATCGGTTCAGCCGTTCTCGAGTTATAGCGAGACTAACGAACAGTATTTGATTTTTTTATAGATATAAGATAAGATAAGATAGATAGATTATAAGATATATTTTTATTTACATAATCTATATTGCAAGTTTATATGCGTACCGCGCCATCTATTAACGACGTCAGTAAACTAGTATCTAGCTTATAATGTACGTTTCGGAGATGTTCACGACTATATTTATAGATGGCGCCACTTAGCCAATGTTTTGTATACCTGACGTTATGACGTAGCCAACTGACAACTAGCGCTTGCAGCGCGCAAGCGTAGTTCAAATTCGTCCGCCATATTCGTCGTGTCAGACGGAGTGCAGTGTACGGCTGTGGCATGTTTTATCGTAAACTGCATAAAACTAATGACATCGAGTTCAAATTGGTGCTTGTTTTACAAAGAGAACAAAACAAATATGCGATTTGATGGAGCTATAAATGGATACTCACGGCATTTGTTAAAATATAAGCGTGCAACGAACTGTGCATCTGTGTGTTTATGATAACAGCATTTAACAGTAATCCTCGGTCGTGTATTATTTTTTGTAAATCCCTACGGTTGTGTAAAACAAGGCTTTGTGATATTATGCAACGTTGCATAGCCGTGACCTTCCCATGTTGTGCGTGACCGTGCTTCGGGTGCTTTTTGAGGTTAAAATGCAGCTTGGATTATGAGCGACAGCGCCGAGCCATCAGGTTAGTGAGACTTCCAGCTACTTTATCTGTAACTTGATAATACGAAGTGTTTATTTATCTTGTGTCCTACATATTGTGTTGTTTCTCTATAACTTGCCTCTACTCTGTTTTCATATCATCAAATTCATTGCAACTGGAATTGGCATACCAGTTCGTACCACATACCAACCTACCTAACCTCAATGTGGGGTCGAAGAACAAGGAAAAAAGTAATTAATAATTCATCTTTAGTAACGTTCGTTGTGCAGCTGGAATCCTTTTTTATGGCGGCAATACAAGTTAGTTAACAGGGATTTGAGAACAGCCGGTGGTGGTGCGTGTTTGGAGGGAAAAATATAGCTTACCTATAGGATTCAATAACTTTTATCCAGTTGTTTTCGGAGTAGGTATTCGGAATATTGAATCAAACAAACATTTGTGGCGAAAGTACCCAGGCAATTGGAGCTAAATCAAAATAATGTTCCTAAGTATCCTAAGTAGCAATACGACCTATCTATGATATGATTGATACAAATAGTAGCTAAATTAAACATTGCCATAAATATTCCAGATAAGACTATCAATGTTGGGAGGAATATAATATTTTAGGTTCCTTAACGTAGTAGGTAGGTACCTAAATAAACGTCGTCTTGGAAAATTAAGCTGAGGCCTGAGAGCAATGCGGCTGTAGGTACCCACTTAGTTCGGTATTCATTGACCTACAACAGCTTATCAGTGCAGTCAACTACTTACCTGCCTATTTGAATGGAAAAAATCATTAGCGCGGACATATATACCTAATTACCTGCGTTACCTGCCTACCAGGTAAGTGCATACCTAGATATATCTATGTAGGTACCAATGCCACGAGCCCGAGCAAGAATAACTTCCGACTACGTATTCGAAAACGTAAATCGCGAAATGTCAAAATTTTATAGTTCCACTTTCCACCCATACAGAAATAGTCGAAAGCGATACGAAAACGTAGTCTAAAATTGTTGTTACTAGAGCTACAGGTGCTCACTGAGGTACCTACTACATGCTCTGTTCGTGATATACCTATACCTACCTAGCCCGTTGGCCGTTGTAGGTATTATCAACTAGATTAGAGCCACTCTAGATAACTTGTGGGCGGCGGAGGCTAGCCCAGTGACGTCATGCAATAAACCACTCACCGGTCCTAACAACAATATCTGTAATCACTGCTTAAACCTCATCATCATCGACAGCCGATAGACGTCCAGCTGAACAAAGGCCTCCCCCATAGATCTCCACAATGACCTATAGCTGCTTATGCCTAGTTCATAATAATCTACACACCAATCAAAATCGTAGCCAACATGTCAAAAATATATAATATAGATGTGTATTTTTTTAATTGTGTTCTCTTTATGTCTGTCCATAAATGGTTAAAGGTCTTTGTATTATAATAACCGGCTTAATATGTTTATATTTGAGTAGCTTTCCGATACCTAATAATTGATGTTAAAAAAACATACGAACCACCTGATGCTAATTGCTAATGGGTCACCGTCATCGCGTCAGGGGTAAATCACTAGCGTTGAAGCACTGGGTATGTATGAATAAGAAGCTACTAGCAGCTAAAGGGACGAACACGCCTCCCTCACTACGCAACCGAAGAGCTCTTACTATACATCATCAGGGTACCTAACTTACCCACTTACCTAGTGTTAATTGCGCCCTATGAATGAATACTTTCCACTTTACATGCTTCCACTCAACAAACAGAGTTGTATTTAAGTATTGCTTACATTACCTACTCCCGCCGCAATTAAGAGTAAGTAATTAATCTGTAGTAAACATTAAGTCGGGCCAAAGATCTAGATAGCGTCGCTAGAACTGATTGGTTGTAGTCACGGAATTGCGTCTGGCAATCGACAAAGGTCGCTTGGTTGCTACTGTTTAAACCTAGAGCTTGCGTGTCGACCGCGAGGTGAACAGCTTAGAGTCGAATGCGATGTACTACCAGTAAAAACCCATAAACGGTAGGACTTAATACATCTACTAATTGGTACCTACTTCATCTACAATCCTCAAAGAACTAATGGATCCAAATGTTGGGTGATATTTCGGTAGGAATTTAGTAGTTATTGTATATTAACGATTCACCGAGATCATATTTTAATAAAAAAAAAAAATTGTTAAATCAAGCATTAACTCACTAACTACAACGAAATGTCCTGATGTTGTTAGTCATAAAACAAGCCTATTCAAAACATTTGTGCCTCCACTGCAAAAGTAATCTTAGGCCGTTACCTCTCTAGCATTTACATTTATATAATGGTAATGACATGCATTTCCTCAGTAATTAAAATAAATGTGACCCCGTACGATATCTTGGAAACGACGTGGTATAAATTGCCTCCGTTAAGCTCGGTGCACAAGCTGGCATTTGTCGATTAATGAGGGTACCTACTTAGAGGTCCAAAGAAGCATACATGTCGCGACGGTTGCGGCGGGCACGGATGCGGTTCATTAAATCGGTGCCTAGATTTCCGTTTTAACCAGTTTAACTGGGGTAGCTATTTAACCCGTTCACTTATTAAGCACTTTCCAGCATTATTAAATTACCTTATTCGATACGCAACTAACCACTTAACAGCAGTTCTTGCTTAAAAACCTACAAAGGCCATCTGTAATCTTAAAGCTATTATTAGTAGGATCAAAAATCTAGCAATTTGTATTACAAATTTACACGCTACTGCACTATCATCTAAAGGACTTGAATAGGTACGTCAATAACGTTATAATAACGGATATTCATTGACAATGATTTTTTTACAATATCTTTGTACTGGACACTGCTAAAGTCCAAGAATCTCAGTTTTTTGCTTTAAGATTTATAAATTGAAGTAGCAAGTGTCTGATGTAGGTATGGTATCGAGACCCGTAACACGTCGGAGTCAGATCGATGAACTTTATAATTATCGGGTTTACCTTCCACGAAGGAGAAAGGAAACTCGCGTGATACTCTTTTTTTATTGTACCAACTATATTATTTTAATGGGAATAATTTTGCTGCTTGTAGTATTCATGCTCGAGACCAATTACTCTGGCATTGGTCAAATTATCAAGAGACAAGTGAAAGTCTATAATTGCATGATAGCATAGCAATAATTGGGATGCACGTCCGGCAATGTTAATTTTGGTCACTTGGCGATGGTTATCTGCATGTTGTCGCGAAACTATGTTGGTTTTTCAATACGAGGAAAGTCTTGTGAGAACAAATGTAGTGTCCAAGTATTTACTACCAGGTTTGGCATGACACGGTGAAATGTGGAACTGGTTTGATGCTCGTTACGACGCGCCGCGGAGTCTCACGCGTACCTGGACAAAAAGCGAGTCGGGTCGGGCGGGACCACAGCTCGTTTTGGACAATACTACGGCTGACACTTGAATGCCGATGCGTTTACCATGCGACATCTCATAGATACCCGATCAAGCTGGAATGTGGTCATTTTTCCTATAGGTATTTACTCTGACCACTTTATGTAATCAGTTAAACTTAACAGTGACGTTTATATTCGACAAATATGAACACAATGAACCGAGTTTGGAGGATCTCAAAAGTACCTGCAAAAAGCCTGTTTAATTCCGATTGTGTGGAAGGAAATTCTACCGAAATTGAAGCTGACGCAAGATATCATGCAATTGAAAATATCTGCACAACAGATAACGAATATCTCTTAGAAATTACGCGACTGGATATAAATCCCCATTTCACAGAAACACAGCTTGCAGAATTTGAAATGCACATTTCCTGGAGCAGTGGTGGCGTTCAGTGGGTGTTTAAATTTTAGCACTAGCTCCCTTTGTGAGTTCTGGGTCAGCGACCCTTAATTATCCCACAGCGCACCGCTGCAGTGCAATGCTCCAGTAAAATTGTGCATAACAAGTCTTTATTAGACCTCGACGGCTCTCACTTCCTCGATACTAGTGACTCTTAAAAACATTACGGATGGCGAAACTTTTCGACCTGTGTCTCATTAAGTTAACTTTAAATTTAAGTCTAAGCTTACAAAATTACTTTTGGTTATGTATAATGGTGGTCATGTGGTGTAACGGAAACCGGATAAGGTGCAAAATGAAGCCTGTCAATGCGCTCCCTATCAAATATCAACATTGAATCACATGCATGTACCAGTTTGCCACGTCGCGGCCAAATCCTTATGTGAAGTGTTTTGTAACATGTGATACAAGAAATCGATCGAATCGACTTTTCGATGAATCATATTCGATTACGATGAATTGTTGTGTGGTGTATTTTTTGTTAGCGAGCAATTTTATTTTATGCATCTTGTTCTTTGAAATATTTTTAGAGACATACCATATCAAACTTTACACGTTTTACCTATAGCCTATCGATGTGTCATAAAAAATGCGTGTGTATCAACCAACATTGAAATACATATTATATATTGAAATTTATATACATACCATTGAAATTGTTTAATTTATTCTAGAGCACGTTTGTAAAAAGCATAAATACCTGTCGATTTATCTTCGGGAACGAGCTCCTATTGTCTAGATAGTAGTAAATAATGTGCCTCCTGCCTATTACTTTTATCCAAACAAGGAAGTGTGGATGCAGAATAATTGTCTCGACCGGGAAATTGCTAAACGGTTTCTTAAGTTCATCTATCATTTATGAGTCGGTCTGGTTTTAACAGCTTCCTTTTTAGTGCAGGCGAAACGTGCCGAAGGCAGTGTGTCGACGTATTCCAGCTAGTGAGACGACTACATCGACAAGATTATCATTAAGACGTGGCCTAGTAGAGCCAGCTCCTATAAAAGGCTAGTTAAATGTTTTCCCGTTAGCTAAGAGTCGCGTGCTAATATTTGGCCTTCCACCGACTGCCACAAATACCTTCAACTGCTTCTAGTGGACGATGTTGTGCTTATCTGCAATTACAGTAAACATATTTATGGTGCAATTAAACCCACAAGCCGTCATAAAGGATTGGGCAGAATTTCGAAATTTTTGTAATGTTGTGTGTAATTCGTGACAATTTACCGCAAACGATGTTTTTTTTTGCCGTGGTGCATTAGCCATGATTTATATTATTTGAATGCTTCGATTATCTGGATTTTACTCCATAAAAATCCTTACATGTTTTCCAATAATAACAATATAATCCAACCAGCTGAATAGGTACTAACCAACCAATACGAAGGTCACTAAAAGGAAACAAAATGTAGTGTCTGGTATATTATCCCTCCAATGAGACACGTGCATGATCGTGCATACTGTAAACAGATATAATTAAGGTCGTGGTGTCCATTTTAATGCAGTCCCGATCAATATTCATAACAAGCGAGACGGGTCAGATCGTCAGATATCTACTGGCGTCCACCTCTCGGGTCAATATGAGCCGGGTTCAGATTGTCGATAAAACTAGTTCACAGTTGAATGCATTAATAATTAACTTGACTTAATGATTGCTTGATGGTATAGCTTTAATTAAGAATTGCTCGGTTGATAAGCTCCACAGATGACGCCTCACTTGGCTTGGCTCCGATTATTAAATCATTGCAGTGACTTTCTATTGGCAGGATCGCGTTTATAGATTCGACACAATCTTACTCGAGTTTTCTTTATCTGGTCTCGATCAGAACATGCAGATTATCTACTGAAAGCGCTCTTAAGGAAGACATACTAAAAATAAATGGTGGTTCAAGTACTTGGTCTTGGAACGTCTTCGTTTCGGTTTTATGTTATTTCAAACACGCAACCCAGATTTGACTGAATGTTGCAATGTCCACATGTGCCTTTCAATTGTTATCTTGGGTAGTTCTGTTTGTGGTCTATGTTTTTTAAATCAATGCTTTTTTTATCGTCTAACATGTCAATCTTTTTTCATCAGAGAATTTGCTTGTTGTCCCTATGTCTGAATTTCTTTGTATAGTAGTCAACTTTTTGTAAAAATAAGAGTTGAATTGGAAAGGTTCCCGCAGTTCCATTAGACACAAAAGAAAAGCTAGAGGCATCCGCAGTACATCAACATTGTAATGTTGATTGTTGCGAGTTTTACAAAAGGCTATTAGTAGGGCGGCTCACGCGCATCTCATTGTTGCGACCTTGACGTGATAACGCTCCGCCTGCTCCGCAATTACCCTGGACCACCGGTAATACCCGACCATTACAATAAATGTTTACACCATGTACCTACCTACTAGGTATTATGTGCGTGTTTTTGTAAAATAATGTTCCATTTTGTTTTTCGGTTCGTTTATTTTTACATTGGCAGCCTCAGGCTACGATTAATAATTTCGTATATTATTAGTCTGCAATAAAAATATGTAAAACAAAGCATTATTTCGAACCAGTAGATCGATTAGCTACGTAAAAAGGTACCTACTTTAGTTAATTTTATACTTACTGCTAATCTTTTTTTATTTTGTCTAGACTGGATATGAAGTTCCATGGAGTTGGAACGCCTCTGCTTAATTTTCTGCAAATATTCAATGTTTTCAAAAATATGCTGCAATTTCTATGGAATGCGTCAAGTCTCGTATGGTTCACGGACTATCTGCAATGTCGAAACGCAGGTATTTAATAAATATTTTTCATGGGGCTTATAGGATCGTTATTGACGCCGAGTTTTCCGATGTACTAAAGTCATATATTGTTCACGTGGAATGTTATCGGGTCATGTTACCTTTGTGCGGTTAGATAAGGCATGCGCTTCGACAGCTGGCAACTGCTCGTTTGTTTAATGGAAGGAAAGAGATAACACATCTTTTTCTTTTGCATGCATGTTAAAGTAACGTTATGTTCGTTTGTAAACGCACAGTGTCCGCAGACATCCTGTTTTATGTATCCTTATTACAAGTCGCAGTTGGTTATTTTTTTTCTTTTGTGTATTTGTATTAAAGCAAAATTAAATTTCGATAACATTACAATTAATTCCTAAAGCATATTATGTACCTACTTACTTACATAATAATCGATAACTTCTACAAAGTACAATAAAATTACTATGTTTATATTATAACTACATATTTCTGCCGTGTCCGTTGACAGATGAACATACTGTACGATTTTCAACAGTATTCAACTGATGTCAGAGCCATGATGTCCTCTAATTATCTGGCCAATTGTTTCAATTAACACACAACTTTCCTCAATCAATCATGTATCGGTGGTCAGTGGACACGTATCAATCCATTTGTTTGGAAAGTGGGACGGACGCCTGCGATACCTATCGTTGTCGTTACATTATTCTTTGTCAATGCTAAAAGCTCAATTAAACGAACACTCGAGAGGTACACCAACACGATTGACGACTGCGACGATTACCGTGAAATTTTAACATAGTCTAGTCTGCAAGTTAACTTGGCCATACAATATTTTCGTCAAATATTTAAGTAGGCTAATGTGCTTACTAAAGATCATTTAGTTAGACAGACAATGGACAAACACTGCAAATCTTCGGTACAGCTAATACTTACAATTATCGTTTACTCAACATTTACTTTGAATTATGCGGAAAAAATCGCTGGAATGAAAAAATATAATATATCGTAAAAGAACATCTTATCTTTGAGTCAATACAATAACCAGAATGCGAGACCATAACTAGGCCACAAATCCACAATAATACATTTGTATCAACGACGAACGATGAAAGCGTGAATTGGTCCCTTGTGTAAAATTCTAGTCAATGCGACTTGATGTAGGGCCTCAATACATCAGATAGGCTATTGTGAGGGCCAATCAGCTATTTACGAAGTTCGATGACTCGTCGTTTAAATCAAATCATCATATTTTATCCTTAAATCCTTTTCATGGATTGTCACACTCCATTAGAACTTGAATTTTTTTGGTCTTTTTTTATCGAGAAATATACTATTTAGGAATAATCTGTATTTGGTTACCTCTAATTATTCCTGCATCAGTTTATAGGCAGTAGGTACTGCCTACTAATGTTATGCTTATTATTGCCATGCAGTATTCTGAACTTCTTGTCTTGTTAGCTGGTCAGACCATACCAAGTGGCGTATCATGTTTATAGGGTTTGATATCATACTATACCCACAGTCATTCCTTAATGAGGTAATCACAGACACGTGCGAAAAGTTTTTATAGTCTAACTCGTCGAGTATTTGTAAGGAATCTTCATACCTACAATTTATTAATTGGCAACGTGTGTTAAGGTCATCGTTTCGCTTGAGATCCTCAAACACTCACAATGGTCCTGTCGTCATCATCAAGTGAGTAGGCCTAGTATCTAGACCTTGCCACGTACAATAAAAATTAAACAGAGTTGTAGGTTGGTTGCTTTGTAATTTGTTATCTACTTTTGACAACGCGCTTGTGATGCTCCTAATGATGAAAGCGTCCACCCACAGATGTGGCCACCTACAATCAACTACCAAATGGATCTTAATCTGAAATCTTTGTGGTTTTCTTATTGAACACCTGAATCTAACTTGAGCCGAACAATGTCGTGCTTTCTAAGCAGAGATGACACGGGTGGTTCCACCCCACTGCTGACTGCGACTGCACTACAAACTCCTTAATCTTTCAAATGGCTTTCAGTTAAATTATAAATCTATTTCGGTTAGATCTCCAGTTCTCCACTCACGTCAGTCACCTTCGACTTAATGTGGGTGTTAGAAAAACTTGAAAGGCATGAAGATATTTTATATTAAATTTATATATTCCAATCAATATGTAAATAGCCTAGTCTGTGATACAATAAGGTCGGCAAAGGTCGCGTGCCCTAACCAGAACTCAAGGGATTAATAACAACTTTCACTATCAAACCCGCAGCGACCGTAGTACTGGGGTGATACCCACGCTCTGACCAACTGGGCTATCGTGTCCACAAAATCATAACAGATTATATTAGATGAACAACCAGACCTGACCACAGACATTCTCAAGGTGATCCAAGAACGTTCCGACGAGTACTTGCCGTGTTTGAGGCAATAAAGTTGGTTTTGAAACGAGATAAAGATTAGAATTTAGTTGAAGAGGTTGTTACGTCAGTTTATAGGCAGAGATAGTGATATTTTAAGGGTATCATAGACCTCATATTAACGTCAAAATCTGTCTTAAATTATAAATTACCAATCGTAAATTAATTATTTTATCTTTTTTTGGTCTTTTAATATAATCTACTCCCAATGTCGTCATTTTAAAAATATAAGTTAATTAATCAATAAATATGCATTATTCAAAAATAAATCTTATTAATTAATACAATCGGCTTAAATCTAGACGTGATAGTGTTGACAAATCAAATTATTGGTTTGGATTGAGCATACTATTGAGGCAGTTGTGTTGTGTCACATACAAACTAATCACTGACACCATGACACAGTTAATTTTAAACTCTATTACATTCTCAAGTAAATCGAATATAATAACTATCATAAAAGTAGGTTGACACAGACACCTATGTTGCGGTCAGATCAATTTCAAGGCCCGTGGCTTATATTCTCGGGTTTTTGGGGCATATAATTAAAAAGCAATTTAGTTCTATATTATGGATGTTACAGTAGGTATATGTCATGTTTATCAAATTAATGCCATTAACGGTGACTTGAAATATAGCCAACATTACCAATGGTAGTTAAATAAAATAGCAGAATGTCTAGCGGCAATTTTTTATACGTAACATAAATCTGATTTGTTTTTCTGTGTTTAAAAAATAAATTGCCTTCAATTTAGTTACCGGGTTAAGATTTGAAACTAGAATTGGTACGAGAATACCAAATTAAGGATTGGTTAGTAAACACGTACTTCGACTGTTTTTATGTTTGCTTATAAATTAAGGATAAATCAGAAACCTACTAAATAAGTCTGTGGTGAATAATGTGTTTGCTTTGTGAGTAATTTAATATTAAAATAAAGATCACAGTTGTTCTGATAAATATTTTCATTGATGCAATTTGTCCATCTTCGCCCACAAAAATTATGACAGTTGCGATAACTTACTGGAATTCTTGCGTTAATGTTGAAATCCGGAGAGAATGTGAGCAGTAAATTAATTAACGTCATGATAATTACTCCAGAGTTTGTCCGTTAATGCACAGAAAGCTCACAACGCCTACTTTGTTCTCAGAAATTAGCGGAATCAATTTACTTTAACTACGCTCATTGCTCAATTCACTTTGTACGCGATAATGCTTATAAGACGATTTGTTTTAAAACTTATTTCAATGTATCAGAGACCACCAACTTCCAAACCACGCCGACATTTCAAAGAGGTCTCGGGTTGTTGGCGAAGGTGGCTGGTGGAACACATCTCGCTCAGTCTCAGATTTGGTATCCGTGGCGGTTTGTTCTCACTAGTTCTTTTAGCAGCTCCTTTAAAGGAATTCTCCGAGGGATCTATGGTTAATTAATTTAACAAATTAATGGTTAGCAAAAAACTGATGAATTTCTTTTTGTAGACGATCGTTGTCAATAGCTTGAGGTATTTAGGTCTAGCTTTCTATTTGTGTAAATATACCATTTACATGTTGTATCGACTTAATGCTATAGGTATATACTTATTTAATAGTTTGAATATGAACTGCATATAAACAAAAAGGTTCCTCGTTGCTTGTCACGTTACCTTGCAATTTGAATTTTTGTTGTGTAGGATATTTGTAGATGGATAATTAATAAAAACATTTTTTTTTGTCATGTTATCACCGTTAAAGTGTTCAAGAATTTGCAAATGTGTTTTGGTTTCGCGCATAAAATTTGTGCTGGTGCATCACTAATTCTTTTATTACCATTCGCTTTTCGATTTCGCCCAATATCGTTTGAATAACTGTTAAAATGACTTCATCGTTCGTTGATATCATCTAAAGTCAAATTATCGCAAAATTTTGGTCAGCTTCTTTCACAACCACGAGCCTTCCTCCATATTGATTCGATTCAAGCGATGCATTTAATGGGAACAGGCAACGATAACCTTGAAATATTTCGAAGAATCTACAATTGATAGCCGTGTAACTAACACAGATACTGAGCAGATACCGTGAAATATCATTAGCTATATGCAAATAAAGGTGCGTACAGAAATCAAAGTCACAGTAATGGTCCGTCTACAGTCGTTTATGCGCTTTGATGTGGACATTTATGGCATTGTAAAATGTCGGAACGTTTTTATTCACCGGCGTTCGGTTTGTTTTCTGTAGAACCGTCGGCGTGCAGTAATTTCATTGTGGCCGCTATTGCCTCACAAGCTGTTGCTATTGCGAATGGAACCTAAACCGTCGGAGTTGCTAGCACCGGGAATAGTTTATTTGATCGGGCAGGTTTCGGGTCGACGGCCGCATGGGGTGGTCCCAATACATCCAACTCATTTCCAATGTTGACAATTTAACGCTTCACTGCAATATTTCATTTCGAACGCGCCCTGGTGACTCGTGTGCATTGTATCAACACTCAGGAATTGGATTATGGGCTTTCGGGTTACGCTTACGACCATTTGTAAATGCAACTTAAGCTAATACTCATATATCGCCAACGTATCTTTAATCGTCACCAATGTATCAATGATAGATTGCATAGCTTCAGCGTTATGCTTCGGTCGATTTATTTCTGGCTAACTTGATGACTGCAGTTTTACTCGAGTTTTGTGCTGATTGCCATTCTTAGACTTTGTAACGTCAATTATTAATTTTGAACATTGTATTGAGTGCAATGAACTGTAAGTTCTTTCTAGTTCTAGATAGTTTTCTTTTTTCTGAATATGGCAGTGTATATAATAACCTTTGTGGTTGTCTTAGGTATAGTAAAAATAATGATTTATTTCAAGAGGCGTTCGGGATCTCAATTGTGGTCCCGATTTCCCCCTTATTTTTTTTATTAAACGTAAGGTGGCTTTCGGGACCGTGGTCTCGGTCCCAAAAGCCCCACGACTCGTTATCATTTGGGGTTTATAATGTTAACTCGATTTTTTATATTTTAGATATTTGAAATTGTTTTTTACAATATTGACGTTCTAAATAATATGCTACACCAACGTTAATTTATTGTTCTTACCTTGATAAAATATATAATATGTAGGGAACTATGAAAATAATTAGTCCTACCAGTCAACCAATAGATAGTTTTACCTCTTTAATAAGTATAGGAAAAAAAACATTTTACGATTGCATGACGGAATTTGCCAAATGAGTCACACAGTTGTAATTACCTCCTACAAAATTATGTTGACGACGTTAACGTCGATATGACACATTCCTTGCCTTTGGCCTTAGATTCAAATGATATTATAATCCGTTTTGTTTAACTTAACAATATTTTGTTTGAATAATACATCATTTATCACGCAGGTGCTCCGTCTTATGGTCAAAGATTCAAACTACATCACAAGCATTTTTTTAAGAGTACTCTAGTTATCTGTTTATGGAATAATGTCTATGATGAACGGTAAAGGGTACTCGGAACCGGTAGGAATGTATTTGAGATTGAGAATGAATGTAAAAGAAGCAAAAGAGGTGTCTATTGTGCAAGTCAAGAGTGAAATGGTGCTATGAATGCTCTGCCTACTCCGTGAGCGACTTGAGGTGATGATATACGTATATAATACATTATACATGTATGTATTTTATGGTCATTCACGTATTAGCTGAAGATTATGTTACTCTCCGTACCAGTCTATGTGAATTGTTGTACAAACACGCATTGGTTATCGCACTTGACACGCGTCACGTTCGGCACTATCGTTACGTAAATTTGTGTCTGTTAGCGAATGAATGCAAATTATTGCGTGTAAAACTGTACACGTGTGTTAGGTGCGTTATGAATACAATTCAAGTTTAAGGTAGCCGTGGAATGTATGTCTAATTATGCTGCTATTACCATTATTCTCTGTGTGATCATTCCAAAGGCTGTATTTGTTTTTCTAGCCTATACTGTCCCACTGCTGGGCAAAAGCCTCCCCCTATTCCCAGCAATATGGTGCTTGACTAGAATAACGATTAAAATAATAAGTACTGCCGAAATCTTACATTCAACTTGAATGAAGAAATGAAAGCGTCCTTTAAGGTTCCGCTGTCATTTATTAACCATTTGCAGGTATCGGTATAAAGAGGAAAAGTTACAAGACGTTCACAAACGCATAGGAGGGTGTGGCTGCTGAGACAGTCGTCACCTCTCCCTAGATGGAGAGAAATGGAGGTTTGCATGTCCGCTGGCTTGTGACCTTTATCGCCATGCTGTGGTGTTTGCTTTCGATTTCATATGTGAGCTTGTTTCCACCCAGTCGGTCTGTACGTAGACATTTTGAGAAAGGGATATTGTGCACCGGCGCCGTAACTCATTAACATATCTGCAAAGTCCTGATATCGAATTGAATACTATGACTTACTTTGTTGCACCTTGTTATTAATGAGGTTTAATTTCGCATTTACTAATCTCGCCCAAGTCGGCTTATCTATTTCCAAAGGTAGATTAACTTGTCGAGTCAGGTGTAAACATTGACATTACTTTTTTACTACGATCTCAATCAAACCCAAAAGAGTATTTTGTACAGATTTGATAATATAGCAGTTCACAACTTAAATATCGTAAATATTGGTTTTTATGGAGCAGTACGATGGCTTGCTTTCGCGTCTAATAATTAACTAGAATTCTAACTAACACCTTATCTAAAACGTACCTCAAATAAGTATGTGGTGAGAAAAATCGCCGATTGGGTTTCGCGCTCCCATCCTTTTACACTGTGATACGACTGAATACCACCACCTGTATTCTAACAAATATTTTCTCAGTACAAACGTGATATTTAACACGTGAAAAATAAATACTATTGTGATAGGATTGAGAGTTTCTGTATAAAACACTAAATTATCTAAAGTACCTTATAACACTGTTTCGTAATCATAAAGTGTGTCCAATATTAAACCGGACAATAGAACTTGCTCAACCGATGGTGGAGGCCGACAGTAGCCCTAACCAATTATTATATACTGTTGGCAAGTTAGTTTCTTTTGCGACCTTGTGTCAATCAGAACTCTATACAATATTAAACCTTGTATAACTTATATTAAATATGATTAGTTTACATCTGGCTAATCGCGTGGGTTTTTATATGTCATATTCCGAAATCTGTAATTTGGTAGAACACCATATAAGGCATAATGGTGTTTGATAGGATGAAAATAGAGTGGTTGTTTCTAGAGCAAGAAATAATGAGATTGATGAACTAGGTACAAAGGAGTAGCGTTATTTGGCTGTGATATTATGTCGGGTAGAGGCAGTTCATATTTTGAATGGAAAATCCCATGGCTCTCTACCTTATTGCCCATGATAAACGGGCAATAACTTGAGTGGTCACCACCATCTCGTGGTCACGGTTCTCATGAATAAGTAAGTAAGTATTTATGTAGGTAAGTACGGTAGACTGCAATTCGTTGATAATTCAAATTCAAACTCAAAATCATCTTTATTTGACTAGACTTTACAAATAACTTATTTGTAATTATAAGATTTAAAAGTACTTATTTGATATAAGTCAGAATGATGACGATGATGCAAGTCTATAACATTTCTAAGAGTACAGGAACGTCCGTACGAACAAACGAACGTGTGTCCTTTTCAACCACACATTTGACTGGTTGAATATAAAGAGAAGCTCATTAATCCGATCTAGAAAAGCTATTGCACCAAACCTTTAATCGCTTCTTACCTTGAGCAAATAGCTCACCTTAATCTTCTTTGTCCAGTAATTTCGCTAGCAACAACAGTACCTTGCAATCCGGGAATGGCAGAATATCTGACACAGCATTAGTTATAAGTTTGTAAGAAACTTGCCGCTCTCTATACCCAAACAAACAAATTTGTCCTATGTATTGATACATAAGTGTATTATTTATACATAGATATGGTGTATAAATATTACATCAGAGGCCAACACTCTTGGAACAATGATTCAAAGGTCATCCTAGCTGCCACAGATACAAATCATGATATGATCGATCCGATATGACACACACGTGTTGTCCCGATACCTGCACTGCACGTCAAGCGCCACTCGATTGTTCCCATATCGGTGTCCGAATCGTTTCACGGTTCAATCGATTCGTGCATAGATCGAGACATTCGGTGGATTTCGTTGGGTAATCGCGTAGAACAATAGTCTCGGTACATGGATAGGTTGTACTTTTATATTTTGTTTGTTTTTATACGTTGTAATGCATTACTGCTAACTTTACAAATACGATGTCGCATTAAGTTCATTTCGATATTAACACGACTTCTCGAAATGTATACATTAGTAGTTGTTAAGCATGTAATTTATAAAAATTATGTCGTAATTATTTTATTCAGTTCTAGATTATGCATCGGGTTGTAATGCACTATTGAGTCTATTCCATATAGATTCGCTAAGCGATTTCCTTATATCGAGTCGCATCCTTATTTGAATATGCCTGCATAGCTCTGTCCATACTCAGTTGCACTGAGCTACTTTATATCGGGTTTTATTAGTTGACATACCTACTTTTACTAGTCATGTACTTTTGCCTTTATGCAATAATATTTTTTTACGTATTTTATTGAAGATGACTCCTTACTAACTAAATGACAATAGTAATTGTTAAGACTGTAGATCGACCAACCGCCGTTTAGTTAGAGACCATTGTTACCTTTCTTGTAAATAGACTTAGCTGTACACTAATACGCGAAATACATTATAATAGGTAGTCGTTATGTTTATATTCCGATGTTGTTTAATTATACTTAATTACGGGGTGTCGATTATCAATTTCGTTTTACCACTCGTTTTAATCGATTGTAAATTATACATCGTTAAGAGCGAATCGTAAGAATGTGTCGTGACTGGTCCAATAAAAGTTTATTTCACTGCACGTCACTTAACTACCGTGCGGTAGGTAAGGTTTTTTTACTTGGCCAATGATTTAAATAACCGACAAGTAATGGCAATTTTGTATCGACGACTGTTGGTTTATTATTTATTTTATTCGTACAGTTTAATTATTTTTTATAGCCTTTAAATAAAATAATATATTTTAAGTTCCCTTGCAATTCTGTCGAACTAGCGGCCGAATACTGCACTGTTTGTAGCGTCGCGTCACCAAAATACAATTTTGCATGTAAAATCAGGGGTCATGTTAGGCGAATGTGATATATAATGCTTGAATGCAATGAAGGGCACGCAAGATAATTTACAGAGGACTTTCTTACATTACTCACCTGTATTTTTATTTTCTTGGCAAATCGAAAAGATACTACAAGTAGTGAGATTATTGATTGGAAGATTTTAGATAAAGTTATCATTGTTCCCAGTTCCATTTGCCAATACTGTTCCAGTAAACGCATTGAAAATAACATACATATTTTTATTTGCACTTACTTCTTTTTCCTCTTCAACATTAATCAATCTTTTCATACATGCCCACTGGTTCCGAGTACTCTTTTCTATCCGTCTCTCAGGTATGTACTCAGTTAAATTGATCTAGCAAGCGGCTTCTTACATTCAAATTTGCATTGTGTATCTTTTTTGTCAGTATTTCGTCAATCATTCGTTCTAT
Organism: Falcaria lacertinaria; assembly: GCA_951449985.1. Lineage (NCBI taxonomy): Eukaryota > Metazoa > Arthropoda > Insecta > Lepidoptera > Drepanidae > Falcaria > Falcaria lacertinaria. The sequence continues at coordinate 2,387,213 of OX602111.1, forward strand.
TTGTTCGACGGATCCATCAACTCGATGCAACCGGCGGCAGTAAATGGTCACACGTAACATTAACCATTCACCCCAGTCCATAGGTCACTCACCTCGTCTGGCGATCTAATGCCCTTAACGTTCGCTTCCTAACCTTTGAGTGACGTCATCGGCAACTGTCGGTGTAGTTGGAAGTCAAAACAGTACGACTAATTTCGAAAGAGCGATAGATGAAATGAACCTCATGTAGTACGTGTACCACCAATAGATGAATTTACGAATCACGTTACCTGCTTTCTGTACTCTCCAAACCTAGCGGGCCACATCTGTTGGGTTGGTAATTCCTGGTTTGGATCTGGACAATAACGACCATTGTCTTCAGTTTATTATGGGCTCTAGCGTTCCTACATACATTGTTTTCGTCGGCACTTAACCCGAAACTGGTTTTTGACTGCCAATAAGTATTCTACAATAATACTTCACAGTGCAAGGAGTCCGTGCAACAAAGTAACACACCCTTGCAGCGGGAAACGTCTATTTTGAATTGTTTACGGCTCGCCATTCATGGCTAATAAAGACGTGTTGGTCGACATTGTGCCCACAGCGCACCTGATTGAGGGAGGAATGGCCTTTCTAAATGTGACTAATTATGTTCTTGTGTTCGTGTTAGCTCATGGTGAACTTGACCTTTAAGAGTTTGTTTAATAATAATAATATTAATAATAATGCTCATCTCTGACAGTCCTACACCTAAACCATTCCTGCCGGAGCAATAAAGTGCATTTGTGACTGTTATCACCAGTCGTAATAATTGCTCTTCTCGACTGCATGTAGCGTAATGAAATGAGTTTCGCTACATAGCTTAAAATAAATAGCTATTGGCCTTAATTGGTATAGGATTCTAATGCCTTAGATGCGGGGATCTGTATTACGCGGCATGTCTTGTTTCTCCAACAAGTACAAAATATGAAATTAATAACGAAAACCCCATCCAAATCAGATGAGTACTTTTTGAGAAAATCGCGGATCAACAATGGAGTATCTTCTCTGAAGTGTCTCTCTGAAATCTCTCTCTCTTTTTTGAAGTCGGTTAAAAGTGTACTATTTTGGTCGGTAGTAAAATTAGTTCCCTAATTGATTGCAAACGATTGTTATCACCGGGTTTAGTAAACTAATCAAATACATCCTCCTAAATGGATATGACCCACATGTAGTTGTGCCGTAAATGGCTCAGTTTGTAGAAAATGCCACAGCTCTGAATGAGATCATAGAGGATGTGGCTGGTGTGGAATTGTAATCAGTCATTTTGTACATTTTCTAAACTATGAGTTTGCTGGTTTTATCTGGACTAGTTCTGAAATAATTTTAAGTTTCTGAGAGGTCGAATTAAATTGCTCCCTAGGCATCGATTCTATCACCGGGCTCTAAGAAAGAACTCAGAATAATTTTCTGAGTCCTCTCTTATTTATGTATTTTTATTTTATTCAATAAATTGCACATGTGTTATAGTAAAATACAATACAAATTACAAGTATTATTATAACTAAAAACACACACCCTGCAGGGCACAGCAATTTTGAGGGTGTACCTATCACAGTTTATATTATTGAGATGCTCTATGCTATCAAATTCTTAGTATAAATCAAAGATCAAATTAAACAAATTTATATATTTTTCTTATATTTATTTTATCCTATCATCTTAAAGAGTCTCCCTCCATAAATTCGTTGAATCAATTACAAAAACTTTAAATGCTTGTCTGTTTCCTGATGGAGGTACTTGTACAAGGCGTGTTAAGTGTATTTTATTTCAGCGTGTCTATTTGTAAAATGTTAAGTTCAAACGTGTTTTTATTAAATAACATCACGGTGGGTTTACCAAATAATGTTTAGACGTAGTTCTGTTTACGTTACCTTACAAATACATCCCTGTATAAACATTAAACAAACTGTCACTCAACTTTATGTATATTTTCTATTCCAATGTAGGTACGACTTATTTGTTTACCTGTGTTACCTTTGTATAGGGTGTTCTTGAACTAAAATGTTCCTTAAGATAAAACAATCTTACGTACAGTTGCATGTAAGAGATAAAAATAATATATATAACTTCAAATATCTGTGTATTATCAGACTTTAAAATCAGTATTGCTGCACGCGAGGGAAAATTACAAACAATGCTTTACGAGCAATAATAAAGTTTACAATGAACCGCGTCGGAGTCGACAGCTGTTTGGGACAGAAATGAAACCGTAAATACCAATGGAAACTGCCCACAGGCTCCCAATACAAAATAGTCACTAATGTCTGTCTGACTCGTCTTGGTTCCAAATGACTCTGACGGCCCAACATTTTTTCATTGACCGTTTTGAGTAACCTAAATCGTTAATATGAATAAGGATTTCTTTTCTCCCATATCAGAAGTATCGAAAAAAACCGGATGAGAACAGCAGTGTAGTAGGGAAATATAAACACTCCAAAAAATATATTACTTTGTGAAAAGAATTCTGGTACACCGCAGAAACGCTAATAACACATATTGTATACCAATAACACTGGTATTGCATATATCCACAGGCTATGGTTCTCGCCTACCATCAGGCAGAGCGTACTCTTGTTAGCTATTCTCTAAATTCTCTGTATACCACACAAAATACCGGCCGCCTGATAGTAAGTATTTGCCGTAGCATATAGACCCCTGCAATACTAAAATTGTCTTATTAAGCATCATTATACGCAAATTGATATTGAATTATCTCGATACTATAATATTGGCTGGGTTTCAGATTCTCACAATAATTTTGTGTAGGTCCATTACATACATACATACCCATGACATTTATTTTAGCTGTCATTTGACAAGGATCTATGACTTAGTATTATTTCCAAACGTTGCCAAGTGCTCAGTATTTGTATTTCACCTACCGGTGATACATTGGTAATTCATATTTTCTTGTACAATCTATAAATATTTGGCGCCGCTGCTGGTAAGTTGTTTCACAGATCTTGATACTTTACAGGCGACATCTTGGCTGTATCTATTTACATTAGATATACATTTGTTAAATAAAATTCCTGTATTACTGTGGGTGCATGCACTTTACACCTAAAATTGAAATACCTCCCGGCCTCATTAGTAATAGATTCTCTTTGGAAATGGGAAGAACAAATTGTGCCTTTGCATCCGGCTGCTGTCGAATTATTGACATAAATCTTTGATAAAAACCTCAGTGTGTTTATAACTTCCCTCCCATCCTCGTATCAAAATATTGTACAATACACAACACACGAGGCCTACTAGCTTGATTTGCTTGAAAGGAAATTATAGAAACATGTAGTCATTGTAATTAATGAAAGCTAGTGCTCGTGCGGACTAATCAGTAGGTACCTGGCGTTATTCGAAGCGCGCCCACGTGTCGTTATTGGTGTCATAACATCATCGGCTGGGCGTCAGCGATCAGCTAATACAGAAAACACCTGTCCAGGTGGGCGGCTCGGTCAATGCCGATGGAAAATTCTTCCAGTAAAACACGTATCTGTTACCTGGTTGCGTAATACGGAATTCGTAGAATGTGATTTTCGTTTCAAAATAAATTGGCTCCGAAAGGCGGAACGTCTCCGGGAGATGTTAGGATACATTAGATTTGTGTATTGTTTCATTTGAAAGTTGTTTGTTACATTTCAATTGATTTAAAATGTTGTTGAGAAATAGCTGAATGTTCAACTGCACTTGTATGGGAGTGATTCTGGGTATTTGATCCAAGTCCATCGTATCGAATGAGTATTTAAACAATAAGCTGAAAGGGTGTGTAACCACAAATCGTTAAGTACAAATGAATATGTCTAGAGACCGTTAAACCGTTTCCGGCGCGACCTGATCCAGTCATTAGTTCGGATACCACGTTGTCGTGCAAAATTCTACGACCCCCTGTCTGTTTGGATTTATAAATAATCCCGTTTCGCCAGTGGCGGCGGCGGTGCGGTAGACCGCGGACGGCGCGGGCGCGCGATCCGAAATGAGCGCCCGCCCTTATCGACTCTTTCTAACCGTCCATAACTCACCATAGTTCCACATACCGTTCTCCCTCTAGACCTTAGTCTAAAGTCGCGCACGCTTATATCAAATAGAATCGCCGCGAGTGAAAAATCTAATTTCTAGAAAAGTGATGTCAGTGTATCTCACAATTTCTCATCTTAAAAGTGTCGAACAATAGATAAGGAATAATTTGTGTGTGTTTTTGAATGTATTTTAAAGTTAATATTAGTATATTTTAACACGATTTAAAACTGGGAAACAAAAATTTTGCTTACTCTCAACAAGTGAGATCGTGGTCGCCGTATATTCGTGGTTGATTGCTCAGTCACTGAGAGTTTTGACTTGGTCACTGAGACGGGTCTGATTAAGAGCAGACACGTCACCTTCAATTTACTCGTGAATAAATTGTCATTCGTTCGAGACATTTGCAAATTCTTCTTGGATTATTTGTAAAGAGTCGTCTCGTTTAATTTGTAATGGCGATTGTTTATTACATACATGATGCTTATATGTATTCTGTTAATTTGCTACATTTTCCACCGAAGATGTGAATTGTAGCTAGTGATTGCATTTGAATGTCTAATTTTAACCAAGATCCTTAGAAAAAGACCAAAAGCAAGTCCGCAAATACACCTAGACAGCTAAGTATGTCAGTAATGTGACTTCTGAACAATTACTCGCACAGGGGAACATTTATTACGTGACTATAATCAAATCATATGGACTTATTGGATGCGATAAACAAGTTACAAGAACAAAAAGCTGCATCAACAAAAGAACTTCATGTGGTTTTTTCACGCTTCAATGGTGCCGTTTTTGTGTTATCAAGTGTTCTCTCCATTGATTTCGCAACGGCTTTCATGCGTAGCTCATTTTACTGTACATTCATGTCGACGTCTCATTAGTGTCTTCATTTACCTACACATTGTTATTGGCACGTCTATTTTTAAAATATGCACGCTCCTACAATACACAGACAAGTTCAGATGGAACGGCGCTCTCAGACAGACGCTGTATTAATTACTTACGACTCTTTGTTGTGGTCCTAAATTGCTATGTATTCAATTCCTTCAGTTTACTCGTGAGTCTTAATTTTACTGCCCACCTAAGCTACCGTTCCACGCTCGTTTCTTTAAAATATAATACATCTTTTGAAGCTGAGAATATTTCTTTATTTTTGAGTCTCATGATTATTGTTTCATTTCTAAGAACTTTTTGCTTCTTCCATTTCATGGGTTGAGAACTAACAAGTATGACGCGGACTCTCATGGACAATTTGTCACAGATGACAATAAATTGATGATGGAGGATATATTCTTTTGTTCTTTTAAATGAATAGATATGCTTAATCTATCGCTTTAGCATCGACTTTGAGCCTTGTGAATAAATTGCCCAAGTGTTAATTTGTGAAATGTTCAATTTTTTATCTTGTTTACACATGATAGATGAAGTCAGGAAGCAGTCGTTAAGTATGTCTGTTAGATAAGGGATCTCTGCCAAATTTATATTTTTAATAATTAGTGTGTAACACCAAATATGATTAATATGACGTGGAAATATTATTGTTATTCACAGAAATAGTAAATGTGTATGAAAATCATATTTTTCCCGTAAATAATTAACGAAGATTAAGGCAGTTGCTCCTCATCGCTTCAAGCCTTCTAACCTATTTCTGCCAAGTTTGATCAAAATCGCAGTAAGCGCGTACAGATTCACATGCTTGCAGTACTTGTATGGTTTTGTACAAGGAATAAATAATTCCTTGGACATTACCCGGTTATGTACGAAGAATACTTTTTCCTTGTATTACATTGCTTTTTGCTGGTAATTTACGAGGAACAAGCGGTAATGTTTCGTAGATTTTTTGCTCGTTTATCTAAATTCGCCCATCTACCTATGTCTTAAGAAGAGGTGTCTCAATATTTTATTTTAGCGATTCGAATCCGATAAGTTCCTATATCTTACAATAATGAGTACTGAATTAGGCGGAAACCTAATGTAGCTAACCTTGAGTGTGGATACAAATTATTGTGACATTTTCATAATATTACGTTACGTACGTTACCCACCCACATTTTAAGTTTCGACATTATGAGGTTTATAATGTGCACAAGTCATGTAAAAATACAATGTCTTGGTCACAGGGTCTCCGTTATATCTTTTCGTAGGCGTTAAAATTGGGGTAATATCAGCATCCTACTCGTTACTTATCAGTTCCCGTCTTTTGCATCAGCTGTTTAATTTTGGTCTACTTGATACTAAATCTCTTTGAGTACAAAGGTGATTTTAGTCTTACCGAGAGAGGTATGGCCGTTTATTACAATGATCATCAGTCACTCACCAATAAACTAAAGTGCTTCTTTCCTTGATATAACTCTTTCTTTAGCTATCATGTATTGGTAATTTATTTTGCTACAATCAGCATTGCATCATTGTGACAGTTCAAAAATTGTTTCATTGTGTCTGTTCCAAAAAGCTCTTCCTCCTTGTGTATTTCTTTTTGTCTAATTTTGTTTGTAACTGTACTACTGCATTGCATTCCTCACAACCAGTGATTTAGGCCGAGTGTACCAAGTAATTGCTAACAGATAGTTACGCAAATCTGATTGATGATAACGATCCGGCCGGTGATTACCGTTACTTCAATTTGGCCACCGTGCCTTGGGGTCGTTCACCTCCTAAACATGGTCATTTCTAGTTTGTGTCCTTACACTATGCTTTACAGTCCACGATGTATTTTATATCCTTCATAATAATTACACTTGTAACTAATGTGTAACCTGATTATGATGAAGCTTGCCATCTGATGATGCCTTAACTAAATTTCATGGAGTGTGAACACATCTCATTATGCTGTGATGAAATAATGAAGACATGTTGTTCAGTGATGCTTAGTATACACGAAGCCGTTTTGTAAGATCTAGTGTGACGAGAAGAGGACAACCGCCAAGATGATGCAAGGACTTTTGGACTCGCTTTACAAAATCTATTCAGGTGAGCTACAAAGCGCAAGTATTACACCAGTTCCTCAAATACAAATAAAACTCCTATCTGTGTTTAATTTGTGTTTTGAAATAACATTAATTAAATCTTTACAATTTTAAATACAAATTATGAACACCGACACACCTTTGGATATTATGAATTGAAATATCCGTGTCAAACCGTAAACTACTATAAAATAGAATGGACCACTTTGCACACGTTTAAGGCAATATCCGCACTCTTATTCTGTTTCAGTCGTTAATTCTCAGCGTCTCCTATGAGCAAATACATACGAGTAGTTACTTGAAGAAGTTTAAGATAAGCCAACGTGATCTGGCGTAGTTGTATTATATTATGTAGGTGCATTTTTTTTAACTCAGGAAAGCTTACAAAGCCTTACCAGTTTAATTAACAACGGGGTTCGGTCACGACTGGCAATAATTTGAGAAGAGATTCGTCAGGGGCGGGGTCTCATGATGAATTAATGTTTAGTCGGTAATTTGCTAGCCATTTTTTGTTACATTGTTGCTAAATTGATCTTTTGTAATGGGGACATTGACCCTTTTTAGGGTGTGCATAACACGTTTGAACTTTAAAGTAAATTGTAGCTTATAGATTATGAATAGCATATCAAAATCAACGTACGGACAGCATTAAAATCGGAAATTCAACGACATAATACCTACTATAGTGTATTCTGTGGACTGTGGTTCAATAATTTCTATTGTGTTTTGAAGTATTATGCTTGTTTACCACCTTAGTGCTATAAAAAATAAAAAGTAGCTACATATTAAGCTTTGAGCTTTTAAAATCGACCATAATTTGTAGGAACCTATAGATCTTCGTTTAGTACAGTACATATACGCTTGTATTAGTATTTATGTAATGCATCTTGTACTATTATAAAGAGCTCAAGTTTATGAGTAGGTAGGGAAGTAATCTGAGTATTCTCACTACTGAAACGATTTTAAAAATTGTTCACCAATATGATGCTATTCCCGAGAGACATATATGTATAGGCTGTATTTATTATATCTATGCTGTATATAGGTACGCGGGCGAAGACGCGGGACAACGCTCGTCTACAATAAACACTTGCTCAGATAATCTTTTATCAAACAATAACAAAACAACACTCAATACTTAATTGGCTCGCCCTTGGTTGCAATATTTGTAACTATATTGACCTTATCGGTCTTTATAGTAATTATTTATTAGCATTGTTATTTCGCAATAGTACATAAGTTATACAGTATCGATAGACAGACATTGTTAGTGATGTATTTCGATCAATAGGTCAAAGTCAAGTTTGTATTAATCGAGATAATATCATCTCACATTACAATGAAAGACCATTATCTCGTGAATGTGAAGAAAAATGCAGCCTTGAGGGACGCCATATCGATAAATCGCCCATTTAGCAATATCTGCATCATTGTTAGTAGCTTTATGTATGGACCATACCTAATTTGTAATTATGTACATTATATAGAAATATGTACCCATAGAGAAAGGATGTGATTATGAACGGTATTGGTTAATATTTCAGGAAATTATTGTTTCATTAGCAGCTTCGTTTCCTATATTCCATAGCTCCGTTTATTGGTTATCATTGATGTCGTCGTTACAAACTTTATCAATATCACTTGACATTTTATTAATAACAAGCTAATAAATAATATGCACATTAACCTTAAGTGAAGGAAAAATGTCAATAACGTCGATCCGTTTGCGTCGAAGGAATTCGCTGCATCCTTCCTCATGTCACACGTGGCAGAGCATATGCGTGTCTTTAAAACTGCATTAGATTTGTTTTAAAGAGCTCAAAATATACAGTCTTCTTTGAAGTTCTTTCGAAGATTGACACATTATTAAAAGTGTTTAATTGTTTATCTTTAAATACCACGGTAATTGGATGTAGCTGTGAGGATAAGGCGCGAAGTACTAGCACGGTACTAACACTTGGGCTATTGGGTACATAAAGCCAAATAGATTTAAGTGGCACTACTTAAGACAATCTATGTTGGTGTTGATTTTGTTGTACAAAATCACTAAACTAAACTAATTTGAAACGACAAAAAAATATTACCATCCTTATTTAACCCCGCACATGAGAAAGGGATAGCAAGACTTTTTAGTACTGTCAAATTAGTAGGTATATGGTTTGTACTTCTAGGAATAATATAACTGGTAGGACGATTTTTTTAACAATCTCTGGGAACAGTTTACGATTACTTTGAATTGCCAGTACCTATTTCTTTGGTAAGCGACTGTAATGGCTACTTGAGGCTTGGAGTGGTTGTTTTGGGTAATAAATAGATGCTATTTATAACATCTGTTTACATACAGGGTAAATGCATATCCGAGTTCATTGTGCTGTTCACGCAATAGCTCCATAATTTGTGCATTTATGTTGACGTGAACATTTATAGGATAAAAACCTTTGCGGAGGTTCTCTTGCTCACCTCCAACTTCTTAGTTTTACACACTATAGAATTTCGACATATTAATTTGCCTCTTGGATTAGTGGAATATTGAGAACAACAAACATTTACAATGGTTGAATTTTGAGCTTTGATAAAGTCCTGCGCTGCGTGAACAAAGCTCGTCAGTTTAGTATCTATCTTAAATATGCAAATTGAATAATGTCCTGCCCTGTACTTTGCTTAAAAAACTCACACGAAGCTTATATAGGATCGAGAAAACGTGGTACGAAAGTATGCAGGTGCGTTTTGGTCGTGATCGAACTGACAAGGTCGAGAGTCGATGCGATGTACTCCATCTAACAGCCATTGTGTGTAATTAATCGCAAACATTACACGTTCTATTCTCGATTTTAAACGGGAAACTGTAGTAGGAGTGTCAGTTACAATATTTTCTATTCTCAGTACCTAAATGTCAAGACCATAATTATTCCTTTCTGCTTTGACCTGCACATGTTTATATCGATAGTCGTAAATTTTTTCGTGGTTAACGCTCTTCTTATAAGCTTAATAAATTAAATGTTTTATGCACTGTTTTGAATTTTTCAGCTCAAATACGACAAGATGCAGTAATTTGTGAATGTTTTCATTTTAAAGTAATAAATGAGGCTAATTATTTTAAATCTGTTCGAATATTTTGCATATACATTGTAAGGGAATATTATTTGCCCAAAGCAACGTGTAGTGCTTACACATATGATAGAATAGGGATATGATCATCACATGACAGCGAGAATTCGTCCCAAACCACAAAATAAATAGTTTAAAAATACACTGTTACAATTTATTCCACGTGATTTCCTTGGACATAAATAGTCTATATATAGAATAAAGAGTGTAAAAATACGATCCGGCCAATCCTTATTTAGACTGTTTTACGCAACTGTGCTCTGTGTGCCAATTGACGTCACACACACTCGGATAACAATCCGTACTTTAGGGCTTCTGTATTAATGTTTGACATTCGTGGATCTTTGTTACTACTCCGGCTTAATTATACCGGATAGGCTTTTTATACTACTGATGTAGTTAACAAGCATTGTGGTAGGCGATAAGCCTTGTCGTATTATGCTAACACTCAAATAAAGTTTAAGAACCTGATGGGCCTAGGTTAAAACCCCGACAGCCTGAACAAATGAGTTTTTCTAAGCTTAAGTACAGTGATCAACCACACCACTTAAATATAAAGGTTAGGGTAAATGGGATCCCTGTTTTCCCTTTAAAATTTGAGCCGCCTGGTTGGGGACTTAACCTCCCACCTTACAGAAGACCGCATTCAAATAACACTACTTTGATGTAGTGTTGTGTTTTACAGTAAGTTAGGTTGCCAGTGCTCCACGAGGATACGCTGGGCTAGTAGTAATGGGCTAGCACAATGACTCCTCATCGACAACATGGCTGGCAACTATTTCTTGTATATATTAGGTCCTTACATATGAAATTGGCGTTTTGTATGGGAGGAACAAAAAGTCGAATATTTTTTAATATAATATATTTAATTAATCAAAGTATGAACCATTATTTTCCATGCACTTTTGCCATCTCATAGGTAGTTCATTGATCCCTTTACTAAAAAAACCAGTCGGACGGGAATCAATAAAATCTTTGAAGGCGATTTGGACTGCCCCATCGGAGTTGAATTTTTTCCCTTGCAAGAAGTTATCCAAATTTCGAAAAAAATGGTAATCTGTTGGAGCAAGGTCCGGGGAGTACGGAGGATGTCTTAGACTTTCCAATTGAAGCTCTTCTAATTTAGTAGCCGTCTGTAGCGCAGTGTGTGGTCTAGCGTTGTCGTGAAGCAGCAGTGGCGTGGAGCGATTGACCAGCCTAGGTTGTTTAGCCGCTAGCTTTTCCATCATGGTTTGCAATTCCTGACAATAGACATCAGCCGTAATAGTCTGGCCAGATTTGAAAAAACTGTAATGAACAATACAGGCACTAGTCCACCAAACGCTTACAAGTAACTTTTTTGGGGTTAATTTTCGCTTGGGGCAGGATTTGGCTGGCTGGCCAGGATCTAACCATTGCGCTGAGCGCTTCCGATTATCGTAAAGAACCCATTTTTCATCACAGGTAATGATTCGGTTTAAAATACCTTCATTATTGTGCCGGTTTAGTAATGTAACGCAGCAGTCGACGCGCGTTTGCCGGTTTGTTTCAGTCAATTCGTGAGGTACCCACCTTTCAAGCTTTTTAATCTTCCCAATTTGCTTCAAGTGAATTAAAACAGTTTTATCACTAACATTGCAGCCTGCAGCTAACTCGGACGTGGTTTGCGATGGATCCGCTTCCACAATAGCCTTCAACTCTTCATTATCAACTTGAGTCTCAGGCCGTCCACGGGGCTTGTTCTGCAGGTCGAAATTTCCAGAACGAAAACGTTGGAACCAAAAACGAACTGTGTTTTCTTTTGCAACACGACCGCCATACACATCATTCACCCTTCGAGTTGTTTCCGCAGCACTAGTGCCACGGCGGAACTCGTACTCGTAAATAATGCGATATTTAAGGTTTTCCATTTTGTAAAATGAGTGACGCAAACAGAAAAAAACAGAAGAAAAAAAACAAATGAATGACGATCATCGAAGCACAAATACATGAGTCTATAGCTGTACAAATTTGAATTTGGAATTCCTTACCAAAGAGGAGAAATTCGTGATTAAAGTGGCCAGTACGAAAAACGCCAATTTCATATGTAAGGACCTAATATATCCCTGGTATTGCTGGCGGCTATAGGCTACGGTGACTGCTTACCATCAGGTGGGCCGCACGCCGAATCATAAAGAAACCGCTCGCGATTGAGACGATTTGATTTGACGATGAATTTTTGTCTGATGTAAGATTGAATCATTCCATCTATGCTTGCACTCTATTGAATCATCAGATAAAAGGGCAGTTACTAGACCATGTCACGACTCGTCGTATGTACCTACTGGCCTTGTTTTCTAAGACCTCGGTCTTTAATCTTTTCCAATAACGAATGAAATTAAACATTAATTAATAACAATAAAACATTAAGCCCATGACATTTGTAATTATCGACATAACGAGAGTTTTAATGTGGATTACATTCTCATGGTGAAGGTCAAGCCGACTGTAAGACTATAGGTATAGTAATACATATTATCTTTAATCTTTGTATCAAAATCGAAGGTCGATCCAATTCGAGCTTAATTGTGCAAGTTCCGTTAATTTGAGTGGTATTAAGTGCATGGACTGAATTTGAGGCTGATTTGTCGTCTCAAGTTTCACAATTTATTTTGTACGTAGAACGAGTTTACTTTACATAATTCATTAAATGCATAAAAATAATACGGGTTTGTGGTTTGACGTCACAGCTCACAATCCCGCCTCATTTCATCAAATTCAAAGTAAGCTTATTCATCCGTCACGTGGTCTTTTTGATGACAGCTTGATGCTGTTGATACTCACAGATGTTCTAATTGTGTTGATACTCTAGTAAACACGCCGTAGTGCTCACGATTACATATTACCATTATTGCTTAGTAAGTACACCTAATAAAACAACAGTTACCTGGAAAATTGATAAGAATTTGAAGTCGTAATATTTACATGGGCCTCGATAAGAAGGCTCGACGTGATGTTTACAACGCGTAGGATGTTTAAACTCAATAAAATTATCACTCACTTATCAATCTTATCTTCTGCGTTGTGCAACTACGAATGCAGTTTAAAGATATTTATCGATAAAAAGGTATATGTATAGGTGCTTATCGAGTTCGTGAGGTAATCGAGGCGATTGGCGATTATAGAGACTCGTTATGTGGTTGCTTGCCTCACGGATTTCGTTTTAAGTTGTCTCCTATTCGCGAATTGTGGTTTGGTGTGCTGCTTATTTTGTTAGTTTCACTACTTCTACAATAATGGTAAATAATCATAAGGCCTGATGGTAAGCGGTTAGCGTAGCCTATTACTGCCTGCAATATGCGTACAAATTAGCGTTGGCAAGCTAATCTTTTTGTGAGGATTGCCGTGCTAGTAGTAGTCTCCCCTACTTCGAGTACAGCACTTGTTGATAATATTAAAAGACATGGAATACTAATTCAGTTTTCATAGTTTTATCATTAATTTGATCTATGTTTTTGAGACGATAACAGCATCATAATAAGCCTGAGGGCTTATTCCTGACATGATTTTCCACATCTTAATTTTATTATAATTATGAATGCTGTATCGACTGTGTATATTTTAATTTGGTATCGTGTACGAGGTTTTTGTGCAATCAATACTACAGATTTTTTACCTTTTAATATGCATCACGAGCTTAATGTCAGATATAAAAAGCTTGTTAAGAAAATATTGCAACAGATCCCACATCTTGAGTATGTTGCGTTTTAATAAATCAGATTAATGCAGCGATAATCGTGTTCATTGGGTTAAAGCGAATCACAAACCCTAAGAGTACCATTATCATGGTGACCATGACGGCTCTTAAAAAACTTATCGTGTTAGAAGAAAAAATAACAAAAGAAACGCGTAACTTATAATTGTATTAAATTTCCGGAAAAAGTATTGTATCCCTAAAATACGATCCTTCATGTTCTTCAACGGTTCGTTTTGTTAACGCCTTAATGTACCTAACTACAAGTGCAATTAATCGTTAATTTTGAAAATATTTACTTGTGTCGTGAAAGCTGTACGATTTAAGTGATTGACCGTTACTTTTAATAAAATAAGGAATGTGATATTAATAATTTCGAGGTAATACAATATTCAGGTTCCGTGGCATATCAAGTTTAAGATTTAAAATATAGATATTAATATTATCAATGCTTTCTCTTAGTATCATTGAATGATATTTTAATACATATACTTCACCTGAATTAGAGCTGGCAGCATCAGTTCCTGTCCTATATATAAGGGGTCCTATGATCTTTACGACCTGACCCTAGGCATAGATTACAGTAATCGCTTGCCATTGGATGGTTACCACATGGGGATTGTTTGCCTTTGAGAAACAAAGACTGCAATAAAACAATTAACTATGATCTACAGTTTTTATACTACACAGAGTCTTGTGGCCAGTGAGGTCACAAGACTCACAAGACAGTTCTGAATTACTTTTACCAAATTAATTAAACTTTTTCTCAAGTGTAATAGGTTGAGGTTGAATTAATTACATCTCCGTGCTTCATAACGAACATGACATCCACACATTAAAGATAAGTTCACGACTTAACTGTAGAGATGTAATCTTAAATGATTCTAAGATTAATTTGCCCGTCCACCGTCTAATAGAAACGGTTTGTTCTGCGTCAGATAAGGAGACAATAGACTTTTTGTTGTACTCCACATACACAAAACAATCTTGCGAAATTTAAGTAATGAGAAGCTATTGTTTTGTACGCTTTGGATGGTACCCATTCTGGCACAGTAAAATATGCAACACGATAATGGTACATCTAAAGAACTTAATGGCTTCTTCACGTTGACTCGCGGGCGCGGTGGCGGGCGCCGCACGCGCCTGACGCTAGCTTGCCCGCTACTTAGGCCGCACGTGCATTTCGTACGTGAACACTAGGGTATTACGCCATATGTTTGATATTTCCTAACCGCGCCCGCGAGTCAACGTGAACAAGCTCTAAGACTTCGGAAGAGTAAGAAGTTGGAGATCCAGATAGCTTTCTGTGACCAGTTACTTGTAATACCAGGGGTATCACTAATGAGTTGCCAACCCTGTTCATGATGATACTGAGCTAGCAGCATTACTACTAGCCGTTGTTACATAAGTCTAGTAATGTCCATAAGGCTACCACGGGTTTCAAGTGCCAGGGTGAAGGCAATGAGATCGTAAGGTATTATTATCATCATCATTAGTCTAGTTTTATCCTAAAATATTTGGAGTGGCACCCGGTATTAAAACGAGGTGGCCGGTTACCAGATAACAATTCAGGTTGTGACCCATTTTAAAAGGAAAAACGGTTACGTACAGACTATCTAATCTGCATAGTGAAGTATTATTGCCGAAATGTACAATGCAACGTCTCGCACAGTGATAGTGATTAGGAAAGTTGTGAGAAACTAGTTAAATCTTGGTTTACATCCGGAAAAATTAATTAAGATACATCCTATTTAATCGTGCTCTGTTCAAATAACAGTCTGATCTCCACATCGTAGTACATATATTGACAGTCTATTTCTGTTTCTGTTTCCACGATATGATAATATCGTAAAGCTCGGTAATTCTACAGACTAATAACAGCCTACCGCTTAAATAAAAAAAACAGCGTTACAAAACTTAATCAAATTAAAAGTCCCAATGTTTCCCTTCAAAATGTATTCCGGAATAATTGTTTTCTGCTAAGATTACGTCTGCTTTTAAACATGTATGAAATGTTTTTCTTGAGATTGCAAATGCTTGATCTAACCACAAAATTGTTAGTGGTTGAAGGCACTTAGATTTTTATATCGGTAATATGATGCTGAGTTTTTCTAGTCTGAATTTAACCAGCGCTAAGCTAAACAAAGTTGGCTGGAAATACTTTATAGTTTTTCAGATATCGAATAGTTTAAACATGATAAAAACTACAATTCGAAACCATTCGACGGTCAGTTATATTTAGTTCAAGTACATACTAACTTTTAGCCGTTGTGTTGACGTGTATATCAAGTTTCAGTAAATATTTTCGTTGCATATAATTATATCATTGATTTTTATTGGCAATACATAACTGTTTATTATATTTATGGTCGCCAAACGAATCCATTGCAGATACAATGACTCGTAGTTCAATCGCGTCCAAAGTGACATACTCGTAAGTACTCTTAACATTGACACCACTTTGGCAATTGAAAAAACAAACTGATTCATACTGGAGTGGAGACCGTGAACTTGTCTTTAAACGATCGCTTTGGCCATTTACTCTTTGTTCAAATAAAAACGATGTTTAGTCAGAAGATTTTCATTGCAGCAATATCTTTTCTTCGTTAAGAAAAATTGCTTCTCAAACATGTCAGGGGCCTGTGTTGCAGTTGTGGCCACTTTCGTAACTTTGTCGATATTCATCGGACGGTGCTGCCGACCGCAAGCGGCTACATTCGGCCCCAAGGCTTTAGTGCATCCCGAATACGGTATCGATAAGATTAATCGACTCCAGTACAACAGTTCAAATCAAAAACAATCGAACGACAATGAATTATTTTTAATAATTAATTTTAATATTGTTATTTTTTTTTAACTAGTTAAGATAATTATATTAAAATATGATTATCTTAACTAGTTCAAAAAAAAATAGTTATCTACTAAACCACAGGTTATTATTATTTTATTGTGGTAGGAATCAAGTTACCATTTTAGTGAATGATAAGCCTAGAGTTTATTTATAACTGCAAAGTTATAAGTTTTATTTTAAGAAACCCACTCAAATGTCAGTCTGTTTGAATGACTGCGCTTATCTCAAGCTCATAGGTGTCTCCTCAAGTAAGAACAAAAATAAATACTTTTTTTTTTATACCACTAAGGTGGCACACAAGCATACGGCTCACCTGATGGTAAGCAGTCACCGTAGCCTATAGGCGCTAGCAATACCAGGGGTATCACTAACGGGGTGCCAATCATGTTGTTGATGAGGACTCACTGTGCTAGCAGCAATACTACTAGCCCAGCGTATCCTCGTGGAGCACTGGTAACCTTACTTACCGCAGAAACACAACACTACATCAAGTAGTGTTATTTCACTGCGGTCTTCTGTAAGGCGGAGGTACAGTCCTCAGTCGGGCGGCTCCAATTTAAATAGGATAACCCACGGGATATACCAAATCGCCCTACCTCTCCTTTATGCCGCTGTGCCATTTTTTAATAATAGTGCAGTCCTAACTTGGTCTACGGAAGCTTAGTTCTCGAAGTTGTAAACCTTATATTACACGAGCGAAGTCAAATCACGTCTATCAATTCTATCATATAAATTATAATCGAGTTGAAAATAGTGATATAACGATTGGGTTATAATTTTTATTCTATCGATGTTATAACACCTTTGGCGTGATGCCGATAACCTCGGAAATCGATCTGCTATGAGCGTAAATGTACACGGTAACATGGAGCGCACCATTATAAAATGTTAATTCGATTGGAATATCGATAAAAAATATCTTAACTATTGCGGTGAGTGTATCTATCTACATAAGTCAAGGTTATTCGGGGCAAGGTCCGGTGTTCTTCTGGCTCAAGTAACGCGAACTTTTGGGTGCTTGTGGGTGCGTGGCCTTTATTAAGCTGTAAGCAGCGTCTGTCTTTAGCCGTGATGGCCTTGTGGTTGAAGCAGCGGCCTGTCGTCTGATGGGCCCAGGTTCAAACCCTGGCCTGTAACAATGAGTTTTTCTATGCATCTTAAGTACAGTGATTATTCAAGCCGCGAGCTTAAAAAAGAGAGGTAGGGCGAATTGGAATATCTCGTGGGTTTTCCCATTATAACTGGGGACTGTACTACCACCTTACAGAAGACCGCAGTGAAATAACACTACTTTGATGGGGTGGTGTGTTTCTGCGGTTTGTAAGGTTGCCAGTGCTCCACGAGGATACGCTGGGCTAGTTGTAATGCTGGTGAACTGTTGAACAGTGAGTTCTCATCAACAACTTGGTTGGCAACTCATTAGTGATATCTCCGGTATTGCTAGCGGCTATAGGCTACGGTGACTGCTTATCATCAGGTGGGCCGTATGTATATGTACCACCTTAGTGATTTAAAAAAAACTGTTAGGTGGCCTTTAGACAAATGACACTAGAAATCCGATGCGGTGGGTGGACAACTAACTTTTGAAGAGCGAGCTTTTGATGAAGTAGGTTTTTTTAAAGGCCTTATTATGAAACGTGTTTCGTAGTTCATCTAAGCATTAAATATAATTACGACACACTTGAAAGAGTTTAATTAAAAACGCTTCTCATCTCTGTCATCACATTTAATTGATATGAAACTTTTCAAATGTGTTTGGCAAATTGCAATAAAAGACCCATTGTTGAATAATTTCGTTAAATAAATGTTTTATTAAGTGGTTAATGAACCGTTGAGGAAGGCACAATCTCGAAATGTGTGTTTTTTTCTATAGTCTGCATAAATCTGTAAACGTAATGTTGCTTGCAACTATTGTTGTGTTCAAAGGAGACACGAAACAGTACGCTATATGCACCGTTAATATAGTCTGTGTTTCAAATAGAGGACTTCCATTTTGATGTTTTAACATAAAAGCACTATGTTCAAACTTTCGCCTTTATATTCTTAGTAATGTAGGATTGATTTCCAGGGTTTGCAACTCTGCATTAGAAACTGTCTGGTAAAAAACATATAAATTATTTGTTATAGATTTTTTCTTCTTCATCTGTCAAAATAGAATAGATTTGGGGTCACGCGTGATGAAATGTTCTGGAACCACAGTGTTGCCAAACAACGGTGTTCATGAAAACTTTTTTCCGTCCGATTGCATGCATTGCATTGTGTACTTAAAACTCAATATGATTGCTCAGTAGAGCAAAGCGTCGCGGATGAACGAATCTAGGTAATACCCGATCCTAAAATATATGAAGTGTTCTTTATAAGTGACAAAAATCTCATTACACGCTCCGATGAGTGTATATATTGAGTTGTGAAGAAAGTGTATATTCGTGTTTGCTACTTTGATATATTATGTACAATTTACGTATTTCTGTTTACGTTGTTTACTTGACATTTTTTTTATTGACACAAAACAGATTAAACTATTTACAAAAACATATCTTAACCTACCTACTTAGAGATAAAAGCTACTTTGATAATTTTACTCTAACTTCACATTTTATTGTTTCAGGTAATTCATAGTTTTGTTTGACAATGTACTTACGTGGAGTACCATTAGAGTACATAAACCGCAGTTTGTAAACGTATAGTTCCAGCCAATGTTTTGGCCTACTCGGTCCTTCGCCAAGAGAACATTTAACCGCAGGTTGAAAACTCTGAAGTTTATTATCATGGAACATTGAACAAGTGAAGTGACGAGCAGTTCGATCGCTTGATGGTAAGCGCCCTGTTTACCCATGGTTGTAGTGTGGCACTGCTATTCAGTATCTTTATTTAGCGCTCTGATCTTATTTCAAACAATATTGAAGATCGGCATTAGACTGAAGTAGCTGTAATATTTTTTATATCACTAAGGTGGCAAACAAGCATATGGCCCGCCTGATGGTAAACGGTTACCGTACCCTATGCACGGTAGCAACACCAGGCGTATCACTCGAGCGATGTCGACCGTTTTACTGCTTCTAACAGAATATATCCATCTATTTAAGTTGCCATTTGTCAAAGTGTAGATCCGGCTGAACCTAGTCTCTTACTAGCCCATTTCACTAGCTTCAATGCTTAGATACTAAATGTAACTAAGAAATACACGCGGTATGGCCAAAGTAAATATGTATAACTATCTATTGTTGTCCATCCATCTCGCTTATTCCACATGTTAAAACTAATCATACGCACTTTGAACGCAGCATAATTGTATAGTGCGTACGTGAATGTATCTAGGTCGAATTATTACTTATTATTTAGTATTATCGAATTATTATTTAGAATCATGTTCATTTCGATATTAATATTAAAGCCCTCTTATATTACAAAAGCGTCAAAGATTATGATTTTCGATTTGTTATTGCTGTTTTGTGTTACTTGGCTGTCTGATCTGATATTTGTGCTTACATTTTAGAACTGAAATATTAAATTATAATATGGACCTAGGCAATTAGGCAGCAGTCTCAGTCACCTCGAATTATCAATTAGCAATAATAGCTTTTTTAATTATTTTGTTGTTTTTATTTTATTCAAATCTTTGTTTTTTTTTCGCTTGAAATGTTAAGGTGACGAACGTTATTTTTTCATGTAAATAGATAGGCATAGTTCCTGTTAGTTCTTAATACAGAAAGCTTCCAGAAAAAAAATGTTTGTGGCTACACTTCCCACTCTGCATTATTAGTACTAGCTTCTGCCCGCGACTTCGTTCGCGTTGAGCTTAGAATCCTTTAAGAAAACCACATTTTCCTGGGATAAAAACATTTTCCCGGGATAAAGAGTATACTTTGTGTTAATCCAGGTTATAAACTATACGTGTGTCAAATTTTATACTAATCCATCCAATCGTTTTTACGTGATTCAGCAACAAACATACATTCTTACCACCTTCTACATTTATAATATTAGTAGGTCTTAGATATAACTCACCCCTACATAAAACAGAAATGCTGATTTTAGATATATATCTAAAATGTGTCTCTTTGTATTAAATAACGTAAGCATTCTAGCTAGCACATTCTTTTATATTCCTTTGTATAATTGATTTCCGCATTTACTTACTTCGTTCCTAATTATAACGTGTTACGCTTGAAAATACTTCATAAGCTCCAAATGAGAGAGAGATATGTGTTTTCACGGGGAGAGAAAGAGAAAGCATGAGTGGATTTTCTCGTATGAACCGCTTTGCCATTGACCTCGAAAGCCCTGTTTTGATACATTCTGCCCTAATTAGTTTTTAGTAAGACGAGGCATTAATCTTTACGGGTTGATGGATGACTCGCATTGTTCTATTAATAAGCGATTAAGTACGCCGGATGGTAATTGGTAACACGTTTTATTATTAAACATACTAGTTACTAACCGCGACTTCAGCTGCATTTACTTTAAGACAAAAGTAGCCTATGTCTTTCCCCAGGATATAATCTATCCTCCTTGTCAAATTTTATTACGATCTGTTCAGCCGTTTTGTCATGAAAAGGTAGCAAACAAACAAACAAACAGAGTTACTTTCGCATTTAGACTATTCGTATGGAAGTCGAATCAAATCAAATCAAAAGTCATTTAATCAGTTTAGGCCCTAATAAGGCACTTATGAAGGTCTAATTCACCACCGGTTCAGAAATAATAGCCACCTGAGAAGAACCGTCAAGAAACTCATAAGTACGGATACACATAATATGATAATAGTGATAATAGGTATTTTTTGTGTAAGTGCGTTTTTTTGAAAAGGTGTCCAATTTGGTTGTCAAGTCAGTTGCAAGTAACATACTTACGTTATTTATAACATAAGTTTTACTTACAAAACTGTGGTCCCCAATTAAATTGAATATGCTTATTTAACGTATTATTAATTGACTTCAATTTTGGAATATTTACAATATATATTATTAAACTGTATTTACATACATTCATAACGCTTAAATTATACTAACTACTTAAACTATATTTGGACCATTAAATAATCCTCGTACAAAACAGACGACAGACAGTCAAATAATATTCTTATTTAGACGTACCTATCGCTTTTTGATCCAATTTTGAGTTATTCCTGTAAGGTTTATTAATTTACTGACACCATATTTACGATGTGTAACACTTCATTATGTTTGTGTTTTCCTGGAAGTATGATAAAGTACCTACATAATTCAAGTCCATTCAAATGATGACCGTATGTAAGAGGCAAAAACAAAGCCATTATTGTTTTTGCTCGTAATCATGATCTAGTTTTTGTGCTAAATACTTACTTAATACGTACATAATTGTTCGCCTTGCATGACGTAACGAGCGAGTTCTTAGAGATGATAGTATTATCGAGATTCGTTTGAAAGTGAATAAGTAATTTATCGGCTATGAACTGATGAACCTCTTTCATTTGACCTTGTGCTCAGAAGAGCTGGCCATTCGCTTGATGTGGTCGTCACGATTGTTTATTGGTTTGTTTTTAACGACCGGTAACGTCACCGCCATGTCAAGTCATCCTGTCAATATTAAGCCCTACGCAAAAAGTTACTGGACTGTTTTGATTATTGTAATAATAGTATTTTATTACGGTCAGTATAAGGAGCTCAGGCATTGTCTCACTCGGGGAACACTAGTAAAAATTAACACATATTTTTTATTGCAAAAAATATAATAGTATGACAACCCTCGTTTAAGGTATGTACGTTTTGGAGGATCATTAGACATCAGCCTTTCCTTTTAAAGTAAGGTAAAGGGCCACAGGGGCCAATGAGATTTGATTATCTTCACAAATAATTCTTTGAACTTCCCGTCTCTTCATATCAATTCGTCCAAATCAGTTCAGCCGCATGTGCGTAAATAAGTGAGCAGCATCAAATCGAATTGTCTAATAATATTATGAGTACCAATAGTAAAGAGTGCAGCCTGCCTCGTGTAGTGTGTGCATTCACTTTACATAATGTCATACTTTACTTTAGTGTCGTCTCGTGGCACAAATATTTGTCGTCACGTTTCGTTTCTCAATATCAATATTTTGATTACGAATCGCTCGGCTGTTCGTTTTACTTCTTCGGTTTTATTATTTTCTTTGTAATCGATTTAAGGATAAATTTATATGAATTTACGAATTCCAACATTGCAAACGCAAGTAATTTAAGTCTCAAGTAATTTAATATATGTGGCTAAAAACGGACATACTTACTTACTGATATACGTACTATAATATAACACGAATGAGAGAACAAATATTTTCATATCGTTACAATTAAATCAAAATTTTAGATATACATAATTTTACTGTCAAAACATAAATAAATGTATTCGTTAAAAGTTATCGTGTACAGATATACTGTTGTAAAGTTTAAACTTTTATTATTTGGAACCCTACATCTTGTACGTACATCATCTTAGAAACCTATAGAATTGGAACGGGAATATAATTGTGGCGACCGGCGTTAGCTCATTAATATTTCATCTGCAATGGTCTGCGCGATCGTTTGTTCAAATTATTATTTTAAAGGTCTGCTAATTTCTGTCTACAGCCATGTAAATGTAATTACAAATAGACAAGTGTTTGTCTAAATAATTGTGATCTAGGTGGTGTTTTTATTGCGTGTAAATATTGACCTAACAGTTTTATTTGTCCATGACTCTGGTCATGGCAATTGCCTCCTACATTCGATTTCGATTTACATGTTAAATTATTGTTGTAAACATGTGTACGGTACTTTGTTTTGCTTTATTTGCTTGGCGGTCGTTTACCTCGGATTGTATACGACCTTTGTAAAGAAACACCGATGCCGCTTTAATAATTGTTAAAACGTTATCCATATATGGACTATATCAAATGGTACGGGCGGTATACCTACTCATATCATATACTAGCTGTAACTATTATTTATTTTTATGCTGTAACTGGGAATTCGAAATCAGATTTAGTTTATTACATGGGTTTTTTTGCGCGGGATACAAATGATTGTTCTAAATTAAATATTACTTCACCATCTTTTGTGATGTTATTTAATTTTTGTTTCTTTGTCGTTCCGAATATTTTCTGTTGCTATGCTCTACAATGTCTGCGCATCGTTTTTTTTTTTGTTTAGATGATGACCGCCAAATGTTTCCTTTCCGAACGTGATCGGATGTGAATAGAATTAGTACTTAATAGAATAGGTACCTAACCTAATGTATCGTAAGAAAACATGATCATTTTCTCGCCCGACCGACATTGAACAATACGCCATCAACAACTTTAAAAATGTTAACTCGGAAATAAACTCTTGTCACGATTTAAATTAAAATTCTCGTGAATCAGTGTTTTTTTTTACAATAATGTTGAAATGCTTACAGCGCAGATAGCAATCGCAAATTCATCGTTAATTTTTTTTACCACTAAGATGGCAAGCATAATACGGCACGCCTTATGGTACGCGGTTACCGCAGCCTGTGGATGGACGCTTGCAATACCCTGGTGGTATCAGTCGCGTGTTGCCGACCCTGTAAAAATCTCTTCACACCCTTCTTGCAGAACGCCATGCTGTTTCGTAGAAACCGAACCTACATCAAACTTTTGCTTAGCTGTTTCGTTAATAGGTTTACTAATCCATTTAAAAATAAGTGTTGCGTCACTAAGCACCAATCGAATGCTACCTAAGCGACGCCTTGCTGTCTACACTAATATTCTTAAGAGTAAGGATTTGATTGTTTGTTTGTATTCAATAGACTCCGAAACTACAGGACCGATTTGAAAAAAAAAATTACCATTAGAAGCCGACATTATCCCTGATGAACATAGTCTACTTTTTTACCGCGGACAATGCTTCATTCCTACAGGAAAACGGGTAAAAGGTAATACTATATTGCTACGCGGGCGAAGTCGCGGGAAAAAAGCTAGTATACTTTATACTATAATGTTTATATATACTATAAGCAATGCTTTAAGCTTATAGCAATTAAGCCACGTCTCGAAAATCGCCTTTAGCGATACTTCAGGGTACATGTGTTAACTATTTTGGAGTGATGTCATCTCCCTTATTTGTAACATTGTAATTTATAGTATTACCAACGTGACATGCCAGTGATTTGTTCCTAGTCTGGGTGTCTGAAGATCAAGAGCTTTTGGGAGGTAACAATCAAATATGGGCTAGGCCATCAATTTGGGCTATATCATACTTACCTTATTGTATATTGTACTTCGATCGAGTTATAACATTGCTGGTTATAAATCGACCGAATCGAAATTAGATTATAATGGAAACTGTATTTATATCTTTCTGTCTTTGAGAAGAACAAGCTTTCCGATGGATTTCTCTTATGACACCCTGACAGTACTCCTCTTAAGCTAACAATCTACACTCTGGGATTAATTTCCTAAGGTCACAAAGTACGAGTGTCTAGTATCCATGCTATGTCCATAGTGATATGTTACCTTTAACCTCCGCTGTCAGTTGTTCCGCTAACTTTCAATACCATCACGACCTAATCAGTAATTTATGCAATACAGCTATTGGCAAACCGCAGTGTCATCGTCTGTGGTTTCTCATGTTTATAAAAAAGCGTCTTCTTTTCATTAATAGCCTTTAAGCTTTATGGCCTATTCATGACACTTCACTCGCGCCTTGCTTTAAGTATAAATGCACATTAAGTGGTATTTATCTATGTAAATTGAGTTAGTTACTAATTAAGGAGCACTAGAAATGAAATACTAATGCCATTCTACCGTGAAGCCTTTCCATTTGATAATAATAATTATTATGAGTATGATCATTCTGCTTCAAACTGGTATCGAGAATAGTTTTCAATAATTTGTTAATTGGGTACATATGACACATTATTTTACATAACATATTATTTTAATAAATAAGATAGATGTGAATTCAATTATTATTAATATTAGTTGTAATATAAAATAGATTTTAATATAATTTAATAAATGCCCTCGCCCTATCACAATTGCTGTGCCCTATAAACAGGGTGTGTACTACTGTGTATTAGTATAATTGTAAAATGCTGTACACTATTGCAATAAAAATTTATGATTTATGATATTGCATGCAATTGAGAAAAGAGTTACAAACTTCTGAGTATCCTGTAATTCAGTGAAAGGCAATTAATGAGATACAATTATTTATTAACTCTGAATCCTTAAACAAAAAAATACATTTTTTTTGACCAAATAAAATTGACATCGCTCAAAATTCAGATACCGCAATTGAGAACCTAATCATTTGTAATTTGTATACAATTTCCCCGATGAGTTGAAATATCGCTGGGAATGCCGGCTATAAAACGATTTGTTTGATTCGGTAGATAAAACCTAACAACCGCAACAAGTTGAAATGAATAATTCAATCGTTACCTTATATTTTATTGCAATTTGCCTGGTACCTATTTAGGTTGACCTATGATAAAAACTACTTAATATAAAAAGAGACACCATTTTACTAGCATGAGATTGAATTTGAACTTTACATGTTGGATATTTTTTCTAAACAAACAATATTACTGTATTATTGTCAAATGTGGTCCAATGACAAAATGTAATGTGTCAATTAGCTCGCTATTATGTGAGACGAAGTAACGCAAAAAGTATTTGCGTAGGTTCATTATGTGACCGGTTTTAAACTAATAGATTACTTCACGCCTTTGTTCATTTCAGTAGAATTGACGAACATCGTGTCTTGTTTTGTATGGTCTAGTCTCATGATGAGCCAATTTTGCCCTTACAGGCTTGTTCTTGTGAAGATTGATTTTGTACAAAGAGAGGTTTTCCATTTAAAAGGTCCAAAGTTACGAACAGTTAATGATCATTTGTTTCAATTCGGTAAAATGTTCCAAATAATATTTTCCTATAGGTAGTCTTCTCGATTGCTCCAGACGACAAAACTTTGTTGTGGCTTGATGATGACACACTCTGAAGCCTAGAATATCTCTAACAGGTTTTTTAGCTTGTTGTTCTCAACATGATGTGCTAAAAATTGTAATCCTATCATAACATCAGAATTTATTGATCTTACTAGGTACTCATAAATTTTATCCGCCGCTATCAATGTTTGAATATAAACCCCAAGGGTAAATGATAAGATAAAACAAATAAACGTATTAATACGCTCAATTGAGAACAACTTATGCGAAGTCTGTCTGCCACGCAAAAGTATCGAGTGTGACAATCCTTTCATAATGTTTATGAGTATGGCAGTTTACATGGTTGAATACTCAGGGATCCTACTGGCACATGTAATACAGGACACGAAAAAACAGTCACGTTTAATAGTAAAAAACTATGTTATTTGATTTTTTTTGGCCAACCACAAAATGACTTGTTACAAAAAATCAATAGCCATGCTATGGCCTCGCGCTCCATTAACCAAAGGCACCAAAGCACAATTCGAGGGGTATGTGATACCTTCTCGGCGATAAAAAAGTTGAGAATGGCACATTAATCATACAACATAATTCAATGTACATTAACACGCATGGCTGGTTTATTAAATAAAGATTCCCATTGTAGTCCAAGACTGTTTGAATTATGTCCAGACTTGTTAATAGACATATTGTTATCTTGCGATAGATCTTAGAGGAGTTAGAAGTTAGCTTTGTGCCTTCAAATATGTATTAACAATGCAGCTTATAAATTACGTGCCTCGGGCTAAAAGTTGCAACATTGGTCCCTTTTGCTACTTTTTTCATTGTCAGACCAGAATTAGTTAATAGTTATTTCGAGGAACTTTCCTGTGGTAGCCAAAAGCCAAAACATTTGGTAATTGCTTAATCAATTCTGCGCAGTCCACACCGTTTAGTCAGAGCCGATTTTTGTGATTTCTTACTCTGGTTTGTCTGGCTTCTTTAGGTAAATAAACGAGAGGAAATTGAATGCATTAAATTATTCTAGAAATGTACCCCATGAATTTAAATCCTTAGAAAGGGGACGTTTAAGGCAAATTTTAAATATTTGCACGACGCAATAACAAAAATATGTTCATTCACTTAGCCTCCTTGAAACCCTGCCGTAATTGGGACTAATATATGTTGTGTACACATTTGTTGTTAAGAAAATTAATTGATCTGAAATAAGCTAAGGCAGCTCTTGATGCAGGCGAAATTTAATAAGCAATTGTGGGAGTCCTGGGGAGGTTTATGTTCATGGTAGGATAGGATAGGTGGAGTAAGATTGCACCGGTGCGTTCCACTGGAGATCCTGAAGCCTGGCCACGGCACGGAGGATGGCCACCAGAGGTTTTTGTAAGTAAAAATCTCTCATATCCATCTGATCCCATAAAGCAGGCATTGAAGGTTTCCCTGTGGACTCCAAAAAAAGGTGGAGTAAGATTACAGATGGGCAATCCGTATATTGATTTTCAATCTCGTGCATTATATTTACTTTGCCAATTTAAAATAACAGCACTAATCCAATATCCTATTACATCTCCAATCGATCCAGCCTTGGTAAATATACCAGTTTCATTTGAGATAAGCATCTCCAGATGCAATGCACTTCGATAAGGGCGATTAGATGCTGGTAGGCGGTCGTCGAGTGCTGTTCTACTTCGATGATAGATTACGAGCATATTTTAAAGGAGATACGCCCGCCGGTTGATAGCTTTAAGATATATTTTTATTGTCTTGCTAAAAGCATATATGTATTTTTGATAAGATATTTAATAGACTTTTCTGCTTTTAGGTTCTAAAATGTTTTGTTTCCAGGGAACCCGGCATTCGATTTATATTGTCTTACGAAGGATTTTAAGTTGGTGATACCAAACAGTAAAAAAGAGGCATAATAGTTTGTTCCTATATAAAATATAACCCGTGTATATAACTGAAGTCGGGGGCCTTTTGGGACCGGGACCGAAAGCAACCTTACGTTTAATACATATTTTGGAGGGGGCAAATTGGGACCAGGACCGTGGTCCTGAATGACCCTTTGAAATTATTTCATTTTTAGGAGTACAATGGGGCACAGTTCGGATCTTCATTGCTTATGTAGGGAAAGTACAGTTAAAGTTGATGTTACCGAGACTTGGGATTAAGAACTAGCTTCACTAACTTGTCTACCGAGTCATCTAACTAGCTTACTTCAATTACAATGAATGCAGTTACTCTCTAGTCGAGTCATTTAAAATACTTAGCGTGAACTTCTGTAAATAGGGTCACGACTTGGTATATGAAGCGGTTAAGTTGTTAGCGCTTCCTCAATTTTAACATTATCGTTGATTTTCTGCAAACCAGTTTGTGAATGGTCTAATTCATAAGCAAGCGAGGAATTAATTTGTAAATAAATTTGTACAGGTTTTAGACGCATTGCATGTCTATTACGGTCTATTGTCGATATGACTTGAACATTTCGAGTTATTAATAGGCATAATTCACTACTTGGTTGAGTCTAGTATCATTGCTTTTTCATTATCATTCTATACAGGAGTTATCTTTTTTTTAACGCTCGTGCTAACGCCACGTTTGACATTTGGCTATGGAACAAGAAAAATACTATAAACTTATTTTTTCGCTCTTTGTTTAAACTTAAGCCAAATTGTATCCTGTATTTTGCAGTAAATTGCTGTTACGTGTCGCTTGAGTATGCACATTATTATTTTTAAGACTTCACTCACCATGTTTGTCGACGGTTTCGGCGTGACTTTATGACGTCATTTTAAAAAGGTATTGTTGATTTACAAAGTAAAATATTATCGTATAAAACTGCAAAGGTTCTCTTAACGTCGCATTGCTCGCGTTTTATAACACACTTTATTACACTTATCACTTCAAGTCAAATGGAAAAATGTCATCCAGTGTAGTCATAATGCAAAAATTTATTACTTACAGCTATGGGAATCATATTTCGGTTTTTCATCTTGTAAACAATATATGTATATCAATACTGTATAGTAAAATATTATGCGGGGATTATTATAATAGCCTTATGTGTTAGTATACTATGTCCAATGTATATAATTTTCGCTCATAATATCTCGTGTAAACTCCCCGGTCGGATCTAATTGGGACAAATTGGCAGGGGCGTCTGTAGCCCTATCTATTTAATTTATCTGTTAGCTCCAGAAATAGCGTTTGACGTGATTGCTAAGTCTTGATCGCCCGATTTTAAATCCTATTAAAATAGGTAGATTATGCATATTTGAATACGAAGTTTTTTTTATTTTAACAGTTTTTCTGTAGGTTCTATACTGAGATGGAGAATAGGTATACGGTCAGTCTGCCAATTAATTTGCTTCATAATTTAAAATGATATAGCACTAGCAGGAATCCTTTGAAATCAAACATCAAAACAGTTCAGTTTCTAGACGATTATCAACAATTTTGTGGTGGATGTAACTTTCTACACGAGAAATGTACACGATTAGCTTGTAGAATTGACCACAACCGGCGGGCTCCATGATGTAGTGCCCATGTTATGATTTTACTTAAAACCGCAGTCGAGTGTGGTGTTACTGATGTTCTTATACTATGCTTGTGAACCCACCGCGACTTTTCCCGCGTGAGCATAGAGTAAAATAGGAGCTTTCTATTGCGTAGAAACACTTCAATTTCAGCTTCAGAGAAACGCGACAGTGATACCCCTGCCGCTCATCACATTCCCACCATAGTTTAATATTAACTTATATAGATTTTAAACAGTCTGTTTCTGGTTACTAGAATCGTTATGTATAAGTACGTAGTTAATTAAGTAACACATGTATACGAGAGATGAGTCACTATCATTAAATAAATAGTTAATTTAAGGTCAAGCCAGTCAAGGGTTAAAATTCTTAGTTTAGTTAATTAAATGTAATAATTGTTCATTAAAATATCTCACAAGCACTATCAGACATTTCGACTTAACAGCCGTCCCATAAATATGAAACGTTTCGTTTCGGTGCGCACCATACAATTATTAGATTAATATAATTACGATGTTAAAGGCTTTTCCCTTTTTTATGTCCATAATAAAATATTTCTATTTCTTCTTAATAATGCTTTGGATTCGTTAGAGATAAAAGTTTATCGTATAATTTAAGCTTTGTGTCAATTATAAGGTGTGTGTTAAGTTTTCAAGCAATATTGCTGATACAAGAACCCTGGTTAAATGTGAATCTATAAATATTCCCTATATTTTTTTTAAAACAATTTAATGTGAAGATTAATATTCTCAATAATTTATTATCAAATATTATTAAAATAAAACATGTTAAACTAATAAGAGAAAACAGAACTTAAACTAACCTACTTATAGATAAAATCTGACCCAAACCAGAAGTCAGAACAATTATTATTTATTAATTGAAGATGATCGTTGGATAATATTTTTTCTAGCAAATATTATTTTGAATTCGTAATCGGTTTTATGAAGATATTGTTGAGTCTTGCAGAGTAAAAGTAATGCGTGACAATTGACACTTGAGTAGAAAAGTATTTTTTATACCTGATATAATAAAGTACCTACATAAAGATAAAGTTTAATTAACATAAACAAATATTAAAGCTAGAAAGTGAAATTAAAAAGGTAGAGTATGATAAACCTCCCTACCCAAATTAACATTAATGCTACAACATTACTCTTAGGTATTCGGAGGGTAGTTGTCGTGTCTAACTACCCTTATTTAGGGTAACACCCCTACAATGATGCGTCCCCTTCATCATTATATTGCGCGCAAAGATAAACAATAACTAGAATATTCAGCGCAATACATTCTAAAGTTTAAGTAATTTTAATTATTTTTATACCTAACAAGCTTACGACCCTGATGGTAAATGGTCACTGTATCCAATGACTCTTGGTTGAGGAGTATCACTAACGGTTTGAAAACCAACGTAGAATTACAGTCCTCAGTCGGGCGTCTCTAATTTTTCTCTAAATACTTGATAAGTCATTATTTATTGTAGGATTAATTGATTGCATGTAGTCGCTGGTTGCAACGCTCGATATGAACCCATCTACATACATGATACATCCATGAAGAAGAGTTAAATATATGCCCCGTCCCATTACTTACTTAGAGGACAACGTTACTCAATAAAAAAACCGTTGATAAGGCTTTCATCCATCATAAAATATAATCTAAATATTAAAAGGATTAACATCTAATTCCATAATACTGGAAGTCTCTTCCAGATGTTTATAGTGGTGTAAATAATGCAACATTCGTACAAGTGCATGCAATATCCCGTCTGGATGAGTCACCCCAATGTCCTTAGGTGGAAGCCAGCCAGTGTGGGAGTGCACCGTGATATCATTTTTGAAGCAATTTATGAGTGCATTCGCGAAAATGATCTCATCAACCATCAGTCGTTTCAATAGTAATCTCAAAGGTAGTGAAGACCACAGAACATTACAGAATTCCATGTTATGTGGTGTCGACCGTGCAGTTTACTGGATTTCATTATGTTATTATGAAGATGATGTTCCTATAAGGCGTGGGTCGTGGGCAAGATTCAACGGTGCAGGGTCGTATTCAATACACGTTTTATTATGTAAATTAATGCCATCACTTTTTTCATTAATCAACTTTAGTTTGACAGGTAAGAAATGACGAATTTTCTGTCCCTTTCTGGTATGGTTGGTTTTTGTAAGCATACAATGGCAAGTTAGGGTCAGAGCAATGTTTATTATTACAAATCCAGTTCATACTTTTTCGACACTTAAGACGATCATTTTCTTCCCCAACAATACCGCAACATCTAACATGATTAGCATAGATTACTAGCATCTCACCTCAGGTTCAAATTCATCGTATTGGAATTATCGCGAAAGATCCACTCATTAAATAACCGTTAATGGCTTCATTTGGCTCGAAATCCTATCAGATAGCCTGTGACCGATTGTGATGGCCTACGATTGGGTATCCTATCTATTTTCATATAACATTCAAATCTGTTTATTTTAGTTGTTGGAATAAGAAAATGGCTAGCCACAAACAGTCTCAATTGAATTACTTATTCATGTATCTCCATCTACCACTGTTGTCTGTGTTCAATTCTCAGTATTTTTATACTACATGTACAAGTGTTGCATTAGGTATAAACGGCCAATGCTACGCATATTTTTGAAGTCTTTATATATAAAGCTACTACATTTACGTGTCTTATTAGTGTCTTCATGGGTAGTTTGGTTCACGTTAACAGAAATTAAATTATAAGCCACGCCGATCAGTTACTTGTTAAAAAAACTATGCGATCACCTGTGAGTCAGTTGTAAAACAATTTAACACTTCATGGCTTTAAATTTGTAAATTGCAAAACGCACTTGCTTCGGCCATAAGCGTGGATGTGCAAAATGCAGCGTCACATTAGCACGTACTCCGCCGCTAGATATCCCGTTGCCGTCAGCTGGATTGGAGTCAGCTGGTTATTACGATAACGGTGCGCGGGCGCACCCGATGCCAAAACATGCTGAATATATCCGATAAGACTCGAGCGTGATGTTAAAACTATTAGAATTACCGCTAACGCCAGATGATAGGTCAGTAAAACGTTATCTCAACGCAAGACTGAAAATGAAGAAGGGATTAATGGCGCAGCTCAGTTGTTTTGTTTTGGCTTATATTTTACAAGATGCCTATGTATTTCATTTATAAGAGACAAGCAATTAAGATAACTTAATAATAAATAATAAAACTTAAAATTAAAATATCTTTTCGAACTAAGTAATGACTGGAAAGACTACATGATCCACATTTTAATACCAGAGTTTCTGAATGTTATATTACACCAATCAATCAGAGTGGAATTTGCATTTACAACGTCAATTCATCAAGCTTTAACTGCCTCAAACCTTTGGTTCGTTAAAAAGACTTAAAGGGTTGGACCCCTTCCCTTTACTAATCATAATGTCGTATTTACGTTAGGGATTATGCTGTACAAAAGAGTTCTTCTGTCAAAATTTAAATTGAACGTGTCGTATGCAGTAACATTTATTGCATTAACCTTTATTTGTATAATATTGTGAATTATTTCATTAGGAGATCAATTAATGCCCCATTTTATGGATATTGCGTAAGTATTTTTTGCAATTTACGCACATAAAATAATATAAATGCGCAGCAGTAATTTAGACAAATTCGCTGACCTTTTCATACAGCAACAGGAAGTAAATGCTTTGTTTTATTTGGACGTTGCTTGCATAAGATTTCGCTTCCTAAGGCTGTTTCATTTTAAATTCGTGGATGTGGTTTCCTTGTTGTAGCGATCGTGACTGGCTATCGATATGTACAAAAATAAAAATCCAATTAATGTTACAAAAGTATAGGCACCTATGGGTCAAGATTGTGATCGGGACTGTAACCTTGATCGCAGATCCTGCAATTAGGCATTAAGTAAAAATAAGAAGTATTTTAAATAGTAGTAAAATATTTGTGCTCTTTTCTGTTAGTAGTAGCTCCACAGGGTATGTTTCAATAGTTGCACGACTATTATCAATAACTTATTCAAAATCATTGTCAGCCAATAAAATATGGTGACTGTAATCGGATACTTAAAGCTGGACTGGCAAATATAGCAGCTTATGCATATCTAGTGCAATTAGTGTGACAGGGTGTTTAAGACATAATTTTCTGTTACTTGTCATTGTTTCTGGATTCCGAAGACTGACAGAAGTATCACGCCGCAGGCTTCGGCGTGAAATATATAAAGCGTTCGCTGGTGTGTGTACGTAAGTATAATATCGAGTTGATGACTTGAGTTTGCATGTTACATCCGAGATACCGTTATGGGATGTATGTAAGTAAAACTACGTACCCAGCCCATATGAAGTACAAATTTACCGAAACAGGGTGAAATGTCTTAGTGTTTAGTCGGAATTTCGAATCAAATTCATGGATGTAGAGATTTTCAAGCTTGTTGATTAGTACTGCAATCAGTCCCATCATCCAATCATTATTCTTTATGGCTACAACCAAGTGCCAAAACTTGTAAATTATCCTCGCTCGTGACTTAAGCAATGATTGCAACGGAACGCATCGCATGAAGTACCTTCGGTTCGGGTGTTGCTGTGGAATGTTGTTCTCAGGTATTATGCTATGCACTTTAGCTTTGGACGAATAGAACAGTAATTTAGCACCACGTCTATCATAATTCCTAGTCGGGACTAAATTCGATTTGCCAACCGTGAAGTAGTTTTGAAAGTGATCAGTTACATAAACCTTTATTCGTATGGAATTAATTTAGAATTATGCCTTGTTCAACGCTTTGAGTATTGACCTGTTCAAAATGTCTGTATAACAATATTACAAAACTTGGATAAATGACTTGATGTATCAGATGTAAATTACCCTTTCAATGAACACTAAGCGTGCGGAAGCGTCTGAATCAGCAGTTATTCATAACATGATAACTGGTACACGTAAGATTAGCAACACCTATACAATTCGTGCCCCGACTGGGAAGGTGCCGGCTGTAGACGTGACCGGCATCAGCTGCCATCGGATTTGAATAAATAAATCACGCTTGCTGCATCCCGGCTCATTTGTTAGCACTCGAAGAGAAAGGCGTTCGATTCTTCACCTCGGTTGTAATCATAAAGCGAATCTAGCTCTTACCACGTTCTGCCTGGTACGTGGGCATTCGCCGCGTCAGCTCGTCTGTCAGTGGCAGCATCACGGACAGAAAGCGACGAACAATTTCACTTAATCGTATAATAATAATCTCGAGGCTTTATCCTTGGGCTTTTACGCAGCATGTCAACTTGGACATAAAAATTTTATCTCCCGCTGGAGAAAGCGGCGTTCCATATTGAGGTTAGGCTCTTCGTTTCCGGCCTGTATCGTCGGAGTCATCGGGCGGAGGAGATGGTATCGCTAGCGACAATGTTCACACTTGCTGCGACTGACGGTGTCGAACTGTGTTACCGCTGTGAGCACATTCATCTAACCCTAACCTAACGCGGATGTGATGAGAAACGACTCTTCGTTCTCCACAGCCAATTAACTGTGACTTCTTAACATTTAATTACGTAAAGTAATTTATGTTTTGGTCGCTTCCATTATTTATGTAGCGTCAAATCCTGAAAGTGATCGTGTGCTCGCAAATGACTTGCTAGAAACAGGGGTTCATTAAACCTCGTGAAATATGGGATATGTGGAGATAAGTCGTGCGCGATAAGTTCATTGACTACAGCCTCAGTTTAATTTCCTTGTATTGTGTTACATAAATTAACAATTAAGTAGAAAAAATTACCTCTTTTATTTCCAGATTTGTTTTTCTAAGGTGCGGACTTATAAAGAGACAAAACATTTTAGAGCTGCCTACGACAGAAAATCACGAAGTAACTTTAAAAAAAATCCTGATTAATGTTTAAAAAAAAGTTTTAATTATAATAATTAATAATGCATCTGCTAGTTAGGCATGTATGCTTTGGTCGGCAGGAAACAAATGAGGTTGACTTAAACATTACCAAGGACTATGCGGTTGTGCCAGTTGTGCCATACAAGTACCTAGTACCAGCCTAGTGAAAATTTAAAGACTTCTTGATAAAGGCACAAATTGTATTAACCCTTTGATCATCGCTGCCGCAAACGGTTGCGACTTGCGGCAAGAGGTCACGAGTCTCACGACATCCCTATCTCTACATCTGTCTTGGATGAAGCTGTTAATATTCTAAGTGTGACGTGTTGTGACGTCTTCCACTTTGTCGCACCGACCAACGTGTCGCTTATCCGCGCTACAATCGATTTCACTGAGCGAAATCGAGAAGGCATTGGCGAGACATTGCTATTTGCTATTTGCATGTGCATTCACATGCATATCCTACAAGATACGCGTAGCTAGGTATTCAATTTGTATAAATATTACTTTATTGATATTTTCATAAATTGCACCCTGCGTTTGAAAGATTGGGTAAACATTTGGAATAATATCTACCCCAATTTTATAACTCTTAAAATGGAATAGTGTTGTACACGTACCGAATGTAATTAAATCCTGCTGCTTACCGTTATGGCGTAATTAAATTCCACATGAACTTATTATTTGCATTTCATATCTCTTTAAGATCGAATACGTAAAATGTGTCAATTCGTCAGCGAGTCTTAAGGCCGTTTTGAGAAAAGAAGCTTTTCAGAAAATACAATTTAATTTAGTTAGGTACATTAATTAATTATGTACTGAATATAAAAGGTACATCATTAATTTTATTGCTAATATGCACTGAATTCACTATTCAATACAAAAATAAAATCTCCTATTATTAATTTTGACCTAGATGTTTGCTTTACATTATAGGCATATTATTTTCCTCATATTAATTTAATAATACATTGGTATTCAACTACTAATCATTACAAACGATACCTAACCAACTTACATAACAATAAAACTACATATATCCACTCATACGTCATAATTTTATCTTGAGTGTGGAGAACACCCTCACTTTTTTTTATACCATTAGGGTGACAAACAAGCATACGAGCCACGGTAATGATGGCTGACTAATGAATGACAGCCATCAGGTGGTGGCAAGCGGTTACCGTAGCCTATTAACGCTTGCAGCACCAGGGGGATCACTTGCGCGTGGCTAAACCTACCGTTGCCATATGTTTGATTGAAACTAATAATTTTTATTTAACGTGATTTTACATAGTCAGGATTTTAGTCCATTCAATTTAATTCTGATATGTAATTTATGTTACTGTAATAAAGGAAACTTAGAAATTTTCTATTGTCGCACGTTTAACACTCCTCGCGCTTAATGTGTCATTCGCGACACGTATCATCAAGGGTGGTCCGTTAGTCCCCTCATTAGTGTGCGGCCACTATTCAAATGCTAGCGATAATTACCCGTGAATAGAATGCTTAATTTATTTGTCTAGTTTACAGTATCGTTTGTATAATACTTTAATGTATGAGCACGTTCAAAAGAACTATGCTAATCGAGGCGAGATGAATCCCTTCAAATTTTTGTCAGAGCTATTTAGTCGATTATGTGAGTTGTCTCTTGTCTATACTAATATTATAAAGAGAAAAGATTTGATTGCTTATTTGTATTGAATAGGCTCCGAAACTACTGGACCGATTTAAAATGTCTTTGTTGCTAGAAAGCTACATTATCTCTGAGTAACATAGGCTATATATTACATTGATACGCGGGCGAAGTCGCGGGGAAAACATGTTTTAATAAGTACAAATCCTTGTTTGTCGCTCCCCTTTTGCATCTTTATTTACCATATCATCAAAATGAACTCAAAACTTTCAGCTCCCTCCACTCTTATCAAAGCGCCTCAGGGGTGCTAGTTATTTATAGCTTTCGTTATGCAAATTTAACAAAATTTACGATATATAGAATTTAATGCCAGAGCATAATTTGTACGTTCACAAAGAAAGTTATCCAGTTATCGCATTTTCTATTTCTCGAACATTTAAGTATAATACTATCTATCAGACGAATATGTATACACAAAACAATAATATCTTTAAAACTGATAAATGTAATCAAATGTTGTTTTATCATCAAAAGCTATCTATATTTTACCAAGTCTGGTTACGAATATTATCTGATACATAGATGTACCTGCACATACACATAGCTTATTTATACGATGTGGGTTTGACTCATTATAACGCAAGGCATCAAACGCAGTCAGTGAAAATGATACCGAGTAATCTTACTTCAAAGAGAAAATGAGCAACATTTCCCCTGTGCAATCATCTCTACCTATACATAGATAGGTATATATTTAAACTAGCTGCCCGCCCCGGCTTCGCACGGGTAGACTTTTATATCAAATATTTTGTCTATTTAAACTATCCTATCTCTCAAGTTGGATCGAACTGCACATGGTGTGCGAATTTTATTATAATCGGTTAAGTGGTTTAGGAGTCCATTGAGGACAAACATTGTGACACGAGATTTATATATATTAAGAAGATAACAATAGAAAATTGCCTCTGCGGGCTACCGTCCGTCGCTCGAGGCTTGCGTGGACACGCGACCCCTATCGGGGAAAATTTCAAACAACCCGTCAACGACTTAAGGCGTACAATTCTTTGTCTCGAGCTTTTTAGGGTTAGGTCAGAATGTACCGCGCATGCGTGCGTTTTGGAGGGAAACATGATGCGTACAACAGTGTTGTCATAGCGACGCGGACGGTGTACACTGCACCTTGATTATTCATTTCATTCGTTCACCGTTAATTGTATTTTATTACGTTCATTTTATCGCGGTATAGATTGCGTGTACTTTACTTTACTGCGGATATACTTGTATGCGATTTTAATAAAAGCGTTGTCTCAAGTGTTTGTGATTGAACTTTGCAAGGTTTGTTTACTTTCGAGGTGAGCTCAGTTCGCTATTACACCTACACGCTGCCGTTTCTTTGTCTGTCCGTAGCACGTCTGTAGTAACAATGGTCAATGTTTATTGCGTACCGGCTTAGTTTTGACAGTAATATGTTTATTCTTATGACAAAATGTGGTCTTTTGTCTTAAACAATCATTGCTTAAGTGTTTCGAGCTTTGTGTGACAGATAGTTGATACTTAGTTTAAATGTTGTGTGCCTTCGCAGTCCAGTTGACCTCATCAACCT
The DNA here is from genome assembly GCA_951449985.1 of Falcaria lacertinaria. Classification (NCBI taxonomy): domain Eukaryota; kingdom Metazoa; phylum Arthropoda; class Insecta; order Lepidoptera; family Drepanidae; genus Falcaria; species Falcaria lacertinaria. The sequence goes on from OX602111.1 coordinate 2,426,438, forward strand.
TGGATATTATTTGACTTAAACGACAGTTTCACATTTCAATGTCTTAAAGATATATAAACTTTATTAAGCTTGGTATTTTTGATAAATTCACAAGCGAATGTTCAATCACACACGAAATATCTCATTGTAGGTACTCAATATTTTAGTATAAATTGACGTTTTCCCCGCGACTTCACCGTAACAATATAATATATAGCCTATCCTATGTTACTCAGTGATAATGTAGCTATATAACGGCAAAAGATTTTTAAATCGGTCCTGTAGTTCGTTACTTGCAAAAATACAAATCTCATTTTATAGCATCTTATATACGTATATACCAACAGTGCACCTAATGTAGCGCTCTTTTTCTACAATAGTACCTTAGGTTAAGTTACTTACTTATGTTCGTTAAGATTTTAAAGGCTTCGTACTTACTGCATTTGTACCACCGCTGTTCTCGGCCTCTGCTAATCCACTGCTTTCGAGCCTTCTAGGTCTATGCTATTACAGTTAGCTATTGGGTCTCGTGATTTGATTCAGGGTATCAGGATGGCTTTCTTGAAAGTGCCACCTCTACTGTGTCTGATCGCAGTTGTTGATCATCATTATTCATTATCATCGCCCATTTAACAAAATACTACCTACTAATATTATAAATGCGAAAGTTGGTTAGTATGGATGAATCTTTGTTACTCTTTCACGCTTAAACTACTGAACGGATTTGTATGATATTATATGATGGAATACAGATAGCTTATAACCTGGATTAACACAAAGGATACTTTTTACTCCTGGAAAATGTTAGGTTCGTCTGGTACTCTAAGCTCAACGCGGACGAAGTCGCAATTACGTTCAGGATCGGCAACGCGCGAGTGATACCCCTGGTGTTGCAAGCATCCTTAGGCTATGGTAACCGCATACCATCAGGCGGGCCGTATGCTTCTTTGCCACATTAATGGTATAACAAAAATGTCGCGTGCAGTAGCTAGTTATCTATATCTGAACCAAATGGAATGTTATCCTGTAGAATTCCATATGCACTTCGGTAAGGGGGCTTGTACGGAACCTGTACATCCATAATTAGCAGGTAATGAATTCCCCACGCTCAGTCCTTCTGGAACCAGTTTAATAGTCCCGATGGAAGATGGCGGTGAAGTGAACCAAACATTTCCTTCAATGTATATTGTATCTGTCAATTAGAACTTTCAACTGGCGGCTTGATCGCTTTTCTACCTGTTTTAGGACCGCGCCGCCCTAGCTTGATGGTTTGGTTTTATTCTTTTTAAGTATTGGTAATGACGGTGTTCCTTTGTCTGGTATTTGAAGACTTTATTCCAACCTCAGTAGGTATATAACTAATCAACGTGTTTAAAGTGATGTTGGACGTTTGAATCTAGTTCAGGTTTATATTATAACAGTTTATCCAAGAAGTGCAATGCAATTGCTGTAAATACTATATAAATAAGTTTCCTTGATAATTACTCTGTCGGTATGTGTTGTGAATATTTGTAATGTAATGACAATCCCCCGCTATGCTGCTACTATTATAACGTGACCGCAACAGAGCGTGAATATTTATTAGTAAAAGTACACAACTACGTAGTACACGAAGCTTATTTTATGTTTTATAGATGGACTACCTTTTCTACGTTTTGACGTCGATAAAATGCAGTAGGCATAGCACATTAACATGCATTATGCGATTACGAGGAAGTGAAAATGTTTGATTGGTATTATCCGTTTCAACAGTAACAATACCGGAATGCACTTTAATATTCGTACGCAAATTACTGTATACGTGTTTGACGCGTAATTTGATCGTAACCAGCTTATAATACGACACGTAGTAAGGTCATATTCAATCATAAAATCAAATCTGTTATTTTACTTTTGTCGTAAAAGCCCATAACTCAAAGCGCCGATATGCGTAGACGCAGCGTCGCCTGAAACGTAAACTGAATGCTACTTATTTGTCTACCGAGTTCCGCAAGTTGCGGACAGATGGCGCCGAAACAATAACATGCAATTTAAATCCTATTCAATTTGATTGGAGTTGTCAAAATGAAACTTATTATTTTCACCTTGAGTTCAACATTAAAGTAGATAGCATTTGAAAATAATTGAAATTTTCAACATGATAGAAGGGTAGTGAGATCCATCGTTATTTCATTGCCTCAAGTATTTGACACGTGAATACTACCCTATTTTTTATAATAATTGTGTGTCGTGTCTGTTCCGTGATTGATGGTTTATCTGGGATCGGTTTGTTTCAATATCTTACTGCAGAAATACAGCAATATATCATAGTTGTGTTCTATGGCTACATTACGCTGTTTACGTACTTTCACCACATCGCCTTAGTGGCGGCTTCCCATAACATTAAACGATGATAACATTTATATGTTTTATCACCAGAGTGGCGCGCACCGATGGCAGATGACACGGAGGCTCGGACGCGGCGCGTCCCGGCGCCTCCACCGCGCCAGGCCGTCCGCCCGCCGGAACCGCGGCCGCGGACTCAAGTCCCGGAGTCCGCCGCGCCTCCGCGGGCCCAGCTGCCGGAGTCCTCCGCGCCGCCGCGGCTTATACGGCCCTCAGAGCACATCGCGATGGTGGAGCGCGCGATGGCTCGGCCGCCCCACCTGATGCCTTCGGTCACAGTGCTGTCGGGTCCGCGGCCGACCCTACCCCCGCCGCCCCCCGTGCACAGGTCCGTCGTTCCGCCGCCGATGAGGATGCCCGCGCCATCGCAACAGATGCGGCAGCCGCAGCCCAGGAGAGAAGTTCAGGTGAGTTTTTACACTTTCATCTACCAAACACTTACTGTGGTACTCCACAGTTGTCGAAGGATGATACATCTCGAAAAGTTTTGAACGAGAACTAGCACTTCTAACTATGCACTTTATAACGCAAAGCGAGTGTTAAACTTTGTACAGTGTCGGCAGATCATTGTTTAATGTTTCTTACGCGGCTTGTGTAACACCGGCAGCCGGTATGATTTGTAACGGTTGTTCATCTCGCAACGGCTACATTTATAAAGATACTACCATAGTATAAAGAGAGGGGAAGTAGGTTATCTTCATTCAAACGCACCGCGCGCGGCTTGTATGTGTGCGCTATTGTATCTATGTGTCGACGCACGCACACTTTATCAAAATCTCGACCCGTTTCTCAGTGCGCCAGTCGGGGCTAACACTGCACAAGGATCGCGCGCGCGTCACGGCTTTTCGGCACCGCTAAATGATTTATTCATCAATATCATCATCAAAATGTCTGATAACTGAAACCAAATTTTGTTAGTGAATCCACCCGACGACTTTGTTGAAAATATTAAGAGGATGGAGCAGATATTCCAAAAAGCATTTAAAAATGATCACATAAACTGCAAAATTGGCATGTCTATTTATGAACAAATAAAAGATTTACATTTTTCACTGCCCTGCCCATGTTTTCCGAAATTATATTTGCAAAAGTTATTTATAAGGATGCGGATATATTACACATTAAAGTTTAATAACAAGGCGTTTCGTAATAGTCGAAACCGCAGAAAGTATTTTTCTGTAGCTAATTTGTAATTTTGTAATAAATGTTTGATTCAATAGATATGTTTGTATTAATTAAAAATAAATGTGGTCCTTTATGTGTAAAATTACTACATTATGCATAATAAAAAAAAAACAAAAAGCTGACTTGTATAAAGCACTAAGCAAATAAATAAAACACAAGCTCTTAGACTGTGTTGCCGCCTGTACCATCTAGCGGCGACATGGCGAGTCGGGACCGCGACTTGACGTTGCCGCTGTTCATGCGGTTGCTAGCGAAGCGCGAACAGCCACGCCTAATATTTAGCTAAAAGTGACAACCCTAAGACAGTAGGCAATTATATCGCGAATTGGGCCGGAGATAGCCTACTCCCTCTTCTTTATACTATGATACTACGGCTCAAGGCAACCGCCTCATCACGGCTATGACGTTTTTTCTTAGCCTTCAAAAGCTGCTCATCGCTTAGAGCCGATATTTCTGAACGAGATGTACCGTTCTTCCAAACTGAAACGGTGCTGTGGTATAAAAAAAGATCTCAATAAACTTTAAACATTTTGAGCATCGATTTTCGTGTGATGTTGGGGTTTGGTGTTGTCTCCCATAAAGCTTAGAATGTTGAACAAAAAATACATTACAACATAATTATTAATACTTACGCAAATGAATTGAGAAGTTAATGGATTGAATACTTTATTTTATTTTATTATTTTTGTTACTAATAAGCAAAGTTGGGATTCGCTGTAAAATGATATATACAGCTGAACCTGGAGCTGAATCGCTCAATTCAGTTTCAACAATAGGAATAAATAATTGAGTATTGTCACCACAAACTGTACGACGATGTTCCCGCGCACACATATCAGCTTTTATAGAGATATCCTACAATGCACGTCTTTAGAATGCCTCATAAACTAAAGATAATATTTGCTCGAATAATTTCCGAGAACGTAAACTGTTTACATGATTATTTGTTTTGCCGAGTGGGTGGCGCTTTCTTCGATGATCCTCGTTATGCTAATGATTATAGCAACACGATGACGTGCAGTATTCAAATGTATCAATACAAAAGCGATAGTGTTATGAATCATAACGATATACTCTTGATCGGACAAAACATGTTTACATGGAATAAAACGTACTCGTTCTGATATTGGTATTGTAAATCACTGCCTGCTTCTTGAAGATTATCAAACTTAGATATTTATTTGGAGGGAAACATTTCCACTAAAACTCAAGTGGATACTTTAGCTGCGAGCGTTCAACGGTGCTGTGTCGTGTAAGAGTAAATATATTTCAAAGCTTAATCCATTGTTCTTACGGCGCCACGCGAAATCAGTGTATTGTAATCCGCATCCTCTTATGACTCGCCCGACTCGTTTCCCGGCTTGAGTTACCGACTTTCTTGATGAGCTTATTTCACTTATTGCAAAATTATGTTTAAGCTCAGTCCATTGCAGTCCACAGTGGGATTTTTTTGGAATGGTTGACCATCAAAACAAAATTTACCTTTCAATTAAAAGCAAAGGTTAACTTAGTCCTTATTGTAGTTATTTCATTACCCTTTTCTATGTTGGTTAAAATTTTTGAGATTTGTAAAGTTGCATGCTGCATTATAAATCAATTTCATGACCAATATGTTAAAGGTATTTCAACGAAATATTTCAATGCTGTCCTGTTTTCTATAAGTATTTATGGGCGACAGACATTAATCTCACTCATCGTGTCCGAAGGTGGTATGTTAAAGTAAAAAATATCTTATTATTATAAATACACAAACACGCGTCTAGTTAAAATGTACATACAAATAGTAGAGGATTTCACGATCGACTTTAAAAATAATTCCTTTAATCTTTATCCCCGTCCCTTGAATTATTTCGCAAATTACTAAGATGAGATTACAACGGGAATTATCTCTGACTTGATTTGTATTCCGGATGCAATTTGGTTTAGTAGGGCACCAGCTTAATGTAGCACTAAACCTCGAAAACAAACAATCATTGTGTTGTCTCTCAATAAATGGGTTCAATCTTTAACGAAGATTAATGGAATCCTTTCCGACTTCAACAGAATAAGCACAGAATCGTTTTGACCTGTTATGTTATCCTATAAAACTGTTAAGGTAAAAATTATTTCAAAACACTTTTACGACCATGTTACACAAATAATAATGATTTGTATTTTGCTTCTTGCAACTATTTTTTCTTGCCTAACGTATCTTTGTAAATATTGATTGACTATCTTGAAGTGAAATCGTATAGGCCAGCAATGCAACCACAAAACCCAATCTGTACTGTACCTCATCAAACAGCATGTGGGCTTATTACGTGTCTAATTTACCATGGGAATATTGCTTCGTCACTTCCAGCATCAAATTATCACAATATTCAATTCGTTTTACAATTCAGCCCACTTAAGGGCTCGGCGACTAATAACCTGGCCTACTTTGCTTCCGACGCCGGCGTTTGATTGAGTGTAGGTACTTGGTTGCGTTCGACAGGCAATCAACTAAAGATATGAAAGAGATCGTTTGTCTCGATCGTATTTCTTTACAATTGTTTGCTGGATGTATGAAACATGCAAGTAAGTCTTAACTCGTAACGGTAGTGCTAGAATAATTTATTTTATGTTGTGACACTTGTCACTAATGCTGTCGATATGTGTTCCGGTTAGAATCGTTAAATCTGCAACTGGACTCTCGATTTCTGTGTATTACCAAAAGAATATTATAAATATTATATATATATATATATATATATATTTATATATATATATATATATTATACAGTTATTGCACTCTCTAACTACGTACGAGACATTAAGTTCTTGTTATTTTTTAGCCATAATTGCCTCGTATGGTGCTCCGCCAGAAGCACGTCCATCGATATCCATCGATGTTTCGACACTTTGGTTATTGGTTCATTGTGATTGTGGTGTGGTAACATTCGACGCTTAATCTTTTGTTATCACTTGCTTAAACCAATTCACTAAATGAACTGAAGTAGCCTTCCCGTACCGTAACTGCTGCGTTGGAGACAGTTTCTCGCATGAGTCTTAATGTAATTACCCTGCAGTATGGTTGTATCGTGGAATCTCGTGGTGCCAATTAACAGAAAACTATGTCTGAGCACGTACGCCAATTATAAATACTTTTCCCGGCTTGACAACATTCGAGCAAAACAAGAATTTTCCTCAACATATCATTAAACCAGGAGAATTATTTATTAAATTAATTGAATAAAATCATGTTCATTTATGATAATGTGATCTCAATGTACATTCACGATTATACAGTGAATATGATTATGCTACTGGCTGTCATTTCAATATTCTCTGGGTCGAACATCAGACAGATATATTGGCACTACATTTGGTAACACCGACATCGCTGTCTAAACTGAGTCAGAAACCAAACGAGATATTTAATGTTACACATCTTGCCTTCGCACTAATGTAACTCATTCGAAGTGTATTGACATTATATCACTCTAATAGATTCGAATGGAGCATATTAATAAACATGGCTGGGATAGACCGCCCGTAGACGCGTGGGAGATCTATTCAAAGATTTACTATTCGATAGTTTGTCAGAATATTGATACTCAGGTCGACCGGTTACTATTACCCTTTTAATTGTGTATTATTGAACACGGGATAACACCCACATGTGCTTCGACTATCTGGGCTACGATATAAGGTATTTCGTTGGGTAAGTAGATACCATCTGACACGTCTATTGCGAAACATAATATAACAACTGTTTCGGTATCAACATTTGGTTCGGTGGTTAAATTAATGACAATTGAATAGTTTTTTTTATACGTGGATCTTCCGCGATAAAGTTCCGTTATAGGATTTTTAGTTGTTAGTCAAGAAAATAAAAAGCTTGTGTTTTGAAGTCAATATCACTATGTAATGGACCGTACGATCTTTGAAGGGGTAATTTAGCTAAAGCAAGCTGAGAAAGGCAGCGCAGGCGCGGTGTGAATGCAGTGCATTTGAAAAATAGCTTATTACCTACCTACAAATATACGTCGTTGGCAATAGAAAGTGCATCGGGATCTTTGTAATTCTATTCGCAATAATTCGTTGGCGGGATTCAACGGCTGACGGCTGCAAGCTATCTCAGCTCAGCTGTAGTCATCAACCGAAGGAAAGTTGGATTGAGTACCTACTTTGAAATTGCAGATTAAGCGTGTGAACATAAAACTATGTCTGCCGTAGCTAATTTGATTCTAAATTGTAGGCACATTTATATATGTCTTTTTCACATTTAAATAATCATCTTAAATCAGGAAATGCCGGCGTATCGTGATGTATCCAGGCAGATCTCAACCGGCCCAGTTCAACGATTGGCCTATAACATTAAACCTACAAGCTGTGTGGATTTGGCATATTTATGTCGCGTAAAATGTTGAGTCTTTCAAAATAGTTGTGTATTTCTCGCGATTTTAATAGGGCCCATGTCTTGGCTGGCTGCTGGCTGAGTAATATAATTTGTCCTCACTGTAATTCTATACTTGGTTTCTAAAACATGACAAAGAACTCTCCTACGTCAAATACTCAAAATAACAAACAACCAACTAAGAGATCCAACCAATAACCACCAATAACACTTACACTGAAAGTTGATACGGCCACTGCTTTCAACTTTAATATTTCGTTTTTTAACAACAACTCTCGATGCAGGAGTAAGCGGTAATTCCATGTATCCTGTTTCTTTAAATATTGGGTTTCCTGACTTCTTTCAGCTAACGTGCACGCACGAACTTTTTAATTAACCTTTTTTTTAGTTGTTTATTTTGGACGTTTTATAAGTACATATTTACTATGTTATCGTGTCCGATCTAATAGTTATAATCCCCGTGTCGGTGAGCCAATGCTCAACGGCTATTCCTCGCCACGAAACTTCTAAAATTTTGTAAACGTGCTGAAAATATTAATATATTCAAACTTATATTAATTATCTAAAAACTTAATACAAACAACACGGTAAAGTACAATAGTTTACAGCACTCGTTCAGTTTTATATTTGCCGCCACTTTCCCAATGTCAACGCACAATCGACACCCACGCATGCGCTCTGATTGACAGCTGAACGTGTGTGTGTGAGCGCGTTTCTATTGTGCTCTCACGATACGTCATTTCAGATCTTGCACCAGGTGGTGATAAAGTAGATACTTTATAAGAAAAATTATGACGTGGAACTATATTTTTTTATTATAAATGAATGGAGTATTCATATGCATTCATTTTAATTACAGCAAACTAGATGTTTTTAACCGACTTTAAAAAGGAAGAGACTCTATTTATACTTAGTCTTTTTTACTCGGAAATAGAGAACGGAATTCCTCAACAAATAACAGCATATCACGCATGGAATGCTATTAAGTTATTTATTAACTTATGAAAAAAAAACAGTAAACAATCACTAAACCTGGAATATTTCCTTAGCACCAACTACAAAAAAAAAACCTTATCTAAATTGAAGTCAATTATAAATAGTTTGAATATTCTTGTTTGATGAGAAGAATATTGATTATGACACACACACACATGGTTTAAAAATCTGTAACGTAGGCATTTATATGTGAATTCGTTATTGTTTATCAGATTATTATGATTGCCTTGTCAGTTCTTCTTAGATGGCGCTTTTCTGAACCGGTGGTAAAGTAAAAAAACTACACTCATAAGTAATACATCAGGGTCTAAAATAATCTCAATAAATTATTTTTATTTTCATTGGTGTCTAACAAGTACCAAAGATGTTAATTTGCCAACAGATCATTATGGAGTCACCAAGGTACGGAGAACTAGATATACAATATCATACCGCAATCAAAATATTAATCGCGACCAACACTGCTAACGTTGAACTATTGTGTCATATATGCCGCTAAATACTTACAAATTAAGTATAACATAATAAGATAATATTTTAATAGTCTGTTATATATTATATAACAGATTACGTGATGCATTCATTACGCTTATCATTACTACATTCGTGTAATAACTATACGTGTTGTGTGGGTTCTGTACACATATACTTTACAAATATTAAGGTGAGATTACTAAGAATAGAATAGAATGGAATATTTATCTGCGCAAAGTTCGGTTATATTAATGGGCTTAAAAATAAAATGATTGTTCGTACTAGCTAGCAAAATGGCATGAAATATTAAAATGTTCGTAACATAATTTAAAAGTAATTTACTTTAGAAAGACCTGTGACTAGTTTAAGTACTTTGACCAAACATAAGTACCCATTCTTTTGTTTGTCTGTCTAGACTCAAAGTAAACTAATATATTTATCTATTCGATTTTTTCATTGAAACTTTATTCATCGTTTTGACAGGACTTAATTTTTATTTTGACAGCACACAGCTGCATATTTTCTTATGTAATTTAGACAGTAAATTTGGCACTATTGCTTGTCTAAGAGATAGGTAGGTTTAAAGCTTTTAGCTATATTATTTAAAAATCTCACGATAAATAAGTATTTGGCGTGTCGTCTGTGCTAATGGACACGTGCTTGGCAATGAATCTGCTCCGTCTGTACGCGATGATTATGCAAATATTATCTTTTGCCACTCGTCTCGAGATGCCCATACAATGCATACAAAGCCCTATTCCTTACCAAGTGAAAACACCTTTGATATGGTAATAGATAAAGTGTGATGAAAGTAAATTGTATTGTACTTTGTACTTTTATATATTTAGTTGTACTTGATTGGATTCGTGATGTTATGTCGACAGTATGTTTTGGCACTTGTAATATTAACTAAGGACTATTTATGTTTAACTTGATTATTATTATTATTGATTCTTATATGAGCAGCAAGACACTGCTTCTTGCCAAATTTCATGGTCCTAGGTCAACGGGAAGTACCCTATAGGTTTTGATTCCCTTGTGTTCCCATAGACCAAAATCAAAATCAACCCGGATATTTCATATTAATTTTAATTTAATAACTCCAAACTTTTTGAGAAAAAAAAAAGCCTGACAGACAGACAGACGGACAACAAAGTGATCCTATAAGGGTTCCTTTTTTCCTTTTGAGTTACCTACGGAACCCTATAAACTATGCTATTATAAAAAAAAAACGGAAATATACTTAATCTTGAACGTTGTCTGGATCACGTCTAACCAAATATTGGTTATGGAATATGTTATGTTTACTTCATGCTTTTGCATATGTCATAGTTATTTGAACCTACTCTCTCCATCTTCAATATTGACGCTAACACTGTGTTTATGACTAGCGTAACCCATTCACATATCGATCATCACGATTATTTTGTTTGTTGGTCAGTCAATCATTATTTAAAATGAAAGTTATTATGTCTGTCATCGATATAAATAAACATGTTTTATGCTGTGTGTGTGTGGCTGTGCTATGAGTTGTTTATATTATGTACTTAAGAGTGCAAGCAAGTGAACTAATCTTGCGATTGGATTTGACTATTTGTATATTCGGTAAAATCAGGTGGTAGGTATCTTATTACAAAATGCCGACTAGAGGGGTAGGTACCACCGCAGTGTCATATATTCTGCCACCAAGCAGTATATGCATTACTGTTGTGTCTCCCGGTTTGAACGGTACTATTGAGGAAAGAAGACTAATGAACTAAGGTGTAGAGGTGAGGAGCTGAGCGGAGCCTAGCGCCATGCGGCACTTTACGATTTTAGTATTTTGGGGGAAGCTGCAGGTGTTACATGGGCGAGCGTGACACTATGACACTATTAAATAAACGACTTGATAATCGCGTCACCAAGTTGTATAAAAAAAGAATTACTCCAGCTTCAGAGTCCAGCACTTGTATCCCAGTGGAAATATTATGTTTTACTACTACTAGCTGATCCGACCGATTATGACAAATACACCATAGCAAAAAGGACCTTTAGTTTATCGCGAAATTTAAAATATTCCGTTTTTTTTTCAATTAATTTTGTTCATAAGAAATTTCTCCTGACAATAACAAACACAAATTAAAAAGAACTAGCGAAATTGGTCCAGCCGTGCACGCGTTATGCCATGACCAAGGGAAATAGGGATGCATTTTTATATGTAGAGATTTGTAAGTATGTTGACATTTCAAACTTCTATTAACTTAAAACTTATCGCCAAAGAAATTTTGCCATTCACTTAAAACTCTTTGATTATAATATACAAACAATTGTCTTAAGGAATTTAATGCAAAGCTTTATAATACTAGCGACTGTGAGTTGTAGTTTCATGTGAAAATGACGGCGCTTGTCCGTATGAAACGATGTTAGTGACTTTTTATCGCAAAAGTTCAACATTTACATTGTCAGGAACACCAGGTGCAATGTACTTCCCTTGCTTCTCCTCAGTGCTCATTCACCACAATGAATGACTCTTCTGTTCAATTTATTAACCTCGTTAAGGATGGCATTTTTAACGCCCTTTCACGGTATAAGATTATTCATCGACGACAATGTAATAAAACATCCCATTGTTCCATCCACAATGACGTCTTTACTTAAAACCAATAATATTTTATGTTGTAATAATCGTTGCATCGTTTTTATCTCGTTCGCCGACCCTTTAAGACTTGACTTATAAATGGACTCAGTTGATTCGGTAATACTGTTGGCTTATATTTGAAGTTCTGATGTCATATGCTTCCTTTTAACATTATAATCAAACTTAAGAACTTATAATTCACATGGAATGCAGATTGCCATAGTTGTTGAACTATATTGTTCATTGCTCTCCTCTTTCCTCGTACTATATCTGTGGTGCAGGCTCTACCATCACCTAAATCATGTTGACCTTTCTTAAGTGTTAAGTGCTTGGAGTCATGGCATCTACCTTAAACTGCTTAAGCGGCTTGAAAGTTGAGTACTAGAAACATTGCCTGTTATGAAATCGTAGTACAAAAGCCCAGAGCTTATATAGCGCAATATGTTTCACAATAGCTTCGACACACTTTCCACAATGACAGTTAGTTGCTAATTTGAAGTAACTAATTACAATTATTATCATTAATGTATCCCGACTACATATTATATCATCGTGCAACAGTGAAAGGACGGATGCGTCTGCGCCGTACGTCACGTCACCCTGACGTGAACATGGCGAGCCGTGGAGCACGTGGCTCGTGGCCCATGAGTCGGGTACTCTCGGCGGGTCCTGTCTCACGAACCAACTTACCTTTTACTTACTGATGTCTATGATGATAAACTTGTGACAAAAGAGGGTCGGCATCGCACGATAAGCGTCTATAGGCTACGGTTACTTACCTTAAATTACAAAGTTTGGTAAACTTTAAGCTTGCCAACACCAACTGAAAGTGTAGGCACCTTAGAGCAAACTGTTGTAACCCTAAGCTCAAACTTTAGTAATACTAAACTTTTCTCCGGAGTTTGACCTTTTCACAAGGGTACACGATATACGGTACTGGTAACGGCGGCAGCTATTTAACACGTTGAGTAACTTAACTGCTCAGTGACTGCACATTTAGAACCAAAGCTTACATTTAATGCTGGTCTACAGCGATTATCGATTTGGTGATTTCTTATCTATTATGTCATCACTGCTATAACGAATGCACCTTCTGGCTATAGCCATACGGGGCCGTACGAAATTACTCTTTACAATTTGAGATCTGCCAGATCCAATGATGTCACTCGCTGTCTCTCCAATCGATATGAATCACAATCGAATTAGAAATCGGACGTTCAATCGCATCGAATTATATTTGTCCTGTGCAATTTGCTTGCTTAATGAGATGCTTTATTAAGGTGAATACAAACTCTAACGTACTTAGTTAGATAATTATTTCATGTTGTATACATTTTAGGGGCACTATTATCATGTACTAATTTCCTGTTATTGCTTATATATACGCAAATTTTTGAACAGTATTAAAAAGCATTTAATTTATATACGGAAACCATCTTTTTTAATTATTTTCTTCCGTCCGTCCGAAAAGTGAAAATACTAACTTGTACCCAACTTTTAATTCTTCTTTTAAAAAGTTATTTTAATCCAAAATCGTAAAGCAAAGTTTAGTTGTTTAGCTTCAGTATCCTAATAATAATGCGCTGATATGTATAATAATAATGCGGTGATGTATAATAAACTCGTTGTAATACTGCTTCATGCTCGGTTGCGTCATGTCTGCGCTAATTACAACGGCTCCGCTTAGTCTTATGATGACGGTAGAAAAAATTAGACTACTTATTCAATATGTCCATGAAAGCTAGCCAGTTTTTTACATGTTGTGGCTAACCACACTGTTGCACTGCTTTATGTAATCCCATTTAGCTCAATACATTTCTGGATAACGGTCTACCACAATCGGTTAAAATTAATGCTTATAGATTAGTACTTTTCAATACCTGTCATGTTAGTAATAATAATCATATAAAAATGTTTTTATATTCGGCTATTTCCATAAATTATCTGGTTGGTCTTTTTTAAACTCCCGCGTTCGTAGTACATACTATAAGAATAATCAATTTAAGCTGGAACCGAGTGACTGGACGTTATCAGTCGACAGCCACTTCTTAGCCAAAGATATGTTAAGTGCTAACGCCATAAGTGATGTGCCTATTAGCACTGAATTTCTAGTGCAGAAATGGCAAAAACATAAGAGTTACTACTTTTAGTAAACTTAAACCAGCCATTATTATAATATGCCAAATGAACAATAAACGTTACCGTAAGTCGACTGTATGAACGATAATGTATCTATACTAATATTATGAAGAGGAAAGATTTGTATTTTTGTATGTGTGTATGTTTGTATTGAATAGGCTCCGAAACAACTGGACCGATTTCAAAAATTCTTTCACCGTTAGGAAGCTACATTATCATTGCGTAACATAGGCCTGTATATTATACTAGCTGCCCGCCCCGGCTTCGCGCGGGTAGACAAAATATTTGATAAATGTCTACCCGTGCGAAGCCGGCGCGGGCCGCTAGTTTGTACATAAGTCACCATGACCACAGGCTGAAAGGTTACAGTACCGTAGCCGCAACACCCACGTGTTGCCGGCTTCATAAATTGATATAACAACGTCATAAGCTTTGCTCGATTCGATGTGGCCGTCATAATGTCGGGATTTAGAGATATTAGCTTAAACCCGGTAAATTAGGAGAAAATTTACTTTCGACATAATTTTGTATTAAATTTACTCGGGCTAATTCCTTTGACGCTCTGAACTTTATGGTTTGTGATGGACTTAACTTTAAGGTAAGGTAAGATGTTGTCAGATTCATCTAAATTGTCTGAGTGATATAATTAAATATGGCAACATGGCTTTTCTATAGAGTCGGTTTTTTTTTCTTTCGCATTTGTTATACAAATAGGAAAAATAGAATAAGATCCTTCTTAACTCATGGCAAAACTGCGAGATTCAACTTGTTGAGGTGTGGGTAATTTTAATTCCCCACCGCACAATTCAATGGATAATAAACAAGTAAATATAAGAATAAATAAGTAGTATTGAGCTTGTGATGTCGTTAATGATGCCAATTTGACAAGTCTATAAATATTGCCATCCTTATTTAACCCCGTACATGAGAAAGGGATAGCAAGACTTTTAGACCTGTCAAATTAGTTAAGTTTAGTAATTTTGAACAACAGAATCGACACCAATATAGTTTTAATTTCGAAGCCAGTTTTTAAGCTCATGAAAAATAATTACGCGTCATAACATCAGAACAGATGGCCACCAAATCAATCAATCACGTTAAGTAGCCGAGGAAGAGGAGACTTCCAAGGACTTTAGCGTCATTTTGATAATAATATTGCACTATTATGTGTCCATTTAATCAATCGAGACATTGTTTTTTACCTTTAAAGAGCATATCTTATGTTTACTGCAAGCTCTGCAAATAAACATCTTATATCGTAAATATTACGTAATGTAAACTTTTATGGGGATTTTATTGATATTTATTTATGCAACTGTTACTTCGCACCTGTATACGCCAAAATGTTGGCGGCTAAAATTGGAACCATCAACTGTAGTTTGTCATGTTCATAAGTTTATTTTCCACGGTTCGATTCAGTTCTTCACTGTGTTGATCTGTTCTTATATGTTGGTTTCTTCACTTCTCTATATTGTTTCCTTATCCGATATCCCTGATCTAGAAACCAGTATACACAACGATCTTGATCATGCGTTTAATGAATAATAAGTACCTAGCTTTTGAATGCTGACCAGAGAATAAATATATTTAGATCGTCTGCTGTTATATACGTGTAGTCACAGCAAAAACAATTTAACTTAATGTGCGCACTATGCATGAATGATTGTGAAAACCCGAGATTGAAATGGAACTAACACCAGTTTCCTTAAGTAACTAAAGTTCGGATCAGAACTCTCTCCGCTGACCTATAAGCGCCCATTTATTAGTGGATTTGACTGTGAAATATTGCAAACGTAACTTTCTAGCTTGGCTGTGCTTGAGATAACTGATATTAATATTATTAGTGGTCGTGGGTGTTAACGGAATTAAATTATATTGCAATTTAGCCGCGCCCCGGGGTTTTCTTGCTAACCATATAAACTTTAACACACCACTTAATTCTATAGATATTTGAAATAACAAGTAATTACCCTAATCATTGTTATTATGTACCTACCAAATGTGATTACAATATTTCAAATCCATGCCGCACGACGCGACGTTTTAACGTGATTTGAGTTACAAACAAACAGATATATACAAACATTCGCGATTTGAACTTATTTTAATATTTGTAGTGAGTTGTGTAGTTGGATGTATCTTCCCGTCTCGTGGCTTACGCAGTACCAATGTACATAAGTAAAGATGATTTCAGGTGTAAAGAAGCAACAAATAGAAGTGACAAGGATCCATAAAAAAATTTACAATAAACAACCATGATGATGATGTTGATGAAAAAGAATATTTTCTGTCTGACGCAAGTTACTTTAAAGATTAATTCGTGACGAAAGGCATTAATTAACTAAAATTAATCACATTTTTTCCTATGTGGTCATAAGGATGCATTTTCAATATGGTTGTTAATTACTCGATGAAATTGACGAATAAGGTCCCTCATCAGGAAGCTTAATCAACTGGCAATAAATAAGATATTTTCATATTTACTGCGTTTCCTTATAGTAATTGTGACCGTATTTATAATTAGGGTGTTTCAAACTGCAATACAATATTAACCCTAGTGTAGATCAACCTTGATATGATAATTGCGTCTACCAAAAAATGGTATAAGAACAACAACATACAAATAAATCTATGCCATTATAGATACAATTTTATTATACTAATTTTACCCGAGTCTTTGCCCGCGTGGTTCTGGATAAAGATAGCCTATTTCCTTCCCCAGTTTATAATCTATTTCATTGCCAAAAGACATCATCCATTTTTCATAGAGATTTGGTCCAAATCCGAAAGTGCCGGCTAACGCATTTTTTTTGTACATTCTGTTAGAGCTTGTCCGTCTGACTGAGCCTTTATTACTATGGCACCAAAGCTGGAAGAAATTACTGGTCATTTCATTTGTTTTGGTATTTTGAATTCCTATTTCTATAAAAATTTATGAAAATTCATATTTTCGAACTCAAGTAAAATCAACTTCAACGATGCTACAGGCTTGGTGCCACAGAAAAATGTTCAGTCGGGCAAACTCTAACAGAATATACAAAGAAGGCGTTGGCCGCCTCTTTCAGATTTGGACCAAAATTGATAATGTCCTTTTATTACGATCCGTTCAGCCCTTTAGTCGTGAAAAGGTAGCAAACAAACAAACAGTCACTTTTGCATTAACAATACCTATTATTATGGATGATAGTTGGGCATTTCCTTTGCTGATATCACTTAAAGTGTCCATCTTCATAGCAAATTCTGCGGTTCTGTGTGGTATTATATGTTTAAAAAATGATATCAAAGAATTGAACTCTTTTTGCAATGACTCTCCTAAGACGCAGGACAGGAATTCTTACGTCGAGTGAACAATAATTATATCAATTTGCTTTCGCGTGACATAATCATATAAAGAAGTAAGGGTCTGTCGAGATGCAGTGAAGCACGATGACAACCAATATTATCCAACCACAGGCAAGACAAGGCATTGCAATAGAGTAGAACAACCATATGTGTCAACTTAAGGGCGTATTAAGTTTTATAGGGAAGACAAAGTGGCGTCGTGACTGAATGGTGATTGATTGGACCTTTCGCCGTCTGTCGTAAGGTGCTTTATAAATCGCTGTTGGCCTTAACTGGCGTTTGTTATTGCAGTCTGTCAGTCATTAAACTATATTATTGCAACGTTTGATTGCATGTTAAAGATACTGAGTACTGACGCTTGTTATTTTTAATTAGTTTCTTTTTCTTAACCTGTCACTGTGTTTTATATCAAGCTGGATTGCTTTTTTTTTATTTATAGGCCTTTTGAAAATACGATTGTGGACAACAGCCGAGCTAACGCTGTGTTTCTAAAATTACTTAAAGAGCTACGACTGCTACTAGATCGATAAACTTTTATCGATAGTCAACCCGTTGTTAGATCAATAAACTTAGAGATCAAAAATAATCAATGAACCGTCAATAGAACCGTTAATCAGTAAACTCGATGGACGTAGCATCAAATTCACCCTGAGGGGACGCGGCATAATTTACTGCGCATAATATCAGTATCGATGTGGGGAAGCAGTAATGAAGAAATCTATTATCGTGTCTTGTGCCTCTAGATACAGTCTTGGGGCTAAATCGCGTGTAAATCACAGCGAAATAGAGCAAGTGATACAGCAGACCTTGTCATGTATCTTAGATGCTATCAGCGATGCAAACACGGATACGAGAAATGTATGGTTTGACTCGATTGACTTGTTAACGGTTTCTTAACTGTTTTCGTATTGTGTAGAATGTATCGATTTCTTTCCTTACTGTTTTGGTCGGTCCTATATAGCTATACATATAATATTTGTGACTATATTATTCGTGTAGAGTACCTACGTTAGATTGTTAAAGACTTTTTTAAGTTAGAACAGATTTAGGTTATAATTTTATGTTAAGGCTAGGTATGTGGCATCGTATTTCTAGTACGCGGCAGAAGTTGCTAGGAAAATCAAGCAATATTAATTGTTTATCTAACATGAATCATTATCCATGCAAACTATTAAGCCTGAACAGACATGAAAACGATTAAACAAATTAGTTAAATAGCATGACAAATCGTAGGCACAATAGTTAAATCAAGCGTGACGCGAAGTGTGTACGCAGCATAATGTGGGTAATTGCCGGTAATACTGATCAGTATCGCTATCGCGCTATCTGGCCGGGTGTGTTCACGCCTTAAGGCTTGAATCTTTTTTGTGCAAGTTGCATAACGACAACGAGTGCATAATGTGGCGAGGTATACGACTCGAAAATTGCTTCACACGTAGTATTCAAGATTTTTAATGAGTTCATTTATTACTAGCCGTTTGATCGCGGGTCTGCTCGCATAAATTTAGGCTATTACGCGGGCTAAGTTAGCAAGCGCATAAATAATAAACTGAAATAATAATTAAGCGCGATAACAAACAGGCACAGCTCTCTGTTGTCTTACGTTTTATATTATGCTAGAAACGGATGAAATTGGTAATACAATCTATAAGTACGTAACGTTACGTAAATTTTATAAAGCTCTCCCTATAATTTTCACCTGCCTTCTTCGGTTACATTATAAAAATATCGGTTAGCATGTCCAACAAACTTTACATAGGTATGTACCTTTTTGAATTGCTTCTCACGAACTGTCAATTTAAGCCAGTCTACTTTCATATGTTTTCTCCCTTTTTACCCTACCGGACAAGTATGTCCACAACTTTCGAATCTGTTTCAAAAGCACATATAAATGAGTCACATTTTCATCTCCTTTTAATGATTTCAATGAGCATTACACTGACATCAATTACACAACAAAAGTGAAACAAAGTACCTTAATTGCTTCCAGTGGCCGTCCATTCACGGCTTGTGGCCCACATGCTACTTGCGTAATTGTTTACATTGGTAATTGGCGTTTGTCGATGATAAACCCGTTTAATATCGGTAGCTACAATCAAGGCGTCATTTTGATGGACGTTAAATGTCGCACGACTCCCGAGACCGCTTGTCGTGTCGTTTACACCAACCAGTTCGTTTCATTTAGACACCGCAGTGCACTTTTGCCGCTATAAACTTGCTAGGATTATTAACCAAATCAATTTTAACCAAAACATAAATTATGAATATACTAAAATACAGTTCTTCTTTTAATTACCTTGATGAAAGGTGTAGTGCTAGGTGCTCAAGTATTTTTATTAATCAATGTTATAAATCACTTTTATTAATCAATGTTGCTTGCTGCCTTTAATCTGTACCTAAAATATTATATTTACGTATATACTAGACACTGTTTTTTATACCACCAAGGCGGAAGACAAGCATATAGCCCGCCTGATGGTAAGCAATTACCGTAGCCTATGGACGCTTGCAACACGCGGGGTATAACTCGCGCATTACCGACCCAAAAATATATTATGAGTACTCTACCAACGCGTGCGCGCCTTGGTCTAATCAAATAGCTCGCGCTTCCCCCCGGTTTCTCTTTAAAACACTTCCGGCCCTTCTCACGAAATCACTTGCACAGATCGCTGGAAAGCGAGAGGTAAGATGTTACACATCAATAATCGGAGAAATGGCAAGCCCATTTCAAAAGTAATCGAACGCGTAATCTGTTTGAGTCGGGTCCCTTTGGCCACTTATGTTCCAATAAATCAGCCAGCCATGAGCATCGAACATGCAAATAACCCTTCCCATGATATCGATTTCATGATTCCTATGACCGTCGAAGAGGTCACCGGTGTTCCAGCCACAGAAGAAAGTAAATTGGAAACCGAAGCGTTAGGGCTATTTGTAAACGTCACATTCGGGTCGCGTGACTCGCGAGCCGACCACGGAGTGTGACCCTCGTACTCCCAGCGGGACCTTAGCCTGCGCATGCATCAACATTGGTTGCCTGGTATCAGTGGTGGTATTAGTGGGTTAATTTAGCTCAGATAGCGGCTATGATGGATAGTTTGACGCGGCGTGTGCGCCCGGGCTGCCTCACGCCCTCGGTCAGAGGTTAAACACCCACTTTGTGCACGATCCCTTCGTTATATTGATTTTGCAGTCGCTCACGATCAAAATCATTTGAAATACAAATGATTTTGATTTCACATATTTTAGTACGTTTTAGTCAGCATAGTATAAACTCAAATCTCGGTGAATTAAATGAACGCGTCGTGCCTGCAAGTATACCTGAAGCTTTAAAGACAGCGCCCCGCGGTACAGATGCATTATTCGAAGAAAATGTTTACTTGCATGTGGGACTAAGTGCCAGTAATTTACCTTATGCCTGAATTATCTAATGACGGCCACGGTATGCAAAAACTATATTTTAACACGAGGTATGAAGAAGAAAATTATGGTCCGGTGGACCTTTAAAAGTCGTTATATCGTTTCCTTGGCAACCGACACTGAAATTTGGCGACTAGTTAAATAATTAGCTGTTATTAGTGGTGCGGCTGATTCATATTCATTACGGATAATGATTTGACAAGTATCATTGGCTGGCTCTCATTCCGAATTCGGTTCAGTGTAATTGTAGGAAGTGTTAAACAATTTTAAGTATCCCTTGATTTACGATCATAAGTTTGGTTTCTTTGAGTGTCACTTCCACGGCTATAAATCGAATGAGGAGATCCAAGTTTTAAGTGTGCCTTTCAACCGTGTCAGCGGCTTGCCGTTTAAAAGGATCGTATCTCTTTGACTCTTTAAAATTAATGCATTTCGACCGGTTGCTTTTTATGGTAAATATTGAGTTCTAGTTGCGTATTGCTTATATTCGCATCTGTTCAAGAGAAAATGCCATAGTTTCGAGTTAAACTTATCCATGAATTATGGTATTCATGTCGACATACAATGTTGTTACCGATATTTACATGTACGCGAGTGTAGAGTCTAGTGGATCAATCGATATTGCAACGTTACGAATTGTATTTAAATCACTTCTGTCGTGTGCTGTTTATGTGCAGTACTAATTTGGTGTTCATGTTTCTACACGCACAACTCAGTGCAAGATTTATATAGAGCAAAAGTTGTAAAGGTGCATACATACATACTAGAAAGTCAATGATTAACTGGTAACCTATGTTGATATCTTGTTGAGATGATATACAAATCCCGTAAAAAAAAACAATCTACGTTATACTATAACGGCTGATCTCGATCTATTTTTTATTCTTTAATACCACTAAGGTGGCACACAAGCATACGGCCCACCTGATGGTAACCAGTCACCGTAGCCTATAGACGCCAGCAGTACCAGGGGTATCACTAACGGGTTTCCAACCATACTGTTGATGAGGACTCACTGTGCTAGCACCATTACTACTAGCCCAGCGTATCCTCGTGGAGCACTGGCTACCTTACGTACCGCAGAAACACAAAACTACATCAAGAAGTGTTATTTCACTGCGGTCTTCTGTAAGGTGGAGGTACAGTCTCCAGTCGGGTGGCTCCAATTTAAATAAAATTAAAATTAAAATCGCCTTACCTCTCTTAATCGGTCTCGATACATATCCATCAATGTATCCTTTATTCACCGTTTTTTCAAAGTTAATTGTAACCACGCAAGTAATTATGTTTGTCTATAAATTTCTCACACATTATACTTAGTGGAAATCTCAAAGTTTCTTACCAGTGCACTTGTTGTATATTTCAGTCACCCGTGCTCGGTATCTATCCATGCTGTGCCGTTTATCTAGTTTCCTCATGCAAATGATTGCAAATAGGAACTTTCGTCAGTTTTGTGGTGGAGTGGATTGTACTAGATACGAAAGTTGCTGAAACAAAAGCAGATATAGATGCGGCACAGAGATAATTAAGAGTTTGGTTTTATCTCAATCTCGTAGTAGTGAACATCGACGGTCACATCAGGTATTTAGTTATACTTTACTGTATCTCCCAAAATAAATATAACGTATTTTTTTCTAGAATCGTAACAAATCTATGACTTTATCAATTACATGCATTTTTAATTTCTCGACTCTCTGTTATAAAATGCCCGGGTGTAGCAAAATATTACGCAATTATATTTAATTTTATCATATACCCGACTCGCTCCTTAGCTTACGTGCTCGAATATAAGATAAATCTTTCTCAAGCGAAATGCGCAGGTACAGCGTTTTATCGCAGCTAGCTTTTTCTTATCTAGTGTCTGCCGTTACAAGTGCCTGGGTGAGGGCATGGTGATGCCAAGGGCGGGTGTAATTTTCACTTTACAAAGTTTAATAACAGGTACCTAATGTTCTCTTTTAGGGGAATTATTAATTAATTATATTGGTATCGATTGATAGAGCATTCAATTGCAAAAAAATCTGGATGTTAGTGGGAGGGAAATCCTGACTAACTTCAATGTCACGAGACCGCTGGTCTAGTGGTTAGTATACCTGACTGCTACGCTAGAGGTCGCGGGTTCGATTCCCGCCAGGGCAAACATTTATGTGACAAATATGATTGCCTTGCGTTTGGGTGTTTTGTATGTATTATAAGTATGTATTTACAAAAAAAAAAGTATATAGGTATTATATCAGCTACTGGTTCCCATAGTACAAGCTTTGCTTAGTTTGGGGCCAGATGGCGCTGTGTGATAATGTCCAAGCATTATTATTATTATTATTATAATGTAACAAACGCCAGGAGTATTCCCTCAATTACTAACTTTATAGAACAGCGTACTCGGAAGGGTTTGACGTGTATCAATGAAACGTTA
Source organism: Falcaria lacertinaria (assembly GCA_951449985.1). Classification (NCBI taxonomy): domain Eukaryota; kingdom Metazoa; phylum Arthropoda; class Insecta; order Lepidoptera; family Drepanidae; genus Falcaria; species Falcaria lacertinaria. Next base: position 2,449,766 of record OX602111.1, read on the forward strand.
AAATGTTTCGGTCACGGAGCGCTTACCTCTTTAGACCAATTGACACATCATAAAAGTCTTATATTAACAGCAGACTCCTATCACTACAGTCGTACCCTTACACCTTCCCAACCTAACATTGCATTTGAGGGAATTGACCCCATCCCGGTTCCCTTTCGAATTGCCCTTGATGGCAATCTTCAGCTAAGTGAATGTATTCACAGTGAAACTTATGAAAGTCCGTCGGGAATTCTAATATTAATATTATGCATTAAGAACTATTAGATTCTATGAAAGTTCAACCATTCACCTTCTGTGTCGATTCTTATCTGCTTTGCGTTTTAAATTGATGGTCTTAATTTAATGAAGTTTCTTCTAAATGTCAGATAATTACTTAATGCTTCAAGAGTGTATCTATTGTTATATGAAAAACATTCGCTAAAATCTATTAGGTGTAAAGGCTCACTTTATGGATGTAGTCACATAGTAACTTTGAGTAATTCAAGCATGATAATCTTTAGTACCTTACCCACTCGTTTTCTTGATATTTTTTGCTTAACTACCTTGTTCTAATTTGGATACGAGTTGTCAAGTTACATCTACAAGAGATGTTATAGCCATCGAATAGCACTCCTTAGGATTATGGAGATAATTAAAAACATTTACGATCTATCCGTATAAAAACTGAATTTCATAAATCAAATTACCACACGTTATGCATTTAAATTACTCATCAATAAAAAGTCGTCTCAAACAAATGCGTGCGAAAGAATTTATAGGAATATTATGCTTAGTATTTACGTACTATGAAAGGGACTTTTGATGATGATATGAAAAGTTGGTACAATTTTTCGTAAATTTCAGCGCTGCAACGTTATTTTAAAACACTTTGCAATAAGTCATAGCGCTTACAGTTCCAAGTGAACATTTATCTCCGGCTCCCGCATCCCGCACGAGCGCCACTGAATGAGATGTGGTCCAATGCGTGGGTTGACTTCTTTGTTTCAACTTCTATGTGAGATGCTATACTCATATTTGCATCCGAAATGCTTTGCATGGTAATGATATCGAACAGCTCTGACAGAAATATCTTAATGTTTGTAAGAACAAAATACATTAATACAAGTTCAGAATTTTCAAATTCTCGTAAAGTATCGAGATATGTATTTCAGATACATCTTTTAAGAACTAGGGTCCAGTTATATCCCTGGCGTTGCAACGAGTTTTTATACACCGCAGTAATCGCTAACAAACTAATCAGCACCATAGGCTTATTTTAACGCATTAAAATATATGTAAATAGACTGGAATTAATAACATGTGAATTTAAAAAAACCCTATATCTTCAGTTAATAGCCGTATAAACTTTAAAATGGCATCTATTATTTAAATACAGTTGCTTCCTAGCCCGTCCCCCGTGGGTGGGCCAGGAAGTTTCACGGCACCCACGGGCTTTCATCGCGCTGTGATTCATACCTGGACTCCTATATTAGCCGAGTCGCCTGTCCTAGTACATTAGCTTTAATATCACCTGAGGCTGAAGACAGATTTATTGGATACTGGTCTTCTAGTTAGTTAGGCTATCAATTTATCGATCGATTTTCTCTCAATTAATCGAATGCAGTTCGATTAGATTTTTCTCCAACTTTAGTGGTAGTAAATGTTTTTTTACATAAATTATAACACTACACAAACTAGCGGCCCGCCCCGGCTTCGCACGGGTAGTCGACGTAGAGAGAAACCGGGGATTTAATGACATCGATCGGTCCAGTGGTTTCGAAGCCTATTCAATACAAACATACACACATACAAAAATACGAATCTTACCTCTTTATAATATTATGGTATAGATATTTCAGAAATAAAAAGTACTTTCGCCATGCCCCTTTTAATATAGCACCAGTTACAAGTGCACTGCGCAGGATATTTCTAGCTAGCTCACACCATTTCTAGATTATCAGCTAGATATCAACGCATAAGTGGCAAAACTTTGCGTGCTGCTGGCCTTAGGGTGTTTTTCACCACGAATGGAGACAAAATTATAGGCTTTTTACAAGTTAATGTAGCAATAAATAGGCGATAAACATCGGCTGTTGTACCGTAGCACGCGCTTGTCGGTTTGTGGCGTAAGTTGTAAACCTAACAACTTAACTAATTTATTGGTGTAATCATCTACTAACCTAATTGACCTAACCCAATGCGGCTGTTTAATGATAATGGCTGGGAATTAATTCATACATAATATGTATACTAACCCGTTTTAAAGTTAAGGACACTATTACCAACGTCACACGTCACATATCCCGTCTTTTATCTAATCATTAAGTAATAATAATTCGCAAACAACTTGCTTAGGTTATACGCTCACTTATTCACTCCTTAATTCTAAATTATGTTGAATAGTCTGAAGAGAAACACAGATATTATTTTATTTCATGGTATTAAAGGCACTCGATCGATCATGATCAGGTGCGTCACAAATATGTTAAACTAAATCAGTGTTTCTACCATGAATAAATGTAACTTACTGGTGTTCAACCGATAATTTGAGCATACATTTAAGTAGTTACTATATGCGCGGAATAGTTATCAATTGTATTTTGTGCGTAATAAATAAATACATTTAAAGACGAATGCGATTGAAAGTTGATATCCGCTCACGCCTCCTCTCGTGAATACCGCTCGAATCTTATCGCAAGTATTGTGAAGCCAGTGTAGGGCGAGCAAAGCCCAGTAGCGGGCGACTTTCACTGCCCGCCCGACAACACGAAATTCGACTAATAGTTTGAATTATTACTGCATTTTGTACTCATGACTGTAATTGTATGCAAACTCGAGATTGCGGTGAAAGGTTTCCACCACATCCATTGTTGGTTTGCTATTGTTTTGGTATTGTGCAATTGTGAGGTATTTTTGTGGTAATGATAAATTGCACTAAAATGTCTTGAGTAGTGATATTGCTAAGTAAAATACTATAGTGTCATTCTAATCTTCCAATATTAGGGTCAGGTTAACGCGTAATAAATAATGTTCGTAGGTTAACATCCATTCCCAAACAAAATAGAGCTCGCGTTAGGTACCTGACAACTGATAGAGTGCTAGCTTATTGCAGTTTTTGGATATAGCTATATTATTATTAATGTACCAATCAACCAGTCATAGGTGCAAACACAAATGCTTATCACATAAATGTATGCCCTGATATTAAATTGTTATATCATGATTGTCACATGAAAAAAAAAGACAGAGCATTGAGTATCTTGCCGGTTCTTCTCAGATGGCTTCTTTTTCCGAACCGGTGGTAATTTAGGTCTAAATTACCACCATAAGTGCCTTATTTGGGTCTAAACTGAATAAATGATTTTTGATTTTGATTTTGATAAGATTGAACCTACTTCAATAAATAACCAAAAGATAACAACGGTGTCTTCAAGTAATCATAGAAGCTAGAAGAAACAAAATGGATGACATTCCAATTCAACATGATTCTGACTCAGATACGACTATGAGCGAGGATCAAACCAGAGTCACAGAACCAAGCTGCCATTTCATAATTATATTTTGAAAGGGAGTATATCAGGGGGATATACTCCCTTTCAGTTCGTAGTTACCTTTCATAACATGAGCCTTTCCGGGTACCATTTTTAATTTAATATAGCTCTGACAATGGAGTGCTGGCCTTAAATACTCACGGTGCTTACCCATTATGGACCATTCAATTGAACGCGTTGCGTTTTTTATGCACTCTTAATAAATAAAATGCAGCATGCGGTCGCAATTTGCATCGCCCATTGTTCTTGCAATCCGTAATTTCGTCCGAATGTATTGCCAAATTGTTTAACTCTTTTTTTCCTTTTCACTGCATTCCTTATCCTTTTTCATGTTTTTATGTCTCCCGAAGGTTCGGTGGAGAGTTATTTTGCAGGATTTTTGACCTTATCCACACGATTCGCTTTCGTTTTTGGAGCTTGGTTAGCAAAATACGGTTGTGGACCAAGTATGGCGTGTTTGGGTCAGGTAATGTCAGTCTCCTTCGTTTTTACTTGGTAAAGCTCAGTTATGTTTGCCTTAAAACGATTTTTAGGAAGTTATCTTGAAATTGATGGACCTTAAGTAATACAGATAGGACGTGCAATGATTGTTAATGTCAAAGTGAGCGGCGACGCTACAATATGTGGTATGTTGTCTAATCTTCCTAATGGTTCGTCATTTGACATATAAACCTCCTTGGCTTAGTTCTCATTCAAGTCATGTCGTTTTCCAATGTCCTGAGCATTAACCGTGTGATAATTTATCATCATGTACTTGTGTTCCCTTCCAGCTTCCAAGTACAATGGCAGTATTTATTGCCCGTCACGTCATACATCGACAGTGAAGAAAATACGAACGAAGTGTAACCGAAAACATTGTGACCCTATTGTTGCTACATCGCCAAATCCGGATTTGGTTAAGCCTGTCGCAGATTAAATCGATCCGGATAGCTTGCTCGGCAGCATATTTATCAACGAACTGTCTCGTTCGACCTGACGAATTACGCAACGCACCTCCGTCTATCAACAGTATGACAGTGTCGTCAAAATCATTCTTGACGCTTTTCTGATGTAACTGTTAATGTACTGTTGTGTTAAAATTTCATTCATTCAAAATCAAAATCAAAAAATCATTTATTCAGTTTAGGCCCTAATAAGGCACTTATGAAGGTCCAAATTACCACCGGTTCGGAAAAAAAGCCACCTGAGAAGAACCGGAAAGAAACTCAGTGCTCTGTCTTTTTTTTTCATGTAACAATCATTATATAACAATTTGTAACAAAATTCTTCTAGACATTGGTATGAAATTACAAATATCAAGATGAAAGCTACCAAGTTGGTTTTGTCACTGCTTTCATGAAATACATATTTTAAACTATTACAACTACCAGGAGCGGGGAGCCACTCGTGCAGAGTGAGTCTATATATTCCAAGCATTTTTATCATTTACATAATCATTAATTTTATAATAGGCTTTATTTATCAAAACTCTTTTGACATGAGTCTTAAACTTATCATAATTTAATTCGGTAATAGATTGTGGGATTTTATTGTAAAAACGGACGCAGTTTCCCATAAATTATTTATTTACTTTTGTTAGTCTAAACCTAGGAGCCACAATTTTGTTTCTATTTCTTGTATAAATATTATGGTTGTCTGAATTTAACTGAAAACTTCTAATGTTCTTTTTTATAAACAATAAGTTCTCAAAGATGTAAAGAGCCGGTAACGTGAGAATATTAATTTTCTTAAACAATTCTCTTAACGATTCTTGGGGACCCATTGCAAAAATTGCCCTGATTGCCCTTTTTTGCAGAATGAATATTGTATCCAGATCCGCCGCAGATCCCCATAATAACACGCCATAAGACATGAGGCTGTGGAAATATCCGTAATAAACTAATTTTGCAGTATCAATATCTGTCAATTGTCTGACTTTCCTAATGGCAAACGCAGCTGAACTAAGTTTCTTTGACAAAGTCTCAATGTGAGAGCCCCACTGCAATTTTGCATCTAGTGTTAGACCTAGAAAAATCGTGTTATCAACTAAATCAAGTTTTCTGCCATCCAATTGTACATTCGTGTCTACCTGCAATGAGTTTGGAGGAGAAAACCGTATACATTTTGTCTTTTTTGAATTTAAAACTAGGTTATTGGCATCAAACCATCTAGAAACGGATGCTAGCGTTTCATTTAGACTTATCATTTCTTAGTCTTTTCTGCTCACTCTAAATGCCAGAGATGTGTCATCCGCGAATAAGACAATGTCACAGATATTATCCACTACAAGTGGGAGATCATTTATGTATGCCAAAAATAAGAAAGGACCTAATATTGAACCCTGCGGAACTCCCATTTTTATTAATGTGCCTTTGGAAGTTATGCCTCCGACACCGACTTTTTGCTGACGACCAGACAAATATGAGGCTACAAGATCAAGGGCATTTCCGCGGATACCATAATATTTTAGTTTGAGCAGTAGCGTACTATGTTCAACGCAATCAAATGCTTTAGATAGATCGCAAAATACACCTAGGGCATCATGTGAACTTTCCCATGCTTCAAATATATGTTTCAGTAATTTTGCCGCCGCGTCACTTGTTGATCTACCTTTAGTAAAACCGAATTGGTCTCCATGTAATATATTATGCGCATTAAAGTGACCTAACATTTGATTTAACATAATTTTCTCAAATATTTTACTCAAAGCCGGCAGAATTGATATTGGTCTATAATCAGAAGGATTTTCTCTAGATCCCGCCTTAAAAATCGGTATTATTTTACTATATTTCATTAAATCAGGAAATATTCCTTGATCAATGCAAGTATTAAAAATGGTTGCCAGTATAGGAGCAATCGTTTGTCATTGATATTTAACGCTCGTATAGAGAACCAAACTTATGTTTTCTTTATGGACTTAATAAACACCCAGAAAAATATCCAGTAATTCCATAATTGAATGAAACGCTAGGAATCAATAAGCACAATTTATTTGAAAACAATGCTAAAGGACTAATTTTATTTTAGAGTAACGATAATGGAGAGTTGATATTTATTTTCTTTGATACATAGCTTGAAGCACCATCCGACAGCAATCCACGCTTACAAAATATTCATTGTATCCTGTCGGAAGGTAAACCATTTTTAAACACAAAAATATATTACAAATTAAATCGATAAATTGATATATGACCAAGGTATTTCACGAACTACGAAGTACAAACGTATCGCTTCTGTCATGGTCAGGATGTCGTTCACTGTATTTATGAGGTTCAAGTTTTTTCTCCCACTCGTAATTCATCTGATGCTTTTTTTTGCCGAATATCGATTGTTTTATTCGATAAGATACCTACTTATTTTCCTTCTTAAATATTATTTCTTTTTGGTATTGCAAATTAACGAGTTTGGGATGACTCGTTACGTCCAATTACTATTGGGGTCGACAGTAATTTTCGGAGAAGATGGTATTTATTTAAGGTGGAAAGGTACTTGACACGTTGAAGAAGACATTTATGGTTTGGAAACAGGCACTAGATGTACTCGATATTAGGTGTCTGATGGGTGTGAATATTGAATTTTATCGTTTAGCATATCAATTTATTGATGACTTCCAAAAACATCCAGATACAAATACAGTGAGTGAAAACACATAAATCTCCAATGGTACAACATTTCGTTCAATCCCAACTGAGAAATGAGCGAAACCATCGAATAACAACCCAAGACTTTTCGTCCTTCGGTTGAATCTTAATGCTGTTGGAACAATTCCGCTGACCTATTTACCCCCAGTGACCCATTTGTGTAGCCCATCCTTGCGTCTGTTCCAGTTGACTTTGACCCGACACACCTGGCCTTGACCTGACTTGAACCCAATTCGGGATCCCAGTGCGAAATTTCGTTATTTCATTACGCTTTTACGTGTGATGTAAACTAATTTGGGTTCCGGGTAAATAGTTACTTAAACCGAATTTTACTGCGTTCTTATTGCGTCAGAATAGCGCCGAATTTTTAGGGTTGGACGGACAGTGCATTTGTAGGATGTATGAGCTACGAGTATGTATAATATTCGATTATATCTTTATCGTGGTCACCTTATTGGCTTTTCGTTCTTCAAATGCATATACACACAAACATAAGCCGTCTTCAAGTGCCATGATCTTAATAATTCCAACTCTTCAAATTCTTACTATATATTAATACCCTTTATATTATAATCTTTATTTATTTATTATAATCTTTCAGTGTATATTCTATGCCCAGATATTTACACTGTACACATTGTAATTTATTGGCATATTCCACAAAGACCTAACTTTGATAATGTCGATTCCAATAGTTCTACACTAGCACCTACTGTACATGCCAATACCTTCTAACTCGTATATGTTACGACTACTCGTAACAAGTTCGAGGGTAGTGTAGCACTTAGCGTGCTCGGGAAAATCAATATATGCCTGAGACCTCGCCTCGGCTATAAACCTTGAACCTGACCTTCACAGCACATGGCGTTCCTTCACGCGACCTCGCGCACATGCTCTTGAAATCGTGTGTACTCTACATTATGACCTTACCTCGAATACTTATTAGTATACATACATATCATCACGCCATTGATTGGCATTAACTGTCATGCGAATAGCGGGTCAGTCACCTTCAGGTCATCAATGACCTACTGGAAAATAAGTGAATGCCTATTTACTTACTTTCCAGTAGTAGTAAGTGAATAGGCATTCCAGTAGGATGTTTAGTTTTCAGTTCTTGTATTATTTTCGTTTTAAAATGTCTGCTCTAGAACTTCTACAACCATCGGTCGTTCGATAGCGTCGCGACCTGCGCACCCACTGGATGCACCCACCGGTGGGTACACGGGTAATAACCCTGCACCCGCTGCATCTAGACTGGAATTAATTTTAAAAATGTCTTTATTATTTTGTAAATGTTACCAGCCTACTGCTAAATTAGTTTGGCTGATCTTTTGGTCTATAACCAATATTCCCTTCTTATTTATTTAGCTATGATAATTTGGCGGCTAATCTAGGAAACGATGATGAGTGTTACCTTAGTTGTTGAATAACCGATGCTTACATTTTCCTAAGTGATAAAGGTAATTTATAATTTTTATGCCAAGAAAGTAACCGTAAATCATGTGAAACTTACAAGTTCCTTGTAGGTTGAGAATAAATTATTTTATGCAGTTAATTTGTAACTATGACCGTTCAGTAAATAATGATACATCTTTTGGTTTCAGGTATGTTCGTTTTCGAGAATCATTTGCATATCAAGTACCTCATCATAATATATAATATTGGTACGTACTACGTATTTATAAGTGGCTGATGGATATCGAATTCGATAATCATATGTATGTTTAGTTTAGTATGAAATTATTCAAATAAGAATTATAATCACATATAATTTCTATCATCACATCTGTCAACAGCGATGACAGATTAACGTTGAAAAAAGCAAAAGTATTCTTGCATAAGTTTCTAAAGCGTGGGTTCTAGTGTACAATAATTTCAATACGCTTAGATTTCTAGTTTAAAAGTCGATTGTTTAACACGACAAGCCCCCTGGGTCTAGCGACTGCAGGCGTTCTATCGTCCACGCCTACGACACGCGTCTGCCGCGAAACGCGATTGCTATCGACTTATCTCTACAGGGCATCGAGCGATTATACAACTAGTTATTCGCGGGTATCGATAACGTAACACTTTACGTCACTATTTATTGTGCTTGTCGATGAACTTGTTAGTGGATTGCTCTCGTAGCATTATCGATGACTAGCTTTTTATATGCTGAAGTTTAAAGAAAGCAGGATGCTGTTTGTTTTTACTAAATATCTCTTCAGAACGAAAAATTTCAAAAGCCCAACATTTTTTTTTTACTTTTGTATGATCAGATAATCGATTTCACGCGTAACTCGGAAATTCCTATCACGTCAAATATATTTTTTCCATCTTTTTTTATAAAACCAACTTATGAAAGCCTTAGATTTGGTTCACTTTACCCTTTTTAAAATCCATAGTTATAGTCGCGGGAGGGGTGCGGGAGACCAGGATATTCTGGCCCGTTTGGATTGTGTATCTGTATACCTACCCACGCCGCCTACGTCTTCCCACAGTATTCATTGTGAGCATGAGCCGACTTCAGACAATGCTTTCACCACCTCGTGCGTTTCTGCTAATTAATGATCGTGTAACAAACCAACAGCTTGGAAACACAGGGTTACATAATTAATTCTATTGATAGTTTTCTGGTTATTGTGTAATCCTACCCAGATTATATTACTAATTGGCACTCATATGTTTATAAACGTACATATTTACACATATATATTAATGATGAGCTGTGAGGTAGTGGTGGCCGAGTGGTATTAAGAGTTGCTCGTTATTCTAGGGACGCAAGTTCGAATCCCGCCGGTCTGTGTGTGTGACACCAATGAGGTTTTCTAAAAACTTACATGCAGTGATTAGTCACACCACGAGCTTTAAAGTGAAGGAAACTTGTAATATGTGTGAGAAGAAATTCAAGGACGTATGTAGAGCTTAAGGGACAGCGAGAGACCCACCATCTCACGTTGGCACAATCATCATTTTCCTGCCCTTATCCCATATTATTTGGGGTCAGTGCATATGTATTTGTCTTCCATGTCACGCTGACACCAAATGACCAAATTATCTTCAGTGAAATTTGGGTGCTGTAACACCTGTGCCTCTTCGGGGACCCTTGTGGGAAAGAGTAAAGATTAATTACATACATATATTTTTGCCCTATTATTGATAAAAGATAAGGCAAAAAGTAATTAATTGCCTTTTCTACTAAATAAATTACTATAAGATACAGCATGTTAAATCTGAAGAGTACAGCGCTATATACTTGAACATTATTGAACCGGAATTGATCAACACAAAAGTCATATGACATCTTAAAAGCAATACTGATTTTATAAACTGTCGGCACGTGCATAATTCAAACTATAAATGTTGGAGAAAGCAAGTCATTATTATTTTATGGGCCATTAATATTTGTTATACCACTGGACAAAGCTAAAAGTCGTAAATGAGATTACCGCAATACATCTATAAATTTATCATTATCATTGTTACTCGTACATCTTATCTCCTGAGTTTCTGAATTGAAAGATAATAGTTGAAGTAAATATATAGATTCGGGTGGGAATTGTAAATGAATTTATGAGTATTATGCTAAATTTAGATAACCAATGGTGTCGATTCTGTTGTACAAAATTACTGAACTTAAATAATTTGACAGGTCTATAATAAGTCTTGCTATCCCTTTCTAATGTGCGGGGTTGAATAAGGGTGGCAACATTTTAAGACCTGTCAAATTAGTTAAGTTTATTAATTTTGAACAACAGAATTGGCACCACTGACGTATTAAAATTAAATCGGCTTGTAAACCCGGACAGCCAATTTTAAATACAAAGTAGTATGCCGTTTATTTTATTTATTAATAACGGAGCAAGAGGTTGAGAAAGTGGTCGAACATAGCATTGTCAGTGTATTTTACAACTAACGCCTATTTATTAAATGCAAATGCCCGAAGGCGTTGCAGTTTGTGAAATAAAATAGGATTTGTTTGATGACCTCACAAAAGCCGTAAATTTATCCGTTGCTAGATTCATAAATTTATTGCCGAGATTTTAACTATGTAAGTTGTATAATACCTCATCACCCGAGGCGTGATAAGTGATTCGAGTCCAGTTAACGCCAAACAAAACGTCGTCCGACTAACGAGCTCTTTGAGACCTAAGGCGGTTAAGGCTGCCTAAATTATCAGGTTATGAGATTGACTGAAGAAATTGGAAGTTATTTAGGTGATAATTGTTTGTACATACCAATACGTTAGATAATACAAAATATTATTCTTCCTGATTGTAAATCGTCAATGGTTTTAACAATCTTATATCAGCTTTTAACAAAATAGATTTATTCCTCGTTGCAATTTCATATAGACACCTAAAAAGCCTTCGAGCTGCCAACAGTGTAAAGCTGCGACCCATAACTTCTCGGATGTTATTGAAGTAGCCTCTAATATGACAACCAGCTATCAAGATTTGCTACATCCATTGCACTTGTCAGGCGTATCTACGCACCGGGACTTTCGCACGGGGTTTCATATTTATTTGTAACAGTTTACGATGCGGAGTTTCACCGTTTACACGTGCGCGTCTGTGTGCACTCGCATTAATTAATGTTCAGCAGTTGTATAGCGCCCACGCGTATGCGTAGAAAGTATCTACCAGATCCGAGCGAGGAAATAGCAAATTGGCTTGGATTCGCAACCGACTGATGGGGAAGGGAAACGGTGTATCACTTAACTGTATTATCCTATTTGCAAACTGGACCGAGATGCTAGATAGTCTGAAGATAACCAAGCGAGACAGCTCTGTACAATAGTTCCAGTTGCGGACGGTATAATAGAAAAAGCCATTGGGTACAAGATTTTATTAGTATATCCAATAGTTGTTTTTGGAGCATTGGATGAAGCTAAGTGAATGCCCAGTACCTAAAAGAAGACATTACAGCGTCGTAAAACTATAAAGCCTATGAGAATTTACTGCAGTAAACGTATCTTTAACACAACGTTCATTATGCAAATAGAAACAATAGGTGACAAGGCATAAAAGTATTACTATCGAACTGCTTTCCATTGTAAACTTGATTAAGCCATTAACTGAACTATTAAGCACAGTACTAAAACTAGACCCATTATACGAACTGGTTCGGTAGATATTATCTTAGTGAATTGCTTGTATCGGCAAAAAATTACAAAGAGTTTATCGATAAAGTTGAAATTATATCAACGCATTATCGAATATATTATCCATCGTTTTAGTTACATCATAAATATATATTCATTCATCAAGCATTTTCATAAAGATTTTTTGATATAGAGCGAAGAGAGTCCACCCCAAAGATATTTACGTTCACGCTGCATGTGAAAAGAGTTAGTTATCATCGAATTTCGTCTTAATGTTACAGAGCTGACCAAAACAGGAAAACGGTTATATTTATCAGAAGATGAACTTTTTGAACCAGCAGCTGATTGTCAAAACGATCTTCCTAAAAAGGTAGCCCAAAATGCAGTACCGCTAGTCGGTGAAGTATGCAGTTTGAACGTACTGGGTCATCTGATGTATGTATGTCGTGACACGCATAGAATTAATTAAGATCTTCTCGTATCCTTCCATGAGTAACGGTTATGATCATGTTTATGTTATTGACATGAAAGAAATCCGGTAGCATTCTCAGAACGGTTATAATCATAAATCAATTCAAAAAAATATTATATGCCGAAATTTTATAATATCAAGAAAAGTTCTTGGCATGGAGTGTGTAAAGTGTAAACCATATCAGGACTACCGAGGACAGTTATATTATCCACGTCTCAGGAGCCATTTCCAACTTGATTCGTAACAATTTCCTTTTGTTTCTATTATTTTATAGATTTCTGGATGACGAGTAATTAATGCTTACTCAATTTCGAAATCTTCAAATAGCTTGGTGTTAGAAAGAGGTACCTCAAAGTCTCTAACTAAATCATCTAAATTTAACCTTGACTTATCCTACGTTACAATATTTTCAAAATATCAATATTTATACCTACGTCTGATCGTAAACCCAAAAACGCAAATTTGTATAATACACAGTCAACTGAAAAAAGAGCGCGCTTAAAAAACCCCACTCTGTTTTTTTTGTTAAATCTGCGAAGCAGGACATCATTATCGCATTACAAATTGTAATTCTGCACGCGTCGTACAAAATTACAGGACACTTACCCGATTCCTTGCTATTAGGGGTCGGTAATGGTATATGTTATTTGTAAATTTATAGGCTTTCACCAAGATCGCCCACGCGTCTTTTTCCCTTGTTCTGTGCGGGATTGGATATCAAACAACTGGATTATTGCCCTGTTAATCCCTTCCGTGTCTCCAGTTTCCCTGTATAAGCTCATTTTGCGCGACTTCACTGGATTAACTTTACAATCTCTAAGCTCCTATTTCGTTTTAATAGGATCTTCTCTTGTAACTACATGTGACTGCAATACCTTAAGGAAAACTGTGCGTGATAAACATCGAATACTTTAGTCATCGTTTCTATAGGTATGGAGATTATGGTAATCTTAAGCTTACTGTTTGTCTACAGTTATAATATTGGTGCACTGACTGGACCTCAGTTGTAGGAATTAAACTATTTTTGAAAAGATATCCTTTTTGGAGACTCAGTCTCATATTTACTATGTAGTTAGTTTGAATATCTGTTTCCTTGGTGTGTGCTGCTGCGGCTGATGTTTGGACTCAATATACTGCGGCAGTATTACTGCCATATTTTTCATGTAATTTTCTGATTCTACTACAGATAATCATGTTTAAAATCCATTCGCAGTAGCTGTACTACTTATTACAACAGTTTTTTACTCTCCTATAGAACAATATAATGTTATAGGTAATAAACACATTTTTTATGCACACATGTTTTGTAACGGCAACTTTTAATCGCATATAATAGATACCTCGAGATATTTGTCGTGAGATCTCGCTACGGGCGTATTCTGAATTCTGATACACTTTCACTCCTTTTGTTCGACTCTTCATATGTCACTTTTTTACTGAAATATCGTGTCAAACAATCGAACTATCTGTCAAGAGATAAAGCGCTTTCTTATCGCTGCGGTTTTGCGCTACATATCATGGGTCAACGCTTGATTGTTGTATGACATTCAATAGAATACGTATTATAGCTGGGGTCGATGGACTTTTTTCCTAACAATGTTATTCGATTAAAAATCGAATGATAAATTTTAAAATGTGCTATTGTTAAATTGGTATTTTGTGCTGTGACCCGAAATATTTTGTTTCTCCTGAAAACGCAGATTTACTACTACTATACTGAAATCCTGAAATCGCCGATTTACTATTACTATATCATTACTTCGTTAATTAAATCATTATCGATTGTCAAGTTTCACAACAGTGAATTCGTGTCGACTGTTCGTGTCTGGCTAGCAGCATCTATCAACAAATCTAAATCTAGATTTTATTAATTTCATTTCCTGATGGTTCTTAATTATATTAATTACGTGTAGGTATTACGATGAATTCACAGGTCATTAGTGTTGTCGTTTCCTCTGTTTTATTATTTAAGAATAGTTAAAGGCGTAGTTTATGAATGAACATACTTATAACAAATAAATCTTCAGCTATCGGAATATTTGAATTAATATTTTAAAGCGGTTTTTGGTCTTTGGGCTGGTACGGTTAAGCTGGCTGATTTTGCTTGTGGAATCTAAGCTCTTTTCTTAGCATTCCATCATCCTAATTTTGACAATATTTGCATCTGTTATTTTATCGATATCGTTCCTTGAAAATATAGATCCTATAAGGTGCTATAACATCTTTTCAATATGATATTTCTAACTTTAAACAAACTAGATACTTTTAAATTAAACAACCTAATTAAGCTTGCAATGAAACCTCCATAATGCCGTAACTTGGAAAGCTCATGAGAGCATAACTGCAAATCACTGAAGACCGTATAAATTCAATCACTAGAATAAATAAATAATCCTACCCATTTGTACCTACACTGTCACGCAGTTTCTAAATTGTATATTGATTTGACGGCTGTATTCCTTTATAACCTTAAACAGCTGTTAAGGTGAATTTAATTGCACATACATACGCGCTCGTAACATGCTACAATCAGAATTAACACAAGCTCTGCTAAAGACAATGGCTAAGAATCCAGCATTTTAAAAAGAGAGGTTGGGTGAATTGGGTTCTCCTTTGGGAATTCCCATTAAACTGGAGCCGCCCGACTAGGGACTGTACCTTCACCTTACAGAAGACCGCAGTCTAATAACACTACTTTGATGTAGTGTTGTGTTTCGGCGGTAAGTAATGTTGCCAGTGCTCCACGAGGATACGCTACGCTAGTAGTAACGCTGCTAGCACAGTGGGTCCTCATCAACATGTTTGGCAACACGTTAGTAGTACCCCTAGTATTGCTAGCGGGTATAGGTATAGGTATAGGCTACGGTGACTGCTTATGATCTGTCAGGCTTGTGTGTCGTCTCCTTAATGGTATTTTTTTTTGTCAACAGTCTTAAGCAATTAAAAGTTAATACAATGTAACATGATTTCACAAATTTTTTTTGATAAGATTTTTATTGCGATCAATATAATATATCTCTCCATTCGCCATTAGAAATGAAAGTGACGTTAGTCTTAATAAAATGCTTAATTTAATTTGATTGCGCCGGATTTATTAGTCGAATAATTTACAATGCGCAGTAGTTTTGAGCGGACATTCTCTTTCGATTAATTATATCTTGATTGTAATGACACGAGTTCCACTAATTTAATTAAATACTTGTTTCATCGCTATTCTTACATAATAATATGTGTATATTTTTGTAAGTACCTAATGTATTCGTCTGCTTAGGTAATTTGTCTTGCATACATATATATTTTTCCAAAAAAAAATAAAGAATATTTTACAGCTTTACTATTATGTAAGTGCTTTACGGCTAACAAAGCGAAATAGGTCCGATTCTCAGGCTCCCTCTGCGGACACGACAATCGATTGTATCTAACATCGATCTAACAAGATAACGCGATAAATATCGATTCTGTTCCGCGTAACAGGTGCTCCAACGTGAACGCTTGAGATCGATAAATTGTGCTAATTGTATAATTCATATAAACAGAGAGAAATATGTTTGTATGCATTCGATAACATTCTCGATGTCTCACATTATATAAACTTGAAAATTAATTATGATTGTTTGTTTTTTATTACTTTAATTTTGTATGGTGTTAACACGCTCTTTTAATATGGATACTGAAGTCAATACTTTTCGGTTTACATAATTGGGTTTCATTAGTTACAGATTTCATTATTATATATATATACTTAACAATAAGCAGGCGTATGATATCTTAATGCTTTACGAGCAAAGTACTTTATAATTTTCTTGTACACAATTTTTCCTGTTACTTTTTCTTTATTGTGATTCAATGAGCTGTACAATATTTTTGGTTTCTTTGCCTCTGTCTAGACAAGACGATGAGATTTATGTTTTTATTTTTTATTCAATATCGGATCACTGAATCATCCATGCGTCAATGTTTCGAAACCACCCGGAAAATAGTTGGAGCGTCGTGCCAATAAATCAGATCTTATTATCCGAACTTCTGCAGGTTATAAGTACTGTAACAGCCTCACGAGTGGCCTATAATTATTATCTGTATCTTAAACCCTTTTCAATTTATCACCGCGTATTGGTAACGTATGACATACACTCGTAAAGTCGTAAACTACCAACGCTGAACGAGGTGGCGAAATGTCGCTTCCGTACTATTATTTATGAAATTAAGGATCAAATTAAAATATATGTCTATATTTAATTTCCTCTTCTTCCCAGATGAGTTGTAGGTATAGGTTCGTGTAGGTTTTATACTCCTACAGTGCTACGTCTTACATTATGTTAAATTACGCTTTTTATTAAAATTCATTTTTGTTCTTGTTCCAAGATGAAACATCGTTTTTAAAGTTCAAACTCCAATATCATCTTACTCGACGATCGGCACTGCAGTGCATCTCACTCGTTAATTAAATGAAGCGATGTTATCTGTAAATACCGATCGTTCGGTATTGTCTTCAGTGCCTACCTACTTTCGAATTTTCTTTCTGAGTCATGTATGAGGGAAGATATTAAATTTAAGGCTTTAAGGGAAGTGGCTCTGTGTGCCTTATTTACTTTTTATTTATTGTGACTATTAGGTTACCTTTTTAATATAAATGTGGTTTAAAAAATCTATGTTTTTGATGTCTTATGAATAACTCGCAAATGTCAATATTCTCATACTAATTTTTAGTTCTACTTTTCACCGCCGCAGCGCTGTTATTTTTCCATACAAAAATAGTCGAAGGCGATACGAAAAAGAATTCACAATTTATTCATGCTCGGGCTACTGATGTTATGTCTAACACCAAACGCGACATTGCATGGCTACCTCTTTTACGTAGTGATTTTTTTAATAGATAAGTTTTTAATGTAACTGAAGCACATGGCCCATGTAGTAGTGCCACTATACGATACCTATTTTAATAAGGCAAGCTTAAAAGATAGTTATAATACTGTCACTAATCATGAATTTTCTGAAGCGCGTTAGCAAATCGCAATTACCTATATCAAAACACGTATCAAATCTGATACAATTATTCGATCGGAAATGCTCTCGCTATGTTAACATTTAAATTGGATACTTAACTATTACTACCTTCGAAGGCTGTAACGAGGACCATTTTGTAATGTATTACGTGATTATATTCACCTCTTGTTCACTTCACTAATGAAGTGCTTATTTTACGTACTTTAAATAGGTATTGATTGCATGACTACAACATATACGTTATACGATATTATGGATGATATTTTATTCGACGATATTTTAAAAACATATCGTTTAAATTTCATCGACATTTTTCAAACTAATTGCAGCCTTGAGGCAGTGGGTGCACGGATAATTCTTCGTTACCCGTCCACCCACCAGTGCGAGAATCCACGTTGCACGGGTCACGACCCAATACGACGAAAGTAATAGGGAAATACCGCATGTTCTTGAAAAAGAATTTGTCTGTGGCTTGGCTTGGCTAAGCCATAACATATCCAGCCAGTGTCATCTGGTCCCAAACTACGCAAAGACCTAACATTTTTATAATTAAATATTTTAAATGTATGTTAAACAAATGTTCATCACGCAATTGTGTGGCCTGATTCCTATCCCCGACTCCTGGTGTAAGCCAGGTTAAGTAACTAAACCAAAGGATAAAAGGGAAGTGATGCTAGACAATTCCGTAAAAAATGCCAGCAACCAGCAGGGCATCAGAATCAGCATAGATCATTATGATATACAACATGTCCTCGAGAATAGATAATGTTATGTAAGAATTACCATAACATGGCCGTTGTATTGTGCCAGAGATATAAGTTATTTATGCTTTGTATGGGGATCAGCTGAGTGTGTAGGAAGAGATTAAGTACAGGAGGGGTTTTGACGTAACTGATTGAGCGTTAATACACTGAATTTATAAAATTAAAGAAATACTGACTAATTGTATTGCCAGACTGTATTTTGGGCCAATAACACTAAAAACATGTCTAGACGTGCTGCTAATATCTTAAGCATTCATTCGTTTTGCCCGGGAATTTCATAGTTGAAGCTTCATGCAATTTTTGCAAGTGTCTCGTTAGACTTAAGACCATTTATCACGACTAGCGCGAAATATCCTATGATTTATCCTACCACTTGAGATCGTTGGAGTATTTGTCGTCCCCGCTGGGAGAGGGATAGTGCCTCTGTGCGCTTGTCGGACGATTTATTCGCCTCTTGGTCCGTTCTATGATTTGTCGACATGTCTCCTTTTCAAAAGGTACCGCTGCTCTTTTATCCTTGCCAGTGACATTAGAATGTGTCTGCAAAGCGATAAACAAGTGTGACCATATTTAATTGACATATTAGTCATAATACGCACATGTAGAGTAGGCACCTATGAGTAAACATTATATGGCCTCAAAATAATGATATGTTGTTATTTTTTGCAAAGCAAATCTCCTCGTGCGCTCTTATACATTCTGACCCTCTTTTAATACAACTAAATTTCGTTTAATTTATCTCTCCTTCTCTCAGACATACCTACTGTACACTATATATACAGACATACTGCAACCAATTCTCATCCTAACTTTACCATAAAGCCGAAATGTATTTGGAAGTATGTAATATAAAATTTCAACAAAGTTGCCCACGTCTGCCTTTCGAAAGCGTTGTTAATATATTCTTAGCTTTAGCAAAATTGATAGGTACTAAGATAAAAGCAAGCGGAGCAATAATAATAAATAATAATTTATTTTTGGTTCGCCTATAGAGCATTATATCAGTTCAAGATCACTGTAGCGCAAATATTTATATTAACATATAAAAAGCGTACACCATTATTTTAATCTTATACGGTCATCGACTTTCTACATTCCGTTTTAACATTGTACATAACCCTTGCGTAAATAAACAAAATAATTAAAAAACTGAAAGAAAAGTAACGCAAAACAAAGAAAAGAATTAGTTATGGCACTTACTGCTCGTGCTCTTTTAAAGAAAAAAATAAATGAAAAGATTTTCTTAATTATGTCGTAATATCGGGTTATAATGAGATCCCAGTTATAGCTTTCGTAATAATGATAAAAAAGCGGTAAGAATACTTCGCTTAGACATTAATGAAGGTAAAATTTAATGTATACGATCGTTTTATTTATGTGTTTCTTTTTTAATGTTTTTGCACCTTAATTTCTGCAATTGGTATTATGTAACGTCCGTTTTACTGACCTTAACTGATAGAGATTTTAAGAGCTCTCTAAATACAAATGAAAATGTTGCCGCAACAGACAATGTTCGAACTATACTGTACCCATTAAATGTCCTATGTTAAATAAGTGTTTGAATCCTGGACAGGTGAACAAAACATCTAGAAAATGTCTTTAGATATCAAATATCACAAGGTAATGTACGATTTGTACGTTGGTACTTACGTCGACGCCATTGTGGCCTGAAGATAAGGTGATCATGAATTTTCTTGTACTGTGTCTTATTAGTCCACGGCATGGACATGAGTCGTAAAATCGGGCCTTTTTGCTTCACTCTGTAAATTAAACTTTTAAAGCCGATTATGGATTGTAATCCGGCCATAAAAGGATTTTAGACCGGATAAATCGGATGATCATACAAAAAGGAAACAACGACGGTAGTTAAACATTCTGTAGGCTTAAGCCTTCTTATTTGCAGGTAATTTTAATCTTATTTTCGTGATCCTCAAAGTCCTTATTTCAAGAACTTGCTTAACTAGAACGTAAGGTTGGTAATCTATCAGAAACTATTGTTATCATTTGACTTTTCACTTGATCGTTCGTTTCTCGACCTTTGCAGTTACAAAATATTTCGCAAACTGCGCCGACTGTAAGCTAAGTGATATTATTATTTACCAAATTGATTTCTATTGGGAAATAACATTGATGCACGTACTTTATTGTACCGTATTATACCTAGTTATTGTTCGGGATGATCAAAGGCTTTGTGTTAGATAACGGTATTTCGTTGTCAATCATTTATTACGAACTGTCTAGCTAGAATATGCAATAGGGTACCTATCTGTCTAAGTCTGTTGAGGGTTATGGTGTAATCAAGACGAATGTGCTTCTGACGACTCTTTTAACGTAGGTTTTTGACGTAGATTATGGTTTATGTACTTGATTTTAGACAGGTTTATGAATACAAAACAGATTGAAATAAAATCACGAAGTAATTATGTTTTAATTTTTATTACATATGTCGGTTTTTTGGTTTTACCTACCCTATGGCACAACACCTTTTGTTCGATTTATAGCACATGCCTCACATATTTTGTTGAACCGAATAATGATAAGTAATTGTGCAGCCTATCTTATCTATTATGACAACTGATCCTACCGAAGGTGACACTCGGCAAATAGCGGCCCTTAATAGGAGTGACATCACGTGCCTACCGCATATGGGAGGGAAAGCGGCAATTAAACTTTATGATTGACTCTATGCCAAGGTTGATAATGTTGCTGTCGCAAAATGTGGATGCCAAGTTAAGACTCACACATTGAACAGAACTGAAATTTCTGATGGAATACCCGGGCCTATGGGGTGCCGAATGAATAATGGTTGCTTTGCCGGTCCTGTTGAAATGTTTCATACTTACGTTATTTTTGTGCTCGTAATACAAGCCTCTTAGAAATTGTATGACCAGGATCTGTGACCTGTAAATTAAGCATTTCGAATGGTAAAAATCCAGTAGGAATCAATAGTTACTTGTGCACCTAGAACAGTCTAAGAACTAAATTGAAAGTTGGGTTCTGCACTTGAAACCTTCGTGTATTTAGTTAGCTGTAGATAGCCTTCATATCTTTCCTGCATATCATTGCCTAGGACATTCCATGTATCAGACTAGCCTAGAGATTACGTACCCGATACCAGCTAACATCTATATTTGTCAGCAAAACATGCAGGCATGTTACATCCAGATGCAGGCGCATATTGATATGTCCAGCCAATTTACATGATTCTTCCGCACTCTCCTTTAGTGTAGCGAAAGTGCGTGTTGCGCAACTGTTGCGCCACTAATTTAACTAAATACTGCAATACTTATGGCAAGAAGCTGGTCGAAACGGCTTATCTAGTACAATCGGAAACTTCACATCCATTTAAGAGTAACAATAACGATATTAGGTAAAGGTACTTAAACTTTCATCACTTTAAAGTCAGCCCTTTTGTTGCGCATAGGGTTGTCACCCGATCATATAGAGACGATTTGCTTATCATAATACAATTTATGAAATAATTTATAATCAGAATTCCCCAGGAGTATGCTTCTCAATAGGGTTGTTGTATAAAAATATAAGTTTTTATCGGATAGGAAACTAGCATAGAACTCTACGATAACAGAGAATATATAACCCAGTAATTAATGTTTTGTTCTGAGTGTCTTACTCAAATATTATATTCTGTCTATGCGCATTATTGCCAGCCCGTATGCGATATTGTCAGCCCTACTAGCATGGTTGTGTAATGGAGAACTAGTGATTTTGTCCGAAGGCCCGTGAAAAGAGTCAGTGACATGACGCAATCTGTCGAAGGTTTGACCAAATCCTAGCCTTTTATGAGGCCTAATGGAAAACGTGAGGCAATTGGTTTGGCTCGATTGTAAATTAAGATACCTACTTACTCAGTTGCGGCATAAATATTTAGGAAAATTATTTTATAATATATATTTCTTCTCAGGAGCAAAACTATCGACGTTTTGGTGTTTTTTTTTATATTACAATATATTTAAATTTAATGCGATTTTATTAAACACATCTTTAGTGTTCGTAATCTCTAAAAATATTTTATAATGCATAGGTGTTGGTAGTACGAGTCATATATTTATATTTGCTGAACTTTATCTGAAAAGAACATTATTTTCTCCGTATTTTTATTTAACTTGGCTGTAAGAGCTTCTTACTCACGCCATAAATCTTGTCCCCCGTTGAATATTCGGTTGCGACCATATTGAGTGCTTACATTGTCCATCGATTGTTGACATTATCGACCTCGGAGCAACAAACGACCACCCAACCGAAATTGTGCGCGCATAAAATTACCATCACTTATTAAAACACTGTTTTACCAGCTGATGAGATATGCTCTGCGAGTGATATTTATTTATTTATACCTTTAATGACAACCCTACATGATTGCACTTGTGTTTTTATCGTAATTGAGATTTAAGAGTTCCGTATTATTGCAGCACATCACTACATAATCATCATCTTTGTTTCTTGTTTACCACTGAAGGGTATAAGCGTACTCACCTAACAGTCATATAATATGTTCAATCTGGTTAGATATAGTGCTGAACCTATATGTTTTTATGAGACCAAAGCAATGATAAAATAATCTAAGACACACAACATAAACTTTGCAATTGTCATCCAGAGATTGCGGAAGTGGCTCCATGCAGTATGTATGAATGATAAACGGTCTTGCGTTGCTCCTAAAAAGGCGTGCGTACGCTTCGAACGTGGGTCGGTTTTGGCAATATGTTTAATTCATAAGTACCTACGAAATAAATATTGGAATGTAAACCGCACCGTCGCGCCGCCAGTTGCTTTTTGTTGTATTGAATTGTAGGCAGCGAAAGGAGGTAGGCACATGTTATTATTGTCCTGTTGGACATGCATACATAATATGTATTGGTGATAACTATTGTTCCGCGAATTTACTCGACTTCTATAATGTTTGGGATAACGTCAGTACAAATAATTTATAGTTATAATATTCAGGCATTTTTTTTAAGTACACCAATTAGTAGGTTTTATTTTATAAAGTTTTATTAAGATTTATTCCATTGTTAAATCTGAATAAAGCCTATAAAATATACCGATTCTATTTTTGAAAATAACAACGACAGCTTTGCACCATTGTGCACACGTTCTGTCAGCGCAAAGTGCGCATACGCAGATAAGCGCGATTCCATTTGTTACTCTCAATAGGCTCGTAGAGTTTTATTCCTCTTATTTTGTTAAAGCTTATTTATTATACTATTGTATTCTGAGACATTTTTTTGCTAAATTGTTTATATTATCGAAATGGTGATTTTCAAAATTAAAATTCATGTTAATACTCTATGTTTTAATTTATTAGTAGGTACATAAATGCGTAAAACAAACGCAGACGCCATATTTAAAATGGTGTAATATACATATATCACTCAAACTTTAAGGACACGACATCTCGTGTGAAAACATCCTAGCTGTCTAGGCTGTAGACAGTGCCGACCCTAGAGTAGAGCGAGAAAATAGACCGGTAGAGGCAACAAATAGCTGTACAACCACTCAAAAAACATAACGCTCCTGCGACAGTCGGATCAAAAGTATACTTTAGTAGCTCAACTGGCACTGTGTTCCAATCTCAAACCATAATAAGAACAGCCCAAATTGTTATTTGAATAAAGCAGTGAGTGAAAGTTGGCCCTTCCTTTGCACGCTCTGGAACACGACCGTTTTTTATTTTGTTTCTTTTTTACTGTGAGTAGAACTTGGATCTTTAATGCATATTGAATAATAAATATTTTGTGTAATGGATTTTTTGAAGTCGTGTAAATAATCCATAGTAATCACTTTTGCAAATGAAGTGGAATATGATAAACTTTCAATTTTAAGTCTGCTTTTGAAAATGCCGCAATTTAAATAATTTATGATGTCAAAATACAGCACAAGCACTTGCTGATATTTACTATTTAGGAAGAAAGGAATTAGGCAGCAACATCACTTCGTCTGTGAAAATAACGACACAGATAAAGCTGTTTTGGTTATTACTTGTACAATAATGAAATTTTATTTAAAAAAAAAACTACTTTTATTTCTTTGGATGAATGATTTATTTTTTCGGATAATAAAAGACGTATGCGCATGTCATGATGCGCCTTATTACAGTTAACTTTACTTTATTGATATATTTTTGTGTTTTATTAGTATGCTAACAGTTTCATATTTTTGAATGAAACCCTTCAATACCACACTATCTATACAATTTGTATGGTATGGCCTATAAGCTTGTCGCGAGATTTGCGTACATATTTTTTCCTTAGTACTACTTGAGTAAAAATCAAGAAAGTATCATATTGTATTCTTGTTAATTTACACAGATATTCGGATCTTGGATATTTTTTAATAAACATGCATTAAAAATGAGTCAAAAAGATTTCGCCATGGCGTCAAGCATCCGCGTATCCTATCCCGTCAGATACATTACGCAACTAATTGCAAGATGGTAGGAGAAAGTGATATGTCTAAGTATTTTAGCCGCGGCACATCCTTGTGGTTGATTCGTCAGACAGCACGACTACTGGGTTCAAATCAACTGTCGCTTTCTTAACATTGATTATGACCAACGGCTTGGAATGGTGTCACTG
This sequence comes from Falcaria lacertinaria, assembly GCA_951449985.1. Lineage (NCBI taxonomy): Eukaryota > Metazoa > Arthropoda > Insecta > Lepidoptera > Drepanidae > Falcaria > Falcaria lacertinaria. The sequence goes on from OX602111.1 coordinate 2,474,838, forward strand.
GGTCACATCTTAATTTGATCCGTTTGACTTTGAATATAGTGATTGTTATTATTTTAATGGTACAACTTCTCATTTGCAACTTTGTAAAATATTTATAAAATAGCGTTGTGCGTGTGCTCGTGATTCCTATCCTAAACGGCTTGAACGGTCTCAAATGACAGGGCTTGATGACCGAATAAAACCTTGTATTACAAATACTTTTGTAACCCCACTTTTTAAAAAGTATTTGCTCTTACAGAATAATTTAAACATAATTAGTTCAGTGCATTTATCAGTCTCGACACCTCCAGCTTTTATGAGAAGTAAGCTGCTGTAAGACTACATTTATAAAACACTAGTTGATGAAATAAATATTTGCACTAATTTAATAAAATAATATTTTAACATTAAGTGGTTATTTGAAACTTAAATTTTTATTGTCTTGCTATTACTATTACTGTGCCATAAATTTTTGACCGTTTTTAAATAACTTTATAATATTGTCTTTAGATGAGAATTTAATGAAGTCACTAGACTATGTATGTATGTACACGTACACGTACGCGTTGACATTTCTCATGAAACATTGATTTTTGCCTTGGAGGAAATTTAATTTAATTTAAAACGCCTTTTCTCTGAAGTAAGTTACAAGTAATTAAATGATTTTTATATTTGGGTTAATAGCACCGATATTGTTTTTTAAGTAAATGTCGAGTCAAGAGAGACATTAAAACTTTAATGTCGATATAACGATGTTTTGACCGAATTCTTGTTGTGTAAATGACTGCCCTCAGACATTGTAGGAAAAGAAGTATGACCGAGATAACAGTGAGACTACTACAAAAACGTGTATTTTGTATCGTTCGTTCATTACCGGATTAAAATTGTGTTAATCAATACGATGTGCCACTAAACTAAACTGGTCATATTAGCATTTTGGCACAACAAATAATGCACCGTCCTCTTTCCAAAGACACAAATCATGAAATCCATCAATTACTTGTAGAAAGGGCGTGGCTCTTTTCGTGAAGTGGCACACACTTGAGCCAAATACCTAGTTCAAGCTTGATACTTGATGGATTGGGAATCACGTAACAAGTTATATAGGAAAAATCCATAGAATGATGCATTTGTCTCAAATATTTTTTTTTAAACCAAAATCCGTATTAAATATAAACATACCTATTCATTGACGATGGACTTAACTATTCTATCCAGCCTGTACCTATGTAACTGTTATAATAGATCGAAAACAAATAAGACTTCACAGTAATGAATAAATTATGCGAATTATTATACATGCCGCATTTCTGCAACAGTCACGATACTGCGTATTATATTTTCTCTAAAATTGTTAACCCTAAAATGGGCATGTAAATAAAATCGTATAGCGTATCGATTAAATTCAATCGACTTATTTAAACCTTACTCACACCTCGTGCTGCGCAACCACCAGGCTTATACACTGTTTATTTAAATGATACACTAGTTTGCATACAATCACAGTGAAAGGCTTTTAACCATTGATATTTTAATCATCGTAACAACAGCGAGATACTAGTGCGTGAAATCTTATACCGTTATCGAGTTAGTTTCCCGGAGCTGACTCGATTGTGTGGAATAGATGTAATTAATCGGTCGCAATTTTGTACTTAACTATCGTAATTTGATATCGGCTGAAGAATAATGTGGGTGATTATTGTTAGGATACGTTTACTTTGTTTCGTATCTACTGGTCTTTATGGGTAATAGACCGAATATAATTAATCGCAGACTTCGTACCGTGCCTTGAAAGTAAAGTACATTAATATCATGTTAATTCTAAACTGTCCACTTACCTTATTATATATAAAAGGTTAAGATACCAAACCAACGTGTTAAGATATTCGATGGAACATATAATCAGTTACCCAAGAAATGGTAAAAAAGTAGACTTTTTTACTGGTTAGTTTTTCGAATTGATTCAGGTTTTACTTTGCGGAAATTCATATTTATAGAATACAAAATATATTATAATTTGCTTTTTCCGCTTAGCGGAAATTAGTATGGTTAGTTTTTCGTATAATTGCGTTTAAATACGTTTTGTTGCTGATGAGCTAAAGATCTTGATAGAGTATGCACAAATATTTTACATGATCATTTAGGAATATGAACGGTATTTGCCCGTTGGGTTCCCAGAATCCTCGCAGATCAGGGTAGCGCAGCTGCACACAACTCAAGTCTATTTCATTCGTTATTATTACGTCTATTTTATATGAACAAAATAAAATATTTTTCCTACAGGAAATACGTAGGACTCATAAAAAATGCATTATTGTTTTGTATTGCACTATCAAAGCGATATCCGTCGGCTCGGATTAATAACGTTGGTTTGTTTATTATATTTTTCCTGTAAATGCTCGATAACAAACTTTATTCGTACTCATTTATAAGTACTATATTTGTTCAACCTCTTAAGGAATAAAACTTCTTCATGTTTGTTGTAGATATAGACAATACTTTTATTTTGAGTTTTGATAGACAACATAACAATTTGTGTACAGCTCCTACCTAGCCTTCCGTCAATCAAACCATAGTGCGATTCACAATCTTAAACACGACATCTAGTGGCAAAATAGGAACTAAAGTAATAAACATAAAAACAATTAAATTATTATTACATTTGAACAATATTTATAAGTTTATAGGTTACCAATTAGATTCAAAGTTTTCATTATTTTATTTATTTTTATTTATTTATTTATTTATTTATTATGTTTTCTATTATTAATGTTTTTCATGTCTCTACAGATATTTTAACTTTCCTAAATAAAACCGGCCAAGTGCGAGTCGGACTCGCGCACCGAGGGTTTCGTACACACTTTATTACTAGATAAGGTTAAAAGAGAAAGATACCATAGACCCGGGTATTTCATATTAATTACAATCTGATAACTCCACGCGTTCTTGAGATAAAAATTCTTGACAGACAGACACACACAGACGGACAACAAAGTGATCCTATAAGGGTTCCTTTTTTCCTTTTAAGGTACGGAACCCTAATAAGGGTTAAATTGTCGTTTAAATCTATTGACCAGTACTAAGTACAACAAAGAATTGAAATGGCGTAGTAAATCGTAAGATTTGGGACGTGGTATAATTTAAGCCATTGCATTGAAGACTCGGCCCCGGGTGACTTGAAGTGCGTGCGCGTGCGCTGCGATGGCCGCTCAAACTTCAATTTACGACCGGCTTATAGTTGCATTGGTTTATGACCACAGGAGCTTTGAACTTTAGATTAACTTTTATATATATGTTTCGTAAATACCCTTTTATGATGAAATAACTTAATTTTTAGCTGGTTACCCTGCTTATCGCAGGTATCTTGTAAGAAGAAAATTGGGTGAAATATAAAGTAAAACCGATCATTTGCGAGTCGGACTCGCACACCGAGGGTTCCGTACAAACTTGTAGGTAAGAGAGGAATTATATTTTTGTAAGATTGTTATAGTAAATTTAATTTGTTTGGGAAAATTTAATTTAATGGGTAGTACCCAATAGGTTTTGATTCCCTTGTAAAATCACAAAATATGCGAAAATTTGCGACATAAACGGTGATATCTTTTTTTCACGTTGAACTACAGGTTTGATATTTCACAGCTGAAAGAGACCATAGACTCGGGTATTTGATATTAATTTCAATTTGATAACTCTACGAGTTCTTGGGATAAAAACTCTTGACAGACAGACAGACAGATAGACAGACGGACAACAAAGTGATCCTATAAGGGTTCCTATTTTCCTTTTGAGGTACGGAACCCTAAAAAACACCAAAACATTTTAAGTTATATAATTTAAGAATATAATGGTTAAACTTTAACGACCTTCTTTACGTTGAATGAAGAGTGCTTTTATCCCTCTAAAATGAATCAACTTCCAATACTTCGTGGCATCCTTAAAACTTTGCTAAAGGTTACCATCCGACTAGGCTTACGCCGACGTCGGTCAAGCTATAAATAACGTTCGTTGGATATTTCCTGGATACGGCCCAAAGACCTGCAGCCGATGTTTAGGTATACTTTTTGCCTTGCGTCACTTTATCGTTGACGTAGCATCATATCAAATTTATACACTGAACCTGTTCTTACCTGGCTAGTATAGTCACGAATTAGAGAGACATTGCAATCGATTCTGCTGCACAAAATCATCATGACAGTCCCGACTCAATGTCTTGCTATTCCTTTCACAGGTGCGGGGTAAAAAAAGATATACTTACTTTTTGGTCCTGCCAAATTATATAGTTGATTAGTTTAGGCATTTCTATTACTATTATTAAATTGTAAATCGGCTGTCTCTTCAAATTCGATATTTAAAAAAGAAACACGGGATAGGTTAATATGAGGTCGATGAATCCGAATTAGTGGTTTTTGAAATTCTTGTCTGTTTGTCTGAGTATCACTCAAAAAATACTAGACCGACTTGAATGCAGTTTTCACTGATCGAATTGTTGAGGTCCAACTTATAGACTGCAATACTTTTTATCACGGGATATCACAGGATTCCTGCAAGATACGAGGGACTTTCAGTTTTAAAAGGCAGCTTCATACTAATTACAAGTGGCCAATGTCGCAAGCGGGGTTTTGTTTTAGTAATGTTTATTCGATGTGAGACATAATTCATCAAAGCCACAGAATTGGATTAAAGAGTAATTATATTCGTATATACTTCTTAAGTGTCTACCAACACATAAAATCTTGTTCCAAAAATCGACGTATAGGATGACGTAACTGACTACCAAAAAGAGAAAGATATTTTGCGAAGTGGTTATAAAAAAAAACTTTAAGTACCTAGGTAAGCACCTAATTATGATTTTGAACTAAAAATATATTATGTATAATTTAAACGTACGATACTTATGCATTGCGAATTTTACACATAATTATCTGAATTAGGGTTAACAAGCTGGGTTAATGTTACTTATGATTATATTGGGTAGGTTTCGACTGTTAAATTATATAACTGGCAATTTGCGAAAAATGTTGGTAACTCTCGTTATCGTTAGATCAATTTTACGATGTAATTGTACACTTCTCAAAACTAAACAAGTATTTTCTTTTATTACAGGTAATGACCGTTTACATGGCGTACAAATAATAAGTTCTCTTGCATAAGTATTTTTAGTATTTATTTTGAAACCAATATGAAATAGTATCTATGTCTAATAATAGATGTGAAATCAATATTGATTTGGGAACAAGACTAAGGTTGACTTAAGAAAAGTTTGTGTGCTTTTTACTAATAACTAGTGCTTATCTACATCTACACTAATCTACACTTCTACACTTATTTTATAAAGAGGAAAGATTTGTATTTTTGTGGGTTTGTATTGAATAGGCTCCGAAACTATTGGACCGATTTCAAAAATTCTTTCACCGTTACTTTCTTTCACCCCGGCTCCGCACGGGTGGACAAAATATTTGATACTGCCTATACTCTGTCTATGCTCCGAAACTAATGTCGACCCGTGCGAAGCCGGGGCGGGCCGCTAGTGTTATTATGTATTGAATTATTTAGAAAGGAATATTACAAATAATTTAATGAACTATCAAAAACGTTTTATGTTTATCTGAAAATAAGTGACATCCCTATTAACCGTTTGATCTCGCAACATATTGATTTCTCAGCTTCCTGGAAATCGATGTGAACTCACTATTTGCTGATATCCACGGTTGTAACTGATAATGATCAACCAACACAACGTGACCCTTTCACATTCTTAGTTGAGTAGACGATTCAATCGTCGGTGTAATTTATCTTTGGTCGTTTTACGATGGTTGCGATTCGCAGTTGCAGTTGCAGATGTCTTGATTTAACAAGATTTTTAATGTCTGAAGTTGATACAGTGCTGTTCTAAGAAAACAAGATATTCTGAAAGGTGGGCCTATCCAGCAAGTTGATTCGATTCGTAGGGCAAGAATTTTGTCAGTGAAATAGTGCGTCACCCATGACACATGTTTAAGATTGTTTTTACACATGTTTAAGATGTATTTTACCATTGAAAAACATTGTTAATTAAGCTTTATTTAGGTTTCTGAGAGCAGGTTATAATTTATCTTTTATATCTATTTTATCAATTGGATTTCGCTATGAAATGAATGAGATTTGAAATTTGAAAAAAATGAGATTTGTCGAAAGACGGTATCAGTGTAAAAAAAATACCTTGGTACCGTAAATTTAGCTAGAGGATGGTTTGCTCATTACAACTTTTACTTGTTTTATTTTTCAGTTCAATTTAATGTTTTAACGTTCTTTGCTTGACATAACTTTTCTTCTAAGAATTACCTTGTGACGTGCCCTCTGGATTTGTCATTCTTTTCTATTGTTTATAATTGGAGCTTGTCTTAAATTGGAAATCTACTGTAGACTAGACAAATTTATTTATTTATCTTTACGGTATTTTAGTGTCTCTTTGACTCGGGTCGAGTACTTACTGAAATCTCTGTAATGCTTATTAGAGAATTATCTAATTAATTATTAGTCTTCGAATACAATTTAAAAATATATTCCTCACAAATTAAGTGAATTGTAACCAGCATTAATCGGCTTTACTAAGGACTTTCTAAATGATGAACAAAACGCATTTGTGGAATGACAGGTGAAATGCTTGGCCGTTTGGCTTGCTTTCACGGGCAGCTGCGGTGCAATGACATTTAGCTTGAATCTAGATGAGCCGATTATCAGGCTCAGCCATCTGTGCAGTACTTATTGCGTTTTATCTGTTTGTTTAATGTCCATCGGCCCCTAATGGTTCTGGTTAAGGCTAGCACACCCTTTGTTAAGAAAGATTTAGATACTGACGCTAGCGCACCTTGTTATAGTTACTGTTGGTGTAGTATATTATTATAGTGACAGAATGTATGTACATTGTACAATAAACCACCCAATTCGTAGATTTATTTTAATTTTTTTGCTATTTAGTAATCTATATTATAGTAAAACTATATCATTTAAAAAACACTAACGGTGACTCATGTTTAGTTTCTAGACAAAAGAGAAATTGAGGTACAATGTGCCTTAAGACTTAAATAATAATGCCTTCCGTGTCGATAATGTTATAATTAGTTGAGATGTGAAGTGGTTCAAAATTTAAAGAATTACATGTCCAGAATAACAAATTTATTGAGACAATCTTTTGTTTTAGTTTATCATTTGTTTACAAACAGACCTATCTTGAGTTGAGACATCGCGTCAGATACGACATGTCATTTCGTCACAATATTAGTATAACTTTGGCGTCACAGTCCCCACACAGTCGTTGTCATCAGAGCTCGCTTTGATCTCCGAACTATACGACTTGTTGCTACTCTTGCCGCACGTCTTACTTACTTCCTCGTCTAAAGCTAATTCGGGATGCTTGACATTCATTTGGCCCTAAAATTGAATGTACTATATATTATAACTAATTATTACTACTATACTAATTATTATACCCATCTAAGAAATCGTTTGAAATTAACCGTTGTACTGTCTCAGATTTTGAAGATCACGATTATTTAAGTTTTCTTGCTATGCTGTCTTGCTATCTATGCTGTCTTACATAATAACGAACATCACATCACATCACTTTATCATGAAGTTAAATTTGATGTATGTTACATGTGCAACGATACTTGTGCCCTTGGCTTTACCTGTCCTATCGCTGATAATAATTCTCACCTGGTATGTGATTGTTGAAATATACTCTAAAGCATTTATCGACGGACACATGTCTGACACTACTGAGCGACTCAAACCAAGATATTATGTCTTTGCATTGCCGTCTTTAGTTAGATATGATCCTGTATAAACCATTTTAAAATCAGAAGCTATAAATCATCCTTAATGTCCTTTCTATATTTTAACTGCTTATTACCATTAACCGTTTACTGGAAAGTGTTCAAATGTCCAAACACTCTGATCCCATACAAGGTTGGCAATTAAACCCGAAGCCCTTAGTAAACCACGTTTAAAGGCTTAACTGTTCTTCGAGTGCTTAAAAGCACACACTCTTTTACGATTACGAGACCAATGGTTCTTTTATGGAAGTGCATTTGAGTGAGGTGAATTCTCGTTTTGATATGGACGTTGAAAATGTTTGTAATAAATACCAAACAAAACGTTTTGCTACCAAAAGAAAGCATACCCATTACTGAAGATTGTAGTTGGGCGTTTTACATGGTCTTAGTGTCAATTAATGTGTACAAAGTGTTGAATTCCTCCACTTTTGATGGAAGCATCGATAGGATACGTGGTAACGATATTCTATTCACATAAAACTCATTAGAGTTACAATGACCTGGTTTAGCGATAGACCCAAAAGCTTGTGGTGTTAATACGAAGTTTAATTGCGCGTTCCCAAGCCTGCAAAATCATTATTGATCACATAACAACATTGGTAATATATAGAAAAGGCAATTTATTATACATAGTTATATATGGAGTCCATTCGGAATTAATTAGTGCTTCGTAATAAATCATACGAATTTAATAGCTTACCAAGGAGCTCAATTACAACTACCCGTTAAATTCCGCGTAGAAGACGCTATAAAATAAAAACTGAATCATTATTTACTGTTTGTATCAACGGCATGTATTAATTTGTAATTATCCAGGTTTCACAGTAGATTTACTGTGGACACTACGATGATAGAAACGAATTATGCATCTCCTAATGCGTCCCAGGCTTAAGCGAATGCTATTACTATTACTAATGAAGTGGATATTCCAATTCGTTTGGTTAATTAGATGGTAAGAAGTTTTTAATGGACGCACGATGAGGCGAATTTAACGTAAGAGGCGTTGGCGCGTATTATTAGTATTAATAAAGGAAATATATTTAAAAAAATGGAAATGAGAGTCTCAATTTTATTAGTTGAAAAAACTGCAATTCTACGATCTGGTGCTAATTAAGAGCTGCATTCCAGAAACCAAGAAAAAACTGACAGTCATACTGAATGCTCACGCACGCTTTTCTAAATTTGGATGCACTTGACGATGTTCAATACTGTCGGAATGTCGGATTCTACTTGATCTACAATCTTTCAATTCACTGTTCTATAAAAATAACTTTTTAGTTACGCTTTATTAGATACGTCTGTATCGATGGCCAAATATCGGAATGGGTTCATTAAACCATTGGTTTGTTGTCAAACAAATCGTGCGTTTAATTTTGTTTATTGTGTTGTTGTGGTTCAACTTAAAAGGACTTTCAAAGGTCAAGTTTAGTTTTACTATTTGTGTTTGACCCCATCCAATAAAGATTTAAGCGCTATCCAAAAAAAATATTTTCTCTACTCTGTTCGATTTCGGTTTTAAGTATGTACCTACTTTGATTTTGCATGTTTGTTTTGCATGGCTGCTTATCAATCAATTTTTTCCGTTAGTGTCCGTGTCTTTCCGCGTATTAATTGAAGCCCAAAAACTAAATTAATATCACAAAAAGGATTATATTTATATAACTGCTTGGGCTTTTTTCTTACTTTTATTTGAAAACAAATTTCTAATATAACATAGGATATTATTTTTACTAATTACCAAATTAGGTTCGTGACTATATAAAATACGATAAGATAGAAAGTTAAATGAAATATTATTACAAAACCAACGAAACTTCATATATTATGTGTTTTTCGTAAAAAAAAACATCGGATTACAAGGCCCGAAGAAAGTATAAGTGCCGAAGTAATTTACCGAGCTTTAGCACACCATATTTGCATCGGCCGCGGAGAGATAAGGAGCTCGCAGGAACAAGCAACTCAACAAATAATGGATTCCAATCGCATTAACGTTTTCATTGCTAATCGTAAGTCCGTGAAAGTATATTTATGCGTTGATAACTTGTTCTTTATCAATTTAATGACATGCTATTGCAAATTCACACATCTTGCGGTCGCAGCGAACCATTAAAAAGAGCCGATTAAATTATTGAATAAATGTAGACTGTTGCGTACGTAAAAGGTTTACCAGTTATCATAGAAGTATGGAAGATATAAAATATTAGTGCGTAACCGAAGTTTTATTCAAATAAAAGTAAGTGTAGACAAACAGAGACAAGAAAAATTTTGGCATCTCATCTGACCTGAACAAAATTTGTAAGCAGGCAGTCCATGACCCGTGGCGTAGCGAATATAACAAATGATAAAGGACAGCGAAAGTTTCGGCATTATAAATCATACGTCAATAATACTCTACGCAGACGACGCGCGACGGTCAGAGTTGAGACGGTTCCATTCGATACATCTCTTTCAATAAAAACAATGGAGTCACTGCACCAACAATTTACTGTCAGCACCCAACAATCGCCTCCTTATACGGTTTTTGACGTACGTCATTTTTACAGCACAAACGTATATATCTATATTCGAATGACGGATCGGGCACATCAAAGGTCACCACGATTATTTTAATCGAGACATTTATCTCGGTCTTTATTGTTTTCGAGTTCCGCGATTCCCACAGAGACGTCTTAATCGCTTGGCCGTTTTGGATGCATCATATTTTATCTGTGATCTACGGCTGGACTTGAGTGAAGGATTACAGTGATTTGGTTTGTAGATGTCACTGGAAATTATACTTTCTGTCTCGTTGGAAGGGTATTATTACCACAACTGTAATTATTCCGCATGATATATGGTATGTGTTTTATAAGATAACGACCGGATTTTTCTCTGATATCCATACAAGGCGACCGAGTAACTTTATTTTTGAATTTTAAATTAATTTACATGATGACAGTCGCTAAGCCGTGGAGGCCTTGTGGTTGAAGCAACGGCCTGTCATCCGATGGGCCTCAGTTCAAACCCCACCCCTTCAAAAGAGATTTTCTGAGCTTAAATACAGTGATATCACAACACGAGCTTAACAAGAAAGGTAGGGCGAATTAGGATCTCCCGTGGGGTTTTTACATTAAAATTGGAGCCCGTCTGGGAACGATACTTCCCCTCCTTTCAGAAGACCGCAGTCAAATAACACAACTTTGATGTAGTGTTGTGTTTCTTCGCTATGTAAGGTTGCTGGTGCTCTGCAAGGATACGCTGCGCTAGTAGTAATGCTGCTAGCACAGTGAGACGTCATTAGCAACATGGTTGGCAACTCGTTATTGATATCCCTGGTATTGCTAACGGCTATAGGCTACGGTGACTGCTTACCATCGGGTGGGCCGTTTGCTTGTGTGCCTCCTTAGTGGTGTAAGAAAAACAGAAAAAAGTTCTGTACCTGTACCCACTTGTTGAATACAATAAGTATATTTACAATTAAGCAGATTTCGACCACATCCATTCAGTAATAATCTTCATCTTATGCAATCGTGCAAATTTTGATACAACGCGTAAGTACTGTGCGTACGTACGCATGCGTGCTTTCACTCTCAAAGTTTCACGTGAACGGAACTTGCGTTTTCGCGGAGCGGCGTTTTGCCACGGTCAATGTTAATTCGTAGAGACTGACTTAACCACACCAAACGTATCGGTTATCGATAATAATCTAACGAATTGTTATTTATCATTTTAGGTTAGTGAACTCCACAGCTGGAGTCATACAACAGGACGTCATCAAAGAGCTATGATGACGTCATGGCGATGATGTTTGATATTTGTGTGGGTAACACACAAATAAAACATGGGTCTTAAATATACCTACTGGTTATTAGGGTCCCCTTATTGATACCCCTGGTGTTGCAAGCGTCCATAGGCTACGGTAACCGTTTACCATCAGACGGGCCGTATGCTTGTGTGCCACCTTAGTGGTATACAATCAAAAGAAGTACTAGATATGATACAAAAGAAAGTGTTACGTCTTTATATCGAATCGAAAATGCCTAACGATAAAATTTAATTTGCGATTGTGTTCGAATAGTAAAATTCCTAGAAACTATTACGAACAAAACATTATCCGATTACTTTGCAATAAATCATAAACAATCGAAAGTGGGGTCGATCTACATTACCAATTCATCGATTGTATCGATACACCTACAGCACTGGTTCGCTTGGAGCATGTTGCGTGTTTATGTAAAACTGATTTGATGTGTGACAGACAGAGTGGGTGGTCGTAATCGATATTAGATAATCGCATTAGGTTTACAAATGTAAACCTAATACTGCTTGCTTGAGTCATTTTAGATAGAGTGGTTATATCACAACACTAGTACTTTGTTGTGATTATAAATAGATATGTACTTCTATAATGGATGATCAGTGAGCTTATTGTATCCGTATGATGGTTGCACGACGGTCGCAAAGATTCTGAATTCATTTTTGAAAAAATTACTCCCTTCAAGAGAAAAAACAAGCGAATATGTTGTGACACTGGTGTCGATTCTGTTGTTCAAAATTACTAAACATAACTAATTTCACAGGTCTAAAAGTCTTGCTATCCCTTTCTCATGTGTGGGGTTAAATAAGGATGGCAATATTTTTTATACCTGTCAAATTAGTTAAGTTTAGTAATTTTGAACTACAGAATTGGCACCATTATGGTGGCGTTTGTAACCAAAACCATCCAATACCGCATTTTTTATGTTGCTGCTCCGTGAAAATAACGTCAAGATCTTTTTAACCGTCGTGCAACCGTCATTCGAAATAAGCCCACAGACCTGTTGGTAATACTCGAATGAACTACAGAAGAAACACACCCAAACACAGCGTATGTAGCTTCTACATAATTGTGATAATGTTACAGCTTCCTAATGAGTTTTATTAAGACTGCGTGATGATTTATGTTCTAGTGCAGCTCAGTAGTTGCGAATAATTGATATTCCATAATAAGATGGAATGAGTTCTCTAGCCTTAAATGAAACCGCGATGCCAAGCCCGGTTGTGGCGGGGTTGGATGTCTGCAAACTTTGAAGTTTTGATTATCTTTGACTTACTTGTCACACGAAAGTCTCAATCGCTTGAAATTATATCTTTGTCCTAAAGAACGTAATTCATGCTCCGGTCTAAGGCCCGTATTCCAGAACTGTCAACAAGCGTGAATCGAGACTCAAGCAAATTTTTTACTACCAAAAATTACATATTTACCAAGGCAGGATTGAAAAGGTTATATTCTTAAGCTTGTATTCAAGATCTGTCATCAAGCCCGAATCGACTGACTCAAGCATAGAATTTGCTACCAAAACAGCTCTTCAATACCGGCTTAAGAATATATCTTTTTCATTCATGCCTCAGTAAATTTGTACCTTCACCTGCGAGAACAAAGTCACGGGCGGACACAGGTACCTAATAATAAGACAGTGAAAGGAACTCACGAAATAAACGAGACAATTAAACAATGATATAGTGCTTGTCTTGCCTCTGCACCCGGTAGCCAAGCCACGACGGGTGTCGTAACCGGTAGGGTGCACTGTGACGTAAATTATATGTGTTTTTTTTTCAATTATTAAGCACCATAGTGGTGACAAGCTAGCCTTGCATCATCAAGCAAGTCGTATTCAAAGAAAAAACCAAAATATTATACAACGAAGTTGCCAATAGTACCTTTAATGGCCCGTTATCAAAATTATTATTGAGAGAACTTTGGGTGCTAGCATCGTATGGTCACCTTACTGCCACCAAAGTGCCTTCTCGAGCAGTTCTAGACTTAGCTACACAAGTACCCAAGTCACAGAGCTCCAATTTTAAATTACATCTTGTTGTTCCCTCTCTTCCTACAAGGAGCTTTGTCATTATATAATTTATTTTTTATTATTAAAATACTTTCATGTGCTTTTACCAAAGTCAATTTAAGTCGTGTACTTTCCCAACATCAGGTAGGCACAATCTAACATTCCATGGCGCCAATACAAGGCAAAGTTAATTTAATTTTAATTAAATCTATAATGAAAAACAATAAAGCTAGCAAAAAGTGGATCGAACTTAATCTCCTTTCATATCTTATGATTTACTGCTAAATTCCGGGCTGGGACCGCGTACAATGGAATACTCTCGAGTCAAAATACCAGAGGCACTGTGTCGACACCGCGACTATTGATACCTTACGTTTCCTTTTAAAGACTAACACTGTGGGTGAGCTGAGAAACACCCGTCGAAAGTGGAATCATTAATTTTGTTAGCACCACTAAGATTTTAATTGCTATTACTTTGATAACATTACACGAATTCAATGATGCAACTTGCGTGCTTGTTGACTCATAGAAAGTGATCATATTTTTGTCAAATACTGGCAATTTAAAAAAAATATGACATGCTGATGACAACATAACTGCAGTTCTCGCGATGCCACGTCGTGGTCGTGATTAGGTAGATTAGTAAGGTTTGACTTTTCGATAAATCTTAGCATTTTTTTAATAAAGCAACTGTTAGAAATTATGAGCTGACGTTTCATCAGCTAAGTTTTGTCTAAGTACGAAACCTTCGATTTCCAAATTCCGATCATCTTTATCTAATCGGAACCAAATGTAAGATGTATTTCTTTCAGTTTGACTAACTTTGTTCGTATTTAAATGATTAAATTATTATTATTGTTACTGATAATATGGTATGTTTAGAATAATCATTTAATACCTATCTAGGTATGTGGTATGTTTCAATACTTCCTGTCTCTAAGCTAACAATAACATTATTTAATATATGCACACACATCACGATTGCGAAACAATTATTCGTTCGATGTTATACCTTCATACTTTTTCGATTGTTTGCGTGTCACTTAACCAGCACCCAATAATTACGAGCTAAAGCCTTCATTCGCGTACTGTTATAATTACAGTTTGTTATTCATCTAGTTTGACGGGGACCTTTTCTTTTAGTGTGCCCGTTACCTAACCAACTCTTAAAGATCTCAGCATACTTGCCCTTTTGCCGAAAACTAACAACCACAATAAACTGGTCGAATTAGATCCGATGCGAAATCGCCCTTTCGACACGCGATGCTTATTATCCCAATTAAATGTTGGGAAACATTATGGAATGTCGGCTGCAAGCTTTTGCCTTGCAACAAAAATCCCTTCAAGGTGCTAATACTTAGCCGTAATGATATTGCGAAATAAAGTTAAACTCTACGGGAGCCTTTTAGAAGATAATATATTTTTTGGTTGATAATATCTATACGAAAAATGTTATGGTATAATAATTTACTTGCAATGTTTATGTGTCTTATTATGCAGTATGCAAAAGAAGATCTTGAATACAAATTCAGCCCATGGTCCCATTTTGCAATGCAATGAGACGACTTGAAAATCGAGCTGTCATAGTTTTAAAGTATAATGTGGTTCCAATTAAATAGACCGCATTGCGGCCATCACAAAGCTCCAGTTACATATTTATAATTTTAACAAAACCTCAGAAGCATTCGCCAAATATTCGAAACTCTCTTAATGCCTTTGAGATAATCAAATAGCAAATATGCAAGGACGGAACATCATACTTAAAATAACTCACGTTATTGAAACTCCCGTACTGCGCAGCCAACAATGACATAGCAGTAATGAAATTAATGCCTTCATATCTCCTAGACATGTTTCCACTATCACATCCATTGTACTGAAATGTCTATCAGTCGCCCACAAGTCAACTGAATCACGACTTTGTCAGGCGAAGCATAAAGTATCGATATAACTGCGATTTTAATTCGACTCTGAGCCTTATGATATAATCGTTAGACTTAATTTGTCGTTAAAATAGACTCGGGTAGGCTTTTTGTAGTGTAGTAGGTAATTAAATGCATGGAACGGCGTCCAACCAACGGTCATTTTAAATCACTCAGCGCATCTGACAATGGATCTGGTTGATCATAAATAATAAGTAATGCTCAAGCTTTCTACAGTGCAGGCGCAGAACTCGTCGCCACCATCTATCATTAGGCGAGTATTACATTAGCATTCGTCGTGAGACGATTCCTTACTTTCACTGATAAATTCGGGTCCAATTATGCAATTTGTTGGTATACAACGAGCTTTGCGTCAAGGAGTCGTGTCGCTCGATGATTGATTAACTGAGAGTGTGTGTTTTGCAGTAGCTACATTAATGATCACACCTACACCGTCTGATCATTCCAGACGCGAAACATCGCAGATCATATTCATTCCGACTAGAAATTTGCTTTCATATTTCGAGATTGTATGTTCGGTCAAGTTATGTTTGACTTATTCACGCCAATAACTGCCTCTATGACATGTTTCGGAGTGAGTGCTGAATTTGATATTAGAGTCAATACAACATTATTTATTACCGTGATAGGCGCTCGTACAGTTGGTGGCGTTGTAACGGAATAAAATTTCATTTCAGCAGTGTTACTGTCATGTAGTCGTGTTAGTTACACTAGCGGCTGTTTTATATCGATGTCAACTGGAGCTGTGGCGTGTTCGCAACGAAATCGTGATTCATGCGACCCAGAGCCGGGGTACGTCGCAGCGTGGAGAAAAGTTGATCGCGAGTGCCTGAGTTTCGGCTTAAATACCCGGCCGGTGTGTGGTCTCATTGGTGCTAATTACTTCTCGTCTCGACCGGTCAGTGTCACGGAGATCACCCCACTGATTTGGGCATAATGTGGCCACACATAGTGAGAACGTAATGTACCAGATTGGGAAATGTGACCAATTAATAGTACTGTCGAAAAGCCAGTTGTGATATATCGACAACGATATTATTTATCGTGTCAATTAGACACATGAGTGTTATTCATAGAGTGACTTTGTGGATATTAAAAAAAACTTGTCCAAAGGAACCTTATAAAAATATTTTAAACCTACATTTCCTGATTCTCGTGACCAATAAATAAAATTAAATACAATAAAGAAAATTATACCAGAAGCCAATTACAAAAAGTGTTAAAAGAGCAGCGTATAGATTGCGATGATACTATGGGTAATACTATACTATCCAAGGTGGCATATCACGCGACCACTGAGCGTGCGCACGTTATCGGAGCAGACTATCGGCGGGAAATTTTATATAAGTAAGCCAATTGTCGCGTTCACCAATTAAATCACGTTCCCGTTGTTAAAATTACGTAAGTTTTTCAGAGGTTTCGTTTTGCTCACAACTACCAAAATGGATTCTGGAACCTTACCTTTAAATTCAGGTGTGATCGCTTATTAATTATAGCTTTTGCCCGCGGCTTCGCACGCGTGGTAATGTGAATAAGTTAACATGTACCTATCTATATCTTATATATATATCTTAAATTATAAATGATAGCTTTTGCCCACTGCTGCTTATTTTTATGGATTTAACTTCTTAAAATAACGGACTTTCATACAAACTTTCATCCCCTACTTTACCCCTTTAGAGGTGGAACTTCCAATAATCCTGAAATATGTATTTATTAATTTTTAACTGAAAGGCCACCAATTTTCATGCGCTTACCTTTAAAAACGACGGATTTTCAAATAAACTTTCAACCCCTATTTTACCCCCTTAGGGGAGGAATTTCCAAAAATACTGAAATATGTATTTATTTATTTTTAACTGAAAGGCCAAATACCAATTTTCATGCTCTTAACTTAAAAAACGTCGGATTTCCAAATAAACCTTCAACCCCTATTTACCCCCTTAGGGGTGGATTTCCAAACATCCTGAAATCCATATTTATTTATTTTTAACTCAAAGGCCAAGTACCAATTTTCATGCGCTTATCTTCAAAACTGACGGATTTTCATACAAAACTTTCATCCCCTATTTTACCCCCTCAGGTGTGGAATTTCCAAAAATCCTGAAATATGTATTTATTTATTTTTAACTGAAAGGCCAAGTACCAATTTTCATGCGCTTATCTTCAAAACTGCTGGATTTTCATGCAAAACTTTCATCCCCTATTTGACCCCCTTAGGGGTAGGATTTCCGAAAATCCTGAAATATGTGTTCATTTATTTTTAACTGAAAGGCCAAATACCAATTTTCATGCGTTTAACTTCAAAAACGAAGGATTTTCATACAAACTTTCAACCCCTATTTTACCCCCTTAGGGGTGGAATTTCCAAAAATGCTTTCTTAGTGGATGTCTACGTCATGAAAGGTACGTACTGTCAAAATTTCAAGTCTGTACCCCCAGCCGTTTAGGCTGTGCGTTGATATGTCAGTCAGTCAGTCAGTCAGTCAGCCTCTTCTTTTATATATATATATATAAAATATATAATAATATATATAAAAATAATATAAATATATATAAATAATATAATAAAATATAATAATATATACAACAACAACACACACAGAAGACAGATGACAAAACTATTTTATTGCGTTAATCGGTACATCTGTTAAGTAAATATTCGGAAATGGAGGCTTAAGAAAAAAATGAGTACTGTGATTAATTACTCGTATATTTATATCCATACTAGCTGCCCGCTCCGGCTTCGCTCGTGTGGACAATTTTTTTTGCATTTATGGGGATGAAAAATAGATGTTGGGCGATTCTCATAGATACCGGATAAGCACAAAAAATTTCATCAAAATCGGTCAAGCCGTTTCGGAGGAGTATGGCAACGAAAACTGTGACACGAGAATTTTATATATATATTAGATATTTCGTAGAACCGTTCAATAATTTAGAATGAGATTCTTTGCCTATTCACGATACCAAAATGAGTAGTGAAGTTATTATGTTGCTAGGTATTGTTTAACTTCGGCTCTTCAACACAAAAATGGAATGATTGATGAATCGTACATATAGCTTAACGCATAGTAGTCCCTAATAAGTTTAAAATATTATGTAAGGATCGGAGATATTCAAGTTATTCAAGATGCTGTTTCAGAATACATAATGTAACTCCTTAAACAACTTATCTTTGTATGAATACATGCCTTAGGACAATAATATAAAGCTTTTATTCCTTTGCAGATGATACTTGAACAGAATGTTTTTTTAGGCATAAGCTCCATGTGTCCGTGTCATTAGGGCTCGTGCTTTGATTCTGAGATTGTGATGAAATCTTCCCAGAAGGTCGGCTCTCGGTTGATGTTCCCGAGGAAGGCTCTAATAAGAAATAGACTCCATCTAAATTTGTTTCAATGCATCTATAGTAATTTTAAGAAAATGAGGAGAGCTGAAGACTTAACTTGTTGCGCGCTACGACAAAGATCTATGCAGTGAATTGTTGATGATGATTTCAGTAATTCAGCGCACTACTAGCTTTTGGTGAACAATAACATTTGGGGAAGACGCTTGAGAAGAAATTTAGCAATTTTATAATAAATGATTGAAAATCGTCTGTCAATTTTCACAGAGCTAGGCAGTGCCAGCGCATAGTCCTCACAAGGCTAAAGCGGTTCCTTAGCAGCGGGGCAAATTTAAATTATTATTAATAATAATAATAATGTTTGGACATTATTACACAGCGCCATCTGGCCCCAAACTAAGCAAAGCTTGTACTATGGGAACCAGCTGCTGATATAATACTTATATACTTTTTGTTTGTAAATACATACTTATAATACATACCAAACACCCAGACGCAAGGCATACATATTTGGCACATAAATGTTTGCCCCGGCGGGAATCGAACCCGCGACCTCTAGCGCAGCAGTCAGGTATACTAACCACTAGACCAGCGGTCTCGTCAAACATTATCACTTAGGTATTGACTATTGATGAAAAAACTTTTTTGTCAACGCGTTTATGGGTATGTGTGAGTACATAAACTAAGAGACTTTTTGTTCTCAATGTTTTAAAATCTATTAAAGTTACGTACAGATAATAAGTAGAATATACGATTAAATATAGCACGTTATACACGTAATGAACTTGTGTATAACTTGCTATATTTATCAAATTGGGCTTTAAGAAACCAGTTTAAAGTTTAAAGAAGTTTTTTTGCTGTTGATCTAAGTCATTATTTTACAGAATGTGAACGTGCATGTTACCTGCTATCTGTAAATTTTCTGTACATTATGTTTGCGAATGCGTAGCACTATTTCTGCAAAAAGTAAGAACAATGGAATCAATGTACCTGTCACTTGTCTAGCTATTTTCCATACCGCAGTTGTAAATTCACTTTGCCTTGTGGGCGCTTAAGCATCCTCGCCTGTATAATGTTCTATCTTCACCTACACTTGCATTAGCATCTTTAACCTCTATGTTTTGTGATAAAGGGTTGTTTTATGTAGATTTGACTGTACTAGTAACTTTGTAATTGTGTTGTTTATCATCCGTTGCGTGTCTGTTGCTTTCTGCATCGGGATACATAATGATCCAGATCGGCTTTTGATTCAGTGCTTCTATTTTAGTATCAAAGGTCACATTGTGGTTCATTGGTCTTGTTCTTTCGTGCAGTTGTATTTATTGTATTTTATTTATTATTTGGAAAGTGTCCAGCAATAAATATTCCTCTAAATACCTGTTCATAAAGGTTTATGGCGGATTGTTCGAATTAACGCGTTTTATATAGATAAATAAATCAATTTTCTTAATGGTGAAGTGTAAAATGTACTCTCAAAATATTGAGTCAATGGAACGTAAAAAATGACGTACCTCGTCAGTTGCAATTATTTTATTTGATTTAATTGTCATATTCACACTCGTGTTTATTGATATATCCTTGTATGCAAAACTAGTCTTCGATGCACTGCAAAACTACTGCTATGGCTATTATTATCTTATCAGCTTAACGAAAACTCTCAGCTCTATATTTGAAAAGGTTGTAAATGATTAAGAGTTGCGAGGACTACGGGTTATGATGTTGCGTACGAAGGAAAGCGGATATATTACGGCGCACAATTAATTCCTCTCACTTAGACATCTAGTTTACGACGACAAAAAGAAAAACAAAAAGTATATAGTTTGCAAAAATATCACGAATAATTCTGAATTTGAATAATATAAAACCAATGTATTCCAAAAAGTATTTGCTGGTCGCCAACAATATTGTATCATGTACATGTAAAATAATGAATTAGATCAACATGAAAAAAAACGAACGTTAAACTGGCTTCTTTAAGTCCAATTAAAGTTGACCTCCAATTTGATAAATATAGCAATTTATACACAAGTTCATTAAGTGTAATAATGACAATTACTCGGAAATTAAATATATTATTCGGAATCACGGTAATTTGTTATGATCGCGTTAAAAACAGAATCTGTATAATTAATCAGACCTTCCATCTGGACTTGGTATTATTCTGATATATACATATTATTGTACTTGAGATATTTATTCCGCCTACACTTTGAATATATGTTCAATAGGATGACCTTTCTGTATGCTGTTTCTAGGACAATAGAAAAATATTATGTTTATTGGTCGAAATTGTATCATATTAAGTGGTTAAACGTAAACTATGCCTTATTTGAATGATTAATTCTGAAGTTTTTTTTAAACCAAACGATTACGCCTCAAATATATTGTATCCTTTCGATTTCGTTCAGTACTTTGTATCTCGTACAAGACTGTACCAAATTAGGGTAGACATTAATTGTTAGTCAATGTTCAAATTGTGCCGTGATATAATTTTTCGTTATCATAGCTGGTACCAAACATTAGCTAGGAAGTACATAAAGGCGAGTGCGCACTTGTATGGAGTCCCGACAAGAGCGCTGCCATTCTCTTCTCTCGAAATAGCAGTCACAACGCGAATATCCGTCAAATCACCCTGTTTGGAAAGCCCATACCCTGGGAACTCAAAGTCAAATACTTGGGAGTGATCCTTGATCACAAACTCAACTTCAAAGAGCACATAAAGGCGGTACGCGCGCGAGCCGCCTTTGCGCTCGGTAGGCTACATTGCATGTTAAATGCACGCAGCAAACTCCCACTTAAGTCCAAAGTGAGAATTTTTACCTCGTGCATTCGTCCGATAATGACCTACGCCAGTGTTGTGTTTGCTCACACTGGCAGCAGTAGCATCCACTCTCTACACGTTGTCCAAAATCGGTTCTTGCGCAAGGCCACAGGAGCTCCGTGGTACATGCGTAATAGTCAACTTCACGTTGACCTTAAAATACCGACCATTAGGCAGTTCATGAAAAAACTGTCTAAACGCTTTTTCGACTCTGCCCTTTCGCACCCAAACGTCACGGTCCTCCAGGAATCCATACATAATAACTCTGCACAAAGACGACCGCTGTTCCGACCCTTGCATCTGCCGGCCCGCGCCGTGCGAGTAGATTTAAACACGCCCCTAAATTTAAATAATAATCCCAGCCCAGCCCAGCTCCCTAGCTTGCCCCCCAGCAACGCCCTAAGCCCAGGTGCGAGCCCCACTATGGGGCGCTTAGCTTAGCTGTGTTGCTTAGTATGTAATAGTGCCTGGCTGGAGGCCACCTTGGTCTCGCCATTGTCCGGTTAAGTAGCTAAAGTTCCCGGAACTCACGCTACGAGAGACAACACAAAAAAAAAAAAAAATATGGAGTACAGTCGGCGCGCGGAGGCGCCGGCGCCTGCTTGACTCAGTCAACTGTGCATTTTTTTCAACTTCTATGGTAGTCGTGGGTCGAATGATAATGACGGTTTATGAACTTAGCAAAATAAAATAATATATTAAAAAACTATTGTTTATGAATAGAAGAGAATGTATACATGCAGAGAAAGGAAGCTAGCTAAGTAACAATGAGTCCTACCACCGGTACATATTTTATTGAATAGATTCAGGTGTTACTTTGCGGAAATTCATATATTTTGTATTCTATACATATTTTATTATCGGCGCGTTTTGGATGGCAAGTGAGCGCTCAGCCTAAGGCAACGATCGCATAGTACTTTCAAATTATCTGGATCGCTTACAAAGCTCATTATCTTAATCCAGGCACTTCGATTACATGATAATAGTCAGCTTGTTTGATTCGTGTCGACTTGTACAATAATTGAGTTACAATTATTGAGAACATTACTTAACGTTGTTAGCAGTGTAGGCTTGTATGTATATTTAAATGATTGTGCCGGTCCGAAGGTTCACTACACTCGCGGTCTGAACTAATACAATTCGCTTTTTTATAGTTTAATTGTCGAAATTAAGTTTTTAACGTCTCGTTTAATAAATCCTTTAATGAAAGTATTTGTTGATGCAGCGACCTTTATCTTTTCAACCAATCAAAAGAGTAAGGTCCTCAATACGGGTCGTGTTTTTTATACGAATATTGGAAAGAGGTAAAATTTACATGAAATCCTGACAAACAAGATATACAATGTGATAGTGGAACAAGAAGCCGTTGAAGTAAAGTTTAGAGTCGGAAACGCGCGTGTGATACCACTGCACTGGTGTTACAAGCGTCCATCCATAGGTCACGGTAACCGCTTACCATCAGGCGGACCGAGTGCTTGAGCCACCTTGTACTTAATTATGGAAAGGTAAAGAGTACCCAGAAGCGGCGGACGTGTATGAAAAGATTTATTGATGCAAAAGAAGCAAAACAGGTGTGTAAGTCATGAGTGGAATGTTGCTCTATACTCTGCCTACCCCATGAGGGACTTGCGTGATGATGTGTATGTATGTATGTAAAATTTACATTGCCCACAGAAGAGGAGAGAGCTGTCATTCGCACACGAGATTGGTTTAGTGAACTCCAGACGTTGTTGATTTTTTTTTGTGACTCATGCAGGCTCCTTCACTGACTTTGAATATGTATAATACAATAATTTATAGTAATGTAAACGCCTACGTATTTAAATCTATACGTTAACATAACCCACGTCAATATCGTTCAATAGATCGAACACCACGAAATAATTAGGAAACAAACTGACAGCGCATAAATCATTGTGAATTGTGACTGATCAAAGCCGAATTCACAATTAATTAAATTGTAATCATTTCGCATAAAATTAAAATAGAACCGAATAGTTACCCAACGTGTGACATAACAGTGGACATAACAGATAATTCACTGAATAGATTAGCTTTTTAATTAATTACAAAAGTCATTGAACACAGTATTCATTGCTGACTATTGATAAATGTCAATTATTTTTTAAATAATGCAATTGAATTACTGTCGGTTGTGTAACTGGTACTGTAATAAAAAGATACACGATACAAAATAATAATTAATATAGTTTTGCAAAACAGAATTTGAAAGCTTGCTGAAAGACAGTGTTACGAAAAATTATTTCTTTACGAAGAAAGTAGGTAAAATTGGATCACGAAAATAATTAGTATATTTAAGTGCACTATTGCATTCCTATGATGCAGGCTAGTTCGTAGACATGTACAGCTATTAAATGATATCAGGAGAAAGTAAGAACAACACAAAAATCTAATGTCAATGCTTTGTAAACAATGCACTATCATAACACGATCAAAACGCTTGATTTGCTTTATTTTTGGAAAGGTGTTTGCTTATCACGATCAATCGACATTGTTTTCGACACTACAGATAAAAAGTAAATGGTGACGTAACCACCATGATAGGTTTTCACTTGACCTCGATAAGATGATGGAGTTATTATTGCTGTAACTGTGGTTTATTGCGGTAGCTCACTAAAAGATAAGCAGCTAATTTTTATTTGTTATTTTTGGAAAAACGAAAGCTTACCTTAAGGGCACGATGGCACCATTTGCCATTTGTCAAAAATATGTGTTTGAAATTTGATTTTTTTATGCAGCCTTGTTATTAGTTAGGTAAGATGTCTGACTGCCTTAACTGATCGTACCGAGGAATTGCAGTGTATCGACGTCTCTTTCTTTAATAATGTCGTTTGCAATCGGCTCTGCCAGAGGGCTAAGAATGTCTGAAAAAATATTGATTTCTCAACTTAAGCAACTTTTTTACATTGACTGAATAAAATTAAAGTACTCATTGATTTTATTTTTGCTTTCAGATGTTTTACTATATTTTTATTGTTCCAGGTACGCATGAAACAGGAGTGAACGAGCCAAGTACTATCTGTAAGGGATACCCACATTATAGTTTTTTTACATGACTCTAAATAATTGTGTATTATATAAACCTAAGTTTAAAGGAACTACACTGTTATTAATTACCGACGCTGTTGACATTTCCCTAATAGAATTAACACCCATATATTTCGATCTGACATTATCATAACCATCTCCAACGTGCCCTCTCGACCCGCTGTCCTGAAATGGAAGACACCTGTAAAGGTTGGTCATAAACCACGGAAGCTTGCTTCAACAATGTCACCTTTACGGGGATCGTGGATCGTGACCCATACATAGCATTTAACATAAGGGAAGGTCATTATTTGAAAGTTTTTTTTTTATTCTGGTTGTTTAGGCTAATATTGATTTGCATTAGAAACTCTTTATACCTTTATACGTGAATACTGGCTGGTTAATTTCTTTTTATATTTTGACTTAAATATGGTCGTGTATTTTTTACTTACTTTCTGTCTGGGCGGGCTTATGAATACAATTGTAAAATGTGTATTTGTTTTTACCACTATTTAAAATATGCAGTCACGAATTACGTCTATTATTCAAAAACAATGTCAATTTGATTAGTAGCGTAAACACTGGTCTTTTGGATTGTTTTACTCGGCCACTTCGCACCCCCAATACACACATTTTAATATGAATTGCAATTCTCAATCAAAAAATATCTTTCAATGTCTTATCTTTTACTTGCATATTATATCGTGGTCTTAATCTATTTAGTATTTTCTGCTGTTTGAAGATCAGCGATAGATATTTTGTAAAACCCTGTCATTTTACCAATTTCTTGTTGTGGGATCGTGTCATGAAACTCAATAGCGTATTTCCTATTATCATACTACAGCTCAGCTAAAGGATTAAGTTAGTTATTAACTAATAACAATTCAAATTCATAACATTATAAGGCACATTTTATTAGATAATATACCGGTACAGGGAACCACCCTGTACCGGTATATCGGATGTTGCATCGTTATAATTCTCCAATAAAATATTCTACGTAAAGTTACGAACCCGCTACTTTCAGCAAAATTATGTATTCTATTTGTATTATTTGATTCTAGCTGTGCCCGCGACTGCGTACGCGTGAAATCGCATTTTGTTCACAATTTCATGGGTTTTTTTGCGCGGAACCCTCATTATTTATTCTAAAATATAAGCTCAAGTTATACCTTATAGTATCAGATAACCGCCAGTAACAGTCTCATTCAGATAAGTCCAGCCGTTTCAGAGATAAGGCGGAACAAACGTACAGGCAGACAATTTCTTTAAGAAATTTGCCTTTTGGCACTAGTAACGTATTTATTTGTATAGACAAAGGCATCTTCATCACCGCTTTCGACCTTATTGTCTCATGTGGCATCTGACATTTTCTGGTAATTTTACAAATCTTTTAATTTCCCTTTTAACCTCTATTCTTGTAGAATACAAAATATATTATAATTTGCTTTGTCCGCTTAATGAGTGTGATACGGTCAAAACGGACAAAGCAAATTATAATATATTTTGTATTCTATAAATATGAATTTCCGCAAAGTAAAACCTGATTCAATTCTCTATTCTTGTCTTGATTGATAAACGTTAGAGGATATTGGTCTTGTATTATTTATTGGCTTATGACAGCTTTTAAAAATAATTTTCCGTCCGATATCTAATCAGCCAACTTTCTAGTGAATTCGATCCGTCATTCATACATACGTGTAGAAATAAATACATGGACCGATAAGCGTATACGGTGAAATGATTTCACTACTTATGTATATGTACGCTTAATATACATAATCCAATGTTTTCGTGGGCACTAAAATCATTGATATTGTTCACTCTACTTAGTCCTACACATATAGCAGCTACATATTATTCAGACATAAACCAAATTAATAACTCGGTTGCCAATTGGGTATTTGAAAAATGTATAGAACGTAACGTGTAAGTAACTTTAAAAGGCCACCTGTTTTATATTTCCGTGTTGTGCCTCTAATACTATGTTACTACCCAAGGACAAAGGGCAATTATGTATTTCTGTGTAGCTGGTGAAATCTAGTCATGGAACATTATGCTACAAGACCATTAGATTAATTCTTCAGCCCAGGTAACTCTAAAGAATCATCATTATCCTACCCTTATCCCAATTTATTTGGGGTCGGTGCAATATGTTTTTCTCTTTCATTCTTCTCTATTAGCCGTCATCTCTGTATTCACTTCCTTTCTGGTCATGTCATCTTCCACACAGTCTATCCATATTTTCTTTGTCTACATCTACCGCTTTACCCATCCACATTCATACATTAAACTCTAAAGAATCATTTACCTAAATATTTCATCAAATAAATATGTATATATTTATTATCTGCGCATAATATAAATTCCAATTAGTGGAGTACCTGTCTGAGTAGATTGAGCATGGCTTGTGTTTATTACTCGTATTATCGCTTAGTGCGTGATATGATGTTTCCGCTAACATGTTTGCGTTTTCCGAATGTGGTTTTGAGATTATGTCTGTTTATAATTAAATTTATACTTGCTTTTTTGTTGTGTCCAAATTTGGGATATAAGGCGAAGATGCAATGTACTTTCTTGTTACCGTAAGAGACATGAACATATACTGTGTTAGCCAAAATGTGACTAAAATTTTCGAATTTTGAAATAATTTTCTCAAGGTTTGGAAGGATATTGGGAGTAGAGATCACGTCGATTGCGAGTTGTAACTAACCGGCTTCTAGTTCTCTGGCCTCTAGTTCCCTGGCGATCTGTTCCGTGAAACTAGTGCCATTGTTAGCAGTTGTTCGGGGTTGGATTCCCGCTTCGTGTCGCCGATGTCGGACGATACGTGCCGATAAATCGCAGCGGACACCTCCGATACAATGGGTAAGAGAAAGTCTTTTAAGGAAATATCACGAGCTACGGTTGGACAATCGGCAAAAATCCGTGTAAAACTCGAACAAAGGGAATTGATTGTCCTATACATTAAAGTATTGTCTTTACGCGGCTTTCTAATCGAATTAACGATCACTGGTGTTCACACTAGCCATTCTTTCGGCGCCACTCTGATTTATTTTGTGGTCACACACAGATCTGCTATGATCTTGTCAAAACTTTTTTTACATAAAAATTAAGAGTGATAGAAGAAGGCAATTTAAAAAGTGATTAAGATGCACTATGCAGTAGTCAAAACGACGGAAGTCCAATAAAGTAACACGAACCACAACAGGCAGGAAACTGTAACGAGATAGAATACTTTGCATCGATCGCGGTCTCCGCGGCTCATCAAACGCGCCGACTACCTACAGATGTACCTTATACAGGAACATCCAACCCATCAGATATTTAATCGTCTTGCACGTCATTAATAACCATAATCATCTGACCGAGTCCTATAGCTAGATTCATATTTAATCGTATCGACTTTCTTCCAGCTCCACATACTATCAATAAATTTAATCGTATTCAGTCGAGCATTTAAAATTATTATCTCGCCTCAGTAATTATCGCAATCATAAAAGATGAAGAGGAAATAATATTGATAAGTGATTTAATTCGCGCGCTATCGATCATACGATTGCTCGCAAAAACATCAAGGATTTCAATATTATAGATACATACATAAATGATTTTACCACTTGCAATAACGAAACTTTTTTAGAAATTTTGATAGACGTATCAAAGGCATTGATTGAAAGAAGGTAAAAAAATACCGTAGCACAGTTAGTATAATAGTGTAGTGAGATTTGTAGTATAAACCAATTGTATCGTATCCAATATATCAGCTGAACTTGTTCCCAATTCTAAGGTACTAATTGTGGGCGACATGACATAGTTATCTGCGAAACCAGCAATTGTCCTCGAAGCGTCTCGGGCCTCGGGAAGATTATTTAAATAAGTCCCGGTGCATGCAGCCGGGGTACCGTTGGCTCTACGTGATCCTAGCGCGTAGCGGCATCACTATCGTCGCCCCTCATTATCTGAACATTAAATTACCTTCGGGATATGACACACTTTCACACTTTAATAGACAGTTTGGTATCTCAATTTACTGTGTCGCCACTTGACACGATGGGTTCACGTAAAAGCTCAACTATTAAGCCTACATTGGGGAATTGTTAGCTCTTTGCTTTTCTGAGTTATAATGCTGCCTTAAATTATTCGAGCATAACTTGTCGACATTCCTGATGAGATGCCGAAACGTCCGCTATTTACTAGTGTAAGTTAATTCAGGGTGCCGTAAAAGGCGTAAATAATTAATTACTCGTGTAGCACAAAAAGCGGTTGAATACAGCGACATAAACGTACGTACGGTAGTCTGATGCGTTATGCAATGCGCATTTTCTTTTTTCTTTAGGGTGAACATTGTAGATATGGAAGTGGTTTCTGGGGTTGGGGGAGCCGAGGGGTTGAGATGGATGCGGCGGCTGCGGTGAGCTAGCTAGCGGCCCGTTCCGTCAGTCAGTCAGTCACGCTGTGCCCTGTGCGTACAGCGGTCGTGGTAGAGGGGCGCATATCGCCTCACTCGCGCGTCTTATCCACTATTATTCGCAGTTTTCCGTCGAATGTGCACGTGTCGCCAAAATCGATGATACATTTTTTTAAATAAAGTCCTGTGACTTTTCAAATACTTGACGTGATGTGAAAGACCGCTATTGGTTTTATGGTTTAGTGTCCCAAAAATTTAATATTAAATAGATTCTGTAAACGTTGACGTTGACATTGTGTGCTTCTAAACGTGCTTAGTTGGTGCTAAGTTTAATGATCAGTACTGTGTTCTCAGTGCTGCAAACAGCTGTTCCGTCTAGAGATTTATAAAATCTCCTTGTGCTTTAAAGTGTCCTATCACATAATTCGGCGATAGCCAAAGCGTCCGCAGTAGAAATTGGATGAACGCCAACAACTCCAGTGCTAAGGTGAGATATATGACCCAACCCTACTCTTAAGGGATATGCAATCTAATACCTTGAATTAGTTTAACCAAAAATCTTCTTTCTTTCGTCATCGTTAAATTATATGTCGCATCACAATCGCAAAATATTATCCGACACAACATGCAACGATCCGATACATGTCGTTCACGAATTAAATTTTTTACCGGACATTTTGGGCCTATTGAGTTTAATTACTTATATTCCTTGGAACAAGAAATGCACAAGTTTCGATTAGAATCCAGTTGTAAAGCTAAGCTAATGTTGTTGATTGTGATAACCGAGAATAATCATAGCGTTACTATTGTTCAAATTGCTCACTTGTTAATATATAGATACCCTATTATTATAACATGCATAATGATTGTGCAATTTTTTTTTATCCTTGGTATGTTCATTGTCCATAGTTAAGTTGATCTGCCGGTGTCGGCTTTCGTCTAAATGAATTCGTTCAATTATCTTTAACAATTTTGAAATGGTAATGCTTGCTTACAATCGTTTACGTGTATTTTGTATTGATCAAAATGTTAACGTTTGCCATTTTCATATCAATAAAAATTTCCACCGTCATAAACAAAAGCATTAATCTGTCAAGGTTGGTACATCTACATGGTATCTTTAAACGAAGTTATTATTATCACCGAGCCCTGTTATCACATACTTTTCAAGGATATAATTATAGTGTGTGTATACTTGCTTATCGACTGTCATTGCTATCGTATTCGCCATTATAAGTATGGGAACTGGCAATTTTATTTTTGTGGTAGGCACCTTTTTGTTGAGCCCTATATTGTTCCTGTGTTATTTTTTTAATATCTTCACTTGTTATATAAACTCTTCGCTTTCCGACTACTTCTTTTGGCAGATGTCCCTTGGGTGTTACTCATCCAACTTATTATTTATTTAGTCTTAAAATTTAATGACAAATAGCTGACTATTCGACTGTATCTAACGAAGTGATAAGTTCGTTCAGACAGCTTGGCGTACGTGACTCGGACAAGAGTCCTTAGATCGCAGGTCACGTCTCAGTTGTGAGTGACATACATACTCGACAGTCGATCTCCTATCATCCACTACTGTGGATAAAGCTAATGGTTTACACTAAACTATTCGTACACTGATACGCGTTCCTCCTAGTTCAATGAGCGAATCAATTGGTTTATGAGTCAGATGCTTTAGATTCAAACCGAAATAGATAGATTTCATTTACCCTTATTCTTTTTGCTTGGTAAGCGTCACTCATTCAATTGACCCACGTTGGCCTTGTGCCAGGACACGAATGCCAAACTTCTGGTCCAGTTTTACATTCAAGCGTAAGATGTAGTATTTGCGGAATGGCATCACGTCTCTGGTCGCGGCATGACATTATTACTCTGTGCACTTTACGACTATTGAATCCACTTGACACAACATTCTGGTCTTGAACACGTATTCAAATGTTCCTGTTCAAAATTAATGTGTTTGTGCTATTTAAATTAGCGCTCTCAAACGCGAAATTTAGTGGACTAGGTCTTGAAACAATGTTTTAATCTGGTGTTTAGATATCAAGATTACTTCTTTATTCTTCGCCTTTAGCCTTCGCCATTAGAATCTAAAGGTTTTAAGGATCCTAGCCACTGTCTATTGTATAAATATTGCATACCTCCACAGCACGCAGCGTTTTTTTTCATAGTATTAGTACATTTTTATAAGAATTTCATATCATAACGTGTGTATTAGTTCCCATGAATCGTTTACGTAGAACATTTGCAGGTTCTCAGTTTTCGTAACCTTGGTTCTAGTTCTGTGCTTGCAATTACTCATCACAGTCATCCATATATATTTATAATCTTCTGTCTTTGTTTCACTACCTAAATCTATATTGAGTGAATAGGAAAGGAGTAACGATGCCGATACTAACAAGGATATTTATCGGTGTCAATAGGCCACCGGTAGCCAAACAATGTGCTCGCCGAAATAATGCTAACTTAATTATTCATGTCGTGTTACTGAAAAAGTGAAGCCAAAAATCCGCGCGCCGACCGGTCCGGGTGACCTATTCTTGTTTGACTAATCGATCTAATTAGTTACCGATTCAGTTTCACTTTCGGATCCTGCGCCGGATTTGGATTACTCTAATCTGTACACAGCCTTGGCGCTGATTATTATGCATCGCCCGATGTAGGCATGTCCACTGTTCGTTACGAATATCTTGTATTTAGTAAGAAATATACCCGAGGTGTAAAAACGTTCGAAGTCTCATTTGTTTTGGCAAAAGATTTAATATTGGTTAATGGGTCGGTTATCGGTAAAGTCGATGTTTCCGACGACAATTGGCAGCGGCGACGTTCTTTTGAATAAATACACGTAAAATTTTATTGTTGCATTGACACCAATACGGCGGCGCGCGGAGTGTAGGGCCGTATGGAAAAAGTGGAAATGTGCGTTCAGGCTAGAAAATCGGAACACGGTGACCCTTGTATGGTTAGGCAGACAGGTTTTTGACTTGACAACCATTGTCGAAGTCGATATAACGGTTACGGGTAAAAAAGTTTCAGTAGTTACATCCTGTGTAATTGGCAGGTAATTCGGAATGTTGCCCGACGACCGACGATGTGCCAACCCTGTGCGCCACTACAGATGCCTATATTGAAATAGAATTTCAATTAACCACCGTGGAGTTGAGTACCTGCCTACATAGCTCATATTGCCATTTTATCTGAAACTGATTTTAGGCTTGGTTGATTTAACGATTGTAGATGTGGTTAAATTGCGTCTACTGAATTTATTAACACGAGATTTTGAAAACGAGAGTAAATTTTTTCGTTAACTCCCGAGACGCCAATTAAATATTTTTTACTTGTCTCACATTAATGGGATACTTGAATTAATTAAAGTAGATTAAATTAGAAAAATATCTGTTCGCAACATGCGGTGTAAGTTAATGCATAATGTTAGCAATAATTGAATAATATCAATTTATCATGCCGGCGCATGATTGATTATGATTATTCAACATTGTGTATCATATCATGTCATTTATAAATTAAGCTGTACATAGAAGGAGTGGAATTGATATCTTAATTATTTGTGACAAGCTTTTGCTTGCGGCTTGTTTATTTCGACTTTAACAAAGTGTAAATTTATTTCTTCGCTTCTAAGCAAACTCTAATACACTTATAAATTTGCATATATGTATGTCTATGTGAAGTTGGTTATAAATAAAAATACATAATATTTACACATACACAATGTATAGTGGCGTTGGTATCTCATACCGAGGATGAAATATACCTAATTTAAACTTAACTTACTTAAATTAAATAGTTAGACCCAAGTTATCTGAAGGAATTTCTGGGTATGATAATTTTATCCCAGATATGGTTGTTTTGTTTCAATGCACGGGGCATCACGCCTAGAAAGGCTAGTATGAACTTCATACTAGCTTCTACTTCCAACTTCATACTATGAAGGTCAGTTCTGGAAGACGATATCTTTTATGTCGTGTAGTGACGTCACTACTTTACAATACATATACCCGCTGTGAACGTGGCAGTAACGGTACGGTGCGGTAATTACTTTACCCGGTAACAGGGATGAGGTTTATCCAATAGAACTTAATACGATGATAACTTAGTACTTACACTAACCATCGATAATATAATGTACCGTTACATCGATATTCAAACGTAAACATTGCTAATTCGAACTCAAAAAAGCATTGGATGTCGAAGCAATATCCAACTTTAGTTAGGTATTAAACCTACTGTCTCTGGAAGTCATGATGTTGAAGTTGTATATTTTAATCGAATATCTGATTGTAATTTTCGCCCTTTAACCCAAGAATGTGTGTTAAATGCATCCAAGTCACTTAAAAGAGTAGGTTGAGTTAGATACCTACATTACATTGTACACCAGCTGTAGTACGTGTAGCACAGCACGTCACTGTGCCTACTCACGGCACACGCAGAATGAATCATTTCTCCGAAGTAGCGTTTTACGGTTAAACCTGTTTTAAGTATTTGTTCATGCAAAAAATACAAGTAAAGTACACAAATAATTATAGTAATATGTGTAACATCACAAGTGTGGATTTCGTTGATAATTAAGAAAAGCTATCTATGACCATTATATGATCAGTATTGTACCACTGATAGTGGTATAGCACCTCTTACCAAACATATTAACTAATAAAATGAATGCCCTTAAAAACAGTAACCGATATTTTTTGGTTTCATCTAACTACAAAACTCACAATAAAAATACATATATACAGATATCGTGCTTGCCCCAACAGCTGCACACCAAAACACATCATATGGAAAGAGAATACGCGAAAGTGCAACAGCCTGCGCCGTTCGACAACCATACGCAGCACATGAGGCCAAGAACAATATTTGCTAAGCTCATTGACGCCCGTACACGTGGAACGGTATCTTGAGTAGTCACAGACATCAGTGTTGTTAATTGACTTGCTGTGACCAGTGGTGTCACTCGCGCAAACAAACTTACCACAATATCAAGCCCATTACGTGTTGACTGAAAAAAAAATTGCTTAGCTGATGTTGCCAGTTGCCACGCCATGTATGGAAAGTGCTTGCCAAATTTTAAATTTATAATTTTTTGCACGATGAGTCGGTGAGTGCTGAACTACTACAACCAATATATGTTAAAAAGTTGTAAAAAGCGTATATAAACGCTGGTTGGTGTGTGTAAGAAATATAAATAGTGTGTTTAATAGAACCTAATATAAATACAAAACAAAATGCTAATACCTACGACATATTTAAATTAGGAAATATGGTTGAAATTATGAAACGAACTCATCAAAGTTGTGGAAACAGGCATCTAGTGGAAGGTGTTAACTAATACAGATTTCTCAAGATATGTCGCACAGTTCCGCTGCGAGCCTAGTTGGTCTCGACAGCTGTCTGTTCCTGTTTCATCCATGAAATCAATAAAAACTGACTTTCTGCAATAGCAATCATGCGAAGCTAAAAAACTTGTCAATTGCCCACAGCCCCGTGTGAAAGTGTAAGTTTGTGCCCATCCATTTGCCGTCCTTACCTGCGATTGTTTTATCTATGCTTATAGGAAACCTTTATATTTTTCTGCCAAGACATCGAAACGGCATTGATTGGTTCTTTTATGGCGTTGCAAAAAAGATGCAGCTGCTCGTACCCATATTAGCGGGTTTATAGCGAAAGGTGCAAGTAGCCAACATAAAACGGACTTTGTTTTATCCACTTCTTTATGGGTTACCACCGAAGCTAGTACTGAAATAATAGTAAATACAACGTTGATAAAACAGCGTCACTTGTATCAGCGGCATCTATTCATATTATTATTAACACCTTTTTCAATCACGAGCTTTTAGAGTTTTAAGACGCAACAATTTCCAACGCTATCAGATGTTAAGTAATAAACAAAACAGCTAATAACGATAAAAACGGTGTGAGAAATGTAATATCCCTCCATATTGGAAACGAGGTCAATAGAATTTGATAAATAGGTTTTCGCCAGCGATGTATTGGCTTCACGGAATAGTGGTTCAGAAATCAGATTGAATGCTTCGTACATTAGCCCTATATGGCTGAAAATAATTTCCCCTTAGACGTGTTTGGTGAGCTATATAATAAAGGGAATAGAGTTCAATTTGTCTAGTGGTAAATTATAGTAAGTGACAGGCAATTAATTAAATTCACATTAGTTTTTCCGCGTGTAGCAGCAGCGGTACTGAGAGAAATTCCTTATTCCACGACCGGATCGACCGACTGCAGATCGAGTATGTTACATTCCAGTTTCAATTACAGTAAACTTAACGTTGGCTTTTATTGTATCAATCTGATGACTGGTATCAGTACATATTGGTTTTGAAATAAAATATACATTAAATATTCAAAAAACTATATTAAAAAATAAACTTTAAAAATATGAAGCTTTAAGCCTTAGAAAATTGTTTCCCAAGTTCTACAACATTTTGTTACAAAGTTTTTTGAAATTTTTTATTAGTTTCCATTAAAATATATTGTAACGAACATTTGGATGCTTATTTACTTATCCGTTTCTAAAAACAGTTTAAAAAATGTAGTCATATTTATACTTACATTCAATAAATTGAAAGAATTATGTAACGAAATTGTACAAACGTAATAAACTGTAAATCTAAGCTATAAAACGGAGCCGATTTTATGGCACGCTAAAACGTTTGATACGATTTATCCACTGAAATGGAAAGTAAATAAAATTTATTTTTATGATGACCAAACCAGTTTGGTGACACACTTGTTTCTTCCGCTTATTTTGCATTACTCTCAGATTTGTCGTGTGCATGCAAATGGTAACATATCCGCTTTATAAACGCATTAATTTAATATCCTTTTCCAATAGTGCTAATTGGTGCTTAATGTGCGATAAAATACCTATTTTATATCAAGATTAATGGAAATTTTAGTCGACGCTAAATTATTGCAAATACAATTTATAGGCAGGGTACGTCTTCCTTTACAATTTTACTGGGCGTAATATTTCGTAGGAACATGCTCAATCCGTGGGTATTTATCGATAACCTTCTCAATAGCAATATGATGGTATTATACGTCCCTTGAACCTAGATGTAATTAAGAGCTCTTATAAAGATAAATGATAAGCCAACCCGTCTTTTGTGATGCCGGCACTATAAATTCAGCATTGACTTTACACCCGGAGCACTAAGTCTGTGAGCAATATAGCCTGTGTTCACATTTACGCGCAATAAAAAGTTAATTTTATGAAAAGTTTTGTAGCCATTTGAGAGTACCGAGGAGCGTTAAAAATATTACGGAACTATTTATAGGCAAATATTTCTGATAGATTCCAGGTAGAAGCTTTTTTGTATCATTTTCGTGATGCTTGGGTTGTGTGATTCAGAAGTCGTGGAACAGACCTAAATCTCGAGATTTTATTTCGTCACAAGATCATGTTTCCCGAATAATAAAAGCTAAGACTCTTGAAAACTAGTCGTGGACTTTTGCACGGCGGCCGGTCACGCGCGTAGTGAGGACACGACAGAATCTGTCCGGGCAATTAGTAGAACACAGCAGGAGGGGCGACGCCGTTATGTCCGGCTTTTTCACTAGCATCCGTTTCGATTCGACTAGCACGCTATAGCTACATTTATCGATTCATTTATATTTTGTAATCGAATTCCTGTCCTCGTATAACTGGCATGAGGCTGTGAAAAATGGACGGTTATTATGTTAAGTTAGATGATCATTGAAACAGCATCGATGTTAGAAATTGATTGAGGTGTGACTATGGTTGGGTCAACGAGGTCAATGTGATTTTTTATGTAAAATTCCCTCTTGTGTATGCGTTACTTTCATATAAACCCAAACAGATTGAGATAAGTTATTATAAATAATAGTTAGGGATTTATTTGTAAGTAACAAGTCAAAGGTGCGAACGAATGATGGATATTCTTTCACATATGTGTTCGCTAATTGGCAGCTGCACATGCTGTCACATAAACAAGGAACAAACAATTCATCATAGTAGGAACTTACTTTCTACGCCAAGTGGCCAAGTTCAAACATTTGGCCTCGTGTGCCGCGGCAATGTCAGATAATCTCACATAGATAATCTGCCGTGACCCGATCTTGTCAGTAGCGAAGGCTGCTACATACGGAGCCTTATCTATCAATCTTACTTCTTTCAAATGCACAAATATGCGAAGCAGTATTAAATATGTAGATTTACCTTGTGCTTCTACAAACATACATAAAGAAGGTGCTGAAGATATCGCAGGGTCGACAAAGACTACGGTAGGTCCCTGTTTACCATCAGCCGGGACGGGCCCTATGCTTATTAATTTAAGTAATAGTTAAAAGCACAGCTTATTAACAGTTTTATTAATACATACGATATGTCCTGAAGTATAGACATATTAATAAAAAGAATGAAAAGCAAAATATGTGCGATCTCAATATACATACAAGGAACTCTAAGAAAATTACAACAAGCAATATTTTCCAGTACTGTTCCAAAATTCCACATTGAATACTACCAGTCCTTGTCCGTCCATCAGTGTCTGGAAATATTTATTGTAATAAAGCAGGTGTAAGTGCAATAATGTATCTGCATATATGTTAATGTCAAGGGAAACCCGCGTGCACATCATATGGAGACCGATTGTTATTTTATACCAATTAGATATAATAGTGTCCTTTTCGCAATAGATGATAGGTCTATATTTGAGTAGGCTGTGGGAAGTAGAACTCTTTGTAAATTTTAACCGTTTTCTAAGTTCTAAATTTGTTCTTTATAAATTTTACTGTGATTTCAGTTGGTGCAAGCAAATCTGTAATAGTTAGATGGATTGAACCAGTGGAATGTGAACGCCAAATTTTGAAACGCATTTCAGACATCGAACCATCAAACCGATATCTAACTGCCTGATCTCGAGGCTATAGGTAATAATGCAAAATGTATCCTCTAGTCATTCAAGCTGGAATGTCAGGTACCTATTCTATATGGCTTATATCACAAGGCCCACAATCCGGCGTCCACTTATTCAATTCCGATTGAATCTGAGTCTGTCCGTTGACATGCGGGCACACAATCATACGGGCCGCTTGAATATACAAATTAGTTAGACGCTTCATCATAGGAATTTGATTTATAGGTATGTGAGTTACGTACAGAACATGTTTCAGTAATATTAAATGTGATTTTATTTGAATATATCATTGCTAATGTTCATCTCGTTACCCGACTACAGCAAATTCCATAGGAAGAGCTAAATTTTTGGCAGTCAATGTATCTTTCTACTTGTATTTACGTATGTTCCACCCACCATAGCGTCTAAACTGCTTATTCGATCTTGATGAATGAGTTTCATATATTAAAAGCCGCGATAGTAATGCACATATACATACATATACTTGTCAATATGTTAGAAAAAACATATAGAATGGACGAAAATAATCTTTGTATACTTATTTCTTTACGATAGTGGCGTATCTTAAAAAGATATATGCTTTCTTATTTTTAGTAAATAATACCGGTCGTTTCTATTTTACAAAAGGTGCTTTATCAGCCATTTATCTGTGATGCTTTAGACAAAAAGAAAGCAAGGCAAGTAACAAAAAGTGGGACACAATAATTAATTCATTTTATTTGTTTCAAAGGTTGTCCGAGTTTTTGTAACAAAAAGTTTGAGGATTTTCTTTCTCGTTGAAACAAAACTGGCATTAGGATTAATGTCGAATTTTGTTACCGTGAGGTAGCTCTAACCTACTTTATACTTATTATTCATGTAACTTATATTAGTTGAAATGCTTATTATTTATGCGATGAGATGGATACAATTGTAAGTGAACTACCTCGTATTTATATCCCTTCGCATTCCTTACCCACATTATGATAAAAAAATTAGGTGTGGCACTCGGAGACTACCGCGGTAAAGCTATTGCATAGCATTTTTTATCAACTTATGCAATTATAATTATTTATTTATTTTATTAATGCAGTATTTTTTATATACCTATATACTTTCTCACAAACAGCTGATTACGGTAGTTTTCCAATACAACCAATGCAACCTAAAGGCGGGTTGCTGAACTAAAGAGACAAGCGTGATATTTCAAAAAGTCATTAAAAGTTCTGGTATTTATCGATAGATGGAACTAAAAATTATCACCGCTTTTTTTCGTTACGGAATTTCTGGATTCGGTCCCCACGCTCAAGGCCCGCGATAAAAGCTATGCAATAGCTTAAAAAATATGTCTGTAATAAAAGTTAATTGCACAAAACTTTAGCTGAATGAATAGACTGTCTTTGGTACCTTTATGTTAACATTAGCTCTCTTCTTAAACTATGTCTCTTGAATATGAAATAGCACTAAACTTATCTAATTAAACTTGTTCATCAAAGCTTCAGTTTATTCCGTGCGTCCGACAGTGAGTAAACGAAATTTGAACTCTGTTACAATGCCTCAAAGTTTATTGTTGTTGATAAAAGAACATAGATGCGTTCTGTTCTTCCGGGAGTTTGCAAGTGTTGACCTACTTTGCTATTAGTGTGTCTTGATGGTTTGTGAAATTCAGCGAGTTTGATAGTGTGTTGAACTTGATATATTTCTATACAACGCCACTATGTATGTACCTATCGCAGATAGAACTATACAAACAACAAAGTGACGTCGATTTTTTAAACATGTAGTGCGTGGACAAGGCTTAGTTTAAATGTATTCGTTGTATGTGTGTGCGTGTAATTGTGTATATGTACACTGCAAGGCGTAGTTTTAACCGGGGCGTCACTTCGTTGTTCGCACTTCCATCTACCTTTTCATTTGATCTGAGTTTCAGGTAGGTTTTATCACAAAGTTGGTGCAGAAATGTAATTCAACAACCAAACGAACTTCTCGCGATTAACATCAAATTTTTATTGGTATCAAAGATATGATTCAACTGATGTAAGCCATGAATGTGATCATTGTAACGTACCGTCCGACCAAATTACAATATCACTGTGATTGTTTTGTTTCGTCTGTTTGCATAACTCGACGGGATTGAAAACAAGCATTCAGTTGTGTTATCGTAGCTCGTGATCTTTTGTCTGATGTGCATAGCAAAGTTATGTATTTTTATTAGAACAGTATTATGCCTTGGGAGTTTCGTGTGACGGGAATTTCTACTATCTTCTTCTTTCTAAAGATATGTGTACGCCAACATCATCCAGAATAAAGTTATACGACACCATAAACTCATATCACGGTGAAGAAATCGTCCTGTTGTGACCAAACCTTAATTTAAATTTCGGGATCTAATGTCAACAGCCCTTTCAGGAGAAGGTCCTTGTTCTTATAAGTAAGCTTTGCTACTGTTTTCTCAATGTCATTGACCGGTGGTATAGGTATTATATCAAAAACGTTCGAAGTAAACAAATTTATCACTAGAAAATAATAGCTACTCTCTATGGTCT
The DNA here is from genome assembly GCA_951449985.1 of Falcaria lacertinaria. Lineage (NCBI taxonomy): Eukaryota > Metazoa > Arthropoda > Insecta > Lepidoptera > Drepanidae > Falcaria > Falcaria lacertinaria. The sequence continues at coordinate 2,515,453 of OX602111.1, forward strand.
ATCAGTCAACAAACTACGGACGGCAATTAAGAAAGTCCATTTATACCTGAAAGCTTTTATAATGAAAAGAAAGTAATATTCAAGAGAGTTTCTATAAATTTTCTCTACGAGATAGGAAATAGGCGGTGCAGTGACACAAGAGTCACTTGTGGATGTAATGTGTCCGCAATCTGCCTGTAAAACTTGTCACTGGCAGTTAGGAAACGATAGTTATAATATATCCGAATTAAAATTCAAATATATTCAGCCAATGACGGATTTATCGGCGGAGTAATGCTCGCAGCGCTAAGTACCGGGCTCAGTACAGTTAGACGCACGCTGAGGACAATGTGTTTCATGTTAATTGCAGGCGCACTCTTCCGTTTTACTCTTGTGTTCGTTGGGTATGCAATGGACAAGTTTTTGGGCCTATTGTTTGTTAGAATTTTCAAGTACATTAAGTGCTGTCTGCAAAAAAATCACCAAATGGATAAATATTTCCGTGTTCTGTGACGTAACCTTCCTCCGAGTGGAGTTTTTGAAAGACGATTAGATCATTTGATTTGTTTTTTCATCGGCACAACTGCAATGACGGCAGCTGGGTTTTCGATGTTTAAACGTTTTACAGAAAACATAGCATAATAATACCCGTTGTTCTCAAAACACATGGTGCTAGTCTTTGTTTTATCTTGTTCGCCCTATGTATGCTGATTGCATTTACATAATAGATGCGACAGACCCCTCCGGGCAACCCTCGCATTGATTGCATAAGCCCTTCCACACAGTCTGTACCTACCTGACTACGAATGCATTTTTAAGAATTGACTCGCTGTCCAATTTTCTCGTACAGTGTTTAAGAATGCATACATTTTATTTGTACTAATATTTTTATTGCACATGTCTTTATTATGTTCATAATATAGGAGTATTGTCCTAACCTCATAAGAAAGGAAAAGTGGATTTGGATCCCACGAATCCCCAGAGCTTTCTTTCCTACGACTTGTTAATTCACGACCAATGTTCTTCCGTTGTAAAATTTTCATGTTCTGCGAGTAGGTATGCTAGAGTTACAAAGAGATGTAATGTATTACATAAACTTACTTTAAGTACTTTCATTGCAATTAAGAAAATTTCAGAGCGAGGTAAAGTATTAAACTACTAGACAACACAATTTGTTCGTTATTCCGTTCGTTTCGTAACCTTACCCCTTCAGAATGTCCTACTTTCATTTTCATCTAGCAAGGGTTATCCGACCCCTCATTGTGAACAACGGCCATAAGTGACAATTTATTGGCTATTTTATAACAATGCAGACAAAAATTTACGATGTGATAACGTACATTTATTCACTAGGAGATTTCTAATAAATCCCCTAGACTTTAGGACTGTCTGCAATGCATGATCATAAATCTATTTGGATTCGTGCGCTTAAATATACGTTCAAGTTTATGATCAATCCAGTCATTTGTATTTTATAGATCTTTTGTGTACCTACTCTGAAAAAGATTATCAGTGATTGATGGTTTAATAATGAATATGATAGACTTTAAAATAGGTTCTCTCTTTTTGATATTATTTGTCATTCTTTCTGTATAGTGACTATACTATAAGTCCTAGTATTTCAATATTTTTATCACAATATTGAAATCTCCCACATAAGCTGTTATGTACTTATGTATTATATTAGACTCCATTTTACAATTCAATGAGTCGGCGCATCGAACTAGAAGCACTTCAGCATCAAAGATGCATCGTGAATTCTGCATGGGTGCATAATGAGAGCTTAACAAAGCGACAGCACGGCTCCCTCCCTCGTCGGCTCGGAGGGCGCGTGGCAGTCACGTGCGAATAGCTTTGCATTCTACACACAGCAGTGGAAATTCATGTACCGTGTATCCTACAGAAGTGATGTGTTCATTACCCCCTGGATGAGAACGGATGCGATTTCAGACTTTATTTAGATAAGGAGATTTTGTAAATTTGGTATCTACCTCAAATGCTCACAGTTATGTGGTGCTTTACGTTGCGTTGCGTTGCGTTGTGTTGTGATGTGTTTGATATTCGGTTCTGCCGAATTTGAATTTAACTATCGTAAACTTTTTGCCGCATTAACCGATTCTTTATAGAATTTAATTAATAAAAGATTGCCTTAATTATTATGTGATGCTATGGCCAATTCCCCTGGATCACGTTCAACTTCTTCCATTATTGTCACAATTTATTACCGTTCGTATCGGTCATGTTAATCTTATTTCCATTTCCTTTGCAGATCATTATTGCATAATACTCGCTTAAATTACGTATCTATTGCGTAGATTTTATTATCCTTTACTTAATATGCGAAGTAGACATTCTTTTCTAATTTATGCAGCGTCGTGTATTAAGTCATTTAACGACCATGCAGTCGAGACCAATTAACTCCAAATAAAAACATCAACGTAGTACATAAAACCTAGGTGTATCTCGACCGTGGCTGGCCAATTAAATAATTATTAACTAACCAGATATTCCGGAGGCTATTTTAGACAACAATGCTGTCTGGAATTTTATTAAATTTTAACTTTACTGCAATTAAGTGAGAGTGAAATGGCAGCTAAATGCTATATTGATACTTATTAGAAACACTCCGTCACGATTTTTGTTGCATAATGGCTGTGTTACACAAGCCAGCTATATAAAGCTAAGAGGCTATTAACAAATTTACATAGCACTCTTAAGATAACGCTCCGTTTGGGAACTTTTCGCTGTAAATTTCAAAATTCTAGACTCAAAAGTGTTTTAATGACCTATTGTTATAAATATTAATTGCGGAATCACCATTCACGATCTGTACGTAATTCGATCTGATCAAACTATTTTTTCAACACTATCTTGGATGACAGGTCGGATTAGATGCGCTATCAAATGCCTAGATGAAGCAATTGTTTGAAGGCTAGAGCTATTGTGAAAACGTCAGATGGCAGTTTCTTTCTCGTAAATTATAATGAATCATTAAAAGCCAGTAATTTAATTCAGAGGAAATTAAGGCTCCCATTTAAAATCATTTTATTCGACAGCAATAGACTTTCAAATTGAGAATTTTAATGCATATAAATGGTTTAATTAATGTTTTTTACATAAAACAATATGCGCTGGATCTTTTACTTCACTAGATATGTACCTTACTGAAAGGTCATCTCTACAAATTGCACGAATCACACATCAAAATGAATCTATGAAATTAGACAAAGATGACGCAAACACAGCCATCATCAACGGTTCACATTGATTAATTTCGTCATCGTATTGTTGTCGGTCGCAGAGCGTGACCTGCCCGCTGACTGACCTGTTTTGAGCAACTCTTTGTTCAAATAAAAAAATCTGTAGGTAATGCGCCAGCTGAATTCGTTTACATGATTCCGTAGGAGGGCGAAATGGCTAGTATTGGCGTCATGGTACAGCTGAATGCTACTGACCAACACTCTATTTATAAGCTCCCCTGTGTCTATAATCATTGAGCTGATTTATGAAAGACAATTTTAAATTCAATAAGTAAGTAATAACTCCCATTCTCAATTGTAATGAGTAGGAAAAAAAAGGGAGTTATATTTCAGTAACATGAATGTTCGTGTTAGGTTTTATTAAAATAAAATACGCATAATTTTAGAAGGATAATAATAAACTAGTACACATCAAGTAGATCTATAAATACCTACACATGTTTTTTTCTATACACACATCATATAAGGTATGTTTATGATTAAATAGTCCAAAAAACACAATACTTTATCTCCACAGGGTGCCTTAATTTAGTCAACGTAACCCTAAAAAATATAGCGTCGAATAACGCAATACAATGCGCGTGCGCTATTGTCCACATTATGCGGAAGGGCTGAGATTAGTTCGCCCCCAATGTACGCCCTTTGGGGGTCTGCATTGTGCGTCATTCTCACGGGACGAGTGTGCAAAACATTTGTCAATTTGTGATGTCATGGATTTGATGACGTAGAATGGTTTATGGTTTGTAAAGAACTGTTAAAGCATTATATGAAAAAATAGCCCAAAATAACATGCTTACGCGCTATTAATAAAAAAAATCTATTAACGAAATAAATTTTAGATTAAAATATTAGGTCCTTACATATGAAATTGGCGTTTTTCGTACTGGCCACTTTAATCACGAATTTCTCCTCTTTGGTAAGGAATTCCAAATTCAAATTTGTACAGCTATAGACTCATGTATTTGTGCTTCGATGATCGTCATTCATTTGTTTTATTTCTTCTGTTTTTTTCTGTTTGCGTCACTCATTTTACAAAATGGAAAACCTTAAATATCGCATTATTTACGAGTACGAGTTCCGCCGTGGCACTAGTGCTGCGGAAACAACTCGAAGGGTGAATGATGTGTATGGCGGTCGTGTTGCAAAAGAAAACACAGTTCGTTTTTGGTTCCAACGTTTTCGTTCTGGAAATTTCGACCTGCAGAACAAGCCCCGTGGACGGCCTGAGACTCAAGTTGATAATGAAGAGTTGAAAGCTATTGTGGAAGCGGATCCATCGCAAACCACGTCCGAGTTAGCTGCAGGCTGCAATGTTAGTGATAAAACTGTTTTAATTCACTTGAAGCAAATTGGGAAGATTAAAAAGCTTGAAAGGTGGGTACCTCACGAATTGACTGAAACAAACCGGCAAACGCGCGTCGACTGCTGCGTTACATTACTAAACCGGCACAATAATGAAGGTATTTTAAACCGAATCATTACCTGTGATGAAAAATGGGTTCTTTACGATAATCGGAAGCGCTCAGCGCAATGGTTAGATCCTGGCCAGCCAGCCAAATCCTGCCCCAAGCGAAAATTAACCCCAAAAAAGTTACTTGTAAGCGTTTGGTGGACTAGTGCCGGTATTGTTTATTACAGTTTTTTCAAATCTGGCCAGACTATTACGGCTGATGTCTATTGTCAGGAATTGCAAACCATGATGGAAAAGCTAGCGGCTAAACAACCTAGGCTGGTCAATCGCTCCACGCCACTGCTGCTTCACGACAACGCTAGACCACACACTGCGCTACAGACGGCTACTAAATTAGAAGAGCTTCAATTGGAAAGTCTAAGACATCCTCCGTACTCCCCGGACCTTGCTCCAACAGATTACCATTTTTTTCGAAATTTGGATAACTTCTTGCAAGGGAAGAAATTCAACTCCGATGGGGCAGTCCAAATCGCCTTCAAAGATTTTATTGATTCCCGTCCGACTGGTTTTTTTAGTAAAGGGATCAATGAACTACCTATGAGATGGCAAAAGTGCATAGAAAATAATGGTTCATACTTTGATTAATTAAATATATTATATTAAAAAATATTCGACTTTTTGTTCCTCCCATACAAAACGCCAATTTCATATGTAAGGACCTAATATTATAATGATATAATTTTATCCTAAATGCACTAGAGATCGTCTTAGCTAAAATTTCTTCAGTGCGTTCTAGAAACAAACTTATCAAAATCTAAGTGGAGTATTAGAGTTCACAATTTTATCTAAGACAATATCTTGCATAAGATATATGTACTATCCAATCATTACGATATGAAAGAAATTAAAAAAATATATTTTATTATTTGTATTCACGTTTAAGTATTAGGTACAAAGAGAAACTAAGCCAAAGAGTAATACACACACATGCCACCCTTGTTTGCGAAAAAAAACATGCAACCCTTATTCCATGTGCATAGATAATTGATTGAGAACCGTCCTTAATACAGTTTATCTATGATAAATTAGACGGATCAGCTATCCGCTTAAGTGAAACAGTACGACAGCTATCATACTGGTAGATTATTAGAATTCAAAATTCGTATAAAAGAGAATTTCTAATTTTGTATTTGAAGAAAATATTGATATTTTCTTATTCATGTAGTGGCGCCCAATCCTCTCTTTTGTATGTAAAAACTGTCAGGACTCATAAATATAATTTTAGGTACCTGTCAAAATGTGTATGTCTTTGTTGCTATTCTATTCAACTGTTTCGGGAGCAGGAAAAAAATTCGTCTGTTTCGAAAACGCAAAATGTCTAAATGTTTGTACGACGAATACGCCGTCGAACGCACATTGATAGTCTTCCTGCTACTGGACATCATTTGAAGTGCTTTCATTTGCCAACAAGCCCTTGTCATATTTCTCGTATAATGTCTCTAAATTGCCTAACATTTGCTTCGTCACAAATGTCAGTCGTCACCGGTGACACAGTCGGGCGCGCACCCCACTACAATCGCCCCATCTTCAAGCACCTTGTTCACATTCCGTGACTGCACATGACGGTACATCACCTGCCGCCATTTTCCCACGGAAGGGTGCTTTGATGGCTTATAAACAAAGGTGAGGTATCTTTAGTAGCGTCAGAGGAAACATTGAAAAGCCGCGATAGTAATATGGGGCACAGAATTTGTATATCATTTAAGTAGTAGGTAAAATATACATTATACAGTGTCATATTATGTGATTTTACAGAAAATATAAATGGAAGAAAGATATTAATGAATGTAGAAGAAGGGAATGGTGGGCAAGGTAAGACTGAAATGGCGCCCTAGAGTCTCTTCTTACCCGAAAGGGAATTGGAATATAATTGTATTGATTTCAATGTTATCGTACGCTTCCACATGTGCCTTTTGGTCACGCATCAATGTAATGTGCTGTTGCCGTAGGGAATGAAGGGTGCAGATGCGTATCGAATTTGTATCAAATTATCGTAAAATTGCTGCAGTAAATTCAGTTTTAAACCTGTATGTATAATTGTATATTGCTCGTTATTTAGTTTCATGTTGCAGTGATCAGTGAAGTTGCGTTTTTGATCGTTTGCTTGAACATAATTTATTTCCCTTCGCAGCTCAAATTCATTCGAGTAGATCACGACGTCAGGTCATTCCGATGGTTTTCAATTATTGCCATTCCCACGGCTGAATCAACGTCTGATCTTTATTATCTTTGCATTATTTTATGAAACTAGCTGGCCAGCTCGGTATATTCGTTCTTATATATGTACTCGAGATTATATTTCATTTTCATATTCTCGCTGGACATTGTTCGTGATAATAATGGTAATGGGTATTGCAGTCAGATGATGACGGCATCCTAAGACAAACAAACAAGTAGATCGGATGCTATTTACACCGCCTAACAATTATCACAGGCCAGTAATAGCTGAACGTGAGCCGTGTGCATTTAAATATTCATGCCAAGACAAGTTTACATTAGCCTTCCAATGATACGAAACATTGTTCGGCGGACTTAACGGGGTCGAGATAGCGACTGCAGCGTACTGCAATTTGTAATAATCTTCTTGGAGCGATCCCTTGTTCGCTGCCTTGACCTAAAATCGTGAGTGGGTACCGCCCGCCGCCGGCGAGCGCGTGCGCACACCATTCGTGATGTCAGAGGTCCACCGGGCGTTACGTATTTATGAGATAAGGTAACGAGACATCTTAAAGATAATCGCCTCGGTTGCTTTTATGGACTTACTTAAATAGGTAAAGGGCAAAGTTACTATTTTCCCGTCACTGTTAGCCGAGCTGTGCATATACTTAAGCAGCGATAAAATACTTACTACCTATGTATTATTATACAAATTCTGTTGTAGTATTATTTGCTTAGTTATTTAGTGGCTCATATGGGCAATATTTTCCTTGTAAATATACTTTTTAACTTAGACTTTTTCATCGATATCCTTGACTGTGCCTCGATCTTTACAAACTCGCAGATTTATCACCGGGACTTCAGGCTTGGAGCGTGCGCTTGACATTACAATGCCTCGTCTATTACCCGCAAGAAATGATCTATCTCATAGGCACAGCTAGATAAGTTTCCGTCGTGACGTTGTCGCGTACAATCCCCCTGTTTATAGCCTTTACCGCTCACAATGATGATATTCTGCCACCGAAGGACGTTTAACGAGAAATGTTAGGACTAACTTTCTGCTCATCTTTTACTTTGATGGGTAGGGTCAGATGAGTTTAATATAAGAATTGTGAAAGCTGCTCCAATAACTACTTGTATACAAGTTGCTCCCAAAAACTTACTCCAAGCACTTCCTTTAAATAATCTTGAACCATTTTCCACTAAATTCTTTAAGCCATTGCATTTCCTCCTTCTATCTTCATTTGTTATTCGTTTGCACGAAATAAATTTATCGAATCGATCTCGTCCGCGCTGCAATGCGGTTGCGTTCAGCCGGTAATAAAACTGAGCATGATAAATCTTCTAATGAATGGATATACGTTCACGCATACGTAACTCGGTATCGCTATCGTGGTAACCTTTAGCTCCTACCATGTGCTTTATCGCAAAACATTAACTTAATAGTTACACTCCCGAATGTACGCTCAATAGTGTGAGCCTGTACATTAATTAAACTCCACGTGCAGTTTATCATTGTTGTTGCTACATCATTATTGTGAATGGGTCTCTCTCAGGGTGTTTCATTTAATTTCGACATAATTTCCAAAATATCTGATGCTATCTCGTGCTCCTTGAACTGGTTTTCTAATATTTTCATTGTTAATTTCAGTGTTACTTACTACACATAGGTCCCACATGACTTAATTTGATATTATTATGTTAGATTGCATTTGCAGACGTTCCTCTGTAGTGTAATCTACGCAATGTAGTACATTTTATGAATTGTTTTCCTTGATTCATTGTTAACGACCTACAACCGTTGGTCCTAATGAATAAATCATAACATTTTCCTAATTCACGTCATCTTTACGTGCGCTCTGTTCTTTGAATCTATTATATAAACATACGAGACTTGCCAACGTTATAGCACAAACAATGTGTACAAAAAAAAATACAAAACGGCCCATATACATCGGATATTTTAGTCTGAGGGCTGGAAAATGACCAAGTTCACAGTGATATTATGGCACGTAAAGCTACCGCTGCAAACTTTACAATCACGGAGAATCTAGTTTCCAGCGTGGAATTATTATTTTCTATGTCAATGTGCAGTCCTATCACTTATTGTCCGTATACCTTTTAGACATAATGCATCGGTGCAATTTTTGTGAACGCACGTTGTCGCGGTTGTTTTTTACTGTATCCCATCTCTGACGTTTTAACTCCATGAAATCGTATCTCATTTATCAAAACATTTACGATGTAATTTTTTGCCTCCTCATTATTTACCCTACGGAGTTGTATCTACGCAGAAAGTAGCGGTCCCGCTTCCGGCATCTTGTCGTGATCATTGTCTGGTTTTTGTTATATTTGACCATCGATTATGACGTAACATTATTTTGTTACAACCTGTTGCCCATGAATAAGTTACAAAACTTAATCATTACAGGAAATAAATTCGACCAAAGTTTCCGTCAGTTCACTTTTACGCACCATTCTTTCTAACAAATGTTTCGCAATGGATAATACTCATATTTACACAACTGTGCGCAATATTTATTGTTTGATGTTGTGTGTTTAGAGTATTTACGTTGACTTCGTTGTTTTTTCATGTTGCTATCCGTGACTTGTATTCATTTGATTTTGATGTTTATAAATACGAGTGTGATAAAGTTTTTTTTTATTATGGGTAGGTTTAAAGAAATTTGTTTCGTTTAACGCAACGGAACTTTGTGTGCAATACAAACATTTGTGATCGATGTTTGTGTTCTACAGTGCGTACTTACACAGCTTGAGAGCTTCCCGATGCAAACGAGCCGTAACCGGAATGTAGCGTAATACTTCATAGTTTTTGTTTGCGGATGGATAACTACCATTTTAACTATTATCGTTGTCTAAGTATTTCCTCGTTGTGTCTTAAAAAATCAAAATAGGTATAAGATCGGCTTTCAATTTTAAGTTTTGTAAACTATGACTCACACTACCTCTAAACCCAGTTATTTTTAATGTGCCCTGGCGCTAAACTACATTTGTATTGGGTATAAGATAATTAGGTCACAACGGGATACCCTGTTTAAAATCGGAATTGAAATTTCCTGAACTCTACAGCCAAATGGTCGGACTATGGATTTCGGAGCTCCTTTAGGAGGTGTTGACAGAACATTGAAAGGTTCATCTGCACATCTATTTTTGAAATATAAGCTTGACAATGCGAGTATTATAAGCATCTATAGGCTACACTGAAACCGCTTACCATAAGGCATGATTTTTTTTTCACCTTTCTAGTATAAAAACAGATATTTATCATCGAAAATGCGTTGAACAATCTCTTAGTTAAACTTTTAAGCAGATTTGAATTATTATAACAAACAAAATACTATTCTTTGATCGCTCATCATGTTACAAAGGAAAACCAGTTTCAAAGAAAGCTCATAGATAAAGCTTAGCGTTTACGTAACCGCAGTTTTTGTTAGCCAACTGAAGGCCGACGTCATCAAAACATCTTGATAGTCCGATGCTATCCGTTATTTCGTAACCGGCGGTGCTGTATCGTGGTATCGAACAAAACTGAATCATACGAGGATTAGGTGACGAGAGACAGCGACTGTGTTTTGTTTGTATAAAGTCAATGATATAGTAGGATATTTTTAAATTATGGTAAGCACTGTACCTCATTTACTCAGAACAAGGAGTTGACCTATCCTTAGCAGGAACGATTAGAAAACAGTGCTATTATAAGTAAGTTATTTGACTGCATTCTTTCTATGGCTAAAAGTACTTTTATGTTGTGGCTGCAAATTTAACCAGTAAACTTTGGTGGCAAATCTACTCAGTTTAAATTGGTTTACGCTCACATATTACATCTTGCGACTGGGCGGGTCTAGTATCTGTATTATCTGCAGAGATCGTGCCCATTAAACAATTCTTTTGTCTACGATGACTTGCAGAGGTACGCTCTCCTTACACTGCACTAGACGTTTGTTACTCTGATCTATCTAATTCGCTTTCTATCTGCCACAACATGATTATGATTTATACTATTCTGTGTTCCTGGTCCCTTATAATATAATATTCCGCTTCCTATGTTTCGTGGTCAAGACTTATATTTCGGCACATTGAGTTAACTCTGCTTTCATTCTATTAGAAACCTTTCTTTACTTTTCGTTTAATATTGGTCTGAGAATCAATGAGTGTGGTACAATGTTTCTGTTCCATGTTCGTTCTTGGATATGATCTCCGTTTATTTATAAATGTATTAATGCAATTTAAACAAGTATGTGAACGCTCTGAAATTATATTAAATGTAACAAACTGGAACTATATAACCGAGATTACATCAAGCGTGTTACAAATAGAATTTCATTATCTACATCAGTCACAGTCCGTTGATCTCCAGCTATTTACTAACACGCAAAGGTGATACAATCAGAACTTGTTGTAGCTTTTTGTTAACTTGAAAAAAGTGCTATGTAGCGTCTATGTAGCCTTTCGCATTAATAACCATATTTGCTATAAAGAATGCATGCTAAGAAAACAATGTAACTTTTGATTGTGTACCAAATATTTTGGAATTAGTTATATCAATGACGCAGTACGCTCTCGTATCGTATCGACTAGATTGGACAAATAGTATCGTAATAGCTATTACCTTGAATTAATCTAGATAATCATTTTCTGTAGGTAGGCCGTTTATAAAGTACTAAAATAATTTATAGATCTGACTGAATCCTAACGATTTCGCTTTTAAATTCTCAACTCTATATTCTCAATACAATTCCTTAAAACCAAATGAGCTGAGAGTTTTGCACTATAATATTATTGGCAAATATTTATAATGAAATGAAATGAATGAATCATTGCTTACATCACAACTGGACACAATACTCTTTGTCATAATGTTATTTCGTTTCCTTTAAATTATTGGGGCTTACACGTCATTGAGACATAAAAATAAGTGAAGAGAGTAAATAACTTAGTTTTCCCTATTACTTGTGTGTGTGCTGTATGTGTTTGTAATACTCTACCTCTGACTGACACTAATAAAAACGTTTTATTCGACAAGCGTCATAGTTTTTTAAGACTAGATTCTCTAGCGTACCCGCTAATAATGTGAGACAATGAGAAATGAGAACGTGCCAATGACATATTTGCTGCAGTATTTATATTTAAACATCTAGGTGGGAATCACCTGTTCCGTTCTAGGACTCTGGACTATTTCTGATCTAGCTAAGTTTACTCTGAGCTGACCTGAAATACACTACTACTATAAGCGATTATGTATGCTTTATGAAATCGGTTCCAGTTCTGCTACGTGTGTGGTTTCAGAAAGGCGTGAAGATGTACGAGTAAATAAACTCATGGGGCGTTATGGTTTAAGCGATAGTAAATATTTAAAAGAATTTTAAATGCTCAATGATTACGACCGCCTAAATTCAATTTGTTTTTTTTTCTGTTGCAGGTATGAACCAGTTGAGAGATAATATCGTTTAGAAAAAAATCTAACGGGAGGGTGAGTCAGAATATTAATATAAAAATCTTTTTCAGGTCATACATACCTAACCCAAAGACACTGTTGCATCATCATACAAAAGGGAATTTATTGTTTGTATATACGTCATACTTCACAGTTATTTGGCGTATTTCATCGTCTAAAAGGGAATATCACATATTTATTTTGGAAATTATTGAACTCTTTGGTTCTTTAATTTAAATATCTTCAGATCATATTTTCTGTATTTGTATTGATGTGAGGTTCATTCAGTTTATAAAACCCTTCTCGCTCCTTGAACATCGCTATCCTCTATTTATTTCTTATTCTATGACATCCCTCTCTTTTAAATAGTAGAACTTGATTCGACATTGACAAAGTCACTAGCAACTTTATGAGTCACGTTTGGTTTGTCGCTCGTTTTATTTTTGTCCATTTGTATTCACCATCGAAACTTGGGTCGATGATTCAGGACATTGGCATCGAAAGCCGATTCGCTTCGGCCACTGTTATCGGTAAATTGGAAAGAATTGAATTACCTCCTCTGTTTATCATGTTTTGTTATAGGGCTAGTGGAAATGTCCTTATTACATAGAATACTAGTGTCACTTAAAAAGTTGAATTACTGACTCACTTTGTGACTCACTCAATCAATGTAAAAGCTCGGTGGTAACAGCCTTCAAACTTCGCAACAAGTATTCCCTTCCTTCAAACAAAATTCAATTAGCAGTACAAGGAAAATGCATGAGGAAGCACTTTGGACTCCTAACTTCCCATTAACGCCTCTTAAAAGGAACTGCATTCATTTGACAATATTTGACGAGGTCATAAATACATACAATGTATTTTTCTAATCGCTAATGGACTCAAATGTTATCTACGTCAAATGGTATGAGATTGATGTAAGTTGCCGCTGAATCACGTGAACCCGAGCCATTCTTATTGATGGCATTTGCAGAAACGGAGTCAACATAAAGCATTTGCTTGTCTGTGGAGCAAAGCAAATAACTTAAATAAAATGCTTCAGTCACATCAATATGAAACTCATGATTTATTATGATGGCAGCAGTGAAAGTGGCTGATGCAGCTAAACCGTATAAAAACTTCTTTTCAACCTGTGTCCTGAGTGATTGATGAGGCCTATTCAAGTGTAAAATGTTTTTCTCGTAGATTGTACTTTGTCCACAGGTCGATGGCCTTTGATCCAATTGAATACCTTACCTGCTGCAGGTGGCTTTACGCGATTATGATAAATGGCTTCGTCGGGTCATTGCACTCTACGATTTTTCTTGTATTCTCAAATCCCGGATCCATTTCCGTTAATTTACATTATGGAAGCATTTGTTAGTGTTAGCGCGTTTATTAAGATTAATTGGAGTAAGTTTGTGTCTAGTGTTAACACCGCTTTGAATAGATGTTTTTTGCTATTATTACCGCTATCTGATTTCTTTCTGAAAGAGAAACAGCTACAGCCACTTCTTTTCGTCTTTAATATTCTTTTTATTATTCATTTATTGATATTTTAGGTCAATGTTATTGCACTGAACGTCTAATATAAATGGATTTTATACGATTTACAAATATCCTTGACATTCGGATGCTGAATTTTTATCAGGTAGTGTAGTAGGTCAACTGAAAGCGTGGATAAATATGGTGAATAAATGAAACTTTATTTAACGCTTGAGATTTAAGACATTGCGACATGTCAATCGTCATTGAAAATTAGATCTAAGATCAGGAGGTGTTTTTTACACAAATTGTACTGTACGTACATTTTATATTATTATTTTTTGTTTCTTGATGGCGCTGTATCTACTGTCTATTTCCAGGGATTTTGTTTGTCCTCATTTTTTCGATCTTCTGACAGATCTTCTATGGTCTTTGACTTTTGTAACAGTTTGGCCAATAATGGAGTACTTTCCTTTTACCTCATTTCTACTTTATAAGATGTTACCTTTCGAGTTGACCGAATGGACACTATGTGATGTCGTAGGATGATATGGTTTCGTGTTATAGGAAGCCTTATTACAATATTTTAGTTTTTGAGAATAATTTACCAAACTGGCAGATACCTACGTAAATTATTATGCTTATGAAAATAACCTTCCACAATCTACTAATCCTCTTTAGCATATCGAACGGTAAATGGACAATACTTGCCCGTAAGTAAGTCTCTTAAATAATTAAACAACCAATTATGTTGTCAAAACAAACTTGGTGGTTGTGCAACTGGTGTTACATGGAGTCATTGCACTTGGTAATGTGAAGGTGGCAGCGCATTAGGCACATGCAATCTGCCTTGACTATTGTTTGTGCTACGTGTATCGTTTTGAAAACCTCTAAAGTACTTTAAAACGATGACCAGAGCTTGTGGGTTAGCATAGAAGTGATAGAATGAATAGCATCTTAATGCATGCGCTTTTAGTGTTACATGTGTAAGAATCATGTAGTTCCATTATAACACAGTAACGCTGCACTTCTTACACATAACATAACAACCCAATTAGCACCCAAACCACTGGACGGTGGCGAATAGAAAACAACAATTTCCATACAAATTGAGAAGATAATGGATGCAGTCAGCGACCGAATTCAGCTCTTAATTGTATGCTATTACCATATTACGTATTTAGTTTTTATGTTTAAAAGACATTAATTTATTTTATATTACATAACTTTTCTGAATCATTTTGTTCGTCAATATTCATTTATTATGTTGGTGAAGTTTGCGAAAGACTTTCTTATTCACTTATTTCCGGCTATTGCTTCGAGTGGGATTGTTATTATTGTGTCGGTTAAGTGCTTCATAAATTACGACGAAAATACAGATTATTGGAAAGCAATACTTCCGTAACTTGGTGTTATAACTCAACAATAGTTAATTTCTTGTTTCACTTATTACCAGCAAAATACAATGCGTCGAATAAAATTGCCATAAATTTTACTTTCCTTCACCTTTGCGTAATGCTAACAACACCTTCGCTTCCTGTGTAAGAGTTTATTTTAGCCAACAATTATTTGTGATTATTACAATTTGTATATTGTATTTTTTGTAACTTCATAATTAAATTCAAATCCTGCTATTTTCTAAGTTTGCTTTGAATTCGTATGTCGAGGTCGAACTGCGAACTTTTATAAACTATGTTTTTCGAATATCAAAGAAAATGTTCACGAACAATAGTCGTGTTTCCGTATTTAAATTTAGTTTGTTTGGCTGGTGTAGTTATGTAATGATTTAATTACTGTTTCGTTTTATTAGGACCACGTCTGTGTGAACGCGAGACGAGGTTGAATTTAATTGGGCACTACTTACCATCTATCGTGTGCACTAGACCACATATCGTAGCTACCATCGTCCTCCACCTTTATTCCTTGTTATTAAGGGTCTTCCGTTTCTCTCTATCAGCTTTTTAGGGTTCCGTGCCCGAAGGGCAGCCACCGTCCGTCTACGTCCAATCGAGTCAAATACCTGCAATATATCAGTAATATCAAAATTAAATCAAATATATATAAATACTAGCTGCCCCCCAGGCTTCGCTCGTGTGGACAATTTTTTTTTTGCATTTATGGGGATGAAAAATAGATGTTGGCCGATTCTCATAGATACCGGATAAGCACAAAAAATTTCATCAAAATCGGTCAAGCCGTTTCGGAGGAGTATGGCAACGAAAACTGTGACACGAGAATTTTATACATAAAATATATATTTGATTTAATATATATATATAAATATAATTTTAATATATATATTTTAATATATATATAAATATATAAATAAATTTACTCAGTTTAGGCATTTATAAGGGCTTGTGTCCGTCCGTCTACGTCCAATCGAGTTAAATACCTGCAATATATCAGTGAAAATCTAAATTAAATCAAAAATCATTTATTCAGTTTAGGCATTTATGAGGGCTTATATTTCCAATAAGTCTATGGATCATAATCCAGATGTTGAATTACGTTAGGACACATAAAATATGTTTGTGAACGTCGTTTATAGTTGTTTATCAAATTACGATTTCAATACTATCGTGTTGTAAAATTGTGTCACAACAATATTAACGATAAACAAAGAAGTCGTCGGTACTGATATAATTACGAACTTCATAAAGGCATGTGGATTGCAGTCAACTAGTTAATCAACAGAAGTATGTCAGAGCGTAGTTATTTATTGATGTCTCAACACCACGATAGACTTCACGCATCATGTGATGGGTGGTATGTTTCAGCCCAATTAGACGTAGAAAACTGCAGTCCACATCGTCGCCATTTTAACTTAGCAGTACACAGTAAAGACAAATGTTCTAAAAAACTTTGCATGTTATAAAATCCATATAGGTAAAATCCGTAACACCTAAAACGTGGCTACCCTGGCTTAGAAGTTAGAACTAGCAGGGAATGAACCGTTCTTCCCTTTCTATTTTGTTAGTGCATTCTAGCTGACCCGGCAAACGTTGTTTTTATATATATACATAAAGTCATTTTTGTCCAAAAGATAAAATATATTTTTTTTAGAGTGGACCACCCTGTTCACTTAGGGTATTTATTTAAATTATTTATATTATGGCACATACATTATGGTCTAAGGTTTTTTAAATTAATAAACAATTATTTAAATTAACTATAATAGTTTACGTCCTATTCCTACCTACCGAATTTAGGTACACAAAATAATCATAAAAATCGGTCAAGCCGTTTCGGAGGAGTTTTGTTACAAACACTGTGACACGAGCATTTTATATAGTTATAAGATGGACACTTCAGGATAGATATTAGAATGTTTACGAAACGAAATTTACGTTTCTATTAGAATCTTAAAGAAGCGAAACTCAGCGGCTTAAATCGAAAACTACCCACGCGATGATAATGAAGTGAACAACGATACAAATTAAACTATTTAATGTTTAAATTGTCAATCTAACATTAGCTATCCGCCTTGCTAATGAATCGGGGGCCTATGCTGCCCTAACCAATTTAGAACTAGGCTGACTGTCAGTATACCAACTTCCGTATAGTTCGGCTCTGTTTGAAAACCATCTACCAGTAAGTTATTTATTTATTTATTTTCACTTCATGCAAAATACAGTGTTGCACAGACGGACTTAATGCCGTAGGCATTTTCTACCAGTCAACCTTTTTTAGTTATCAAGTAATTACATTTTGAATGTACAGAAAAATACATAATTTTGTTTATTTATGAATAAACAATTGATAAAAATCTTGTTCGGACATTATCACACAGCGCCATATAGTTCCATATTAAGCAAAGCTTAGCTAACTTAACTGAAATGCGAAGAATCTTAAGAATCTCGACGTGATTCTATGCAAATGTGAAGGAACTATTCTAGAAATAATTACAGGTATTAGATAGAAGAATAGGTACACAAATAAAAACTCGAACCTAATATTTTTGTCGTTTAAAAGAGGTTTATACATATATTTCTTTGAAAAACCACATCTAAACAAACACCATTGCCATAATATATTTGCTCTGGCAATAGTTGTACCACGTTTTCCAAGATATTTTACGCGCATGGGCAACACGTGTTCATGACGTAATCCGTCGCACAACACCATCCAAAGTTGTTTCTGCTATTTAAAACCTTGTAATTGTTACCGAAAAGATTAAGCTGGCTTAATCGACTTGTGGGCTGACTATTGTACTTATATCGATGGTCACGAACATTGCTAAAGAAATATGATTAACATCGCTCCGGTCAAGAATTGGATGGATGATCGCTGTCTTGAATATAATTGTTTCCTTAACGTCACTGATCTCGTTTGTGTTAAGCTAGTGATAGAGATTTCTCTATCTTAAATTGCATTATAAGTCTACTAGGAAACGAGATAAAACCACGCCTGCTTTGATCTTCTGTCAAATGATTTCAGTCATATTGCATTTTTTAATGTTCTCAGGACGAATAGATTATATATCCAGTTCATTGAGCGATTAATTTGATCACGGACAGTCAGATTCAGTCAATAGAAACAATTTGCAAGCTAAAAAGTCAGATCAAAGACCACTCAAATGCAAGTACACATAAGGTCGCATATGATAGTTTGGACTTTCTACTACATACATACTATTTAAAGTATTTATACTATAGTACTAATCCTCTTAGTACGAGACGATTGATCGTACGGATTAAAAGTTTCCTTTTTATAAAATACTATCTGTTTCCCCGCGACTTCGCCCGCGTATCAATATATAGCCCATGTTACTCAGTGATAATGTAGCTTTTTAACGGTAAAAGAATTTTTGAAATCGGTCCAGTAGTTTTGGAGCTTTTTCAATACGAACATACACACACAAAAATACAAATCTTTCGTCATTATAATATTAGCATAGATATAGATTCGGATTTTCTTTCATAGTTTAAGCTCGGGTTAAACCTGAGCTTAAACTATGAAAGAAAATTATCCGTATCAGTACCTAAGTATAAATTAGATCAAAAATTAGTTACTTTGGGTTCTTTATCTAAAACTACGCGGGCTAAGCCGCGGGTAGAAGCTAGTTAGCTAGCTAATATACATCATAATATTATTTCAATTGTAACTAAAAGTAAATGATGCTATAGAAGAGGTTATCAAGGTTTGAAAATAAATACGAAACAAACAAAGTCATTTGGAGATCAATCCCAGATATTATTGGATTCTATGAAAATAATGTTTTAAAAGTGTTCCGTCTATTTTTGCAACAGAGTCAATGACTCCTTGTCACCCGAGGAATTCAGGCTTCATATAAAACTGGCTAAAAATATATCAGAATAGATTGAGTTAGTATAATAATCAAAGATTGAATTATTAAATATATATTTAATAGGAACGTTTATTTTTATCATTGATCCAGCGATTGCTTAACAAGTAAAAAATTTTTTATGATTTCCCGATTTCGCCAATCATACGGTAAGCGGTCACCGTAACTTATATACGTTTGCAATACCAAGGACATCATAAGCGTGTTGCCATGTTGCCAACCATATTGTTGGAGATAACTTACACAGCATATTATGTTATTTTTTGCTGCTGGCAGTAAAAACATAACTATTGTAGCTATCCTCGTGCCTGGAATTGTAGATAATGACGTCATAGTTTTAATTGGGCTGGATACAATAGTATATTTTATACTGTGCGATTATTACTAGCGGACACTACCAAAGTGTGTGAAGATCCATAAGAAATCCAGCATGACTCTATATTATTGTCGCCGTAAATAATTAAAACGAGTCAACGCGACATTCAGATGATTAATTGACAATTGCTAGAGCTTTAACATTGAGATGTATATTATACCTTGATGCACTGAAAACAGCACATATTTTCGCATAATCCAACTGCAAAAACAAACGTGCAAGATTCTCTAATGTCCGTTTACATTACACATGATATTGCATTGAGACCGTGCTATTTCAATTTCAGTCATATTAAATACTTGTTAAGATCGTATTTACAGCGTTTGTTCTAAATTTAGCATCGCATTGAATACAAGAACAAGTCTGGACTTCAATTAAACGATGGCAACATGCAACTGCAGAGACATTTGAATGGTAAAAATATTTTTTTATAAAAAGTATCCTCTCTCTGTAAACCCAGCTCCTATTTTTAACTTGACCACCGTTTTCTATAATTGGTAGTGGACCAAGTCGCACACTCGTTTTAAATAGAAAACCGAATGTTGTCAACCTCTGGATATTTACAATGACACTATTTTGACTGTAATATCCCATTCATTCGGGTGACGCGTATATTTTATATTTTTTATTATTATATTTTGTGACATTAATAGTTGTTAATAATAGATCAGTAGAATTATATTGTCGTGAATAGAGGCGACAAAAGGCGCACGTCCTATGTAATTTGGCTGTCGTAATAGCCAGTCAGATTAGATTGAGTGAGACGTGAAGCTTTCTACGCCTAATTGTATACTTACTGCTATTATTTCTAATACAACAGTTTCAATCCAGCTAATGTCTGCCGTTACAATAGTTAAATTTCTTTTTAAATTTTAATTTAAAACTGAATTATTACCAACCCCTTGTTGCTCGGTTTTGTTCAAACAGTGATAGCACAGTATATTTACGGTAAACTTTCACAATGATTACAACATTAATTATTCAAAGGCAGTCTGCCATGAAACCATGGCGCTATAATGGAAGTTCCTATTCAGGCTGATGGACACAGTCACGTTAATAGCATATTATGATGATGTAGAATAGTTAATATACCTATCTTTTATTTAATATAAGTTAACGACGGCCCTCATTTGACACTCGTTAGAATCTGCCACAGGCAGACAGACCATTTTCCCTATAAAATGGGTAATGGCTTTGCGCAGAAATCTGGTATCCATTACATCTGGTTCGATGTAGTACCGAACCCGACGATATTTGAGCTAAGGGCGATGAGGATACACCTACATCACAAATTATCCTATTTAGCTTCATAGGTTCTTCTTGCGCTAATGTGGCAGTATTTGTACTCTATTAATAGGAGTCGTTTTTTGAATCGCTTACCGGGAATCCAGTGCGTTATTGATCGAAAGATATTTATTAAATCCCATCCGACTCAGCATTATTGATTGAAAGTGGAATGGATAAAAGTCATTAATTTGTCAAATCCTTTGAGATCATCTTTCTTATTTTTAAATACCAGCGGTACATTGCTGGTGATTAAAAATAAGAATGACATCATCAGTAATTAAGACATTAAGGAGCATTGCGTGGGTCCATTCCACTGGGATATTTGGCATTGAACCTGTAGCTAATTACATCCGACGCTGTTTGGGAATGAACCTTTGAACTAAATCGCTGATAATGGTGCCGGAAACTCCGTAAAAACATTATTGTTTGCAATAAAATATTGTACGTTTTCCAAATTATAGCATTCAGAGTTATTTTGGTTCAAAATGTGTATCTATAACAATGTGTTTGTTATGTTCTGTTTCTGTGTGTTAGCATTTATGATAATATAGAATTGTGATTTCATAAGGATTTTTTTCCTCTGTATTATGCTCAGTACAATTAATAGAGTGGTTTCCGATGGTGCTATATTAGAAACTCAGGTAAGCAACTTTGATAAAACCTAGATTAATTTGAGATTTATATATATTTATAGATTAATAAATACTGTTTTTGTAAGGTTCCGTACCCGAAGGGTAACCAACGGAACCCGATTACTAAGACTTCGCTGTCCGTCCGCCTGTCTGTCAGCGGGTTGTACCTATCTCGTGATTCGAAATAGATGGACAGTTGAAATTTTCACAGAATGTGTATTTCTGCTGCCGCTATAGAAATAAAAATGAAAAAAAAAAAAAAAAAATGGGGGCTCACCTACTAGAAACGTGTTTATTTTTTGGCTCTATTTTAATAAACTTAATAAGTAGACGCTTGAAATGCTCATATGGTTTTTTTTTAAGTTTGCCATTTAGACTGTTATTTTTTTATTAAGGAAACCTCGTTGTGTGAGTCCATTTCGCACTTGCCCAATATTTCTAATTTAAGCTATGATATCCATCATCGATGAAGATTTTCAAATCTAAATTTGTCTTTTATTTGAAAACTACAGCTAATTCCCTGATATTTTCTAAAATATTTCATTTGAATCTTGTTATATTACCTACCTATAAAAGTCTGTTCTTAATGTATCATCAAATGAATAGTTGAATGATTACCGGTAAGTATCAGTCGGCGTCGAACGATTAATCATTTGAATCATTTTCTTCAAATAATTGCGCAGTATTCCCTGCAAAATGAAACCCCGCGACTATTATTACGCTGAGCATGCCTTAAAGATGAACAATTACATTTATACTCGGCATTTCATATGGACACTTGGCAAAAAGTTAACCAGTACCTGAAGTGATTCGAATTATGTATAATTATTTCTACTTTTTGCTCTAGAATTTGTCTGTGGTATATCAATCATCAATTAAAGGTTGTACGTTGCATACATTTTTGCTGTTGCTCCATGAAATTATTAGGTCACTGAATGTTTTATTACTTGCAAAATTATTTAAACGAGGTATAATTTATGATAGAGTCGTAGCATCGTCATAGTCCAGTAGTTACGCGACTGTTGTAAATTATTACAAAATCCAAAGAATACAGTTCTCTCAGTTAGCGTCTTCACCGTCATAATTGCCGGCAATTATTATAATTAATCCGGCGTTAACAATATGGTGAACAACATACAATTGAGCGTTTACGTAGCGATTAAGTAAATCGTCAGCAGATTGCGAACGTTTACGATCATCACACCTGCTGTGTGGGCATTTCCCACCTTTAGGTACATATAGTAATTATATAATCATCTCTGTTTCTTAAGAAATTTTGTTTTATTATCGAATATTTAGCATTCTTGGCACGGTATCATTCGGCGGTAGGCATCTATATGATCAAAGGAACACAGTAAATTCATTTAAATTGTACCTCGTCGTCATCAAATTGTAGCATCTAATATACCTTAGATTTATTTATTAAATAATAATAATGTTTGGACATTGACACAAATTGAGGTAAATATGTCGTTCCTCGAACGTCAAATTATTTGTTTATATCGTCGAGCAATCAGACTTGACATATAGTTAGAGCTCAATTTACTAAGGGAATATTGTTTGAATTATTATGATCTAGTTGTTTAAGTTGGCGCAAACAAATAGGCCTTTGCTGTCACATTGAGGCATTAATGCACAATTTACAACGTCGAGACGCTTGTGACTAATTTCACCAAGGCCAAAGACGATCCATTATTATTTATTACCTTATAAAATGATATCTTCGCTATCAAACCGAATGAACTTTAATACGAGCTACTAGTGACCGTTTTACCTCACCACAAACAAAATTGAAATCGCATACGGACCCTTTACTACGACAGTGAGTCACAAAAGCAATTTATGCGTTCCTAAAAATAGGCCAAGAGTTATTTCTTCGCGAATAAAATGTGTTTTTGCAAAGGTACTTATAAAGTTATTATTTCGGTATGCGACCAGTTTTTAGTTGCATTTTAATGTGAAGTATTAATATGAATCATTGATCGTGTTGACACTTGGCACATTGAACTTTTGCACTTAAAGTAACATGTATTATTAGGTTTATGACCTTATTCACACGTAGGATCATGAAATTTTCTAATACTTCTTTGATGATAATTACTTGCAGTCTTTTCTGAGTCACAGGACTAGAAATAAAAAGGACGTCGATGGAATTATTATTTCTGAAAATCATATCTTTCTTATCTCTTTTAAATTAGAGGTAGATCACGAAATCTCCAGCCGTAGTTAAACACAGTGTGAAAATCCCGAAATTTTAAAGAAATACTTTTATGGGAGTTACAGGAAATGTTTCCCAATTGCGCAACTCAGCATATTGGAAAGCAGTGAAGTCTGTTTTGTTAGTCTGCGGCATAATCCGTCTATTTTAGACGCACACACGTTGACCCGTATTCTCTTCTGGTGAAAATCTTTCCACAAGCAGCTGTTTGTTTATCACCATTACATCAGACAGTGTAATTATTTATAGGATTTCGTCTTTACCACTGTTTTCTACTTACGAAACGTTATTGTTTCAACATTTTTCGCTGGTAGTCATTTAGCTTATGCTGATAAGGGCGCATGGTGTTTTCGCGTGGCATTTATGACGTTTGATCAGTGTAAGATGAGTATGTGCAATTTTTTCATCAATAGGTATTTTATCCGAAGTACCTACACTCAAAAGCAAAGCATTGTTGCAAAATGCAGGGCGATACAATATTCTCTCGAGAGTGTACTAAACTTTTCTGAAGGGTTGCCCCATTGAATATAGGTTTTTGACACGTGAAGCGTCACATGTCGAATGTAGTTCGATGAATACTTAATCTAATGTTTTAGGATCATTGCAAGGCTTCCATTAATACAATGGCTAGTTGGTCACGAGTATAAAATCGCACGAAAAAAATCAAGTACGTCGGTGTCTCCAGTGTAGGGTGAGCAAGGTGCTCTGCCAACACAACGCTTTGTTTTTTTTTATATTGCTTGTATCCGACCGACGACGGCAAATTTTTATAAAATTTTTATAATTCTTATTTTTACGACACTGAGACATAAATAAGCACCATACGACAGGGAATAATATATTTTTTACAGAATATCGACTTCATTTGTCATCTCAATCGTGAAGGTGTGGCGTTTATTAATGTATTAAATTCTGTAACACCACGAGAGTAATGTGATGAGCTTTCATGACAAGTATGTACCTACCATGCTTTTATATACGTAGGTTCCAAATCATCTGAATATAAAACAGTTATGCATTATTTCAATTTATCATTGAGGTTACGAATTAATCACAAGATACAGTATAGTTTATCCAAAGCATTATAAAGTAACTTAAAATAAATTGCGAGAAAATACGCCAAACTAAACATCCACGCGAAGCTATACGTATATACCAGCAACCACCCCTTTCAGTGACGTCAATGCGGCTCAGACACTTACCTTGTTTGTGAGGAACAGATACATTTGTAGGGCAAATTGCCTTGTTTTGGCACCCAGCGTGTAATTTAATTAGGGCAATCAATTTCCTTTTGAAAGATACACTTCAGAACGCAGAAATATGCTATGGAAATAAGACATTTATATACGGACCCTTTACTGTAACATTTTCTTACATTTATTTTTGACAGAAATACATGACTACATTTTAATATTTCACACTAAGAAAGTGGGAAACGGCCCGTCTGATTGTAAGTGGCAACCTTTGCCTATACGCTTGTAATAACAGGGCCATCACTTACTATATGACTAGCAACATATGGTCGATTTACTGCCAGCTTAGTCTATCCTATAGGATAGGTAGAAAAAACCTAACACAAGGAAATCACACATATTTATTACTGGTAGTCGTATTAGTGATACTTCAGGTATTGCAAAACGTCCATAAGGCTACGGTGATCGCTTACCATCAGGCGAGCCGAACGCTTGCTTGCCAATTTCATAAAAAAAAAGACCAAACCTGTCCAAACCTACGACAACGGTCACTCACCCCTTCTATCTCCACTTGATTGTCTTCAGTCACAAACACCCCTTTCGCTGACGTCGGCTGCATTCAAGGGTCTGTCGAGATGAAACCGTTGCACAGACTCGAGTGTATGTAGGTACGCGAATCCTTTGTAAAATGGAACGTTGCAATTTTGCGTTGAATGGGCTCTGGGGAAACTGAAGCGAATTGTGCACGTTCCAACTGTGCAAGGTTTAAAAGCTTTGAGCTTTTATCATGTACTAAGGTTTGCGACTAACAACGTACATTTTGTTTATTTCATCATGAAAATAGAATAATCATAATATGACACTCTCAGTAAACCATAACGACTGTATAACTGGTATTTGAAAATAGATGTATTTAAAACAGTATATCTCTTCCACCCTTGCAGTTATTTGAGATCAAATTAAAACAGAATTATTGATGACACCGATGATTGTAAATAAAACAAACTGATTATTAATATCCACATAAGGTATCCACTCCATACTTCTTGACTTATGTACAGTACTTCCGTTCCATTTACACATACTGAATCCACCAACAGCTAATGAATTCACCTCGTATACTGTTGAAGATCAAAAGATATGCACGTCCGTGCCCTGAGCTGCAAACTTTACCAACACTCTAAATATTGATAAAGCACCCTTATTCGTACTGTCCATAGGATCTACAAGGGTTGCAATGCATGTCTTGGGAGTTATAGACTTATATTCAGAATTGCATCGAGTGCAAATGATAACACTCCTTCTACTGTTGGCATAAAATTTAAAACAGCAGTAAATAATCTTTAAGTGAAGATCAGAGCAGTAGTGCTGATAACTGATATATTATTGCTGTAGAATGGATAGATAATAAACACTCCGTGTATCTCCATAAATATATGAGCGTTAGAAAATAACTGATGCAAACAGGAAACATAGTCATTGAAGTTGTCTAGACCACTATTTATGTACATTTAGGTGATAAGATATGCTTTCAATTTTGCATTCGATATTTCACTTTGATGTTGTATTTGCTTTGTTATATAAAGCTGGCGCCCAATGCTAAAACTTCGGAAGTATTTGTATGAGTATTAATCAGATTTCATTCAATGGATTTAAGCTCTATAAATAAATGTCTAATATGCATTTTATTTGAAGTTTCGACGAAGTTTTAAAAGCTTTAAATCGTACAATCGAAAAATACACGGACCACCGCAGCGTTAACTTAAACAAAATGTTGATTTAATATCTCCATAAATACAAGTTATTTATTTATCTACCTCTTGTTCACAACCAAACTAAACTGCAACGGAATTTTACATCGAATATAAGTAAAGTTATTTAAAGATTTATTCGTTTTTCAGTTTTAGTTTAGAGCGTCATCTTCTGAACAGAAGTAAATTGAAGTCGATTTTAAATATTCTAAAGCTTCTGATAGCTGTGTGATCCGATAACTGCGTAATGATAAACTAGAAGCGTCTTAAAAAAAATGGGATTCCACGAATTCTTAAACTCTACAACCTACTACGTAAGTACGTACGTAACACATGTACATAAGTACATACATATTATCACGCCAAGTCCCAATAACAGAGAGTACAAATTTCGACTTCGTACTTTCGTACTGACTTCAACTACTAATACTTGATTACCCGGTAAACTTTATGTATGGGAATATAAAATGGTTTTGCTTAAATTTTTCCATACATTGTCACCATTTAAACTGCCCCGGGAAGTCCTCAAATATGTCTAAACCAAAATTAGCCAAATCGGTCCAATCGTTCTAGTTTTAGCCAGACTAATAAACAGCAATTCATTTTTATATGTATAGATAGATAGTAAGGTAGAAACGTAAGGCCAAATGTAGGATAGCACGTCCCGACAGCTTCCGCTCCGGGGCGCCGGCGCCGGCCCCGGGCGAAGAGACGCTTTCCCACGGTTACTGTAACTGTTACAGGAAGCTTCAACCAGGTCTAGAATAAATGCCCTCCAGCTTGAATTATTTAGAACATTCGCGTTAAATTCAAGGAACGGGATACAGGTTTATTCCCACTAGCACGCCCTTACGTGTCATGTACAGAAAAACAGAGAATTAGGAGAATGCATAGACTAACGACGCAGTAGTTCACCTACTGACCTACGTTCTTTGTGGTTGTGATCATTACGTATTACAGGGTACTTTAACATATTTGCTTTGGATGTGTAAGATTGATTTAAAATAAGCTTTGTCGAGACTATTGCAAAATCAAAATGATATCGATGATGTAATTTTTTTACAAAGAAAATACATTTAGCCATATCATCTCTTAGCCTTCTTATCTTCTTGTCTTCTTCCACGTGTTTGAAGTGCATGATCATGATAACCACTTCTAAATTTTGACACATAAAGAATTAACTAGAAATACGATTCTTTTATAACATACAGGACAAAATTCCAGTAGATATTCTTGTTTGCAATGTGTTTTCCTTCCTGTCAAAATTACCGTCTCGTCCAATCTGTATCTACATCAGTGTTGTCGTCACCTACCTTGTGACTGAATCTTATTAAGATATTTCTGTCCTTATATGCCTTCCTAAGAACACGTGCCGCCGCTAGCGTGAATCAAACGCAATATATAGCTAGCGCTAGCGTGAATCAAACGCATGTGGGATGTTTCTACGCATTTTTGAATACTCACTCAAGTTTCGCTTTGTTTGTTTACAGGTATGGTATCCTTGGTGGCTTAGAAACATGCTGGTTGGTTGTTGTTGTTGGTAAGGATTGTTATTTAATTTGGTCTTGGGGCCTAGTCTCGATTTTTTCGACACTCGCATTATTCGTGATAAAACAAAATAAAATGTTCTTTCGCTACATATGTCCGTTGACCCAATCGACGAAAAACCTTTACCAAAGATATGATACACCCTAAAAATATCGAGAGGCATTGCTCTCGATATTTTCCTTAAATGTAAGATAAACTATCCTTTACGCAAAAAAAAACATATTGTGTTGATTTTTAGTTGGTAATAATAACCTTGGCAACAAGCAACAATATCAAAACAAGCCAGTGAACTTATAAGCACAAATTACAATTCCTGGAACAATATTTAAGAATACTCCGTGTCCATTGATATAAACATTTGCGCATGCGTGCTGCGCGGGGCCGCCCGCGCCTCGGCGTCTGCGCAACACCCTATATTTATCCTCTCAAGGGTTTCCTGCTAGAAATGTTTATTAATTTATATAAGTTAACCGTTTGTTTACGCACCGACCACGTGGCCGGGGCATTGAACTCGCAACTTTTTGTTTGTGTTTTTCATTTGGAAGTGAAATTCACAGAATGCATGTTAAAATGTTGCACCGTATCTGAGCGGCCGTTACATTAATTTAAAATTAGCACCAATTTATAACGATTTATCGCTGTGCATTGGTTTAATGAGGCAAATATTAACCATTGAGTAAATAAAAAAAAACTAGTTTCCAGCTTTAATTTCCTACTTACCACTATATTCCATAGAGAGATATTGGTTAGGAGCTTACAATTTATTTCATATTTCCATCTCTCAAATGTATGTGACATTTCCAATCCTGTCAAGGGACACAGTTGTCTGAATCAGGTCTGTAGACACTACTTTCTATTTAATGGATATTTCTAACTCGTCAAACCCGCTGTCCTTGTCGGCTCGACCTCGTTCAAACGCTGTTATAAAGAGCCTATCAGGGTAACTACTATAACGCTAATTGCTCTAGCCATTAACATAAAGGCGAATCAAAATAGGTGACCCATAATTTCGAGAAGCAGACAATACCATTGTATAGTTATGGGGTTGATCCGGAATCGGTCAAATTATTTTGGCTTCGGAGCAGAATTTCTATGCAAGAATTTGAAACCCCTGATTTTTTTAAGAAGCGTTGAATTGCCGGCGCTACTGGTATATTGATATGGCCATACCAAAGGGTCACTCGAGTAAAACCCTATGATGAAAACCTTATGACGTAAAGGCAAAAAAGGACACATAAGTTTCCAAGAAAAAATTCTCTCAACGCCTGTATAATAAATAATTGGTCAAGTTTTGCATTCTACGAGTAATGATAGATGAATAAAGAATGTAATTTTCTATCACATAACCTTAGCTGTAATTAATCTTCATAAAAATTGAGCGTCGTAAATAAACCAAAAAATTCAGTGACGCATGTAATTCAGGCCACCCAAATAGTAAACGCGTCAAGGTGATCGCTGATAGATAAATAGGTAGATCATAATGATACACCCCGACTAGAGAATGCCAGATGAGCGATAGATAACGAAAGTAAAACGAACGTGATTTTATAATGTTTTTCTCACAATGCATTCCGAAGCGTATCTGTCTGCATAATTTTCTCATAATTTTTTTTAATGTACAGGATTCCTTGAAACAGCATCACCAACGGAATTTATTGTAGTCACTTACCTATTGTACCATCTTCCCACTATTAATGATTTTTCTTTTCATCTCATAGCGGCAAGTTAAACAAGGTAGGCAGAGATTAAAGAGCACCATTTCACTCTTGAGTTGGATGTTAGTGAATTCTGGCAATTTTAATTAGTTACAGCTAGTTTGTTGTGAGATGACTTCAGTGAATAAAACTTTCTTTTATTTTATTCAATTTTATTGATACATATTGGGTTTTAACAATTATTTGACAACACGTATGGTAAAAGCCACCGAAACATTGACTGAGATCACAAAATTGCTTTGCCTATACTTAGACTCCTTTTATTCCATTACACACTTTATACGACTGTACATAGAGTTACTTTCCATTTGACTATGCGATAATTCTGTGGTGAGTTCTGTGTAATTTATGGGAACTGGATTTGGTGAAGTATAACATAAATTTTACATGGAATGGTAACAGGGGTCGTGAAGTGTGATGTTCAGTTGTAAGAACTACATATTTGCATTTTGAAACATTTATAAAGACGAAGAACAAAAAGGAGGAGGCAAGTTAAGAACACTTAGTTATAAAAAGTTGCAGTATTGCAGTGGCATAAATTAATTAGCCTTGGATTACTCGTAAGTGTACAGTATGGGGTTCTTCAAGAAGGGTGTCAAGGGATTTCTGAAGAGTCGGCAACGCGGGATTGATACCCCTGGTGTTGCAATCGTCAATACCATAGACTACGGTATCTGCTAACCATCAGGCGGGCCGTATACTTGTTTGCCACCTTAGTGGTACATTTTTTTAAAATTAAAATAATATTTTTAACCTTGCCAAGAAGAAGGACAAAAATTAAAAGCCTCATTCTAGTTTCGCAAATATTTAAGGAAACCTCTGCATACTAAGCAGTCTGTAATCTGCATGCATATAAAATTTACGTTTTGAATATAAAACCGGTGATAAGGCTTTATCGTAGTGTTTTATCGCGTTTTATTTCAATGTTAGACTTTATAAGGTAGGCGTATAAATCTTTTAGGTGGTTGTTTCTGATGTCGCAATATTCAACAGTTTGTTCTCAGAGTATTATGACAGCATTAACATCAATTACCTGAGATTTGTCTTATTTATATAATTCGCTAGATGATAACTTTCTAGAACTTAAACAATTTTCTAGAAATATTGAATCGAATCAGGTGTTACTTTGCGGAAATTCATATTAATAAAATACAAAATATAATATAATTTGCTAAATTAATACGTTACGGTTTCTTTAAACAGCCTGCGCCCAGATGTGAGCTCAGGTGTGATTTTTCCGACACGTTTGCCGGGTGCCGCTACGTTGGTCGAGCAACGTGATGCAATTTATTTTCTTATATCACTGAGGTATAAAATATATACAAAATATTTCGTACTAGCTTTTCTCCGCGCGAAATAGCCTATGTTACTCTTTGATAATGTAGCTTTATAACGGCAAAACGAATTTTTGAAATCAGTCCAGTAACTATTAAGTTTATTTGTCACATACAAAAATACAAATCTTTCCTCTATATAATATCAGTGTAGAAAAGTAAGAACTGCAACGATTTTATGAGACTAGTAACTCTATCTCTTACCACTATGCGGAAAAGTCACGTCTTCTATCATTGTGTCTGGCCCCTCGCTATAGTCACTTCAGTGATATTATGCTAAAGAACAGTAGTACAGGGCCTTTTCTGTCAATCAACGGATCAAGAAGGCGGACGTACACAGCGTGCTAAATCCGCTGAACACGAAGTCATACACGGACTGTGCAGAGAACAATGTTGTGGAACTTGTAAAGCCGTGTGTCTTACATAAGGAAGTCGAAAAACAAAGGTTTGGTCAAATGGTAAGGTCAATAGTTTTTGGATTGGATCTGTCCGTCAATATTACTTAGTCAGGGGATATAATAATAAATAGTGTATGTTTGTCTTCTGTTGAATCCCTTGCTCCCATAAAATTGTATTGTATATCCTATAAGTATTGCTTCGTACACCTGCAGTGATGAAATTTAACTGGTCCCTCTCATAGAATAAATCGCTGCCAGACAACGGCTATCTGCTTGATCAAATCTCGAACAGCATAAAAATTGCTAAGTTTTAAATTATCATATATGTTGTTATAAATTATTATATAAATACTGGAAAGAATATTATTGAGGACAGACACACACGAACATTTTATTTTCTTGTGATGACTACCGAAAATAAAATCAGACCCTAAAGTCCAGTCGCGTTAGTGTAATAAACTTTTCTATCACAAATTATGTCAGTTTTCCCTCCCAGCAATGCTATTTCAAACTCGTAACATAGTTATGCAGGAAAATATGTCCCAAATGGATAGAAGTTTGGGCTAGTTTTTCTCTCATTCTTGAGGGCTGGTGGAGCCCTGGGATCTTCGTATTAACTGTATAGTACAGACGTAACAAGGTGATGAATTTATTTATGGCATAATACTGTTTGAAATGTAACATTGCATGTGTGTACTATTTTTCATTTACATTTTAATTACATTTATGCTTGCGGGTTGAAATTATCTGACTACATAGGTATTGACACAAAACAGATTAAGTTAGTTATGATCACGTCATGTCTCTTTTGACCCTTGGACTACCAAGGGAATTAAAATTTTGTGCCATTTCACTTGTTTTGCTCACCAAATTCAGATTTTTTTAAAATCAATGTAAGTTGCTTCGTCTTTTAGGTACAGAGACCAATTTCAGGATCTTTAAATATTTACTAACTTGTAGCAGAAATCTTTTACTGTCTGCATGGTATTCGTGGAAATTCATGGTGTCTGAGACCTGTCTTATCTGAGATCGAGCCATCAAAGTAAGTAGAGTATTGCTTTGCTTGACATCCCTCGCCCGCTAAATGCAACACTTCGGAACAGTCGGGCTTAAAATTTCATAGTCACATACTTTATCATTGAGTTAAATCTCATATCTCTTCCTTTTACAATCGTTTTCAGGAAATTGTGTCTCTTGATAACCTAGATTTGGCTAAGATGAAGACCTGAAGGCCAGACGCGTCAGGCATTCGTGACATAGATGTTCCGATATTGCATACCAGCTCATTGTTTTAATGTCAAGAGTTGTTTCCTGGTATCTGCTGCTGCTGTGACTCAACCTCGATCATGTGCTAAGGGTAGAGATTGTTATCGTTTTTTTTGTGGTTTTGTTTATTCTAATTGTCACGATTCAGATGTTCCTAGCGATTGTGCATCCGTGTTCACGTAACATAGTGGTTGGTGATGAATCTCAAGTTTAGAATTTTCAGGTTTCTCAAGAATGCAAACCAAGGTATTCTTGATCTCAATAAATACGATGCTAGTCCCTGTTTCTTTGTTTCATTCTATATTACGAGCTTTATAGTCCTCGACGTATGCCGATATGTTCTCATAAGATGAGATGTATTTTGTGTACATGGCATGAAGAAAACAAGAAATCAAGAAAACATTACTATTAGTTTTTTAACAAACGCTCTGCTTAACCAAGAGATCAAATTTCGTATTTTGTAATAATATTATAATAAAGGTTCCTATTGTTACCAAAACTGTAGAAGCCTGCTGTGTCTGAACATGTTCATTTATTACTGAATCTGAATAAATTAGTATCGACCATTTGTATGTTGTTTTTTCCGTGTCTTTCATATTATGTCTTTTGCTTATTCTACATTCATCAACATCTTTATTCAAGTTGAGTACTTTGGTGATTTAAATCTTGTTTTCCAGTCCACTTTATAATCAGCGATACTTTCTTTCTCGGAAAATGAGGGGATTATCACGGTATACGCTTTTTCATTTTGGAACGAGGATAATATCGAATTCCATGCAGATAATAAAGGGGCGGTGCATGAGTTAATTCAAAAAACCTTGCGAAAATGATAGAGAGCAAATGAAAGCGTACCGAATGGAATGTTTAATATTTATTTGACGTTTCACAGTGCATTTAGCGTCTTGACCGCGACATTTCACACCTCGCCTCGTGGCACCGTTTAGAACTATCATTATTATCATTTACCATTCCTTACTTCAGAAATACTCCTCGTATACTTCATTGGATTTTAAACTTTAAATGAACTCGTTAAGTTGCAAAGTATAGACGATTTGTAGAGATGGTAGTACAATCTCAGGTCGCGGCTGTATATTGCAAGTCGTGACTGACTCTGCCTATTGTTAAGTGCGATACACTGACGCTTAGAACAGCCAACAATTTTGTAACCATTGCTGAATCAAATATAGTATTATGTAATCGTGAATGCAAGATTAAGATAGTATCATTAGGATAGGTTTTTTTACTCTACTTAGAGTATTATATTTATCAGCAGGCTTCTTATCCAAAATATTTCTCTTCATATTCAATAGTAAACAAGGGAGGGATGAAACCGGGGCATAATGTATTTTTATTTGAATAAGCTGTCAATGTTAGTTTCCAAAGATAGTAACATTTTGGTGGGACTCAGATTTAGTGCTCCATATAATAAGTACTTAAATGATGTCTGATTTCAATATGCTCAGCATTCATAAGAACTGTATGTCAGAAAACAACCTTGAATCCCCAATCTTTCTGCCGTATCATCATAAAAACATTCGCAAAAAACAAAGGGCATTTACCGAAAAGCAACTTTGGAATTGATTAGCTTTTTGCAACACCGTTTCCACTCCGGTTCGGCCCACAGAGATAAAGGCTGATACTGACTGCTCTGTGAATCATGTGGTGTCACGGCTTGTGAGAGGTGTCAATGACTTGTACAATGGTGTTATAATAGTATTAGTAGTAGTAAGTTCGACAAACCTTAGGTAATAAGGTAAACTTAGGTTAAGGATTTTATTTTAAAATTACACATGAAGGCAGAATGAATGATATTTAGTACCTAATTATGCGCAAGGCTATAAAAAAATCTTATTCTGTCTATAATTGAGTCTGTCTAGTATAGATTAAGTGATAGGATAAGTTGTCTACACTTTTGTATTAGGAATTAAACCTGTAATGATAGTTGTAAAATAAATAAATAATTTTACCTGGACCTGAATATGTTGAGAAAGTTAGTTGTAAACTCAAAAATAAAAGGAACTCTCAAATAAAATTACACAATCACAACTTTACCGTTTGAAGTCGTCCAGTGACTGACAATATTATTAGATGGCTCACTGGCAAATATTGCTGGCCGTATTTGAATGTTTATTATCAGCAATCTTTAAACTTAAACTGTCACTTATGTGAACATAATCCATCTCGAAATGGAGTATCAACCTGTAGAACTGTGTTGAATAGAGGCCATTGATCTCTTCGACAAGTGTTAAACGCCTTTCGCAATTCATCAAATGATGTAACGTTAGTATTATTTTATAGTTCAATTTATAACATTGTTCTCCACCGAGCCCCATTGTGATGGCCATTAGGTAAATAAAATATAACTACATTCGGCCGAAGCTCCAGCGACCGTTGCACAATAACATTCTAAACGCATTGTTGAATATAAAACACGTGTTACGATTTTTATTGTCGCCTTACGCGACTTTTAGTGTTGTTGCCATCCCGTCCCGACTTGTAACGAAATATCGATAAAGATCGTAATTAAGAGAAATGTTATTATACATCTTTAAAGTTGCGAGAATAATTGCCACAAATACGTAAGTTGTTTTCTTTAGCGCAATATGTGAAGCGTTGCTTCGGCTATTGACGCTACCCCTTCTTAACAAAGCTATTGCTTCGGCTCCCATATCTACGGTGAACACCATTAGGATTTCGACAACCGCAAACACCGGGCAACTTATCCCAGTAGTCGAATCGCAACTGAAATCTTATATAAAAGCAAATTGAAATTTCATAGCCGTTTGTAAAGGTTAAGCATTTTGTCCAATTAACTATTGCTAAATATGTATAACTGGAACCAGATAACAGATAAAGGTATGTCAGCTATTAATTTATAGCTTTATACACACCCTTAGTCACTTTCGTTCAAAGATAAAATGTATGCAATAAATTATGTTTATCAAGATTAATCTCATTATTAATGGATTGCCAAAAATAGACACGTGCATTTTACCGTATAATGTTGACTTTACTATTTATGTAAGCCACGCAGATTAGCAATGTGTATGTAAATATTTGATTAAGGAAGGCGTAAATTAAATTACATTGTAATTTACGACATTTTGAAGCCACGGTCCTAATTTGAAAGTCACAAATTATATATTCAATTTATAATGTGAAAGTGTCGATATCTTCCCACGCATATCTCATGGCACATCACTAATTTATGACTTTTATATGTTATATTTATATGTTATTGATGAGTAACAAACGTAACATCTTATTGTTTGTATGCACATTGATGTTTGTGTTCGTGATATAAATTACTTGCAGTAAATACGGAGCCTTGCGAAGATCGGAAAATCATGCCTTGTAAGGGTAAAAGTTACGACATCTGACTCACTTATCCGACCCACTTTCCATGTTAGTATGTAGCCAAGTGACAAGTCGCTGAGGGGCGTGTGACAAATAAGTTAATTTCATAATTTACTTGACATTTGCAAATAATACATCAGCACTTTCGCGGGTGTTTTGTTTTGTAAAGATTTGCAAATCATCGGTGACTGATATAGTTATTTTATTCGCAAATTAGTTTTTAAACATTCATTAGAGATATAAAATTCAAATTAGGATTATCGTTAAATGCATCCTTTTTATGTTTTGTGTTGTATAAACTTCATAGCCTTGTCAAGTTTTTATTATAAGCTAGGTATTTAAATACGAATATTCATGAAATTATACAGTCCCAGATGGTTTTATGACCTTTTCCTTTATTGTAGCTTTATGAATAATTCAAAATTCATAGGATGATGGGTAAAATATAATTCTGTTAAGTTACAGTCAGCGTTGGCCGGAGAATTAAGGATTACGTCTTTATGCAGCTAAATTACTTAAGCTATCATACTCAATTGAAGGAAACCGAATAGTGATTAAAAGCATGGATTAACTTTCTTCAATCACAACTTAATATTTACCTCACAAAAAGTTTGACATTTAATAATGACGTGATCTCATTTTAAAAGAACTTGTTCCCTTATCTGCCTGTCTCGAGATGTAATTAAAAGCGTGTTTTTGTTCAGTTTGTTGTTGATTTTTTCTATGTAATTTAATATCAGGTGGTAACTTGTCAGTTTGATTATTGAAATTGGTTTTTATTATTTGATAATTGACTTCCTTTGCCACTTCACTTAAGTTATCTCGGCATTTGTAGAATAAGTTCCGGCAGCCGTTATGTTGAGATATATATTTTCGGTTTTGTTACGCGCAACGTTTTAATACGAACATTTGATATTAATTCATGTGTGTGTCAGTAGTAATTTATTATGTTTACACTTTCCATGCTTAGCATTCGTTCACTTAATATTTCAAATATTCTTGTCTGTTTGTATGTAAGAGCCTCTAAAACTACGGAACCGATTCAAAATAGTATTACTCTTTATTTAGTTTTATTTCGATGATTGACACTGTCCCTTATGGTAACTATTCCTTTTTGGATGGCTATATTTGAGATGGATAACGCTCTAGTGACACTTCAGACGCTGCAAGCGTGAATAGGTGCACAGTAACCGGTTAAATAGTAGGAACAGCCGGATTGTATGCCCTTCCTACGGTATGGGAATTACATTGTCACTTGGAAGCTTCTCATTTTTCAAACACGGTAATTGTTTACGAATTAATTTTATTCATGTTAATATCATCGAGTTTAAAAATCAACGGATTGATAAATATTACGGTTGCAATTTTAACAAAGGCGTCTTAATATAAGTTATATCAATCAATTGTACTTATATCCCAATGACTAGTCTCGAAGTTATAATTCGAATTGTGAATTGATTTGAATCAATATTTTCTAAACTTGGTGCAGTTATTTGTCTTGAATGGAGTCATAATATACCAACTGGCTATTGAAATTGCAGCGGAATGACTTGTTGTTTAACCGCCAGATTACATCTGAAACTGCGTCATTTTTTCATGCGAACATATTTAAGTGTAGCGAATGTACAATGTGTATCCATTCACATAATTCTAGGAAATACGTCTCGAATCGCTAATATATTATAATATTTCACATTATCCGTCAATTATTTATAATTATTTAATTGATGTTTTCTATTTTATTAGTTGTATTTTGTATGTACTGTTCAAATAATTCTAAGAGACTTCCAAGTTTCGTTTGAACGCCCGCTTAATGTACATAAATAAGACATCCAAATATTAAACTTCTTATCCCTTTTAATCATACAAGCCAACAACCTTTGGTGAGCTTATCAACTAAACCAAAAAAATGCATTTTATTCTTGCATTAAGAGGTGTTCTTCACTGACATCACCTGAAACTGATCATTGGAAAGAATCAATGTTCTCGGTGTTACGAAGACGTTGAAAGCAATTTTTATTTGCGGAGTAAACAGTTATCTGTATTGAAACATGTTATCTAACATTTTGTTCAAAATGTAATGTATTTGGCCGACCATAAAGCGTTGTGTTAAGACAACCATGTAGATAGGCCATTATGGGATCGTACGCCGCCATATGGTCTGGTCAGTTAACCTTAAAGGTCTTATGTAATTATTATACACAGCCGTTATACAATATAGTTCCTTTATATTTGTTAAATGTATGTACCTACGCTGTTTTACGAGTACCAGGTCCTATTAAACACGTGGTTGGAATTGTACAAAATGGTCGAGTGTCAAATCAATATAGATTCCTAGGTAAATCAAGTTTTTATGTCATATTAATCAATATTCTTTATGTCGTCTTCTGATTTGAAGGAAGCTATTGATGAGTGATGGTGATTTATACATTTTGCAGGGTCGGCAGTGCGCGGTGTTTTTGCAACGTCAAACGTCTACCAATAAGTGTGGAGGCCTATTAAATGATAAACATGGTAATTAATTAATAGCCGTTTTATGTATGTATAGAATTGATTGTGTGTATCACTCAAACATTATTATCTATCATTCGTTAATCTAGTGTCGAGCCGATTTTATCACTTTCAGTTCGTATTGTCAATAAAAAAAATGGTTCCTATTTTTTAAGATGGACGAATACTTACTAAGCAGAATTCATCAATTTGAACATACCATATCATATCACAAACAGAATCGGTCACAACACAATATGCGAAGAAGATTCTGTATTGATGTCTTTGTGAGAAGAGCTCTAAAGAATAAGTAATTGTAATATTACACAACGCATTAAACTCATCTGCAACAGAAATAAACAAAGCCAATAAAATAAACAAGACATCACAACCCTGGTCTAGACTAGCGTGAATCAACATCCGACACTCACATTGGAGCCGCGCCAAAAGGAAACAAGTAAAAGAATATTCTAACCTTGGTACCGATTTCCACAGCTTGATTGATGGGTTACGCACGCAAGCAAATGCTTAGGTAATTAACACACTCGATTTTATTAATGAATGGATTGACCGGTTTGGGTGACGAGAAACATCTGCTTTTTGGTCAGTCACATGCATAAATAAGTATGATACATATTTTAAGAAATATTCCTCTTTATGACTTGGGAGGAGTACACTTGGCGCGACTGAGGTCGCATGAAAGTCCATCGCTGATTAGGTAGAAGACTGTAGGAATTAATCAAATTCAATCCAACCTAATGGTCTCGCACGGTGCGGTTCCAAAGGAGCTTTCTCCCGCGCATGTTCGAATTGTGGAATGAACTCCCCGCCGAGGTTTTTCTAAAGGAGTATAGCTTTGGGTTCTTCAAGAAGGGTGTGAAAAGATTTTTGATAGGTCGGCATCGCGCGACTGTCACCCCTGGTGTTGCAAGCGTCCATAGGCTACGGTGACCGCGTACTATCAGGTGGGACGGGAAAGAACCAGTCTCCGGCAAAGGTGATCTTAGTTGAGTGCCCATCATAAATGAAGTGAACTTACCGAAATCCTACGAAATATCGAAACGAAGCAAAAAGAAGAATTGTAAAACATGATATCTTTGCTC
Organism: Falcaria lacertinaria; assembly: GCA_951449985.1. Classification (NCBI taxonomy): domain Eukaryota; kingdom Metazoa; phylum Arthropoda; class Insecta; order Lepidoptera; family Drepanidae; genus Falcaria; species Falcaria lacertinaria. The sequence goes on from OX602111.1 coordinate 2,555,215, forward strand.
ATCTCGGTCATCTGGGATAAGTTCTGAATAGAGAGGTAGAAAACATTAGTAATGAGATACCTATTTATACACATTATGTTTTTAACATACCGCAGTAGGATTTACTATATCTTCTTGGCTATTAAAAGGAAAAAAGATAGCATAACCTCAATTTGTATTACATACTTCCTTCGACGTTAAATATTCAAAGCAGGATTAAAATCAGTGATCGTTATCAACAAGAGCTTTGTCGCAGATGGTACATTTGACATATTACATTCTTGTCTTGTTTTAAATTCTCAGTAAAACGGATGCTCCGATGTTACTCCGGAGTCAAAGGGTTTCACGCGTAAGACGTGGCGAATCGTACAGACACGCTTTTAGTTTTAAAATGCTTTGATTGGTCTTTTGTGGAAACTGTCTTATTTCTTTTGTTCGTACTGTCGGATATGTCTAGAAAATAGGATAGGACGAGGATAAAATAAAACTTACATAGTATATTCCACTAAGAGGTGAACAATATTTTTTCTTAAGTGCATGCTTCATATATAACTGAGGTTGATAAAAAAGCTTGTGCATTTCCATACCATGCTCAGTCACTAAACATTTAGAAACATCTATCTCTATGTGACCACGCTGCCCCACTTATAGATGACGTCACTTGAACTTGCCGAAAACCTTGTCACACGGATGACATAACAAAAGAGCATCACAGTGCGTTGACCTCCGTGAATGGCATGCATGCGAGATGTGAGATCTATCTGAGAAACAATTGCGGGTGACAGGTCCATTCGTCACCGACACGGGGGCTTTATTAATCGTGTACAAGTTGATTAATTGAACAAAAAAAACTTTGAATTACTATGCAAGTTCGTTTGATGTTTTCAGTTCTGGTTGAGCTGTCATTTTGAATAGTGTAGATTTTAAAGTAAACTGAATAAATACTTACTTAAATAATCATGCAAATATAATCAATCGTGAATGGAAGGGAATCATAATGTGCCCAGTCTATTGAAATTGAGAAATAGCCCATAACATTTTATTGTAGTATGCTCACAGCCAATGATATCATATTACTTTGTTTTGATACTAACACGAGTATGTTTACAGTAGCCCACTCTCCCAGCGATATAATAATTCTATTCTCTACTTTCGTACTCTGTTTTCCGAGCGTGCATTGTTGTGACTATCGACATTGACCGTAATATGAAAGTTCAAGTTGCCTCATGTTCGTTTGCGTAACACCAGCTTACATCGTCGTCATTTAATACTTTTTTATGACCAACGCGTAATCTGGAAAAATCGACCGATTTGTCACGTCACGAAGATTTAGCGTGTCCGTACCAATGTCAATATGTTTTATGTTATCTGTTAGTTAATAGTCGAAACGTAATTCGGGTTTATTATAACAAATTGTTATTACTACTTCAGTTTGGATTACTTCAATGAATCATATTTTAACTTTATAGTTTAAGATCGCTCAAAAGTTTGTGACAAAATATAGCCTCCATTTTGTCGTTGCTCAGGAAGTATGTCCTTCAACTTATTGTGACACAATTTCTATATTGTCACTATATTATTCCTTTATTTGTTTATGATCATGGGTCTGCCCCTCGAGGCTGGAACGAACATCACTATCAAAAATAAGTTCACTAGCAGTTACGTACTTGGCAAGTGTTATAACTTCTTTAACTATTTCTATGTTCTCAAAAAAATCAGAATTAGCTGTTGCATCTTACAGATACTAGGAAATTATGCAACTATTTGAAGTGGGGTTTACCTGTTTATATACACCATCAGAATTGGGCCACAACAAGTCTGTTAGCATTTACGTTTTATATTCGTTTTAGTTTTGATATTTATATTCGTTTAGATTTTAATCTGACGCTGATGGTACGTTTTAACGAACCATTGAAGCTTAGTTATGAAAATCTCAAACTAAACAAATCTGCATGCATTGCTAGAGTGTTTTACAATACCTTAGTGTTTTTCTGTATACAAAAACACGTTATGGCATCGAATGAACATCAAACACTATATCGATAGTCTTGTTGTTTGCCACTAAGGTCGCAATCAAGTTAATCTCCCTTTGGGTTTAGTTATTGTATTTTGTATGCAATTCTTTTTTAAACAATCAGTGTCCTGTAGTTTGTATATAAGTTAGACCTTCTTATAACGTTTACTTAAATTTTAATGCATACTATTGTATAGTAATATTTTTGCGATTTGTGACATTCGATTGTGGTGGCAGATTGGAACAAACTTCACTATTATCAAATCAACTTATAATGAATACAAGAGTCATCATACACAAAGGCAGCGATCATATCTGTTTGTGCACTAAAGAGCTCTCCTAAGTGACGTATGAATGAGCAGATTGATGAATGTGCATGAATTGAAATGTATCAAAACGACGCCTCATCTAGTCTGTGTATCAGCGATATGAGAAATTATTTATGTAACGGTTGGAATTAGGTTGTATAAAGATGTGTACACATTAATTGAATGATAATATATTTGAGACGTACAACAATAAGGCTTGATGGCGCGTAGCTCTAAAAAAAATATGTACATAAATTTAAGTTATTTATAATGGGCCTTTAAAATTGTATTATTCTCTGCACGATAAAAAACAAACAAGTACTTGTATGTATCTTCAGCAATATGTGTGCTTCAGATAATTTGCACAAAACTTCCAAACATTTGCGGATTATTACCAAAATTGCACCTTGGCTGCTTCGCACAAATATATCCACGGTCTAAGACACCGCCTGTTTTATAATGTGTTTTACTGAACCAATTTCAATGATTAGATTACTGCCGTACACATTTTCAAGTGCTTTATTTGTCGGGCCAATATTACGCGTTATTATAATTAGAGCTCTGTATCTTGACATACGTCTGACGTCAGTACGATAGACTGAATCATCTGCGTATTTAATATTCCATCATCTATTGCTGAAGTTAGTTCATGTTCGAGCTTGGCTCCAACTTCTTTACACATTTTGGATGATTTGTTTACACCTTCAACTAACTCTTCAAACTCCTATCTATGGTGAATGAATTAAACTATTGGTTCCTTAATGTTGAATGATGTCAGATTGAGACAGCAACTTTTTATTGTTAGAGCATTGCCAGCCATAATGATTACATCGAGTCATATTTCACATAAACCAACAATGTGAATTAGTGTCATGTCAGTATCTGGAGTAAAGACGGATAATAGCTAGATAGAGTTATTTACAGCTAAAGGGCGAAGGGTTTCGCTTTCTAAGCTCAAAGTTACGATTAAAGCATAAATAAATACAGCCCTTTCACTCCCACTTGGGTATTAGTTAATATTACACTTGGAACTGTATCAAATAAGCTTTGTGACAGTGTCTCATTTCAGCTAGAAGATTATTTTAGTTTATACGTAATAACGAACAGATTAACTGACAAGCTACTTTCTTTACACAATTTTATAACCAGTATAAATATACCGATGCAGGAATGCTAACAGATGACACAGATCACTGTAAACCACACTGTTTTACATACATACATATCATTACGTTAAAGCTTTCGGGGTAGGCAACAAAAACAGTTTTGAAATTACTTAGTAACATTTATTTATTGGATACTCTGGGATATGAAAACCTTTTCTGTTCATGTCCGCAGGTGTCACTCGGATGCGTATACGCAACATTTTAGGTTCGATCTTGGATCGGGATTTAATACCGCCCTAGCTTGACTTAGTATTTTATGAGTTTTGGCTACCAATGAATTTTTGGGTATATATTCTCCAAAGGATTTACTATAAATGTAAAGTTCTCCCAAACAATTCAAAAAACATTAAAGCGCAGGAATCACAATTTACTTTGTGTGCTGACACATAGTCATTGCTTCATTGTATTATCTCGACATCTGTGTACTGTAACCTGACTTCATCGCGTGATTTACATGTGATGAAAGTGGTTGCAGTGCATCAATAACATCCGTTAGTTTTGCACGATTGCCAATCGTATGCTCGTCTTTCAAACATCAGACATAAGTTATGCCACGGCCCTATCATATTGCAAAACATGTGCTGACAGCTGTGCGAACGCAGGCTTTGGTGCAAGTGGTAAAAGGCAACATTACTTTCAATGATTTGGCTACTTTCTGGAATAAATAGGGGCGTCTATTTAATTGGTATCGTTGGTACCGAAAATTCATCACGTTGACTTATAATTATTTCGTTCTTGATAACCACTGATATATTCCATCAGAAAAGAAGTCATAATTCTCCTGCCCTTATCCCATATTATATGGGGTCGGCGCAATATGTATTTCTCTTCCATCCTTCTCTATCAGCCGTCATCTCTGTATTCACTTCCTTTCTAGCCCTGTCATCTTTCACACAATCCATCTATCTTTTCTTAGGTCTACCTATAGATATATTCCATCAGAGAAGAAGTCTCTGTTGAAATATCTATAAAATAAAATGTTATCACGGGTCACACACTCAATACTCTTTGCATACTATATGTATCTCATTCACATATCACTCGTACCAAACACCAAATGGATCAACAGTAGCTGCTAAGTGGATAATGTCAATTGGTGGGACTCATTCCGCATTCCATACGTGAATGGTCCATTTGACATTAATATAGAGACATTAATTCATTAAGTTAACATCTTCAAACGTGTGAGGGTGATGGCCATGTGCTGAGAATACCAAATGTAAGATTGAATAATTTGGAACGTGGGTTGCGTCCTTTCCTGCTTATCATAGTTTTCGCCTATTATTTGATCTGGTTAAGAGATGAATTCCTAAAGGTTAGAGTCGTACCATAACGGTGATTTTTACGTCAATTTTGAAAGAGGTGCAAGAATCGTTAGACGTTATTATTGCAACTCAGATCAAGACGCGTTTAGCGCGCTCATGACCCGGCTCAAATTTTGCTTAATCCAAAGTAGATTGTCATTTTATTTACCCCCATAATTCTGCTATCCAGCTTTGGTGTTGCCATGAGTTTGCGATTAAAAGAAAATTCTGTTTAATATGTTACATCATCATCGGAACCTTTTGACCTTAATCTAATAATTTATCCTTACAAACAAACTGTTCTCTATTGTGCCGTTCAACGAGGTTACCTTAACACCATTGCTATACTTGCTCACCATCAGGTAGTATTATTATATATATATTAGTAGTATATGTCCAGGAACCCTTTCGGGAAGGAATGAAGCTTTATTACTTAACAACAAGCTTATTTTAAATAGGACATGTCTCCTGTCCTCGCCTCACTATATATTTTACCGAAACAACCGCATTACATGAGTGATTCATAAATTGACCTTGCTAGCGTCTAGACGAGAGAAATAACTCTTGGTTTTTTAATTTTACAACATCAGCCCGACGTGTGACAGACGCGTAACTGACAATTCGCTAGAACGTCACGTCCAGGCACGTCATTAAGTGACAGTGCTCTAAATACCATGTCGCTTTTTATGTGGAACAGTTAATTATAATTAGCACTGTTCGAATTTTAGTGCCGAAGCTTCATTATATATTTTTTTAATTACTTGGATTTTAGCTTTTGCGTTCTTAGTGCACGTATCATGCAATGTCACAGGTACCCTTAAAAGAAATATTTACTAAATTATGTATATAAAATAGGTATGGTAATGTAACTAATTTTAACATAGGGTGCTTTTTTTTTTCAAATATATTCGTCACGCGAACATATTCGAATAAAGATGTTATGATATTATCCATTCAGCTGTCTGCAAAATGGAGTTAACAAAAGAAAATCGCGGAAATTTTAATTGGCGTGCCACACCAGCATTTTCCTTCAAACCTCTAGATGGCACGTCAGCTATTAATCTGTTAAATGACATATAGCAACCTTTTAAAACATCCCCACAGTCGTGTGTAACGACTGTAAATGCTTCACTAATGAACGTTAACCAGGACATATAAAGGCAGTAAAGAGGTCTGGGGCAACATTAAGAACCTTGAAGCTGTAAAACCCAAGCGTGGCGCTAAGTGCGATCTCTTGTCGGTTCAGCGAGCTAAGTTATAGCACCGGTCCCGGTTAATGTGGGCTAACATTACTGATACATTTTAGTGGAGGTGGTCGCTTGTAGTTGTAGCTCTACTAAGAGTATTCACTAGTGTTAGGGTTAGATTTTTTTATTGTATGTTAAAGTGTCTCTAAATCTGTGCTATAATTTTAAATAGCTTAAATGTACGAACACCTTGTTAATTTTTTTGTATTTCTAACATCCAAAACATAAGTGTTCTGAAAGCTTTAAAATATATAACAAATGCAACTCTGGTAATTTGACGTTACCTGTATAAATTCTAACGCTAAATATTCTCGTTGTCACAAATCGTCACGCGTGCGCGCATTCAAAATAAAATGTACCATAGATTTTCCATATTCAAATTCCTTCTTACCCATAGAACACTTCCAGCCAAGCGCTGTGGGTATTTATGTTTATTGTACAGTTCGAGTACATTATGCCGCCATATAAGCCACTCGGTTAATGATGCCAACAATTAACCATTAACTCCAGTAACACGGTTGCCCTTTCGCAGGTATTCCAAGCGCTTCTGTTAACCGAGGCTAAGCAGAGATTTAGATTTTGTTAAACATTTAATTTATAGTGTCTTTGTTTTAATAACTTTTTTTACTAACAACGGTTGGAGTATTTAAGTCTCCTAAACTTTGTAAACGGCACCTAATGAATTTATTGCATTACGTTGCTAATTAGATTCTCTTGTTTCAGGTATACACAACAAATCTTCAAATGTACAAACAAGTAAGCTCGTCTACGTATGAATTTTGGGATTTTTATAGTTTTCTGAAATAATTTGATAATATTTCACTCAATCCAGCGCAATCACTAAAGCTACTGTTGTATTCCATCATTCTTTAATTTACATTCTTTAATTTAGTCATGACGTTCATAGGTTGATAATTGAATCATCTCGCCCAATAAAAACAAATGACTGTTAATAAAAATTCCAAATATTCATACTTAAACTTTATACCATTTGCATTATTGGTAACTGACCCAGTATATCTGGAGAATCAGTTTGGTATTTTCTGTGGAATACCACCAATCCAGACCAACTCTGATCATTCCACTGGACTTGTATTATTTTCGTCTTTCTTGTAATTGAATTCGGTTTATATTTGTTCTGTAAATAGTTTATTCACCCATCGTATTGTATTCTAATTTAATTCACGCATCTAACAACTATTTGCCCTCGCTTACGAAACGAGACCGGTGCAATAATTACTTGAGTTTACACACGGACATTACTGCTGTGCCGGGATATTTCCAGAACTTTTACGAGCTTCACTATTGATTCGAAGTGCTTGCGTTACGCACGAACACTGTTTGCATCACTGCCGAGAGGTGGTTACGCGAAACATCATAGCAAATTCGTTCCTTGAAAAAAGAAACTCGATAAGTTGCAACCAATTTTTTTTTACTTACGTAGATAATTTCGCTATATTTTGTATGCACGTCAAATTACCAAAGTACTCAATGATGGAAAGGTAAAAAGTACCCGAAACCGGCCATCATGTATGATGTTATGTACGTATGTATTTTGTATGTAACTGGATTCCTTCAGTCTTATTCTATTCTATTATTGTCTATGGGATTCTCTAAAGTATCATTTCTGAGTGATGTAAGATGTCATATTATTATAATAAGAGAATACTAATATTATCAAAAAGTATGGGTTATTTGTTGGTATGGAACAATTGACCTAATCTTAAATGAATGAAATCAATACTACACTATAAATGAGTAAAATAAGCTATATTGCTACGCAGGTTTCGGAGTAAAAGCTACTAATGTTCCCAATAAAAAAAAAACAATAATATAAATATCTAATATCTGCAGGCATTACGGTAACATTTATATTACTGATATATATGTTCAGCTATCTCACAGCACTCCTGTCTAAAGCGATGTATTAATACTTACTTCAAAAACACTCAACATCGGTTCGTAAAATTATTCGCGTCACTCACTCGACCCTAGAGGTGTACAGACGCGGTTATTTACGACCACTAATATTATTTATGTGTGTCAACTTGTTCTATTTTCGCATTGGGCTCAGAAAATTTCTCAGCTCCTGTGATAGTCGAGAATCTTTCAATTTCTTAGACTAATGAACCGCAACACCGCAGCCCGCTCGCAGACGTCGCAGTAAATTACAGGTATTTCTAAATTATTTGCGAATTCATCATATCTGTTGCCCGCCGCGCCGGAGGTCTGGCCGGTTAATTGATACGGAATAATTTATTCCGACCTAGATTTATTATACACATTTGCCAATATACGACGTGGCAGTGCCAAGGACTTGACTTGCGGTTAAGTTTTTGTATATCACTTGCGGTTTTGGGCTTAGATGTAGACGGTTCTTAGAAATGTTTGCATAAATTAATCTATTAGCTTCTAGATGTATATATATATATACCTACTAGCGGCCCGCCCCGGCTTCGCACGGGTAGACTTTTATATCAAATATTTTGTCTACCCGAGCGAAGCCGGGGCGGGAAGCTAGTATAATATATAGCCTATGTTACTCAGTGATGATGTAGCTTTCTAACGGTGAAAGAATTTTTGAATTCGGTCTAAAAAATAAAAATAAAAATTTAGGGGTGGACTACCCCTAACATTTAGGGGGATGAAAAATAGATGTTGGCTGATTCTCATAGATACCGGATAAGCACAAAAATGACGATTGATCAGTTTTCGACCGGAGAGGAAAAATTATTAAATTACTAAAATGGCTATTAAAAAATAAGGGTTGATCGTAGAAGGGTGAAAATTGAGGATTGTATGTATTTTTGTATGTTGTATCATAAAAAAATAGAAATTAAAAATTTTATCTAAAAAAAAAAAATTTAGGGGTGGACTACCCTAACATTTAGGGGGATGAAAAATAGATGTTGGCCGATTCTCATAGATACCGGATAAGCACAAAAAATTTCATCAAAATCGGTCAAGCCGTTTCGGAGGAGTATGGTAACGAAAACTGTGACACGAGACTTTTATATATTAGATAAAAAATATAAATTACAAACGTTGTTCTAATTACGAATTTTGAATTTGAAAATCGAATTAATAAAAAGTACTATAAATTTTAAATGACAAAAGATCCTCGCTAAACCCACTCAAATAATTAGTGTTAGATTTTCATAATTTCTAGGCCAAAGTCCACGTGTTCTTATCCTTCCAGCTAGTTCCAGCACGATTGCTGATTACAAACGAGGCATTAGAAAGTGGTCCCGATACCAATAAGTCACTGTGATTGACACTGAGCTACGCACACTACTTACCAACGTTTGAGTTCAAGCTGTGAATTCAATTCGAAATGAAAATACATGGCTTGGATTCAATATGCGTTGTAGAAACTCCGCCTAAAATTATGCTATTTAATATATTCATATTTTTATTATCTTTCCTCTGCCTGTAATGATCGTACTGTGTCGTCACGGAACTACTGTTCTGATTGAGGGAGAATGACCCAGTCGTCTCATATGACTTGAGACGGATTTGTAGCAACAATATCTTTCTGGATAAAACTTTTTGGTACTGGTACTTGGTACTTACTTTATAGCCTTTTTTAACCAAACAACAGGATTTAAGCACTATTTGTTTCTAAGAATAGAACTTAATTCTCAATGTCCCTAATTTTTTCTCATCTTCCAGCAAAGTATCTAAATAATGATGACGTTAATACAAAAGCAATTTTTCAAATGTTTAAGTTTTTCATCAGCTTTATTGCTCCGGCTGTGGAGTGTGGAAAGATTTATTTTAGCTTTTATTGTGGAAGCTACATGATTTATTGGTGGAAATATCAATTACTTTTTATTTCGTGTTGTCCGGTTAGTAATGGGCTCCCATTCTTCTTACGCTGTGGATGTACTGAGCTAAGTAAAAAAAAAATATAAGCTTTTTATCCTTGCATGTCAACTTTTTTTTGAGTCCGATCGCTACTGACTCCGGACCTCTTCCTATAATAATTCGGCCTTATTGACAGAGACCGGCAAACAGTCTTCATCGATAGCTATCTCGATGATTAGCAGTCAACTAAAATAATACTGGCCACTATAACATAGTATAAAGAAGAGGGAGTAGGGTATCTCCGGCCCAATTCGCGATATAATTGCCTACTGTCTTAGGGTTGTCACTTTTAGCTAAATATTAGGTCCTTACATATGAAATTGGCGTTTTGTATGGGAGGAACAAAAAGTCGAATATTTTTTAATATAATATATTTAATTAATCAAAGTATGAACCATTATTTTCTATGCACTTTTGCCATCTCATAGGTAGTTCATTGATCCCTTTACTAAAAAAACCAGTCGGACGGGAATCAATAAAATCTTTGAAGGCGATTTGGACTGCCCCATTGGAGTTGAATTTTTTCCCTTGCAAGAAGTTATCCAAATTTCGAAAAAAATGGTAATCTGTTGGAGCAAGGTCCGGGGAGTACGGAGGATGTCTTAGACTTTCCAATTGAAGCTCTTCTAATTTAGTAGCCGTCTGTAGCGCAGTGTGTGGTCTAGCGTTGTCGTGAAGCAGCAGTGGCGTGGAGCGATTGACCAGCCTAGGTTGTTTAGCCGCTAGCTTTTCCATCATGGTTTGCAATTCCTGACAATAGACATCAGCCGTAATAGTCTGGCCAGATTTGAAAAAACTGTAATGAACAATACCGGCACTAGTCCACCAAACGCTTACAAGTAACTTTTTTGGGGTTAATTTTCGCTTGGGGCAGGATTTGGCTGGCTGGCCAGGATCTAACCATTGCGCTGAGCGCTTCCGATTATCGTAAAGAACCCATTTTTCATCACAGGTAATGATTCGGTTTAAAATACCTTCATTATTGTGCCGGTTTAGTAATGTAACGCAGCAGTCGACGCGCGTTTGCCGGTTTGTTTCAGTCAATTCGTGAGGTACCCACCTTTCAAGCTTTTTAATCTTCCCAATTTGCTTCAAGTGAATTAAAACAGTTTTATCACTAACATTGCAGCCTGCAGCTAACTCGGACGTGGTTTGCGATGGATCCGCTTCCACAATAGCCTTCAACTCTTCATTATCAACTTGAGTCTCAGGCCGTCCACGGGGCTTGTTCTGCAGGTCGAAATTTCCAGAACGAAAACGTTGGAACCAAAATCGAACTGTGTTTTCTTTTGCAACACGACCGCCATACACATCATTCACCCTTCGAGTTGTTTCCGCAGCACTAGTGCCACGGCGGAACTCGTACTCGTAAATAATGCGATATTTAAGGTTTTCCATTTTGTAAAATGAGTGACGCAAACAGAAAAAAACAGAAGAAAAAAAACAAATGAATGACGATCATCGAAGCACAAATACATGAGTCTATAGCTGTACAAATTTGAATTTGGAATTCCTTACCAAAGAGGAGAAATTCGTGATTAAAGTGGCCAGTACGAAAAACGCCAATTTCATATGTAAGGACCTAATATTAGGCGCGGCTGTTCGCGCTTCGCTAGCAACCGCATGAACAGCGGCAACGTCAAGTCGCGGTCCCGACTCGCCATGTCGCCGCTAGATGGTACAGGCGGCAACATAGTCTAAGAGCTTGTGTTTAATTTATTTGCTTAGTGCTTTATACAAGTCAGCTTCATGATTTGTTTTTATTATGCATAATGTAGTATTTTTACACATAAAGGACCACATTTATTTTTAATTAATACAAACATATCTATTGAATCACACATTTATTACAAAATTACAAATTAGCTACAGATGATGATATGGATCATTTAGCGGTGCCGAAAAGCCGTGACGCGCGCCCGAACCTTGTTCAGTGTTAGCCCCGACTGGCGCACTGAGAAACGGGTCGAGATTTTGTTAAAGTGTGCGTGCGTCGACACATAGATACAATAGCGCACACATACAAGCCGCGCGCGGTGCGTTTGTATGAAGATAACCTACTTCCCCTCTCTTTATACTATGACTTTAATGCTCAGCTTTCCTACCCCAAATATAGGTAGGTATTTAAATTTTCGTCGTACATGTAGAGTGTATTTCGCCTCGTAGTAAATGTATAAAGCATTCAAAACACAATGTACCTAAATGATATTGTAATGAGGTGTTGTCACACAAAACAGCCATTAGCAGACAACCGCATTCTCAATTGTAGTGGACGAAAAGGAAAGTGCGGTTTCAGCTGGTTTTCCCACGTTAATGCTTAGATTTCATCAAAATACATTTACCGACAGATTAATGTTGAGATTTGTGGGATAGACCTAAGAAGAGATGGTTAGATCGTGAGAAAGATGACGATATAGATGAAATGAATATAGAAGCGCAAGCAAGTGTCAACATTCTAATAATAATTATATTTATTATATTATCGTTTTGCTTCACAACTGTAACAGACTGACATAGATCAACTGACATGTAAAAAAATAATTAAATAATACAACAGTTTCGAAAAATGAAATATAAATTTCTATGTTGCTTAACTTTTGATAGAGTTCGCAATGCTCGAGAACCGTATGTTAGGTACTTGTATTGTAATAGTTTGCTTTTCAAGAAATTCCTTGCAAATTATGATTTATCTTTACTATAAAAATGAATCGCTGAATTTGTTGCTAAGCGCAAATCTCGAGAGCAGCTGAACCGATTTCGCTAATTCTTTTTTTAGAATATTTCTTGTAGGACGAGGATGGTTCTTACGGAGAATTTTTTTAAAAAATGCCTGAAAGGTAGATAAAATATTTGATAAATGTCTACGCATGCGAAGCCGGGGCGGGCCTCTAGTAGATTATTAAATGAGCTATAATCATAACTTGTAGAAAATAGTAACTACATAGTTCCTACTTTAACTGTACTTAAACGTTGCTAGAATCCGATATAAGACACCCACCTAGTATTTAGCCGCAATGGTGGTGTACACAAGCTAAATTGCTAACCTTGGAAGACTCATATTACACACAATTTAGTTTCGCGGTCTCTCCTCTAACATCCCGTGATAAGCGTGTCACACGCAACACGCAACGTCCCGCTACTCAACCGCCATAGACCATGTATGAGAGAGTTTAGTTTAAAACATGACATGTACGCTCTCTATGACATAATTACATCATTTATAAATCACTAGCGACCTGCCACGGCCAGCGTCAGCCATATAAGTTAAATACCTACAAGAAACAAATTAATCTACTATATAAAAATAAGTCGGGTTTTCCTTCCTAACGCTATAACTCAAGAACGCACGAACCGATTTCCACGGTTTTGCATTCGTTGGAAAGGTCTCGGGCTCCGTGAGGTTTATAGCAAAGAAAATTCAGGACAAACCAACATATCAACAATATATGTCTACCCGTGCGAAGCCGGGGCGGGCCGCTAGTTATACATAAAAACCTGCATCTTGAATCAGTCTATCTATTAAAAATAACCGCATCAAAATCCTAGGGACAGGCAGCGGGAAGCGACTTTGTTTTATACTATGACGTACATGTAGTGAAGAACAGCTGGACTAGGTCTCCGCCCCTAATAGTAGAATAACTTTTTATAAGAAAAAATATAATTTTGAATTAAATTAGATTTGGAACTCTGCCATCTTTGGCATATGATAGCTCACGTCACGCAGGACCATAGCTTATTTGTTTTTTTTAATGCACCCGTGCATCACTTGCGGACAGCTAGTAAGTATATAAATTGACCATACCTTATATTTGTGTTGATTTTTTTGTGAAAAAGGAAGCTGTATTGTCGCTTGCGTAGGCATCTGTTTTTGTATAATAATGTAGAACCTGAAAACAGCATAGTAATAGATCTTTCTGACCGAAAAATTTAGCACGAAGTACTCAACACCTTAAAATATATTTCTATTATTTTCTTGTCACAAAAAGTAGTAAAAAAGAGAGACATTAGCCTCAATCTTACCGGAAAATTATAGCGAAAGTCATGTCTTTTAGATTTCTAGAAATTTATTTCACTGCTAATCTTTTGTGGTTGCTGTGACGACTGTGTCTTTGCCGAATATTTTATAATCGCAGAAATGGTGAAGTCGTAGTAAGATTAGTATTACCTTGGGTATAAGAGTACTCCCTTTATATAGGAGGGTTTACCTTGCATTCAGTACTAGTGCTAACAAAACCATTGTCCCTAATTTATTTGACATACGGAGCATTACATTAAATTTATATTTACAACCAGAGCCATGTAATTATACTTTACAACCCAAAACGTAGTAAAGTACAATATATTTGAAGTCGATAAAAACAACGCGTACTTCTGTACCGCAAGCGACGCCGTTAGTACTAGATAAATATAATGATAAAATAACAGAGTGCAATAATGACTACAGCATCTAGTCGACCAATCTGGTGAGAGTGGAATCGTAATCTCGCCGCAGGATTGGTTGAAATCGAAAGTCAGCCGTTGATGCGACGAGAGATTATTGGTTTTTCGAGAGAGCTGCCACCGTAATTACCGGTGATCGATAATCTGTGATTAGATGTTGTCGGGTCGATTATGAACTATTAGTAATATAAGCTCGTGTTGATTTACTAGATTTTCCTGATCCTGATAGTGCTACGTTTAAATGTTCTAATCTAATTAAGGGATCTCAGGCTATGGTGTCGGGATTAGATTCAAATATCGATCGGTAATTAATAAAATTGTTTGTTTATTATGTACTTACAGGGGAACCTTTTAATTGCAAGTTTAATCATTAAGCCAAAATCTGCAATCATGTGTTTTTACATTTGACTTTTTTTATGTAATGTGATAAGCCCACACTCGATGACAAACCAATCTATGTTACAACACTCTTCATATGCTATCTTTTAGTATGCCTAAAAAAACAGCATTTAACGAAAATTATGTGGAGAAAGACTACGTAGAAGTTATCGAATGTGTACTAATATAGGTACTAGTTCTATACTAGAATAATGCTTAAATAGATGAGATACCGTGAGGACCTGTAATTAAAAACAATTTCCTTATTAGTTTGAAACATGTCGACCGACACCTAAAGGTACATTTATATGGAGCGACTTTAACTTGGTGAAGATCTAACTAGCTTTAGCCGCTACATATATTAATTGGCATGTTCTCTATAGTTGAAAAGTATCCTATGTCCTTGTACGGGTTTCAAGGAACATCCATGGTCAAATTTATTAACATCTGTTCACTCGTTCAGTCGTGAAAAGCTAACAAACAAACAGAGAGGTAGAGTTCCTTTTACATTTGTAGCAGTAGAGTGTATGTGATACGTAGCACTGTATCTGACGGCGCCGTCATTATAAACAGACCATAAAAGATACAAATAATCCTGCAAGTGGCATAACTAGTGCATAATCACGATCAGTATTAGCACCAGGAAGCATGCTCTACCTTTCAATGAAACGTTACTTAATGTTTGGTAAATTTAATTATATTTACAGATATTTTAATAAGTTATTTAAAAATCTGTAAATATTATTTTGTATCTAAGAATCGTATCTTACCAAGATATCGATAGGATACCGATTTATCAAAGTTGCTGGAATTGCGAAAAATAATGTGTGACTTACCTTTTGTAATTTTACAAGTAGTCAAGGAAACTATATTGATTTAGAATAACAAAGTTTTAAATCCTTTTGGTACCAAGTACCTACTGGAGACTAGTCGGTACCTACTGAGTACCAAAGCTTTAATGATTTGTTCACTACACGGAAATATTGATTCTTATGGCAAAGTCGCTACGAATCATATTCGTTTCAGTGAGTTTCGTCGACATGTGTTAGATTACGACAACAGTTTCGCCTAGGGCGAATTCTTAACTTTACATTCGAACTGCTGTCTACCGCGGCGCTGCCATATATGGTGGAGCTAGCCCAGCGCTGGCCTTGCGAGTATCGATATCATTAATGATATCCATCGCTCGATACATTGTTTAATTGACCTTCCTTAATTATCGATACTTTCGGACAACCCGTCTACCTACTAATAGGGTCGTGTGACCTCACAGCTTTGCCCTGATTTACTTCGATACGATCATTAATTGGTTGAATTTAATTTAAATACACATTGATATTTCATTCAGTAGTCGGCTTATTTTTAATGTAAGTATTAAGTAATTTAAGTAAGGCGTATTTTCATTTGATTAAGCCCATGAATGGTTTCAAGAACTGTTTTATTATAGTAGGTAAAAACTTCAAAGAATCATTTTCATTACAGGCAGCACTAAACAAGTCGTAAATCTAAGCTCTGCATCAGCTTAGTTTGAGGGCAATAATTCATGGAATAAAAATAATATTCTTGTGAAACTGGTGTATTTTGGACTAATGTTGACTTACTGGTTTTAGATTAGTTTTAATGGAATCTTGAACTTGTTTCATTAATATTATGTTTGAACTGTAAATGGGCGACATTATCTGTGCGTATCTACTACTGATGTTTGTAAGCGTATATTACTAACACATTATCATATCACATTTACTACAGTAATTTATATTAATAATTATTATTTTCGTACAAAAATATATGAGATGAAAGGTTAGGATAGGAATATTAATTTTCTTATTCAAAGACGAACTGCAGCTTTTTTGTGATATACATACATATCACGCCAAGACCCTTACGGGGTAAGCAGAGGGTATGGTGCGCCATTTCACTCCTTGTCTTGCTCACCAATACTTATTCTACAAACAATAAAATTATGCATGCATCTACAATCATTAATCTGTCTGCACTAGGCCTTATCACAATACAATACCAGCCGACATTTAAGGTGGCATTAACCTTTAATTTTGTCAATAAGTGTTTATCTCATTAATCACACTACGGTAATGGTAATGAGTGAAATCCATTCACTTTGAGTCTCTTTCATGACTGCTCTCATTTAAACTGACTTCCACTTTAAATGGTAAATAAAATAGGCGTTCTGTTTTAATTAACAGACCATTGTCACTATAATTCAGACATCGGTGTAAGGAAATGACTAGTAATGAGTGTTGTTTTTGTCAATAGTTGAGTTTTACATTGAATGTGTCAAGGTGACAATCGGTAAACGCCAGTAAAGTAAACAGCTGATAAGATCAGTTGTAGAACAAATTGACGGATATGATTAAATACGCGTTCTTATATAGCGTACATGGGTGCCTGCGTAAATTTCAGATCTTTATTACGTCACTCGGGGTATGTATGTTTAAGGCATTGAACTATTATGTACTAAAGTACGTAGTAAGTAATATAACCTAAGTGGTTTAAGGTCGATTTCTTAGCGTAAATATTAGGTCCTTACATATGAAATTGGCGTTTTGAATGGGAGGAACAAAAAGTCGAATATTTTTTAATATAATATATTTAATTAATCAAAGTATGAACCATTATTTTCTATGCACTTTTGCCATCTCATAGGTAGTTCATTGATCCCTTTACTAAAAAAACCAGTCGGACGGGAATCAATAAAATCTTTGAAGGCGATTTGGACTGCCCCATCGGAGTTGAATTTTTTCCCTTGCAAGAAGTTATCCAAATTTCGAAAAAAATGGTAATCTGTTGGAGCAAGGTCCGGGGAGTACGGAGGATGTCTTAGACTTTCCAATTGAAGCTCTTCTAATTTAGTAGCCGTCTGTAGCGCAGTGTGTGGTCTAGCGTTGTCGTGAAGCAGCAGTGGCGTGGAGCGATTGACCAGCCTAGGTTGTTTAGCCGCTAGCTTTTCCATCATGGTTTGCAATTCCTGACAATAGACATCAGCCGTAATAGTCTGGCCAGATTTGAAAAAACTGTAATGAACAATACCGGCACTAGTCCACCAAACGCTTACAAGTAACTTTTTTGGGGTTAATTTTCGCTTGGGGCAGGATTTGGCTGGCTGGCCAGGATCTAACCATTGCGCTGAGCGCTTCCGATTATCGTAAAGAACCCATTTTTCATCACAGGTAATGATTCGGTTTAAAATACCTTCATTATTGTGCCGGTTTAGTAATGTAACGCAGCAGTCGACGCGCGTTTGCCGGTTTGTTTCAGTCAATTCGTGAGGTACCCACCTTTCAAGCTTTTTAATCTTCCCAATTTGCTTCAAGTGAATTAAAACAGTTTTATCACTAACATTGCAGCCTGCAGCTAACTCGGACGTGGTTTGCGATGGATCCGCTTCCACAATAGCCTTCAACTCTTCATTATCAACTTGAGTCTCAGGCCGTCCACGGGGCTTGTTCTGCAGGTCGAAATTTCCAGAACGAAAACGTTGGAACCAAAAACGAACTGTGTTTTCTTTTGCAACACGACCGCCATACACATCATTCACCCTTCGAGTTGTTTCCGCAGCACTAGTGCCACGGCGGAACTCGTACTCGTAAATAATGCGATATTTAAGGTTTTCCATTTTGTAAAATGAGTGACGCAAACAGAAAAAAACAGAAGAAAAAAAACAAATGAATGACGATCATCGAAGCACAAATACATGAGTCTATAGCTGTACAAATTTGAATTTGGAATTCCTTACCAAAGAGGAGAAATTCGTGATTAAAGTGGCCAGTACGAAAAACGCCAATTTCATATGTAAGGACCTAATATTATACAAATTATATCTTTGTTTTCGCCTTACGCTGATAAGTAAGTAGCAAGACAATAGAATTGGCAGGGAAGCAAAAGGTTAGTTTAGTTAATGTTAAATTTAAAATTTCAGAAGGTCACAGCCAAATCTTTAGTACTTCTTTGTTGTGTAATGTACCCACCTATGGTATGTATGGCTCCAAGAGCTCCTTGAGGATGTGCTGTAAGGAGACATGTTCGTCCCTTATGTGCCTAGTACAGCGATTCGGATGTGTGCCTAGTGGAAATGTAGGGAGGAGCATAGCAAAGATGGAGTTGTCTTTCCAAGTTAGATAACTACAGGGTTTATTGGCAGTTGAATTGTGTTTCTGCGGTAAGTAAGGTTGCCAGTGCTCAACGAGGATACGCTGCGCTAGTAGTAATGCTGCTAACACAGTGAATCCTAATCAACAACAGGGTTGCCAACTCGTTGGTGATACCTCTGATATTGCTAGTTACCATAGGCTCCGGTCACTGCTTACCATCAGGTTGGCCGTATGCTTGTGTGCCTTAGCTGTATTTAAAAAAAAAGTTGAACATATTTCATAGATAATTTACAAAATCTTTTTCAGTTTCACATAAAGCTCGTGACTTGTTGTCAGCTATTTGACAGCTATTTTTGTATTTAATTAACCGAACAATAATGTGCAGTACTAAAAACCGATCATAAATGTCGACGTTACGATTCGATGACGAGTAAATGTTGCCAGATTTCCGATTTAAAAACATTTCTTGGCCCTAATTAATTGATTGACGACATGCGTTAATTATGGTCATTTAACATTTTAACGATCGATAAACTCTCCAACAATCTTCATGTATCTGCATTCGTCGTGATTATCTGCCAGAAACAAGCTTATTTTGGTGTAAAATTGGAATGACATCTTATTTGTATAATCCGAAAATAGACGATTCATTGAATGTGATTGTAAATACATATATAAAACAAAAAAGGTTGTTCTATGTTATTGTATTTGTGGCCTACAAACATCACCTGGCCTAAAGTGTACGAAACATTTTAAACGTGGACATGTAAGAAATATGGTTGGTTACTCAGATGCTTTCATATCTTTGGCAACATTGTATGCGAACATCGCTTCGATTTGTTCAAATGAGACTAAAACTAAAGGGCCGTACTAATTTTATGAGTGTATTCGCAAGAAGTTTATAGGAAATCCGGGATCTGTTCTATATGGCTACATAAAGGAACCACGCACTTAAACTATGATTATTATTGCTCTCTCTGGGTAAAGCACGATTACGTTATATTCAGGAAATGATGAAAGTTACTAGTCGATTCACCCTAATCCCATTGAAGTTGTATGTAGATTAGTGTTGTTACTAAAACGGTCCGACTGAGCACTAAAACATATCTTTATGTCGGATAAATTGAAATACATATCGATGTTTGATGGCAAGGAAATAGTTTGTGGTGGAAGTGGACTCCGTTACGAAGAGATTGAGCGATAGCGATAATGCATTCTGAGAAATTTGTGGATAAACTCTTGAGAGGAATTATTTAGGTACTGAATCCTACCACCATACGTATATTGTGTGTGCTACGTACGTGTGATTGCTAACGTACTTGTTTTTTTTTACATTTACATACATTTTAAATATTTTATCGCGGTCAATTGCCTTTTGATTAACTACACCAGCTAAGGATAGCAGTCTGTAGCCACGATGTATCTTTTCTTTTGCTAGATACCAACTAGAAAAAAGTCCAACATAATTTCTAGCTGATATTAATTAAATATTTTCTGCTACGATAATAAAGACAACCTTTAATAGCCCAGTACTTCGTTTAATTACTTTATGCATTTACCATAAATTATGGTTATCTGAAGATATTTATCGCTGGCTTTACATAATAATTTGCAAATTCATGTAGAAAGGAGAGTTCATGCTATCAAAGCGTAAATGTTTCCTACCGTTGAACTAGTAATATTGTTGCGGTTTTATCTGACTTTCACGTTTCGTATGCATTATCATTAAGGGGCGTATGTAAAGGCTCTACATTTTAGGGTTATGAGCTCTTGAGACATGAAGTCTCATATATAAGAGCTAGGTTTGCGAAGTAACCCACCCTAATAACTTAATATTATACGTGTCCCATGAAGAGTAACTAGAAACCTTAACCTTAATCTCCTTTGTAAACTTTTGATCCAATTTATGGCTGCTTGTAAGGCGTAATAATAAAAGTAGCATGAGTAATAAAAGAAAGAACATAACATTACCCACTCAAATATATCCTTTTAAACACAATAAATTAATGAAAGCTAGAATCCATCAAGTAGAATGATAAACAACCGGTTCATTTAATTTACTATCTTCAATGCAACCGAACATAAACTTTGCCCCTATATAAATTAATTTTACCAATATAGTTGTTAGCTTTTTGCTACTTATCCGTGGCCACTAATGCAATAGGCTAATGACTTTCGGATCCCTGTCATAGAGTGATTAATGGGAGAACGTGTTAAGGGTCTTACCGTGGTATTTCTAATCTCTTTACTACTACTACAATACACGACATCCTTAACATTTTGGATGACGGTATCAGCTGTTATTTCTGAAGAGTCATCCAAACTGTAACAATGTACTGTGTGTTTTCTTAGACTATTTGACGAATAGAATATCCCGAGCATACCAATCTGAACCAAGTGATACACATATTTTCTCAACTCAACACAGGAACTTAATGCTAGGTCACCAAACTATTAATAACCTAGATCATGATGGTGTGTTTTAACTAACAAAATAATTTGATAGGATTTTCCTACTAGCCTGTGGTCGTAAGTAGGATTAAATAAACATATGAGCGTAGGTAAATCACGCACGTGTCCCCTGTCGGAGCAGAAGCCCTGCACTGCACCAACATATCATGTTACGGGGATTGTCCGTCAGCTGCTACTGATTTTCCACACACCCTTCTTCCGGCTTCGTCTTTGGTTTCGGAATCGTTAACTATATCCCCCATCTTAGTCTTTAATATCAAAAGCTTTTCAAGCTTCTTACCCTTTCAAATATTTGGATCGACGTTAATCCAATTTCAACTATTGGACAGAGCTTAAAACTCACATGAAGCTATCTGGCTCACAGCGCGGACAATAGTCCGTAGTAATTCCTCGTCTGTTACTGCGTTCAAATCGAGGCGAATAGCTTGTACTTGTATAGTATATATCATGCTAATATTTTATGCAGATTTAAGGAGTCGTGGGGCTTTCGGTACCGGGACCGTGGTCTCAAAAGCCCCTTGGCACCTAATACTTCTCGATCTGCTTTCCAGTCAAAGTTCAAAACCATTTTCAACTATTTGTAATTCTGGTCAGATCTCTTACCTCTCGTTAAAGCGATCAGTTAGCTTATTTATAGCTCTTCACTAGGATTAGCATCGGCTTACATGATTTGCCCAACGATATCTCGAAACGCCACCGTTGACGCGGCGTGGGTCGTGCAATCAGGCGTAACGAAGCTATTCTACACTTGCCTGATGAGAAAGGAATGTGCTAGTGATTGTACATTTACATGATCCTTGATTTATATTTAACGAGTGTTGTGATGGTATCGGATCGTAAGTCGTACTACATGTAGGAATAGTATTGATTGCATTTATGTTACTCGCAGTGGACATCAGTTATGTGAATAGTAAATATATGTTCTTCTTCACTGAAATAGGATAGTATTTTGTCTATGCATCGATATCAGGTATTACCGTATTCATACATTTCTAGCATATAAAACTACATCGGTGTTAATATGGTGCTTCACGTTACCACTTTGTCATCATCCATGTGACGCAGTGTTGTCGCCAGTGCCTCCATTTTAGAGAAGATTCCAGCAAAATAACGTGCCTCTTTTGTTGTGTTGTGTGTCTACGGTGCTCCTAGAAGATGCGTTATACTTAAACGAAGTATGATTTGTTCGTGCCTTTAACACAATCTCAACATTCTATTGCCAACTTGACAGTGATTCCATTGGTAGTTGGAACACAAAGTGACCATGGACTTAGACACACTAAGTTGTGTCTAGTCTAATCATTAACTTACTTCCTTACATTTGTTTGCCAGATTGTGGTATTAAAAGAACAGTTGTGGTGGAATTTATGTTAATTTTTATAATCTTGTTTTCTTCTGCAAACCGAAGTCCGCCCGCAGTTATTACTGGTACCCGGATTGTTAATGTTTTGTTTTCTGCAATGCAAACATTAAACTTAATGCACAAATAGGTGCTGCGTGCGATGTAATAACTAAATAAGTATAATTTTGTTATTTTGTCCACAGCCCCAAGTTCCATTCCACGCGCCGGTGGCCCTACCGCCGCCGACCGCCGCGGCTGCCCCGCCCGCCGCGTTAGCGTCCGCGCCGCGAACCATCGTCATCCAGCGACCAGACGCCAGGCACGGGTTCGGCTTCACCCTCAGGCATCTCGTCGTATATCCGCCGGAGTCGCTGCAGGTGAGAGAATATTTATTGTAACAGCCTTAATTGTCCCCATTGTAGAGGCACCGGTCTACCCTCTTCACGAGAGAGGGCCGATTATTGATACGGTGTTAGCCTAGTAGGTTTTGATTGACTTCAGATAACTATATGGTACGGTTTCGAATAACCTCTCGTTACCACACGCTGTATAATGTCTAAGATGACCACGATCTCTTGCAGAGAGTAGGTACCAAAGTCTACTAAAAGTCCTTAGTATACAAAATAAGGAGTTGCCTTTGGTCATGGCCACGACTGAGGTAAAATTATAGTATTTTCTACAATTGTTGGAGAATCACATTTCAAGTTGATGATGTTAATCAAAATTTCTCAATACGAGACGGCTCGGTTATTGTCATGTCACGATAGTTAAATGTATGTTTCCATTAAGACAGTCAATAATTGGGTAGAAACAAACTGTAATTTTGCTATTGAACTAGCAAAATTATTTATAAGTGTTGGTTTGGGTGCGTATCTCGTTTAATTTCAGTTGAACTCACGCGGGTCTTTAAGTAAAGATTATTCCATTCATAAGTTTAAATGGATTCTATTTATAGTTTGAGTTTGTTTCGTTTATCAAAGTGTGTGATTGTTTGTATAGATAGACGATAAACGTTGGTTTTGGAATACAAGTTGCTTTCTCCTACGTATATCTACTTACATTACTTACTATGTTGTATGTGCGGTAGGTAGGTCTTTACAGATGTGTATTAAACTTTGCGATGTTATTCTGTGTACTGAACATTGAATAACGGATTCAATTTAAGTTCGTGTAGCTAGGTTAAACGAGTTTGCGTAGCTATACAAAACTTTGAGGTATTTGGGTATAGTACACGTACTTGTAAGGTCAGGTGTTTTCCCTCTAGTACAACTGCTACTACATGACATCACGGAACACTATAAACAGACGTGAAACCATAAATAATACAGAGAGACAATAATAGCAAAGACATCTTTGGTATTTTTGACAAACTTTTATTAGCTTCTTCTGTTAGTAACTACTATACGGTATGCATGTAATTGAATCTTTCAGCGTCATTTTGACCAAATTCAATGCCACAGAGTACATAACCACTACGTTTCTTTAGGGCTACTGATTTTGAACATTTGAACACGTAATATGGACCAATGACATTACAATAATTTCATAACTGTATCCTTATATGTATAGGTACAGACCAAGATCATCAGTTTAATAAATTTTGAAGCGTGTTTTTTTAGTTCTTTTAAACTAGTAATTTATTGACTATTAAAGTAATATTAAAGTGCGTATTAGCAGCGTGAGGGCCAGCTATCACACATCGGCGGAGTGACCGTGAAGTGCAACTTGTTTGTGTAATGTTTCCAGGAGCTGTACGAAGATGCGCGCCACCTGGCCGTGGGCGCGGTGGGCGCTCCTATGGACACGATCTTCGTGAGGTCGGTGCGGCCGGGCGGGCCGGCGGCCGCCGCGGGGCTGCGGGCCGGCGACCGCGTGCTCGCCGTCAACGGGGAGCCGGTCGCGTGCGGCCGCTCGCGCGCACCGTACGCGCGCGTCGTACAACTCGCGCAGAGGGAACCGCGCATACTGAGGCTCACCGTCGTGCCGAGGGACCACGATCTCTTGCAGAGGGTACCTACTACTTATTAACAGCTTGATTTTATCTATAGAAGAGAAGTCTTCTTAGTAGTTTCATAACTGAGTGTCATCTTCTAAGTACTATTTTTTTCTTCAAAGAGACTCCTAGTAAAATTTGTTTAAGAGGTGGTCGGACTCGTCTACTTGAAGAGCCTATTCATGCATAATTATTATAGATATTGAGGACGTGTTAAAGGGGTTGACGGCGCTATTCTCAGATAATTCAGCTTACGAGCTCTTTTCAATTCTGTTTGGTAAGGGATAGATCAGACAAGAGTATTTTAACATTAATCCACCACACAACTTATTCTGATTAGAACCACATACCCACTATGCTATATTGTTAAGTGTAGAGTTCGCTTAAGCGTTAATTTTATCGTTCTTTCCTCTGACCAGTATTTCAGCGAAGCAGCTTACAACCCAGAGTCGAACCAGCGCCAACTCGAGATGCCAGCCCCGATAGCGGAGCACGAGTCGCGTCTGTTCGACGCGTACCGGCGGCCGCGCGCCGCTCTGCCCGCCCCGCAGGCGCCGACACGGATCCGCGACGACCCCGAGTACGCGAGCGTCGCGTCCCTCGCGCCCTCAAGATATGACGTCTCCAGACTTGCCGGCACACACTATCTCCTACACGATGGGTGAGCACATTAGCCAAACTCATTAGAGATCATTAGTTTTGTTAGTATTGTCGACACAGTGTCGGATTTAAAGACTAATGTAGAGGCAAGTTCTAATGGATTGGTGACGAACTTTGTAAGCGAATTTTTAATTTTGATACAATAATCTTAAATACATACCTATTCTTTAACTTACTAACTATAGCATAAATGTAAAAGTAACTCTGTTTGTTTGCTGCCTTTTCACGAGTAAACAAACAGCTGAATCCGTTCAGCCGTTTAGTCGTGAAAGGTAATGAAAATTAACCAAATTGTAAATGGTAATGAAAACCATATCTCTGTCGCCATTTTGTATAATGAGTTTATTCCCTCCCAGTAGGAGAGAGTCTGACACATCGCTGCCATCGTCGGCGACGGAGAGCAAAGACAGCCTCGGGTCGTTCGACTCGAACTCAACCCTGACCGGTCGAGAATTAGACGACTCGATTATCCTATCGCGAATACGAAAGAGCCTCGAGCAGAAGGAGGCATTCCTTCGGCGGCCGAGCCAACCGACCGGCTGGGTCACGCCGGACGCGCCGCCAGCGATAAAGCAAAAGGAATTCTATGCCAGGCCGCAGAAACTTCAAAAGCCCGCGTGGCCTCCTCCCGCGGTTTCCCCCCCTCTGGCCTCCTCGCCCCCTCCGCAACCAAGCAACGAACAGAAGAAAGAAGAATGCTCTGCCAGCGTTGATAGCGGAACTTACAGCGGGTACGGCGAGATGAATGGCACTAATACAGAAAAAGCCAAGCCCAAGCTGGACAAGAATCAGTTCGTGGCAACCCTATCCAAGATACAGGAGACGGCGCCTAGCATTCACAGTACCAATGTCGGTACCATGACCAATGGTACTACATCCGATAGTAAGGAGGATGAGGATCACCAAGAAAAGTGAGTATTCGTTCGTTTCCAATGGTCACGGCATCACGGCTAGACCGATTTTTTTTGTGTTTGTAATTATTGTCAGGAGAAGGTTGGTATGAAAAGTTTTTTTTTAAATAATCTCTTTTTTTATTTTGGAATAAACTATCGGTCCTTTTTCCCACAGTTAAGCTCATGAAAATTGGTATTTGGCCTTTCAGTAAAAAATATTAATCACATATTTCAGGATTTTTGGAAATTCCATCTTTAAGGGGGTAAAATAGGAGATGGAAGTTTGTAAGAAAATCCGTTGACTTATTCACTTTACCACGAGCGCGAAGCCGCGGGCAATAGCTAGTCCTATTATTATATTTAAAAATAAATCTAAATCAAATATCATTTATTCCATTGAGGCTCTAAAAAGGCACGTATGGAGTTCTAAATTATACTATTTTTCAAAATTTCGCGATCTAAACACATATTCATGACATGAAAACTGATCTTATAAATTGTAGACAAACAATTATCGCGTATATTATTATTGAAATATTATCATTATTATAATGATTGCAGGTACGGGTCGGAGCTGCAGCTGGTGACGGCGCGCACGCGTCAACTGGAGGAGGCGCGCGGCGGCGCGCGGCGCACCGAGGCCGCGCGCAGCGAGCTCGCCCGCATGAGCGCCACGCGCCTCGAGCCCAGCGTCGCGCTGCGCCGCAAGGACTTCGAGACGCGGCATACGCGGCGGGATGCGCGCTCGCTCGACGTACACACACACCCAGGTCACTATTTTACTTTTTACCACTAATGCCTAATGGTAGGCGGTTGGCGTAGCCTATGGACGTGCAAGGAGTTAGAGACAAGACACGTGACGTCTCGTGGGCCACTGTGCAGGAGTATAACGGAAGATCAGCGCTGGTTGTATATGAATGTCATACGACAGCCAACACATACTGAGTTGGGACCGTTTCATAACGACACTATGTTCTTGTTCTACACTTGTCTTCCATTAGTACATGTTTGTGTTGTTATGAATCAATGTTTTTTTCTTTCTATAAAAATACTAAGTGATTGTGTATGTTGCAGAGCTAGAGCACGAGACGGCGCCCCTGGGCGGCAGCTTGTCGGGGAACCAGCTCATGATCACCGGCAGCAAACACTTGCATTGCCCGCCCCCTGAAGGATATGTGCCCGGTACGTACACTTAGGGTACATTAGGTACGCAACGTTCAAAATTAACATACCTTATGTTGCAGCCTAGCTCGGCTTAAAACTATTAATTACCACTACTGGCTAGACTTCTATGCTAAAGAGAAAATCATTGTATTTATGTTTGTAATGAATAAATTCGAAATCTAATGGACTGATTTTAAAAAATATTTCACAAATGGAAAGCTATATCATGACTGAGTAACAAACATAGTTTGTATAAATTATTATTGCAACGAGGACTAAGTCGCGGGAATGGAGCTAGTATACTATAACTCGGTTTAAAGTCATCCTAACTATTGGCTGTAAACTATTGTGGATAACATTTTAAAAAGTTAATCGACTCAGG
Source organism: Falcaria lacertinaria (assembly GCA_951449985.1). Classification (NCBI taxonomy): domain Eukaryota; kingdom Metazoa; phylum Arthropoda; class Insecta; order Lepidoptera; family Drepanidae; genus Falcaria; species Falcaria lacertinaria. The sequence continues at coordinate 2,582,933 of OX602111.1, forward strand.
GCTGCAGATTTTTAGTACGGAGTGTACGGACAGAGACTAAGTTACTTCATTAAAGCATTTTGGACCTTCGCTGGTAACAGCTAGGTTTTAAATTTGAAGATTTATGGCTGTGATTAAAACTTATTAATATCTCAGGAACATTCTCAAGAACTGCTAGGTTTCCTCTCCATACAGGCAATATATGATTCGTCTTTTTGCAGATACAGAAAAGGTTCAAATGCGAACAAGGTCGAATAGTACCGGTAGTGACGGATTACCCATTAGAAGACATCATGCCACAGGTAAGCGAGCATTCAGTATCACACATCGCCACAGACCATTTCACCGCACTCCAGTCACGCAGACCACCGCTGGTTGAAGGCCACTTTGATAGCTGGGTTATCGAACGTTTTCATTCACTGTACGCTGCGTTTTCATTCATTCGCGAACTTGCTCGGTACAGATAGTAACAGATTAGCAATCAGCTTGAGCTTCATCCGGTTAAATTATGCTATCGTAATCATTAATACACACTTCCTAAACCCAAAGCCTGGTGTGGTATATACGGTATTGAAGTAGCCGATGCTTCTAGTGTAGGAGGTTTCGAAGCTGGTTAAGAAAGCGCTGTACTACTAGTAGGGAGATTAGTTCGTTTCTTATGCTGCAGTCTTTTCTTTAGCAAGACATTTAAATTTTTATTTATCTTGTATTGCAACGTTATCTCTTCCTCATAGCACAACGATTAGATGCAACTATGAACTTTAGGGAGAACCTTTTGTAACGGCACGGTCAGTCCCCACCTTAAAAGGTTCCATTTATTTTTTTTCGTAAAAAGTCATCCTATTGTTAATTTCTCGCAGCATCGGGATGAGGTATATGTGCTATTGTAGAGAAGCTTAAAAAAAACCTAGGGGTTGTCTAGTTTCGTTTGTGTTGAATGAAAACGCAGTCCGGCACTCAATGGAACACGAGCTTCGCACGTCTAATGACACTGTTACGCTCCAAGATGGCAGTCACGCGAAGAGACGAATGGGGCTGAACAGAGAACAGATGGAGGCGATGAACCGAGTGTCGCTGCCCGCGGGCGGGGCGACGCGGCCCACGCAGCTGAGCTTGGCCCCCGGGCCCCCGGGCTCCGGCCCCCAGGCCCCCGGCCCGCACGCCCCCGGGGCCCCCTCGCCCTCGCCCACGCCCAGCACGCCCGCCGACTCAGGTCCCCACACGCCTCGTCTTCTTGGAATGCCGCAATGCTGTGCCACCTGCCTACCTCACTATAACCTCAGAGTAGATAATAATATATGTACAACTGTAACGCTCCCAAAGCCACGCTTTGTCGACGTCATAATCGGTCTTCTGTACGATTGGTTAACGTGACATTGTTTCATATATTTTCTTGCGGAATATTTAACCTTGGATTTCCTTAATTATCAACTTTTAAAGGATGAGGTACCCATTTCATTCTGAAGTTAGTTTTTTTTTTCATATGAACTAAACTTGTGGGATCAATATGAATTATAAAAAACATTTTAGCTGATCGTACAGAAGTCTAGGGCTGTATTATCAGCAATAACAATTAAACCAAAAACACATTAATTTACTAAAAAAACGCTTTCTCAATGGGAGGCAGCGCTGTGGATGTAAACCTCTATCCTTTATCCATTAATTAACGGAATGTAATGAGTGTGCTTAATGGGTGTGCTACTAACGCCGATTAACCGTCGTGAACGATCGTTGTTTAGCTATAAGGTGACGCGACTCCGTGCTTGTGAAATTTCTGACGATGTGTTGTTGTCGCGCAGGTTTTGCTGACGATCTGGTGACCAGGAGACAGAAGAAAGATGCACAACTTGGTGGTCAGTATTTATACACATTTTCAAGTTAGACAAATAAATTAAATTGATTTGATACTAAGAATTTTAAAATGTGACTTTGGTGCTAATTCTGATGAACGAAATAATTGAACTTAACAAATTTAACTGGACTTAAAGTATTGCCATCCTTATTTAAACTCGCACGTAAGTAAGGGATAACAAGACTTTGTATTCCTGTCAACTTTGTTTAGTTTAGTGATTTTGCACAACAGAATCGCCACCATTGTGTTTTTTTTTTAAATCGGATTCATCAGCTAATGTTCTTTGTTTATGCAGAATATTCTAAGCTCATATTATTTATCTGTTTGGCTGAATCTGGTAACACGCAGCGTCAGTTCTGCCCATGCAGCGCATGTCAATCAATAAACACACCTTGTAACTACAGGAATTTTAAAGCTTCAATCTGGAAATTTCTTAGGAAGGTCGTTCTTAGCAAATCACATTTACATTTAGGTGCTTTACACATACATGTATCCAATGTGAGGTAGGTGATCGAACTTGAGACACTTTTTACCTGATTTTTATACTATTCCATGTATTATCAGGTTCATAAATAAGTTTATACATATCATCACTTAATTGACGTAACTTACATCTTTATGTACTTACAGTAAATGTTAACCTCCCTATTCTGTTGTCTCAGCAGAAGAAGAACGCGCCATGCGCAGGGTGTCCTACTTGAAGGCCACGTGGGGTGACCGACTGCACCTCGACAGCGATGTTGAACCCGACGGTGAACACGGACTGAGAAGGTAATTTATACCTACTTGCATAAAGCTCATTTTTGAACACGTCTAGTGATTTCTGACAGAGTCACTTGATTGAGCCATTGAGAACGTATGAAAATATGGGGTATGGGCTAGCACAACAATGAAAGTACAGTAACTTGCAGACACTCTATTGTGTTTAAGATGCAATTTCTGACTTAAAATCATGATATATTTTCACATACTTTTTTTTTTGGGTATCAAGTGGCAACTGGTGGCTTTGTCTCCTTGTAGCAATTTAGTATTTCCAGTAACAAGTAAATAAACTTCTCGATAACATGATATTGATTAAACGCAGCACTGAATCTCTTCAGTTCTCTTACTCTAGTCTAGTTTGTTGTAGGTAGCTAATCATTCCGATATTCCACTACGAACTATGTTATGTGTAGTTAGTGAGTAACCTTTGTTATGTATCTAACATTACACAACGACCTCATTAAAACGGGGAATATTTTTGTAAAAATGTAAATGTGATTGGGTTCGGTTGGCAACAGTGCGCACCGCAAGTGGCGCCCTCCGCGGCTCACCGACGACATTACGCCGCTGCTGCGTATATTCGACCCCCAAGCCGTCCTACCGACGCGGTATGTCGCATGTCGTCACAGTATCGTTGATTGACGATAGATGGCGCTTTTATAAAATATGTGCATTAGCTTACACGATTGAACACATTTTAATAATGATAATAATAATAAAAACCGCTGGTAGCAAAACAGAAAGTAACGTAAGCGTTTTTTTTCAAATCTCTAAAATATTACATCAACTCCTTGCACTGCTTCATTCATTGATAAGAATATGAAATAAAACGTAATTCTCTTGCAAATAGTAAGGCTAACATTAAAATATATATTTTTAAAATTTTAATATCAACTTAATACTAGATTAAAGTTTAAAGTGCGTTGGAAGAAATCACTGTAACGTGAAAATTATACCTACTTACAATGGAATCGATTTTCACAACGTCTTACCTAATTAACTAAATACATACATACATAAATGACTAACTTAAATTCCATACGTTTGATAGTAGTTTGCATGTGATTTTAAATTGAGTGTGCGTGCATGGATCAGTGTTTTGAATGGTTTTGTAGACAATATGAATGTTGTGTCGGGCATGTTAGTTGTCAGTATTTTGTTGTAAGAGATAAAAGTATATTCCGGTAAGTTGTAGTATTGTGAAGGGAAGATTATAGAGACGTTATTATTAGTTTTTTTTTAAATAATGCTATTATAATAATTGATCGTCCTTACAAAAGTTTCTGCCAGTTCATTAGGGGGCACCCATAAATTACGTTACATGAATTTCATAATTGTTTTACAACTATTCCTTGTCACGGCCCTTCCTCTTGCAATTTAGAAAAAAATAAGGTTTTCTTTAACAGATTAAAATTAATTTTGAAATGGACGTCACTTATTAATCCCTTCTACTCCTTGTCAGACAATTTCACACACAATAGTTTTAAAAAATAACTTTGATATATACACTAGCTCGATAACATAACGTGTTTGGTTAGTTATTGATATAGTTCTCTTTACTATGTAACGCGTTAAATTTTGTACTCGTCTAATACCAATATGTGTGTTATAGCCCTGAGAAGAAGGGAGAAGGTGGCTCGACGGAGACTGTGGAGGAAGTGTCAGAGGGAGATGAGGAGGGGAACGTACAAGTCAAGATGGTGGTCTGCAACGGGAAGGTCAGTCACTATACAAAAACAATTATTGGTATTTTTTTATTACTTTTTACTACTTTGTCCAGCAGTAGGATGTACCAGTAGCGCGAGTATTAATAATTTGCGACAACGTTTTCGTATCGCCGACTATTTTTGTATTGAAAAATTATCAGCGCTACGGCGGTAAAAGTGGCACTAAAAATTTGTATGACAATTTTGACATTTCGCGAGTTACGTTTTCCCTTACGTAGTCGAAAAATGTTCCTGCTACCGGTACTGGCTAACAAGTAACAGTATTATATCATTTTCATATTTTATTGCATCAACAAGTATTTTAGTACCGTATTTTTACTAAATCTTATTACTTATGTTCTTTATTAACAAGATCTCTGATTACCATACACTATGATTTATTTTTAAGCTGTGGGTATCGGTATTATTGCGTACGGAATACTAAATTATATTCTATCCATAGTATATATAGATAAATGATTTGTATTTTTGTTTGCAATGAATCTCAAAAACCACTGGACCAATTTTAAAATTCTTTCACCAACAGAATGCTATTTTATCACTAAGTAACATAGGCTGTATGTTACATTTCTACGCGGCCGAATTCGCCTGGAGAAGTTAGTTCTTTGTAAAACTGTATCGTAATGAATGCCTACATTTGTTGCAGCGCGCGAGCGACAGATCGTGGAAGCAAGTGTGGGCAGTACTGCATGGTACCAAGCTGTACTTGTACAGGCACCACCCCACTCAGGTGAGTCTTATCATTTAAAACTTAATAACATAGCAGTGCTTTTGTAGATAATTATGATTAGATTAAGTGCTAGGATAAGTTGTGTACGCTATTGTATTAAGAATATTATATACCTGTAATGATAGTTGTATAATAAAATAATAAATAAATAAACATTTATTTCTAGGTGACCACAAATATTTCACTTCTAGAATTGATTTCAATCTTATAGCTACTAACTAGTAAGGATACTATCTATAAAGCAAGTTGGAATTTTAAATATCGTCCTCTGACTGATGTCATATTTTTTTTATTATTGAAGAAGGAGGTGTAGATAGATTGTGAAAAAAAAACAGACGTATTTTTTAGTGTCGAAATAAGTTCTACCTTTAAGTTCTACCTTCATATAAATCTGCCTTTATAAAGAAGGAACATACATTCCCAAAACTTTCCGCAATTTCACAACAGGCAACTATTCCTATATTTTATTACAATGGCCGCGTTAAAAGGTCCGTCTGTGCGTTATTGTGCTACTCTAACAAATTGATCGGGCGACCTTGGCTTCGCGTGGTATCCACCCGGGTACGCCCGGCTAAACCCGCCCCATTCATTTACTAGCCCTGACCTTTGTACTCCGATCGATAACTACAGCCATCGATTAATCACATTGGTGGAATTTATTTGATTATTCCGAATAATTCACTTTATATTAAAAACAAGTTTCAGATTTCGTCCGTATTGAGCTTAAAATCCCAGAGGAACCTAACAATTTCCCAGCTTAAAAGATAATCCCGGGATAGGAAGTATCCTATATGTTAGCCAAATTCATTAAGCCGCTTTTACGTGATTGAGCAGCAAACATACATCCATTCTTACATACATTTATAATTAGTAGGATAATAGCATCTCGTTTATGGTCGGCAGCCAAGTGCTTATTGTTGCGATCCATTAAATTATTTCCTTAGAGGATTAAAATACATTTTCAATCATCACGTCGAGTCCCTTTGCAATAGGTAGAGAGATAGATAGAGCGCCATTTCACTATTTTCTTACACATCTCTTGTTTATTCTACATTAATAAATCTCTTCATAGAAGCAGAAGGTTAGAAGGATTAAAATACTGTGTTTTGTCGTCAAATACCTTATACCTGTAGGTAATAAAGTACCTAATAGGTTACCCTGTACTGGAAGTCGTATATTTGTTCAGCCTAGCCTTTATGTGCTTTACCTAGGTTTATGTAAATACGTATATTTGTACATATTACGTGATGGTTAAGCTTATTTGCTGCTAGTACAGCGATTCCTCTCCACATAGTTTTGCAAGACGCGAATTTGGACATCCGTACCCAGTTGAATTTTTTTTCTTGTATAAATAGATTGTTTTTTTTACTTAACCAAATATAAATTTGCTTAAATTATTCACCCCTCTTGTTACCCTCATATTCTTGCCACTAAAAATGCAAGAGGCACGGTCATCTATCTGTTAGATTAGATAGTGCCCATATAGTTTCCTGTCACACTCCATAACCGCTCGCACACCTGGCTTCCTCGCGTGCCTCCATTACGGGCGCCAACACTTTTAAAGATAATATCGGCCTTTCAAATTATTGTTATTAAATCACAACTCGTTCTGATAAAATCGTAACTCAGGTTCAGTAACCAAGACCACAGATGGCATGAATTCGGTAGGAGCTAACTAATATTTTGACACAATATGCGCCCAAACTTACCTTGTCACCTTGTCACACTGTAAAATCGGCAAATGCAAGCCAGATATCTTTATTTATTCTTAATTTATTAGTTAACTATATTTTATTTCAAAGCCCGTCCAGTGGCCAGTACTCATTTTTGGAGTTTTCTCCTAAATAGTCAATTTTCATATATAAGCCTCCGGTATGGTAATATTATGAGGATTGAAATGTATACAAGTTTTTATTTAAAAGCATTATGTTTGCGCTGTCGGCAAAACAGTCAGTTATCGGTATAGCCTCAGAGTAGATAATATACTACCACCAAGTTCAATGAGCACTTGAGGAACGCCACTCTGACCAACGTGCGAGCTACTAAAGACGTGATTGACATAGCCAAGAAGCATATAAACACTAAGGTTGGTACATGTATAGCAGTGAAGTTGAAGTTTAGGTGCCGGTAAAGCAAAGACGTGCGGCGAAGCTGACACACACACACTTTTTTTTATTACAAATGGATCTCAAAACGTTATACCCCTTTTATTAATAATTTTGCAGTTCACCTTATATGGTATTCTAAAAATCTGGTTTGCCGTTGACTGCAATATTTGACTATTACTTCTGCTGCGAGAATAGGATATTTTTGTAAGTAAATATAGCGTATTGGTTCCTTCTAATTTCGTATTATCGTACCTACTGCTAATTTAATTTGAGATACCCTTAATAATCAAGTCCGGAACCCGCACATTCGTGACAAGCAGCTGTTGAATTTAAAATTAACGGAAACAAACGTAAGTCACGTGCCTTATACCGTAACGACATCTGCCATCTTATCCAATGATCTAATTAGAAGAAATAACGTTTAAATATCTTAACTGCATATACATATGTCTTAATTTATTTCCCGTTCTTAAGTATCACGAAGTAGATAGAAAGAAATCACGATATAATATTTGTACTTTTCTTGAATAGATGGACTGGATTATTTCACATAGGTAGGCTAGAGCTGAAAAAACAAAGTGGACGCGACCGTTACCTTTTGTGCTATTCTTACCTTCACTTAAATAATGATAGTCCTTATGTAATAAAATTGTGTTGGAATTAAATGGATACTAAGAGTTCCAACGACATGTATGAATGAAATGTCTCGCTATGTCACTTGTTTTCGGTGGGCTATAATCTTTTTTTTTAAATATATTTTAAATTCGAAATTGGTACCGTAGTTGAAAGACGCCTGCAATACAAAGGGTATCCATAAGTCGATATGCCGGCTTCAATCAAACCTGTCTGAAGGCTGGAACAAACGTCACTCGGTTCTCAACAAGATGCCTAATAAATTCAAACATTAAACATGTTATATTTCCCAGCGTCCGACCTTGCGCATGCACCTGTCAAAAAGACACAGCGAATGAAATTTATGCGCTCGTAGGTGACAGTTCTTTATTCGAAATGTTTTGTGGACATACATCATAACACAATTGTTTTGTTTTGATTTAACAGATTGTTTGTTCTAGTGTGAAATTATCAATCTATATTTTATCTGTATTCTACTTTCCTACTAATATTATAAATGCGAAAGTTTGTGAGTATGGATGGGTGGATGGATGGACGGATGTTTGTTACTCTTTCACGCAAAAACTACCCAACGGATTTTGATGAAATTTGTAACACAGATAAGTTATAACCGGCATTAACACATAGGATACTTTATATCCCGAGATAAATTTTAGGTTCCTCTGAGATTCTAAGCTCAACGCGGACGTAGGGCAGAAGCTAGTCTATCATAATAAAGTGCTGTTCCAAAGAAGCTTCCTTCTCCGCCCCGTGAACTCTGCTTTGGTTTTCCCAAGGGCGTACAGAACTGTGTCTTATAAAAACTTTGCGTAAAGATTGTTGCAGGGGCAATGCGCGTGTGATACCCCTCTTTTACAAACATCTGAGGGCCACTGCAACCGCTTAACATCAGATAGGCCTTACGCTTGCTTGTCACCTCTATCTTATTATTAGCAAAGTTAATACGCTACAAATAAATACCATGGCTGCAATAAACACAGTAATCAATTCAATGCACTGTACGGGTATTAACTTCGATCAAAGGATTTCATCCGACAGCGGCCGTTTTCCACAGAAACGTCCTGTAATCTCTTATACAATTCTCAGTATACCTACTATAAACTCTGCCTTGTGACATTCCACGTGGTCTAATGGATCGTATTGTTGAAGCGATAAAGTGCACATTGTTTCGCCACCACTTACACGGAAGACATTCCTTTTAGATTGCGGAAACAATCCAAGGATCGTTCTTGCATTTCGGCTATTTTAGGGAGTCTTAGCATTACATCGGAAAAGACGTATTTTAAAGCAGATTGTATTTCAACTACATAAGCCATAATTTAACGACCGCTCACGCGCTACAAATTCCCGTTATTCCTTTCTTTAAAGATGCTTTTATAGTTAAAACGAAATGGAATAGAAATTTCTCTCCGTTTCATAATCTCCATTAATATGGCTTGGAATTAATCCCCAAATAATTATTCATCCATTCTTCCTACTTCCAGATGTAATGAGAATTAGAAACTGATTTTAGTTGTGCTGTTGCTCAATGTAAAATTAAAATGAACCAAATACATATTTGATAAGGCGAAGTATCGAAAATCAACAATTTTGCAAACAGATTGGAACAGCTTAATGTCACAGAACGATACGATATTATTCGCAATAGCAAACGCTTTCTGAAATTAAAACTGTTTCTCATGTATCATCAAATTCGCCATACTGATAAAGCAGGGTCAATTCTACATATTATACTCAACTAACTTATTTTTTATTTTATATTGGTAGTGCTGTATTATATTCAGTATCAAACTATTTGACAAACTTATAAGGGAAAATGTTTTATTTATGTCGATAAATCAAACAGTTAATGATAGTCCTGGTATCATAATACAACACACGAATATAATTTAACGTATAGGTCGCGGCACGAAACTCTAGCGCTGACCGTTATTGCGCAGAAGTAAAAAATAAGGTGTCTTGGCGGGGTACAGGGGTGAAGGGCGAGCGTGCGTTGCGCCGATTGGCTCTCCAGTCGTACTCCGTCCCCCGTGCCGATACGACGCTCCGCGCACTTCCAGTGTACAGTCGCGTTCTGAATTGTTTTGTTGTCATCGTTAATTTTTGTTGTTGTTTTTTGTTAAGTTTGTTTTGTTGATTTGTTTGTTGTGTTTGTTAGTTTATTCACTGTTTGATTAAGTTTGAACAGTTTTTAAACAGTGAAAATGCCGAGGCCGAGAAGGAATACTGTTTTGAAAAGACAGGCACGGAAAATGGTGTTTGACGTGCATTGTTTTCTGAAAAGGGAATCGAATGATTTCATTAATTCCCTGAAACAAATTCAAAGTGAAATTGGCGAAGCTGCGAGTATTTTACTCGATTCTGACCGCAGCACTGTAGATATAAGTGAAATAAAACAAACTGCAGAAGTTATTCAGGCGGGAAATATAAAATTAAATAGTATAATTAGTGACTTACAGAAAATTCAGAAAAGGACAGCTGAATCTACAAAGACGTCCATAGCAACGGTAAGGAAAATCTCCACTGAAGCCAATAATTCCGACTTATTATCAGTATTTAGAACACCAGGCAAAAAACGCTCCAGATCAAAACCGGTCACAGATATTGATAACTTTGATCAAGGATTAATAAAGAGGTGCATACATAACTTTCATAGGACAAATAATGAACTTCCCACCGTCGGAAAGTTGAGAAAGAAGCTAGAGGAAGATATAAATTTCAAAGGCTCAGAACGAAGTCTTCGACGAATAATTAAGAGTTTAGGGTTTCGGTGGAAAAATACTGAAAACAATCGAAAAGTACTGATTGAAAGTTCAAATATACGTTTACTACGTATCGAATACTTACGCAAAATAAAACAATATCGCCAAGAGGGAAGGCCCATCGTATATACAGATGAATCTTACGTAGATTCATCGCACTCTGCTCCAAAAGCCTGGACCGATGGTACTACAAAAGGTCTCAAAAAACCTATCTCCAAAGGACAGCGGGTGGTCATTGTCCACGCAGGATCAGAGGCTGGGTTCATACCGAACGCACTGTTAACTTTTAAAGCTGGTGCGAAATCAGGCGACTACCACGACAATATGAACTACGACAACTACGAAAAATGGCTGAGGACACAGTTATTGCCGAACTTACCGCCTAATTCTGTCGTGGTAGTCGACAACGCATCATACCATAATAAACAATGGGACCTTGCACCCACTTCTAATTCCAAAAAAGCTGACATGCAGGGTTGGCTTACTGAAAAGGGCATACAATATGAGGAAACTCTACTAAAACCTCAACTATACAATTTAATACGGGCTAACAAAGATAGATTTAAAACATTTTCAATTGACAGGATACTAGCAGAGCAAGGACATCAAGTGCTAAGACTGCCACCATACCACCCAGATCTAAATCCAATCGAAATGGCATGGTCTGACATAAAGCAATATGTAGGCAGTAAAAATGTGAAGTGGAGTGTTGCTAAATGTATAGAACTAATTCAAGAAAAAGTTTTGCTGATGGGTGCTTGGGATTGGGGAAAGTTATGCCAAAAGGTAAAGGACATAGAAGAGCAATATGTCAAGAGTGACCATGTCGTGGATTTGGTTACAGAAGAATTCATCATTCGCGTTGATGGTGACAGTTCAGAGGATAGCCTTGGTGAGTCTGATGACGATGACGCTGTTAGTGCCGACGACCGAAGCAGCCCTGAGCCGGGGCCCTCAGTAAGCAAAAGGCCCTGTTGGGATACTATTGAAGGTGTAAGACCATTGTCTGATTCGGACTAGATATCGGAAAGGAGAATGCGGTGTCTGATGTCCACACCCTGCCGAACTCGCAGGTTTCTTCTATCCTGAGAAGAAACTTCAGTAGGTTCTTATGTAATTCGGACTTAATATAATTTTTTTTATTATTTGGTATTTAATATAAAAATTTACAAATCCGATAGTGTATTTATTTTTCTACTCCCCATAAACTTGTTAAAAATTATATTGTAGGTAACATGAAGTAATATTTGCGTGCGTGACAGTACCCATACGCAGTTAAGTTCCACATTTTGTTCACCGCTAGACTTACTATTTGACTTTACATTAAAACATTATTTTGCTGTTTTTAACTAAGCAATTAAATTACTAATTTGTATTGCGTGCGCGATGGTACCCATGCGCAGCTATCCCCTCCACGTTTCGCTCAGCGCTAGAGTTTCGTGCCGCGACCTGTAATACGTCCTAAACAATATCAGAATAGGGCCCTTCAATATACAATCGTCAATAACTCCATAAATCGCGTAGGGTGCTCGTTATCGCGCTGTTGGACACCCACACCCATTGATTATATGTACGCTATGTATACTTGTGTGCTATAAACGTTTATGTATGCTACTGGCTCCTGGTTTCAAAGCCTGTTTTTTATAAATATTCTCGCCTCCAGAATAGATACGCGGTATGGAATTATTAGCTCTCGGAAATCTTTAAAACCTTTTGGAAACGTAGCACAAAATCTGACACTACAGACCGTGGCACGAGTTGCTAGTTCACGACTTCCCACAAAGGTCCCCGAAGGGGTAACACCCACTTTCCACCGAAAATAATTTGGTGCTAACGTAACAGATGGTTAGTCCGTTGCCGTCTCTTAGGCACTACATACGTGCTTGAATTTCTTCTCAGACAGGTGTTTTAGTTCACCGTAAAGCTCGTGGTGTGACTAATCACTGTACTTAAGCTAGAAAAACTTATTGGTACAGACCGGTGGGATTCGAACATACTTAGCTAGAATATCAAGCAACGCTTCATACCACAAGGCAACCACGGCTCTCTAGTTTTTTGTTTAGCACATATCCGTTCTCCCTTTCACAAGATCAAGAACACGACAGGTGAAAATGAAACTGTTATTTAGGAGAGTCGATGAGTTATTATAACACGCACTCCAAGGTCAAGTATATTGCGACTCGCGAGCGTGTAACCCGAGGCGGCTCTCTTACCAGCATCGCGAGAAAGTGCTCTCGCAAATTAGGCACATCACTTTTTAAAATATCGCTTTGTCTAATAGTCATTACTCTTAGAATAGCTTTTGGTTCTGTTAAAGTTTATACAGTTGCGAAATAAAAAAAATCTTTAACGCTTTATAAAATCTCTGTTCTGTTAGTAGCTGTCTGTTATTAGCAGATCCAATTCTACTGATAATATAAATGTTTTGATGTGTGTTTGTTCGTATCGAAAAGGGTCAACGTATTTTAATTAAACTTAGCACACAGATGGACAACTCTATGGTTCTTTCATCACAGGAAATAGGGTTTCCAAGATTTTTTTATAAGTCCACCCGGGCCCAAGAAATCAAAATCAAAAATCATTTATTCAGTTTAGACTCTAAAAAGGCACTTAAGAAGGTCTAGACTTAATCGCAGACTTAAGCTATATCACGGGGTAATCATAAGACCAATTACCTGAAATAGTATTAAGCCTTGTCAGTTTTTTTATATAAAACCAGCCCAACCAACTCAACAAAAAAAAGATCTTTTATATGCCCTCGTATTTGTAGCCTTGGTTGATCTATGTAATCTATGATAGGTATTCATGTTGACCATAGATAAAATATTTAGAACATAACTTCACTAGTGGAAATAACCTATAAACGCACTAACCCTTTTTATAAAACGAGTTGATGAGTTATTGTGGCAGGTCTGAGCGAGGTTACCATTCATTATAACCTAGGGCGTTTGCTTACCATGCCAACATATTATGTATGGAAATGTATGGAAATTGCCATTGGTTGTTTATTGTACAGTTTTGGAGGGTGCTCAAATATTTTTCAATATCCTTACACATCTCCAGTCGACAGAATTATCATTATTACGTTACAATTTATTACAGCTTGTGCTATGTTAACTTCATAGATATATTATTTTCACTGCGTTACTCTATCCTTAAAATGTTGCTTAGATTGATTACATAATCGCCTGAAATACGTATTGTAACTATGTGGTGGTCTGACCAAGAACATGCATATAGATCTTAAGAATGTTCAATACAATTGGAAAGTAAACATGAAAATTTTCTAAAACATTTTATATCAAGTGTAATAATTACAATGTATACGAAATTAATAGTTGATCTTGTGAATGCATCATGTAATGTATCCGACGCACGCAACGGAATGATCGATCGTCCCTCTTGGCAAGAGATCACGATATTTGCGCTATGCATCAACTTTACCATTGAATAGCATTATATCAAGCTTTATATGTAAGCCATTGCCATCTCCTTACCATATTGATGAGACATTAAATTTGCCTTCTTCAGGAATCTCTCCCGCTATACTGCATTAAAATGCCGTTGCATACTTTAAAAGATCTAAGCGTACAGACGACGGGAAACAACTTTGTTTTATACTATGTTAAGATGCAGTTTTAATAGAGTTTCTAAATCGTCACTTACTCTACTACTACTAATTTCTTTCTTGCGATATCTTAAGGACGCAAGAAAGCTGATTCTGAGTCTACACTTTTCCACATAGACCCATGTTTCAAATGCTTTCCAAAAGTGAAATAATATTGTTCTCTCCACACTGCTCCAAATCTCCTCAAAGCTGCAATTGTTTTCTAGATTCGTACTCGGTACTAAGATTATTTAAAAAGACGGATGATCAATGGTACGTAACGTTTCACTTTATAATGAAGCCGATCGCATGCATGTCGTCCGATAGTGCTCATGTTTTTGTTTTTCTTGGCCGTGTTTGAAGCTATTAATAATATTTTATCGCACTTTGCGTCGAGTAGTTAAACGCCATTGACACTACTGTTTATTTTTGTCCTCGCGTATATTAATAGGTTTAATAACAACTTTAGCTTTGTGTAGGCAAGCATCTCACCAATTAAGTTATAAATCCCTCATTGCAAGAATTTCACGATTAAGAAGACCACCAAATATACTGCCACCGGTAGAAGGAAATATTCCTTTGTGACGCTTAGAAAGGAAGTTTTACCATAAGCTACGAAATAGCTAAGTGACGAGTGGAGAGAAGGCTCAATATCCAAAGGCTTATTGGGATGTATATTGTATTATTGAAATTCGAATCCCTTCGAATGCAACCATACAGAAACAATTTTTTAAACCTTTCGGAATTTACTGCTATCATAAATTTTATTTTCCAAGGTTAATTTCAGTTTATTTTATTAAGTATCTTTGTGAAAACTTACGTTGATCAGAAACAATGTAAGCTCGTCTTCAAAGTCACCAACATAATAAACAACAAGATGTTTCTGATAACGACTCTGTAAGGAAAATCGAGGGCGGGGCCGGTAAGTAAGCACTCAATCAATTTCAATGGGATAGGCTCTCAAACTATGAGCATTATGTTTGATATTGAAACTCTGTTTTAATCATTTCTGCATCAATGCGTAGTTAAAAAGGCAGTCAGTGGAGGCAATGTTACCTTTTAGGATCGGTAATTCGTTAGTGATTTTCCGGGTGGTGCATCACCGCTTACCATCATGTGAACCATGTTTTTTTTTTACCTAATGTTATGCCAGCCTCATCATGTCTTAATTATAACAGAATAAACTTATATTTTCTATAATCATTGGCACTTTATTATTTATAAAAAAAACTTCTTACTCGACAACTTAATTTTTTTGCAACAAGTAAGTTTTATAGAGAGCGTACCACAGTTTGAGTATCGTAGCCAGGTAGCATCTCAAAGATAGGCCACAGAATGTCTACCTACGAACAGGTGCAGGAATTTTGGCGTAGGTTCACGACCTCAACAGAAATACACACGCTTTTGTTACGTTATAATTGTGCACCATTGTGTTCACAAATAAACACGGACGAAATGCGACGCTAATTTGAGGACGGCTCATGTAGGACGGCCCGACACCGATATCATCGCGTGAAATCAGACAAGTGAAATGAAAGCTTGTTACAATTGAACAAAGACGATAGTTTATCGCAGACAAATCGACGTTGAACTGGGTTGTGAACCTAGGATAATCCCAGGTGTATATTTACTTAAGATGTGCCGACTTGTTACACCCACACATTTTGGGAGCAACGAATCGTGAATTAATTGATAATATTGCGAAAACAAGTTATAAGAAAAAACATTAGCGCAGCGTGAAAAACAGCAGATGTCACATTTTTTTTTATACCACTAAGGAGGCACACGAGCATACGGCGTACCTGATGGCAAGCAGTCACCGTAGCCTATAGCCGCTAGCAATACCAGGGGTATCTCTAACGGGGTGCCAACCATGTTGTAGATGAGGACTCTCTGTGCTAGCAGCAATACTACTAGCCCAGCGTATCCTCGTGGTCGTGGAGCACTGGCAACCTTACAATTGCACTCCGTGTCTCTCACACAATCAAGACGAATCTAACGGCACCTCATATGTTAAGATTAAGCTCCAAAGCGCGCCAAGAAACCATACATACACAAAAACACTCGAAGAACCTTTCCAGCGAAGTCTTGTAAACGTATAGTTGCCTTGATTAGTGTCTTGTCAGTTCTTCTCAGCTGGCTGTTTTCGAACTCAGGTCGAGTTCAGAGTCCTATTGCAAAGGTAGGATCTTCAACTCTTCTAATCAACCTTATTAGATTATTGAATTAAAAATAATGTGCTTAGGAGTTTTTTCCAATGTGTGTAATTTTTACCCTTTCATTTATCATCAAGGCGTCTCCGTAAGTGTTTATCAAGTTGTACTAGGTATCTATTTGACCAACGGTTAGTTTTATCAAAACCTACATATGTATATGTATTTAGACATCTGTGCCGGTAGCAGGAACATTGTGGACAACGTATTCGAAAACGTAACTCGCGAAATGTCAAAATTGTCATACTAATTTTTAGTTCCACTTTTCACCGCCGCAGCGCTGTTCATTCTTCAATACAAAAATAGTCGAAGGCGATACGAAAACGTTGTCGACAATGTTCCTGCTACCGGCACAGATATCGCCGAGAAAATAATGGCAGTGTGGGAGTTTCAGAGTTCATTGTTCATTACTTAGTACAGAAACGCAGTCTGGTCCAGTCGAGAGCATCTAAGCGACAGGACAAGTGACTATTTATAAGTACGGCGACCTTGCGCTGAGCACACACAACACTTATACGCGAGCGTCTTGCTAACCCGGCGCATAAATAATTTCCTGAACACTACAAAACATTAACGTTCACACGTAGGCGTCATTCATACCCTTGTCGATCAACATTTTTACAACACAATCCCTAATTCAACACATTCGCAAGTTCAACGAACTGCACCCGTGTGGCAATGAATCCTGATTTGATAAAGGACAGGTGGAAAACTAATAACGTTCGGCGGGGGTAACTAACCCTTTACTGACGCGTGTTGGCCTCGGAATTAGGTGCAATTGTGTCTGTGATCCTTGCTTGCGTCACGGAGCGGTCTATAACCTCAGCGCTGGGGGAAATCAATGCTCCTGCAACTGCACTTTATCTAGCCGAGCATGCTTTCAAGATCTTAAGCACATCCGAGTCAATGACGTATACTCTCATAATTTCGCTCGTATTTACACTACGCGCATCAAAAATTTACAAATTTAATGTAGTTGTATGAAATGCTCTTGTTGATGACGTGAACAGATCATCCATGTATCAGACCCAGCCAGAGTCGCTCAATTAACATCTACCAATTGCTTTATTTTCCTGAGCGCGTGAGGTGCGACACGAATCAGACGATTCAAGTCGCCGCCTTCTCGAGTTGTCACCACGGGTTCCGACTTCCTGGCACGCCAATTATAAAAATAAACAATAATCACTTCCTATGGCGTTGAGGCAGGTCGTTACGACCGTTGTCGGCGGCTCTCCGGTTAATTTGAGGGCGGCGTTGTCTCATATTTACGTAATGGAACTACGTGTGCGGCGATCCAGCGGGCGGCACCATATTGGGTGAGGACGGCTTCGCCTGCGACTGCGACACCTGCCAAAAAGCAAGCCATCGATGATTTACCGACACTATCTAGTGTAATCAAGCACACCTTTTAAAATCGTCGACTTCCCAGTACGATACAGTTGATATGCTACTGCACTGCGGTGGAAATCGCGATGAGAGTGACGAAAAGGTTAATAGCGGGTTGTTAAAACAATAGGTCCATGTTGAGCGCAATTTGGGTGCGCATCCGTGATTGCGCTTTTGACATTGCTTAAATGCCATCATCGCTGCAACTATCTACGAACTGGATTGATGAGGCCATCGAATTGCGTACAAATAGTTGGACAAGTGCAATGGGAATGGCAATCATTAAAACAATACAGATTGAATGACACTCATTTTGGCTCGATGTGTCATAATGACGTCATTCTGCGCCCTCTTCCTCGATAATACCTGAGACAATATCGAAAAATAATAGGGTGTGGTTTTTACCCATATAGGCACATAATGAGGAATCGTGTCCATTTTTCCATGGCACAGAAGGTTATCAATTTATAAGCAAGCGCTAACCATGTGTTTAAATCGGACGGTCTGGCCCGCTGAATGGTAGGAAGTGCAGATTTTGCAAACGATAATTAATACGAATGTCCCTTTGTGGTGTTTAAGAATTAAATTATTGATACTTTTGGAACACATGGTTTCCGGACAACCTGATTACGTTTTACTTTATTTACTGTTCATATGTAGTGTATGTATAACACGGAGAACAGCCTGTTCCTCAAATCTATACAGGGGTCTCGTTGCGCGCACGCTTATTCTGTACCTCGAATAATTAAATAGTAATGTGTATACCTACACGAAAACTAGAAATTTTCTCGTAGGCGTCGAGCAAAATTAAGAACATCGTCACAAAAATTGTTTCCCTGACCTACTTATTAAGTTTTTCTCTAATTTTATTATCATTTGCGAATTTGCGCGACGGAGAGTAATTGTATGTTAAAATTCATTTATCAATTCGTCTTTCAAATATCTGAGTTTGAAGGGTCTCTTTGGGATTTGACGAGGAAGGCGAAGCATTTCAAAATTAGGAACCATCCTTTTCAGATTGATGTCCAAATTTACAAATCTAGAATATTAACTTCCTAAAGTTACCTTTACAGATGAGTAAGTAGGTACACCATTCAGAATGATATTAGTTTTCTAGGTAATGAGGAAACTTGCTCTTGAAAGAAACTTGGTAATGAACACGTCGCCTTCATAATACTCAAATACGTAATAACTCTTTCAGGAACCTATTACGCAACATCCAATTCCGTACGACTTCCTAAACATGAACGCTTTATGTAACACAAGTCACCCCGAAACTATTTACCGACTCGCCGTAGAATGCCAATGCTAAATCACGGTCAATACTGTTACAAAGTCGGTCAGTCAAAACAATACATTGCGGGGATACAAACAATAATTGGCTATTCGGGTTGGAGTAATCCCGAGGGTTTGGCCTAGAAATGCTCTGTGGTAAGGGTAAATCTTCAGGGATAGGCAGGATGACAGATTAATTAATTATATCTTTTGTTTACAATGCTAGGCACGGTCTACAAACAAGGTCATAGTCTACATTGCAGGTTTTGTTCGATAAATAAAGGATGTATTTTTTTAATTAAAGTAATATTTATCAGATTTTTCGGACGCCTGTCCGACAGCAGCCTAGAACAAGTATTGCCTATCCATGCTAAAGGTTACTATCTTATACTTTCATTAAATATATCTTATTATACATCTTTGCTATGGTACTCAACTGATCCACCAAAGTGTTCAATGCAATATATTCCAAATCGTGTTAAGGTTACTAGACAAGACGATTCGTTTAATTTATGTTACATACATCATAAAAATCTGGCAGTCTTTTAAAACGCATCAGATATATCCCAGGTGGTCTCAGATGTTTACTGAGAAGTTGATCGATAAGCGGCTATGGGATCTGCCGGGACTCTAATGCAAACGGATCGACTGTGATCGTATCCAATTTATGCATATTATAAAAACAAAAGACTATTTCCTTTGGTCACGGCATCACGCGTGCACGGCCAACCGATTTCAAATCTTTAATATTTTTTGGTTTGTCAGAAGGTTCTTATGTTATGTCGTACCAAGAGGTCAAAGAGATGGCTAACGATAGAACGGCTTGGCGATTGCTCCACCGACAAGAGCCTAACTCTTAAATATATGATGATGAGAAGGTTCTTATGAAAAGGGAAAATTAAAAAAACCGGGACCAACTAAAGGTCCTTCTTCTACGGTGTATTTGACATATGAATTCATAGCTAAGACAGGACAACGTCTGTCGGGACAGCTAGTAGTCACTACATAGTATAAAACAAAGTCGCTTCCCGCTGTCTGTCTACCCCTATGTATGCTTAAATCTTTAAAACTAGGCAACGGTATTTGATGCGGTTTTCTTATTAGATTCAAGAGGAAGTTTTGTATGTATAATTCATTTAGGTTTTGTGTAACCCTTGCGAAGCCGGGGCGGGTCGCTAGTGTTTTATAAAAATAATTCATGATAATATTAATTGAGAAAATGCAAATTAACTCAGACCTCTTTCTGCGTATACCAGTTACTGTAAGCCATAACTGACTGTAATGTAAAATACTGCGTCAAAGGATTCGGCCTCGCTAGGCCGGAATCGGTTATACTGCTTTAAGGATCAAAGAATTATTTGGAGTGTTTTAGCGTCTCTCATGTTTAGCTTAGTTTTGTCTTCTTTGATCTGTCATTTTGCATCAATTAATTATAATTAAGCTATAGTGTGAATAATTGTGAAAATAATTGGATATTTAAGACTTGAAGATGCTAAATGATGTCCAAAATCAGCCGGCTGTGTTTTTATTTCAGGCGCGCAGTTAAGACGCACCTTTGATTACTTTAATCTTTAATTTAATAATAATATCAAACGAAATATGAAACAGGAATCTTTGTATCACCTACGCCGAGGTGAGTGTTCTATTTATATCCTAGACCGGCCCATGAGATAAACATGCACTATTTAAATTTCCTGGAGACTGCATCCTTGACCCGTCTAACTGGTTAGATAGGATCACAACAACATTAATAAACCAAATGTTATGCTTTTGAGAACTGTAATCTCTTACGACGCGCGTGCCGCAAATATTTGGCAGTCATTGTATTAACAAATAGTTGAGATGAAATGTTGGTTTCCATGGAATACTGCGGCGCAGAAAACTGGAAAATACCGAAAACATTAAGCGGTAAGTTCTGTGCCTATATTTAGTGTCGGATTGTATGTCTTAGTTTAGAACAAATTTGAACTTTACAAGAATAGTACGTCAGTGTTTCCAAGTAGTATACAGTCTATAAATAATTATATTATGTACGTCTGTAAAAGACTCGGATCGGAGACCTCTGGATACGTATGTAGAGATGAATGAATGTAGAAGAAGCAAAATAGGTGTGCAAGTTTTAGAGTGTAATGGCGCATCGGCGTGATGAATGATGCATATATGTATGTATGAAGTATCTTTGTGGTAGTAAGTATAAGATTAGATTGCCGGCCATTTGTTGTATTTAAAGATTTCTTTATCACTAAAATATAAAGCAAATTTAATTTTATAGGACATTAATTAATCATCATATTAAACTTCAAACATCTGAAACGTTCCAAATGTATTGCATATGTTACTCCATTTTCCCAGTACATGAGTAATAAATTATTTCTAACATTCTCTTTAAAATAGGTGTAAAGTCGTAACATTTAAAAATCATTACGTCTGTGTAAAAGGCGTGAATTTATCACCACTCTAATGATGAAATGTTACCGTTCCGTTTCACATAAATGGGATGTGCCTTGATGTTGTTCCACATAGAACCATTATAAAATGTTCATGTCACAAATGTATGTAATGCAATCATAATAACGTTTTTTGATAGCAAAGACCATCAAAATGATATATCAAACTAATGGGGCAATGTATGGAATTTTATTTTGCCATCCAAAACACGGCAGCTGAGCATAAGCTGTACGACCTTTTCCCCGCTACTTCAACCGCGTAGAAATAGGAGGACATCTAATGATCATTGAGTAACATAGGCTACATTTCACCTTAAAACGATAAGATGAAATATATATAATAAATATAGCCTATGCTACTCTTGAATAGTGTATCTTAACATGAGATTTCCTTAATCCGTTTGGGTGATCCACAAATTACCCAAAATAAATTACCTCTTCATAATATAAATATAGATGGTATAACTAAAACTAAACTACAATTAACTGCCTACATACCACTATAGATATTTAATGCTTAACAGTCGACTAGATTGATTTTGCACTGTGGCATTTTAGGCAGCAAATATAATACATATACATAGGAAATTCCAGTGGTAAAAATAACTGATACATTTAAAATAGATGAGGAGGAGATGAGTCGATCGCGTAAAATTAATATTACTCTCCTCTAAATAAGGACGTCCTTCCGGCTCTAAATACCAGATTACTAACCGTCTAATTTAAAACCGATATAGTAGTTTGAGAATAGTCATACAAGCAGTGCTTACGCAATTGAAGCAGTAAGTGACAAGAGCAGCCGTTAGAATTCCGACAATGTTCTCGATACGACATAAGCCTATCACAAATTATCAGAAAGAGCATTTAATGTTTGTACTATAAGGCTTACTTTTTAACAGGGCTGTGCTAAGGAAGCAATAAGAGATAAAGACAAGCAACGATCTAGTATAGAATAATATGTGTAATATTTTTTTCCGCAAGCTAAGATAAAAACGTAGTGATGATAATGATGAATAATTTTTGGCGCGTCTGCCCCGAAAACTCGTGTTCAAAATACGCCTTAATATGATAACTGTGGGGCTCTGTACCCAGGAACAATTTCAGGTTATTATAAGAAGTGTGATCAGCAATAAACGACCTTCCGAAGCCAGTGGTAAATTCTGACGATTTGAAAGTTTTCTTCAAAGTTGTTTATAAATTCTATTCAAATACACATTACTTTAACTAAACGAAAAAAAATTGCTTATATCTGTCCTAAAAACACCGGCACGGTAGCACCCCAGGCCCAGGTAGAGTCTAGTCATTAGACTAGAAAGAAACACTTGTCGATTATCATTCTGAAAATATGTCGCCTAACAATGTCGACAACAGCGCACCAATATCGCTTAAAGCAGTTTTTTTCTAAGATATATAGCGTGCGTAAACATAATCGTTATGAAATCATGAGATCATTATCTGGCTAAGGAACCAGTCAGTTCTTGACAGCAGTATTCGTGGGTGATCAAAGGGTTCGTGTAATGGCATTGGATGACAAATATTTATGAACGGAAGATTAGGATGACCTACAAAGTGATGTATAAAAAACTAAATATGTAGTGTTAAACACGGTTCGCTTGCACAACGTAATTTATGAAGGAAGGATACATAATATGTACCCTCAGACATTCGGTATTGGAATAAGAAGCATCTGTTTAGGAGCTATCAATCAATCACTTTAGTCCAGTTGAGTAAAACATGACGTGTTACAGTGAAAAGAGCTTAATTTTTTATGTTTAACAAACATGGCGAAATGAGTGCTAGGCATTGCTCACAAAGACCCCAAAGCATTTGTCGAGCATCGAACTGCAACTGGGGCAAATTCTTTCGACACTCCACCGGCACTCATTTACTTCCTCATCTTAATTCTTTCCAGAACACGACATATATCTGTCGTCGGTCCGTTGCTTTGGCATTTTTCCGAAAATCATCGTAACTGATTATTCAATTTCTCGAAACATTAATTTCGTTATCTAACTTAATGAAACAGACTGCTCCCCATAAATTTCCATGGAACTATTTATTTGTGGCGTTATTTTATCTTTACCTGCGCTTTTTGGGTTTATGGCGCGGCTTGTCGTATCTTTTTCATCGTCGTCGCACCAATTACCTAAAAACCCGATCCTGTCGGGTATTGGTGTCACGACGAAAACAGTAACAGCCCGATAGATGAGAAGCCCTCGAGTGTTGTGTGGGGTAAATTTTCCACGGGAGACCACTTGTGTAGCTGACCCACAATTCGGGGTGTTTACAGAAAGGCCATCGATAAAAGGGCGACAGCCTAAACAAATTGATTCGGGTCGCCTCACAATTACCAGACAACCTTTAATAAAACCACTGGTTCGGCATGTGCGCGACCTTTCTTACAAAACGACATGGGCCAACCAAAAAAACATTCGGAGAAATTAAAAATATTTTTTTGCCTGACGCATATCCAATGCATTAAACATGAATGTTTATGAATATTATTAGTTCATTCATTCCGCATGGTAAATATAAATGTATTAATGTACCTATAACAGTTACTGGTGTACTTCAAAGATTCGTATAAAGCACCATATTTGAATGGTTTACCAGTAAACTACCAAAGTAAATAATGAATCTTTTAATCTATTTCCATATAGCAGCAGGGCATACTATCGACCCCCTCGGGCAAGCCAAAGTGTAAGTAAACAATTCGGAATGTTTTCTTTTTAAATTTAGCGAATTCTTATGTGTTTTCCGTAGCGGCTACCATCCGCTACGGAAAACACATAAGAATTCGCGTACGTATGCGTACGTATTTACACAACATTTTTTTTTAACTCAAATATAAAAAGGTTTTTCAGTGCCCACTAAATAACGTTGTGAAACTTCTTCAAGAAGGGTTGAAGAGAGTTTTGAAGGGTCGGCAACGCGCGAGTGAGACCCCTGCTGTTGCAAGCGTCCATAGGCTACGGTGAACGCTTATCATCAGGTGGGCCGTATGGTTGTTTGCCACCCAAGTTGTATAAAAATAAAAAATAAACTGTTCATTATTAAATTAGAAGCGTGTAGTGAGTGGATCAGTTTAGTAATAAGTCCATTATTGGTGACCCACTGCGCTGCAGAGCGTTTGCGAATAATACCGTAGATACAAAAACAATGTCCATTATACGATATTATTTACTTTAGCCGTCCGAAGCTTTGCTGCTTCTATTTTGTGTGAAATTAATACCAACGACCTATTCTAATTTAGTGTGCGGTCTCCCGCGAAATTGTTAATTCGTAATTGCTAAACTTTCGCATAGGAATATTAATATCATACGTCTCACTTTTTAGTTTTAGGTTTTCAATTCAATTTAAAAAAAATGCGATTTTATCCTTTTTCAAGTAGGAATAAGCGGACATAAATTTAGAATTTAGCTGTCTCGATGCTTTAATAACTTGCTTTGGTAATCAAGACTGGTTATTTTAATGAGAAAAAAGTTCTCTTATTATTAGATATAATAAGAATTATACTTCCCCAGATTTTATAAATCTAAATAAAAATAAAATAATATGTTTTCAGCAATTCAGTCTAGTTCGCGTTGCAAACTGCACGTTCACGTTAGGGCGATTCAAAACGATACCAAGAAAGCCTCGTCTATATTTAGAATTCCGGAACTAATTTGAGAGCCGGCAAATATTTACGTTACTTGTAATTCGCAAACAATCACAAAATGTTGTTATGTGATCATGTTTAGCCAGAGTGACGTCACACTAATTGGTCTGCGCTGTGGGGATAGCCCAGTTCATGGTCAAGGGCAGGACTTTGAGGTCGGAAGGAAATACTCGAGCTGTTGAATCCAGCGTGGCTTAGAATCAGCGCAGTTAGGCAGAGGTACTTTTTCAACCGGGTTTGGATGGCCCGATCTGAAAACATTAAATCCCGAAGTGTGCCTTTTTTGTGTTTGCCATACAATATAATATAAGGTGATATAAATCATTAAGAATAAAAAAATGCAAAGAAATCTCCCATGATAAAATTATTTGTAACATTATTCTCTATTGTCTTGCCTACTCTTATTATCACATAAAAATCAGTCTTCATCATATTGAATCGAAATAAAGTTGCTCGTTTGTCCGAAATTTTGGGACACATTTTGATTAATGACGTCACAAATGTCACAATGCTGTGACTTGCGGGTCGGTTACGGGTTAAAAACAAGCAGGTGTGGAGTAGTGACGTACACAAACTAAGTGGATTGTCTTAGTTGCTTTGCTACTATACAAATTGGTAATTCATTTGTCCCTGTTATGTTATGTGCTGGTGGAAGGCATTCATATGTATGCTATTTTATATTTATTTAAGTACTAGCGGCCCGCCCCGGCTTCGCACGGGTAGACATTAGTTTCGGAGCATTGACATTTATCAAATATTTTGTATACCTGTGCGAAGCTGGGGCGGGCAGCTAGTATAATATATAGCCTATGTTACTCAGTGATCATTTAGCTTTCTAACGGTGAAAGAAGTTTGAAATCGGTCCAGTAGTTTCGGAGCCTATTCAATACAAACCCAAAACGTATCGGCTATAAACATTACATTTTCGGCATAATCTCTAATTCAGAGACTAGAGTTGAAACAATTGTACTTAAGTCTGTCCGCCGCCCCGCGTCGTAATGAAATGCAATCGTGACCTTTAACTGAATTTGAATAAATTTCATTATTTTATGTTACTCTTAGTATTATGAAAATGCGGTAGATAAGTTCATTAATTATGTAAATATATTTTAAATGCGTTGAAATGTCACTGCACAGGCTTTACAAAAGCGGTTAAGATTCCTAAGCTCGAGAAGAAATAATTAATATGATTTTTTTCATGTGTCAACTCTTCTTCTGCGATAAGGAGCTTAAGGCCCTGTCCTGAAATCTATGGTCAAATACGGAGTTAGGTTAGGATTTTAGGAATTGTTTATCTACATTACAGGGATTCAAATGCGCCCGGAACATGGCTATGAGAACCACCTGTCACGTGGGGACTTAAACTTTTGCGTGAGAGGTGGGTGTTGGTTGACAGTGTCACACCACTGCCTACCTCTTCGAATACCTTTAGAGAGGTCGCGAAAAAATCTTAATACAGTTTTTATATATAATTCGGCACTCATAGTATTGAATTTGGAGATGTGTGTAGGTGAGATGATTTAAACTGATAAAGTAAGCGTATAAATAAATTTTACAGCCATTGTCAAATTAATCCACACGTGTATGATAATGAACAATATCTGATTAACATTTGGAATCAGCGGTCACATTGTTTGGCTTATCATAATCTCGATCGGGAGTGTCATCAGAACGTGATGTCCACGTGACTGCGTCACAGCTTCATTACCACAGCTTTTGCTTATTGCAGCCGTATTAGTGTCGTACCATAGATAGATGATTGAATCACGGCCTGATCTCGTGTTCGTTGTAAATTATGTTCTGGCACGCAATCTTCCATTAGTCCCTTGTTTCCATAGGTATTGTGTTCGCTAAAAATAGAACACTTTGAAATAGCACGAGATACTGTTATTTATTTATAGCTGAGAAGCTGGGAAACTCTTCATTTAATTATTACTTCCTTGTCATTAGTATGGATACTTGCATTACCAGGGTTATCACTAGCGCCTTTGCATACAAAGAAACTTTTTAGTATTGTGTGAGAGGACTCGCTGTGCTATCAAAATAAGCTAAAAAAAACAGCATATG
Source organism: Falcaria lacertinaria (assembly GCA_951449985.1). NCBI lineage: Eukaryota > Metazoa > Arthropoda > Insecta > Lepidoptera > Drepanidae > Falcaria > Falcaria lacertinaria. The sequence continues at coordinate 2,610,139 of OX602111.1, forward strand.
ATTTTGCTTACTGCAGGAGGTATCAAATCAACATATGATTTTGCTTAATACTTGATGTAGTATTGTGTTTCTACGATAAGTAAAGTTGCCAGTGCTCCAGGAGGATACGTTGCGTCATCAACAACAGGATTAGTAAATCGTTAGTGGTCCCTGGTATTGCTTGCGGCTATAGACTATGGTGACTGCTTACCATCAGGTGGACCATATGCTTATGTGCCACCTTAGTGCTATAAAAAAGGCGGACTGGAAACCTGACTCAAAACATACACAAACTACATCAGACCTGTAAGGGGGAGATGTTATCCGCAGGCGCTAGGCGGGTGGATCCAATTTCTATTCGTAGTTACAGTTTACGAGCAAATATAAACCAATTTTTTTTATATCACCTCGAATGTATCGTATTTAAGGTTGGCGACCCGACACCGACGGAACCTTCAAAGAAATATTTTCCTTGTGGTTTGGAAACGCAAGTAATATTTAGACGAAAATATCTTCGCACGAATCCCTGAACGTCAACTCAATTACAGATCGCTTCAAAGCTTTTATCGATAAAGTGCTCGGGAATACCATTATCAATGTTGACGTCAACAGTGTTTACGATTAATCGTTTTGAAATCTCTCGATTATTCGGGAAATTAATTTCAGTGTTACATATTTTTAAAACTATTTTTATTTGAGAGCTAAGCACTTATCGATAAAACATTGTATTCGCCATCGCTTTAATCCCCTTTATGACGTCATATGTTACTTACTATACGTAGGAAAAACTTATCCTTGGCCTTCTCGGATTTATATTTTTTCTCTGCCGTATGTTTTTGGAATATACTAATACTCTAAGATGTTGTTGATCCGTGTTCTGGAGGTACTGAACTTTTTGCAATAAATAAAAGCTATTTTATATAAAGAAAATACAAGCTGATGAAGCTGAAGCTGAACTGATACAAAATCAATGTAAATAATCTTCGTTCCGCTACATTACTTATAGGCAGGCTTTTCGCTAAATTATTTTTTCCACAATGCGGGTTCAATGTTCGAGTAAAAATATTTTTCTAATTTTCAGTGTTTTGTTATATACGCTCTGTTTGTTTAGGACTGTTCAAGGGATCTACGGAGCTTTATTTTATTAAAACATAACCGTTCGTTGACCTTTGTGTTGCGTAATCTTTCGAAGGCGTGGAAATAAGTTCCAAAACTACTTTGTTGAGTTGCTAACCCATTTCAGACAAGCCCTCCTCTAAAGGACATATATTATGCATTCTTTGTATGTAGCGACTTTTTGCCTGGAGGTTCGTGTGAATTGTATTCATACTATAAATTTTTGAGGGTATGATATTAAAACTGTTTAGTTTATATAATTGTTTTCAAACATATAATTTAATTAAATGTAGTTTGTCAAGACAAATGCAATCGTTAATAAGGGCTCCAATAGGAACACTAATATTAAATAATCAACAGAACAGAAGTAATGTAGTTCCAGGTAGAGGTGTAACATTAATCGTCAATGATAATGCTTTTCACAATCAAAAGTATGTGTATTTTTATGTATACTAAATAAAAGTCAATTTCCGCATGGCATGTATGAAAGATGATCAATTGAGAAAAGTTCAATCGATTTAGCGATGTTTTTATTTTGTTCGTAATTGTCAGGACAAGATTTGTATAAAAGATTTGTAGTCGGTATTTGGATTTATTAGAAAACTGCACGTGTTCGAAGCCGAGGCGAGTATAAAGCGCCATTTTACTCTTGACTACACACCAATGTTCTACAATATTATTTTAGTACATAGTAAAAACGAAGTCGCTTCCCGATGTCTACCTGTCCCTCAAACAAATAATAACACTTATAAAAAAATAACGGGGGCTCCTCTACTGGAAGTGGTGTTTTTGTATGGAATTTTTTGCTCTATCTTAATAATTGTAACAAGTAGACGCTTGAAAAGCTCATTGTTTTAATACGGAGCTCTCGGTGTGCGAGTCCAACTTGCACTTTGCCAATTTTTCAAATTATTATTTAATCTTGGTTTTGTCGTGTATAATAAACGACAAAAACTAGATTTTTTTTATATACCACTAAAGTGGCAAACAAGCATACGGCCCGCCTGATGCTAAGCGGTTACCGCAGCCTATGGACGCTTGCAACACCAGCAGTATCACTCGCGCGTTGCCTAAAATTTTTTTTGCCTTGACTAGGCTATGTCGATATATTTGGACCTATATATTAAGTAGCCCGTGCCTGAAGTATTTTTTTTGTGATTAATGTATGAGGAACAAGCGGTACATTTTTGGCTCCAAGTTTAGTCAGATGCTACTTACCAAACGTGCACACTTTTAAAATGTTTATTAATCTTATTTTTCTTTGCCATTGGAATTCTTTGCTAATGCAAGTAACTCAAAACCGCATCCTGTAAATCAATGCACATGTCCGTGTCACTTGTGATGTCTCCCTGGAATTCATTAATTTTATATGAGAAACACTCCTTCGGGCTTAAATCATACATGTACAGTACTGGCTGACTCATTTGAGTGACCGGTATGTATTTATAAAGAACATTTAGGTATATAAGTATTATCAGTGATTGTATGAGATGCATTCCCCTATAGAACAGGCTTTGCTTACTTTGGGATAAGATGGTGCTGTGTAGTATTTATTGTTAGATTATAAATATATACCTAAAATTTTCCCGGGACGAAAAGTCCTATGTGTTAATCCAGGTTATAAATTATCTGTGTTCCAAATTTCATCCAAATCGGTTGAGTAATTTTTGCGTGAAAGAGTAACAAACATCCATCCATTCATACACTCACTCACATCCATACAACTTTCGCATTTATAATATTTGTCGGTTTTTTTACGAAAGGATCTATATCTAATAACATTTTCGTAATTGATTGAACTACCTACTTTCTGAGGGACAGATAAAGCTATAACTTAAACTTAAAACCTCTATGACTGCATAGAGATTTAAAATTTGAAATAGGAACGCAAATTTGGAGCAAATATTTTCTATCATAGTATTCTTTGTATTCCTAGTGAGTGGCACACAAAGACATGGTTCCGTACCAGAAGGGTAACCAACGGAACCCTATTACTAAGACATCGCTGTCCGTCCGTCCGTCTGTCTGTCAGCGCTCAGCGGACATCTCACGATCCGTAATAGGTAGACAGTTGAAACTTTCACAGAATGTGTATTTCGGTTACCGTTTTAATTTAATCCCTTATATGCTAAAATGCAGTCACAAGTCTGTTTGCAGGGAGCAGCTAGTAGTAGTAGTGCCAGTGCCATTTATGGCTGATATACAGACGTATATCTGTCCTTTTAACGGCTAAGCTGATGAAAGCGTGCGCTTTGACAAAAAAACATACGCTTGAAGTCGCGCGTAGATATTTCTCGTTGGTACATAGACTTGAAATGACCATGTTTTTCACCACTATTTATATCTACTTAACACCTGTCTGTTAGAATTACTCCACCAATTTATTTTTAACTAATTACTTGTGCAATAATTAATTGCCGTGTAAGTAATAGAGAGCTAATTTTAGATCGTAGATGCAACTATTACAAGGCTCCTCGGCTACAATTTCGAAACAAAAAAAGCAATGTATACCTACTGTTAAAATCAGCGGCAATGAGTAATATCGATAGTTATCATCTGAAACTGTTACCCAATTACCCAATTTTAAATGGAAAATATTACGTAGAACAATAACATAATTAAGAAAGGAAATAAATCGATAAAGATTTATCGACTTTTTGAACACAAATGTATGTATCAAATCCACGTGTATTCGGTTTAGATAGTAATGTCATTGCTTTGAAGAGACGAAGAATCATTTGCATTCTGATAATATGAAAGATATACAAGAAATGAAGCCATAAAGCATTGACTAGTTGCAATAACCGTATCAAATGTATTCATCCCGTTAACTTTAATCGATGTCGGTTGAGTAGCTAAGCTACATTATTGGGTTAATTTTGTTATAGATGTAACAAACAGACAGCACTTTGAAATTTAATATTAGTGAGGATTTAGAAGTAAATACTCCGTTTATTTCCGTGTACACTAACCTTATTAACAAAAGAACAATACATCGTGACCTTAATACACCTGAGCGGACGCCAAAATAAAACATCTCGTATCAAATACGAAATGACGTAAGTGATGACAGCCAGATCTCATCCGATTTGATCTCGATTGATAAGAAACACAATATTATCGCATTCAATTTGGGTTTATTCGGTTACAAGGATTACGTGGCGCTTACATCGTTTCGATACATTGATCGCGTAATCCACGTAACTCTGTTTACGGAACAAGACTGTAAAGTAAACCTCTCGCGACCCGCAACCGGCGCCCGATGGAAATACTACAACCGTTAAATACATCGTTAAAGCCGAAACGTTGACCTGTTTCAATTCTGTTTACCTTTTTTCTCTCGTTTACTTTTTATGTATATCTACTCTGAGGTTTTATGTACTCGTCTTACTCGATAAAGCAATTAAACAAAAGCTGGTATAGGTATCTTATTGTTTATTGGAATCGATTTGAGTCTAAACTCGTTACGCAAACATATTTCAAACTCAAAATGTTTTGATCACCATTGAGTAGATTCGAAAGAGATGTCGAATCAGAGAATATAAAGATTTATTTGATTTCCATCTTTGATTTCCTACGATACACACTGAAAGCGGCTTATTCGTTTTCTTTTAGCGGAAGATTAGATGACAAATTGAAATTCTAAGACACCATGCCTTTCCCAATTTTACCAGCACAGAATCGCTAGGTAAACAATTCATTCGATAAAATACGGGTTTCATAACGAAATCGCTTATTCAGCGAATTTAGAATTTCTTCATCTCATGTTCTGCGGTCATATTTGCGGCAGACATGTTTGTGGTTACCAAACCATGGGTTGCGAAATGTGCACTGTTTTATTAATTCCTTCAGATGCGAGATCAAGTAGGCTGGCATGTGGAGTCACTGTTTATGTTACGAGCCGACGATAGATGTCACATGTGGCAATTTTACATCGCACTTGCATAATAATTTGCGCAATTTCTATATATTTTCTCTGTGAATAATGTACAACATACATTTATTTTAATGATTTGAGTTTATTCACCCGAAGCATTGTTTCGCTAATCTAACCTTGAATTACAAATAAATTTATATCAAATACCTAGAAGTTAGCTGGTTTTATTACCAAGATAAGTTAACAAAATATGGTTAGTGTAATATTATACTCCTTTTTCTTTAACCACAAACATGTTAGTCATTTTAATTTACTACCTTCTTAACAAAATACTCTTACCTCATTTCATTGAGCGGAACGATCCCTCTCAGAAATTCCTAGAAATTGTTATAAGTGCATCTATTTATTAGCCACTTTATGTTCTGTCAAAGAGTAATTTTATCTCAAACGTATCTAAAACGTAGTTGGCCAAGTATTATTATGAATAGTGCAAATACCCGCAGTGCTATACGCTATACGATTTATTCGCGTTTGTTCTAATTTTGAGACACGTTAGATTTATTGAATGCACGCCTGTGCTCTGCGGTTGGTTTGGGTATGCCCGTATTATGTAATGTTAATGGTTCGTGTAAGTTTTGTTTGAAGAAACTAAGATAAAAGCATTATACACTGTCAGCGATGCTGACAAAGTAGAGCGACCCAGAAGAAAATAAGAAAATATTTTATAATAGTATTTTCCACGAATTTGTTTGTACTTACATTATAATGCGTGAGTTTTTTTTAATAAATGTGCCAATGAGGTATGCCTCTTTTGCTAGAGTCCATTTAAAACGTAGACAAAATCGAAAAACGTCTAAAGCTCGCAATATGTAATTTTTTATTTCTTTTATTGTTGTCTTATGTACTTTATTTTATTCTTCTTCTTCTATTTAAGAGTTTTACTCTTGTCGGTGCAGCCGATGTATTTCCCTCCACTTCTGCCTGTCCAGTGCTACTTTGACCTCCCTATACGACGTGACGGCTATCTTATCCCTAACTTGCTTGATGTAACTTATCCTTGGTCGTCCCCTGCCACGCCTTCCTTCTATTTTACCTTCCATAATTGTATTTATAAAACCGTCATGTCGTATAAGGTGACCAATCCAATATATTTTATTGTGGTTAATTAATTAATTTTAAAACCCATTAGTGTTATACTATCGCACAGCCTTGATGGGATGGCGGTCACCTGAAGTACTTGTACATGCCACCCCTTAAGCGCGCTACACATCTTCAGTTTTAACTGTACAGTCGAACTGTGTGCAGTTAAATTGTACGTGTGTAGGCAAAGCTGACAACTGTGCAGTTGAACTGACGATCGTGATCGAACGTGCATAGACACCAGGGGCGTCAGTTATAACTGCACAGTTCGACTGTACAGTTAAAACTGAAGATGTGTCCGCTTAAGGCTGCTAGTTCGATCCCGCAAAGTAGAATTCAAATTAAGTATTATGTGTGTATCCATGATTTGTATGTGAATTGCGATACCTATTCCCGTCAGCAACTGTGGGAAGCGTAGTTTGAGACAGTGAATAATAAGCGCTTTTCACACGTTGTGATATTAATGTTACTATACCGTATAATTATCAGCTTTGATGTAAAAGACACGCGTAAAATACATTCTGGAGTAGTAGTTTCCTTCGCTTGAATACGCGATGCGTAAAAGCAACGAGCACTAAAGCAAATTTATTTAAAAACAATTGTATTCTTCTGTATAATATTTATTAGCAAAAAAATCTACACTTTTTCATCTGAATCGAAGAACAACTGTATCTACAAAGTAAGCTGTGACTACCTACAATTGTAAAAAGTTATCGTTCTCCAAATTACATTTATATTTTATTATATAATACTAGCGATCCGCCCCGGCTTCGCATGGCCATCGTGAGCCATATAAGTTAAATACCTACAAAGCAGAAATGAATTATACATAAAATGTTTCTTTTGAATCACTCTATCTACTTAAAACCGCATTAAAATCCTAGTTTTAAAGATCTAAGCATACATAGGAACAGACAGATAGCGGGAAGCGACTTTTTTTGTACATACTATGCAGTGATAGTGATGATAAACCCTTCCATTACATCCAGACGAATGGCAATGACATGGTATGTTAATGCTGTGCCGTGTGATCTATTTATGGCTCCTATTGTACGCTACAGTTTGGGCAACCTCTGTTCGCCTGAACAACGACAACGATCCCTCCAGGTGACAATTAATTTACCGTTTAATTTCGCCAGAAATATCTCGCTCGCGAAACGATCGTGTAATACGTTCTTTACACAATTAAGCTGTCACCAACTAATATTTTATGGTTTATGAACATGCTTTTATTTACATTCACACTCAAGAATGTATTCCTAGAAGAAGATTTTGTTCATGTTTATATATATATATATAGAAGATAAGTTTTACTACCTAACTGTTTCTTATTACAGAGATGTAGGGCGAATTGTGATGTCCCGTGGGTTTTCTCATTAGAATTAGAGCCGCCCGCCCGGCTGGGTACTGTACCTGCACCTTACAGAAGACCGTAGTCTAATAACACTAATTTGATGTAGTGTTGTGTTCGTGCGGTAAGGTTGCCAGTGATCCACGAGGATACATTGATCTAGTAGTAATGATGCAGCACAGGGAGTCCTCATCAGCAACAGGGTCGGCAATGCATTATTGACACCTCTAGTATTGTTAGCGGCTATGGGCTGCGGCGACTGCTTACCATCAGATGGGCTCTATGCTTGTGTGCCACCTAAGTAGTATAAAAAAATACAAAAACATTATACAATTCGACTTCAATTATATCGGGCACGGACGTAATGGATACAAGACAGTGGTTTTCACAAGACAGCGGTATTGGTGTTTTAAAATTATGCCCAAGCGTCATAGAATTGTAATTATGTAGCTACGTTCGTCGCTTATATCTACGTCATAAGTGTAAACATAGTTCTGTCAGGTCAATTAAAATAATAAGGCAAGAACTGTTCTCAATGGGATCAGGAATGCTCTATGCGCTTCGTGTGAAACGACGCCAGTTCTAATTTCTAGTGGCGATGTAGGTACTTATGTTAACATCAACACGTCCTCGCATACGTTTTGACATTCTGACATAACTCGGCCATGTATTTTGCAACATCACGGGCTCTATAAATAAACTATCTATTCGCCCGTCCAAATTTAACTAATGTTTGTTATACGCTGTATGTTATAATTATAATGGCCGTGTCATTAACCGTTAATTGGGGCTTGTCTTACACGTAACTGGAATACTTTCTCGGAACGTCTCGCCGACCGCACGCCCTATATATCCGCCGCCGCAGTCTTTTCACGTGACGCGTGACGATAAATCAAGGACGTAGGGAACGTTTTTTCAACAAGAAACATTCGTGTCATAAATACGAAGAAAAGGTGAGGAATTGTGTCCTCCTAACACAGTTTGCGGTATGTGTGTAACAAAGAAAGTAGATAATTAGAACGGATTGGGAAAACTACTTGTGCGTTTTGCGGAAATGTGAAGTTACTCACCTTAACGTTTAATGTGTTTTGGAGGAATACAAATCCTCTCGCTTCGACACCTCGTCTTCAGTAAATACTACCCAAATGTCCAAGATCCTTTCTTAATAAGACATTTCCTTTCCAAACATGATGAAAGCGGATATTTTTTCCAAGCGTTCAATTCCACTGATTGAATGCGACAGCGATAACTTCTCCGAATAAAATATTGCATTTTAAGACTAAACATGTTGGTTTTGGTTCCATTTTGAGTTAACAAGATACGCTTCTATTAATACATTAAATATTTCTAGAAAATGTTACTTGTTCTTCCATTGAAAGAAAACGCAGTGACCCAAAACAAGATTTTTGGCTTCTGATTTGATCCGACCCTAAAGTGACATAGCTTCCTGTAGTGTGTTAAATTGACATAGCCTCATAAATTATGTCCAATACTCACAATATTTGTAAACTTGATAATTAATATATTTACTGTGCTGACGTGCTTATCGGATTTCTTATTTTTTTAGAATACCCTCATTTCACCGCAGATCTTTATAAAGCCAACGTGACACGAAGAAGCGTAGTGAATAAAGTAGTAATAATTAACATAGCGGATAAGAAATGATCATATAAGATGTTAAAAAATGTATTTTTTACCTTATCTGTTCAGATGGGGAAGTGAAAAAGATTGTGAACTTCTCCAACTCACCGTTAGTCTTAGCACAGCTTAACCATGGAACCAACGCAATCAAAAACGAGAAATATAAAAATGAATTCCGATTTCCTTTGGTCACATCACGCGTGAACGGCTAGACCGATTTCGCAAATTTTTGGGTCACTTATTGTCAGCTGAAGGTTAAAAGAAAATTTTAAAAAAGAACCGGTACATTTTTATTTCGGGACAAAGTAAAGGTCCTTTTTTCTATGGCATATTTGACAAATGAATTTCATACCTTAGACAGGACAACGTCTGTCGGGACAGCTAGTAAACATATATATCTTCATACCTTTCCGAAAGGTTTTCCGAAGGTCGATGTGGTGTGACCTTTCAACACCCACTTCTCACCGAAATACCTGACTTTAGGCCCAACGTAACTTATTTTCGCCCGTCCCACAAAGGCATTTTAAAAATTTTACGGTCTGAAGTTACGTCGTTTTTCTAGATGGTCCTTCTGAATCTCAAAATTAAATACGTTTTTACTCTAAATCTGTTTCTACTGCTCTAAAGCTGAATTCAAAGTCTATGTCCATTACGGAAACCGAGACTTTATGATTTCCAACGAACGTACTTTAGATTACAGCTGGCCTGTGCTTCTGAAAAACTATAAACCTACATCTTGTACGTTAATATAAGGGAATAAAATACGTCACGCAATGAAACTGAATATGACAGCGTTTTATGTCTTTAAGTTTTACTGGTTTTAACAAAAGTTATCTAATAATCTCAGACCGAAAATAAAATTTGTTCCAGTAATATCCCCTATATTGAAGAATTTGTGGGTGCCACACACACATCTTTGAAATAAAAGCACTCATTCTTGATAAAAGTATCCGTAGTTTTTGGTGCTAAGATATAGTTAAATGGGTAACTACTACCTTTTCTTGTTCGACATGTTTAGCATTAAACATTGTAGACATGCCTTTGAAAATGTTAGTTTACTACAAACATATATACGATATCGCGAAATGAGCTCTTTTAAGTAATTTAAGTGGCTTAATGAAAACGGCCTAAATTTAGAGTTGTTTTTCATGTCAATGACGAACAAGACATGACATTAAAAGGATCAAAGATGTTAGGGCGTACCCTTTCGCCCTACATCTCCAATTTTGAGATTAATATGAATATATTTAGATTTTCAGTTTGGTGATTGATTATTTATTAATTCGTTTATTTGTTAAAGTTTAGTCTAGCGTCTACCCACAACTTGATCTGTGCCGGTAGCAGGAACATTGTCGACAACGTATTCGAAAACGTAACTCGGGAAATGTCAACATTGTCATACTAATTTTTAGTTTTTCACCGTCGCAGCGCTGTTCATTTTTCAATACAAAAATAGTCGAAGGCGATACGAAAACGTCGAAAAAGTTCATGCTACCGGCACAGTTATTTGATATATTCTCGAAATTCTTAATTAAAAGGGAAATTCCATGGTGTGATTAATATGTAATGAGACACCATTAAATATTAATTACACCTTGGAATTTACTTACTTACTTCTTACCCTCCATACGAATGGTAACGTTCACAAAATCTCCTTCTAAGCCCGTAATACTGGTGATGCTACTAATCAATCCGTCCTCCGAAGGTGGAGGTACTAAAGATTGAATTTTTAGATAAAGTTGGATCACGTTAACGCACGTGACACGCATTCCAAACACCCTAATACCTTATATTTCAACGCTTAAAATCCCGAAGACTATTTATGTCGTCCTTTTATCCACTCTGTACAAAGAGTTACCGAATGGTATTTTACGATCGAACCAACTGACGAGTCGACTTTCATGTACTTACTAACATAAAATCATCGTAAAACCGTGCGTTCATGACCATTTTCAAGCGTTTCAGCTTACTATTTATTTTTTGGGACAGAACCTATATACCTTTTCGACAATTTCTAACTTCTACCAAATAACTGAAAGGAATTGATTGAAAACCGGTTTTGTAGGTTGTTCATCTTCTAAATTAGTTTAACTCAATCATCCCCTATTTAAGTATACATTTAATACGTTTTATTTATTTCAAAGCTTTATGCACAATCAAAGTACAATGGTGGACTTAATGCTAATTCATTTACTGACAGTAATTCTAAGTTTGAAAAAAAAACAGTACACCAAATTATCTTGTGTGAACAATCTATTTATTTGATCTTTCAACATTATATGTAATAATAATAATAATGTTTTAATAATAATATTTATAATATTCAATAATAATAATAATATGTTTTGGATGTTTCAAACAATTATAGAAGAACACACCATTTATGATTATCCAACATGAATTAAACTAGCATTACGTCATACACGTCTCATAATAATTCAACCATTAAATAAGTAGTGTCTACAAGTCATGCGCATACTCAGCGATTATTCGTTTGTAGTCACCGCGTCACTGCTACCCATTGTCTGTGAGCTTGATAATGTTACAATGAGTACCCACTCGTATCGTAAGTGAAGTGAGCGAGACGCATCATAAAAAATTATAATAAATAAGTCATATTTTGCTTTATTTCATATAATTTCATGACCTTCAAGTAAATGTGACATTGAGCATCCAATTATGATGTACAATGTCAAAGTTTAAATAGACTTAATCCCTATTAATGAGATTATCCGTCGAACGTCAAAATAGCAGCACATGCACGTACTTTAATCAAATGGATTAGTCAATATAGAACCAGACTTGATAATGAACACAATTATTTTTTACATAATACTTAGGATATGCACTTAATAAGTTTAGTGTTGCGTCAAATGCCACGTCGATAGTGTCGATACGTCATGCAAAGCTGTATGTACACTTCCCGGTTCTCTAATATCATAGACGGATCGCAGACATATTGCGTAACACTAATCGCATTAAAGCTTTATGAACTCTTGAGCAGGACCGTTTTCGGTGATCTATCGCGTTGTTGTGAAAGACAGACTTTCAATAGTGTTTCGAAGAATTTCATGAGTCAAATTAGCTTTTAATATCCACAGATATTTTGTTACCTTTATTAATGAACGTATCATATTATTACGAGTATGTTTATTTTGCATTTAGGTCCGACTTGATTCAGATGTGCTTCGGCCCTTGGGTTCTAAGACCATGGCTCTTTACCATTAACTCTGTATAGTTAACTTGAATCTTAAAACAGATCTTGTGTTCTTCAGTATTCGAATAGGCTTCCTCTAGGATATATTAGGTCCTTACATATGAAATTGGCGTTTTTCGTACTGGCCACTTTAATCACGAATTTCTCCTCTTTGGTAAGGAATTCCAAATTCAAATTTGTACAGCTATAGACTCATGTATTTGTGCTTCGATGATCGTCATTCATTTGTTTTTTTTCTTCTGTTTTTTTCTGTTTGCGTCACTCATTTTACAAAATGGAAAACCTTAAATATCGCATTATTTACGAGTACGAGTTCCGCCGTGGCACTAGTGCTGCGGAAACAACTCGAAGGGTGAATGATGTGTATGGCGGTCGTGTTGCAAAAGAAAACACAGTTCGTTTTTGGTTCCAACGTTTTCGTTCTGGAAATTTCGACCTGCAGAACAAGCCCCGTGGACGGCCTGAGACTCAAGTTGATAATGAAGAGTTGAAGGCTATTGTGGAAGCGGATCCATCACAAACCACGTCCGAGTTAGCTGCAGGCTGCAATGTTAGTGATAAAACTGTTTTAATTCACTTGAAGCAAATTGGGAAGATTAAAAAGCTTGAAAGGTGGGTACCTCACGAATTGACTGAAACAAACCGGCAAACGCGCGTCGACTGCTGCGTTACATTACTAAACCGGCACAATAATGAAGGTATTTTAAACCGAATCATTACCTGTGATGAAAAATGGGTTCTTTACGATAATCGGAAGCGCTCAGCGCAATGGTCAGATCCTGGCCAGCCAGCCAAATCCTGCCCCAAGCGAAAATTAACCCCAAAAAAGTTACTTGTAAGCGTTTGGTGGACTAGTGCCGGTATTGTTCATTACAGTTTTTTCAAATCTGGCCAGACTATTACGGCTGATGTCTATTGTCAGGAATTGCAAACCATGATGGAAAAGCTAGCGGCTAAACAACCTAGGCTGGTCAATCGCTCCACGCCACTGCTGCTTCACGACAACGCTAGACCACACACTGCGCTACAGACGGCTACTAAATTAGAAGAGCTTCAATTGGAAAGTCTAAGACATCCTCCGTACTCCCCGGACCTTGCTCCAACAGATTACCATTTTTTTCGAAATTTGGATAACTTCTTGCAAGGGAAAAAATTCAACTCCGATGGGGCAGTCCAAATCGCCTTCAAAGATTTTATTGATTCCCGTCCGACTGGTTTTTTTTAGTAAAGGGATCAATGAACTACCTATGAGATGGCAAAAGTGCATAGAAAATAATGGTTCATACTTTGATTAATTAAATATATTATATTAAAAAATATTCGACTTTTTGTTCCTCCCATACAAAACGCCAATTTCATATGTAAGGACCTAATATATATGGCATCAAAGCTTTAGTGGTCTCAATCAACTTTTCCACATCTTCTAAATAACACGTCATTCGTGACGTAGAATAGTGCCGACTGACCACAAATCGGCTTATGAATTATATATATCTTAATAGTAGCAATATAAATAAGAATAGCGTAAACATACCATCGGAAATAGCACAAACGGTTAGCGTCACTACACAATTAAATAAGCCTGTTTTAGAGCAGTGTTTTATTGTTTACGCTTTAACCTACATTCTGGGAAAGAGGTATAATTGGTTGCACGCTCCAGGGAGCTTGTGTTACATGTGTTACGAGTTGTTAGATGAGATCAGAGGTGCGGGGATGTGTGGAGTAAGTGGGGCACGACCGTCGCGTCGCGGTCGTCCGGCGCCCCCTTGCATTGGACCAGATCGACTATGGTGGACTTTCTTTCGAACAGACCTTCTCCTAGTTGGACTCATTATTTCATTAGATATATATAAATCTCCATCTTCTATATTCTCCATTGATCCGTGCGGCAGTGACCCCATCAAGAAATTTTAAAGGATCTAACTAAATTATGTTTACGCTCCGTTCAAAAGTTTTATTATATGGTACCACTCCATCACCTCCAATCTTAAGCAAGCTTTACAACAAATAGCACAAAGTAGATTTATCTATATATCAAGTGACGCTACCCCGTAGCCGGTGACAGCCAGAGAAGCCAAGAAGTGAAGATCTAACGGTTATGTCTCAACTCTGATAGGTATGTCACAACTCTTCAGCAGTAAAATGTTTCAAGACAAATATAACTTGTTGGAAGGTATTCCTAATTCTTCTTCTCTCTGAGTTCTAGAACTAACTCAGGTGAATGATCGGAACTTAACATCCGAATATAATATAATAACCCTATCCCGGCGGTGCGGGTTCATGAGACCTGTGACAAGAGAGAGATATTATATTTGCTATAAATAGGTACCAAAATGTTGAACGTCACACGCCACGTGAAACTGTCAGACGCAGCGGTAACTCAAGTTCAAAGGCTTGCACACCGCGGCCCATGACCTTTGGTAAAACTATTTCCATGTCACACGCAGAACCAAGCTCGATTTTTTTAATATTGACATCTTTTCAATTCGATGATAAGTAGACAGGTGGGTGGGTGGCCTTGTTAGTACTTAACGTCAGGTTTCGTAAAATTTATTGTCAAAATGCTACCAAAATAGCTACGCTTTTACAGCGCTAGATGCTGTGCTAGTGAAAGAAAAGTGATCCGAATTTAATAACAACTGGGATGGATTCTTTTTACCTTTAAATATGTATTTCGTAGATACTACATGAGGCTGATCTTGTTAGTATTTGCGCGATCCAACGGGATTCCCATTTGCTCAGTTCAACTGAATTATTAGTTTATCTCAGTACTTTGCCCTCCGGTTATGATAGTACCTTATAGGTTGGCTAACTAATTTGTAATATCTAGGTATACAATAAGTCATTAATGTAAATATATTTTGAATTAAGAAACTGGCCATTAACAAAAAAAAATGTAAGAACGCGAGTCTTTTGTTTTTACAAACAGTTTTGTTGCGATTGATATTGAAAGGTAAAAATATATGTTTATTGCTTTGAATATGGGTATACTTGTCTAATCAAAGGTTTATTGATTTATAATAAAATATACATCTTGTTTAGTGAAAGTCGGGTTTTATTGCTTTTATTTTAATTTATTGAATTATTAATTCAACCGGCAGCTATCAAGAAGGAATATAAGTTAATTATATGTACAAGCATCAAGGCTTGTACATAGGTAGAGTTCGTCATATCGAAGATGTCTTTAGCGGCAGCGATGTGTTGTATTATGTGGTGCAATGTTTTGGCGCAGTAGGAAGTCAAATAACTTTTTTTTATGAGGCTGTCAGAAATTAGGGTAATCACAGGGTAACAGTTAAACACACATTTTATTTGCACCCAAACTGAAAATGTGACATCACTTAGCGTACGTGCAGATATAATGCAACTTTTCCGCCGTTCGCATTTTGATGGACGCCTCATTCGAGGCACTCATACATTTTTTTTAAATTTAAACATGTACATACTGGGTCGATGTGAACATAAAAATCACTGATATCTGCCTCCTAAATAACATAACAATATTGTGAGTACAGAGGTAACGGGGTATTTTATTTTACCCTGGAATTTTCCAGCGTTCAACCACCTCCGACCTAATAAGGCGCAAATAAATAAACGCTTAGGAAAAGTTGTGGAACACCCAAATTTGTTACGGCTGTTGTGAAATTACGGAATCCGGACAAGTGTGAGTCGAACTGACACTTAGTCGCGTTGACCGTACTTGCCTACTGATGTTGATTAATTAACTAATGTATGTTCTCTTTGTTACAGGTACGTTTCAATATCCCTCTAAGAATTCCAGCAAATTTATTTTGGTATGTATGTCAAATTGTTCCCCTTAAACCTGAGTTGGTTGTTGTCATGTTCACACTAATACATTTTTATGTAGGTCATGGAGAATATTGTTCTTCGTCTTTCTTTTCTATCAAAAACCTTGGCCACCAAATACACCTGCCTATTATATTACAAACGATGATGTTGACTAACCTGATCCTTGCCACATATTTTATTAGAAATGAACAATTTGCCTTGTCTAGAAACTGGAAAGTATTGCATATTTTTATAAAAACATATTGGATAGGCACTGATATATATTTTATTGAATACTCAAAACTTCTTTGGATAAAATAGTGTGTACTGTAGGGAACGACGTAATAGAAGGCTCAAAAAACACTAGGGAATCGCTTTTTAATGTATATTCACGAATTAATTAAATTATTGCACTTTTACAATATCTTTCCTATATCGGAAGACTAACGTCCATCTACACATACAACTGTTCTAAACTTTTTGCTATAAATTATTACTAACCAGTTATATCTACAGCTAATCCCACTAAGGCGTTACAGTGTTTTTATAACATTTTATTTATAGACATACTTTTCTGAAGGTGATGGTCAGACAAGCGATAAAACGAAACGAATGACCGGGGTTGATAAATAATTGTATTGTTTATTACATTAACACAAGTTTTATTTGACGTTTTACGATAGGAAGTCACGCATAGCCTGCGTAGTGCGGGGGCGGCACTTCCCGCAAATAGAGTGCTTCTATTTATAGATACCGGCCTCGTTACCCACCTTACATCTGCTAATAGCAACAGTTGCGCGGTAGCTGCTGTCAAATGGACGATAATTACTTGTAATGATGAGTGAAAACGTGATTTATTAATTTTAATTCTTGTTAGTAATATACACGGTTAGGTAGATATGCGAGTTATGAAACAAAGTTGTCGCCGGCAATTTACAACTTCAGTCTGTGCGGTTCGGTATCTTTGAAATAACGCAGCATAGACATATTTTTTAATTTACTTATCATTACTCCAATTCCCTTTCGTTGAGGTTTTATTTTTATATTAAGTGTTCTGTGGTTAGCAGCAAGCTAAGCCATGCTTACTGTTTATAATTAATCGGCTATAGGATGAAGGAAATATATGGGAATTAAAAACTTTTTCGTTAGTCACGTGGTCAAGTTTTTAATTTTAACGTTAACGATTATAGATAGTAAATAGGCTAGAGGTACAATACATAAATTTAATTGATATTTTGAGGATCAAAGAATAAAAGTGATCATGCAAATAGTTTACAAGTGCTTTAGCGATTGCAATCTGCTGGCTATCCGCAAGTGAACACGTATTCAACCTTTGTGGAAAGTGTCTCTTACTGATTTAAAGCGAACTCACCGTTTTATACGTCCTTGTGGGAGTAATTTTATAAAACCATCTCTGAATATACGAAATGGCAAGGAAAATTTTACGCTTACCTATGTCACAATTAATACATATTTAATTCACTTCATAGATATATACGATATTGATGTTATCTTTTTTAATACAATATTTGACTTTGTAGAACACTTTTTAGGTCAAGTGGTATTATAGAGGCTTCGATAAGTAGTGGTACTAGTAGGTTAGTACGTAGATTTTTCTACTAACGTATTTAATTCACGGAATATCCGAGAATGTTGTAAGAAGAAAGAAGTGTTCTTTTATTGAAAACAAACTGCGTTAAAATATAATTTGAATAAGACTTATGCGATAACTTAAAAATAATAACAACCTAAAAATATTATCGGTCAATATTTTTATTTGCATTAACAAAACGTATATTAGCACCTTATCTATTCGGTGTCAGCCGTTCATTATGTGAGAGTAAATTTAATTTAATCGTCGTGTAATAGTTGTTATTTATGTTATTGTTACTTTGCTTATATAATGTTATTATGTTACGAGACATTCTTATATGATACTAGCGGCCCGCCCCGGCTTCGCACGGGTAGACTTTTATATCAAATATTTTGTCTACCCGTGCAAAGCCGGGGCGGGCAGGTAGCGTATGTTAATCAGTAATAGTGTAGCTTTCTAACGGTGAAAGAATTTTTGAAATCGGTCCAGTAGTTTCGGAGCCTATAGACATTCAAATATTTTGTCTACCCGAGCGAAGCCGGGGCGGGAAGCTAGTATAATATAAAATCGGAAATCGGTCTAAAAAATAAAAAATAAAATTTAGGGGTGGACTACCCCTAACATTTAGGGGGATGAAAAATAGATGTTGGCCGATTCTCATAGATACCGGATAAGAACAAAAAATTTCATCAAAATCGGTCAAGCCGTTTCGTTTTTATATATTAGAAGTATTATTATTCTCTTATAAACGGCACATATACTCGTACAGTCTTCTTAAGAAAGTATTTTTATAAGCATGTTATTCAGCATAATACATTATTGGCCCACCAATAAAATTTTCAGAATACCAGTGTTTCGTTTTTCCGTCATTGACCTACGATCTTTTTATTATCTTTATTGTTATTTCACAATTTGTTATATTTAATAAATGATACGTAAGTTATCACCATGACATAATTAACAACCGCAATTTTTAACGGAAATATTTAAGCTAAAATCTAATAGCCTCTAGGCGATATATCGCTGTGTTAATCAGTATTTTGGACATTGGACAAAGCGAATAAAGAGATGCTCGTAATATGCTGTTATGGAACATCTACATTTGTTGACTGAGAAGGGACAAATATTAAAAAAGCTCGCAGACATCAATCAACCAACCTGTCAAGTTGTCAACATTCTTTATCGAATATATATTTTACAGATTGGGAACCCAGGAACACTTATAATTCGTAACCGTAACCAACTTCCTACCTTAGGTAATCGGAAGTCTTGGATTGTAGTTTCATTATTGTATTAGATGTAATTAGAAACGTAATATATAGTTGTTTATTGAAGTTTTACATAGTTTTTTCTTCCGATATCATCAATTAGAAACAAGTACACTGACACATATTCATACATTTTAAACACGCATTGGTAATAAGCACCAAGTTATCTAAAACGTGATTTCATAAATCCATCATAAAAAAATAAGCGAGCCTTACAGTAGTAGCATAATGATGTGTAACATCTGATGGCAAACTCTACCACGACCATACATTGTGGTTTCAATCACAATTTGCTAGGAATACTGGAAAAATGCATTTGCAGTCGTTACATCTTTTTCTGGCTAATAGAAGTCGTCACTTATAGCGACAAAGTCGCTAAATTGGCATCACTGTTCTCCGGCTTTTCTTGTTCCTGTAATGCAATTCCGTCCCTTTTCACGAAATCACGCCCATGAGAGAGATGAAAGATGTTACACGTCAATAATTTCCAGCCCACATTACACGATCCACAGCTGAATGCTGAGACTTGCCAGGCTGTCAAAATCAAAAATCTTTGATATAGTTCAGTTTATAAGGTACTTATGGAAGTTTACTTTAGCACCGGATTAAAAAAAGCCACCTGAGCTGAACCGGCGAGAAACTTTGGCTGATCTCCATTGTTTCCCAAACACCTGTACTTTTGAGCATCAGGCGGGTGTCTGTACATTTCTCGGCCAAACATCTCGCACATAAACAAGTCCAAGTGTGTAAACACTCCCTTACGTTATAAAGCTATTTATACACGTGCCGGAGCGGATAGTTCGTCGTGTCTCTGATTTATACCCCAGTGTGGTCACGGTCTAATATTTTATAGTTTTCTTCTGAAAGTTATTGCGTCGCCGGGCACAGTTGACAACGTTAATAGATCCACTATTCATGATATATATCGGATTAATCTGAATATTTGCGTTGCACAATATTTAGTAACATTAATTAATAGCACTTTGTTTCTTCCTGTTATATTGCAAATTAATCACCGCCATATATCTTGACACGGTAATTAAATACAAGCTGTTACCGCGACTTCAACCGCATAGAAATGGGGCAACGCTACCTTCAGATAAAACAATGCCGTATGGTAAAGTTTGTTTGTATCTTTGGGATAATCTCTGATACTACTGAACCGATATTAAAACTTCTTTAAACTACACTATAGAGTAACATAGGCTTTATTTTCTCAGTAGGATATGCTCTATCCTATTTCTACGCGTGCGAGGTCGCTGTACAAGCTCGTAACTTCATATATCGAAACAACGGAACCAGTAGGCGGTTTCTTAATTAACGCAAAATTTAATTTGTAATTCTATAATTAATCAGACCAAGGCTTAAATTTCGTCTGGAATTCATGGTCTGTGTATCCGCAGCATAGGATTGCAATTACTAGGCCAAGGTGGCATAATTAGACATTAAACATAATGGTTTATTACGATACAAATCGGTGAGCTGTGAACATAAAGTGTCATAAGTTTCCCTCAAAAGTAAACAATCTACACTAACATTA
Source organism: Falcaria lacertinaria (assembly GCA_951449985.1). Taxonomy (NCBI): domain Eukaryota; kingdom Metazoa; phylum Arthropoda; class Insecta; order Lepidoptera; family Drepanidae; genus Falcaria; species Falcaria lacertinaria. The sequence goes on from OX602111.1 coordinate 2,630,651, forward strand.
TAAAGAGGAAAGATTCGATTGTTTGTTTGTATTGAATAGGCACCGAAACTACTGTATCGATTTCTAAAAATCTTTTGCCGTTAGAAAGCTACGTTATCACTGAGTAACATAGACTATTATATTATATTAATACGCGGGCGAAATCGCGGGGAAAACAGCTAGTAACTTTATATGTTCACGCCTTCTCACAAGACTTCCCAGAGATGAAGGTTCGTAACAGTTGATAAGTCCGTCACCGTTTCTTAGGCACTACATAAGTACCTACTTGAATTCTTCTCATACGTATGCAGGTTTCATTACGATGTTTTCCTTCATCGTAAAGCGCGTGGTGTGACTAATCAATCACTGCACTTATGTTACAAAAGCTCATGGAGACACCAGTGGGGTTCGAACTTGCCTCGCTATAATAGCAGGCAGCCCTTCATACTACAAGGCCATCGCGGCCCTTCAACTTCAACAGCAATTATGTTATATAATATAATTTCTATCAAACTGAATGCAATTTGTATAGAGTTGTTACGCTTATATAGCGCGCGCCTTTCGTAGTGCAACCGTATATAAGCTACGGTGACCGCTTACCGTCAGGCGGGCCATTCGCTTGCTACTGTATTCGTGGTATAAAGAAAAGTCTTTATCAGTTACGTTTAAAATATTCTAATACAATATCTTTATTCATTTAGATACCCGATACATTGAATAACAATTTATTAAGTTAAAACACTTACAACCTTGGTAAATAAGGTCCTAAATACTCTGGAATGTACAATACAACCTACTCGATAAATTCACAATAGAAAATAACTCGATTAAGCTCGACTTTGAAAAGATTGATTGTTTTAAAGCTTCACTTGGCATAAACTTGTTATACCAACGGTGTATGTGGGCTTAACACCTAGGGATTAGATTATGAGCCTACGCCTCAGCCTATGCTGCACTGCACATCGTGTAGGAAACATCCTTAATGCAATGCGAAGGTTGTATACAAGGTACGATGTGCAAGGTACTTCACTTCTTCGAATTACATAACCGACTTGTTAGCGAATATTTTTTGATATTACTTTATTAGCTTCACCTGTATATATGGATGTATATATGTATGTGTTTTCAACAACTTAGACGTGTGATCGTCTTGAAAATTTGCACAAAACGTATTAAGGACCGATGACAATATAAAAAAAAAACTTTCTCAAAGTATCCTGACCAGAATCATTAGTATAAATACATATGAGTATTTGAGTGTTTTTTTTTTAATGTATTTGTTTTATAAATGGTTTTTATGGTGGGGTTGTAAGACTGTGGCATAAAAGTTGTAGATTGCATCACTAGACCGCAACATTCCCATTTCTTTGTTTACGCAACCTTCCTTCCATAGTAAAAATACTTCGTGTCAAATGAATCACGTTCCACGTCCAACGTCTATCCTCTAAGATTTGCGTGAAAAACGACAGTTACCAGAATACAGTATCATAAAGCCTAATTAAAGCATGGAATCCCATAAATCTAGCGAATTTCGCCGATATAATCCACGAAATGGCACAAGGTTGAGTGCTCATTAATTTGGGTTCACCTCGCGATTGTTTTGTTGTATGTCCGAGTGGTGCGCTGTTTCCATCAACAGTGTGTCCTCTCGTAATCTTATCGCTGTGTAAATATTATGTACTGTAAACCATACGGTCTATAGCCTCATATTGTTAAACGTGCTGTCAAGCAGCTGAGTGCTATCATTACGGTTGAAGGGCACTGAATAATAATACATGATAGTCGAATAGCAGACTACGCTTCACTATGGTTTGAATTATAAGACATAAGATACTAATGATCTAGTCCTCACAGACAAAGTATTTTGAATGAAGAGGTGGAAAACAACGTGTACGGCCCGCCTGATGGGAAACGGTTACCGCGGTCTTTGGAAAACTTCAATGCCAGGGGTATCTGTAGCGTTGTCAACTTTTTTTAAAAGGAATTGCTAATCGAGCAAGTAAGAAACGCACTGGTCGTCTTACTGCAAGCAATAGCTACGATCGAGGAGGACATGACGTTAGTTGTAAAAATACACAGTTTCCTAATGAATTGTCAAAATGTTAAATTAAACATTGAGATTCGCCGAAGTTTGAGGTGGAATTTTCAATTGAATATGAAACCCAAAATAAAAAATGAAAGTTGAGGAAAATACTGGTGAGAAATATCAAACACCTACTAGTTTTACAGTATGTTGACATGTTTATTATTCATATTTAGTTACTTTTGGATACGGTATATAATTGAAGAAGCTTAACGAAACGATATTAAGAAATAGTAACAATTTTAATTAAATATCTTACTGCCTACTTACCCCACTTTTGCAAGTAAAGTAGCTGAAGGTTTTCACGTAGCGTGGCGAATTCCAAGCCACCATTTTTATCTGATCGAGTTAATTGGACCGGTGTGAATGAAATTATTTGAACGTCATAACGCGTTATGTAAATACGTATTTGCTGCTTCTGGTTACAATAAATGTTACTTATAATATTGTAAACAATCGTTTAGTGTATAATTTTAATGATCGTATAACCTTACGACATAATACACTTAAGTACCTGTGGTACTTCGACGTACAACAGCTTATAGCCTACGATTTAATGGGACCAGTGTACATGCTATTTGTCGCTACTTCCCTGCCACATGAAACCCTTAAAGACGATAGATAGTCTTTTAGATTTTGATACTCATTTCTACGCGTAGACTTTAGGGAGTAATAGATTGTGCATGTTTCATTAGGAAGGGTTACCATATCTCCGATTCAATTGTATATTTAATTGCACGAATTCTATAGGTATGAAGCAAAATTAATTAGTCGCTTTTACCCAATAACTGAAATCAATTGATGCGTGGAGAAAAATCTAAAACTTACCGCGCAGTCTTTAAAATTATTAATAAAGCCTGTGGTGACAAGTGTTTTATGGTATTCCCGCTCGATTTCAACGTTGTATTTCATCCGAAACATAGATTAAGTCACAGTTCCGGAAAAGTCGAGTATATCTCACAGGAAAATGTGAAATAATCCGGCTTTTCCCCGAATATTCCTCTGTATGTCCTTGGGATTTATATAGACAATAATTTTACAAAAAATAAATCAATTCTACTTGAGGCGACGGATTATTTCCATCTGCGATAAAAAACTTACAGCATAACATATAACATTCCTTTTAAAATTCTAATTATTTTTATGTCTACTTGCTCTTAAATTCCATGAGATCTACAAGCCCTAATATCGGCAACTTTATCTACGTAAGCGTGATATTATGAAAAGTAATAATGCTTCCTCAAGATGCAGCTACCGCCTTGATCAATGTCATCAATATCGATTTAGCGCTTCGAAAGTAAATAAGCTAACAGCAAATAGACAGCGTTGAGAATAATTTTTAATTGTGTTCTAAAGCACGAAGCTCCAAGTTCAGTTATAAATATAAAAGTTCGTTCAAATGCCAGTTGATGCGATACACCTACACTTTTATATTTTATTTTATTATCAATAAAATGGTAGTTTTTCTCAACTACGCTACTTAGAAATGTATTCGTCGTAAATTTTCATCAAAGTATTTCCTCGAAGACAATTTTACCTTAACTATAAATAAACAGGAGCTATAAAGTATCGTAAAAAATGAGTCGACAATAGTTAGAAACGTTAAATTTGTCAAAATGTTGCAATTAAAATAAATTTTACAAATTGTCGTTGCGGAATGTGGCCGATAAATATAACTTTACTGAATGAAAATGATGATGCGACATTTTTTTACGAGCTAAAACTACTGAATCGAATATAACGTAAGCGATGCACCGTAGCATTTTAAAAACCGCAAACCAATTTGACGCGACAAAAACACTTGCAAATTCTAGTGAAAAGTGAAAATAAATGCGATCTACAATTTGGGCGGGCCGAGGGCGGGCGGACGAGTTTCCCGAGGAAACCGGCCGAGCGGCGAGCACAAGCACCCAACAGCGGGCACTCGCGTCTGAGCCACACTCGCGAACGCACGCCGTTCTGGCATCCCAGTCAAACGCGTATCACATGCAGTCGTATCACATGTGCATTCTGTGCTTATCTAGTGTGCATTACATTGTCAATTAATCCAATGCTTAACTGAAGTATTAAGAAGGACCGGGACGTATTATCACAAACTTTTGGACAAACCAGTGCCCCAGTGCCAGTGTACAATGACCTTAGACCGTGGTGAGAGCTTCGTAGCTAAGATACAGCCTGCCGCCTCCGTCTCCTGCCTCTCGCAGTGCCAAAACATTTTCGGGAAGAGGCTTAAGCGCTGGGGCTCCACTGGATCTTGGGTGAGATTACCTGTTTACAAATGTTAAGTTGTGCCCTATTATGCACGAAGTTCAGTTTTGTATTTTATTTTCTAATTTATTATTTTATTTTAATATTGGATTAAGGATGAAGAAAGACTTGCTTTGTTTCTTGTTTGCCTTTCTCCTGTGAAAGTTGTGCGCCTTATTAGGTTTTTTTTTGTTTTACATACGGTATTATGATTATATGTTGTATTGTGAATCGTATTCATATTTTCTATTAATATGATTAATCCTTTATAAAATGGAAAAGCCTCTATAGGGTGCAATTAGCATAGTTTTTTGTTTTGAAGCATCATGATTGCCTTACAGCGCAGCTGCTCCTCCCGTATTACGACTAAGAATAAGTTGGTATTTTTATTTTTAAACTTAGCTTAGTAAGGACGTAAACTATTTTTCATACCCCTAAATGATAAGGGTGGTCCACCCCAATTTTATTATTATTTCTTGGATCAAAATAAAATAGAAATAATTGATATCTAAACAACTTTTGCCGGGTCATCTAGTCTATAAAAGCACCTAAATTTATTTTATTGTGAAACGAGTTTAAAGTTTATCTTTAATTTTATAATTAGCCTGCTCTTAACTGAAGACTTTAAAAACAGCAAACAAATTCGGCACAATTGCAACAAAGTTAAAAGAGTGCTTGTTTCGAATCCAAAAAAAAAATGTACTTACGAAGTTAAATAGCGAAGCCAAATAAGGTTCCATTGGAAATGTTCCCTCTTCGGGGAGACGAGTGGCGGTCTCGTTCCGAATGCGTGCTCGTCACGTGACGGCTCCGACGCAGCCTTACAAATTATTAATTGACCGGCGATTATACAATTACACTATCAATTGTTTGTAGTTGCTCTTGATATTGGGTTGTTGCGTTTTGGTAAACACTAGCAATGCTGACGTCTAATGACTGTGGTTTTTAGGGTTGATAATATTATGTTATGATAGTATTGAATGATCTAAGGACATGGCATATTTGGGTTAGTTGTTAACTCGCTGCCGACCACTTTTTTATAGCGTTATGTGACTAACAAGTCTCTATAAATGTGAAGAAAATTTCTCCTTTTTATGTATTTATTTAATGATTTTATTATGCAGACGTTAGTTGTATTTATTTGCTTTTACTTTCTGATTAACTTATAATAAAATTGATTTTTCTTATTAAAATTATTATTCATAAAGTAGAGAAAGGATGCCTTTTTTGGTATGTAAATGGTGGTTGGTAAAAGTGCCTTATATGTTATGTAATGTAGTATTTTTTAGTACCAAATTTCATTTAAATCTTTAGAGCGTTTGGAGCTTGATTGAGGACTTGACATCCTAACTTTCGTTCTTATTTTATAAAAAGATTAGTATATAATTAAATTATGTGAATGTCACTTAGTACATCAGTAGGTCTTCCACTATAGGTATATAAAAATATTTACAAATTACCCAAATTACATTCCCCTAATTAATAATAATATTGAATCATTCACTAATTGCTGCTCTGTGCCAATCATAACATAGATAAAAGGAATTCCATACACTAATCCCAAATCCTATAACGGTGAACATTAAAAAACAAGTTGTTTTTTTTGCAATAGTTGTGGTCCGCGTAATGAGTTGTTTCGTAAATAAACAAAAGCTCGCTAATCGATTTTTTTATGAGTTAAGCGATCACCCTAATGAGTTTACCTTCACGCGGAGTGTTTAATATTTGTCATAATCTCATTTGATGTGGTGGAGTGAACATCGGTTTGTGCAGTGCTTTATTTTCTGTGGTTAGATATGCACTTATTTGTGAAAGTGATTAAAAAGTTTATGAATTTACTCTTCCATAAGGTGAGCTTCAGTCATTAATATTTTTTCTTGTTTCTCCTCTACACTATTTACTTGTAAATCTTTGTCAAGATCATCCTCAACCATTTAATCGCATAAAAATAGCAAAAGACAGAGACAGGTCTACTTTCTCATTTATACGGCACTTAATTAATAATCAAAGGGCAGCTCTATCAGTTATTGATGTGTGGAAGTGAAAGAGAAATATGTAGATACGTGAGACAAGAGCTAAGTGACACTCTACACTCTTATCACCCCCATTAAAATGACGTCACGACGATATAATTAATCACATATTTCCAGTTCCAATATTCGTGTTATAACGAATCGCGTTTATGAAATAGTGTCGTAACGCAGTATTGTGTCGGTTTCTTCCTAAAATTACATGTTAAGATCGTAAGACCGTATTGACCGCGGCGGGTGACATAACACACGCTAATAATAAAACGGATGTCCACTTTCATCTGTGTGGCTTTTCAATGCTTTACTAGAAATAAAATATGAACTTCACTTTTATGAACATTTTTATTGCTATTATTAAATTCACTCGCCTTTATATTACGAAATAGTATATTACAGGTTACGTACAGTTTTTGTTGTTACATAGTAATATTTTTAACCGCGACTACCCATCCTTACTTAAACTTCGCAGTACTTTGCAAAGGAGATTTGTAATTTTTTTGCTATATAAATTACCTACTTCTATGCAAATTTTCGTCATTTGTTTTTTTTTTTAAATAAGTTAAATAGCGTCAAATAGCAGGTCGTTGGAAATGTTTCTTTTTGTTCAGATTAGGTTTTAATAAGACCACTTATAAATTTCACCCTTTACTCCTAGTTCGAAATGAAAAGCCTTGCGACAGGAATAGGCATGAAACATGTTATAAATAAAGTATGTTAGGTACCTAGTTGAAAAGAGAAGTGACATACAAAAGTCAAAAGAACATACATAGTAGCTATCGCATGTATCATGTTCTTTGTCTTGAATATGCAGTGTCTGCAATAAAATTGTACATAGGTACCTTCTAAAGAAGAGAAGCATGCAAGAAAGATACAGTGATATGAAACTAAGCGGGTTTATAGAGGCTAACGCTCGCGGTCTACGGCGGGACCTTGCTCGGGGGAACAGGTCCCGGTAACTGGTTCGACCGACGTCAGGTGCTCGCAACTGTTTACGTAATTTGCGACGATTATAATTTCACACACACACACACACACACACACATATACGTGATATATACACACACGTGACGAAGTACGAAATATATATAAATGTATAGAGCCATGTAAGTAATTAATGTGACATTTTAAGAGCGGTGTGAAAATTTTCCTTTCGGCTTCATTACGTTATTAATCAACAACTGTGTTTTGTTTTTCTTATTGGTTTAATTATTCGCAGGATATACATATATGTATATTAAAATACAACGTATTGGTGTACTAAATAAAATATGGTGACATTTACAAAATATTATCTTATAGCATGGGTATTGTATACCGGCCGCGCCACAATTTCAATATTTCAATTGGTATATTTAAACCCGACCCCAATGAATAATTAACACGTTTAAATAATTTAAATTCCCACGCACACAGTATGGAAACTTAAATCAACTTGCTTGTAATTTATTAGATTCGAGATTACATTTTTAATTCCATTCAGAATTCTCATTAGATTTACATAATCCTGTCCGTCCATTGCTCGCTACTTTCTTTTCAATTACGCCTATTGTTTAAAATTTGTAAATTAAAATAGTAATTGATAGATTCTCAATAATCTTTGTATGAAAGTGAAAGCTCATTTGTACGATTAAGTACATGTAAGACAATAGGGGTTATTTCTCAGCCGGTTTTTATGTGAAGCGTTATTAAATGTTGATTGTACGTTGTCCGTCTGCAGTTTGGTGTGTGATTTGTGTGAAACAAACTGACGAAATGTCAGGGTTAATGTGTCTCTATTGTTTCAGTTAGAGGTTAACAATCATTTCTCGTGTGTTTTGTTACGTCTCACATTGTAATGTTGGCACCTTGTACATATTTAATTCCGTTAAGCTATTTACAGTGCAGCGATTAGCGATTTGTTTACGTGTACAGGTAATTAGCTGATGCTATTTTTACTATTGTTATTATTAGTATTAACAGAAGTACGGCCCGAGCAGTTCTGTTGTCGTCGAGGCTAAATTTTTTTTTTAGAAATGTGGTTATTTTTGAAATGCCAGACCGTCGATATGCAAATGTAGCCAACCAAAATGTAACCAGCTGTAACATTTGCATCCAGCTTATCAGCTGGTTTGACTTGTAGCAAATAAAGCTCGGAATTTTGTGGATAATATTTTTTACAACCAAGGACGCAATGTAAATATTTCCATCTAAAACATAAAGCGGTCCCTCAAGATAGTTATTATCTCAGTCGCAGTGTTTGATAATCGCATTTTTAAACATCCAAAAAAATATGTTTCAGTCAGTAAATAAAGGAAGGTACTTTTTCTTAAATGCGTGCTTCACCTTAAACGCATACCTTTATAAGGTATTATCCATAAAACGAGTGAGATTGACACCTGCCTTCGTTTAATTTAAAAGATGCTCAGCGGTCGGCATTGGAGCAAGAAACAAGATTGATTTATCGGTGTCTTTACGTCGGAAATGGTCGTAAACATTGTTAAGGTCACTTATATATAATGTATCCTATTTGTGAACAGCAGCCTTGGCTGAGAGTTAGATTCATCTGATCCAGGTTTTTGAGCAACCACCGACCGACCGCTCTCCGTCCGGTTCCGACTAGGTCGCGGTTGCGGCTCTTGCACGATAACTATGCACGATAAAGTATAATTATACATATTTAATGGATGGATAACACATCGCGTAATTTATTCTGTTCAGTGTACGCTATTAGGGTTAGTAGAATTGCATTTAGGATTCAGTTAATCAATAAAAAACTTATTTTCTACGCTGAAGTTTAATAAACGCATATTAATACACGAAAATAATATTATTATGTTCAGACCACGACCCTATGGAATTTATCATTAAAATACAAGGTGCCCGACGGCTGTCAATACTCCCATCTTATAAAAGACCGCAGATCAAATTTACTCTGATTTGCAACCTTCGTAGTGTAAAAAAATTGCAGCTAGATCACGTGATCGCAAGCTAAGATCATTGATCAAAAATAGGAACGAAATATTGAATCAATTAATTGCTTCCAATCCAAGTAACCCAACAAGAATGTGTACACATAGTGTATTAAGTTACAAAAACAATGTGTTGACTACCCTACTGATGACGTCTCCTGCCCGACCTCCCCGTGACGTCATGTTTGACCGTGACATATATGCATAAGACCCTCAAGCCAGGAGTACCGCATTGCTCTTGATCTTGGCCCTAAGTCAACAGTTGGGGCCTTATGGTAATATCCCAATTATGTTGTGTGTCGGTAGGGTTGATAAACCTTTTTTGTTGTGTCTCAATATTTGAGGTTGGTCAGATAATGTATTTATAATATAACGCGTATGTATAAATAGCTTATTAAAAGTGTTTTTTTAATAATAGCTATTGTATTTAAATAGTATTCGCTTGAGCCTTAATTAATAATAAGTAAAAATATTCATAGTTAACAAAGTTTACCTAGAATTGTTAAAATAGCGTAATAAATTAAATATATATTATTTCATTTTACCAATTAAACAATGTGACACTGCCACGACGATCTAATTAATATAAAACGTGGCTGCATACAGTTGCCCAATCGTAATAAACACGTCGTTCTGTTTTTCAACAGTTTTTTGCACAAAGTGCTAATTTCCTGTAATAACGTCGCGTCGTATGCGTAAGAATAAATAACACGTTAACTTATGACTTACACTTACATTACATTACATGCAACGCAAAATAACAGAGCAGGTCGCGCGACGCGTACCGCAATGTACCGTACGAGTAAGTCTTACTCGGTAAATATTGTTTCACTCTAATATATTGTTTGTTTGTTTAAATTATCATCTTTATTTTCAAACAGTAAATCTAGGACTTGTACACACGCGAATACTCCGCTATTTGATTTCGTAATTGAAAGCTGGCCAAGTAATAATCAGGTTATTTTTGAATGTTTATGAAGTTCGATTTTCATTTACGAAATATTTATTTTCTAAACAGTCGTACGTTACCCGCGATTGATAATAAAACGTTTCGACAAGACGAGATAATAAAAAACAAACAGACTACACTTTCTGTCGATTTGAAATGTAAAGTTGGCTTCAATAAAACAAGCACAATGCTTATGAAGAATATAACACGGTGAGATGAGTAGCCTTGGCCGATTTATACGGTATAAAATAAAATTGCGATCATTTTATGAAATCTTGAATGGACATTGTATTGTACGGGATTATAAAGTTCATTCAGTAGTGTTTGTTCCGACTGAGTAGCTTCAATGCGTGTCCGCGATTTCTAATGTTTGCGGTTTTCATTACCTACATACGTACGTACGTACACCTAGTGGAGTCAGTTACACAATGTATAGCGCGGTTTACTCCAAAGATTATCACGACACGACCCAGTTGTAAGTGGTATAGAACTACCGTTATTATATTTCCAAAAACAACCTTTACCTTTCTATCGTTCATAGAATGTTTACAAAATTAAATTGTCCATTATTCAATTAATTGACTTATTTAGTGCTTCTTCAACCCGTTTGACTCATAATGCTTCTATCACGTCATCTTTTCCTGTCATACCTTTCTATCACACTTCAATTTTGTACTAGTCAGCTCAATCGCCACCCATCCATTCTACCTTATTCCAGATAACCTAATTTACGGTTTATTTTAATTAGTACTGCCTACTTTGATTAGCACTGCAATACCCTCATAAATCTTGGTTCGTAAACCTTTCGATTAATCTCTTTTGGAACATTTTTGAATGGAACATCACAATTTTCTGGTGCTAATGACCTCAGAACTCAAGCTTTTAGACAACGTGTGCTTCAAACCGATAAGAGCGGTATAATTTTATTGTTACCAGGAGTTTGGTCTCAGGTTGACGAACCCAAATGTACAGCCTGGAAATTGAATAAGTTTCATACAGATTTCCCGCCCGTTGATTTTGAATTCATCTGAATTGTTACAGCTTTCCTTAGAAAATTTCATCCGGGGATATTGCTCCCGGGTGTCTACAATGTTAGTAAAACATTCTGTGTTCAAAGCTTTGTATGTTATGGAAACAATTTTCTACAAAATTGCTTGATCATCTTAATTTGTACTTTGATGAAAGCTTTTTGACCTCTGAAAGCTTTTTGAATACCTCTTTGATGAAAAGGTCGTCGCCCTAATGATGTGCTAAGCTTTGTCAGTCGTCCAACTTTGTGTTTGTATTTCCCGAACAGGAAACTTATGTTCTGGAAGTGTATGATAACAATCTCGCTGTAGGTTCTACGATGTTACTGAACTTTGGATGCTTCCAAAACATGTATGAATAGTTCACGACTTTCATTGGTGTTTGTGTGAATGATGTGATTTTAGACTAGATTCTATAGGTTCATTAGCTATGCAATGAGTGACTACAATCATTGCATTTCAATTCAAATTACTTTCATCGTTTTTATTCATATAACAAACACTCATTTCTATGATCGCAAAGCGATGTAGTGTACATTGCATGTACAGTTACTCGATATCGACTTTATATTAAAGTTCAGGTTTTCTAGACATAATTCCAAACTGATCATTGAATACCTAGCGAGGTGTACTATAAACATAACAATGGATTGAATCACACAATCAATACGCTAACTTACGTGTCCAGATTAAATAAGTACTGGATTAATTTTGAAAAATAAGTAGTTTAATTTCAATATTGTGGTAGTAGTATTTGTACTAATGTAGACTTAATAAATTTATTCTTAATTGACATATTAGTTATTATAGTTCCTTCGGTATTCTAGAACATATTAGTCCTTTGAGCTTCATTAAGATAAACATCGACAAACCGCAAACAATAAATAATTCACTAAATATGCAAATAGATAACATTAAACCTCCGGCTAATGGATGTAACGAAGCTGAGAGCTGCTTGGGGGAGTCACGGCCGAAAACATTTGACGCTCACCTAGATATATCTCTCTCACCGCCTTGAAAGTTGAACCTATTGATAATGTATTAATATTCTGATATAAATGGAAGGCATGCGGCCTTGCCAGAGCTGATGAGGTCACATGCCTATTCTGCGCACATAATGGGCACCAGATGACAGGTGCGATAAGGGAGACTTCACTAGTCTGACGGCGCGCCGTGTCGCCAGATGACCACGCGCAGCGACACGTGTTTCCAAAGATCAAGACGTCGATGGATTTACGATTTATTGTGAGCAATGATTGTATGCATTGGCCGTACCTGATTACCGAGAATTTATTGGTCGTATCGTGTGTTTCCAAATGTGAAATCACCAAATATAGCTAGAACAAATTAGTAATGGCCTCCTTCCTCCTGAGAGAGGAAACAATTTTATTTGTATTATGGAAACGTGGTATGTTTCTAATTGTTCTCTTGTTCAATTTCGCAGCTTGGAATCTATTGGAAAGTTTTAATTTGCGTACCATTTACATTTGCTTTTACTTCAACCGCCGTAAAATAACCGGCGTTTTATTGCTATCGCCTATAAAATGGCTGGTGTCGCTGATAACTGGCTAATAGTTGTATAGTCAACCTTACACCAGCCGTATAATTACTTGACATTGTCAGACAAACGCCGCCATTGTATTTACGAATATTTAGATTCTCTTATTTCAGACAGTCGTCAATGGAAAAGTTAAAGGTGGCCAAATGATAAATCTCGTTGAATCGGAAACAATCGAACTTAAACTTGATTCATTGAAGAGTAGACATTCTTGGCCGCATACATCGACATCGTCAACAATGCATCAGAATCGGTGGCCACTGCCCAACATAGTGTTGCCTTGTGCGCAATTCTTTTATTAATTACAGTGGCCAATTCAGCTGAGGATATGACGCCATAGCGGCGGCGTCCGCGCGTGATCTACCTGCCAATCGAGCCTGCCGACACGCAATCGGCATTCATCCTTGAATAGTTGCGATTGAAACTCATCCACTATATATTTATGTTACACGTGCCGACCGCCATCGCCTCAGGAACCCTATCCCAAATTTTGTATTTCAATTTTAAACACGACACAGGAATATATGATTTAAATTGCAAACGCTGAGATTGACCGTTTTCTGTGTCTGTCTGTCGATTTGTTCGAATTTTGAATTCAGTTCATATTCTAGAATTACTTTGTTTTGATATTCTACTATGCTGTGTGTTTACCAAGAGGTGGTTCAATCGAGCTACGTAAGCATGCTATATTAAAATGTGCCTGCTCACAATAATTCATAATACCTAGTTAATGCGTGCACTATTTACTATGACAATAGACTAGACTTGGCAATAACCCAGGTGCGCGCGTAAAGGAATCGCGTGATTCGAATCTCGATATTCATAACGATCGCGTCTATTCTTATTCGATATTGTAATGAGTACAGTCAAAAACCGTATAATTTAATGACGCCAATGACCTGTGTTATGTCATGATACGAAGCTTGTGGTAGGCGCGGCGCCGCGCCGTGCTATCAGTTTCATAACATTTCACGCAGTTTGTATTCGCTAGTTCGATTGTGGCAACACCATGAATCGAGTATGGAATCGTTAATTGATTGGGTTCATTTGGGTGTCGATAACTCTCTATTTACATAATCTATTTACGATTACGCGTTAAATACATCGGTATATTTTAAACACGCTAGGTGCCATAAGCACTGTTTGTTGGAGTCGCCACCCGAAGTGAATTGTTACTGAATTCGGCCATTCTGACCCGACACTTAACTTATAAAACCGTAACTTTATTAAAAGACTTTGTAAGGCTTCTGACAAAACTGTAACATTACAGATGTTCAATCGGTAACCGCGACAGACGGTATAAAGGCGGCTTTGCAAGGCCCAGTAAGGTAGGACACAGTGTAGTCTCCATCAAATTACTAATTGACACAATATTTACTTGCCTTGCTTGGAAGTAGGTACTTTAAATACAAATTACATCTGAGTTTCGATAAATTGCATTTTAGTTTCGATACAATTACATACATTCACGACAGTTCTTAAATAATTTTAGAATCGAGAAGTGAGATACGAGTTCATATAGTAAAACAACAGTTAATTTCCGCTCTGTTTTAATTAGCGAAAGTAAAAATGATTATTGTTCGAGTTTATTATGTTGATATTTGTATTTATTTCGGTAAAGAGCATTCTCGGAGTAAGTTTGAGGAACGTAGCCAGCACTACACTCCGAATTAAACATTCGATAATCGGTCTTGAGTGCACGCGAGTGAGCTAACGACTTTTTAATTAGGTTTATTTTAAACTGGTCTCATTAATGAGATTGTAACAATATCGTTGAACAAATAAGATAAGGTTACAATTGTTCAGATATTAGTCCTCTACTTCCGTAGTAGGTTACTTAAGATGCATTTCTTAACTGGCCGCCACATAAACATATTGAGCATGCGAAAGCGTGTATCTATTGGCTCTATTTATTGGGACGTAAACATTTTTACATAATAAATCACATCGGTACGTAACGCGTACCATTTGTTCGCGACCGCTAGAAAGCTGAGCTGCCAGCGGTCGATTCACGTTACAAATCACAATAATATTTGTGTACTGTACGTACGTCACCTTACGTACGAATCTTACGATTACGACACGTATCCGAAGAATTTCATATTGGAGGGGGCACTCGTGGCACAGTTGTCATTGCGCACATCGATCGAGTGAAGTTAGGGATTTTGAACCATGGCCAGTAGTTGGATGGGTGACCGCCCGTAGCACACTGAGTCGCCTCCGCGCCTCGGCGAGTACGCTGTACTCTGTTCATCCTGATGACCATTTAACCAGAAAGTCTGAGAACCAAGTTTGATCCAAAAAATTGAGTTTCCCTGTCGGTCAAATGTGTCGTGACTGTTGACAGAAGCATTGTGCAAACTCTGGTAAGCAACCACATTGGGTTACATGGTACATCTAGCGCTGCCCGAACTTTGTATCCAAATTATAGGATAAGTTCACATAAGTCTGAAACATAATCTGTCTTAAAGTAGTAGATACCCCAAACCCCTCCGTTTTATTAGTCTTGGCAGCCCTCAATGTGGTTTCTTAACACTTAAAACTATTTTGATGTTAACAGAAATACCTGATTTTATGGCTAGTTATGCCATTGACCCAATAGTCCCTTTGATTTCGACATTAATTTAATGTAACAGTTGTGTTGACAGGGACCATATACTGGACCAAGGTCTTAGCATGTCATTGTGGTTAGTTCGAAAACACATAAATTCACCTTTCGGAATGTGATGGCGTAATTTTTTACTGGAATAGTTTGATGAAACACATCCCGTCCATTTGAGAAGTTTGGAATTTAGCCTACAACTAATAATATCCTAAGGTCAAAGGACACATTTCAATATCGATTGGCATTCTTAAGTTAAAGTACTATGTAGTAACAGTATATCTTGGATTTATGAAATATATGTTTTTAATGAGCATTTAAAAAACTGCTTCTCCAATAAACAAACACGTGTTCGTGTCAATATTATTCGTTAGAAGATTTCCGCCACTGCAAATTTGCAATGCAATTCTATTTAAGTGCTACGCGTCTTATTACAAAAAGGGTACAGATGCAAAAATATGTCTGCATGTTGATTGATTGGTCATAATACACGCAACAATAAACGCTAAAGGAAAAAGCATACGATCAGTGTCGCTCAACTTCTGAAAAGGAAATAGATCGTGCCTCACTTGTTATTTGAGTCCAAACACGAAACGCTCTCATGCATTATACATGTATGTTATAAATTAAATTGCAATCTATCTATCTATAGGTACGGCACTTGAATAGCTGGCGTCTATAGGTCTAGTCGGCCATTTCCAGGAACGGATGCCACTCCTGCGCACGTCAGGATGATATACGCAGTCATTATGAGCTATTACAGCGTTTTTGTACGGAAACCTAGGCTGCTTTGAGGCCGTCTAATTCCTAGCTATAATGTTAATAGGGGTGACAAAAGTTACAAGCAGAAAACTGATAGTACAGTATATTGAAAACACTTGACCGAAGCCAACCTACGGGAGTGCTCCGTTCTACCAATTGCATAAGTACGCAAATGTGTATCAACGTTCTTATAGTAAAGAGCAATCAGCAACACATGGCCCGTGTACTATAAGGGCTGTCACGAAATGCGTGACATAAGTAAGCTCACAGCTTTTTGGTAGTAAAAAGGAATGTATTTACAATATATGTACAATTTACATTTATAAAACGTAATCTCGAAGCAACTATTATGACTCTTTCATGTATCAATCGACTCTTATCGACGAGCTGATATCATGCAGATTTACAAATTTTAATAACAGATTTTTATTTCTTACGATTACGACTTTATTGTTGTGTATATTTTCATGTTTTACGTTTATATATTGGTACATATGAATCGTTATAATCAGTGAAATGTGGTGTTTGATACACTGTCTACTCCTTCGAATAACCTTTCGCGAAAGAAAAACGTTAAAGTAGCCTTAGCAGGATAAATTTTGACATTTTGAGTTTTCGAATAACGTAGTCTATTGATAGTTAACTTAATTCTTACACATACACGTGGATATAAGTGGAGTTTGCTCATCTTACCACCGAGAAGCAAATTATTTGGTTTTAGTTCAGCAGTGGTAGCAACCCTAACACATGCGTTTGCGCACGGCAGCCGCATATGACCAGACCGAGTGTCTGGCTTCAGCGAAACTTGAGTACGTTCAATGTGAATAATACCTACATTGTCACAGCTTATTGACTGCGCTTGTTTAATGGACTATACGTGAGATAATGAAATAATAAGTTCAACAACAGAATTCTGATGTAATATTCATTGCATAGAAAAGACTTCAACGCGTTTCATGAAAATAATAATATTGTATCTAATTAATTTGAATGACAACATAAAAATGAGCTTAAAAGATATCGAATAACTAGCTTAAAAACTTTTACGAAGGAGATAAGCCTGGACATATGAACATGCCGAGAGACACATCACAAACTCGCGACTTTGGGTTTTGATAACGAGCAAATAACCATATTAGCTCAAGGAATTTGCTTTAATCTCGTTCAGCAAATTAATAGCGTATAGTAAAAAATAAGTGCAACTGCTGATCCGACCTGGCCATAGTTTGCCTATGCGCGCACGCACGGTGCAGCGCGTCCGCCCAGGGTCGACGACCCTGTACAGACTTGGAAGTTGCTGAATAGTGGATACTCTTACTAGTGGATAGTGGATAAGTACTATACTCTTATCGAGCTATTTGTATTATCAATTATAGTTTTCATGTATTTTATAATTGGTACATATTAATTAAACTTATTGCCTCATACTCATAGAGATGTTGTGATATTATAAGCCTACCCGTTAATAACGTTGCTACAAGAGATAATTTATTTCAGGAATTCAGTCTTAATATTATCAGGTAGATAAAGCTGATAAAGTATTTCAACTTGCAATTAATATTGCTAGCCGTTAATATAGTTATAGATGACCCACTAACCACTTAAGTGTGAACTAGCCATAAAAATTCGAGAACGCCCACTCTCTACCTACATCCTTCATTACCAACAATATGACGATATCAGTCAGTTCGTTGGGAACACATGATATTTGATTGGATATTAAAAAGTAAGCAATTTAATTTATAAAAGAACTTGTCAGTGTTTGGCTCGCAACATTACCGCGTATTTTTTTCATCTCGCATATGAAATGAAATATCTTAAGTGTACAAACACAATCTTTTTTATACCATGTATTCTTTTATAGAGGTTTCATTTTTTTTTCTCTTCCTAACTAATATCGCAAAACTGTTTTTGAAATTTTCGCGATTTAAACACATAGTAATGACTTGAAAACGGGTCTTACATACGCGATATTAAAAAAAAGTGTTCGCGTCGCGATGTATGTAAAGACGTATCCGCGGATGTCGTGAGTGTTGTGTGTCGGGACCCAAATTTAAAAACTCATATGGAGGTAGATAACAATATTCGTTCTACCCGCGAATCAAGAAGAAGGCAACGTACACAACTACAATCAGTCAGCCCGTGACCACGGCCGATGCAACTCGGTCGAAACGTCGGGAGGTAAATAAACAATTTAATATCGCGTATAAGAGCCGTTTTCATGTCATTACTTATATCGCAAATACAGAAAAGGGCTTAGAGCCCCTTTCATCCAGAAAAATCTCTAGAACCACGCGTACGAAGCCGCGCGTAAAGCTAGTAGTGTATAATAATGTGCAACTTACTATTTGGTAATACCTAGATGTAGTTAAGTTTAAATCTTGATTACACAAGGCAGTTAGTCACCTCCTAGTTAGATGCGGACTTTCTAACCGAAGAGCTAAGACAATCAACACCCACACGGCTCATCCAGTTCATACTTCCGCGATTGAGACGCTTCATACAGTGTGGGCAGAATTGACAATAATCGTATTGTTTACTTTCTAACGTTAATTGCATCGATATTTTAAGTGTTTTCGTGATTCATGCCACTTTTAATACGCGAGTAAGTTCAATTCGACTCGCTATTAATACCAATTAAGCTATAATATAGAAATATTCTT
Organism: Falcaria lacertinaria; assembly: GCA_951449985.1. NCBI lineage: Eukaryota > Metazoa > Arthropoda > Insecta > Lepidoptera > Drepanidae > Falcaria > Falcaria lacertinaria. The sequence continues at coordinate 2,649,500 of OX602111.1, forward strand.
GAGCTAAGAAAGACAATACGATCTGCAAGGATTGGTAAGAGTGAAAGAGTTTTCCTTGGACAGGCTTTGTGTTGCTAATAATAAAATAAGCAGATTTGTATGTACCACGTTATTTGTATATCACATAACACAAACTTAGCAAGAATAACAAAAATACTTTATATTTTTTGTATTTTCAAGTCTCTGATCTTCGGATTTCCATTTGTATATTAATTATTTTTATATACATTAAGTAAACATTATCGTGCGCAAATAAATACACTGACTGTAAACTCGCACTGCAGGATTCAGGGAATTTACATGACCCTGCAAAATGTAGTGCAAAACAGGATAGATAGGTAGATTAATTCACAAATTTTATCGCAACTAAATTATATAAACTATAAACAGTTCCTCCGAATATATTCGCATATATTTACAGTTCTCTGAATGAATGCAAATAACATTACATTCAAATAAAAGCGTTTTTAAAATAGATAGACGTTAACAATTGAGATAATGAAAGTATTAAGAATGAGGAGGGAATAGCGTAGATATAAGTACAATATACGTAAACAGATCATATAAGGTCACATAAGCAAACATAACATAAAGCATAAGCACAACAAAAAGTCTTATTTGAAACTGTATTGTTATTGAAAGAACATCGATGCAACTAGAATCAAAACAATGGAACGTTCCGGCTTAATATCTTAATAACGACGCGAGATCAGATCAAAGCAGAGCTATTTTAAACTGATCCCAATCACGCTTTATCCGCATTAGATCCCACGACCGCCTAAACGAGCATACAGGAAGAGGTGCTAACACAATTAACATTTATCATCATAACATTGCGTCTAAGATTAAACAAAGTAACGTTTAAGGTCTAAGAATTGGTAATCAAACTAGTCTCTAGAATCGGATTTCTAAACTATAAATTTGACATACATATTATCATCACGCCATTCACGCCTAGTCCCTCGCGGCACGCTCACGGTAGGCAAAGAGTATTGACTATTCACTCTTGCACCTTACTCACATCTTTTGCTTAGCTTATATTCATCCAACTTTTAGCTCTTTACCTCTCCATTATTCCAATGTACTAAATTATGGATTGAGAATATATTGCTCTTGACCTAAAAAGTTTATATTACATGTTGAATGCAATCAAACAATTAATGTGTTATTTAAACGGGAGCTAATGTTACCAATAATGGTCGAATAGTCAAAAGTAGCTACAATGTTACCTAGCTTTGGCAGAAGTTTCCGCGTCACCAGTTTAGCCAGTGATGCGTGCGCGCACGCGTCGCGCCGCACAGTTAACTTTTGGGGTCACACCTCCGTACACGGTTAACAATGTGTAAATGTCATGTTTCCACCTATTGTTGCCATTTGATCGCTCAATAAGCTAATAATGAGGTGCGTCTGAGATGATTTTCATCTAACGTCAACATCTAGTAACTTTACTTTAGTCAAAGCAAAAGTTCTGCCAACTTCAATTCCTTCGCGATAGCACATGACCACCTAGCCACTAACGGATCATTGGCAGATTGCGTCTGCGCAATTTTAACATTGGAAATCGTCACCGGCTATGAAGTTATAAATGATATTATCTGTGTAAAAAGGTGCCCATTATTAGAAAGTATAATTTTAAAAAGTTATCTTTTATCGTTAATTTCGAACTAATAACTCACACATTTAAATAGGAGGCATACTGACATAGCCTTGTGCTATTACAAGCGTAATGCATATTACTTAATGGTTATGACTTTTTAATTTTTATGAACATCACAAACTGTGTTTTGATAATGCCCGCTATCGTATTCGTTCTAGTGAACTTTCAACTTTTCACATAATAACAGGCACTCTTTATCCATAACAATAAATAGTTATAAATTATTACAATACTCGCTTACTGATTAAGGATTTTATACAGATCGTTATTTTAAAAACAGTTATAACGATAATGTCGATTTCATAAAAATTTTTTATTTTTATTACGAGTACGACATTGAATTAAGTTCTAATGAAGTTTAAAAAGAGTTACATATATGTTTATAAAATAAAGGTTATTTATGCAGCCCTTGCAAAACTTTCCTGGTACCGTTTCTTCAGAAACAAAGCAAAATTCAATTAACTATGCGTGGTTCCTAGTTCATTGTTATACGAGGTCTTTCAAAATTCACACATAAGAAATGTTTCAGGCATACATCAACAAAGAATATGCTCAAAATCAACATACGACCTACTGTACATGAAGCTATGATTCATTTGCGTACTCTCCACTTAAGTTTAGTAGGGTTGGCCAATACCTCATACTTTTTATTTTGTTTTTGTTTATTGGAAAACCAACAGCTAACTTAGCATGACATAAGTAATGGATTGTTAACATAAAGCCAATTAAAGGTTCTCACTTATAGGTAACATCATATGCACTAAAGCACTTGTGTAGGCACGCCTTCATTACATCTTATGTCATTATAATACTATTGTCTACAGTATAATGTATTCGCTCTGTGCACGCTGAATGTCATGATTTGAAAAACTCGTTGCTAATGACACGTCTCACTGCAGCCGCATTGCAATTAAAGAGATCAATGCTCGGGTTGTCCTTAAGTAATGAATTAAACTTTTTGCTTGCACGCGTTAAATATGTTTCTCATGTAATAAGATGTAGTGAGAGGGGTATTATATATTCGAGTTAAGCCAATATTGGTGTTTGAACACTATTTCTAATAAACGTAGGCTTGCGTGATCCGTTCCAGTTTTCGACAATAAAGTTATAAATAGAATAAAATAGGTCATAAAACATGAATGTATATTTATTAGCAAACTGACCCAAATCCCGCGTATGACGTACGCACCTGACGTAATCGAACGTAACGCAGATCTGCAATCGGGACGAGCTCATTAACTGAACTGATCTGGCTTACATTACACTTTCCCATCGATAAATAATACATAAATCCAACCCCATTACTGCCCCGCCCGCTCATATCGCGAAGCCTTTTAATAGAAAGATCGATTTGGCTAGCTCATCTAAGGAACTTTCAGTTTATGCTCAACAAATTGAACACACCCACACGCTAAAGAATAAGCTTAATCTTCTGAATGTAGGTAAGTGTGTGCAATTTCCAATACAATTATAACAACATGAGTTTAATCTCACCTACATAACGTTTAGTATAGGAAGCATGAGAATATCCACAGATTACTTCCACTGAGCATGCAATTTTTGGTTGTTATGTCAGATGATTAATTGCCAAATATCTGATATCTGCTTTTTAGAACTATTTGAAGTCGATCGGTGTCTGGCTGTCTGAGTTACGCAACACTGAATCATAATAATAGCCGAATATCAGCGAGGCTTTGCGGGGTACACGGCTGCAATAAAACGGCCCAGTTGAGTCATTTTATCGTGGCTTCGTGGTGGAGCTTCCATTGTTTACTCCTGAGTGAGTCACGATAAGCAACTCTCAATCACTCGGTACAAGCTGGTAGAATGCTTGGATGTATTGCTTACGTAAAAAAGAGAAACAAATTTTGCGAAATAAATTTGCAAATTTGGACACCGAGAGACTTTATGTTCGCCTCGATTTTTCCTCATTAGAAATAGCTAAGACAAGACTATTCAAAAAAGTCCGAACATACGTCTTCAGTTCAGTCACTCATATATCGGATGTCATTCCTCCTCACTGATCTGTCACTTAACGTCCCACTTGAACTATAATATACTAGCGACCCGCCCCGGCTTCACACGGCCAGCGTTAGCCATATAAGTTTAATACCTACAAAACACAAAATAATTATACATAAAAATCTTGAATCACTTTATCTATTAAAAAACCCGCATCAAAATCCTTTGCTTAGTTTCAATGATTTAAGCATACTTAGGGACAGACACACAGACAGACACGGGAAGACTTTGATTTATACTATGTAGTGATTATGTTTTATACTAACAAATTTTAATTAGTACAATGAGTAATAAAAATAAAACAAGACGTAATTAGCGTAATCACCGCATCGGTACCAAAATAACTTGTTGATCATGTTTCCGAGGTTCTTTAGAGAAAACGTCAATGAGTTCTCATTTCGTTATTCAATATTGTCTTTCTTGAGAGACGTCAATGATATGAAAATAAATAAATAATCGTTTATAATAACTACGAATCTGTCTAAAGCAGACATTGTTATGTCAGCTGAACCTGTCTGTCAAAAGGTCAATGACATGTTGATGACACGGGAATATCGCCAATTTTAGAAAACAAATACACCTATAAACACCTTTGTCGATGTAAACGTATCATCCGAACTTTAATGCATTATTAACTAATTTTATTTTTTGTAGGTGCTAATTCTGTTGTGCGAAATCATTATACTAAACTAATTTGACAGGTCTTAAAGTAATACCACCCTTATTTAACCCCGCACATGCGAAAGGTATAGCAAGACTTTTTATCCTGTCAAATTAGTTTAATTTTGTACAAAGAATCAACACCTAGTCTATTAAGACTTCTAAAATACTAGATTATTAAATCAGATTTTTACGGAGCCTCAGTAATTGTATAAAAAATAAATGTCGGCAACCTTCAGTACGAAGAATAGGACAAGTTTAACAACCATGCCATGTGGTCAGTACTCGCTAGTTAGATGGAGCTGTGAGTGACAACAGCTATTTCTTGTAACAGCTACTTAACATTTTCTGTTCGAATGTGAATAGATGAAGGGGATCTGAGATCTATTTACCTTAATTAAAAATGGCTAGGTAAAATGTCAACCGTCTTTATGACCTGAACGGGATAAGAGATTTATGTTCGTGCATTTTCTCAATTGGCATTCTATTCTTTATATTTGTTTAATTATTTAGTGTCACAACACTGAAAACAGAACAGATAAGACTTAGTTCAGTTGTCGAATTTGTATTAATGATTCTGAAAATATTAAGAAAGTGAAGAAAGTGACTATTGTACGGAGCGGGTCGTCCGGAAAAAAAAGCCATCAATTTCCGAACCGTGAAAATGACTTGGCAGACGACGCGGAGTCTGCGCGGAGCACTTTCTCTGCGCAGACGCAGACTTGACGCACACCGCCACAGTCGAGCGTGCTCGCCGCCCGCCTCGCTCTTCCGGGATTTAATATTTTATTTTTTAATTCCCTTTTAACTGTCATTTTAGTATCGGACACGATCTGGCTTGTGTGATTGATTTATTGCAGTGGTAATAAATAAAATACACTTGGATTAGATCTGTGCGGTGCACCTCAGTGTAGTTTGTTGTATGGTGGTGTAGGGAGTTGATTATCAGTGAGATTTAGTGTAAAGTGCATTGTGCGGAGTTGAGTGTGACAATGACCAGGTCGGCTCACTTGTGACGTCGCGTGGAGCATCGCCAAGAGTCCAGACATGACGCTTTGGTACACTGATATATTGGTAAGCATCTATTTCGTCCTCTATGGAAATGTTTACATTTGCTCATTACTCTTTTAGCTGTTTGGCTCGTGATCATTGTATTCAAACTCATTAGGTTACAGTGAAGATATCAAACCACCACAAACTATGCGGGTAGATAGGTTTTTATTTACAACTACCCTTTTTTTTCTAAATTAGTATGGTATCATTTAGCAAGAGGTTCTATCAATCCAATAAATCACGTTACGTACTTGGTAATAACAGAGTTGTAATGAAACACCTTTGTTTTTAATTAATTAAGATTGTATATTTTTTAAATATGTATATCAAATATCATTACGACCATCGGAAGCCTAACGATGTTAAAATTTATTTTGGACAATTGATTAGTATAATTCTAAGCCATATCAGTTACGATTTCCTAATACTTACCTATGATATAACATTGAACCTTGTTAATTCAGCAAATCAACAAAAAAATATATTTTAATTGTTAATAAACTTACACTTCGCTAATATTAATTTCATTATTAAATCGAATGCAGGTAATTTTATAATTTAACTTTCTACATAATGGAAATTCTAAAATTAATACTACAATATTTTATTACCTAGTCATACAAGGTTGGTGAACTACAAAGAAAGTTGATAATCACGTTGCATTAACCTCCTATCAAACGCAGTCTACCGCCGCGGTGACCTAATAAATACACAAATTAATCTAGTGAGATTTTTTTACGATACTACTCCGACATAATGTGGTCAATTCAGTCGGCCAGCCTAGGGCGTCACACCGCGCCTCGATCACCAATATTGGAAGGTAAGCCCAATTGACCTACAACTAATATGTTATTATAGACCATCTATATAAATGACGACACATCGAGGTAACCACTGGACACTAGACGCGCCAATTTTGTCGGATTACTTTCTACGTTGGTTTCGTTATATCGATTGAGCATCGAAATTATTAAATCGATGGAGATAATAATGTATTTATAAGGCTCCGGTGACCGCCTACCTTCAGGTAGGCGTAAGCTGTATTTCTGCTTGCAACTTCGTAATATAAAAAGTTTACCAATATTATCTTTTTCAATCAATTCCCTACCGTTAAGATATTGACTCTAAATCCGCCTTGCATTATTGAATACAAGCTATTACCCGCGACTTCGTCTGTATTTGTTTAAAGACGAAAGAAGTGAATCTTCTTGTCAAATTTTATTACGGTCCGTTCAACTGTTTAGTCTTGAAAAGGTAGCAAACAAACTGTTTCTTATTATAATAGGTAATACTAGCGTTTGCCCGCCGCTTCGCACGCGTTTTAAAGTAAATAAAGTTAACATGTATTTTTATATATATGACAGTTGTTACCCGCGACTATTTTCATGTATTTTACTTTAAAATGCCGAATTTGTATATAAACTTTCATCCGCTATTTGTTTTACCCCTTTAAGGGTTGGACATTCCAAAAATATGTATTCGTTTATGTTTAACTGTAATGCCAAATACCACTTGAAGTATGGATATTAATTGTTAAATGCTGCTTATGTCTTATGATGAGGGTGACCACGGGTCAGATTCCCTCATTCACCAATTTTCATATATATGAGATTTTTTACGTCTTCTACTCCTCTGATCATTTAATTGGCCAGTTTTTCGAACTCAGTTTACCCACCTAGTTGTGACGTCAGTTTGTGACAGATTAATCTGCAATCTAGAAATGACGGATGGGTTAGTAATGTCCAGCATAAGCATTGCTTTATTAATTCGAGTTAAGAAGTCATCCTCATTAGCGGTGCATGTCATTGTGACCATATTTCCTGCGATGTATGCACGCAAGAGGTTATTCACTGTGTTATGTCACTGTGCCACTTCTAGCAATAGACTGACCCCCTAATTGTGACTGGTTGTACCGATGTGAATAGGTTACGGTCGTGAAATGTTGTCGTCGCACCAATAAAAAACAATTTTTATTATTTTACAAGCATTAACCAACAAATTTAAGTAGGTTGGCTGCAATAAATCGCCGATTCTTATCTCGCTCGCAGTTTTCGAGATTATTTAACGTATGAAATACTTTCTCGATGTAAAACTCATGTTCTTGATTGTATCTGATCACGTTATTTTTATAATAACCTTACCAATGTTTTAATTAACAATTGTTGAGATGTAACGATGTTAGGAACGTTTGATTCTTAACATTTAATGAGTACAGTCATAATATTACTATCGGTAATTAATTCATGACTAAATATACAATTCTCAGAATAGTTAGGAATTTTATATTTAGTACAAATAACAACCATTAGGTAGAATGTCAAATGAGCAAACGTTTTCTTGAAAATGTTTCATTATTTCTTCCGTTAATAGAATTAAAAATAGTAATTAGCATGCAGTAAGTAACCTTTACATACTGTTATGGTAATCTTGTTAAGTTTGCCTTAAATGTGCTAGTGTGTTGTGCTTAGTTAGAAGTTGCAAAAACAACGAAACCAAATAATGAGTCATTGTCAATCTCGCAACTCTCAGACTCACTGACGTGGCACTAGTCATTATTTACTATACAAATAAATGTAAACATTAAAATTGTGTTGCGTCTATAATTAATTGATACGTAATTATTTTAGATAATAATTTATAAATTAGGTAGTCAGTGTTCTTAAAAAAAGAATGACGATTTTTTTTATTATTTAGTCGTTATTGATGTAAGACACATTTTATTGACACAAAACAGATTAAACTATTTACAAAAACATATCTTAACCTACCTACTTATAGATAAAAGATCTGACCCAAACCGGAATCATGCGGTAGCGTGCCAAGAATGCTGGCAGCATTGCCACCCTGGATAGCAATGCTGATTCTCTGCGATGTAAGATAAAATTAAGGAATAAAAAAAAACTTACGAAAATCTATCGTCGAAATTCTCGCGAAAGAAACGCTTATCAAGGCAAAATGTAATGTAAGTAATATATCAAAAAGATTAGCGTTTCAATAGCCTTAGCATTACCTGAGCAGAAGGCACTTTCGATTTCCTCTAATTAGGATTAGGTAGTAAAGAGTTGTTATTGTTTAGTGACCCACTTGATGGTTCTGTGTCATCGTGACGGGTTCGCGTTTCGTTATCGGATTTGTGGCAGTATTCATTAATGTCGCTAGCAATAAAATTTATTGGGCACATAATTCATAGTAGGTATACCGCTTTGTGAATCTGGGTTATGTTAATCTTTCGGTTTGAAGGGCACGTAGCTTGGAAAAAGAATCGGAATATCTGATGATCCAATACGTCGAGCACAATGCAATAGCAAGCTAACCTGACACTAATTATAATAATCTTTAAATGTCGTCTCACCTGCTATGAGTAAGTAGGCTAGATAATAACACAATTTGTACTCATTTGATATGTGAATTAAATTAAATAAAAAATAACCATAAGCTTTGGCATTAATTTATTTAGGTTTATAATACACTCGTTTCAGCAATCAGGACAAAGTGATGGCTGCCAAAATTACCTCTGAACCGACCAGTAGGTGACCAGAATTGTTTACACCCGTCTGTTTCTCAATCAAGCAATGCTATCGTAAACATCGCACATGAAACACGGCCACCCCAGTAGAGAGATCGCGCATACATTTTTCGGTCAATACACAACGCTCAGTAACCCACTTTATGTATAGCAACTAACTAACGTTTGATTAATACCGCCTTCACAACTTTAATGGAGGCGAAAACACGAGCTCCGCGTACCAAACACTTGTCTGATTCATGGCTATTCTCTACGAAATACATATAATTAGGGGGTGAAAGCTGGCCCATTCGCTTTTTATTTCAGTTCCGTGAGCTATGTCGTTAAGTTCGCACGATTTCTGTACAATGTGGTGGCCTTGTGGTTGAAGCAACAGCCTGTCATCGAATGGGCCCAGGTTCAAACCCCGGCCTGTACCAATGAGTTTTTCTAAGCTTAAGTACACTGATTAATCACACCATGACCTTTTAAAAAGAGAGGTAGGGCGATTCGGAATTTCCCATTCAAATTGGAGCCGCCCGACTGGGGACTGTACCTCCTGTACCTTACAGAAGACCGCAGTGAAATAACAGTACTTGATGTAGTGTTGTTTTCTGCGCTAAGTAAGGTTGCCCACACAAGTGCTCCACGAGGATACGCTGGGCTAGTAGTAATGCTGCGTGAGTCCTCATCAACAACATGGTTGGCAACCCTTTAGTTATATCCCTGGTATTGCTAGTGGCTATAGGCTACGGGACTGCTTGCCATCACCATTTCTTGCCGTATGCTTGTGTGCCACCTTAGTGGTATAAAAATAAGCAATGTGTTTGGAAAATTTACAATTATCGACACCGTAAACGTTATGAATGTTCTTAATTCAGTAAGTGTGGGCAATAAACGACATCTTATCGCCTCGTACCGTACCTCTTTTAATACAGTGGAAACTCTTTGAACATTTTATAACTCTGAAACACACATAAGTGAACCGAAGATAATTTGTATACGGCGGCACGCTTAGCGTCGATCGTGTCGTGGCTTTATGAGCGACTTCAAACGATCTAGTATTAGACTTATTTCTGTTTAGATATGTTGAACTATTTAATGTCACTTCAACATTATTTCGTTTTATTACTTTTCTACGTAGCTATGACAAATAACATGTGTAGCTGACGTGACAACAGTATCACACAGCACGCAATTTAGCTGTAAACCAGTCAAAAAATAAAAAAATAAACATTCCGTTTAGACCCTAATAAGGTACTTAAGAAGGTCTAAAATACAGTTTCAGATAGACCATACTCTTCATGGTTATCGATAAAGGCATTTCCAAAATTATTACTGTTACATTATCATTTTTAACTGGAGCTATTGGAACGTATCAATGAACTTAGCTCACTATTATGACAATACACACGTTTGTGGGTTTGTGAAAGTGAAACTAATTACAAGAATACTTCTACGACGATTGTGGCGCATTTCGTACCTAGTACCTACCTACCCCTAAGCAAACCATAAATCTATCTTTCTTCTAATATATAAAATTCTCGTGTCACAGTTTTCGTTGCCATACTCCTCCGAAACGGCTTGACCGATTTTGATGAATTTTTTTGTGCTTATCCGGTATCTATGCGAATCGGCCAACATCTATTTTTCATCCCCCTAAATGTTAGGGGTAGTCCACCCCTAAATTTTTTTTTTTTTTAGACCGATTTCAAAAATTCTTTCACCGTTAGAAAGCTACATCATCACTGAGTAACATAGGCTATATATTATACTAGCTTCCCGCCCCGGCTTCGCTCGGGTAGACAAAATATTTGAATGTCTATAGGCTCCGAAACTACTGGACCCATTTCAAAAATTCTTTCACCGTTAGAAAGCTACACTATTACTGATTAACATAGGCTACCTGCCCACCCCGGCTTTGCACGGGTAGACAAAATATTTGATATAAAAGTCTACCCGTGTGAAGCCGGGGCGGGCCGCTAGTATTTTATAAGCTAGTGTGTAACATAGTATGTTTGTGCGTTGTTCCAGAGCCCCGGCGCTGTGAGCGGCTCTGCCCCGGAGGCGCAAGCCGGCTCCCGGGACGCGCTGGACGTGCGCTACTCCCTGGCCGCGCTCGCGGACGACTACACCAAGCGGAAACACGTGGTCAGGGTCACCACCGCCGCCGGCGCGGAGCTCCTCTTACAGGTCACTACACTTACATTTTATCAATAGCTTATTTCGCCTTACTTTCTGTAAAGTTTGTTTATAGAATAGAGAGGCGCGCACTTCTGATTTAAACCGTCTCTATCGTAGAATTCGTGGATGACTTTGTTATTTTTGGAACCATCTTCATCCGACTACTTGATGTGGGGAATAAGGGTAATTAACATTTATTATTAAAAATAAATAAATTAACACATTGGATAGGAAATTTAATCAGTATTCTAGAACAATAATTGTAACATATTGCTTCCATAGAAAATTTAATAGAAATCGGAGTTTTTGTGCATGCGGGCGCACATTGACCGCGAAGCAGTCTAGCGCTTGACAGATGACAGACATACCCTTATGACCGCACGCGGAAGCGCGACATGCCAATGGTTATTTGACTTAAAATCATTGGAGATTTTACCTTAAGTATTTTTCTTTAAGTGTCATTGGAGTAAATTATTTAACAAATTGATTGTTAAAAGTTAGAACCCTCCATTAGTTACAAGACATAACTCAGTTAGGAACTTTCTACCTACACCTAAAATTAACAGTTACCCAAGTTGTGACGTCATTCATTAAGGCGTGAGTCGCTGACACCGGCTAATTGCTGGTGCTATAAAGGTCTATCCACATCATTACGTGCGTGACGTAACGCATAAGTCACATACAATATTATTCTCGATATTCTATTGTCACTCTCCTAATGCCGCGGATAATCCTCAACCTTGATCTACTCGGGAGAGATTTTTGTAGAGATTTAAATACTGCATTGCGAATTTAATCATTGCAATTAATAATGTTAAGTCTCTATGAGTCTTATTAATGAGCAGTTCGCGTTACATAACGAAAGTAGGGTTTTATGAGCTTCGAATTGGAACGAGTAGGTAATTTGTGCATATTTATTGCACTATTCCAATTTGTGCGAGCGAGATTATGTTGCTAATGATATTATGGAACTTTTACCGAGAATTTTATCATCTTATAGAAGCTACATAATTTATTTTCAACTTTCTTGATATAATGCGTTGTAGATGCTTAAGAAATAGCGTCTACCCAGAAAGGGTCTATTTGCTTGGTTTTGAATTGGCCTTGTATGTGTAATATTTATTTAAGTACGTATGTTCTTTGGCTTAGGCGGAAGGCGCAGCGGACGCTCAGAGATGGCTGGCGGCGCTCCGGCGGCACTCGGCGGAGCCCCCGCCGGCAGAACCCGCGCCTGCGCAGACCGCGCCCGTGCCCGCCGCGCAGCCAGACTGCCCCTCGCCGCTGCCCCCACAACGCACCAAGAAGATCGGCAGGAATAGGTCGCCCACTGGTGAGCAGATACCTACTATATGCGCCACATGCATGTTGTCTAAGGTGATAGGCTGTTTACACATTTCGCCGTAGCTACAGCGGCCTCGCAGCGGCGACGGATTAGCCTCTCTTGGATTTTTATCTACACATGGTGCCGCGGCGGCGGCGGTACCGCAACGCTTCAGCACTGGCTTAGTGTGAAAAGGCTCTCAATCATTGTACGTTTTTTAAAAGCGTATAAGATGGATTGACGGTATGAAATTTTATAGCGCCAATCCTAAATGACATTGGAAGAATGATGAATGGAGAAGCATTCTTTTTTATTTGAATAAAACAATTTATTCACATATATATTTATTTGTAGGATATTTATTTTTAGGTGCACTAGTAACTGATTCTGTCTCCCCTTAGGCCCCCCGACCCCGACGCTGCCGTCGTCGCCGAAAAACAAAACGTGGAAGGGTCGCATGGCGAAGCAGCTGCGGCGCATGCACGGCGGCGCGGGCAGCGCGGCGGCCGCGCCCTCCGGCTGGCTCGGCGCGCCGCTCGAGCGGTGCCCCGCCGACCCCGCGCACCCGCTCGTGCCGCGCGCCGTCACGCTGCCCGCACACGCCGTCGAGGTACGCATCACCACACTTACACAACCACAACACACACCCTAACACACTCCGCACTCGCCACAACCCACCTCACACACTCCCCACCCACCACAACACACACACTCCAAATCCACCACAACACACACACTCCGCACCCAACACAACACCCACACCGCACCCACCACAACACACACATGCACACCCCACCCACTATACACACAAACACACACCCACACATGCAAACCCCTACACACACCCCACCACATCACACACACACACACACACCCCACCACATCACACACGCACCACACACGCACCCCACCCACCACATCACACACCACATCCCCACCCGCTGCAACACACACATTCCCACACACACACACTTTGTTCGCTTTATCATAACCGGCAGGTGTCCAAGGAGTGTTATATTGAGTGTCACTTCCCTTGGCAGGCGTACGGGCTGCGCACGGTGGGCGTGTACCGCGTGCCGGGCAACGCGGCGGGCGTGGCGGCGCTGGCGGCGGCGCTGGACCGCGGGGAGCCGCCGCCGGCCGGGGACCCGCGCTGGGCGGACGTGCACGTCGCCTCCAGCCTGCTCAAGGCCTACCTGCGCCGCCTGCCCGACCCGCTGCTCACCGCAGACCTCTACCCGGCATTCATCGGTAACTACACATACAATATACATACTCGTCACATTTTACAGGTCTATTTACATTTATATGAATACTAGAAATCATTGTCAGTAAAACATAAGATGAAAATGTATTGGCTCGAAGGACCAAATTTTTTAAAAATCACGTTTTTTTTTAAATCCTTGCCTATCAGTGGTTTAATTAAAATCATAATAATCATAATATTATTAAGATTAAAACGATCTGTAGGTACTCAGCCCTATGGCAGCAGTTGGCCCAAACCGCAAATAGGTTGCTTATGAAACAAAACTAAAATTATCTCGGTTAAACCCCTTAATTGTTACCACAAAAATAGCCTACACGACGTTAATGAAACTTACGACCTCCAACAATAATGTGGTCTTCGAAATGTGTCTAGGACAAACGCATTTATAGCATCCAAGAAAATGCTATAAAACTGCTAACAGTGCAACATTTAGAACACTTATTTTGTTCTAATTTTACACGAATAATGTAAAATTACAGCAAAAAATTATTAAAACTTGGGTTTACTAGGGTGCCAATTGAGTGGGCGGTCACGGCTATGTATCAACGTGCGTTAATGTTAAAAATTTCAATTACATGATTACAGCCGCTGATCGGTCCCCGGAGCGAGCGAGAGAACTGCGTCGTCTCGTTCATGCGCTGCCCGACGCGCACTACGAAACACTCAAGTACCTGATCCAACATTTGCGCAAAGTTGTGGCGCACTCCGAGTTCAACAAAATGGAAGCGCGGAACTTGGCCATCGTATTTGGGCCAACGTTGGTGCGCGCGGCCAGCGACGACATGCTCGCAATGGTCAACGATATGTCCAGCCAGTGTCGCATCATCGAGTCCTTCCTAATCCACGTGAGTGTTTTTCATTATTAAATCTTTACGAACAACTAAATCTCAGTGATGCACCAGCCATGACCAGTCATATTTTGGAATTTGTTAAATCGTATACGTGACACCACACTATGGATGTATTGGCCTGGTTATAACCCGTACACACAGACTGCAAAACGGTTGCCATTATGCTATGAATTTATTGAAAACATATTTACCTCTATGGTACTTTTTGAAGAAAGCTTGAGTAGCAATTGACGAGAGCCATGTGTCCGCAGTACGAGTGGTACTTCGAGGAGGACGAGAGCGACCCCCCGGCCGAGCCGTGCGCCGCCGACGACCTGTCTCCGGCGCACGCACCCTCCAGGGACCTGCTCATACACAACGTCAAGAAGATCGAAGGTAAACCTCATCAGTCCCATCCACCATTTACACATACTACACATGTTCTTATAAGGTACTTAAAGTTTGGGTTTCCTAGGATAGTCGCAATTAATACAGGATGCAGTCTACGTTGCTTAGGTAGCAAAGAAATCATACAACTTGTGGTATTTTGCAGGCAAAGACGTGTCGACGCGCGACATAGTGTCATCCATAATATCGGCGGCGAACCGCAAGATCCAGCGCAAGCCGCGACCTAAGGCCGACAAGAAGTGGGACAAGCGGGCAGACTCCCCGGGCGCCTCGCCGCCCCCCTCGCCCCTCGCCCCCACGCTCGCGCACTACGACCTCCGGGGGACTCACGCCAACAACAAGTACGTCACTACCTTACCCACCCTCTACACCGCCCCCTCGCCCCTCTCCCCCGCACTCGCGCAAATTTCAACTTCAAATCTCAACTTCAAATTTCAACATAGTAAAGTATAAGAATAACCTTTGTTTCCAGAATCGAGCTGGAGTCACTGGGCCGCGGTCGGCAGGAACTGTCGCGGCACACACACACGCTCAACAACTTCTCCATAGATGGTGAGTACCGACGATCACACCTGGAAACGAATAATAATTAGTTCACATGTTCGGTCTCGACTTGTAGCATTACATACATACGCGTTACGTGTCATTATGATCTTAAAATGTGTATCAAATAAAGGTGTCTACTATTTGCCCCACTAGGTATCCGGTACTGACGTCAGAGAGTAGACACAGCAATCGCTTTCTTTTGTCCACACTAAAAGGTATAGGAATGTGAGCGTGCGTGTTGCAAGTGTGTGGTCTACTGCGATAACACCGGCCTCTGCTGTTCTTTAATTACATGTGTTCGATCATCACTCACTGCGTCCGCGCGCGTCATGTTGCGTGACAACGGAAATGTTCATACTAATGCTTGGGCCGGCGACCCCGGCCCGCTGTCAGACGCACCCGTATCAACCGTCTCTCATCCATCGCTCGCTCACTACACATATAACGCGCCATCGACTCTAACATGCTTCCGTTACTCGTGTCTAAAGCTTAGTGTTCTAGGAGTAAGCAGCCGTTATCTAATCAACGTAACTAAATTACTGAATGTTTCAGTCATATTTTGGCTAGTTTTTTAGAATCGCTTTACCGTCAGTATATAATAAAAAACATACTACACTGATGAGTTAAGTTTCTGTTTATGCATGTGCAAGTAGAATTTAGGGTGACTCATTCCATTACAGTTGTAAGCATTTGAAGAATCTATGCTACGTTTATTAGATGACGGTGTCGCTTTTTAGAAAATGTTAATTTATACTGACAGGAGCTCAGAACTGTATCCTAACGATATATGTGTGTGTTGGTGTCAGGAACCGGTGACCTGGTGTCCTCGCTGACGAGCACCTTCGACCAGAAGCTGCGCACGCTGAACAACTCGTCCCCGCTGGACGACGGCAGCATCCCGTACGCGGACGAGGGCCACGAGGAGGGCCGCTCCTCGGGCAGCTCGCCCGACGCCACGGCGCGGCGCGCGCGCGACCTCAAGGCGGCCTGGCTCGCCCGCCCGCTGCGCGCCTCCTCCTCCTCCAGCGACGAGCCCGAGCGCGCCTGGCGACCCGCTCCCGCTCAGGACGCCACCAAGGGCCCCGCAGACGACTCCGAGAAGGAGAACTGCGCGCGCGAGCCCTCGGCCCCCGCCCCCGCTCCGGCCTCAGAGTGCGCCAAGCGAAACAGCGCCGCGCTTGATGCGGAGACCACCAGCAGCGGCGCGGACGAGCTGGAGTGCAAGAAGCGCGCCGAGTCCGTCCCGCGCGAGGCGCACTCGTGCCGCGTGCTACGCTCCGAGAGCCTCAACCGGCCGCGCCGAGCCGACTCGCCGGGCGGCCGCGGCGACGGCGCGAGACGGCGCGACGCCGGGCCTTGGCGCGCCACCAAGCTCAAGCGCAAGAACGGCATGCCGGAGCGCGGCATCAAGCGGCGCCACACGGTGGGCGGCACCAAGGACTTCGACAAGGACGGCTGGAGCGCACGCCACACGCGCACGTCCTCGCCGGACCTGTCGGCGGCCGGCGTGTGGCCCGCGCCGCTCGTGCCGCCGCCGCGGCCGCCGCTCGAGTCGCACGTGTGACCGCCCGGGGACGGCCCGAGCCCCCCGACCCCGCTGCGTAGTGTTCCGACGGAGCTCCTCTACACGTGTATCCCCGCGCTGACTCGAGCCCGCCCGTAGTTCCCGAAGTGTCCTCGCCCGCTCCCGCCCGCAACCCGCGCATACATCCTGACACTTCGAAACCTTCATTTCGAGAGAGGCTATTATTTGATTCGATTCAATTGACTGAGTAGATTAGGTCACAAACGTCTAATAATACTGTTTAATAATACGATAAATATAATACTCAGGTGGGAGAGATGGTCATAACAAGAATTTTATAATTCCGGGCTCATTTTGACATAAATAAATCTTATCATAACCAACGAAGACTTAGATTATGTTGTTATTTTATCTATGAGTAGAAACAAAAAGAGATTCGATATGGAAAATGTTATCTATTGAGAAGTGCAATACATTTTATAAATGTGAGAGTAAAAGAGTGTTTTATTAGTGGATATGTACGAACTTAGCCACTAAATAATGCCAAAGAGTGAAACTGACATACTGAGAGTAATGTGCATGCGCGGAGCGTACGAGCGTGACGTCACGGATCGGTGACCGGAATGGAAGGATCACGTGTTGTGTCAAGGAGGCAACTAATCATATGGAAATGTAATACTGCACTTTACTATTTCATTGTGGAATCCCACGTTGTACATATTATACATTTCGTCGCTAACATTACAACTGCGAATATGCATTCATAACTTTACAAAGATATAAACATAAAAGTCTTGTCGATGGCAGACATTCGTTGTGATAGTTTTAAATTCTGGCCTCTGATTGGCCAGTGTTCTAGAACGTGATTGGTGCAATAAAAGCTTGATATTACTCTCGAAATTCGGAACTGAATAACGGAACATGTAATATCGCAGTATCGTAATATAAGCGACGATATTTAGTTTCTCCCTCTGTACTGTAGACTATGTACAACTACTTAAAACTGTCTGCAAGGGCAAAGGCATAATAATATTATAATTAGTGCTACTATGTAAAGTTAGTGTCCTGTACATAAATATCTTTGATAAGAGGAAATACACCCGGATGGGTTTAACGACCACTTCTATAACACCACTTAGTGATAAGGTTAGTATATAAGCGTACACATTAAGGTAGGTTCGTCTGAATGTATAAAGTAGTGATTTGTTATAAACGAATAGTATCAATGCGTACATCACCTACTTGCCTTCGCAATAGATTTAGCCGACTTGAAGTTAAGCACAAATTTCGACGACTAATAGATATTTACTATGAATTAAAGTTACCTTGTAGACACACTAGAATAGATCGATGTGTGGTTAGCAGATTTAATATTGCATATTGTATGGAACGCATACATTTTAATGCTTAAATTAAATTCTATAAAATGTCAGCGTTATATTTAAATTGTAAATAAATGAATGCAATATTTAAGCATATTTTAGAGACCTATTCGCTATGTACTAAGAATACAATGTCCCTTTATTATGTACGCAAGAGCCACGCGTTAACTGCAACTAACTGTTAACACGACATAACAGTGATAATCAAGTGATCCCTTTAGCTTTGTAAAAATGTACATTTCTTTTATTATTAATTTATGTTAAATTTGTTATCGTAGCTTTGTTGAATGCAATTATTTTTATTGTTTTGTTTATCAAAGAAGTATTTTAGGCTAAATTCAATTGTTATTTATTTGCAAGAGCTGTAAACGTGATTCGGCACATTTTCAATTATAGAATTGTATAAAAATATATTCGTGTAAATATATATGCGTCGGCAAAGGTCGATGTTTTAGAATTTGGTTCTTTAACTTTTTTTAAATTTTATACCATCTTTACGTTAAGACGATCTCAAGTTTGTTGAATGTTTGCAAAGCGTTCCTTTTAAAGTTTTATTTGTAAATATTAAATTAAATGTAGGAACTGTGAAGTTACTATAGTACAGCATCGCACGTGCGCTCGTCACTTAATAAAAGACACCACTCTGGCGGAGTGTACCTACTGTATACAATATATTCATGTTCTTCGTGTAATCTGCTGTCAAATTCAAATAAACACCTTAAAGACATTTTGCAAATATGGATCGATCCAGATTTACAAATATTTGTCATTGTGTATATTTTGAAACAATTTAAATAAAATATTGAATCAATTTAAACTGATGTTTTTGTTTTATCCTGCATAGAATTACCTACGTTCTACCTAAAAACCTAAAGTGTGACATTTACATCTACGTATATGGTATATTATATCTTGACATAGTATATAAAGCAGTCGCCTCCCGCGGTCGGTATGCTTGGGTCTTTTAAATTGCGCAACGGATTGATTACTGAGAAGAACCTTCCTCAGTAATAAAACCTCATGTATAATTATTTTAGGGTTTATATGGAAGGTATATGCATATTAGAGTCAGTGCAGTCTTTACCTTAAGGGTACACGGGGCCCGTGCCCAGGTCCTCCGATCGCGAGGGTCCCAGAAAACAACCTTCTTACAAAAAAGTTTTTTAATTTAGTATTATAAGGTTACCGGTCCCAGAAAGGCGACCTCAAAGGAGCCCAGAGGTGGATTATCGCTAGGCGCTAACGTAGTGATTATGCACTCTGTGGGCGCAAAGGCGTACTAGATAAGTGCCATAGTTACCATCAAGCATAATTTCAGCAGGCTGAGCCCTGCTAGCACACACATACACAAACACGGAGGTTGCCAGCTCGTGGCAAATGCGAAAAAACTAAAACGAAATCTTTGGATATTTGAAAATCTATCTTCCTAGCCAGGAATCGAACCCCATGATTATATAAATAGTAGACTGTTGAACAAGGTAAGTGATCTATTTTATAAGAGGTAAAGAGAAACCGAGTTACAATGGGTTTTAGCGCCGTGTGTAACAGTCTGATTTCCACGAGTGCGAAAAAATCCAATACCTACAATATAAAATTAATGTATTTTTTTAATAAAAAAATAATTTTATAATTGTTAAGCCCAAGCTATCTCGTTAATATCCAGAATAGTAGGTTATTCTGGATATTAACGAGATAGTTTGGGTTAAATGCCAAACTTAACTTTGCCGTTTGATCTCTAGACACTGCTATTGCACCAGCCGCAAAAAATAAGTTTGGAATAGTAAATTGTATAATCAAATGGTAAAGTTAGTTCTTTATTTAGCGAATATTATATTATATCCCTGTGAGCATTTCAAGCGTCTACTTGTTGTCATTATTAAGATCAAGCAAAGAAAAGAAGCCCCCTTTTATTTTAATTTACAGAAATACACATTCTGTAAAAAATGCAACTGTCTACCTATTTGCATATCATGAGATGAGAGCCCGCTGATATACGACCGACGCGCCGATGGACAGACAGAGGAGTCTTAGTAATAGGGTTCCGTTGGTTACCTTTCGGGTATGGAACCCTAAAAAGCAATCAAAATGAGCATGAATTGCATAATTCGGCCCAGGCCCTTAATTTGGGGCCAGGTTCAACTCCCGGCATGTACCAATGAGTTTTTCTAAGCTTAAGTACAGTGATTAATCACACTATGAGCTTTTAAAAAGATAGGCGATTTGGAATTTCCCCTGGGATTTCCCATTTAAATTGGGGCCGCCCGGCTGGGGACTGTACCTACACCTTACAGAAGACCGCAGTGAAATAACAGTACTTGATGTAGTGTTGTGTTTCTGCGGTGTAAGTTGCCAGTGCTCCACGAGGATACGCTGGGCTAGTTAGTAATGCTGCTAGCACAGTGTGTCCTCATCTGGTTGGCAACCCGTTCCTTATAACCCTGGTATTGCCAGCGGCTATCGGCTGCGGTGACTGCTTACATACAACTAAAACAACTAACTCGCTAACCGTTAGTTGTGACGCCAGTAAATTAATATATAATTTTATCTACAAAAAATGAGTTGTGTGATGTGATGACTTTGAGACATAATCCTAAAAGGAATTAATAAATTCTGAGACAAGTAAATATTTTATTAAGATTATTACATTGCATTCATAGAATCAACATCAATCAACCAAAACGTTAAGATTTATAATAATTTGTAATGCAATCAAAAATATAAATAATTCTACAATTTTGGTAATGAAACTCCGAGATTGTACCCATGAAATTGTATTTTTTTTAATTCAATAAACTTTAACGCCTCAACTCCGTTTAAATTACTTGTAGGTATAACTTAAGGAGCTAAGGTATTATGGTGCAAGCCTTAACATTACCTACTCAGTACACAATCATATATACGTTACGATCACACAAGTTTGAACTTCAGTCGAATGAATCTACAAAACTAAGAATTAATTATAATTATGTAATAATTAAAGCCGGACCAGAATAATTCAAATATGGGCATTTTGAGGATGTTTATGTCAGTGTCACAGATTAAAAAACTAATATAGCTGCATATCAAAATTATCCTTCTTTAGATATGACAATGGAATTGTCTTCAAAATAATATCGCTCAGAGAATCAGCATTGCTATCCAGCGTGGCAATGATTCCGGTTTGGGTCAGATCTTTTATCTACAAGTAGGTAGATTAAGTTCTGTTTTTTTCTAAATAGTTTATCTACTGCCATAAAAAAAACAGTTGTTATTTTTATGGCAGTATTAGATGAGGCTTATGATATCCGAATATCAAATGCGTATTAAAGTACCAACATTTTTGATGCGTCCAAGAATTTATTAAAACAGTCCAAAGAAGTAACAGACCATAATGGCCCGTTTTAATTTCTCTGGTCAGGCTTTACATACGTCTCGTAGCTCGCTTCATACGAGCTAGCTACAATCACATGACATATCGATTTGAACTAAACCAACCACAATTTGAGCCTCCACAAATAAAAGCATGAGATATTTTATCGAAAATTGATTGAATAATCAATGGTGGCGATTCTGTTGTATATTGGTGCCAATTCTGTTGTACAAAATCACTAAACTTAACTAATTTGACAGGTCTAAATGTATTGCCATCCTTAATTAACCTCGGAGAAAAGAAGCATGAGAAAGGGATAGCAAGACTTTTAGACCTGTCAAATTAGCTAAGTTTAGTGATTTTGTACAACAGAATTGGCACCAATATATATATTTATAAAACGGAAGTGTTCGTGGATTGTCCAGACCTTTTCCTATAACCATCTACTGCCATCCACTCATTTGATCTAAAATTGTGAGTTTGGTCTCGGTGGGTGGTCATGAGTGGCAAAAATGTCTGTCGGGCAACGCCGGGACTTTTTCCTATAACCACCTACTGTCACCCACTCATTTGATCTACAATTGTTTGGACTTTGGGGTCAGTGGGTGGTCATGAGAGGCAAACATGTCTGTTGCAACCTGGGCATCGCCGGCTATTGTAGCATGTTTATAATATTATCAAGCGTTCGTGCCGAAAATGAACGCGAATGGACTTTAAATACATATTAAGATCGATATCTTTGAAACTAGATTTTTTATACATCTCCATACATTTTTCAAGTATTAATTTTATTAAAAGAATAATAATGATTTCGCTACTTCTCTAGGTACACAATTAATTAGGTTCTACTCAAAGTATACAAAAGATAAGTTTATTATTATGCCAGTCACTTTTCATTGTTATATAATTTTGTTCACAAGTTCATTACTGTCAAAACCAAAACAACTGCAAAATTGCATGGGCATTTTAATAATTTCGTGGCCAATGGGCTCATTTACACAATAAAATCATTTCATTCGTTATCAAAATCGATATCTATACTTGCAACACTGGAATAAGTGGTGTATGAGCTTATAAACCGAACCACTCAAGCGCAATCCAAAATGGCGCACGACCATATACAGTGTTTGCTAGACACAGGTACGTTTATCAAGCTGTTTGATAACACGTTTATCAAGCTGTTTGATAACTGAGTAATTCCTTACCATATATTTTATGAGAAGTTTAAACATGCTCATACTACACCCAGAGAATAATAAATTCTAGCAAAAATCGGTATTTCAACACTGGTATCCATGTTGTCAAATGAACTATAATTCGTCGAAAATGTATTAAAATCAGTAACGCTATTGTAAAAAATAAATACGTATTGAGAAATTATTGTTTCATTCGCCTAACTACACTTAGTGGATAAATTAAAGTAACAGCACAAGTAAAATTCAAGCATCACGCAGAAATAATAATAATTAGTAATAAATGCAATAATATAAAAATATCCTCATTTTAGTACAACAAATGTTACGGGGTGGATTAAATTCCATATCCAATATTTTTAATGTTAAAAAAATAAAATCACTTCCTTCCAATACACAGCTATTAAGCATTTTAAAGTCAACAAAATCACCCCTTATTTAAATTGTACTGAAATACACAAGTTCATCGCTACTAACACATAAGAGATCGTTTATAATTTTGAGTGGTTATCTAAAACGCCCATATCGAGACGCACACGAGAAAACATACCGCAACTAAATACTATAGATTAAAGTACTGTTTCAAATTCGATAAGCGTCCATCGATTCAGCCCAAGCATAACATGCTATCATTAAACATCTTTACATAGCACATATAATCTACTACAGACGACGAAAGCAGAGTTCACTCTTAAACATCCATAGACAATTGAAGACAAGACAGTTGAAGGTGAAACAGCACTACCCAATTCCCCCCTGCCCCTTCTTCCATTGAATCAGTGTACCGGGAAAGTTCAATCATGCTCAATTAAAATTAAGTCATGGTTTCTGGTTCTCCCAAAGACAAGATTCATTTGTATGAGTGGAGTATTTGCCATTAAAAATAACGACGTAAGTTAGCCACACTCAATTCGTTCAGACCCTATCATTCACGGAAATGATCACTCAAGCAAGCCTAGTGCGCATGCGCCTAGTGTCACACGCATTATTTCGTTTACACGAACACCTAATAGTACTTTCTGTCTGTCGGAACGCTTGCCCCTGGCGATTGCGTTAAGCCATCCTATTCGATTATCGCATTAAAATTGAGCAAGCAGAAGTTTGCAGACAAAAGCGCGCTAATCAAGTCGATAAAGTTATCAATCGAACTACCTATAACACAACATTGATTTATTAAATTCAATCAAGCTCCTAAAAAGACGAGGGCTTGCAGTACCTACCATTGGCGAGAGAGCATATAAAACAAAAGAAGCAATAATTCGTGTATTATAAAACTAGTGCCGGCATCTTGTGTTTAGAACAAACATCTGCCTCCACAATATTGATTGTGTGACCTCGATGTTCATAATCATTACTGTCAAAACAATACCACCTAAAAATCTCACCGTGGAGAAGAAAATAGCTGTCATTAAAACTTTTCCATGATAATTTTGCTAATGAAACTGCTCCCCTCTGAATACTGGTACGGTAGGTAGGTTCAGTGATGGTACTCGCGCCTATAGCGGGGCGGGTGTCGGTGTCGGTGCGCGTGGCGGTGGGGGCGCGGGGGTCAATCCGCGTCGGGGGCCGTGGGGCCCAGCGCGGGGCCAGGGGCCTGGGGGCCCAGTGTGGGGCCGGGGGCCCCGGGGCTGGGGGCCGCGGGGCCGGGGGCCGAGGGAGGGCTCCACGGCTGCACGGGTGGCGTGGCAGGTCGGCCCTCGCCCTCCACCTCGGTCGTCACGTTCGGACTCTCAATCGACAAACTCTTCAGCAGCATATCGAAGAGCGTGTCCTGTATACCATCAAAATACCTTTTGTAAGCAATATACTTATTATTATAGCAATTTTTATGCCAATATTCCATACACTTTTAAATAAAGATAATTTAAGCAATATTTTTGTCATGTGACGTCACATGGCATGCCCGCGAAGTAGGCGGCCGTTTATAAACCTTAAGTTGAACAAAAGCAATAAATATATATAAACTTCAAGAAATACTGTTTGCGTTAGAAAGCGATACGACCGGTCAAATAAAATAAAAAATGCATAATCTCTATTAGCATGACAATTTATGCAAATATAATAATAGGCAATGGTTTATAGTACAAAGCGGTATTGTTATATAAATATGATGTTAGGCATGTAAACATGAGAGTAGTATTATGTTAGTGGGTGTTATATTTACGTTGTAGTCGAGCATGACCTCGACGTCGTCGTTGTCGCTGATGGAGGAGACGGAGGGCCAGTAGTCCAGTAGTGCGGGGGAGCGAGCGCCGCGTTCTGGCGTTCCCGGGGGCGTCGCGATGAAAGCTGCGCCGGGACTGCCACCTGCGTGCAACGTAACTTATGGGTCCTCGCAACACCAGAGGTGTCAATCGCGCGTTACCGATCCTGCAAAAATCTCTAGTACATCCAGTAGGATGTATGTCGGAACTCGATACAACCTTTATGGTTCATTTTTATATTTCGATTTTCCGAGTTTTTCCTTTACCGTTTTGTTTTTCTTTTGTGTCACTTCGAACTTATGTCAAACTGAAAAATATACTGTTTTTTCCATCCGAACCTATAATGTTGCTTATTTAATTAAAATACCCAATAACGCCTACGAAACTTTGTCCAAGACTACTTCTATTTTCACCGGCGGACCTGATAGAGGAATATACCTCACAATGTATGTTTTATGTGTGTATACTTCAATTATTAAGAACCAAATCACGGCAGGGAGTTCATTCCACAAATCGATTGTGCACGGGAGGAAGCTCGATATCAAACTAAAGTCATTTTAATCGACTTCAAAAGATTTTCAATTCATTTCCGGTTTTTTGTAAACTTAGCGTTATTTTTCTATGACCAGAACCCAGTCCGGCTGGTATTGTGCTTGGAGAACCGCGGTTATGACTGTTCTAGGCGGAGACTCGTAAATACAGTAATTATGTAGAGAATTTCCATAGAGTTTTGTACAATTGTAACTTCTCTGTTATATGTTATTTATTACATATTTTTTATATAAATATATAAACATACATATCAATTCAACTGTCAGTCAGTCACTGACGGACAGTGAATAATTCTATTTTTCCCAAGAGAATACAACTGCTACGCCGTAGGGGATATGTATTTAAAATATATTCGATAGAGCCGAGATAGGAATAGGGTGTATTCTGTGTATTGCGTACCGGCGTGTCCGGCGTGTCCGGAGTCTCCGCGCCGCAGTTGTCCGGGAGACAAGTGTCCGGGCGAGGCGTGTCCGGGCGAGGTGTGTCCGCGAGGCGCGCGGCGCGCCGTGTGCGTGCGGCGCGGGGCTCGGGTGCCCGCATTCCACAAGCCACTGCTCTCCGCCGGCCCGCCCGCACTACAGCTCCAGTTGCGTTTAGGACCTACATATTATTACGTCTCGTTACACATCACACACGACAATATATCTAAATATTGTTATCCGTTTATAATCAGCAATCGTCGACAGTTAAATAAGACCACTTTGATGTGATGTTGTGTCTGCGGTGAGTAAGGTTTCCAAAGCTTCTCGGAGATAATACTGGCTAGCATGTTAACTAAGCACAACACGATGAGGTTTGAACAATAAGTTTAGCAACACACTAGTAATACTACCTAATAGAAAGTAGATACTAGTATTGCTAGCGATATTGTAGCGATCCGGCAACAGACGGACCGCTGCGAAGATCGAAACTTGGTCCAAGTATTGTATTTAAAAAAAAAATCTGCAGTATCAGAACTTCACTCAAAACTAATAATCGACCCCTGGCCTGGCTAGGGCGGCCGCTTACTACGGGAGCCTTTTTATCTTATTTATTTTTATATCACTAAGGGGCAAACAAGCACACGGGCCGCCTGTTGGTAAACGGTTATCGTAACCTATGGACGTTTGCACACCAGGGGTACCACGAAAAAAAACCAGCTAAGTGCGTGTCGGTTCACGCGCAGTGTAGGGTTTCGTAGTTGCCGACGGAATCCTAGAAACGGATGTCTCATGTGTGGCAAAACAGTGCAAAGTGTATAGATACCGTGCGAGGAGTGTTTGGGCGTGAGTCCGTTGATGCGCATGAGGTTGAGCAGCAGCATGTCGGTGTGCGCGGCGGTGGAGAGCTGCGGGTCGCCGTCGAGGCGCGCGCCGCACATCGCGCCCTCCAGGCCCAGCCCGCACGCGCCCTCTATGTCGTTCTCGCCTGCACACCAACACAAGCTCACTTCGCCGGCCGCCTTACTACACGCGGCCGGCGAACTGATACTTACTCGCTTGGCTCTATCTAAGTGTAACTTGATTCAAAGGCACCGGGGCGGGACAAATATTTATTGAAATTAATCGGTAGCAATCAATACAACAAAATTAATAAAATAAAACATAAATTATCGATTTTTTTTTCTCCATCGATCCTATAATTGTACCTCTTCAATAGTAATTTTTATTTTTTATCCTTCGAGGTGAAAGAAAATTTAATTTAAAATTACGACAAAAGGTATGAACATAAATTTTCATTTTTCTATATTTCGAAGATAAGAAAATTTAATTAAAATTACAATAACAGGCTAAATATAAACGAAAACTCAATAAATAAACGTCACGGGCACGTTTAAACATATCTCTGTGGTATTCGGTACAGGGTGGGTTTGGGGTGAGTATAAGGGCTAGGAGCATTAGGGTGGTAGTGTGTACGCGCGATGTGCTCGCAACTGAAGCCGGACGCTGTATTGCGCGCGACGGTACTGTGCCAGTAGGCGGGTGTGGGGGGAGGGTGGGGCTAGTGTGTACGCGCTATGTGTTCGCAACTGTGGTCGGGCGGCGGGCGGCGCGCGCGGCAGTAGGGCGCGGCAGGCACAGTAGGCGGGTGTGGGGGGAGGGTGGGGCTAGTGTGTACGCGCTATGTGTTCGCAACTGTGGTCGGGCGTCGGGCGGCGCGCGCGGCAGTAGGGCGCGGCAGGCACAGTAGGCGGGTGTGGGGGGAGGATGGGGCTAGTGTGTACGCGCTAGGTGTTCGCAACTGTGGTCGGGCGGCGGGCGGCGCGCGCGGCAGTAGGGCGCGGCGCGGCGCGCGCGGCGGTAGGCACAGTAGGCCCGCTCGCCGCCGCCCGCGCCGCCGCCACACCACGAGCACGACTCGCTGCCGCTGCACGACGAGCCCTCTGCCGACAACACACGTACCGACAGGACGGGGAGGAACTGGGAATCGGGCCACTCTCACTACAAGGGCAAGGTCGCAAGGATAGGAATATCCGAAGATAAAGGATCACCCACTGTAAACCACGAATGACACTGCTACGCTAAAATACCAATAACAAACTCTAGAGCTTATCCAAGTAGGTATCACGAATTTGGCGCAGACGTTTGCACTGTTACAACAACTCCCGTAGATTACTGGCTATTATAAGCCTGGCGCGATCAGAAATAATGTTTCTAAGCAAACACCACAAACCGTCGAATAGACGTGGGCTTAAATTATTTTGCCTCACATTGTATTGAATATTGAATGAGAAGATGTAAATAAAAACACAAATATTAAAAAGGAAAAATACAAATTACTCAATTAAATAAGATGTCCATAATGTGTTATACCTGACATAGTTTCGTCGTCGACATCATTCTCCTCGTTAGAATTCTCATCGAGATGACTAGGATTGTTTTCATCGGCGAACACTTCAAGTTCGCTAAACATCAAGTCCTGGGGACAAGAATACCGTTTATAAGTTGAATCCACACAGTTTAACCCTACTCATATCACATCAGTAATTGGTATCGCCGTATTCAAAATCGATAAATAGACACCATTAACGTCCATCATCATCTCCAAAACTAAACGGTATCTTGCCCTGGAAACAAGGTAATATTTTTGATGTCAAGATGACTATAAAATGTGTTTTAGTGTTAGATCGTGTGATAATACCCCTGTGTCGCTGCTGGACTCGGAGGCGGCGTGTGGGGCGGGGGGCGCGGCGGGGGGCACGTCCCCGGCGGGGGCGGGGGCGGGGGCGGCGCGCGCGGGCGCGGGGGCGGGGGCGGGGGCGGGCCGCGCCGCCAGCGCCGGGGACGACACCGACCCGCACAGCACCGCGCCGCCCCCGCACACCTCCGACAACGGCGAGCTGCACACCGCTGCAACACCACACACACACACTACAATAACATTCAATATACCAACACAAGCATCGCTGGCAATATTTACACACATTAGTGTTACCCATTTCACTCAGATTTATGCGTTGCATGGCAGACCTTAAAGAGAGGTAGGGCGAATTGGGATCTCCCGTGGGCTTTCCCATTATTGGAGCCGCCCGACTGGGGACTGTACCTCCGCCTACAGAAGGCCGCAGTGAAATAACACTACTTTGATGTAGTGTTGTTTTTCTGCGTTAAGTAAGGTTGCCAGTGCTCCACGAGGATAAGCTGGGCTAGTAGTAATGCTGCTAGCACAGTGAGTCCTCATCAACAACACGGTTGGCAACCCGTTAGTGATATCCCTGGTATTCCAAGCGGCTATAGGCTACGGTGACTGCTCACCATCAGGTGGGCCATATGTTTGTGTGCCACCTTAGTGTGTATAAAAAAAAGACCTCGCTAGAAAAAGAAAAAAAAATAATGTAAGCAGTAATAAATGAAATAGAATGTGCAGTGAATGGCGGGCAGTGATATGGCGGTGTTACCGGTGAGCGCGGAGTCCTTGGCGGGCAGCTGGTGGTGCGCGGGGCGCGGCTTGGCGGGCAGCCGGGCGGGCGCGGCGGCGGCGCTCAGCAGCGTGTGCAGGCTCACCAGCGCCAGGTTGTCCGCGCCCGACACGTGCAGGGAGTTCGCCGACCTGTACCACGACCACGAAGGATTTGCGACAACGTTTTCGTATCGCCGTCGGCTATTTTTGTATTGAATAATGAACAGCGCTGCGGCGGGGAAAAGTAGGACTAAAAGTTAGTATGACAATTTGACTTTTCGCGAGTTTCGAAAAAAAATCCCTTCTACCGGCACTGGTAAGCCGGTCGAACCGTAACCATTATACATACAAGCTTTTATTTAATTTCATTTCATTTAGTATCAAATCTTGCAATTAAATTTGATCCACTTCCCAGTGTCCGCGATTGAGCATACAAGTCTGAGTCCCGTGACAACGCACGGTTACCTAAATGCCGCCATTTTTCCAAACCAATATGGCGTACGTCACAAATTGAACATTTATCATTTCCACAGTACCCCCTACAATAACGGTATTAAATGAAAACACTTGGTGATAGCAGTAGGTAAAGTGACGTCATTCTTAATCCAATATGGCGGCAGCGGCAAGATGACGATATTTAATTTCCACATTAACCTCTATCAACTGAAAAGGCTTGATGAGGGAATAAAAGCTTGTATTACATAAACATTTCTACTCACTTTTTGGTGAGTATAATGCAGTGGTTTATTCTGATGTTCCTAGTTTAGAGGCTGTCTGTGGTCTCTGTGGTAATGTCTTGTGTGTATCACCTGGATGTGGAGGGCAGGTTGTAAGCGTCGAGCGCGTGCGGCGCGCGTCTCCTCTCGACGCCGTAGTCCGCGAACGTGTAGCCCCCGGGCTGGCTCGACACCTCGTTGTTGCGCGTGTCCTCCGCGAACAGACCCGCACCTACCATGCCTGCACCCAATACATTAGCTCATCGAGTAGCTCGTGGGAACTTGAGCATAAAAAAAAAGTAAGCGTTTGGGAGACCTCCGTCAAAAACGATGTTCTTACCACGTTTTTTTTTTTTTATTTATTTGGATCAGGCACGAAGGAACATAGAAATAAACATTATACTTAATGGTGTCGATTCTGTTGTTCAAAATTACTAAACTGAACAAATTTGACAGGTCTAAAAGTCTTGCTATCACTTGTTCATGTGCGGGATTAAATAAGGATGGCAATATTTTTAGACCTGTCAAATTAGTTATGTTTAGTAATTTTGAACAATAGAATCGACACCATTATCTAATTCACACGTAAGACACCGTGTGTCAGACACACAGCAAACTTATAACACCCCTCGTTTAGCGTCGGCGTAAAAAATATCTTGACTGTCAGTAATAATGCGTAAATAAATCCAAAACATGACGTAATGAGTAAAATTATACCTTAGTCATGCAGTCACGCACACATGCATATTGCTACGTAATCATATCTAACATACACAATACAAATCACTTCGGGAGTTACCAATAAACGTAACAAACCTGTATTAGTCAATCGCTGTCCGCTGATAATGTTATGCGGCGCACTGAACTTCCACTGGTTGCTGAAGACGATAGAATCGCTGAGGCTGTTTCCATCGACGGGGTTGTTCTGCGATGGATTGTCCGCGTCGTTGCCCGCATTGGTTTGTGAAGTATTTGAACTATTCGGCGCGCGCGTCGCTGCTATCGAGTTGCGCGACATTTCTAGAGAGAGCCGCTGGAAAGCAAGTTAAAAATCCTATAATATCTATTAAATAGATATCATGTCACAGAATGGATTTATGATATAGACAGCGTAGTTAAGATCAGGTATGTTGACCGTTGTAGCTTTAGAAAATCGTTCTAAAAAGTCATAGTGTAAATAAGCAATTATCATGAACACTTTTGTATGCCGTGCCTGCTCCTGATAAGGATTAAAAGTCTCAATGGGACAATTTGACGTTAGTGAACTATAAAGCTAGAAACACATCGGGACGCGGTGCGGGCTGAGTGGAATAGAGGCGGCGCGGTACAAGTAACATTAGTACCGCGAGCGGTGAGCGGTGAGCTCGCCGTACAACTTCGCGCTTGCCGCTATGGTACCGCACCGCGCTCGATGTGACTTCGAATTCGAAGTAAGGTAGTCATAGAGTTACAACTGGGCGCGGGGTCGCCGCGGTGCTCGTTGAACCTATGCGGCTTGTGTGTTGTAGTGCGGCGCGAATATCGCGCGGGTTCCGCGCCCGGGTCCTGTGTGACGCGTCACATTGAAGTTCTTAGTTTAAAACTCGTGCGGCACCGCACCGCATCCGCACCGCGTTGCGGTGTGTTTTTAGCTTAAATATCAGTAATCGCTAAAACTAATCCCGCCGTACATTTAGTAGGTGATTGCAACTCACTTCCTTGAGATCATTGATTTGTAGGATGTGTTGGTTCTGCATGGTGATCAGCTGGTTGATGTACCACTGCTGGTCGCGGCAGCGCTGGTAGAACGTCGGCGGTCGCACTTGGAACCTTGGGTGCGCAAACAATCATGTGTCAACCGCCCCATGTCCGTAGTCATACACGGTCATACGGCGAGACTAAACAACCCATAAAATATAGACTGATATTTTCACCTGTGTACTTGAAAATAGAATGGGACACTCATGAGATCTATCATTAGTTTTCTAGTACTAAACGAATTCCAATTTTGAAATAACATTAACATTATAAATCCGAATATACAAAGCTCTGTACTGTCGGTTTGTTACGTTTTCAATATCAAAAAGTATGTATTATATACTGAAGAAGGAGATAGGTAGGTTGTTTTTATTTTAAAATATCTTTTTTAGAGCACTGACCTCAATATAAGCGTGTCAGTCTCCGGGTTGAGGTAGCCCTCGCTGGCGAGCAAGTCGAGTCTAAAGAACCGGTTGTACCCCCAACACTCGCCCACCTCGAAGTCTGACGCAAACTCCCGCACTATGTTCTTGGATGGATCGCGAGACACTTGGTGCAACATCTCCACGCGGTACTCGTACCTGTACACGGACCTGTGTTATACTCATGTTCTCCAAGGATCCAGATGGTTCGATCAATGCAAAAGCTATTGGCACTAATTATTATTTACATTTAACAAATTACATTTGGCTAAAGCTAAAAATGACGATAATATATAAGTCGAATATACTTTACAGATAACTGAAATGATTGGCAGATTTTATGTAAGATTGTGTGGGTGAAAAATATTAATTATGAAAATAATCAACTTTTATGAAAGGTCCTGATTCTAAATAATGTATTTTGAAGACGCAACGGATAGTGATTTATCGTAATAACAAACAGAATATGAAATATGCTTTTATTCATCGTATATCATTAAATCAGCGTAAATTAAAAGACCATATACAAAAAGAAATGTCTGATGTCGGAAAATAACCGTATATCCGTTGCATTCCTTACTATATATACACTGGTGAAACAAAAACTATATAGGTATTCAAATACCAATATACAAAGTCTATGTCAGGATAACTACAATTACAAAATATAATAGTTACTAACTAGAATTCATGAAATATTTAGTAAATATCTAAGTGCGTAAACGACTTGCAATTTTATTATAGATCCCATCATAAACATTTACAATACTATTTACTCCATAAATAACTACCAAATGTGTGTACAAATACTATATTCTCAGGTGGCTTTTTTTCCGAACCGGTGGTAATTTAGACCTTCATAAGAGCCTTATTAGGGCCTAAACTGAATAAATGATTTTTGAATTTGAATTTGAATTTGAATTTATTGTGACAATACAAGGAAAAGCCTACACGCAAAACAAACAATTCCTATCCACAAGTATAGACTTTAACCCTTTGGAATACGGCTGAAGATACATTGAATTACCTCGTTGAGTTGACCTCGTAAAAACTACGGCATGACAATTCGCATCGTACCCCTACCCTTGTATGCAGCAGGAATCAATACAAGTTTACAGCAGTAATGTATTTTAGCTAAGTACTAAAATGTGCAGCGTTAGGTAATGTTTCGAATGTTCGCTGATGAATGAAACAATGATATTAAGCTTTTCACGGTTCACAGATAACTGATTCTCTTTGTAAATGACTTACAGCGAACTTACACAATAAGTTACGATGAATTTATATTATATTATTATTAATACCCCTATTTTTTGTCGGCTGCAGTCAATATCTACCTTCGCGTGTATCACAATTAAAATATTCCAATTACTGAGAAGCATAAAGCATAATAAGTGCATAATTTATTAACTTATGTTTCTAATATGCGAAGTTTGCGAAAATTGCTATGAGATATATTTTATTATGATATTTGTTTTGTATAACAGATTATTACATTGTTGAAAATTATTGGTCTTATAACTTTTATTTTCGTAAAATTGTATATGAGTTTAAGTTAAGATTGCTATGATACCAGAAACGGGCAGAATAAATCTACATCTACACTAATATTATAAAGAGGAAAGATTTGTATTTTTGTATTATTGTATTTTTGTGTGTTTGTATTGAATAGGCTCCGAAACTACTGGACCGATTTCAAAAATTCTTTCACCGTTTGAATGCTAAATTATCACTGAGTAACATAGGCTATATATTAAACTAGCTAACCGCCCCGGCTTCGTACGGGTAGACACAACATTTGATAAATGTCTACCCGTGCGAAGCCGGGGCGGGCCGCTATATTTTATAAATACATACAACTAAGCGAACTAAGGCTTAGGCTCAAAAGACTAGTTAATTTCAAAAGGAAATATATAAAGATACTAATAAGAAGAATCCAAATTTAACTACAAATAATATACCTACTAGAGATAAATCATAGATTAAATTACTGATTAAAAATATACATCAATAAAATATAGTATATATAAACCATAATAAAAAAAAATACAAATCTAAAGTCATTTACAAACAGAATATATGAAACATATAATATAGCTCCCAGCACACCAAAGAGGTGGTAGTCACCGCATGCTACGAGCTACAGCTAATAAAGGCCTTGGCCCCACTTACCTCTTGCCTACCCTTAATTTAGCAGTGCTTGCACATAATGAAACACTATAGTTATTCATCTATACACATACAATACACTATTAGACACTGTACTTTTAAGGCAATAGGGATCAAAATTCTACAGTTAAGGGTAAAAGTGAAAAGTTTGTGACAATGGGATTGCAACTCTGTACGGTGCTTACAAAGTGTTGATTTTATCATTGTAGTTATTTATTTTTGTAGCCAATCCAGTGTCGGGTGAGCTTCATAATAAAAATGGAAGAGTCATGACTACGGACCAGTTATATAATAATCAACATTATATTTAAATTATGAATAGTTTTAGTTTTATCTAATAAAAATAAAAACAAACTGACAGATTTTGTGTCCACTAAAGCAGAGATTTGATATGGGTAATTGTCCTTTTGACCCGTGTGTGTCGCGTAAATTGCGCAGAAATATTTTTTTTATACAATTTACATAGAAACATTTTTTTTTATCTTGAACATCATACAATAGAATACAAGAAAATATTTAGCAAATCCTAACTATACATAATAATCTAAAATCCCTTAAGCTTTTTAAGCTACATAGCACACATACATACATTCACACACACACACACACACGCACAGACAAACCTTCTATCTCTGCTTGAGTGGACAATATGTGAACCCTTATGGTTATCAGATGGTAATGGCACTCACTTGGAGGTCTCCGGCAAGCCGGCGCTGAGCTCGAGGAAGACGGAGAGGTAGTTCCCGCGCACGACGCCGTTCCCGTCCGGGTACACCTTCAGCCGCCAGCAGAGGCCGTTCACGTGCAGCGGCGCCGAGTACACGGGCGCGGCCGCGTGCTGCAGCTGCGTGAAGTTGGTCAGGGGGAACGTGCTGCTGTCGTAGCTTGGCACGATTTCACTGTTGACGGTTACGTGTCTATACTAATATTATAAACAGGTAACATTTGTTCATTCAGTTGCTCGACCAAGAATAACTTGCGACTTCGTAACGCCTTGTATGGGAAAATTAACAGCTTTGCGACGGTGAAAAGTGAAAAAGTGAAACTGAAAATTCGTCTGAACATTTTGAGAGTCACGTTTTAGAACACGTAGTCGAAAGATGTTCTTGCTACTGGCACAGATGTAAGAAACACTGAAATTATAGTCAAGAGTGTTATGTTGATCTACATATATACTCTCTGGTCTCTCCACCTACCCCGTGAGGGACTTAGCATGATGCTGTATGCATGTATATAATTATGAAAAAAAGACGGTTTCTTGCTGGTTCTTCTCAGATGGCTTTCATTTCCCAACCGGTAGAAAAGTAGACCTCCTTAAGTACTATTAGTAAACTTCACTATCACTGCCTAACATAGACTATATAATATATATGACATCCTATTCAAACACGGGCAAACATCGGCGGAAGAGGCTGTATAATGATTGAATGAATCATACATACATATCATCACGCCAAATCCCTATCGGGTAGGCACAGAGTATAGATAACCATTTCACTCTTGACTTACAGACCTCTTTTGATTGTTCTATATTCATCTGAATTAACCAATTAATTTGAAGCTAGGTAGGATGTGATGTGAGGGAGCTGCAAGCTGGTAGTAGTTCCGAGCTTCTGTAAGGTGTAGGCACCTTACAGTAGATTGTATCTAACCTGGCCTATTCTCATGCAGGACTTCTTTATGTTCCTTATATTTTACAGTTTGTGATATACATATTGCTATACAGTTTGCGATTAAATACAAATGATATTCAAATACATCTTAGGATCGGCAACGCGCGAGTGATACCCCTGGTGTTGCAAGCGTCCATAGGCTGCGGTAACCGCTTAGCATCAGGTGGGCCGTATGCTAGTTTGCAACTTTAGTGTAATAAAAAAACATTGATGGAAATTTTAGGGTTGTTTCTATGGTGAATAAGCTTTTCAGTGCTCCTCAAGTACGTGGTGTGTTTATTCACAGTGAGTTTTCTTAATAATGAGGCTAGCAATTTGCTAGTAATATCTTGGTATTGCAAGCGTCTATATGCTAAGATGGCCGTGTACCATCAGGCGGGCCGTTCTTGTGAATATTTATACAAATCTATCTCCAAGCTATCTAGTTATCATATTCCGATCTGATAAAGCTAAACTACTAGATAAATAACGTGTGTCACACCAGTTTATAAAGTTATTGTATAAGGTAAAAAAAACTTGTAATAATTAGGTCCCAACACTATTATGGTGTCACATGGTTTGAATGTTCTAGTTAGAGTTTAAGACGAAATTACTTTAAAAGGATAGCGCAAAGCTTCGAACATAGGATGCATAGAAACTAGTGCTGATTTATAACAAGGAACAAAGGAAGTGAACCCTTTCTAGGAATGGATCAGAAAGTACATATCATTATGGCTTTCAGGGTCGGCAACGCGCAAGTGATACCCCTGGTGTTGCAAGCGCTCATAGGCTACGGTAACCGCATACCATCAGGCGGGCTGTATGCTAGTTTTCCTCCTTAGTGATATAAAAAAATGGCACAAGGTCTAAAATTATCAAAAGGGTGTAATCAAAATTGAACTTGCCTGTGGAAATCGGCAGGTACGGGTGCAGTCACGAAACTCGCCATTGGCTTCTTGCGGACTTGGTGTATCATCTTTGATAGTTCACTGCTTTTGGCTATCAATTCTGACCTGCAAAAAAAAGTATGAAAAAGATATACTCACTGCAACCCGTGAGTGATACCCCTGGTATTGCTAGGGGCTATAGGCTATAGTGACTGCTTACCATCAGGTGGTGGTATGCCGTATGCGTAAGAAACAGTTCTTTCCCATATTTAAATAAAGAATTTAATGCATTATTGCATTTTAATGCATTTATGTTGAAATCCAGATACATCAATAGAACACCATATAATGACAATTTTACACTGTTAAAAACATGTAAATAATAATCATACCTAGTACTGGAATGCAATTGATGTTCAATCTCTTGAAGTAGATGCTCAAGTTGCTCAGTCTCCTGGGTTAGAGAGTTCTTCTGTCCCATCAGAGTGAGCAGCTTGGCCTTAAGGGCCGAGTCGAGGCGAGATATCATCAGCTCCACTGCGTTGCGGATCTCTCGAACACGCTCGTCTTTCGCCGCGCGTACAGACTCCACATTACGTTCCTAGATGCATGAAAAGTTGAGTATCAAAATTTAGATCTTAGCACATGTGCTGTTATACCACAGCTAGTAAGCTGTGGTATAATATTGTTGTAATAGTGTAATTCAATTAGAACACTCTTATCTGTAGTCTGTCATAAGATTAGTGTTTATTTTTTATTACATTTATACATTTACTTAATGTTTTTAAGGTTACGTATTTTTACATAACACTTATTACTGAAAATGTTATATTCAAATAAGTATTTTTTTTCTAATGTGTATGAGAAAAACATATAAAAAAACAATGTTAATTATGTAAAAGCATATCTAAAGAATATATGTATGTATGCTGACTTAGCTTTGAAGATACTATTGAATATAAGTCAAAAATATTCAAAGTGGGAACTAAAAATGTACCTACTGCATACATTCATTTGTTTTGCTTACTTAAGAACCTAATAGATCAATATTATGGGTTCTTGATTTGATTGATTCATACACATTCTGTAAGTTGTAATTCTATGTACAATCACAATATAGCAGCATAGACCTCCAAAACCTATCTTTGATACCTATGGCCCTGCATGTTAACTAACCACATCCTGCACAAGGCTGATCAGCTCCATGAGCCTGCGCCTCAGCTGGGACACCTCGTCCCGTATCTGGGTCACATGTTGCTCATATACTTCTTCTAGTGGCTTAAATGTGTGTCCGGAGTGAGTGCCGCCCCATAGTGCACACTGGTGGCAAATGCAACGACGGCATGTCCAGCAGTACACAGTCAGCTTCTCTTGGTGTGTTGGGCATCTGTTTATACAACTTCATTTGTATTTATTTAATCCTATTACTATTCATGTGTCACAGGCACAAGGTAAATAAATTTAGTTATACATGGCAAATAAATATGTAACTATTAGTTCTGTAAAAAAATAACAGATCATAATTCTGAAAGAAAATATATTCCTTGAAAAAATATTAACGTTTTCATAGATTTTCATTTATGGCTCATGTAAATAATCACCTGTCTCTGAAGCTCTCCCTTTGGGTGGCCGAGTTAGTCTGCTGCATGGTCTCTATCTGCTGCGTGACCTCCTCTACCCAGCGGCAGTTGACCAGCTCGTGCAGGTGCAGGGCGGCGCGGCAGTGCGGGCACTGCGACCGCTGCTCCGTCAGCCAGCGCCGCACGCACGCATAGCAGCACAGCTTCGAGCAGTGCGGGCACAGGTGGGCGTCCACCAGTTTCTCCATACAGATGAAGCACCGGAATACCTCCGCCAACGTCTGACACACAACATCTCGTACAAACCCTAACTCTACTTCACATAACTGTCAAAAAATGTAGGCCATAACCATTTACCTCCACGATCTGCTCCTCGCCATTTCCATTTCCTTTGTCTCCTCGCGAGGCCATATTTAAGGTTTGCTTTTCTTCCTACGGGGCCGTCAAGTAATTCACCATAATTTAGACATTTTTATACAATTCTAAAATACCAATTAGACATGTTTCGCAATGCGAGCGTCAATACACGAAACCACTTCCGCGTTCGAATATCAATCGAATCAAAATAAAAACAAAAAAACTATGTTGCTAGATATATGCATACATTCTCCTCTTGATCAAATTATCCCATCTATTACCAAGATTACCATTTGTCAATTTCTGGGCTCAAATAGACCATTAATACAATAAAGTACTTCAAAATATTGTTTTATTTTTATTTTAGTCCAATGATTAACATTTTTATATTTATTCATAGCTTATACTTATTATTGTTAATATTTATCTGGGCTCAAATTATTGTACAGCTTTTCCGCATTCTACGGGTAAATCACAAAACTACGCCACCCTAAATTTAGACTCTATTGCCAAGTAGAAAAAACCAACGACACAATATTACCCAAACGACTACTTTATAAT
This sequence comes from Falcaria lacertinaria, assembly GCA_951449985.1. Lineage (NCBI taxonomy): Eukaryota > Metazoa > Arthropoda > Insecta > Lepidoptera > Drepanidae > Falcaria > Falcaria lacertinaria. The sequence continues at coordinate 2,689,118 of OX602111.1, forward strand.
AATAATAAAAAACTAATACTTTTTGTTTGTTAAATTACTAACGCAAACTAATAAAAATATTAAGTATTGTATTCGTAAAAGTAAAATTCTGGTTTAGTTCGTTTCTGTGGGTGCTAAGATCCTTTGCCTCCCTCAGCCCTCCTACATTTAAATAGTCTCCTTGGTTCTGTGAATATGCTGTCCCTTTCCTTCCTTGATCATTTTCATTTGGACTACGATGAATTTCCCCCATAGCATATCTACTCTGAGCCCATAGTCCTCCATTTACATTTAACCTACTTACCAGAGCTACATACTTATAGATAAAAGATATGACCCACCTAAGCCATAATCACGCGGGGTGGGCGGAAGTGTGTCAAGAATACTGGCAGCGTGTGGCAATGCAACAACAATTCTGCTTCTTCGAGCGAGATATGTTCAAATACGCCTACCACGAGAGGTCTCACCCCGACGTGAGACCTATTTAAAAAACAGAAGAGCAACCGGGCCCCAAGGGCCCAGAGTTTCAACTGCAAATTCAGAAAATATGTGTCCTAGACCAAGATAGGCATATTTCCGGCGCTCGAGACACTCCTGCTGAACAGCATCAGCGCCGACCGCCAGGTTAGGTCAGGTGCCAGGGAGATGGGATGGGATGGAGCCAGGGTATAAACACAAATTATATCCTACACCAAGGGCTGAAACAATCTCCACGGCACTAACGACATGGCATGGCATCCGGTCTCCGGTCATCGCTCCGCGCGCCAATCCGACTGGTTCCAGAACAGCAATTGGGGATTTTGTGCGAAAATCTTTTTAGCCGGTTAATTAATTATTTATTTTATTTTAATAAAGCTGGCAACATAAGACATTACGTCATGTTATGTTATGTCGGTCGTCGTCGACCGTCGTCCTTCAAAGATTATGAAAATAACCTAGAATATTTTCGATTTTGAAGATTTCGATAACATTTTTATCGCCTATATAAATGGTGACTTATGTATTTTAAGTTTTTTTTCTATTTATATATCTCAGAAATATTATAACTATTTAACAAGTGAGTTTAATTGTTTTAATATTTTTTTATGTAGTCCAGTGAATCAATTCAAATATTGTTTTGTTTTAGTCAAGCGTGCCTAAATTAAATAATTTATCAAGTTCAAGTGTACATATTCGATTCGATGGCATTATCTGTTGTCTTATGCACATAGTACATAACCACTACATGTCTTATGTACTAAATTTGTTACCCTAGCTATATAATAAACTGCGTTCTTCCATTCCTATCTACTGGGATGGTCATGATTTATGTTGACGTGATTTATTATGGTGTTTCAGAATGTGGTCGTAAGAAAATTTATTTATAACAATACATAATGTCCTATATTAAAGTGCTGCATTGCACTCTCTGCCTAAAACATGGCACCGCTGGCCTGTCTAATAAATCAGTGCTCCTTAAACTTGGGGTAAGTGAATACCTGTGGCAGCCCGAAATATCATAATTTATTTGCTTTGATTATAGACAAGTATACATATAATCAAAGTTTATTTGGTACTTAGGCATCATATTTTAGATGCAGGTATTGTGCTTGGAATAAATATGGCTAGTGTTCATAAAATATCTTGTTCATAGACTGTTGTTTGACTTCTTACTATTATACTTATATTTATTCCAAATAAGCTTATAATAGGCATGCATATAGAATCCATGTCATTCTTCTTCTTACAGGCCTCTTTTATATGTTCAGTGTTCATAAATTTCAGTAAACATTGCTTGAATAATACATTAGTTAATGACATGGTTTGAATAAAATTATCATAATTGCATATCATATGAAGATTATATACTCATACTCAGAGTGTGTCAGTTATATGTAGATGAATTCACAAGCATAAAACAAGTAGTACTAATCAAACTATTTGAGTAGTATTTAAGAAGAACCACCTGAATTTCCAGAATGGCACTCTATCACAACAGCTGGCCAGAATATCAACAACACACTGTTGGAAAAGTAAACTGCCTGTCACCATACAAACGCAGACACCAGCAACAACTATTAAGAGCAAAAATGTGACTCAAGACACTAGAATGTGGAAGGAAACACCTGCTCATGACAGAATGAACAACCTAGGCCAGTATTGTATGATGCTGTCCAAGTTTAGATTGACTTGTGAGTATCAACTTGAAAGATTTTTTATGCTAAGTGTCCCAGGAAGTAAGTTCTTTAGTGTTCACCATTTTTAACACCTGATGCAAACATGCAATAGGTGTTATTAAGTTTAATGTTTGTTTGTGGCTTTGTAGCCCCTAAACAGATGGACCAATTTTTTTTTGTTGATGAAATAACTTGTAATAAGATATTCTTCACAGCTTGACTCATCAAGTCTTCCTCCTGCTTAATCTAAATTCTCTTTGTATTATGATAAATAGACCAAATTAGATGCTTATAATATAAATGCCCTTATTTTAAGCTAAGCTTATAGATATTTATATAATATACAAAAAAAACACTTAATTTCTAGCTCTAGTAGTGATGACATCAATGGCGGGCTATGCCTTAGCACCGGCTCCATTTGAACTGACCACATTTGCACTTTGCGCAGCTGGCACAGGGCTTGTGTCGGCCGCAGCTAACTCTATCAACCAGTACCATGAGGTACCCTTTGATGCTCAGATGTCTAGGACCAAAAATAGAGTGCTAGTTAAAGGGCTTTTACAGTAAGTAGACCCAATATATTGTCGTTATAACTTTTTTGTCAAATCTGTACCATTATTGATTACTGTGATATTAATATTATTATGTCAATATTAATCAATATTATTGAGAGTTGTTATGTAAGAGTTTAAATGTGTGCTTAAACTGAACACAAACAATATTGTTGGAGCACACACACACTTTTCCCACGCTAATAATTTCATTTTTTGGTACCTATATATATTACAAATGTTGGAGGTGGGCATGGACATGGATATGTGCAACACTACCAAAAATAAAGATTTTCAATAGATAAACATTTGATAAACACTCATCATACCTATTACATTTATGTAATTGGCCACAGATAATATTAATTTAAATTTAAAATATTTTGTTTATTTTCAGGCCTGCCCATGCGATCGGCTTCGCAGCGATGACGAGCGCCACAGGGCTCAGTATACTGTACCTGGGCGTGAACCCTTTGACGGCGGCCCTGGGAGCTGGCAACTTGGTACTTTACACTTCTGTCTACACTCCCATGAAGAGGATGTCTATACTTAATACTTGGTTGGGATCTATTGGTGAGTGTATATTTATAAAAACTCTTTTTTACTATCTAATATATAACACAATCTATACATAATATGCGTCCATCATAATGCTATCTCTGACAGGTATTGTCACATGTAAAAAATATGTATTTCCAGACTGGAATTGATAATTTGCAAATGTACTGTAACAGTTTTCACTTACATAAGATATTTAAGCAAATAACCATACCTGTCAATGTTCAATATATTTTCAATGTGTAACTTGAGTGTGATGGCCACTACAACAAGGATGTTGTCATTTACTTTGAGTTATGATGGAACTGAATATTTATAAATTCATTAATGACTTGGGAAATAAATGTAACACAATATGATTGTCCGCAGTTGGTGCAATCCCCCCGCTAATGGGCTGGGTCGGCTGTACCGGCAGTCTTGATGCTGGCGCTCTGGTGCTAGGAATGATTCTCTACTCTTGGCAGTTTCCACATTTCAATGCTCTGTCTTGGAACTTGAGACCGGATTACTCACGCGCTGGGTATAGAATGATGGCGGTTACTGACCCAGGTAAACGCAGCTCTGCGAAAATTCTGCCTCCACTCAACACATATCAGACTCAAAATAATACCTAAAACCCAAATATATATTCGGCCTGTTGTACAATTTGTCTCTGTATAAAAGATCTAATCATGGTCGTATCGGCCTAAAGACATTAAATGTTGACCCTAACTCCCATAATCCTCTCTCCCCTATATTACACAACACAATTGAAAACAAAAAATGGTAATTTGGAGTAAAAGTATAATTCCAAGTTATACCATAGTGATCTGTGGTGTATTCAAATAGAATACCAGTACTTATAGGTATTAAGTTACAAATCCTATTTTCCAGCCTTATGCAGAAGAGTGGCCCTGAGACATACAGGTGTGATCACCGCGACCTGCCTCGCATCGTCATACCTCGATGTTACCAACATGTGGTTCGCGATTGAATCTTTGCCTTTGAATATGTATTTTATGTACTTGGGTAAGTATTGAAATAATTACAATAATTTTGGTTACAGTCGTAGTCCAATCCTACCACCGTTCTTTACCAATGAGTTTTTCTACCTTAAATCTACTAGTCAGTTTCCATAAATCGCCAGTTTTCCCTTTTCTACAAATGTAACGAGATTTGAAAACGCGTAATTATTCTATTTCAGCATGGGAATTCTACAAAAAATCTGACAGTGGAAGCTCTAGAAAACTATTCAGATTTTCACTTATACACTTGCCAGCACTAATGTTGTTGATGTTAGTCAATAAGAAGTACTGGAGCACGACAGACACCCAGGAACAAACGGACGTGGTGAAGATTCCCGACCACAAGGCGCCTGACACGAAGAGGATATCAGTTCTACCCAGAGGACCAGTCGTGGCCGCACAGGACTCCGAGTTACCACCGGTTTAATCTACATGGACGTAGATATAGTATTTTGTTGTAAATAATGTACAATTTAATTATGTGATTTATTTAGAGTGCTTGTAAATAATACAATCAACCGAGAGATTTTTATTGTTATTGTCACAGAACAGTATTGTCATGTAATGTATGTCGTTATTAATTTATTTACAGACTGTATGGGTTATGCAGAATCAGACTAAAGTAGCCAATTGGCTACAATATTTACTATACAACTGATATCATTTCTGTATGTTCTCTATAAACTAAACGATTTAATCAATACCTTCCCTTTATACTCATTTTATGGATTTCCTAACCTTTTGTAATTGGATAAATCATTAAATATTGATCAAGTTCTGTGATTACATGTCAAAGTTAAAGCAATACATGTTATATCATTAATAATTAGTAGAACGGCTGTAGTTCCTCTATTTTTTGTCGGCAATAAATGAAATATGCAAATAATAAATCCTTACATTTATTTCTCATTATAATTTAAAATACAAATTTCACTGGAATTTAAAGTAAATCTACATACATACAAACATTCAGACCTGATTTTGAACTCATGCTAAGACGGACGTTGTGAACAACCAAATTAAGTTAACTCTATCGCGAGCCGTGCCCGGCAAATGAAACCCGTTTGATTCCAAACAATATCAAATTTGTATTCTTCAGATGCTTATTTCCTGAAATGAAAAGAATATAATTAAGAAGTTTGTTGAAACTGTCTGTTTTATGTGGCTGACGGTGGGTAATCATGCAAGATATATGAAATATTACATTCATTTAAATGTACTTACCTACCTATAATCGATATATTTTTTAGAATCGGTCAGTAGCTCAAGACAACACCTCTGAAAGTGTTGTGTCCGCGGTAAGGTTCCTAGAGCTCCTCAACAAAACTAAGCTGGCAACACGCTACTGATACTATGGTATCGCAAGCGTCTATCTATAGATTAAACTCACAGCTTACCATCAGTGCCGTTAGCAGGAACATTGTCGACAACGTATTCGAAAACGTAACTCGCGAAATGTCAAATTTGCCATACTAATTTTTAGTTCCACTTTTCACCGCCGCAGCGCTGTTCATTTTCCAATACAAAAATAGTCGAAGGCGATACGAAAACGTTGTCGACAATGTTCCTGCTACCGGCACAGGACTGCTTTAAAATTTCGTAGTATGTAAAAAGCCGAATCCGGCTAAGAGACAAATTAAGGAGAAGTATTCGTCTATTTTAGGGTCAGCAACGTCATTAGGTCGGCCGTATGCTTATTTGCCACCTTAGTGGTAACCCTACATAGTATAAAACAAAGTTGCTTCCCGCTGTCTGCCCTATGTATGCTTAAATCTTAAAAACTACGCAACGGGTTTCCGTTGCGTAGTTTTTAAGATTTTTTATGTTTACTAGCGTTTGCTAGTAAACATAAAAAATATATACTGGTGAAGTATACTGACTTGGCCTTTTTGGGTGAGCGTCCGTGTTCCCGGCTATCGTCTCGCGACCGCTTGTTCCCTTTATGGTCGGAGTGCTTCCTGTCTCCCTTACTCCCGTGGTCGCGCCCGCTCTTGTCCCTAGACTCCTTGCGGTCGCTCGAGTGGGACGACTTGTGGTGCCTGTCACGGTTCTTTGAAGGACTATGCAATGGGAATAAATATGATTAAAAAACTCGGAAGTATTAAATGTCGACAACATAACAATAGTAAAAAAATAGTTTTGAACGGATAGCGGCGCGCGACTAGCTCTTACAAATTTGTATAAATGTAAAAGTGCCAGTCTGGCTTTTATATGATCTATTTACAGTTATACTATACCAATTAGCATTAAATTTGTGGGGGACCTTCCTTGAAACCGAGAGAAAGGAATCATGGTCATACATAACATATTTTTTAATACCAACCTGCCACTACTATTTTTAGACGGACTCTTGTGATTGGAGCTCTTGTGGTTGCTAGAACTTTTGTGGTTGCTGGAGCTCTTATTACTACTGGAACTCTTGTTGTGGGAACTGGAGCTCTTATGGTGACTCTTATCGTGTTTGCTCTTTTTGCTCCTTCCTTCGTCTGGTTCATACCCGTGGCCGCGTCCTGCCTTGCGCTTGTGATCGAAGTCGTCACGATCGTAGATTCGTTCCTTCTTATCCTCCTCAGCCGCTTCACGTTCCAGATCTGACCAGTCCTTGCCGGATTCCTCGTCTTCCTCTGAAACAGTGTAAAATTTTATGTTAAGCAGGGGCAGTTAATATGAAGTTGAAAAAAGATTAAGGGGCCTTAACTGTGTTGTGTATTTAATATGTTAATTTTTGAAAGAAATGCACAGCTTTACACATAACCTAAAAGCGCAGGCGCATGTGACAAACTTAAGCCGCAAGCTCAAACAGTCCAGAATTAAAACTCTTGCTTAGTTCCTTACTGCTTCCTTTCAGACACTTCTAAACCGGATTTCACACATTACAAACTCCATTCCAACATACCTTCACTGTCGCCCGAAGCGTCAGACTCATCGGACGCTTCAGAGTCGTACTCCGACCCGTCATCAGATTCTTCTTCAGACTCTACATCCGTTGGTTCATACGCGTCATCTTCTTCTTCAGATTCTTCATCCTGAAGTTATTTTTAATTCGTTAAATTATAATAACGCGCCAATAATATTAATTTGCAAGTGATGGTATTTCCGTAGCAATCTATAGTGTAAGTTAAGTAAGACGCAATCTTTACATATATTTACGATTAAAATCATTAATAAATATTTTAAGTGTGCACTTGGAGGCGGAAACTAGTGTCGATTTAGTTGTACAAAATCACCAAACTAAACTAATTTGACAGGAGTAAAAGTATTGCCATCCTTATTTAAGCCCGCACATGAAAAAGGGATAGCATGAATTTTTAGTCCTGTCAAATTAGGTTAATTTTGTGATTTGGTACAACAGAATTGGCACCATTGTCAAATTACTATTGTAATATAAATGATTAAGATTGGGGTTCACCTGTGCAGCATTCTCTTCATCCGACTCCGGATCGAGGAAGGACCAGCCGCCGTTGTCGAAGAAGCCCTCGATGTCGTCTGTGATGGTCTTCATTACTTTCGTCCAGTTCAGAGACTGTATACCTTCTGAGTAGCGAATGTCGCACGAGCTGTAATATATGTGTTTCATGTAAAATAATGTTCTATCTATTTGGGCTTAAATATTGTCGTTCATGGACAATTTTAGGGCGAAATGGAATCTCCTGTGAGTTTTGTACTCTAGTAGTAATGCTGCTAGAACAGAGTCCTCATCAACGACAGGTTCGGCAACGCGTTAGTGATAATGCTAGCGGCTATAGGCTACGGTGACTGCTTGCCATCACGTCGGTCGAACGCTTGTGTGTCACCTTAGAGGAATTAAAGACAAAAACAATTTCTTTAATTTCGACGTAGCTACCCTTATCGAACAGCTCTATAGAGTACAGAGCCTACATCGAAAGGCATGTATAGAAACGCCGCCATATCTTTTCCCCAAAATCACATGTCGCTAAGTAACAACGAATTTGATTTATGTTCATGAAGATTGGTTACAAGTTATAAGGTACAAAGTAATCACACAAGTATAACACTACTCACTTTAGCCATTCCTTGACGTGATCCAACATATTCATGGGCACAGCATTCACCATGGCCACTTTCTTGGCATAGTCCTTAAACACGAACACCATGTCGAAGTTCTTCAGGTGGAACTGCACTCGCTCAAAGTGGACCAACTCGACATCTTCAAGGGCTATGACGAATGGAGGCCATTCCGTCAGGTTCACCAGGGCTCCTGAGGTAGGTTGTAGGAGGACTGTGCTTCTGAATGGAGCACCGGGGAAGCCTAGTTCTCTGGAATATGTAAACATTTTAACACATTATTTCGATTTCACATAATAACGATCATTTAAATTATTTACTCAGTCAAAGTCTTTGTTACAACTTTTATACTGGGATAATGGGGATATTACACAATATGAGATAGATATGGGGATTCCATTACGCATTAAAAAATATGGCCATACACACTTGGCCCATAGAAGCAAATCTGATTCTATGTATAGAAAGGCTAAACTATTCAGCCAAGTTTATAAGCCTCTCACGGATTTGTCTATTATTCAGATTGCGAAATGGCTGAGAATTTTTCTTGAATCATTTCATGATAGATATAGAAGCTTTTTCACATATTTCTCACGGCTCGAATTTCGCCACCCATGGCACTAGTTAAATATATAGCTAGATGTACCTGAAGGGGGTGTCGAACTCGACTTCCTGCTTGGTCATGGCCTCGACTCGCTCGCAGAAGCTCTTGAAGGCCACCTTCAGCTTGTGACGTAGCTCGCGCTCGCTCTGCTCGGCCGCGAGGTCGTCACGATCGTGCATGTGTTGATGCTTGCCCAAGTCTGTCGTTATCTCGCCCACCTCCGTGTAGAATTGAACGTCCACATGCTTCTTTTTACCTGTAATTATTCAGAAATTGCTATAATGCAAGGGTCCATACAAAGAGGTAGGCAGAGGTGTTACAACACCCACTTTCCACCGAAGATAATTTGGTGCCAACGTGACAGATAGTGAGTCCGTCGCCGACTCTTAAGCACTACATAGGTTCTTGAATTTCTTCTCTGGCGTATGCAGGTTCACTCGCGATCTTTTCCTTCACTGTAAACTCTTCAACACTCATGGTGTGACTGTTTGCTAAATTAATTGATCCAGTACCGGTGGGAACCGAACTCTTGCGTCGCTAGATTATTAGGCAACACTTCATACAACAAGGCCACAAAGGCTCTGTTTTGAATAAGAACATGTAAAATAATATTAATAATTGTGGACTCCATAAGCCATAAGTCAGCCAAATCTTATGACAACACATAAGAAGACTTTTAGTAATGTGCGTAGTGCGTGCCAAAAGAATAGATAATCACTCGAAAAAAATAGGAAAAAGTTACAAATACATTAATTATCTAGAGTAGGATTGTATTTTTAAGACAAAAAGAAACAATAAAAAAAATGTTTTACATACCGAACATAATAGCATGCTTCAAATGGAAATGTAAAAGTATGATCATCTCTCCGTCACAGGGTTGGAAGAATGCATTCTTTATATTGTTATACAGAATGTCCACTTTGTCCCCTCTAACCGATGTGAATCTAAAGCCATTTGTATGTGCCTCTAACGACCCACTCATTCTTTTCGTTACAATATTAGGTCTTATGTACAGGTCCTTTAGCTTGGGATTGCCTTTGCTCTGTGACATGACAAGGGTATCTTGTTTGACAAGATCTTCTTTCTCTCTCTCCTCTGCCTCTCGCGTTTTGAACTTCTTCTGAACTTCCTTGATGAGTCTAAAGCCCGTGTTGAGGTTAGAAGAGGGCGGCGATATCTCGCCTGGCTCTTTTGTATTTGTACTTCTATATGTTCTGTAACACAAAATAATATACATATTATTACCATGCTAACATGTATATTATCTGCTTGTTTTTTATCTTTTTACAAAAGTACATTAATTCTTATTTAAAAAAAGTTAAAATAAAAAAATTCTTTGTACCATAGGTCTTTTGCTAAAATATTATCTATAGGTCACCTTCCTTATAAAATAACAAACAACTAAATCAGAATTCCATTCAGGAGCTATGATGCCACAGACATACAGATACATATACAGACGTTTAACGTATATCACGCTTTTTATTGCGTCGGGAGTTAAAAAATAAAACACTCACACTTCCTTAACGAATGTAGCATCAGGTTGTGAGTAATTGCCTCCTTCGTTCCTGCCCATAGTGGCTCCAGGGTGGAAGAAGTTTATCCTAAGGTACGTGTAGTCGCCCTCGACTGACTGGGAGATGTTCTTGATTGTTGAAATGTGGAATGGGACTGGCACGCCGAATATCGGCAATATAACTGTCTCGTACTTACGATCTGTGGGAATTGTTTGGTCATATTACGAAAGTGGTATACAAGCATACGGCCTGGCCATAGTTCACCGTAGTCTATCAACATCGATGTATATTGATTGGATTCACTGTGCTAGCAGAATAAGGGATTTTGATTTAACATTGTACAAAAATTGTCAAGAATACTTATGAATGCCAATAACAAAATCATCAATACATCCAAACCATATCTACAACATTTTTTACCAATTTTTTTTTGTTTGATTTTGTGATTGATTTATTCAACATATCTATCTCAGTTTTTAGTAAATAATGCTGAGTAAGATTTGATGATTTAAACTATGACAAATACAATTTTCTTAAAAAGAAATAAGATTAATCATTACACTTACCAACATATAACTTGAGCTCCTTAACCTCATTCTCCCTGGGCATTTGAGTGACAGACTTGTAAGAAACGGTGCTCTTTCGTATTTTCTCGCTGTCTTTCCCGCTGGACTGCTTCGCTAAGCGTTCTTTCGCTTTCTCATTGAGCGTTATAGCCAATTCCCTCTGATGCTCCTTACGTTTCTCCTCGGAGGAGTGTTCCGTACGTAGCTTGGACTCTATAACGGCTGTTCTTTTTCCTCGGCCTGTAAAATATTGTGTTGAGAAATGTGTGGAGTGGCTTTGAAAAGTAGCCTTTTACTGAGTGTGCATAGTTTCAGAACCACATATTTATTCATCTCTCTTGAGCAAAAAATTTCATTTAAAAACTATTCACAAAAAACATTTACAGTTATAATAAAGAACATTTACAATGATAAGAAGAATATTAACTTTTATCACAATACAATAAGGATACTTTTCATACACCCAATATATAGTTCCATTTGAAATCAGTTACTCACCTCCATTCTCTGTCCATCCATGGTTCCATGTAAGTAAATAAAATTATATAATTAACAACAAATTCAACTCATTATCAGCATCATATTATTACAACCCTTAATAGAATATTGATCTTCTACAAAAGGATATATTAGATAGAGTACAGTAGAGTAGCACTAATTTTGTGTTATTGAAAACATTGTTTTCAGAGTTGTCTTATGATGTTAATATCACTATCACACTCAAATTTAAAATTACAACTCAGGTTATAGAGTTAATAATACGCCCAGTAATAATTGTTTTAAAAAAAAATATCACAATCAAGCATAGAAAATAAGTTTTCTTCCATTCCTTTAAAAGTAAATTGCACATAAATAATTAGGGCCACTGAAGCTACCACTCATATCATTCACGTAAATTTGTAAAATCGTTAAATATTTACAGTATTGTAAAATAATAAGAATAATAGGCCAATGCTAATTCTTGATGAATTAAATCTTTGAATTAAAATGCACTTGCCGCGAAGAACTCTTAGATAAGATATGATCTTATCAAATCAAAATTCATTTATTCAGTCTAGGCCCTAATAAGGCACTTATGAAGGTCTAAATTACCACCATCATTTTCCAAAACCATATTTAACTAGAAGACGAGATCCCTATCGCATCTCTCGATGACCCATTGCATTAGTATAACAAGTGGGTAGATTTTTAATTAAGATGATTTCTAATGATACATTTATTTAAAATGTTTCAATTGTTTATCATTGGATGGAAATTGGAATATGTACAGAAAGAATTGTTGGAACATGTGGAAAGTGTCACGATGTCATATCAACAGATCTACAGTTCCAACTGCAAGCAGTGGGCAGTGTGTCACCGATAGCATTCGCATTATACCTTATAATATACACAAGATAGTGTCGCATCTGCCTATTATTCATTATTATGACAGGCTAGTAAGATGATTGTTTGTCTTATCATACATTGTCAAATTCGATGTTGGCAAATTACATAAGTAAGCATGTAAAACCCAAATGCAATTTTGGCCAACAATGCCCTAATAATACATGGACCTTTAGTCTAGTACAAAATCCATGAAAATAGTGTCCAAACTTGAATGAAACTTATTGTATAAATCTAAATAAATTAAAATTCAATTTTATTTTAAATAAATTCAATTGCATCAATCACATTCACATTTTGTTGTGTATTAGCACCGGACACTTGTGAGCTCAGACCTTAAAGTCCATGTATTATTAGTTCAGTGTTGTCAAATGACATGAATGGTGTCCTCACCAAGTATTTCAGTCTTGTTTTCCTTCTCCTCCTCCTCATCCTCGTCATCATCCTTGAGGAAGATGCCAATGTTTTTTATTTTCTTCTTGGACTGTGTGAGCAATGATGCTGGCTGTTCTTCGTTTACTAATACTGTGTCGCCTATGAACAGGGCATATGTCTGGAAATAAGAAATTTGTTATATATTACTACAATGCCGGTAGATATCCGTACAGCCTGACGGTAAGTCGTTGATAGCAGTGCATCAAAATCAAAAAAGAAGTTTATTCAGATTAGGCCCTAATAAGGCACTTATGTATGGTGGCTTGTTTGAAGCCACCACAGAAACATAACTACATGGAACTTGCATAAAGTGGTTAGTGGTTACTATTCCACAAGGTGGTAGTACCTACGAAGTTGCAATTTGGAGGAGATCTTATTGTGCCTTAACTCTCTACAAGGAGCAGTGCAAACCAAAATAGATACTACATAATTTACATAGGGCTGTAAAACACTTGCCTTCCCTTCCTTGTCCGTGGCTGAACTGTTGGTCAAATTAGCCAGGCCAATGTTAATGTTGAATACCATACCCTTTCTGGCTACTACAGATGTTTTGGGGCCTATGATGATTGAACTTTCTCTAAATTCTATACCCATTGCAAATCTGAAATTAAACATATATTAAACATATTTTTGTTTGCTAATTCATCTACAAATAATTAAGATATGTTACTCAGAGCCAGTGTAGCATTTGAACAGTTAAATTATTTATTTAATAAGAGATTACATTACATACAAAAAGACATACTATAATATAATTACTTATCAATTATTAATATAATTTACCATATTAATATTGGTACTTATAAGAACAAAAGTGACATCTTTGCAGGACTATAGAACAAATCCCATAAAATTTTAAGAAGAAGCTTTTAATGACAGGAGATAATATTGAATGAATGCAAACAGCTTTTTTCATGAACTAATTCACTTTTCACTTACCCAAATGTCTTTGTGAGATTATCAACCAAATCTGGTTTTTCTTTCTTTGCCAGTTCCAAGCCAGCCTCATAGACAGATGACAACTTGACTCCAGCAACAAGGCGCTTCATAACTTCCTCCTCCAAATTTAATAAGAAATTGTAATTGCTCTGAATTTCATCCGTAGGGTTGACCAGCAATGTACGGACAATATTTGAACAATAAGACTTGTATCTTGCTCCTAGGGAACAGACTATAGCACCAAAATGTAGATGGTTTTTGTCTGACACTGCACTGAATTTAAGACTATAGTTCCCTCCAGATTGAATGATAGGTGGATAGCACATGTCCACTTGGCTTGTGTCCACCCCAGTTACATATTTCTTGTCCGATATTGCAGCTTCCACTCCTTCTGCGAGTTTCAAGTGTTTTACTTTCTGTTGGAAAAAGTGTTTTTTTAAGTATGGTTCAATTCTTTGTTCCCTATTAAGACATTTACCTTTACAGATGCTTTAGTTCATCATATGATGATCATGCATACAAAGTATCATGCACCAAAGTTGCTTTATGGTCATATTCAAATAAGTATTTTGTAATCATTTTAATGCTTCTTAATACAAAAAAATATTTCTATCATTGGCTTTAAAGACTTAGTTTAATCTCACCTTATCAGAATCAATAATTTCCATAATTTGATCTTTCAAGTATTTTGTAAACACATCTACTGTAACCATACAAGCTTTTTTAACTGTCAATATTTCGGGGTCCTCTTTAGATGCCATTAGGAGAGCGACAGATGAACTTATATCTATATTTTCAAACTTTTCTGCCTTCATAGCATTTTTCCAACTTTCGCAAAACTCTCCTGGGTAATTGTCTTTTAAGAAAACACCTAGGTTCTTGCCAGATTTTGATTTTTTTATCTCTTGTATAAGTTTATTGAAGTTTTCCTTGTCTTTATCATTCTGTAATATAAATATATATGACATACATATAGAAATTGTTTTCTGACCTAAATAAAATATATAATTGAATATCCACTACTAACCAACTAATACTTACTCTATCTCTAACTAGCAGCTTCACTGGTGGTAGTTCTGTGTCTTCTTTTCCATTTTCAATTTGCCTCAAGAATTCAATTTTCTTTTTACTTGCCAGAAAACACATGCTCTGCTCGGTGAGAACAGTTATTGTATCTGGCAACTCATATCCAAACAGCCATGTCTATGGAAAAAATAATTGTATGTAACAAACTGATAGTACGTGACAAATGCAGCATTGTTTCACTTTCACTCAATAGTACCTACCATCTTAACATAAATGTGTAGGCTAATATCCTCTGCTCATACCTAATACAGACTTAAAATACATACTTTTTTTTCCTTTACTGACGAACTTGTGATGTGATAAATGTAGCAAGTTTAGAAAATCAAATATGTGCACACCACACCATTGAGTCCAAAAGCTCACACTCATTATGCAGATGCTTCATTTGAAGTCTAAAGACATCTATATTGGAAGTAACAAACATATGTAATTATGTATAAACAAAATGTACGCTACTTAGTAGAAAATACCTAGAAAATATATCAACAAATAGGACCTTAGTTCTCATCCTATGGCAATATTAGCACCTTGATTGACCAACCAATACAAAACTGCTTGGTACAAACATACACAGCAAAATAAAATATAGAGGTATAATGCATTAAACGCGGAGTTAAGACATGAGAGCATTTTATACATCAAAGATATGGAGAACATGTTAATGTCCAAAGCACATGGAGTTCAATAATATACGCACATACCTGTAGAGCTGTTGATTTGCTGTAGAGAGTATCCTCGTCGACTCCTACACACGATACCAGGCAATCAGCCTTTGCCAACGCATCATCACTCTTCGAATCCGCTGCCGCAGCCTGTAAAGTGAGTTAGTTGTAATCCCCAGTCCACTAAAAGCATTTTGTAACACAAACGGAAAATAACCAACCTTCCATGCTGCGTACAGCTTTTTCATGCGCCGATAGAACGTCTCCTTATCAAGGGATATATTAGACATAATGTATAAAAGTATTTAAAACTAACTATTAGCAATATCTTAATTTACAACGCCGACAAGCCAGAAAATCATCCGCGAATTTACGAACATTACAGCGCTTTGACAGCAAACATAAATGGCGGGCGTCGGTCGGTCAGTCAATTCCATAGACTGAGTAAACTCTTTTCTGGTTTTTCATTATGGCAAACAAATCTTGTTCGTGGAGAATGTTTGCCAGCATTGATTCTACATGAAGTAGGATATGAATTTAGTTTTTGGCGGGAATCAGGCGGAGCGGTTCATTGGCGGAATAGCTGTATTAAAAGCTCGTCGCCATTAACTTAAAGAAGAAGAAGAAGAGATTTTTTTTCCAGTGTCAGTGTCAGTATAAATGTACACAGTTAAACACAAGTAAAGTATATAGATGTTACAATTGGGCAGAATTGTTGCAATTTTTTGTTGCTATTACTGAATACGGCTTTTCGGTGAAGTAATTTATAATTTAATTATGTTCAATGGGATACTCCTGGCCAAAAGGCCAGTTACCGCGCCTGTTTGGATGTACTGCTATGCCTGTATAGATTGTCTCCAGAAACTCCCAGATGCGTTACAATGCATGACACCTAGGCATTTTATTGCAACAAAAGATTGAGATCTTGATAAAAAATTATATTACTCTCGATACAAAATTAGTCTTCAAAGAGGATTGATTGCCATAGTTAGGAAGAAGAAGTATTGACGTGACATTTGTCGTTGGTATTTTCCTCAGAATAGGACTATACTCGCGAGCTGAGTCCTTATTCTGATGTATTTTCCTGTTAGGTTGACGGTTTGGCGCTCTTGGGTTCATTTCTTATTTAAGTGTATTATCTATGGTTTTGTTATTATTTCATTCAAAAGGTATATTAACTATGTTCAAGAAAATACAGCTGTGTTTTAGTGCTGCTGCAATAGCGATAGTTTCGCTATCGATAATTTACCTAGAAAAATAGTCAATAGCGACAATAGCGCGAGTAGTCCTATTGAAAATATCGACATTCTGCAATACTATCAATAGTATCGATAGTGAAAATTAGGCGATAGTATTGACATTATCGATATTATCGATACTATCGATGATATATCGTCGCGTTTCGATAGTAATTATAGTTTTGCTTTAGTAACTATCGACTTGTTTTCAATACTGTCGATTGGGAATAAAATGACACCTGGTGAGTAACACAGGGACAATCTAGTAAAAGTAATTTATCAATGAACTGCGTATGTAAAATATTATGAGTGATGTGATAGATGAACCATGTAATCACCGGCTATATCTTATGAGCAAGTAATAGCCGATTCTATATACGATAGAGAAATAATATCGTTACTTTGGATAGGGCAATAATATCGATTGTGTTTCTACTGCTACCATCGATACTATTGATCTTTAGTAATAGTATTACTTATTTTTATCAATCGATACTATCGATTGTATCGTAAAAAGTCGATAGTTTCGATAGGATTAACGATAAAGTAACTGATTTTCGAGGTCACGATAGTATCACGAATCACGATTCTGTCGATAGACTATCGCTATCGCAACAACACTACTGTGTTTTTGTTATGTATCAATGTATGTTATTGTTTATTTCTTTTGCTGGAGTTGCCGGAAATCAAAGTGTTGGCCAAGAGAATACAACCAAAACAAAATACTGTTGATACCACTGTATCTTGCCACAGCAATTGTTAAAAAATGCAGAAAATAACATCGGCAGAACTTTCTAACTTGTCGGTTAGTGTAATAAAAAGATTGACCCAGAACCGTATAGTAACAATTTTGGATTTTTTAGAAGAGAACGTTGAAAAACTATCAGGCATAACAAAATTAAACCTACCTCAAATTTTATCTGTAAGAAACGAAATATTTGTGAAGTATTCAGCACCATTAGTAAATGGAACCTCTCTGCTTGTCCAAAGCTTAGTAAACAGGAAATTAATAAGCACTGGCATAGAAAGGTAATAAACACAAACAATTATGGTAATACTAATACCTAACCATTACCACACAATATATATAATATGTTTTTTCCACTTTGCCCCTGCACTTTTATTAAGTACCTACCTAATCAAATATTAATTTAATTGTTTTAGTGTGGATGGCTTACAAGGAGGTGGCATTCCCGTTGGATTTATTACAGAGATATGTGGTCTAGCAGATTCTGGCAAATCCCAATTATGTTTTCAAATTGCTATAAATGTTGTAAAAAGCAGCAATGATTCCATTCTTTATATAGATACCAAAGGTGACTTCTCAGCTGTTAGAATACAGAAGATATTAGAAGCATATAAGTATTCACATAAGGTGAAAATATGACTTATGAATATTACTCCTTACTCATTTTAATGGCACTTGATAATGATTCACTCATGAGTGATGTACCCCTGGTGTTGCAAGCATCCATAGGCTATGGTTACCGCTTATCATTAGGTGGGCTGTATGCTAGTATGCCAGACAAAAAAAAATGGGACAAGTATCTTATTTATTTTAATTTATGCATATTTTTTAATTAATTTCCATTTATTATTCTCTTTAATGTCTTTGTGTATTAAGTGTTATTAATTAAATAAACAAACATATTTAAAATTACACATATTTTTTTTAAATAATAAAGTATTTGAATAGCTTTGCTTATTTATAGTTACTGTGATTGCTTAATTTGCAGATGCTTATTTAAATAAAAATATATTTTATTGCTATATATTGTTGTTATACTGCATGAATTTTTGCAGAGAAAAAGATTGATAATAAATACAAGATTCATGTTAGCTGTTCCAAACAATAGCTTTTCTTTTGTTTCAGGATATGGCACTGATAATGTATAAAATAAGAGTTATTCACTTATGGACTATGGGTGAAGTAGTGGAATTATTAGAATGTCTGAAGGATAAGACTTTAGTGATAGAGAACTTAGCACTAATTATAATAGACTCACTGCCGTGCCTAATGTTCCAACATATTGGTGATGAGAGCAAGGTTGGTGAGTATTTAAACATGTATCAAAAAGTATAGGAGTTTGTAGCACACTGGAAGGAAAAAGAGTCTTAATAAAAGGTTTTTTTCAGGCTTATCATATTTGAATACATTAGTCAACCATGCAAGGTTTCTTTGTAGAGAATTACATTTAGCAATGATTTGTGTAAATGTATTAACAAGATGGGTGGAGCAAGGGGTTGGTGATATTGAAGGTAATATTTTATATTATACTCGCTGCCCGCCCTGGCTTCGCACGGGTAGACATTTATCAAATAGTATAATATAATATAGCCTATGTTACTCAGTGATAATGTAGCTTTCTAATGGTGAAAAAATTTTTGAAACCGGTCCAGTAGTTTCGGTGCCTATTCAATACAAACATACACACAAAAATACAAATCTTTCCTCTTTATAATATTATTATTATTATAAGTACAGAAAAGTGGCAAACAAGTGTACAGCCCACCTGATGGTAAGCAGTCACCCTAGCCTATAGCCGCTTGCAATGCCAGGAATATCACTAATGAGTTGCCAACCCTGTTGTTGATGAGGAATTACTGTGCTGGCAGCATTGCTAATAGCCCTGTGTATTCTCGTGGAGCACTGGCAACCTTAAGGCGGAGGAACAGTCCCCAGTCAGGCGACTCCAATATTAATGAGAAAACTCACGGGAGATCCTAATTCACCCTACCTCTCTTTTTTAGCTCATGGTGTGATTATTCACTGTACTTAAGCTTACAAAAACTCATTGGTACAGGCTGGGATTTGAACAGGGCCCATCAGATGACAGACCGTCCTTTCAAACACAAGGCCACCACAACTTAAACACCATAATGTATAGGAGTCCTTTCTGTTGAGGACTTATGCCGCCAGCAGCATCAGGTCTCAACACTGCCAGTCCTGTTATTGCTTAAAGTGGTCTAATTATATTGATTTGATTTAATTATGATGGACCCATTGATATAGGCTGACAAATCCAATTTTAGGTGGTCATGTTGCCATCATAGCACCTCCTGTTAATAAAAAAATATTGATTCCTTAATATAATTAAATTGAATTTTAGTAAAAATTATCATTTCAGATGATCGAGAACCTTCCACAATCAAAGAAAACTATACTGAAACAAGAAATCGATGCCTCGGAAAATACTGGCAACATATCCCTGTTTCAATTTTGCTCTTAGAAAAAAAATCAAGTAAAGAAGAAACAATAACACATAGCTTTGTTACAATATCTCTGATGAGATCAAATACTTTTGGTTCCAAGAAGTGTGTTGTGAAAGAAAGACAGTGCATATTAAAAATAAGTGCTTTTGGTGTAACTTAAAGTTATTTCTTTATTAAAATAAATGTATAACACTGTTTCTAAAACGTTTAAATTACATAATATAAAAGCGTTCATTCCTATGGACTGTATTGGGACTAGAAGAAATGTGTAAATTTATAACGGTTTTGCACGAACCACAGAGTACATAACCACTATGTTTTATACTATACGTGCTATTCTGATACATACTCTATCCTCTGATTATATATTTAATCAAAGCTCACCTGATATATTGAGTAAACATTTTCATAGTGATGTTCAGAGTTTAGTCGTGGTCACCCAACCACGTACTCACCATATATTTGATTTCCGCTCCCGCCGTCGCGCCGGCTCCCGCCAAAAAGGGATATAGGTAATTGCCATAACTTCTTCTTCTTCTTCCTAAGTATGGCAATCAATCCCTTCAGGGACTATTTTTGCCAGTGTCGAGTGTTAGAGAATTTTCATGTTGCAAAATTTCTCGTGTTTGCCGCATTAAAATGCCTAGTGTCATGCATTCTAACGCCCAATGGAGTTTCTGGAGACAACCCACGGCAGTAGCAGATCGTAACACGCCTTTAGATTAGAGGTAACCTATTGACCAAAATGATAAATCACTTAACCCAAAAGTCGTATTATGGCATTATTTCCAATGCTCCTATAAATCAGTCACTAAATGAAACTTTACTGCACATATCGACACCAAAAATACACATTAAAGATCACTATAACACAATTTACGACACACTGGAAAAAACTCTCAACCGCTCCGCCTGATTCCCGCCAAAAACTCTGCCATAACTTAAAACAGAAACTCACAGCTATTATTCTTTACTATTGTTTTGCCCGGGTAGGAAAGTCTATGGTTAGGTAATAGGTACGGTCTCATTTATTTGACAATTCAATTGACATTAGACATTCATTCATTCTGTTCTTTCACTTGAACGCACGCCTGACGGGCGATGCGTATTGTACTGTGATGGCTCTTTTTATCACTTTTGTAAATTTAACATTTTTATGATATTTGTGCTTAGTCTCCTTCGTAGTGTAATCTAATTTAATTTATATTTATCTTGTTATATTAAAAAAATGGCGAATCAAAATAATAAAACCGTTTACAGGCTCGTATTGACTGGAGGTAAGTGGCGATTTATTTTATACTCTAGCATATTGTTTATTTTTGTGCCATGCCTGAGTCGGTATTACTTATCAAAATCTATATTTTCCTTGCATTATAAAAATATATCTGGCATTGATAAAAATTACATATTTGTGAAAAAAAATAGGATTATTATACCTATAAATTCAGCACGTGGGGATCTTTACGGGTTGACTGACTACGTATTTTTCTCGGCCAGGACCTTGCGGCGGTAAAACCACGGGACAGTCTCGTCTCTGTACGTTCTTCGAGAATTTGGGATGGAGGGTGAGTTCAATATCTTATATTTTGATTAAGACTGGCTTGGCTAAGAACACGGCGTAAGTATTTTATTACATTGAATGAAACTAATTTATGATTATAAATTAAAAATCAGTCTAATATACGTAAATTTTGTGGTTATACCTACTGAAATTTTCAACATTTTATGTACTAAATTGCAATTTTGAAAACATTACTCACTGTAAACTGCCAAGATTTATTTAGTGTTTTTGGGTTAGGAAGTGTAAGCTATTAAAAATATCTTGAAAGGTACTTGTTTTGGTCCCCTTGGTTATGGCCTCTCCCAATGGAGATGCAGTAAGACACCGTTCCACGTTGTGTTTATTTCCAGGTGTTCCGGGTGCCGGAAACGGCTACCGTCCTCCTCAGGTACGATGTGATATATTCACAAAATTGACACTGGGCATGTTGCAAGAGTGTGTCAGTATTTTAAATGTTTACAATGAATCTTGTAACTAGAGTCTGATGAAAAATTAGTTCTAGCACAATTATGGTCTTTATTATTCCAAGTTATTGCATTTTCCATTCAAAGATCCATTTTGTAATCTATGATAACTTTATAAGTTTTATCCATTAAATTCTTTATGTAATGACAATAAATATGGGCAATGTTAAAATTGTTTTTAGGTTACAGTACTTCTCTTAATTACATTGAAAAGTTTGCTTACAAAATAATTGGCTAAACATCTTAACATAAATTGTTTACCAATAATTGTAAAGACCTGTTTGCGTTGCTTATAGTTTAAAAACTGTAAACCTTTTGTTGGACATGCACAGTGCAAATGCTGTAATATTCGGTTGAAAGCTTTGAAATGAGTTCATGAAATAAAAATGCAGATGGTTATTCTATGCCGAGTGGAATGAGCATCTGATTAAAAATGATATTGTTGAAATTAATAAATTGAATTATCTTGTGTGAATGTAACTGCAATGTATCTCTTTCTATTACAGTGGTGGTGTGAAGTTTGCAGACCTAACCCCAGATGAAGGTATGTAGTTTTTTTCAGTATTCATTTGCAAGCTATGAGACACATTTCATACACACTGTGTTTGAAGTTAGACTAATCATTTTAAGCCCATATTGGAATACCAAAAGAGCTTTCTTGATGCAACATCAGATTAAATAAAAAGGTAATTTGAACTTTGCGAACGCGTACGTGACGCCGGTTAAAACTGCGCCTTGCAGTGTACATACACACAGTTAC
Source organism: Falcaria lacertinaria (assembly GCA_951449985.1). Classification (NCBI taxonomy): domain Eukaryota; kingdom Metazoa; phylum Arthropoda; class Insecta; order Lepidoptera; family Drepanidae; genus Falcaria; species Falcaria lacertinaria. The sequence goes on from OX602111.1 coordinate 2,711,820, forward strand.
ACGCACACGCCTACAACGAATACACAGAAACTGCGTCTTGCTTACGCACAAGTGCTTAAAAAACCGGCTTCACTTCGATGCTCGCAAAGTTCCATCAACTTTTTTTATTTTATCGGAAGATGCAACTCATTGAATATACGTACTTGAACAGCCCATGCCGCTTTCCTGTAGTAGGTATGTGATATGGGTTCCATTGATTTAGTAGTTTTGCACGATTATATATTAATCACTTGCGTAATACCTCCTCTTTGAGCGATTTTTCTCTGCGTAAATGTAATCGACATGCCTATCTGCACCAAAAAGGCCGTTCTCAATATTCAAGCAAAAGGAAACATTTCTGCCGAATTTCACAGTAATTGGTTCGTGTTAACCGTGCAAAGATAAAAAGCAGACATATAGAGCTTCTTTCGCATGTATATGATAAGGAGTGCTTCACGAGGATACGCTGGGTTAGTAGTAATGCTGCTAGCACAGTGGTTCCTCATCAACAACGTGGTTGGCAACCTCTATTGATACCCCTGGTATTGCTTTAGGCTACGGTGACTGCTTACCATCAGTTGGGCCGTATGCTTTTGTGCCACCTTAGTGGTATAAAAAAGCATAGCATAGCAAGCAGAGAAGTATCGATTAATTAAGAAATTATAATAATAAACACAACTAGGGCAATAATGCGCCGACGTGGTGTACCTAATCGATTTATTACATTATTAGAAAAAAAAATCGTCAAATAATTTCCAATAGCCGCAACCTTTAAGTAATTTCAATATGCTAATATAATTTCCATCCGATATAACATGGACGTAAAGAAAGAAATAAACGGGTTGTCACGTTACACGCCATTTTAAAGCATATGCCTTTGTGCTACTGTATATTTTAACTTTAGAACCGATGTACAATGATCATTATGGCGTTCAACAAAAGAAGAATGCTTCTACTGGAAACCAAATGTGAAGGAAAGAGGATACGAACACCGACATTGTTGAAAGCAGTACCATTTATAAACACGTAACAATCTGAATTCTTGTACTGGTGGTGATCATACTAAAATCGTTTACAATAATGTCAACGTTTTAACCTACTTCTACGGTTTCTCGATTAGAATAAATTAATGGACATCATCCATGTTTAATAGAGATTTGTTCCAAATCTAAAAGTACCGGCCAACGCATTTTTTTTTGTATATTCTGTTAGAGCTTGTCCGTCTGAGCATTTATTACTATGGCACCAAAGTTGGACATTACAGGACATTTTCTTCTGTTTTAACTATTTTGAATTCCTATTTTCAACAAAAATGTATGAAAATTCTGATTACCGATCTCAAATAAAACCAACTACAATGGTCCCACAGGTTTGGTGAACAGAATATACAACAGGCACACTCAGATTTGGACCAAAATTGATGCTGCCCTTTCAGATACAACTAACCGAAGTACGGAAATGCCTAGTTGATCAGTATCTAAAACTTTTAGAAGGGTTATCGGTCATCGGTCTTCATTGTAGGTAATTGGCAAATAGATCATACCAGAAGATGACCGGAAACTTTAGGTGCCAGTAAGCGTGTTTACTATAAACTCTTGCCAAAACTTAAATCTCAATTTTTTTCCTCACCGTTATGTTCCGCAAATAGATACCTCTTTGTTACCCTTGAGCACCAATTTAAAACAGAAGCATTTTTATATCGAGCACTAATACAGTCTGAGTCTGTACTATATAATAAATCGATAATAAATTGATTAATATCTTAAAGAATGTAACAACATTAAAATTTAAAAGTTAATTAGGTACTTAATTAATTCCGCACGTGCGACTCTCTTAAATTTTAAATTATCCGAACTTGGACGTTCCTGACGTTCGTGAATCATTTATTAATTTTAACTTTCATTAAATCTACTTAAATTTATTGGTTGTTAGTCCTATTTGTAGTCGTGACAGAAATTTTTTGCTATTTTTTTCCTAGATTATCATTGAATCACACATAATATCATTACTGGTTGGACTGCAAAGTAATAAATAGTTCTGCCTTAATTTCTTCAATGCACAACGTGCCTGATGTTTTTCAATAAAACTGACGATATGTTGATCTTCTTTTGTCGACTGGCAAATAACCTCTAAACGTTAGTTAGCGTATGTTTTGGAGGTGTGACCGCTGCATGCGTAGAAAACACGTGGGGTAGGTCGACGATAGGATACATATACTTTCTGCCAACAAATAATATTTAGCGGCTAATACCTAATAGACAATTAGCAGTGCTGTTTGTTTATTTAAGACACATGATTTGTCTTTAACGCCAAATATAATAGATCACCGTGACTAGACGTTACAGATATAAAAACTGCGATAACCTCATGAAATTGTTTTAGCACACAGATAAAATATATGTACGATAAATTAAGATTAACAGTTTGTATTTAAAATTGAAACCGGCGCGGCGCCATGTGACCAATGACCACCGGCTATTAGTATTTTGTTGTATGCACTTCAAAGTGTATTTTTCACACTTGCTCCATCCATTTACGCTCGCACAGTTCTGTCATCTTGGACGACGACGGTATCATAATGTTCATTGCCAAGACGTAATAAAATGTTCTAAAGTCCAATGAGAAACGTTTGCTGAGTCCTATTAAAAATCCTCTATTTTGTTATGCAACATCAAATCAAATCGTGTTTGTAGTCAGTTACCCGGTTAATTTCGGATTTCAGTTTTGCCGGAGCGGTCACGTGCGTTGCGTTTATTTTTGTTTCCGTAGATTTCTTGATCGTTACGCCAGCTGAAGTTAATATCGTGGTTACAATTAGCTAGGGCAATATTGTTGAAATAATTTAAGAAAAATACATTCCCGACTTCGCCAAACAACTCATAGCGCATTTACAAAACAAGCAATTACCTACAAAGCAAACACAGTATGATAATGAAAACCTATGCATAGATATTGCTTTAATAATAGCATCGTCTCGACTCGTTTATGTTAGTGAAAAGCTGTTTAATCCATTACAGAAGGCATTTCTTTTACCATTCGTTTAATGTACTTATGAAAATAGAATTATGGGGACGCACGGGTTGGTTAATTCTTAGATTATAGGGCTTCGTGGCTGATGACACGTGAGTGTATATAATCTGTGTGACGTAGTATGAGTTCGTTCACGGTCACGTTCACGGCTCGCTGGAATATATAAGTTAATGTACCTTGACTTTGGGGATACACTATAAAGGTGTTTCGCAGCGTCCTTTAGTTGAGTCGAATCTGTGCAACTGTGCATTCAAATTACTTAAAATGTTTAATGAAATCTTTTTTACGCTAATTATTTGTTTATATTGCCACTAAAAAGCCTTTAAATGTAAAACCAGCTACAGATCATTAATTATAATTGGTATTGACTGCATCTATCTAGATTGAAACCAGTGCGAATCTTGTTTAAATTTGTTTTATAGTCTTTGGTTACGCAATAGTTTTTCAATGCTAGCGTCTTGATGTCCGTCGATTGAGGAAAAAGACGGTTTTAAAAGTAAATAAATCCAGGCCTAATTTTATATGATTGCCAAGTTTAATTTATACCCGTTACAATTTTCCATTCCGAACATTTAAAATATTATGGTACATTCCCTCGACTCATAGAGTTGCTATTGTATCGCTAAACCACACATTTTTAGAATTAATATCGCCTCAATAATTTCCCATGCAGGTTATATGGTTGCTCTATGGAAAAAAGAACTATCTACGTAGGTGCTGTAGCTGACAATTCCATTTCTGATATTTATTTCGTTCCATCGATTCCTTGTAAACAAGCACTTGAATAAACCGAATGAAACTTGTCTTCGCCGCCAGGACAATGGTCTGCATCAAATTGCTTGCGCAGTGTCTGCTTTCATCATTAGACTTTGACGTAACTTGTGTTAACGCTCCAAAGGAAACGAGTTGATACATTAATGCAGGTACAAATTTTCCAACGTTGACGATGCTCGTAAATATATGCCGTTTTGAACGGTTCTTATCTATCTGGTTTTGTTTGACTTATCTGCAATGCACATTTTGTTTTCAGTTTGATTTGGTGTATCGTTAAAATTCACTCCATCCATTGGTATCGGTGTAATATATATTTTCTATTCTTATTGTTACTTTGTTCTAGTATAGAAACTAAGATGTACTTTTTTATTTTGCGTTTTCGATTAGTATTCAAGCGTTTTTTGTCATTTCTGAGGTATTTACACTTTCTTTGGTTTTATGTTTACTGACTGGCAATTGTAAAACCCATACAAATTGACTGCGAGAATTTTACCTGCCTAAGCAGTAGTTTCTAAAAACAGCCAAGATTCTAGATAGGAACATAATGTGAAACTGTCTAGATTGTCAGTTTCACGTTATGCTGGTTTAGGTTCGTGTTAATCGAAGTGTCCTCTCTCATGATTATGTTATTTTATAATCGCTATAGACGCAAGTCATATATAATTGAGAGGTATAATAGGCGAACCTTGTATCAATTAACTTAGTGACTTAGCTAAGTTTCAGCGACAGCGCTTGAAGGTCAGAGCGTTCTCATAAATACAAAAACTGTAAATATTGATTGAAAGTTTGGGTCGTTCAACAAAAATAAATAGTGGGTAGCGTAGCGCTATGGTACGAGAATCCATCTAAGTAGTAGTCATGACCTCGCCCATTTAACCTTTACATGTTTTCACGTCTCGTCGCCTTTAGATGTAGATCAAATAAGTTTCTCTTGACCAAGCCCTTGTTATTTAATCGATCTTGCGACACCAAATTTGTCCCTTTGTCCTCATCGAGGGCAAAAAGGGTAACAATGGCATGTATTGTTAAATATTTATTTTGTTTTGTTGCGACATCAAATTAATATTTTCTCTTTATAGATACTTGAAATTGAAGGTCTGAGCCAGATCATTAAGCTCGACACATACGACATTAATTTAACTTGAATGATACCAATAGATAATGAAGTTATATTGTGTTATACATTGTGGTTTGTATTAGAGTCGCGGATGAGTGTTCTGAGCGACATGTGTCCATCAGAATGCAAACGTTGCACGGCTGCCGCGGTCGCTCAGGTGAACCAGGGTGACAATGGTGAGTCGACATGGATAGCCTGTCACCATCAGTAAATATCGCGCTAAATTGTGCGTGTATCGTCATCATCTTAATGAGCCTTGTAATACGCTAAATAGATAATGGGGATCTTGGCATCCAAATTGGTACTTCTGCAGTGTGCATATCATTTAAATACCATATATCAATTCTTTTGGTTCCACGAGCGACTTGAACTTCTTGAAATGATTAACTAAATTTACCTATTTTCGAGTCGGTTCCTTCATCTGTATTATGTCTAGTGTTATAATATGTTGCGATGTTGATCACTAAAATATTATTTACTCATTTTCAATAAACCTGATATTTTACTCGGTTTACTTAAAGGAGTTGTCACACGTACAAATTAAGTGTACTTACAAGTTTTTAATATCTTCATTAGATATTGAAAACATCATTTGTGATCAATGTTTTAAAATTGTTTGTTTGTGGTTTTAAGAACATTTCGTACATAGCATAGCTATCTTGTGTATGCTACTGGTATCTTGCCAATTACCATACTTTGTTTGCACAGTACAACTATTAAAATAATTCTAAGATGTTCATCCGTTTTAAATTTAGCAATCATGCATTGATTGTTAGGGCAGTGTTGATTGATTTATTTGGAGTCGTAATATTTGTCAAGTCCTTTAATGGCCATTCTGTCATTAGGTTCTGCTATAGTTTGGTTCCTCGTGACGTCAACGAAGCTATAAGATGTTCATTAACTAAAGATTTACGTCATTGGAGGCGTGTTGGGCAATGTCCACATGTAATTGTTGCCAATATTTTGTCTCGGAATCTCTGAATCACTTATACAATATGAATAAAAATATACGTGACGAGTTTCAGTAAGAAGCAAATTTCGGAAGACTATACAATTCTTAATTTTGTTTTACTTTAATATAAATCCTTAACAGCCGCACTCTAAATCTGGTCTTATTGTTCTATCATAAAAAAATTGGTGATTCTATCGCCAGCATGTTATAAAATCGTAAACAACTAGTAATGCTGGGACGGTAATCCCCGCATTAATAAAAGTACCTAGTTCGCCTGCAATAATTTCAGTGAGTCACATAAAGAAGGGAACATCGTTGTTTAAATTGTTATGAATCGAAACAATGCTACCCCGACGACATTTTAAGTAATCTTGTACGGTTCGAGTTAGTTGACTATAATTTCGGCGTAGAATATTGTGAATCACGCGATACCTTCGTAAACTACTGCTTCCACGTTATTTGTGTCTGCAAATCGTTGTTTACTCAACCATTACGTTTCTTTAATTCATGCGAATATGTTTTATCGTTACATAATGACAATGGAATGATATAGATAAATCTTTTGTTAAGTAAATAAATGTCTGCCCATCGATAAAGCACGACCCTATACGCTAGCTGGCTTATTTAAACATTAAACTAGTTTGAACAAGCCATGTATATATGGCAGATAATATGTTATTATGTTGCTTCTATCATAACATTATAATTAACGTAGATTACACTATGTAGAGCTATTAGACATTCTGGTGCAGACATTAGATTACACTCTAATCTCTCTCGACCTTTTTCAAGGTCCCTTGGGAGATCAATATTATGATCGTCGCCGGTCGCGGACCCGCAGAATGCTAAAATAACAAATTTATTTTGTGGCACTGAACCTTTTTAAGATTTGGATCTTTATACAAACTAACCTTCGAATTTCAAACGCCTAGCTAAATGTCTTTAAAAATCGTGTTTTCTAAATTTAGTTTCTTTTGATCTGTCCTCAATAAGCTTTTAGGCCACATCTTTCTTCAATGTTGTTCCCTAGCGTTAGTCCTCTTATAAGTTAATACAAGAAATTTACGGCCGTATGTTGTGGGGTCGTTAATATTTTATTTCGTCCTTGGAACGAAAGCAACAGCCTCGACTAGACCTTCGACAATTCAATTACACAGAATGATTTCATTATTATTTGACTGCATTTCATTTCAACGTTGATGTTGATGTAGTTACCTCCAGTATAAAAAGTACCACGGAAACTTTTTATTGCTAAGAGGAAATGAGCTTTGTTTCCTCATTAATTAGGTTTTAGTCACTTTTTCCTGCATGTTTACTGCCAGTATAGTAGCGATTCAACTTAGCTCCTTTAATATGTGAAATTCCAGGCTATTTCTTTTTTTTTCGTGGAAATGCATACTATTTTAAGTCTTGTTATGGTTTTTATGATCCATAACTATGACAATATTTTGATTTTTATCAAGGTGAGAGCGATATACAAAATTTTCTTATCGGACGTCGTATCATGTGACGTCATAATGCTTATAACTAAAAGTAATTTATTGTCACTTACAATTAACGTTATACATGTACTATGTACTATATAAAAACATACCTCCAGCAAGTGTTAGGGACTAACTTTATTTACGTGTGTACTTTATGTACCGGTTTCAATACAACTCGTTGAAGATTATTGTTCCGTAACATCTAAATATTGAAGACACTGATATTTTTATTACTAATTCATAGATCCGTAAATTCGTACGTTTACATTTATTCATAGCCTCGTAAATTGTCTACGCAGTTGACGTTTATTGTTCGGCTCATTTCTTTTTCATTGCCCTCCTTCTGTAATTTGAATCTTTTTTACATCGTAAGTGTAGCGATTTTTTACTGTTTTGTTATATTTAGCTAGCTATTATGTATATATAAAGTTGGCCACGTGCATTTCGCTGTTTGGTGCGAGTTCATTGGCAAGAGGCTGAAAATAATACGCACCGACTCGCGGCCGTCCTGTCTCCCAGGCTCGGCGGAGGCAAAAATATAACTTTTTTTAATAAATCAACAGGCACTGGCCTTCTTTATAGTGACATGTGCCAATCGGATACCCGCAGACGGCCTCTGAATTTTCCTCAAATATGACAATTTTGCATGAACTTGGATGTCGGAGTACGAGACCCAATATGATAATGTGTTTTATGACGTAAAACATCCATGATTTATACAAGTCTTACCCATTAAAAAGCATCATTACCAGCTTTCTGACTTCAGCGCTTATGCTACTGTATGACGAAGTCTCATTAGTCATCATGCGAATGGCTTACGATTTCTCACAATATTATACAAATTTGTACCGTAGTAAGCTGTGGAATGGATATGTTTATATTGAAAATATTATAACCATTACGAGTCTTATAACAACCCGTTGTAACTTGATTACATTACTGACACTACACAGGTAGGTTTATGATCGGAATCCTCTTACATAAACAGAACACTTACAGGCATGTTTTTTATTGTTGCTATGCCTCTAGCAGTCGCTGGCGTGATCGCCACTGCGATGTCAGAACATAGCAAGTCTTAAGCGTAGTCTATGAAACAAACTGCCAATATCCGGATGAAGTTGGGCTTTCTTTGCTAAGTACTATGTCATAAATATACATAATCCGTATACGGATTTGCTAAGTAATTGTGTTGAGACTGTAGAGGTATTTGAGGAGCAGTATTCATATATGCAGGTTTAATAAAATAGGAGTGGCCTGTGGGCTAGTGTTAGTGTACCTTAAATACCTAACAGATTTTGTCAAATAAGATTGTATTAATAAAACATACAATAAAAATATAAGTTCTATCTAGTGTGAGACAAGAGAGGAGGTAGGTACCTCTAATTTGTTACGACAATTTCGTTCGTTACCTGTCTGCAATTTTCTTGGTATGAGCTATCCCTCTCAACGCAAGGTTGGCAAGTCATAACCTTAACAACATAACCTTATTATTGGCAATTTGGCAGAGCCAAAAGTGTAATACATACATTGCATTTAAATTGATCATCAATAAGTCCACAATTGAAACCGAATTGAACTCGTTAATTGCCAACATAGATGATCTCATTTGAATGGTAGCGAGACTTGTTCGAAATTAATGAAAATCGCGATGGCATAAATTGGATTATTTATGTGGCGTGAGATCAGTTCCAGTCACAACACAACATGGGATCGAGCAGACGCAGAGAATTTCTGTTAGCCACTAAGTCACCAAGCAACGTGGGAGGATTTCGGATGTTTATTCCGGAGAATAAATACTATTTCTTCCAATTTTATTCCTCCTTATGTAATGTGAAATACATTCACGCGAATATTTGTATGTTTGGTTGATGTTTGTAGTTCAATTACGTCGATACGGCTGAACAGATTTGGACCAAGCATGGACTCGTTGGAATGACATACCATAGGATACTTTTCATCTCTCGGAAAAAATACACTTTAAGTTCGTGTATCAACGTGTATGTAGTATACTAGTCTTTTGTTGAATAAGTTTTTCCCGTTTTCTTGTTTTTTCTTTTAGAAAAGATAAAGCGCTTCCTACTTTTTGCTCACTTAATTTTACGAGGATAGGTCGCAGGCTAAATCCAGATGATCGTATTTTCCAGCCACTTCAAAATATGTTATTGGTTTAATTTCATAGGTATTCGTTTCGCTTGACTTATTAAAAAATATTCTTTAACTGTTGTGTTCGGCGTTGTGTCACGACACGACTCAAGTCAAGTGATAATTCATACATGTATGTACGAGTAGTTCCAAACTCGAACGTCACTCGTCCCGTGCTCGTATGATGATTACATGTAAATGTGTAAAATAACTAAGTCCATTTTATCACGTCTACAATCCTACATTTGCCAAATTGTCAATCTTTCAAATTTACGCTCAATTTCATAGTTCTTAAGAGTAGCGTTTTTCACTTTCTGGTTAGTATTTTTAAATTATACGAATTCAATGTACTGTAAATATTCTGTTCGGTGTGTATTAACATGTGAGCATGATAAGAGAGGTGTGATTTCTCTGATGACGTAGGTATGTATTCAAGAAAATGAGCCATAAAACGTGTGAATAATAATATCTGTTTATACATTAAATAAACCTTGCATTCTGTTTCGATGCATCGAAAAAATATGTGATGATGTCACTATACCGTTGATATTTACATGCACTTTTATAGACATATTTTTGATTCGAACGTTAATTTCAATAAGTACTGGTAACCGGATAATTCTGTTATTAAACCATTTAATAGATGATCTTGACTCTTGACTACCTGAAAGGTTCTGGATTCCTTCAGATATAAAATATCTTTAAATTTTAATGCTCCACAATGAAGAGTAGAGTCTACACAACATAGTGCATAGTCTTAACTTCTGTACTTCTCGTATAAACTATTCAAAATGTATCAATCTATATATTTATAAAAAATATTTCCCTTGGTCACGGCATCACGCGTGAACGGCTGGACCGATTTCGCTAATTCTTTTTTATTCGTGTTTGTTATAGTCAGTAGAAGGATCTTATAAAAAGAAAGGTTTGAAAAAAAAACGGAACATTTTTAATTTCGCGATAATCTAAAGGTCTTTTCGCTATGGTGTATTTGACATTGAATTTATAGCTAAGACAGGACATCGCTAAATATTGTTTAAGGTTTTTTTTTGTGCTAATCCAAAGTACTAAATTAACATTTGCCTAACATAAAGACTAGTTACACTACATAACCTTTAAACCTTTTGTATTGATGGTACAGTTGTAATTATCACAGCTAGTCTGATACTGTGGTTGGTTTAGTCATGTGGTTTGATAGGCTATAAATACTTATATACACAAACCTAATGGATACTTTGAGACACCATAACAGAATTTAAACTGTACTGGTAGCAAGATATTTTATAGCCGTGGTGACCTTGTGGTTGAAGCAGCGACCTGTCATCTGATGGGCCCAGGTTCAAACCCCGGCCTGTAACAATGAATTTTTATAAGCTTAAGTACAGTGATTAATAACACCATGAGTTTAAAAAAGAGAGGTAGGGCGAATTGGGATCTCTCGTGTGTTTTACCATTATAATTGGAGCCGCCCGAATAGGGACTTTACCTCCACCTTACAGAAGACCGCAGTGAAATAGCACTACTATGATGTAGTGCTGTGTTTCTGCGGTAAGTACGGTTGCCAGAGATCCACGAGGATATTCTGCAGTAGTAGTGATGTTGCTAGCACAGTGAGTCGTCATCAACAACATGGTTGGCAACTCGTTATCGTTTGTGATGTCCCCGGTATTGCTAGCGGCTATAGGCTACGGTGACTACTTACGATCAGGTGGGCCGTATGCTTGTGTGCCAACTTAGTGGTATAAAAAGAACATGATTCGACTAAGAATTCGAAAATGTAACAATTAAAGTGACAAAATTTTCATACGAATTTTTAGTTCCACTTTTCGCCGACGCGGCTCTGTTCATTTTCCCATACAAAAATAGTTGAAAGTTTTTGTTGCAAACGCTTACTGGTCAACTTAGACATTTCAAAAAAATAATTTGAATACTATACAGGAAAATATTAAAAAAACTTTTTTGAATAAAATATATTTTGCTGAAATTACTGCAATTGAATGATTGCATTACATGGTGAAACTGTCCTGTAGTGTACATGCATATTATTATGTATATTTAATAGCAGTTATCGTTAAGACAATTTTAACGTCCATAACCAGCTTAACCGGTTCGTAGCGGTGCTTTTTAGAATGCTAATAAGTCATCAGTACGAGGTCCTTAAACCACAACACTTTTTGCATCCTAAAATTACAAAGTCATGAGTATGGACCTATATGGAATTATCGTGAATATGTGAATTAACGACAGTTATTTTATTGTTATAGCGGCGAAGTTCCAGGAAAATCTGCTCAAGACAATGATCCAGATTGAGAATACGTTCTTCGAGCTGGGAAGGACATCTCAGAGAAACTGCTTGATTATTTGCGACAGGGGGGCCATGGACGCCAGTGCATGTAAGTGACAACCACATTTATTTGTTACAAGAAACTATGAACTGGGTATACATGAGGATTATCAAGCAGTCATGTATTGTTTTGCATCAGCAAAGGTATAAACCACATCTATCCAGGCGTCATCATCACCATATAAGGGAGTAACGGATTTCCGAACCCAGAACGTTAAATGAAGAACCTCTTGGATCTGGATTATGTATATGTCTAAACAACTTTGTTTACTGAATACCGGTTTTATTATTTTGATAGCAAAGTTGATCTTTGTTTTTTTTTTTTTTATACCACTAAGGTGGCAAACAAGCATACGGCCCATCTGATGGTAAGCGGTTACCGTAGCCTATGGATGCTTGCAACACCAGGGGTATCACTCGCGCGTTGCCGACCCTTCAAAAATCTCTTCACACCCTTCTTGTAGAACCCCATGCTGTACTCATTGGTCTTATTCATCCCTCAATCTTGAATTAATTACTCTTCTAACCATTAGTCTCAGTAAACGTGCGGCGCGCGTCAAATGCTTTTTATGTAAACACATATGTATTCCAATAATAGCATTGAATCGAGTTTTATTAAAATGTTTGTAATAATACTGATAATGAGATCTCGTGATCGGTTTTGGAATATTGTTTTATGTCATTACCAACTTTGCAATGGCATTGGTTGTTACTAGCACGCGACGTTGTATTGTTTTGAAGAGTAAGGAGTTTTTATTTCTTTTTTACTCTGCACATGATCCATTATTGCATGACCGTTAAGGCTTACTTAGAATAGAATACCTGTGTCCGCTTAAATTAAGCGAACAAAGCGAATTATAATATATTTTGTATTCTATAAATATGACTTTCCGCAAAGTAACACCTGAATCAATTCAATACTTACTTCGGATGTATTTGGCAACCTTTAGTAAACATATGTTTTTTTTAATAGTTAGCCCATGGACTCAGGGCCTATAAATGTTTTATGTACATAGCTGCCCAATACCGTAGAGCGACATAATTAATCTTCCCGCGTGTTAGCTGTTAGAGTATAATTCTCGGATGGAACATGTTGAATTAAACCAACTGTCCTGTTGCTTGCAGTTATATCCAGAGAGAAGTGGGAGGCTATAATGGCGGCGAACAACTGGAACAGCGTGGAGTTACGTGACAACAGATATAACCATATTGTTCATATGGTGTCTGCGGCCAACGGAGCCGAGGAGTACTATTCTACTGAGGTAAGGAACCACTATCAACATCTGACATAGAAGTAGTCATTTCTCATAATAATACTTGTATTAAAAAAGAATAACACACAAGTTGGCACATTATGGGCACAATGCTATGAACAGATGTGTGCATCAATAGAATAAGTACCTACTGTTTTCTAGGGTAAAATGAAAAATCGTTTGTTATCCCCTTCGATTAGCTCTGACGCCCCAATGTATCTCACATTTCGGAAAGGAAACTAAATTTTTTTTTAATATTTTTACTTGTGTTCATAAAATGGTGTCGGTTCTGATGTTCAAAATTACTAAACTTAACTAATTTGACAGGTCATAAAGTCTTGCTATCCCTTTCTCATGTGCAGGGTTAAATAAGGACGGCAATATTTTTAGACCAGTCAAAATAAACGTGTGTCTAACTCTAACGCATTACAGCACCCAGGGTCTTTATATATGCTAAAGAAAGTCGACTGTCTAGCTTCTGTCTATGATGCCAACATTTTTACTATGATATCGATACTATGATATGATTACTATATATATAATATATGATGACGTCTCGGGTCATCGAACCTTACGGGTCGCAAGTGTCGCAACAGTCCGAGAACGCATGAACGAAGACTGCCATTTCCATAATTGATTTAATTTTGTAAGCGATAAAGTAAATCGTAGCGTTTTGCATAGATAACCAGTGGATCGGTTGATATTATAAATAATGTTGGTGACTGGGGTCTATTCACCTGACCGGGCCGGACGATACGGATCAATGGAGCAAAAGACCGTGTTTCATTTCAAAGCGATCATTCTGGCATAAGCCAGAAAAAATAGGCCAACAATAATGTTGGCCTATTTCGGCTATTTCTTTCATCAGTTCGGGATTTTCTTTCCGAGTGAAAAAAAATTTATAGCTAAACAATATTTCATTAATGACATTTCGGTTTTTTTATGTCATGTAAATACACAAAATTTGTTGCTACGTTGTTTGTGCGGAATTAATTGTTTATAATGATACCATTATCTTATCACGGTGTACACTAAACTGGATTATACGAGCTATTCATTGTTGTGAACACCGGTCAATATACCGACCGACGCCGCACTGATAATGTCAATATTATATTTGCGAAGGTTGTACCAACCACTATCATTTCGGCTTCTGTCTGCCATATTATTGGCCTACAAAACACCAATGCTAGACTTGAACAAAAAAGAGTACTCCTCTTCTGCACATAATTAACACTAGCTTTTTCTCGCGACCTCGCTCGCATAGCAATATAAATAAATATATAGCAGATGCTACTCACTGATAATATTACATTCTGTAGGTAAACGTTTTTTTTAAATCGTTTCATTAGTTTTTGTGTTTATTCTGTGAGTTTGAGTGATAATATCTGCGACACAGTTTCAAACTACTGCACATATTATCGCAAAAAAAAGGTTCCTGTTCCTGAATAAATGAATAAACAAAAATTAATATTACATCATACATCAAACATACAAAATTACAATTCTTTTCTCTTTATAATATACTAGCGGCCCGCCCCGGCTTCGCACGGGTAGACATTTATCAAATATTGTGTCTACCAGTGCAAAGCCGTGGCGGGAAGCTAGTTTAATATATAGCTTATGTTACTCAGTGATAATTTAGCTTTAACGGTGAAAGAATTTTTGAAATCGGTCCAGTAGTTTCGGAGCCTATTCAATACAAACCCACAAAATTACAAATCTTTCCTCTTTGTAATATTAGTGTGGAAGTATAGATTTGAGAATGTTATACTGATGTGATACGAAAGCGCGGCGTAATCAATTCTATTATTAAGTCTTGAGACGATACTGAAAGACACAGTGGTTGTCCCGGAACGTCAACATCGGTATAAACGTTCCGGGACAACACATTATATATTCCATAATACATGATAAAACCAAAACGGAATATCTTAAGATATACGGGACACTGCCAGCACTGATCGTTGTTATCATTGTTCCAAGTATGATTGTGGCTGACAATGACCTACAGAGATTAAACCAGGAGAAAACCTAAGAATAGATGCATCGATTGTTTGAAAGATGAAATGGCTAGTAAGGCTCAATATAGACCCGACGGCCGATGGAGAGGAATGGGACATGGTATATTTTGCAATGAGTTGAATCATAACACAATATTAAAGCTATGCTAGAAAGATACGTTTATTTTTATAATCTCTCTTTAAAAGAAAGGTCCTATGCCACAATTTTTTAAACGACAGACATACCTATGCTTTATTTATCATTATCAATACCATACCATAAGGAAGCTAAAAGATAGCATGTATCTTCATATTATCTTTAGCAATAGCAGCGTCCAAAGTATTATAGGTTATTCATTATTATGACTTCGTTTACGGTTCACGTTCGTTCTTATAACAACTATGTATCGGTACATTTAAAATAGATCTTAACGTCCAGCTCATTACGGTTTATTATAAAAGATGAGTGCTAGATTACAATATTAAGATCAGCAACATTATAATTCGAGTGAGATAAAACCAGATAATGGGCTGACTTTGCCAACATTGCATATGCGTAGTAAGGCAGCTTTGCATACATAATTATAATTATGTATCGCATTTTTTAATTCACTTATTTTTAATTGATGTCGAAATTTAAAGAGTATTTGCTAATTTTATTGAATCTGACGAATCTGACGTACTGGCTGCCTAACGGTAATTGGTCACCGTAGGTAGACAATTTACGCGTGCAACTCAATAGTTAGGTCCCCCTACTGCCACACAATGCGAACACTATATAAAACAGATACTATATTTTTCTGTATTAAAAATAAAAATCATATAGTAATGTTGTCGCTAAAATTCCATTTAATAACATAATACCAGCTATCCGAACAGAATTTCGAGTGAAAGGTGAGTGCCCATTTTTGGTGCCCCGATGAAATCTGATTACGTGATTTATATCAAAAGTTGCAGAGTGTAAAGCTTGAGAGAGAGTGGTTACTTTTCACGTGAAAATGGGCTGTAAAAAGTAATTTGAATGTAACCCATTTCACTCGGAACAGTGTAATGTAAAGTTTGATCTACGTAGACGGAACGTGATCGACGCGATCACAAACGTGAGCCGAATCGTAAAGCGTGGAAATGTTGCATTGTAATACTTAATACTTATGTTCATCGCTATTCATGTTCTGTCTGTACAGGTGATGTTTAGTACAATTTCATGTAACAATCGGTTTCAATTTA
Source organism: Falcaria lacertinaria (assembly GCA_951449985.1). NCBI lineage: Eukaryota > Metazoa > Arthropoda > Insecta > Lepidoptera > Drepanidae > Falcaria > Falcaria lacertinaria. Next base: position 2,728,125 of record OX602111.1, read on the forward strand.
CTTTGCAATTTCCATGTGCTCGTATAGATCATGTTGTGAATTGTGATGGCCGCATGGTTTCTTGTTAATATTATGCAGGTGCAATAAAATGTCTTCTTTATTTCTTCTTAATTTTTGTTCTTCAAATGTCTTCTTCTTAATTTTTTACTATCGGCACGATTTCATCCACGGTTAACTTGGATAAAGTATGACACCCCATTTCACTCAACATTTAGGGTTAGATTTTTATAATAAAAACAACCTACAGATATACGGAATATTTTTATTTACCAAAATCGTTTTAAATGCATTCGGTCGTTTAAACTTTGAGTTGAATTGAATCGATTGAGTAACCAACATATAAATAAAACATTCAAAGTTCCGCATTAATTATACGAATCGCAAGCACGTGAAATGCGAATTGATACTCGTTATTTCTCAATAGGCTACAATACAATAATCGCTTAGGATCAAATCATTATGCTCTCTGAGTGGAAAAATATTTAACATTACAAAATAGAAATATAGAAACAGATCGTTTTCTGTTTACAAGAAATAGATAACAGTGCCGGTAGCAGGAACATTGTCGACAACGTTTTCGTATCGCCTTGACTATTTTTGTATTGGAAAATGAACAGCGCTGCGGCGGTGAAAAGTGGAACTAAGAATTAGTATGACAATTTTTAAATATCGCGAGTTACGTTTTCGAATACCTTGTCGACAATGTTTCTGCTACCGGTACAGAACTTTGGTTTTTTTTCTCACCTCCACTGACCGCGGCATTGACGCAGGTCTGTGAGGTCTGGCAACCCGCCATGGTGGGATTACGATAACGCGCTATCAATGATTGACTACTGGCTGATTGATAAATATTCGCCAAGATTCGATGCGATGCGTTTGTTTTTAATGCACAAGGTTTAGAGATTAAATTGCCAAACTAAATACGCAATGTCGAACGTATCATAATGAATTAAATGTATTATAGCACGCGTGAAAACATTGCGTAATCAGATTAGAATTGTACCTTACTGTATTGACGTTTATGACCCATATTTATAACGTGTATTTTTTTTAATGCTATGTAGCTGTAGGTACTGCACTTAGATTGTTGTCGCTTTGTAAATATTTAAACGACTACGGTGAAGCCAAAAGAAGGGTTATGTTTAATGTTGTACTACTTATACTGTTATCATGATGATGACCTCTTTACGTACTTGTTCTAAAACTAGTTGTGCCCGCCATTTTTTTCTCAGGCAATGTTTTATCGTAATCTGATTAATGGTATAAAAGTGCAACGAAGGCGAACGAACGAAAATATTTTGATATTCTTATTTTATAAACAGGTTTACTTTGTTTGTTTGTATGTATGGGGTAATGGAAGGATCTACTGTACCGGTTTAATAAAGTCGTTCGCTAATGGAAAAAGCTACACTATCCCTGGATAACATAGGCTACGTAATCTATTTGTACGCTGGCTAACTTGACGGATAACTCTAATTTATAATAAGATGATTGTCACCTGTCGTATAGCGGTACATGTATATTGTTTCCAGGACCACGCGTGCCGCTCCGAGGGCATGGAACTAGCTCGCGAGCTGGACTACAACGCCGCTGCGGCGTGGATCGGCCACCCGTACTTCGACGTGATCGACAACTCGACGGACTTCGACAAGAAGATGAACCGCCTGATCGCGTGTGTCTGCCAGAAGATCGGCATTGACACCGGCGACCGGCTCAACGTTAATTCCAAGAAGCGCAAGTTCCTCGTCAAGACCCCCCTCCTGCCCGACACGGAGTTCCCCCCCTTCCAGGACTTCGACGTGGTGCACAACTACTTGCAGAGCGATGTGCGTAAAGCGCAGGTCAGACTGCGCAAGCGCGGACAGAAGGGCCACTGGTCCTATATCCACACGCTGAGGAAGTTCCACCCCAGCGGGCAGTCGGTCGAAGTGCGCACGCAGTTGAATCACAGAGACTACCTGAACTTGCTGCCTCAGCGTGACGACGCTCACTTCACCATCTTCAAGAAGCGCCGCTGCTTCATCTACAACAACCAGTACTACCAGCTGGATATTTACAGGCAGCCCACGCATCCCAGGTGATTCAACATATTCACACACATCAATATTATATCTGTGTAGTATATTCATATAACAATAAACGTGATATTTATTACTATCTTAATTATTTATCCTTTTATACTTTGTTAGATGTGAGCTCTCCTTTTCTCAGGTAATAAAATTTGAACTACTGTGTGAGCTGATTGTAGACGTATAGAAGCGTAGCGTAGCTAATATGTTTAATGTCCTCTAGATTGTGTTGTAATATATGCATCAATTTTTTTCAGGTGTCGAGGGCTAGTCCTCCTCGAGACATACAGCGCTGCATACGACCAAAACACGCTGCTAGAGTCGTTGCCAAAGTTCCTAACTATTGAGAAGGAGGTGACCGGCGACCCCGCATACTCGATGTACAACCTGTCTTTAAAAGAAGACTGGAAGACTTCCAAAAGGTACTATGCGGGCAGTGACTGCAACGGTAAGCAAAACAACTGTTACAATATTCTTGTGCCTGATAACGCTATTTGTCGTATGAGCAAATGTGCGCGTCGTCTGTCAATGTTACCCATTGTTGGAACTGATACATATCTACCAATGACGAAAATAATGGAATGTTTTCAGCACGTGGATGCTATGATTCCATTTCAAGTATTGTTATCTTGTTATCAATCAAGATATGTGCTCTAAATATATTCATAAACTCGGTACAAAACATTTTCCAGCAGTGTTTAAAGCTGTTTTGTTATGAATTTGGGTAGATATTGTACCCTGTTCAAATTATACTCTCTGACGTTTGCATGTGTATCTGTGTTGTCGAACACTGGCGTAATTGTGTCATAGATATTGCATAGACTAGATACCCTATTAGATGTTAGCTTCACTCTTCTTGCTAGAGTTACCAGTTTTGTCTATTTATTTTCACATTTAATTTTCCTGCACTGTAAAGTGTACAGTATAAAGGAACAATCGGTTGCTCCACGAAATATAAGTCCTATTTACTCGATACGAGGTTCAAATTTAAATGCAACTAAGTAAAAGTCACTTAATATTTGACTTTTAAATATGAACCTTATATACGTGAGATACGATTCATATTTCGGACGGTAAACGAAGATGGCCGAATGATAATTGTCCTATTACTGTACTTAGTTGTTAGTGTGTGTAGTGTCCCCATCGTAAGGGATGAGTAGCGTATTAAACGAGGAAACGTAATGTTCCAGATTCACAACCAGTTAAACTCGGACATAAGTGCTCTGATATGTATTCAACAGACGATTCCACTAGTATGGAGTAACGTTACTAATCAAGACTCTTGTCATAGTTTTGTGTATGGACACTAACTAAACTTAGTTGTTTAAACAATTACGCCAGTGTTGAGGTAGGAAATGGGGTTAAAGGAAAGTTTTCTTTTGGTTCGTCAGGCCACAGCGACGAGAAAACGAATTATCATGGTAGAATGAATGGGTACGGGGACAAGCATGATAACCGCAACGGCAAAATGAACGGTCACAACGACATGAACGGTCACGCGAAGACCAAGGCCAGCGTGAGGAATGGAGATGCGCATAACGATGAGTTGGACAGCTTCAAAAATAGCCACAGAATGGATCTCGGCACACCAAAGATTCAGAAGGTCGCTGTTAAGATATAAAACATTGGAATTTGTATTTCATCTACTATAGATATAAAGTTTTATGTAAAATTCCACTTTGTAATGTTTCAATATACACCAAATTGTTTAAAATTAATATTAAGAATGATTATGATCTACTTAATTGAACTGCGAACGCATTCGTTGCAAATATTCAGACAGATTATGTAATGCTATATATATATTGTATTTATTCGTAAATTGTATTATATAAATTGCCAAATGAAATCTATTTTTGTAGTATTTCTCGTTTATGAAGTAACAACATGACTTGAACAAGAGAGTAATGGAATATATTAAAATGTATTACATACGGTTTTATATTGTTTGTGCCTTCACGATTGTACGTTTATAAAGGAGTTAATTCTTTCACGCGTCTATAGTACTTAATGGATTTGAAATTTAATATCGATTACTGTTACAGTACGATTAGACTATTATTAACTATGCGTTAAGTTTATTTTATTAATGTCTTCGATAGCATTTATAGATTTGATTCCTCTATTAAAATATTATAAAGATTAAATTCTCTTTTTGAATAAAAATCGTCAATAACTAGATGGAAAAATTGAATTTGAAATCTCGATGTCGTATAGTTACCGTAGTATCTTGTTTGTAAGGGTCCACGCCCAGTAGAAGCAGTAATGGGCAGCTTATGAACAGAATTAATGAAATTAGATTAACTTGCGGCGGTTCAATGGTCCCCTATGTGTTACATTTAGTGGCCTTTTAGCATTATCAACGTACCCGAAAGGATACATGAATATTTATTTAAAATCTGTATTTAATATTTGTGGCATAGAACTATTGATTCGACGTAGTATTCAATTTCGTAGACACGCTGTTTTGAATTTACGAAGGAAGCTGTACTTATAAAAAAGTAATTTACAAAGTATTTGAAGCCACCGTTAGTATATTTTGATTTAGGAGTGACATCTCAGATGAGTTTGCTAAGTAGCAATAAAGCTATTTTAAGGTTTGGCAAAGATCCACTCGTATCGTAAATGGCTGTGCTATTGCAATCGAGAGCTAAGCGTATTATTATTAGTAGAAGCCTGCCAACTGACTATACAGTTGCACCAAAGTTATGCAACTTATTTTGCCGACAATGATCTTCCATGTTATTGGAAGATTTGCATAGTGTCCACAATACTTTGTTTGTCATGTGTTTTGTATATTTTGGTGCAACAGCTGTTCGCTTACAGGACGCTAAATCTCGAAATTGTCTGTTTATAAACTTCTGCATTGTTTCTGAATAAAGAAAAATGCGTCTGCGAAACTTTAGTTTGATTATTATTATCATATTCCATCCAAATTAAATATATCCCATTCATTTATTCTAGGCACTGCACTGGGTAGGTAGAGTGTAAAGCCATTATTTTTCTCTCTCACATGACTCTTCTCGAAACTTATTTAGCAGAGATACTCACAGGCTCTCGACGAAAACAAACTGGCAGTTATCCATTACGACTGAAATTCTACCCCTTTAGGCCCTATAAAGAAATAACAAGCGTTTTATGTTTTAACAGGCAGGTTAAACCCCTGGGCTCATCTTTTGTTATTGATAGTCAACCACTACCAATTTTTTAAAGGTAGAAATTTACTTTCGTTACCATAATGTCTTCAGAATATGGCAAGCTCTTTACTTTACTCCCGTATTAATTAACTCTGTTCAGCACTAGCTGTTCCTATATTCGGGTAATATCATGGGGTGACTTGAATCAATCAACATCCCTCCATGTTGTGATTTAATGATTTTGTCATCAGTGTTAAAAATTTTGGGACCAATCTACATGGTAGTTTTTAGATGTGGTCGTCAGCACATAGCACACAGCTTTTCATGTACATTAAATAACTCTGGTATTTTATTATATCCATATATTTCACTTGGAACCTTTATGTCCGAAATTACGCATTTAAGTCGGGGGTCAGCGGGCATCATTTAGTATCAAATAGACCATATACATACATACATATACAATTATACATCCAGTATCAATATAAAGACCAAAAGACACTTATTCGTTTATAGAAGATAGTAGCCACTGACGTGCCGTAGTATATGTTCTTTAGAACTTCGGAGTATTTAAAATATATGTACACTGACAATGTATAGAAGTAGGTAATCAAGAAATTAACACATCAATATGATGGAAATGACAGTAATTATTTTTTATTAAAGTCTCTTAGTTTTTGTTCTTTGTACATTTTGATCACTTTTTTCCCTGGTACTAGTCCTTGGCTCAAACCAGGTCTTTTGAGTTTCCTTTTGTCAGCACCACCCTCCCATACAGCGTCATCTGTCGGCGAGGTCGGGTCAACTATGACATGCGGCGGAGGCGCCGAAGTCATCGTGCCGGCGCCTTCGCACACCACAGTCTTCAACTTCTGAAATGATGTAACAAAAAGTTTGTAAGTGGCAAAGGTAAACCATATTGATTCTTTCCGATTTTGGGAAATATTTTTTTATTGTTTGTTGTGTGTGTTATTTCACTCATGATTTACAGAACTCATACATGTCCAAGTACACTTTACCTTTCCATCATTGACTACTTTAGTTTTTTGATCTAGAAAGTTGGACCTTTGCCTTCCATGGCTTCTTCCACTCACATTTGCATTGTATATCTGTTTCGTATTGTATTTAATATAATGATAAGGTTTATCTGAAAGTTAAATAAAAATAGACCAACACAATCTCACCTGTTTCTCAGAATCTAATTCTTCAGAAGACTTCTGAATGTCAGAATCATGTGCGTACTTGCAGTTGTGTCCGAACCGACACCGGCCCTTTCTGTAGTTCCAGCATATCTTCCTTCCGTTGATCATGTGCGTGTTGTCTTTGCCTGGAACCTTACAGTCATCGACTATGTACTTGACGATTGTATGCACCATGCGATATAATGCTTTCCTAGGCACAAATGTTGTGTGAAGACAATAGCATTAAATATTGAATAACTAGTACCTTGTGAAATATAATAGGACCTTGGATTTGAAAGTTTTTTTTTTATTGATTTTGTTACATATTCTAAAATATTTTTGTCAGTAGCACTCATTAGTCAGGCAGCAATGTTTGTTTGCTTAAGTGTCGCATAAAAGGAGGAAGGAGGAATTATTAATGGTAAAAAAATAATGCGGGGTATTATCTGGTTACCAAAGTTATACAATAGCCTAATCATGTAGATAGGTAAGTTAAAATTACTCATTGTTAGGAGTAAGCAAGACAATAAAATAATGGTGAGTATCTTTTAGTAGATAAAAACAATGTTTGGAAGTCAACATATACCATTTTAACATGTTTTTCTAGTATGGCTGCCTTCGCCAACTCGGCTTGGACGAATGGATTCGAAAATACTGATGTTTGGAGGCTGCTCTCTCCCAGCGCTGGTTTTGGGAGTTTAGGTTTTGAACATTCTGTTTGAGTTCTGAAATTATATTAGTGATAAATTAATATTTGGGTTGGTGATCTAGGTACATATATAAAGTTTGGTAGGTTAGATAATGTACTTACTCCTCTTTATCAGTATCTTCCTCTGTATCACTAGATGATGATGAACCGTAATCTAATAGAGCATTCATATTAATATGATTTCACCGATCAATCAGAATTAAACTTCAACTTCAACTACCTACTACAAATTCAACTTCAACTTCAACTTTTTTATTAATGGCTTCTGCGGGGTTGCCACAATTTCGCCAATGTCGCGTTGGTAGAACTAAGAACAAGTGATGGAGACTATCTGTACGGTGTAAAATTTCAAAAACTAAATTAATACAGCTACAGTTAACAGCAGAACCAAAAATTAATTTGATTTGTTTGACTTTTAAGTTTCGACAGCGGTTTTGACCGACACAATGACTTAAGTAAAGCGGAATAGCTGTATATAAGCTCGTCGCCATTAACTTAAAGAAGAAGAAGAAGACTTAAGTAAAATGAAATGACAGTGACACTGAAATTAGAAAATTCGTTACAGACATGGATACCAGTCTTTCAGTCGCATACATATACATAATCTTGTGCTTTATGTCTTGTGTTATGCATTCTAAAATTCTAATGGGTTTTCTGGAGATAATCCTAGGCAGTAACCCAGTAGCAGTTCATAACAATATGCCTTTAGGTCCGAGTTTACCTAATGACCATTATTCAGTCACTAAATGATACTTTACTGCACAGAATGACACCGAAAATACACACTAAAGATGATTATAACACTATTTACGAGACTCTGGACTGGAAACATACGGAGGTCTTTGCGCATTAGCTAGCTTTAGTTATTATTCGGAGTTTTTGCCTAGCCCCATGGTATCAGATGAGATCTCAGAACAATAACTAAAGCTCGTTTGAGCATGGGATGGCAGGAATATAATAATTTAGTTAGTACGTTTATAGTTGTATGTATACATTTTGTTTCTTATTGAATAAATTATTCTTATCATATATTTTAAGTAAAATATTTCTGGGCTAAACATTTAACGAAACAAATGACATTTTTTTAGAAAGCTAAATTATCGCTGAGTAACATAGGCTATATATTAAACAAGCTGCCCGCCCCGGCTTCGCACGGGTAGACACAATATTTGATAAATGTCTTCCCGTGCGAAGCCGGGGCGGGCCGCTAGTTAAAATATACTGAATTTTCTTGTTCTATTTGCTAATATTTTTCTGATAATTCAAAACAACCCCCTCTAAATATAACTGTTAGGACCCCAAAATCGTTTATGTATTACGGTATGACTAGTACGGTAGTAGATTAGAGTAATAATAATAATAATAATGTTTATAATAATAATAATAATGTTTGGACATTATCACACAGCGACATCTTGCCCCAAACTAAGCAATGCTTGTACTATGGGAACCAGCAGCTGATATAATACTTAATATACTTTTTGTTTGTAAATACATACTTATAATACATACCAAACACCCAGACGCAAGGCAAACATATTTGTCACATAAATGTTAGCCCCGGCGGGAATCGAACCCGCGACCCCTAGCGCAGCAGTCAGGTATACTAACCACTAGACCAGAGGTCTCGTCAAGTAATAAAATAAAATGTTCAAATCTAGTCATGAGGACATTAAAAACCTCTTTATTCATGCATATTGCGTACTGCTTGGAAAGAAACTAAACTTAGCGACCGTATATCATTATATCGTGAGTACAAATTCACGGACAAAATATTTAAAACTAATATTGAATACATGAACATAATTTTAAGCTTTCAAGTTTGGTTCGCGGTTAGATAAAAATGGTATATTATTTATTTTTCTTCCTGCATCCCTAAACTTTCTTTTTTAAATGTTTTTTTTATGTATTTGCAGGTTGCATGTGTGTGTGCGACAGAGATATCAAGCAATTCTTCTCCTTGTCTCTCGCTTGCTACTTCGCGTGTAGTGACGGCGCGGCATCAATTTCTGAATTAATTACCATTTGTCGCAAAAACTGCGCGTCCTTTATCTTTTCTAGACAAAAATCCTCCATCTCTTATCAGGTTGTGTTATATAGTGATCTAAATGGCATCAGATGATGAAGTAGACGGTTCTTTTGCAGGTAAAGGTTCAGTTTAGCTAGCATGTCATAGGTAAGCCGCGAATAGCGGTATCATGTGTTTACTTGCGGTGTAAGCAATTAAAAATTTAGAAAATTTTCTATTTTGTAGATTAGTTTTCACATCAAAATACTTAAATTTCAGGCCTAGTGATATTAGTGCGTCGGCTTATCTGTGTAACTAGTGTATTTGTTGTTTTGTGGTTGTAAATATTTTTAAAGTGGCAGTATGTGACAGAAAAGAACATGCGATATCCCCTCATTACTACTTAACAAAATGGACGCCGCCAAACAAAGGGATTAGTGACCTTAGCGCAGGGAGTGCGGTCGGGTAGCGGAATAGTCCGTACTTTAGGTCGGGAGGGACATTTGGAGGTGTCGAGTGGGCTGGGCCTGGTTTGACCAGTTTATTGTGAACTTGCAGGTGACGAGGATGTGGAAGAAGGTGAGGGTCAAAACGAGAATTCTGGAGAAAGCGACGAGGCCCCACCAAAGGTGATATTCACATTTATCATGTACAATGATTTCATAAACAATGTTTGTAAACATTTGATCTCAGCAATTGTATGTGCAGCTCATTCTGTCATATTTGTGTAAACAAAACCTTGCATGCATGAAACTTTTATTTTGAATAAAAATAATGACATAATATTAATTTGAAAATATATTTGCTTAGGAGGATGAAGATTATTCACCAGAAGATGGCAGAAAGAAGAAAAAAGGGAAGAAAAGAAAGGCCCGCGGTGAAGACAAAAAAGGCAGAAAGAAAAAGAAGAAGAGAAAGAATGAGAGTGAAGAGGTATGTTTTAATTTAAAGTGTTCAATAGGTTTTAACTATAGCAAAAGTCTTACAAATTGTGAATCAAATTATTTTAGTTAACATAATTGTGACCAGACAGAAGCATGAGAAAGTCAACAATTATTATCATATTCCTGTATGGGTAAGAACTTAAGAAGGTGGTTGTTGCTTGTAATAACTAAGTTATTAGTCACATTGATTTAATTTGGCATTAGGATGCTGACTCCCAAGACTTAAGAATAAAAGGCTGAAGTTATTAAAATTATTAATTATGAATTAGCAGTTTTATGTGATAATTAACAAGCTATTTTATCATAATCATATTTCTGGCCTTTATTGTATCAAAATTATGTCTGAAATTCTACCAGCAACATCTGGTCCCCAACTTATTTTGTGCCTACTATGTTGTCAGACAACTGGCAGAAATGTTTACACTGATGTGGGGATCAAATCTGTGATACCAGCCATAGCAGGCAGGGTTACTATTACTAAACACTGAGTCTAGTGCTTAGTGTATTCTAATGACTAGCATAATGCAATTAGTCCCTGGCTTATGCCATTAAATGTTTTTATGACATTTTAGAATGGCAGAATGAATTGACTACCAAGGACAATTCATTCTTAAACCACATTTTTTTATGTTGCTGCTATGTCAAAATGATGCCAGAATAATTGCAATTTTCTTACATAATAATATGGCCTCAGAATACCAAATTATCAGTCTTTGTCAGTTGTTATTGTTATCATGCACAACAGTAAAAATAATAAATGACCTTCCTTTGCCAGGATGATGACTTTGGGCTTGAGGTGGAAGCTGAAGGTGACAGTGACTATGCACTGAGTGCAATGTCCTCCAGTAAAAAGTCCAGAAAGGGACGAGGGAGCAAGCACAGCACACCGGTCTCACTCGCTGCTCCAGATTCAGCAGCTGGTAAGTTTCTATACCATATATATCAGTAATGTGTTATTCTTGGTTATGGCATATTGGAATTCCCAGTGTGCGCTACAGGGATTCCCATTGGAGCAATACCAACATACCTAGTCAAGGTATAATAAAGGGATTATTAGTATAGGAATATATATAAACATTTTGTAAAAGAGACAGAACAAATTATTTACTACTTTGCCAAATCTGTTACATTGTAAAGTTCTTGAGCTTGTTCATGACAAACGAAAATAAAAATCTTTTTTCTTTATCATCTCTCATAATCATATATATACATAAAGATGCATCAAGATTCATAAATTAAATATGCAAAGAGTCCCTTCTATAAGGACAACTTTACATATAATTGTCTTCAGTATGATGATGATACATATAAAATAAAATTATTAGTAACGGTGTATGCTTTAGTAGGTATACAGTCCAACATCCTGTTTATATCGACACGTGTGTAACTCGTCGTTAAAACCAAGTTACGTAACTATTGATCTCAACATTTCGAAAGGAACCTTCATCTGCTTATTAATTAGACCCTTATTTTGCAAACATGTGCACAGCGTGTGCGAAAAATGTTTATGTTACCGACAGGTACACGTATAGATACTAGATATAAATGTGTCTATCTAGCCAGACCACGACTTTAGTTGTGTTTGTTTAAATGTCTACTGATATTTAAAATGCATTTTGTTTGAATTAAGGTTGGTTATATCAGAACTCCTTTTAAAAAAGTGTCTTGACAACAAAGTGATAATATAAGGGTTCCTTTTTTCTTGTTGAGGTACAGAACTCTAATAATTAAACCTATTTAAAATGTTCTATGTAGTTTGAAATCTCGGGTAAGATGAAGTCGCGAGCAGAAAGCTGTATTTTATTTATTTATTGAAATTATTATAAACGCGGATGATAAAGAAATAATAGATCACTTTCTCTGTTCATACAAGCAGACTATTTTGCATAGTCCAAAAGTAAACTAATTCTCAACACAAAGGAAATTGTTGTCAAAACTCTTAACAAATGAGCTCCGTGTATGAATAATGGAAAGGTTGCTTCAGCAAAATGTTTAAATGTAACGTGTCACTCGACACGAGTATTGATTTGTTTTATTACAGACTTGTCTTTAGTTTTGAAGGCCGTCAGGTCGATGACCCAGCAAGTAGGTAACATGCGTCCAACTACACTCTAGTTACTAAAGTATGGTCTATCGGTGTTGTCTATTCCAGCAGTAAATGTCATTAACCTATCTTACTTATACTAATATCATTAACGAACGGACCCGCCCCGGATCTGCACGAGTAGACAAATTAAACAAATAAACTATTCGCGGAAAACAGCCTACTCATTGGCGTAAGGCAGGTCCACTGGCATGTTGAATTTCAAATCTTGTATTCCTTATGTCTGCTTGTTTTTTGTTATTAATTTTATACAACTTAGGTGTCAAGCAAGTATACGGCCCACCTAATGGTAAGCGGTCACTGTAGCTTACGGACGCTTGTAGACCCTAATAGATTTAGACGGAACTTTTCGCTAGGCACATTTTACCCCGAAACAAAACCGGGACCCAATTTTTATCCTAAACAGTCGTCGTAATAGCCATCGCTAGTTGTAATTTATTGAGTCCAACAGCAATTAAGTTTCCGTTTTAAAGTCGAATTAAGAACCTATTTTTTTAAGTTCGTTAAAACAAATGCATTTGTAATTTGACCTACAGTTGGAGATTATTCAGTTTAGGCCCTAATAAATACGATACTCATAAAATTTTGCACGTAGTCTGCAATGGATTCGGAAAATAGCCTTCTGCGGGAAATTGTCAAGAAACTCAGCTAGGCAAATGTCCTTTTTTAGTTTAATATATTGTAATTTCTAAATATAATTAATATTTCTGTTCTGTTATTGAAAAGAAGACTTTTATTGTGATAGATTGAAATTTTATTTCTCTTATTTTAAATACATTTTCTTAATGTTAACGAATGAAATGCGTTCCACGATTTCAAAACTTTTTATACAAAAATCTGTTGTAAGTCAGCCGTCATGCTAGAATGGTTACAAACGGTAAAATATTTCTGAAATCTTTATAGATATATACCTAGTTGCATTCTGAATAGTGAAACACTTAGAAGATACGTATAAATATTTTATCAGATCACTGATTAGATAACCCTAAGCTTACTTGTACTGTGCTAAGGGCGTTAGGACATCAGATTTACCGTAGCGTGAATCTAATTTTGTATTTAAATAAAAAGACAATTTTTCATAATATCATCTTCCATTATTTTATTGCTGAACATTGTTAACGAATTTATTTTCCGTTAACCTTATCTATGAATAGACAGAGAGCGCCACTAATGAGTTCGCACGTGCAATGGCCAGTCCGGGATATGAAAACGCTGTACTGATTATGCGTATGTTTTGTGTACTCACCTGCAAAGTATTGGGTTAATATTTATACATACAAACCCTACAGGAACTGACCTTAGGGGAACACCACATCACATCTATGTTAATCCTCATCCGTCCATCAAATGAAGGGGTATTGAACGCATAGGCCAGGCCGTATTTGTCGTTAATTAAACTTAACTAGCTTGAAAATTTATTGATGTAATTTCTATGCATTTTTTACTCAGTTGTGTTATTCTTTATGCGTGGAAGACTGTCTTATGGCAAGTCGGGGCCACTGGACACATGTGATTGGGGCCCCTTTGGAAAGTAATTGAAACCTTTACGTCCGCGCGTCCTTGTCGACCTGCTAGACCTGGTATCCTACTATTTCAATTTGGAAAAGTTACCGAAAAATTATGCGTTTTTGAGCTTTCTGGGGTCCCCGTGAGGTCGGGGGCACGGGCCCCGTGTGCCCTTATGGTTAAAGATAGCACTGTATCGGTGACTAGTACGTCATGAAGACAGACAGGGTGTACAGAAGTTTTAGCTACCTGCATCTTCAACTGATCCTGTGGTAATACAACTTATTTGCCCCAGGTATGCCAACAGTGGAAGAGGTGTGCTCCTCATTCAGCCTCACAGACGTGGACATCCAATATACCGACGCTGATTTAGAAAATTTGACGTCATACAAGTTGTTCCAACAGCATGTTCGGCCCTTACTCGTCAAGGAGAATCCTAAGGTAAGGCATATAAATACATATTTTTTCCCTTGTCAGGGGACATAATCTTTGATATACCCTTAATTTAACCTTTAGCCTTACTTAATCCAAAGCACGTTTGGTTTCGAAATAAACAAGGCGTAAATAACTAATGCATATATTCTGGCCACAGGTTAAATTCAGTATAGGTTTTACAATATTTTTCGTCATGGGGGTCATGAACTCTATTGGATCTGTCCATTCAAGTGGCGGAAGTCATAAGTGTCATAACTCGTTTCGATAGAAGACAAAAGATACAATTAATTTGATCATTTATACTTAAAAATAAAAATAAACAATTTTTGAAGTCCACTTTTTTTATAGTAATCGAAATTGGACCGTGTTCTGGATAGATGTCGACTATATGACCTTGTTGCTGGACTTGAAAGCTGTATCCGCCCTTGTCTGTAAGGCTCGTTAACTTTTTTAGATACTGACGTGTGTTTTTGGTAGGTGCCAGTATCAAAATTGATGATGCTGGTGGCGGCCAAGTGGCGCCTGTTCTGCGAGACCAACCCCAACCTCGGCGGCGGCGCGCCCACGATGGGCTCCGAGGAGAACACCAACACATCCACCGCCTCCGACTACACGCCCAAAGCCAGGCCTGGGCGCGCTCCTAAGGAACCTAAGGTAATTTATCTACATGTTTATTTTCATACATTCTCTTTTTAAATACTTACAACTTAGACTAGCTCTTAAATTTATGATGCTGATTACTTTATGTAGGTCAATAAACTGGAAATGCTGCTAATTCTGTTCTACGAAATTATTAAACTAATCTAATTTGACAGGACTTAAAATATTGCCATCCTTATTTAACACCACACACGAGAAAGGGATAGAAAGAGTTTTTAATCTTGACAGAAAAAAGTTTAGTTAGTTTTGTCAGATAAGCGTACTACTTAATGTAACATTAGTAAATTGTATTGTATGATGTGAGAGTACATATGTATTTACTAAATTAAATTATATTTCTTAAATTTTAGGATGTAAATATCACGTAGATAAAATACACTCTGTTATGTATCTGCTGTCTTTTATATTAAACAACTTTTATCCTCTTTTTTTATTTTCTTACTGGCTATTATTCTAGTATTTGTTTCTTTTTTGAGTAGTTCGGTGACATGAAAGCTAGGAAATGTGTGTGATGTAAAGTTGTCCGTGTCGCAGTGTTCGTCAGCAGCGGAGGAGGTGTCTGAAGAGGAGGAGGACGAGGGTTCTGAGAGCGCTCCCCGCAAGCGAGGCCGCAAGCCGCGGCCGGCCGGCGCGCCGCGAGCCAAGCCGGGCCGCAAGCCCAAGGTGCCCACGCTCAAGATCAAGTTCACCAAGCGCAAGCGGACCAGCAGCGTGCGTACTACGTACACTATGTATTTAAATAGCTACCAACCTAATAAACTTCAGGGTGTTACCCCTGGTGTTGCAAGCATCCATAGGCTACGGTGACCGCTTACCATCAGGTGGGCCCTATGCTTGTTTGCCACTTGAGTGGTATAAAAAAAAAGATTTATACAAAATAGGTCACATTATAAACATAATAAAGTCAAGTGTCATTACAATTTTATTATAAGAAGCGACGGCATGCATGAAAATTAACAGTAATTAACATAACTACTAAATTAGTTATTCGAGATAAACATCGACTTATGCATAAGGCCCGGCTTTTTATTAAAGCTCGTGTGTGAGATACATGCAACACGTGGAGGCCCGTTCCAGAATGTATTATCCTCTGAATGCGATATTACTACTATTATTAGGAATGTTGAATTTTTTAAACTGGAGAGTTGAATGTAGATTTGCAGCTGAGTTTTAAGCAATACGTGTGATCTTATTTTCCCAGGAGGAGGAACACGAGGGCAGCGCGGGTGTGAACAGCGATTCAGATGCGGAATTTGAGCAGATGCTGGCTGAAGCTGAGGAACCGAAGGCACCCGCCGCCGCCGCAGCCGAGGAGGAGGTCCTACCTAAGGAGGAAGATCCTAATGCACCGGTAATTATTAATTTTACATTTCCTTCTGCATAGGAAACATTCTATGTTGAGTGAACTTAATGGTAAAGAGATACATGGGTCACAGCACATACTTAATTATAAACTTAGCGTTTAGCGATGCACAGTATGTTTTTGACGCGAAAATCGGACGTCTTCGTTTTATTCGCTTAATGGATAGACAAGGTCATTTTAAAAGCACGAGTCTTGTCTCCCAATTTTGTTCCAAACTGGAGATATTTTTTCTATGATTTCCAAATTTCCAATAGAAATCGTTGAAATTGCGATGTTAAGAGACTAATTTCAGTTTGAGTAATGTAGATGTTTTTCATTCTATACATAATGAAATATCCTGGAAACTTTATAGTTTATAGTGACCTTGTCATAGTAATCTATTTACGCAACACACGCGAAGGGAGCAGGAAGCCACATAATTTCTTTCAGTCTCTCAAGTTAATGAGTATGTGTGTATGTGCAAGAGGTGTGCCAGCTAATATTGATTTGAATTCTTCCAGCAATTACCTAAAAAGAAGGCTAAGACCAAGATCGGCAACAAGAGCAAGAAGAAGAAGAAATTGAAGACCACCAACAAATTTCCGGACGGGGCGGAGGGCGAGCAGGAACACCAGGATTATTGTGAAGTGAGTAATGAGTGATGAGTGATGAGGCTAAAGGTAAAGTTAATTAAGTCAAGCCATGGTGGTAGGGACCTGAACATTACTTCAAGGACAATTAAACTGGTGGTTGACTACTTGAAGTGATTGCCTGCCATTGGAACTGGCCCAGGCTCAAACCCGTGGCGACCTGTCCTAAGGTTTCCAGAGCTCCTTGAGCATTCGCTGGGCCGACTGAATCTGACGCTAGTGTAGTAAGTCTCCGCAACAATAAAGTTGGCTAGTATATTATGGCTAGCGTTTTAGCTAGCTTATTATATTATAGGCTACTATGGTCGTTTACCATCAGGCTGGACGTAGGCTTTCTTGCCACCTTTAATAGTGAAAAATAGTAAAATATGTGTATGTGTGTGTAGGTGTGCCAGCAAGGCGGCGAGATCATCCTGTGCGACACGTGCCCGCGCGCCTTCCACCTGGTGTGCCTGGAGCCCGAGCTCGAGGAGACGCCCGAGGGCCGCTGGTCGTGTCCGCACTGCGAGGCCGAGGGCAACCAGGACCAGGACGACGACGACGAGCACCAGGAGTTCTGCAGGTACACACAAACACACACACACACACACACACACACACACACACACACACACACACACACACACACACACACACACACACAATATTCAAGGTCGATAAAAAAAGCCCTTGTAATATAGGCTTTCACGAGTGATATCCTGTTGTTCAAGCGTCCATAGGCTACGGTAACCGTTTTACCATCAGGCTGGCCATATGCTAGTTTGCCACCTTAGTGGTATAAAAAAAATGAACTGTTTAATATCTCCTGTTATGCTAGTGAAACTAAAATATTATTTTTAAAACGAGACGAAATTTGATTTCGTAACATTTGCTAGAATGTTGAAAATGTATACTAAATCTGCAGATTTCAATTCAAATTTTACGTTACACGCACTCAAACACATATAATAGTAATTATACAAGTGTATGTTATCAAGGTGTGATGATAAAATGACAGATTATTTAAGATACAAATAATTGTCAGGATCTGCAAGGACGGTGGTGAATTGCTATGCTGCGACTCTTGCCCATCCGCTTACCACCGTTTCTGTCTCAACCCTCCGCTGGAAGAAGTTCCTGATGGAGAGTGGAAGTGTCCCAGGTGTAGTGTAAGTATACAATACCAAAAGGATTGCTCTTGCTACAATTTGTTTCTTAATCTTTACATAACTCTGATCAATTGCTTAAATCAAAAACAGCATTCTATACGATGGATAGGCTGTATATAGCCTACTATAATGTGAAAAGTGCCTCAATTTCATTTCCCAACTCATAGATTGTCAATAGTTTGTTGGTAGAGACAAGTCAAAATAACAAACATTTTTAATGTGTTCTTGCCAATTGCCTTTATTACATTGAGCAATGTCAAGAAAATATATTAAATAAAGCCGAATACAATAAAATATGTGTACTGGCATGCAGTGTACAAATGTCACGTGATTAATAAATTTTAATGCGACAACAGAAAATGCACAGTTTTGTCTGTACGATCTTTTGACTTTTACAATATATTGTTATTATAGAATAATAAAGTAAATTTCAACCATCGAATAGTTATAATTGTAATGAAATTGTGATGTGTACAGTGTCTCCCGCTGGACGGCAAAGTAGCGAAGATCCTGACGTGGCGATGGAAGGAGCTGCCGCCCAAGACGAAGGCGCCTCGCTCCAGGGAGTTCTTCGTCAAGTGGCACGAGCGCTCCTATTGGCACTGCTCTTGGATATCCGAGTTGCAGGTATATACCGTTGAAAATTATTAAATGTGTCATAAATCCTTTAATCCTTGCGGGCGACATCGCGGACAAAAGCTAGTCTGCGTGTGTCATATATCTCTATGTATGTGCTAGTACAAGTACTGCCTAGTTTGGGAAAGGTAGAAGTTGAGTTGTATCCTGAATATTATTAATATGAATCTATCTATAGAATAGTCATGTTGTAAAAAAGTCGAATGTAGATTTTTTCTATAACACACAATCATTCATAATCGGATTGAATTAAAGTTGGCTCACAAATATTAAACATAGGCTACTTTTCATCTCGAAAAACAATTTCAATCGTGTTAAAGTATAACAATACGGCATGTGTAATTAATTGTAATGTATGCTAAAATTGTATAAGTAAATGTTTGTGTATGCGTGCAGTTGGACGTGTTCCACCCGCTGATGTACCGGTACTACATGCGCAAGTACGACCCCGAGGAGCCTCCCAAGCTGGAGGAGCCGCTGGATGAGCGCGACACGCGCTACAAGCGGCTCAAGGACAAGCAGCCGCACGACGCCGACGACAACGACAAACTGCTCGAGGAGAAGTATTACAGGTACACAACACAACACATTATTACCATCACTATATTATACAACTAGCGGCCCGCCCTGGCTTCGCACTGGTAGACATTAGTTTCGTAGCATAGACATTTATCGAATATTTTGTCCACCCGTGCGAAGCCGGGCGTGTAGCTAGTATAATATATACCCTATGTTACTCAGTGATAATTTAGCTTTCTAACGGTGAAAGAATTTTTGAAATCGGTCCAGTAGTTTCGGAGCCTATTCAATACAAACCCACAAAAATAAAAATCTTTCCTCTTTATAATATTAGTGTTGATGAAGGAAAACATCGTGAGGAAACATGCATTAAGAGAAAATACGATACTTGACGCGCCCATCCAAATTGAAAAGCGCTTCAATGTATGTTTGTCATAATATAAAAATGAAATTTCAATTTACATCTTGAAGTACGCCTTGTAAAATTCAACATTATGATAGTCAGACATATTTTTTTTACTGGATTTCTGTTTTAACATTTATGTTCATCATATAGGCCGTATACTTGTATGCCACACTAGTGGTATAAAAAAAAGAAAATTTATATATCATAAATTATTTTATTACTCGCTAATTATCGAGTCTGTTTAAGCAAGAACCCGTGCGAGTATGGGAAAATATAGCTGATTTTACCAGTTACTCATTTGAATGGTCGATACATTGCAGATATGGCGTCAAACCCGAATGGTTGGTGGTGCATCGCGTGATCAACCACCGCACTTCGCGAGACGGCACCACATTCTTCCTAGTGAAATGGCGTGACCTCTCCTACGACCAGGCTACCTGGGAGTCGGAGCATGCAGACATTGCAGGCTTAAAACAAGCCATGGAGTATTATCAGGTAGGTTTTAAAATTACTTACATACCAAAATGCTGTATGTTGTTCGTTGACATCTACGATGCAGTGAAATAAATACTTTTCATCTCGTCAATCCATACTAGTATTATAAATGCGAAAGTACCTGTTTGTTTGTTTATTTGTTAGCTACCTTTTCAGGACAAAACAGCTGAACGGGCCGTAATAAAAAAATATAAGAAGATAGATTTTATCCTGGGGATGGATGTGGCTATTTTTGTTTTTAATAACATGCAGACGCAGGAGCGGGTAACAGCTAGTATGTTTTTAAGAATATGCCTATGTCCGGATGTTTTTTGTACTCAATCGGCCAAACGAATTTCAACAAAATTTTGGTATCAATAATAAATGCCCTTATTGAGGTTATTATATAAATGACTGTTTGTAAAAAAACAGCAGTTGAAATTGCTGGGCGAACTTAATTAAATAATAATTTGTAAACTTAATATAAGTTTAGTCTGTTTTGTGGCAATAAAAAAAAAAGAAGTTTTTAGTTAATAATTTTGGGAATCTATTTCTAAAGATATTGTGTTTTTACAATGCACCACCATATTTAAATAAACATGACAATAATTTGGGATTGTCTTGCAGGATATGCGTGCGTTCATAACATCCGAAGGCAAGTCAAAGGGCAGTAAAGGCAAAAAAGCTGGCCGTAAAAGCAAGAACCGTGACGTCATCGATGACGACGACAGCAGCGCTGGTCTACAAATGAAGCCTAAGAAGTACAATCCACCTCCGGATAGGCCTATATCGAACTTGAACAAGAAGTACGAAGACCAACCTCCATTCGTTTATGAAACCGGAATGCAGCTTCACCCTTACCAGCTGGAAGGCCTCAATTGGTTGCGGTATTCGTGGGGTCAGGGCATAGACACAATCTTGGCTGATGAGATGGGTCTCGGGAAAACCATCCAAACGGTTACATTTCTCTACTCTCTGTTCAAGGAGGGACACTGCAAAGGACCTTTCTTGGTTTCTGTCCCACTCTCCACTATAATAAACTGGGAGAGAGAATTCGAGCTGTGGGCGCCTGATCTCTACTGCATCACATACGTCGGTGACAAAGATTCCAGAGCCGTTATCAGAGAAAATGAACTGACATTCGATGATGGCGCAAACAGAGGTGGACGACCCTCCAAAATCAAATCCCAAGTGAAATTCAACGTTCTGCTTACATCATACGAACTAGTCTCCATCGATGCGACGTGCCTCGGGTCTATCGAATGGGCTGTGCTCGTCGTAGACGAAGCCCACAGGTTAAAGAGTAATCAATCTAAGTTCTTTAGGTTATTAGCTGGTTATCAGATCAATTATAAGCTACTCTTGACTGGTACACCATTGCAGAACAATCTAGAAGAGTTGTTCCATCTGCTGAACTTCTTGAACAAGGACAAGTTCAACGAACTCGCAGCTTTCCAGAATGAATTCGCTGATGTGTCGAAGGAAGAACAAGTAAAGAGATTACACGAGATGTTAGGTCCGCACATGTTGCGGCGTTTGAAGGCCGATGTATTGAAAAACATGCCGACAAAATCAGAGTTCATTGTGCGTGTCGAACTGTCACCTATGCAGAAGAAATACTACAAGTATATTTTGACCAGGAACTATGAAGCTTTGAACCCCAAGAGTGGCGGCCAGACAGTATCTCTTCTAAACGTTATGATGGACCTAAAGAAGTGTTGCAATCATCCTTACCTGTTCCCAGTAGCAGCCGAGGAGGCTCCACTAGCCCCGCACGGGAACTACGAGACGCAGGCTTTGATCAGAGCCTCAGGAAAACTCGTGCTCTTAGCCAAAATGTTGAAGCTGCTCAAAGAACAAGGACACAGAGTGCTAATCTTCTCTCAAATGACGAAAATGTTGGATATTCTCGAAGACTTCTTGGAAGGTGAAGGTTACAAGTACGAGCGAATTGACGGCGGCATCACAGGTACTATCCGTCAAGAAGCAATCGATAGATTCAACGCCCCCGGCGCGCAACAATTCGTATTCTTGCTCTCGACCAGAGCCGGTGGCTTGGGTATCAATTTGGCTACGGCAGACACTGTCATCATCTACGACTCGGACTGGAACCCTCATAACGATATACAAGCTTTCTCGCGAGCCCATCGTATTGGGCAGGCCAACAAAGTGATGATATACCGGTTCGTGACCCGCAATAGTGTTGAGGAGAGAGTGACACAGGTGGCCAAAAGAAAGATGATGTTGACTCACTTGGTTGTACGGCCTGGTATGGGCGGCAAAGGCGCTAACTTCACCAAACAGGAGTTGGATGACATTCTCAGGTTCGGTACGGAGGAGCTATTCAAAGAAGACGACGGCAAGGAAGAAGCTATTCATTACGATGACAGAGCTGTAGGCGAGTTGCTGGATCGCTCCAAAGAGGGTATCGAACAGAAGGAATCCTGGGCTAATGAGTACCTTAGTTCATTCAAAGTGGCTAGTTATTCGACAAAAGAAGGCGATGGCGATGACGAGGTCGACACGGAAATTATCAAACAAGAAGCTGAGAACACCGACCCAGCGTACTGGATCAAACTACTAAGGCACCACTACGAACAGCACCAGGAAGACCAGGCGCGGACGTTGGGCAAAGGCAAGCGGGTCCGTAAACAGGTCAACTATAACGACGGCAGTGTGGCGCAGACTGAGAACAGAGAGGACAGCACGTGGCAGGAGAATGGCTCCGATTACAATTCAGACTTCTCACAGGGCAGTGAAGATGATAAAGAGGACGATGACTTCGACGAAAAGAATGACAACGGAGATCTCCTCAGCCGACGAAGCAAGAGGCGTCTGGAGAGGCGCGAGGAACGCGACAGACCTTTACCGCCTCTCCTCGCGCGCGTCGGAGGCAACATGGAGGTGCTCGGCTTTAACGCGAGACAAAGAAAGTCATTCCTCAACGCTATCATGCGGTACGGTATGCCGCCGCAGGACGCGTTCAACTCACAGTGGCTAGTCAGAGATCTCAGGGGGAAATCAGAGCGTAACTTCAAAGCGTACGTGTCGCTATTCATGCGCCATCTGTGCGAGCCGGGAGCTGATAACGCGGAGACATTCGCCGACGGCGTTCCTCGCGAGGGTCTCTCGCGGCAGCACGTGTTGACACGTATAGGAGTGATGAGTTTGATAAGGAAGAAGGTGCAAGAGTTTGAGCACATTAACGGGTACTATAGCATGCCGGAGCTGATCCGCAAGCCTGTTGAGCCGGTGAAGGGCGGCGATAGTGCCGCGGGTTCTCCAGCTCCCTCTGTGGCTACGCCTTCAGCCGCGCCTTCACCTGCCCCTCTTGCCGCCACACCCGCCGGATCCGACAAAGACGATCGGGAGGACACTAAAGACGACAAGCCAGACATCAAAGACAAACTCAAAGACGAGCCGATGGATATCAGTGACGTTAAGGAAGAAAAGGCAGAAGATAAGGAGTCTGTTACGGATGAGAAGGAGGAAAAAGAGGCTGAGAGACGCATGTCCGTGGACGAGGAGCCGCCTAAGGAGGAGGAAAAGGCGGAGGAGAAAAAGTCTGAAGAGAAAGAGTCTGTGAAAGTGAAGGAGGAGAACAAAGAAGAGGTGGATAAGAAAGAAGACGTCAAGAGTGAGAAGGCGGAGTCTGAAGCCTCGGAGAAGCCCAAGGACGAGAAAAAGGTAATTGTCTTACCTATATAGTTGACATTGTAATGCTTATTTCCTTCAAGTCGAAATTACTTAGGTTGAATTATCAAACAGACAACCACTGTTTTATATTGGATAATATGCAAAACAAATCTTACTGCCATTGGAAATCCTATCAAAATGACTAATAACATTACCTTTAATATAACAATAATATTACCCTTAATATAAATAATACCTTTGGGAGTAATTCTTAGGACAAAGAAACAGAGACACCAAAATAACGAAATATAACATGTTTTATATTTTCAGGTATGGAAACCTGATACCTGAATATAAAACTTGTCCGATTTTTATAATGTACTAATGATGATATCAAATAAATCAGTAAAGTATAATAATACTATATAATATTCATCGATAAAACAATTCAAATAAACCGAAGATACAATAAAAAGTATTGATTAAATTTAGGAGGAGGACGACGACGACGTGGTTCTGGTAAAGGAGGAAGAGGAGCTGAAGGTGGAGCGTCGCAAGTTCATGTTCAACATCGCGGACGGCGGGTTCACGGAGCTCCACACGCTGTGGCTGAACGAGGAGCGAGCCGCCGCCCCCGGCCGCGAGTACGAGATCTGGCACCGCCGCCACGACTACTGGCTGCTCGCCGGCATCGTCACGCACGGCTACGGCCGCTGGCAGGACATACAGAACGACCTGCGCTTCGCCATCATCAACGAGCCCTTCAAGATGGACGTCGGCAAGGGCAACTTCCTAGAGATCAAGAACAAGTTCCTCGCCAGGCGGTTCAAGGTACCTTCTCTCTTTCATACTATATGTGCTTCTTCCGAGTTGTGATAATTTGAAGTATTGCGAACCTTATTTAATGTCCGAGCATATTATATTTGTATTATTAATTTGCTAACTAAATAAAAGAAATGACATGATTTTATATATGCCTGCAATACTAGGTAATAGGGCCAATGCGCTAAACGAAGTAACAACTGACTGACACTAGATTTTTTTTTTATGTGTATTGGTCTAGCTTTTTGACACCCTCTTAGCATAAAAGGTTTGATAAATTTTAACTTAGGTGTTGTCTGAAATGTAGGTTAGTCATAGATAGGGTATTATTTATGTATGGCGTTTGCCTTAACCCAGTTGTTTTTGGTATTGTGAAGTGAAACAAGATTAACAGCTTAATGAGTAAATGATGGGCATTCTCTTTAAATTTTGAGATGCAATGAAATATAGCTGTCTCATTGACAGATGTTTTCTCCTTAGAGACAGTAAGAAAAGATTTGACGGACTTAGCAATAATCTATTTGTAATTTATTTATAAAGTTAAATTTGTTATTGGTGTTAATTAGGGTATATTGTAATAAAAAGAGCAGCATATTATAAGATTATTTTGGGAATAAAAATATGTATGAATAACAGTGGATATGTGTCGTTGTCAGTTGCTGGAGCAAGCGCTGGTGATCGAGGAGCAGTTGCGGCGCGCGGCGTACCTGAACCTGACGCAGGACCCCAACCACCCGGCCATGTCGCTGAACGCGCGCTTCGCCGAGGTGGAGTGCCTCGCCGAGTCGCACCAGCATCTGAGCAAGGAGTCGCTCGCCGGGAACAAGCCCGCCAACGCTGTGCTACACAAGGTATTATTGACAAAGTTCTAACAGTTTGTTTTGACTCGCACACCGGGGGTTCCGTACTAAATGATAAAAACCACGTTTGTGGTGGTAGGGGGCGCCCTCTTTAATTTTAAATTTATTTTTATTAAGAAATACACGTTCAAATTTCAAGTGTCAACCAGTTAAATTTTGAGACGAGACCACTGGTCTAGTGGTTAGTACACCTGACTGCTACGCTAGAGTTTGCGGGTTCGATTCCCGCCGGGCAAACATTTATGTGACAAATATGTTTGCCTTGCGTCTGGGTGTTTGGTATGTATTATAAGTATGTATTTATAAAAAAAAAGTATATAAGTATTATATCAGCTGCTGGTTCCCATAGTACAAGCTTTGCTTAGTTTGGGGCTAGATGGCGTTGTGTGATAATGTCCAAACTTTATTATTATTATTATTTTTACGGATCATGAGATACGTGACCTACAGACGGACGGATCGCCAGCGTAGGCTTAGTAATAGATCCCTATTGGTAAGTCTTCGGGTACGGAATTAACTAAAAACGCGATAAACCATGCCCTTTCCTGGTATTGCCATATTAAGAGATCACATTTGTGAAAGTAAAAAATGTAATTGTTTTGGAGCAGAACTGACGATTTTCTTTAAATATTCTTTTCCGATCTAGATATCTCTATCCAGTTAATATTGTGCTTAGAACCTGAACCGTTATTCCGTGATCACCGAGAAAACCAATAGTTATTGGTCTTGAGAGAAACTAATGTTGGCACAAATGGCTAAGTAGCGGCTAGTCCGGTTAGCCAATCTACATAAGTATAATTTCCCAGTATTGTTTAGTCAGGTCGGCCAATATATGTTGGCGGCCAGTCATTGACGGCCCGCAGTGTGTATAATGTGTGTTCGCGTGTCGCAGGTGTTGAACCAGCTGGAGGAGTTGTTGTCGGACATGAAGTCGGACGTGTCGCGACTGCCGGCCACGCTGGCGCGCATCCCGCCCGTGGCGCAGCGGCTGCAGATGTCCGAGCGGTCCATCCTGTCGCGCCTCGCCGCCACCGCCGGCAACCCCGTGCCCGCAGGTGACTCACACACACACACAAATACATACATCTGATGTCCGAGCGGTCCATCAAGTTTTTTTCGAAATTTGTACTATTTAAGTGTGCTTAGTAGAGTAGTTCTAATATGATTGTTTCGTTTGCGCAGCGCAAATGGCGCAATTCCCCGCTGGCTTCCAGCCGGGAGGCTCGCTGCCCGGGTTCTCCCCGGCGGCGGCGGCGGCGGCCAACTTCTCCAACTTCCGCCCGCAGTACTCCGTGCCCGGACAACCCGCCTCCACTGGATCCTCTAATGTGAGACAACTACCCTACTAGCCTTAAACACTATTCTACTTCACTATGTGTTGAGAAGTGAGTCGACTCGGTGTGGCTAAATATATTATACGACCGGCACGTAGTCACTGTGCTGGTAGCAATAACATCTGTCGACTACGTATTCAAAAAAGTAACTCAAACTGACAAAATTTTCATGCGATTTTTTAGTTGTATTACCAAGTCGTATTTGCCGTCGCGTTGCTTTCGCAGTCTACGGGTGCATGTTTTTGGACCGTTATTAAATTCATCCTAAGCAACGGGGTAACGAATCATATTTTGGCTATTCTGGTTCCAATTCAATATTGAACGCGGATCAGAAATATTGCTCGTATATGCATGCATTAGTATATATGTATGACGTATAATGAGGTAAATTTTGTTTGTTTGTATGGGGTAAAATGTGGAGCTACTGAACCGATTTTAAATCCTTGAACCAATGGAAGATATACGGTTCCTGAGTACCATAAGGTATATTCTTATTTTTTTTAATTAAGCTAAATTTTTAAGCTAGCATTGTCGAGAAAAAAGCTAGTAATTAACTAAAATGTATTTATGAGTCATATTTGTTTATCATGTTTGTATTTGTTTGTTTCAGAAATCATAAGCCTGACGCGTAACTTATACACCGTAATTAAATTTGACACACCTGCAGGTAATTACTACTATTCGCCAAAAATACTGTTTACTTTTAGTGTGATAATGGTTCAATGTATTAATTAGCGCGTATTGTTTTGTTTTAGTGAGCGGATAAATGGTCACATAGACGAATATTTTAGATGTAAGCTTCCAAGATTCCTGTTCCACCTTGGGTTTGAAGTGATATCTTATAGTGATTAGTGCAGTTATGTTAGGTAACATAATTATTACGTCATTTACAAGCAGAACTCTCACATTTCAATTATTATTTATTTCATCCTGATCTGTATGAATCTTGTTTATTGTGTAAGTGATTGTGGACTTATGAAATCTTTATTTTTAATTTACCAAAAATGAAAATTGAATAAATCATACAATTAAGTGAATTCATGTGTCTTATTTACCCAGTTAAAAAAACGTACTTAAAAAATAAATTGTATATTCATGATCACAAACACTTAATAAATAAATCAGTTCATGTCACCAAGAATATGTATCATCCTCGTTGTTGTACTTGACACTGTCCAGGGATTTTATGACACTAGGGTCCGAGGAGCAGAAGTACTGGAGCATTCTTTCACTGATGCCGCAATCTGAGAGGTTCTCCTTATTGAACGCTTTGCTGAAATGGTTTGGCTCGTTCTCTTTTGATGACTCATCTGTAATAATGATACTAATTTCAGAGAGGAAAAGCACAATGGTATCTCTTATGTACCCCTGTGTCAGTATATTGAAGCCAGAATGTAGTTAAAATGAAATTTTTTTTTTTGTGATCTGCTATAAGTAACTAGGTAGTGACAGGGTGCCAAATTCAAATGTAAAGAGCATTGCAAAAAAAAAAACATAACATTTCACTATTGTAAGCATTCTAAACCAATAAGACAGATTCTCAAAAAAAATGCTATATAGTTAGTACCTTCAGAGATGCTCGCAGCCGCCCATGAAAAAGCAAGTGTCGGTTGGTGGTGCGCAAATGTGGCACTGAACTGTGCCGATGAACTTTTCTTGAGCACGTTCAGGAGCGTGTGGACTGTAGTCGGCAGTATTGGGCCCCTCAGCTCTAACGAGTGGTACTTGTGACTGTCAGAATGTATCGTGGTTTCACGAACCTAATGGAAAAGGTTATGAATTATAATATATTTTTTCCCATCTCGACGTGGATACACTGCTGGTAGTAAGGTAGTATGCTATGGTAGTAGATATAGATATAGCGGTATATGATATGGCCCGAAATAAAAATTACTTGCCAGACAAATAAATAAACGCCTAGACCCCTGTCTGTACTGGTAGCAGTAACATCTTATCTGGTCAGTGGTCAGCCTATCCATACTAATATTATAAATGCGAAAGTAACTCTGTTTGTTTCCTACCTTTTCACGACTAAACGGCTAAACGGGTCGCAATGAAATATGGCAATGAGATAGATTATAACGTGGGGAAGGACATAGGCTACATTTGTCTTTAAACAAATGCAGACAAAATCACGGGTAGCAGCTAGTATATAAATATATATATATTACTAGCTTTCTCCCGCGGCTTCGCACGCGTGGTAAATAAGTCAACACGTACCTATAACTAAAATTAAAAATGTTATTTTTTGCCCACTGCTACCTATTTTTATAGATTAACTTCAAAAATGACGGATTTTCATACAAACTTTCATCCCCTATTTTACCCCCTTAGCGGTGTAATTACCAAAAAATCCTTTCTTAGCGGATGTCTACGTCATAACATCTACCTGCATGCCAAATTTCAGCCCGATCCGTTCAGTGGTTTGGGCTGTGCGTTGATAGATCACTATGTCAGTCAGTCAGTCAGTCAGTCAGTCACCTTTGAGTTATATATATTTAGATTTACCTTCAAGGACTGTAACGTCCCTCCGTGGAAGGCTGTGGGCGATAGTAAGGTGGGGGGTACTCCGGCGAAGGGCCCCGTGGGACTGACTAGGGACTTGCAGTTCAGCAAGAAGTTGAACAGTGCTTGTGCGTCCGCGCCTCGGACGAACACTAGGGATTCAGCCGCACTGTCCACACTGCTCTCGGCGTTGTGGTTTATGCGAGCCTGGAATTAATATTACACAATTAAAAAAGCGCGCCTATTACAGTAGTCGCATACCTTTTTTTTATACCATTATGGTGGCACACAAGTCTACGGCCCACTTGATGGTAAGCAGTAACCGTAGCCTATATAGCCGCTAGCAATACCGGGGTATATAATAAATAATGGGGGTAATAAGTTGCCAACCCTGTTGTCGGGATTGTACCGGCAGGTGGGAATCGAACTTGCGTCGAAAGAATAGCAGGTAAGGCTTCATTCATACCACAAGGCTAACTTATAAAGTGACTAGCTTCTGGCCGCGACTTGTCCGCTTTGAGCTTAGAATCCCAGAGGAACCTAAAATGTTCCCAGGATAAAAAGTGTCCTGTGTATAAATCCTGGTTATATGCTATGTGTTGCATATACTATGTGTTCCAAATTTCAACCTAATCCGTTCAGTAGTTTTGCGTGAAAGAGCAACACACAAACAGTCATCCATGCCAACAAAATATTATTTTATAACACTAAGGTGGCACACTGGCATACGGCCCACCTGATGGTAAGCAGTCACCGTAGCCTATAGCCGCTAGAAATACTACGGGTATCTCTAACGGTTTGCCAACTATGTTGTTGTTTTAAACTTTCGCATTAATAATTAAATAAATAGTAGGATTATGATACCTGTGTAATATTGATTTTTTTCATGACCTCAGTCTCCAGCCCCAGTTGTGAGAGGAACTGCTCTGGGTCCTCCTCGTCTTCGTCCCGGTCGGGCTCCTTGGCGTCCATCGTATCGTAGCAGCTGTCGAACGACGAGTTCTTAGGCCTCTCCTCCTCTGAAGTGTTAAGCTTTTTCTTCCCGTCCGGTCGTAGGGGCATAGTGAACTCTACGTCTAAAATACATGGTGTCGGTTAGTAAAAGGCAGGTAAACATTTGGCTTGGGTTATGTTATGTGGGTTAAATCACTAAATCTAAAAACATTATATCATCATGCAAAACTCTTTTATCGACCATTAAGGCATAATCTGTACCATAAATACGTTTTTTTACCACTACAGTGGCACACAAGCATACAACCCAACTGATGGTAAGCAGTCACTATAGCCTTTAGCCGCTAAGAATATCAGGGATATCACTAACGTGTTGCCAACCCTGTTGTTGATGAGGAGTCATGACCAGTGCAGTGTATCCGCGTGGAGCACTGGCAACCTTACTTACCGCAGAAACACAACACTACATCAAGTAGTGTTATTTGACTGCGGTATACTGTAAGGTGGAGGTACAGTCCCCAGTCAAGCGGCTCCATTATAATGGGAGATACCAATTCACCCTACCTCTATTTTTTAAGCTCATGATGTGATTAATCACTGTACTTAAGCTTAGAAAAACTCATTGATACAGGCTGGGGTTTGAACCTGGGCCCATCAGTTGACAGGCCGTTGCTTCAACCACAAGGCCACCACGCTATTGAAAACTATGTATCAAAATGACACCCCTGGTGTTACAAGCGTCTATAGGCAACGGTAACCGCTTACCATCAGACTAAGCTTGATTGCCGTCTTAGTGGTCCTTAGAAGACAGTACTTGTAAACTAACCTTCCTGTCGCAATGTCTGTCTGAAGCCACGGGTGGTGGGCGCTATCAAAGCGCAGGGCTCCGACACTCCGCACAGACCGGCCGCGCGGAACAAACAGGTAAATGTATTTGCGCACACGTAGAAGTACGGGCAGTGAAGAGCTCGTAACAGCTGTAACAAGATATCACTAGTCGAATGTAAAAAGAAAAAAAAATGCCCATATGAGTGGAAGAAGGTAGGCTAAAACGAGCTTCGACAGTAATTATACTAAATCCTATAAGTACAGTGAGTCCTAAAGATAAGGTTGCCTGTTGTATTACTATACAACATTCTAATAATAATAATATAAAGGGTAAGTTAAGTTCGTTTGTATGTATATACGGAATAATCTGTGTAATAGTATATAGTTTCAGTAGTGTGAAACGATTTTAAAGACATTTCACTATACCTCAGAGTAGATTATACACAAGTACAACCTATACTATACCTGAGTTAAATATGTTTTTAATGTGGTACCCTAATTCAACTCGAGCAATCTCTTCAATTATAATGAGCTCACACAGTTTGCATGTTGCCAGTCTGAGACACGATAACAACTGAATATTCAAAGTTAAGGAATGTTTTAGTATTAACATCTCACTTGAAACAACGATCTGAAGCTCTCTGTCCACTCTCTGAGCAGGGCTTGCTTGATATCCTCATTAGTTGCCATGAAGCTAGTGGCTGCAACTCTGCCCGAAGACCTAGGGTACAGATCCAACCAGGGCAGGTGCGGGTGTTGCCAGTACAGGCAGGTTTGGTGAAATAGAGCCCTTGGAGATGTGTCTAAGGTTGGTGATGATGTTGTGTCTAGACAGCGGACGTAACTGCAAATAAATTAAGACATTTGATGGTCAAAGGAAAAACAAATGAAACACCCCTTTGGTTCAAAATGAGTTTTATCTATCTAGGTTAGAAACCAATCGAAAGCTCACAAAAATTCAAAAAGCCGTTAATAAATAAAAATATATTAATTATTTTATTGAATTTTTAAACTTTGAGCAGCTCCGCTGAACTATTGGCCAAACGGCGCAACATTTGTTTTTCTTTTCCACCATTGATATTATTATAAGCATTGAGGACAGGTGATAGATGTTGACGAGTTGGAAGTACTTATTTGAAAAAGTCTAGTCATCTATACTAATATTATAAAGAGGAAAGATTTCTATTTTTGTATGTATTGAATAGGCTCTGAAACTACAGGACCGATTTCAAAAATTCTTTCACCGTTAGATAGCTATAACATCACTGAGTAACATAGGCTATATATTATACTAGCTTCCCGCCTCGGCTTCGCTCGGGTAGAGTCGCAGTCGCACTCGGGTAGGGTAGTTATAGATAAAGATGATTTCGTGATGAGTTTGTGTCAATCAAAATCATGTTGGACTCCACTGTGATGGAAGGTTAACCAATTATAATACAAAGCAACTGCTACCTGACCTTATTAATACGTCTTATTGGTTATTGATTTGGAATCAAATACATTTGTAACAAATTTTTTTAAAGTATATTTAAAAAAAAAGTTGGTTAGACGTACTTTATTGACACAAAACAGATTAAACTATTTACAAAAACATATCTTAACCTACCTACTTATAGATAAAAGATCTGACCCAAACCGGAATCATGCGGTAGAGTGCCAAGAATGCTGGCAGCATTGCCTTGCTGGATAGCAATGCTGATTCTCTGAGCGAGATATGTTCCAGCACGCCTGTCACGGGAGGCCTCATAATAATGGATATAATATAATATAATAATATTATTGATAGGTGTCTTTAATAGACACTACATCTATTGATGTGTATGATGGTCAACGAAGCTTATGTCAGCTGAGATAAACAAAGAAAAAAAGAAATAGGTTACCTACCTATAGTTACTACCTATTCAATAGTCTTACAATAAGCTACAGAATTTCCATGACTACATTGTGAGACTAAACTAATAGTGAAAACACCTTACCCTGTGATTCCTGATGCCTCTTCACTAGCTTTCAACTTTGATGTCCATGCAAATGGTTTGGGCGACATTAATCTTAACTTAGTTTTTAGCGCCCAATCTATGGGGAAGTGTTTGTACTTCTTTTCTACAATTTCCTGTAAAGTAAAAAAAGTAATAAAAACAGTAAGAACACAATCTGCATATTGTATTTAATTTAACCTAGCACCAAAAGATTAAACATTTATTAAAAAAATATATAATATATTTTATATGAATATTACATGTATTGACAAAGGGGTAACATTTTGTTTGTGCATTTCATAATGTTTTAAAATGGATCTGCTTCTAAAAAATATTTCATAAATGAAAAAAAAATACTACTCATGAGCAACATAACCTATATTTCATTTGAAGTCACCCATGTCCTTAAAATGGTCTAAGTCAGGGGCATAAAAGGCAGTATATTTAAAAAAAAACTCATAAATGTTTCAAAATGAATGAATGAGATTTTTCTATTTTTAACTGACCATAAACATTTTCACCAACTGTATCCTTTCATGATGGTTTTATATGGGTTTAAAGAATTTGGTTACTCATAAAACCATGAAAGTTCATTTACAATGAGAATACAAGGTAACTTAGATTTACTAATAATGTCTTCTCTGGAGCATGCATCAGAGATTTTTTTTTTAAATAAAATTGGTTCAGTACCTAATTTCAGCGTAATCATTGACATAAAATGTTATTATATTCGGAAAGCCTTTATAAAACTTACAGGCTCCACAGCATGTTCAGCTGTAAACTTCTGCAGTAAATTTGAGAATGTAGTTAATTTCTCTGAATCAATATCCTTAGCCGGCTTCTCTGGCACTTTGGCTGGCAAGTTGAGGATAGCAAACAATGTCTTGTCACTGGATTCCTCCAATGGTGATTCTAGTTTTGCCTTTTTGCATTCCTGTGCATTTCTGAAACATATTTTTTATTTACTACACCAATAAACCTTAAATGTACTTTGAAGAGATATGGGAGCATTTTAGTATTAGTTATTTGAGTAAATACACTTACAAAATATAGACATATTTCTGTAGTGTAGTAGTTATAGGTCGCGGCACGAAACTCTAGCGCTGACCGTTATTGCGCAGAAGTAAAAAATAAGGTGTCTTGGCGGGGTACAGGGGTGAAGGGCGAGCGTGCGTTGCGCCGATTGGCTCTCCAGTCGTACTCCGTCCCCCGTGCCGATACGACGCTCCGCGCACTTCCAGTGTACAGTCGCGTTCTGAATTGTTTTGTTGTCATCGTTAATTTTTGTTGTTGTTTTTTGTTAAGTTTGTTTTGTTGATTTGTTTGTTGTGTTTGTTAGTTTATTCACTGTTTGATTAAGTTTGAACAGTTTTTAAACAGTGAAAATGCCGAGGCCGAGAAGGAATACTGTTTTGAAAAGACAGGCACGGAAAATGGTGTTTGACGTGCATTGTTTTCTGAAAAGGGAATCGAATGATTTCATTAATTCCCTGAAACAAATTCAAAGTGAAATTGGCGAAGCTGCGAGTATTTTACTCGATTCTGACCGCAGCACTGTAGATATAAGTGAAATAAAACAAACTGCAGAAGTTATTCAGGCGGGAAATATAAAATTAAATAGTATAATTAGTGACTTACAGAAAATTCAGAAAAGGACAGCTGAATCTACAAAGACGTCCATAGCAACGGTAAGGAAAATCTCCACTGAAGCCAATAATTCCGACTTATTATCAGTATTTAGAACACCAGGCAAAAAACGCTCCAGATCAAAACCGGTCACAGATATTGATAACTTTGATCAAGGATTAATAAAGAGGTGCATACATAACTTTCATAGGACAAATAATGAACTTCCCACCGTCGGAAAGTTGAGAAAGAAGCTAGAGGAAGATATAAATTTCAAAGGCTCAGAACGAAGTCTTCGACGAATAATTAAGAGTTTAGGGTTTCGGTGGAAAAATACTGAAAACAATCGAAAAGTACTGATTGAAAGTTCAAATATACGTTTACTACGTATCGAATACTTACGCAAAATAAAACAATATCGCCAAGAGGGAAGGCCCATCGTATATACAGATGAATCTTACGTAGATTCATCGCACTCTGCTCCAAAAGCCTGGACCGATGGTACTACAAAAGGTCTCAAAAAACCTATCTCCAAAGGACAGCGGGTGGTCATTGTCCACGCAGGATCAGAGGCTGGGTTCATACCGAACGCACTGTTAACTTTTAAAGCTGGTGCGAAATCAGGCGACTACCACGACAATATGAACTACGACAACTACGAAAAATGGCTGAGGACACAGTTATTGCCGAACTTACCGCCTAATTCTGTCGTGGTAGTCGACAACGCATCATACCATAATAAACAATGGGACCTTGCACCCACTTCTAATTCCAAAAAAGCTGACATGCAGGGTTGGCTTACTGAAAAGGGCATACAATATGAGGAAACTCTACTAAAACCTCAACTATACAATTTAATACGGGCTAACAAAGATAGATTTAAAACATTTTCAATTGACAGGATACTAGCAGAGCAAGGACATCAAGTGCTAAGACTGCCACCATACCACCCAGATCTAAATCCAATCGAAATGGCATGGTCTGACATAAAGCAATATGTAGGCAGTAAAAATGTGAAGTGGAGTGTTGCTAAATGTATAGAACTAATTCAAGAAAAAGTTTTGCTGATGGGTGCTTGGGATTGGGGAAAGTTATGCCAAAAGGTAAAGGACATAGAAGAGCAATATGTCAAGAGTGACCATGTCGTGGATTTGGTTACAGAAGAATTCATCATTCGCGTTGATGGTGACAGTTCAGAGGATAGCCTTGGTGAGTCTGATGACGATGACGCTGTTAGTGCCGACGACCGAAGCAGCCCTGAGCCGGGGCCCTCAGTAAGCAAAAGGCCCTGTTGGGATACTATTGAAGGTGTAAGACCATTGTCTGATTCGGACTAGATATCGGAAAGGAGAATGCGGTGTCTGATGTCCACACCCTGCCGAACTCGCAGGTTTCTTCTATCCTGAGAAGAAACTTCAGTAGGTTCTTATGTAATTCGGACTTAATATAATTTTTTTTATTATTTGGTATTTAATATAAAAATTTACAAATCCGATAGTGTATTTATTTTTCTACTCCCCATAAACTTGTTAAAAATTATATTGTAGGTAACATGAAGTAATATTTGCGTGCGTGACAGTACCCATACGCAGTTAAGTTCCACATTTTGTTCACCGCTAGACTTACTATTTGACTTTACATTAAAACATTATTTTGCTGTTTTTAACTAAGCAATTAAATTACTAATTTGTATTGCGTGCGCGATGGTACCCATGCGCAGCTATCCCCTCCACGTTTCGCTCAGCGCTAGAGTTTCGTGCCGCGACCTGTATGAAGGATAAGTTAAGGACTTAACTAAACTAAAACTAAAATATTTTCATTCATATTTCATTTATATTCAAATAGGCAATTTGAATGTAAAGAAAGCAGTTATTCTGCCTTTAACTATGATAGTTTTGTTATACCACTAAAGTGGCACACTCAGTGAAGGCCCATCTGATGATAAGCAATCACCATAGCCTATAGCCGATAGCAATACCTGGGCAGGGGTATCCCTAATGTGTTGCCAATCATGTTTTTGATGAGGACTCACTGTACTCGTGGAGCACTGGTAGTAGAAAAAAAGTACTTGCTTTGAAAATGGATTTTTCCTTTTGTCACTATTGATGAGTCTTGAAAAATCCAAATCTACTGTCTTTTGACTGCTCGATTCACCGCTTGTTAGCCCTAATGGCTGTTTCATGCGTTCCTGTAACAAATCAAAATTTAAATTTTTGGAGAGTACAATAAAACACGTGCATTTTTTAAAATCGCACTTCCCACCTGCAATGCTTTCTTGCGTTTTTTCAGCTTGTGCAGTTGCATCACCTCGCTGGGCCTTTTCCATGGCGACGTTGGTTCCATTACTGTAATTTATTATAGTAAAATCATAGCGGCCTCTCCTTATTTTCTAATTTGTAACTACTAGTATTCAGAAAACAATTTATTTCATAACAACTTGTTTACAAAAAACAAGCCGCCAATTCGCATCGAATCGACTGACGGCTGCAGATAGACTGAACTCACATCAAATTGATTGATTGATATGACAAAGACAACTGACAGCAAACATTTCTGTGGTACTGACTTGACCTTTGATTTTGATTTACGCTCTGAAGCTTATATGTACTCCTTCTTCTTCTTCTTCCTAAGTATGGCAATCAATCCCTTCAGGGACTATTTTTGCCAGTGTCGAGTGTTAGAGAATTTTCATGTTGCAAAATTACTCGTGTTTGCCGCATTAAAATGCCTAGTGTCATGCATTCTAACGCCCAATGGAGTTTCTGGAGACAACCCACGGCAGTAGCAGATCGTAACACGCCTTTAGATTAGAGGTAACCTATTGACCAAAATGATAAATCACTTAACCCAAAAGTCGTATTATGGCATTATTTCCAATGCTCCTATAAATCAGTCACTAAATGAAACTTTACTGCACATATCGACACCAAAAATACACATTAAAGATCACTATTAACACAATTTACGACACACTGGAAAAAATCTCAACCGCTCCGCCTGATTCCCGCCAAAAAACTCTATGTACTCCTACTCTGGATCTAGATTATAACTGCCAGTATCGAGTTAAAGGGAATCTATTTTGTATTTTTTCTGGTGTCGGGGTTTTGGAGGGAAGTTAAATCAAACAAAGGTTGCGATTTCTAATTTAGGGGTTTACGATAGACTAGCATCTCTAATTAATTTGAGTTTTTAGTTTAAAGTTTTAGCTGCTCACTTAAAAAAAACGCTTTTATTCAAAGCAAAGTCTTTTTGATTATGTACAAGTAATCAAAGCTAAAATCTTATTTGAGTTAGCACTTTATTAAAAACCCTCTACAACAATTGACTGTAGTGTAAAATATCAATTATTCTATGTATATCTGCAAGATTTATATAAACAGCGAGACTTCTTCGATTATACAATAAAGGTCGACATCATTTTTGACGTGCGGCTAGCGGGGTATGCAATGCCCACGCCACGCCATGCCCAATAAGTACGGTACTACTTTATTACTTTTTGGCCATGGCATGCCATGCCGCCACCGGCCACCGGCATGGCACCACCGCGCCGAACGCGCCGCGCTGGGCAGTCCTCTCGCGATTCTATCGCACGCGACAGTGTGTGACTCACGTCACGTGTTCTAGATTCGAAGTTAAAAATCATAGCCGCTAATAGTTTTTTTTTTAATTCATTTAAAAAAAAAATGCGTGATAAATATAGCAACACATTGTTTAAATTTAAATAGGTATATGTACTTTAATTCGGCTATTTAAAAAAACAGTTGTGACTAAATATCAAATTAGATTTCTGTTAAAATGAAGTTAAAATCATTTGTTTACGATTGCTTAGAATTTATTAAGAGGAAGATTTTTGTGGTAAGTAATTTATGAAAACGTTTAAATAAATGTCCAACGTTTTTCTTTCCTGTTCTTCTTTTAAAACATTGCTTTGGAAAATAAGGTCACGAGTATGTTTAAAGTGTGATCTACTTTAAATAACTATTCAGAAAATGTATATTTATTTGTAATTGAATCCTGTGGTACCTACATTCGTCACGGACCTAAATAAAATAAGACAACTCGCTGAG
Organism: Falcaria lacertinaria; assembly: GCA_951449985.1. Lineage (NCBI taxonomy): Eukaryota > Metazoa > Arthropoda > Insecta > Lepidoptera > Drepanidae > Falcaria > Falcaria lacertinaria. The sequence continues at coordinate 2,766,661 of OX602111.1, forward strand.
AGTTATGCAAAATACCGAGAATTACGAGGTGATCTCAGCGCGGTCGCCTACGAAACTTTATTATACTTACTCAGGGATACATTACTGTGTTAGTATGTTTCATAATGCAGCAGGAAGGGTATAAAACGCAATGGAATTGTTTTGGATAGTTAACCTTTACTGTAAAGCGTAACTTATGTTAACTTTAGTTTCAGCCAGGCAGTGCTGCAAATGTTGAATCACGATTATTAAGCTTTATACGTCTTTAGACTTTGTATATTTATTATTATAGGGATTTCTGATGGGATTTTGCATTGTTTTCGGAATTGCGGAAAAAGATTGCGATGAAAATGTGTAAAATAAAATATGCACACAATCAAAATTATAGATTGTTGTACTTAAATACGGGAGATCGGATTTCAATCGAATTAAATTCACAGATAGAGCAATAGACAGAGATATATCACCAAAATAAAATGGAACGAAATCATGAGAAAAAGCTAGTGAATAATAGTATCTTTGTAACATAGGTAGGCTAGGTATAATAGAAAACTTTCGGGTATGTGATGTCCATCATAATTTAAGGGGAACTGCGTTTGTAGTAAAAATAAGCTCGGTGCCCCTACAGGGGGGCAATTGAGAATATTATAGCTTAGCTTGACTGTGACCTTTTGCCGATAGAATTAAAGCTTGCCGCCAAAAATACAACTAAGATTGTCGAATTCTATATTAGGCACTATATCGCGTGGTAAGAGTCAGATGAACGTATCTACCTATTTATAAATTTTACAGGAGAGCAAAAAAACTGCGAAAATTCGTCTCTTCAAACTTTGTCAGCTTTTTATTAGATATTAAATACATTTGACAATGAAAAAAATAGTTGTAATGTAATGGCCTACTATTAGGGATTTCAAAAAGTTATTAATTATTTATTTATATACGCTTATAAATACACAATATATTTTTTTTTGAAAATTGGTTGACATACGTTAGTGTGGCCCTTAATTTATTATAATTTTAGTCGTTGTCTTATTTACATATGTCATTTTAGAAGTTAATTTTTAGTATGTTTACGAGCAAATAAATAAAAAATCAATTAAACATAACAAAGCCTGTATTTACTTATGAAAAATATAATTAAAAAAACATAATCAACATCAGGCATCCATATACGCAATTTTATATATCTTCGTCATCCTTCGTTATTGCAGATACGTTGCAGTAGCAGTAACTGTTAGCGTGATAATTAAAACTAATATAACGTAAGACGTGATACGTTCTTCTGCTCCAATGGAAAATAATTCTTGTGCTATTTCGTTTTTTTGGAATTAGTGTAATATTGAATATATCGTTACGTCGTTTTGGCAGTTCATAAAGGACCACTTTATGACCCGATTTCTAAAAAAAAACGTTTTTTGATTTTTTTGTAGATACGTTCATCTGACTCTTACCGCGCGATATGTCCTTAGATATAGTAGGTACTGTTAGGATTTGGTTTGGTAAGAGTTCTGCGACAGTTATCTAGTAACTAGTGGCAATTGATAGACAACTTGCTATACAAATCGAACCTACCGGACATTTGATACTCATTTCATTTACTTTGAAACTGCCGCGAAGTGCTTGGTAATTAGTATGATGGTAATATGTATACATATAAAGAAATATGTTATCTACATAAAACTATACCATTCAAAGGTACCTACATATAAATACATTTACGTGCATTGGTACACATAATAATTTCCTTGTATGTCGAGATGTAAGAGTAGGTACAGATAAAAGTGGGTCCATACTCATAGGTACGTTGGTGAAGTCGACTGGTCTGATTGATTACTGGTTAAATGATAAAAATATTCCGCAAAGATAAAGTTCATCACCAGCCTATGTTGGATCAGCTGAACGAGTAACGATATACTTTAATTAGATAATGACTAAGCTCGTGTATAGAAATACTACGATATTTTAATTAAAGGTAGACGTTCTCTGCAGAATTAAGACTTCAAGTTATCTATCGATAGATATTCTGTTGTACAAAATCATTAAAGTAAACTAATTGATATATTCGTTTAGTAGTATATTCATCATCAAAGTACAACAGAATCGACACCATTGTGAGGAGATCTATCTTAAAAACATAAAGTTCAAATATCGACTGATCTCAAAACTTCCAAACGAATATTTTGTTATCTTACAAATACAGTGAGCACTTAAGCTGTATTTTTGTTGCTGTTACAAGCAGTAAATATGTAAGATTTTCTTCTGTAAAGAACTCGAGTGATCTCAGTTATCATCGAAGAAACCCTTATTAAGGTATTGGCAGATATTAAAAAAAATCTCATTACAGACCGATCACACTGTTCGAATTAACATTAGCAACTAAATACATAAAATACTTATTTACGACGATGCATAAATAGTACATAACCATTTATAATTTTATCCCAATACCCATAAGGCGCTATTGGTACGGAAGACACATCACCGTGATCACCATAAATTCCCATTAGGTACTTGCGCAAGAGAGATTGTACCTACGATGATAAGGAAATATTCAAAGGCGTTGGGCCCTTAGAAATTGCCAGCAATACATGATACTATTTTTATTTGTAATCATTGAGTGTTCATAAACTTAAACTGTTGAATAAAACATGTCATCACATGCAAATAAGTATCTTTAGGTAGACGTTCGACATCTATTAATGAATGCAAGAGCTATAGTAATAATAAATAGATTCTATCGTTACATCTACATCACAGTCTGTCATCGAGTCCATTCACTCGATCAATGGGTGTAGACGCAAATGGCTGTCAAAGGCTTGTATAGACCATGCAAAGTTTGTTGAATAGGGTCTGAAGTATGTACGGTACTAGTAGCTGAAAGTAGGTAGGCTTAAACTTCCGGCACTTCCGACGCATGCGCAGTACCGGCGTTAGGGACGTTAGGGCCACTAACACCCCGGGCGAGAATATTGTGGCGCCCACTTAAGGAAATCAAATCGAGTATTTTTGCTGAACCAGTGTCTTACTCTTGACTTGACTTGAACTTGAATTAAGAATTAAATCTTTATTTTACCGTTACCCAGCGCCAACGACACGGGCGTTTTACTACTGTTCTCACAGTATATCTAATAGGTACCTGTCGTATGAGAGTCTTGTAAATGATAGATAACATTCTCTAGTGTCACAGAACGAGTGATCACACAGTGTGTAAGCGCCTCGCGTCAGGCTTACATTAATTGCTGACACAATATAAACCCTACAGGCGTAGAAAGTTATGGTACTCATTTTTTTTATGGCGCCCTGCAATTTTGGCGCTCTGAGCCGTCGCCCCATCACGCATCTCCCTAGCGCCGGTACTGTGTTGTGGATTTAAGAGCATATTTCAGAGGTGACATTATATGCTAAGGTTGTAGAGAATGAATGCTCTTTAATGATTTAGGGTTCGGAAAGTGTGAAAGGATTCTCTATAATAAGTTCTGAAATATAACTGTTTTACATTTGATTATGTTATCGTTCTTTGCGATTGCGTTGTAGTGTGGAGACACACTAGTCGTCACACATATTTCCTCCGTAGGTGTGATCTCGGGGAGAAGGCACAGAATATAATAGGTACATTGAATAGAATTAGGCGATACTTAATTCATATTTATAAAATACCAAAACAACGAGCCATACAGTAGTCGCTTAGGATGTGTAACATCTGACATCTGACGGTCAATACTACGAACGCGCGCGATCATTAGTCAAATCAAATAGCGCGCAATTCGCCGTCATCTTCCCTTTCCCGTCCTTTTTCACAAAATCACTCTAACAGCTATATTTGAAACTTAATAGTAACTCACATTCTCCAAAGGATCCCCTGTCCAATATCAAATCTTTCCTTTAAACCTAATAATTATTTATATACCAAGCAATTTTGTGTGGTAATAAGTGTAAGGTTATATGTTAAATTATATAAGGCCAGATATACGGGATGTAGTGTAATTTCGAGTTCTAAATACGATAACATATACCATTTTTACCATGGGGTGGGCACCCTTGCAATGATTGTCTTGGAATAGAAAAATGTAAATAAATAACTTATTCTTAATATACTATTTGTTTCAGGTATCATGGATCTCATTAGTCGTATATATGTTTTATAATACATTTATTTATTACAAGCATGGTCGCCAATTCTATTACATAAGGAATATATTAGGGGTAAGTATATATACATATTTTACACCCAATACTAATGTAAAGTTATGTAAAGTTGTGTACCTGATTTTTATAAATGTGTAATGTATCTGATGTTGAAGAACCAAATAAATAAATAAATAAAGTTTTCTCGCAGGATTAAAAACTCAAGCGTTAAAAAAACCCTTCCCTTTTATTTGCCGTTAAAATTAATTTTAATTTGAAAGGCACGTAACTGCTTCCTTACAACTCTAGTCTAGTGTTTGCAATGCAACCTGTAAATGGAAATCCTTTCATTTTCCTCGCACGTGTTTGTTTCAGTTAAATGTATGCATTCGTTTCAGCTGGGCTTATGCGTGTCACGAGGCACGGCTACAGTCTTGAACGTTTGTTGCGCCCTGGTTCTTCTGCCATTATGCAAGAAACTCAACCAGATACTCTACAGAGTACTGTCAAAAGTTTGGCCAGGACTGTTTTTCTTCTGGCTGGAGAAGGCAAAGAGTTTACATATGACGGTCGCAATCACGCTGGTATTTTTTGCTGGTAAGTGCAACTTTAAAGGGTTTATAATTTAGATTGCTTTTGTATCAAATAGTAAAAAGTAGATTCGGAACAAAATGATATTATATCAGATATAGAATAGAGTTCTACGCGTCACTTCCATTCTTTGTTCAACTGGGTAAAAAAGTGACCTAACAAAGCATTAGACTTTATAATTTGTTTTAGTTTTTTTAGATATTATGTTTGAGTTATTTTTATAAGATAAAATGATTTTAAAGAAGTAATCCCAATTACACATTGTACAAAACGCTCAAGCATTATTTGTTTAGAAAGAATTGCTTTTAAGCTTATTTTATACTCAGCAAAATTATTTGTAAGCTTATAGTAGGGGCGGATTATTTGAATAGTATGTATGGGAGTTCTGAGGGAACAGATAATAAACACTACACAGTCGGGTAAAAAGTGAAATATTTTTGAAGCAAGCACACTATTCACAAAGCGAATTGGGAATGGCTGGAGGCTCATTACCCTCTGTGCGGACTGCGAGTGCACCATTAAGTTCTTGAGACGCGGACTAATGGTCCTACTGCTTAGGACTAAGGAGCCTTACAGTTTCCACCTTCGAATGTTGTACGCTAGTATTGATGTCGCGTCTATTATAATTAGATTGTATACAGAGACTAACATATTTGAGGGAGATAAAAAAACATAAATCATCAACTTATGTTGTATGATATTGGGATATTCAGACTTTTTAAGTTTTTCCCATACTAAATGCTAATTATATTGGTTTGAGACGATATGATAAAGAATTATTAATTGTATTTGTAGTCCAAATACTCGCCCCATAGACTGCGATAGATGAACGCAAATAATTTTGTTAAATTTAATTTATCTGGAACAAGGTTTACTATATTCGTATATATTCGTAGTTAGCTGAAGAATTAGAAAAAACAACGTTGAAGCCGTTGATATGAACAAAACCTCCTTTGCATTATTGGTATTTGGCTCAAGCTCTACAAGCTCATCGTCCCTAAAAAGTATGGTACTAGCGTAGCTAATATTATTACTAGTCATGTAGTAATTTTAGGTAAAAGCTAAGACAGTTAAAAGCTTAAAGCTAAACAGACTGGTAACGTGTACGTAACTAAGCCCATTATTTTCCAGTGCTGCATTCCATCTCACACTTTGTAAACTTGTGGAATTTCTCCAGAGGCTTCGACGAGGAACGGCCTGAGATTAACTTTGCCAACTACAGGAACCAAGTTAGTTTCCATGCAAATAATTGGCATTATTTACGATATTTATTTGTGCCGCACTAACATCCCTACGTTTGGTTGGGTTGATACTTTATAATACATCAAGTCACGTGGTGACTACAGACTCGAACCAAAGCTTGTTGATTCTAGACTGTAGTCACCACTATGAATTTCACAATATGTAGGTAAATACTTTTATTGGAAATATATACTAAACACCGTGATTCAAGTTTTTTGGACATGAAAATTAATACGTTCCCCCTGATATAGGGATTGGAACTACATCTAGCTTGGAACTACACTCAGGCTTACTACCCACCATACAATATTACAGTAAATTAAATTTTCAGAACCCAATAGTTCTAATAATGAGTATGGCGGGATTGAGTGGCGTCTCAATGCTAGTGATAACAATAAGCATGGCTGTGACGTCATCGAGGTGGGTCCGCCGGAGAGGATACAATGCGTTCTGGTTCACGCACCAGCTGTACTTGCCATTTATGGTCTTGGTCATCATTCATCCAATGAGGTAAGCCTTTAGAAGGTATTTCTGTAACCAGCGAAATACTCAAAGCAATTTGGTCTATTTATAAGGATGTTCATAATGAGGTCGAATCTGTCGTCTAGGCCTATGCCAACTTAAAGAACCATCAAAATCGACATAGCTTTAGTATTCCCTTGTTGTCTTTGAATGGACTTATCACAATTTTAGTTTGCTCTATATATATTTTTGACAGATTTTTTGTGTTCTTATTATAATATTTTATTGTTAAGGATACATGCTCAAAGCGTTATTGGGTTCAACGATCTCTTCTCTTTACTATTTTGCAACTTATTACTAGTTGTAAGGAAACTTATTCATACATTCTCTCACATAACACATTGTTTTATATGTCCTCGTTCCGTTTCTATGCCCGCTGACTTATCTCCTGGTCTATACATGCTGGTTGTAGTAAATCTCCTGACGAGCGTAATATTGTATGCATTATTAACTCTCATTTTAATAAAGTATTGCATTGTTGTAAAGTTGAAAGTTCAGACTAGACTCTCATTTTCCTCTATGTGATCGTCGTGTAATTAATAAGTGGATAGATACAATGCTAAGCTTATAATTCACTACAATAAACGAAAAACTGGCCGAATTTATATTTCGGAAACAACGGTCGCGGTGCCGTGTCGCGCAAATAGTTACAGGACTTACAGGGCAAGTGACTCAGTAATGAATCATTGAGATTTAATTTTAGCGGTGGTGATCTTGACCCTAGGAGCTTGCTGGAATGAAGGCATTTATGTCACGTGCAACTTTAAATATTCCACTTTTAAACTGTTATAAATCTGGTTTCCGAAAGACCAAGCTCTCACATTGACAAATAACAGATCAATCGATGGAAATTTTATATGTTTTGATTACAGCGGTGTCCTGAAAGAAGAAATTCTAGATACTAATGAAGCTAGTCCGACACCTAGTCAACTAATGGATAATGATTGGACAAATACTACTTTAAGGACTCCTAGATTTAATTCCATAAAATCAAAGGTATGTTGCGTTATTTTTTACGTATAATTTTTAATGTTCACATAATATATTTGATTAGCTGTTAAAATGGCGCAAGAAGGGCATGGACGTTTTAATTTTGAAATAAACTAAGTTAAACTTTTTAATAAATTACACACAGTAAGACGAAAATAAATGTAACGTAGGCTATGATAGTCTGTCTGTAATAGATTTTTCAATTCCACTATTTATTAGCATAGCGTCGGATTAGCTCGCAGTCGTTAGACAGGGTTAAGTAAAATAATGTAAGAAAAATTCAGTATTCGTAGACTCACTTGTATACCCAGAGTTGAGTGAAATAACAGCGAGGATGAACTGTTTACACAACTAACATACGTGGGTTAGAAAATGACGTCGTACTGGCACATAATCTGTTTTGCTTTTAAATAATCTGTCGTTGGCGCCTGAAGCATTTTTTTCACTAATCGTAATGAATAACTGATGGCTGACATTATACGCATAGATCGTAATACGATAGAACCAGCTACCAGTTCGTGAAATGCTGGATTTGGAGGGTAGGGGTAGCTTAATTTTATGATGTTGAGGCGGTTTTGAATATTTGTGACATAAATATTTCGTAATTTATTAACTTTAAATGTCGCAGGGCGTATTAGGATGCCTATAATTTTTCATGTTCAGTATACTAAAATGTGTACGAGATCCCAATTAAATTCTATCAACGATAAAAAATGATACAAATCTATTGTAAAGTAACAAATGAAACTAAATTTAATAATTGTATTAAGATTATGTCACTTTGTAAATTTAGTTTATTAACAACTATTAGCATAATGGTTGTGTTGCGAGGCAAACTGTCGCTAGATTCGTTAGCAATAGTTGAACTCATAATAGTTTTATGGCTGTACCAATTTGGTCGCACCCATCATTAAAATGACTCCGGTTTGTCCTTCGGTATTATGCCTTGATGCATAGTGCTTTGATAACTGATGGATGAAATGCTGGGAATTTCGTCGTAAATAGCTTTTAATATATTTAATACATATTAAAAGTGATGCCTTTTTCTTCTCACAGACAGGACAGGCATGCAATTTTTATCATGAAAAACTTTTGCTTCCTGACCATACTTACAAACTCGCATATGGAAGTCGTGGGAAAGAATTATATTTGATACTTTATTTTAAATTGTCGTGGAGGTTGGGGGAGCTTATGTATGAGAGTAAATATTTCAAGAACAATGGGCTTTGGAGGTCTAGGAACAACCCGTTCAAGGGATATCCGTGCTCGTATGCCACCTACCCTGACAATATAACAAACTAGCTTCTGCCCGCGACTACGTCCGCGTTGAGCTTAGAATCACAGAGACAAAGTAAAATTATCCCGGGATAAAAACATTTTCCCGGGATAAAAAGTATCCTATGTGTTAATCCAGGTTATAAACTATCTGTGTTCCAAATTTCATCCAAATCCGTTGAGTGGTTTTTGCGTGAAAGAGTAACAAACATCCATCCATCCATACAAACTTTCGCATTTATAATATTAGTAGGATATATATAATAAATATAATAGACAATATAAAATAATCTCCTGTGTCATACATTTCGGAGCGTAATTTTTCCGCAATCGGATTTTAATTTCTGAACTCACTTTTTATTATTATTTTATATCCTATTGCTACGCGGGTGAAGTCGCAGGGAAAATCTGGCATAGTTTATCTTTAATAATATTCCAAGTAAATGGGTTACATGTAATATCATTGGTTTATCTGTAAAAGCCGTTTGGGTTTTTGTGTAACTTATCTATACATTTATGAGGCGTGTGTAGTTTACACTCTCCAAAATAATTTAGTTCATACGCGATCAAAGCACACAGGTAAAGATGGTAATTCTATTAAGGAACCTGAGCTTATTTTAAGATCAATAGGTAGTCTGGTATTTCGTAGTGTTGTATCTAATTTGTAATTATTTTTAGACTTGGATGTGGATGGTGGTGCCACTCGGATGTTTCTTGCTGGATCTACTATGGAGAGTGTGTTCGAGAAATAGGGCAAAGGGTGACATTTTAGAAGTAAGTACTCTCATGATCTAGTTTTCGAATGAAAATCAGTAACTGAGGCTGTTATCTGCACCCTCAGTTGCGGTTGTATTTCTGGGTATGCTGGGTCAGGCCCTATTTCTGACATCGCACAATGTCACATAATATTGTTTGTGTTTTTTATTATTGATACGGGATGATCCTTTTTTTCGTAATGTGAGAGATAAAGGTAATTTCATTTCATTTTATACAAATATTATACACAGAAAAGATTTGCTAATGCATAAGCCCAAAGCCAATTGGACCGAATTAAATATTTTTCCACAACAGAATGCAATTTTATCACTGAGTATCAATATGCTATACAGAACTATTTCTTCTTATGTTTTTCCACGGCGTAGCATAATCATGAATATTTATTTGTAAATACCATGTACATTGTACAGTGTACACGGCACATATGTAATAACTTTGGTTTTTGTTAGCAATGCAAAAGTTAAAATTTAATTAAGCCTACAGACGATAAAAAAAATATCAGTGCAACAATATCTTGAAAAATGCAATGTGTGAATTTTATTCGAATAAGCGATTAAGCATTTATTTGCAAAAACCTTAGTCTTGATTAATTCCAATTCGTATTGTAGGTAAGTTGTTTTCAAATTGTACATCATCAATGATTATGTTTTGACGAAGTGAGAAGTCATTAATATTGGAAATTGTATCTAGCCTTATTATTAGCTCAGAGTAGATAATGTATGTCATTAGCACAGAACATAATATATATTGTTCCTTGACTAAAAAGGTAGAAAAAAAAACCGCATGCAATGCGCATATAGGCTACGGTAACGGATTATCAATAAATTTATTTAGAAATTAGATGGACAATTCGAATAAAAACTGTGAAAGTCCGTTGAAATATATAACATATCCACCTACGGCGATTGACTGCATGAAAACATTGTGTATTGTTCACTCTAAAGCCAATTCTCGTAATACAGGTGACTCACATGGCTGGTCGTACGCTAAGCTTAACCCTAAGCTGTCCACATGAGCACTTTTCATGTCGCCGTGGACAATATGTACTCCTGCAGTGCTTGGATATCTCGCTAATTGAGTGGCATCCTTTCACTGTTGTCAAGGTAAGATTAGGGGCTACATTTCGTAGGTACTTTATTGGAACCAAAGTGACACAGCGCGGTTCCAACGAAGATCCTTTCGCCGCAGCTGTGGCCTGTGGCTTTCCCAAGGAAGTAGGTACCTAACTGACAGAAAAAAAAATAGAATGGGAACGAAATTTTTGGCTGAAATTACTGGCAACCGGAATGGAATCTGTGTTATGATGTTTATTGTAAATAAACCAATCATGATTGTTGATGCTCTAGTCTATACGAGCGGCGGCAGGTTGCGATACGAACGGCTCAGTGGCATCCCTTTTATTTTCTATTCTTTTTTGCCAGACTGGTTTTGTAAGTGTCGTTAATAATGAACCCACTAACCATCTTGTGGGTCGTAAGCTTGTCTGCCAAAATAACTAGTAGGTATACAAAAATATTGAAAATCATCGGTCAGCCCATCTGATGCAACGCTTTTGTCCTTTTACGTTGGTCCTTTTACGCCGATAACTATCAATCTTATTCTTCTTTCGCATTTAAAATTGAAATATTAATATTAGTTTGGAGTATGCATACCCAATACTTTATGCATTTTTGGGTATTATACATATTGTTTTGTAAAGAATGTCCCAATTTAACCATATTTCAGGTTCCTACTGATTGCCAAAGAAATTTTGTTGTATGGATACGGGTGAAAGGCGACTGGACTGAAGCTTTAGAGAAATTGTTGTTGGAACGACCATCGAGTGTCATCAGGTAAATGTAGATTATGTACTTTGTAGATATAATACAATTTATGACGTTCGGGGTGTACCTATATATAAAAGTATGTGTTCTGAGTACGGCTGTCTTGCAAGTGTGCGACACCCGCGTTACGAAATCCTAGTAGAGTGAGTGATAAGTGTAAAAAGGATATTTCATAATAATGCTCGCATATTATCACACAGCGTACTTTTTTATTCAACTACCATACACCCAGACGCAAAGCAAACGTAAAAGTTTACTCCGGCGGGAATCGAGCCTGCGACACCGAGGAGCGCAGCTGTCAAGTATTAACCGCTTGAACAACGGTAAAAATTTTACCAACTTGCTTACCAATTTGCAGCGTGTTGGTAGACGGACCATTCTCAAGTCCCATGGAAGGTGCAAGCAGGAGTGACGTGGCGGTGTGTGTGGCAGCCGGGGTGGGGATCACACCGTTCGTCGCGTTGCTTCACGATATTTTACTGTAAGGAAACAAATTAATAAGTATTACCTACAGTGATATTCTCACTTGATCCCTAATAAGCGGAGCTATAGAATGATCATCAAATTGTAAAAATCTTTTGAATAGTGCCGAAGACTCTAACAACGTAAAGTACTTTCTTTGAAAGTACTCAACCAAATATTTTTGGTCTTCATCCTACTGATATTATAAATGCGAAAATTTGTGATTATGGATGTATTGAAGTATGGATGGATGTTTGTTACTCTTTCACGCAAAAACTGTTGATCGGATTTGGATGAAATTTTAAACACAGATACTTTACAACTTAGATTAACAAATTAGGTCTATTTTATCCCGGGAAAATGTTAGGTTCCTCTGGGATTCTAAACAGAACGCGGACGAAGTCGCGGACTAAGCTAGTTTTTCATAAATGTACAAGGGATTTTTAATTTAATTTTGTTTAGTTTTATTTTATTATATTCATTTTACTCTCGATATTTTAGGAACCCAAGAAAGCGATACCCCGGAAGAGTCCATCTTATATGGATAGTGAGACAGGAGAGAGAACTCACCTGGCTCGCCGATTTAGCGAACAAGACTATATTGGAGCTGCGAAACGCCAATAGACCAGACAGACTGCATTTAGAACTTTATGTTACTGCCAATAAAGTTAAAAGTTCAAAAACTGTGGACGACCAGGCTATATCAGTTATGGTTGTGTCGAATAAAAATGGTGAAGTACATCACGTAGTAAATAAAAATAATGGAAATCTTACAGACGATGAAAGAGTAACGCTTTTGACTCCTAACAAGAGAAGGAATGGTCATGCAGATAGCAAAGGAAATGACGAAGACACCAATTATGATATAGCTAAAGAATTCCCATTAGTTGGCTGTAGGGTGAGACGGGGGAGACCCCACTGGGACCGAGTTTTTGGATATTGGGTTCATTTGTACCCAGGGTTAGTAAATTTTGTACTAATTTCAATTATAATTTTACGAAGTATAAATACATTTAGTTTTTGGCAAGCTAACACAGTTTACACTTGCTAAAGAAATTGAACAGAAAATAGATACTTTTCTGAAAGCGCAATCCAAAATGGCGCAGCAGCATATATGGAGTGGACTTCTGGACTCCTGTGCGTAGTGTAATTTAAAATCTGCAATTCATTGTGCTTCCATTATTGCTAATGCCGTTTTCGATATTCGAATTCTAAGCCTCAGTTTAAGCGACAAAAAACAGTATCTAATACGATATTTTTATATATTTTTTATCTAGTTACAAGGTGTCTCTAATCAAAGGGGGTCTGTTACATTACATGACATTGCAGCATCGGAGTTGCTACTAGCGATTTGTGCAGTTTTCTTCAGAGAGACGTACATTAAAACATTTACATTAAAAAAATATATATTGTTTCAGAGCCCAACTAAACCTTTATTCTTGTGGACCAAAGAAACTAATTAAATTATTAAGAAGTAGATGTAAACATGTGTCAAGAAGTACTAAGACGAAGTTCACATTTGTGCACGAAGCATTCTCTTAAACCAGTCATAGTTTTATTGTACTTAGTATAAAATATTTATAATTGGTATGTTGTCGTTTTATTGATCGTACGGGTGGAATTTATTTTTATCTTAGGAAGCAGACCTAAAATATTAAAATAAGAGTCTGTTCAGATGACGCGCTTGAGTCCACACTCGCGTTTCAATTTATACTGGGTCCAGATACCGTGCTTTAAGCGCGCTCCTACCCTGGGAGGACCTTGTACTTCTCTGCCAGTTATAAACATGGACTTGGATACAGCGAGATCATCAGCTTCGCAAAAAAATCTACTATTTCTTCCCAGTTACCACGTTTTGTGACGTAGTGGTTATGTACACTGTGGTTTTGTGGCCTGTGGGTCTTTGGGAATACTCAGATGATTACATATCCCATAAGGGTACTCTTTTCTTAACTTTGTCAGTAAAAAGTTCGGTATCGAATCGTAATGTCACGCTCCATTTTCCAAATACCAAATACATAATGTCCACTCGTCGCGGACTCGCGTAGCAGGAAGTATATAATCAAAGATAACAGATAAGCCGTACGGTTCCTGTACATACCGGAGTTTAACTGAGGGTTGTAATGTCCGAAGTACCTACCATGGGAATTTGTACGTAGTATATTATCTACTCTGAGATGGGAATTAATATATTACTTCAAAAATGTAAATGTATTTTTTTAAATTATATTAGTGGATTGCTACGGAATGAATTGGGGAAGACCTTTGTAAGCAGTGCAGTGGGACAACTAGTTTAATATGAGAATTAAGAATGAGCTAGGACAAGTAAGTATTACTGAGTCCGTTCGCAAACCATAGATATCTACTATACCACTTCGTAAACAGATACTTTTATAATCCATGGTAAAGATAAAATCCTTCTCAGACGCTAGGTACTCAGTCTACGTTCTCAGATCAAGAGCCTTACTAATTTGATTCCGACACAAACTTAGCAGAGAAAAGTTTTTATTTAAAATCACGAAGGAGGAAATTATACACAGTAAACTAGGCAGTATAGTGTGATCTTAGCTAGCGTTTAATACTAAGAGTTACCTATAATTAAATATTTGAGTAGTTAGACTAAAGTACGTGACCTAGACAATAACAGCAGTTATAATGGTCCTACAGGGGGATTTGGGTACCACGTAAAGCTACCTTAACTTAAAAAAAGTTTCTTCTTTCTAATTTTGCCAAACAATTTTCAAGGACTATTTTTGGCAGTGAGTGTCGAGTGTAAGAGAAATATCTAAAAGAAACTTCAAATAGCATTAGAATGTATGACACTAGGCATGAAAAGGACATCATCAGTTTTGGTCTAAATCTGAAGTGCCGGCCAGCGCATTGTTTTTGTATATTCTCTTAGAGCGTGTCCGTCATCATTGATTACTGTGGCACCAAACCTGTAGGACCATTGTAGTTGATTTTATTTGACTTCGAATATCAGATTTTTCATACGTTGTTGTCGAAAATAGGAATTTAAAATAACTAAAACAAATGAAATGGCCTGTAATGACCAACTTTGGTGGCATATACATATATATTCTCATTATTTATTTCAAATCTTAGTCTAGGTGATTTTTATTATTATTATAGTAATTAATGCTCAGACGGACAAGTTCTAACATAATATACAAAAAAAATCGTTGGCCGGCACTTTCAGATTTGGACCAAATTTCTATGAAATATGGATGATGTCCTTTGAGAAGCTAGAAAATTCTCTAACACTTGACGCTGGCAAAAATAGTCCTTATAGAGGATTGATTGCCATAGCTAAGAAGAAGTTTCGTTGACATTTCAGTTTACTAGATTTCACTTTGACGTATAATTAAAAACTGACAAATTGTCAGGCAGTCAATCAATCAAGGTGACCTGAAAAAACAAAAAAAAAATCAATACAACTTAAATAAACTTTTCAAGATTTCAATCAATGTTTATATTAAACATTGAAAATGAACGTTATATCGGAAAACAACAGGGAGCTGTACCTAAATTTAGTGAATAAATTCGATAATCCAAATATAGCATATGATAATTTTGTTAAAAAACTTGCTGGATACCATTTTCAAGTGAAAGCGATTATACAGGTAAAAATCAATCAATGTGCCTTGTGTTAACTGAACATTCTAAGCAATTGTTATTTTATTGACTTCATAACGTTTTATTCATTTTACCAGGATATTATGGAATGTAAGGATTCAAATTCAATGCGAACACTGCATCAACTGAACGAAAAAGGAAGGAAATTGTTATCAATGCTAAGAGAAGAATTAGACGCGTTAGACTTGTTTGGACGAGAGACTGGAGACCCGAAGTACCACGAGGAAGTAGATTCACAAAGGCATCAGCTTTCGGGGTGACTATAGTTACTTAATTCAAGTCTAAAAGCACTAATCAATAAACAGAATACTATTTGTTGTCTGTATATAACTGTGTTCTTTTTTAATCTCTCATATGTGCAATAAATTGGAGATTGCATTCTATTAATAATAATAAATGCATAAGTTTGGATGTCTTTTTTCAATGTATGTTATTCAGCCATGCTAAATGAATGATTGCCATGAAGTCATGAGCAACAAACAGCTAGTTTTTTATATATTGACTGTCCAAACTGATAATAATACTTATAAATGAGAAAGTTTTATTTGTTACTCATCAAGATCTTCATCCACTGCCTTTAACGGGTCCAGGTGGTCCCTGATGCGCTTCGACCCTTGGGAGCTTTTGTGCAGTCCTTTGCCCTGATCTCTTTACATACCTGCTGTATGAAATACACCCACAGATCTTGCCAGCAGGGATGAGCATGTAATCCTCTGATACAGTAATACAGCCTTTATCATGCCACTGCTGAGTAGATGCCTCTCTTGATTTGCAGCTCCCCTCATTCCTGCATGTAGCCTTCATTCAGGCTTGACCTGCAACATTGACTATGTCATCTGCCCGTCTAGTTGCTGGACAACCAACACATCTCTGGGAATTCTTTCTCGATTACATCAAAATCACAATAGATCTGAGTGAAATTTGGGGAAAATATATAGTTTGTTAATATAAGAAATATATCTTTTTACAGACTGCTCAGGGAATTCAAAGAAGCTAATCTAAGAACAATGTTCACTATAGAGAAGGGTCTAAGAGAAGACTTACTCAACACTCCAGATGGTGAAGACACCGGTGTTCGTAACAGGACGAAGAATGTTGACCGAGATGGGATTCTTAAGAAATCTTCAGGTGGTGTACAATTTACAATTTATAGTTATAGGGATTGGCTTACCCGGTTATTCTCAGTCAGTGCTCAAATGAGCTTCAGAAGTGGTTAACCATTGGCAAGTCATGCTTCCGTGTGCGGTCATAAGGCTATCTGTCAAAGCGTTAACCAATGCTTAAATTAAATAAATGATTTTCATTTCATTGCCAAGTGGAATTAAAAAATTACCCTAGTAATCAAATGTCTTAGCATTGTATAAAATGTTGCTTCTGCCATTAGTATGAGCTTAGACCTTTGAAACTATGCAACAGATTTTAATGTGGTTTTCACTATTTGACAGTAGATTCCTAAGGAAGGTTTTTAGGTATAAATTAATTTAATATAGCCCCTGCGAAGTTGGTCAGGTCGCTAGTTATTTGTAAACTCTTTACTCAGTCTGTCATACATACAACAATAACATTTTTTTTAAATAATGTTTATGACTGATTGGTGTAAATATCTGATTCAGGTGTGACAGAACAGCTGCTCTCTATCAGTAGACAGTTGGCAGACACCACACAAAGGAGTCAACATACATTGGACAGTCTTGTATCATCCAGTTCTACAGTGCATGTAAGTTAAAGTTCATTGAACTGAGTGATACCCCTGGTATTGTAAGCATCCATTGGCTATGGTAACTGCTAACCATCAGCTGAGCGGTGTAATTGCTTATTATATGATTGTTTCTTCAAACTTACTCCTTACGATGTTGAAACTCAAACTGTAAAGCCTGTTATACTGTAAGAGCAATATGCAACATGTCGATATAGTGCTATTAGTATGGTAATGGTGCTAATTCTGTTGTATGCAATCATTATACTTATTTAATTTGACAGGCCTTAAAAGTATTGCCATCCTTATTTAACCCCTCACATGAGAAAGGGATAGCAAGAATTTAAGGCCTGTCAAATTAGTTTAGTTTTATATGATATACATACAACAGAAACGACACCATTTATATTCATTTGAATTGGCTAACGTAATAAGTTATTTGAAGTTTTATGTTATTAAATGAATAAATAATCTAAGTTTCATACCTACAACGATTTTTACACTGTATTTTTTTAAAGCCACCCTGATAATATATCCACGAATAATAAATAGGTTTAAGCCACCGTATTTACATCTAATAATACAGGTTTAGGCTGGGCGGCCGCAGATGTAAAGGTAATGGAATCTTTCAACGTCATTTTCACAGACTGCAAGAAATCTAAATATTTTCACATGTACTGTAGGTACAAATTTTTTATAACTTTGTCCTGATGTCCTGACAAATACGTTTAAATGCGTGTTTTTTTAGTATTATACCGAAATTTTGTCAAAATTAGGTACTTTAATTTAAATATGTTTCAGGGTACCCAATCGGAGTTGCAGAACACAGCAGGTACCATATCGCAGTCCAGCAAACTGCTGAAGAAGTACGGACGAAGAGAATTTACGGATAAAGTGATAATGTTCTTTGCATTCCTCTTCTTCCTAGCTGTATGCCTGTATATAGTACAGAAGAGGCTGTTTTAACTGTATTGTATTGTGATGTATCCGCGAGTATTGATATTATTAAGGTGATATATTTATTATTTAAATAAAATGCATGTTTTCATTCGGTATTCTGCTGTCTTTTTTATTTAAAAGGTATAAGGGTTGTGACTTCCGAGTTCATTGTGTTCGAAATATTCGGACACCGTTTATGACACATAGCTATCAAAATTTACAAAACACCATGTGCATCACTCGCGCATTGCCGACCCTAAGAAGTAGGGTATAGGTACAGGTACAGGCCTGAGACATTCTAAGCAGTTTATAATATAATATAATAAATTTATAAGCAAATGGAAAGAGGGCAATAGCCGAAAATTAATGAACCTGACCAGATGTCAACTAAGACAACTAACAGGAGCTCTTACAGGCCACTATGGCACAAATGATCATCTCTACAAGATGGGTCTATCTGGAAGCGTGGTATGCAGGTGCTGCAAAACAGCAACGGAAACACGTGCTATGCTGCTGCGAAGCACTCGCGCGGCAGCGAATGGAAATTCCGGGGACGGCATATCCGGAACCAGAGGAATACATGCTCTTCCCTGCTGGCAAGATCTGCAGACTCAGGGAGTATTTGACACAGCAGGTAAGTAGAGCAATCATAGCAAAGGGCTGCACAAAAGATCCCAAGGGTCGAAGGTCTTCTGGGCTAACCTGGACCCGTTCAGCCTATTAATAAGATAAGATAAGATAGGGTAATTGATTCGTAGCATGAGAGCGTGAATTGCCAATAAATACCTTATTAAAAGCTTCCTCTGGAATCACTCTATCTATTAAAAACCGCATCAAAATCCGCTGCATAAAAGTTTTAAACGTTTTAAAGATCTAAGCCATAGATAGTACAAATACACTTACACAGGACAATCTAAGCATACATAGGGACAGACAGACAGCAAGAAGCGACTTTGTTTTAACTATGTAGCGGTGATGACTATGTGCAATGATGACGTTATATAAAATCAAAACCGGTGGGATTTGAACATGCGTCGCTAGAATAGCAGGTATTTACCTACTCTGTGCATAGCAGGCAACGCATGAGCGTTGGTATCCTATGGTATTACAGCCACCACCACGGTTCGGCTATTTGAAAGTGATGATAACAAAGGCAATAAAAGTATATTGTTGTGAGTAGACGTATGAGTAGTTAGCAAATCGCTTAGTCACAACATTACCGTAGCTTAGTTACTGAACTATGCTATGTGAAGGCTATGCGCTATCTTTTTGTTATTCATTTTACCGTCTCGTCTCATACCTACTTAGGTTAGTACCGTCCTATATTATATCTCCGTAATAGGCGAGTTTTTGTGAGTTAGAGGTAAAAACAGTTCGTCACAGCCACAGCAGATACTTCCACCGCATACTACCGCAACATTATTATTTTTTAAACTCCCAGAAAGTTCTGGGAGTTTAGAGAGAGAGAAAAAAAAACTTTCCACCTGGTAGCACAGCCTTATACGTAGGCACATCGAACCTTACTAAGGTATCCCCACTATGTAGTATTCGTCTAATATTTGATTGAGTGTATGATATAGTCAAAGGCTAGTACCTATCTATACTTTAATATTATAAAGAGGTAAGATTTGTATTTTTGTGTGCGTGTATGTGTGTATTGAATAGGCGCCGAAACTAGTAGACCGATTTCAAAAATTCTTTCACCGTTAGCAAGCTACATTACGATTGAGTAACATAGGCTATATATTATATTGATACGCGGGCGAAGTCGCGGGCAAATAGCTAGTATTATATGTATAATAATGTACAGGTCGCGGCACGAAACTCTAGCGCTGAGCGAAACGTGGAGGGGATAGCTGCGCATGGGTACCATCGCGCACGCAATACAAATTAGTAATTTAATTGCTTAGTTAAAAACAGCAAAATAATGTTTTAATGTAAAGTCAAATAGTAAGTCTAGCGGTGAACAAAATGTGGAACTTAACTGCGTATGGGTACTGTCACGCACGCAAATATTACTTCATGTTACCTACAATATAATTTTTAACAAGTTTATGGGGAGTAGAAAAATAAATACACTATCGGATTTGTAAATTTTTATATTAAATACCAAATAATAAAAAAAATTATATTAAGTCCGAATTACATAAGAACCTACTGAAGTTTCTTCTCAGGATAGAAGAAACCTGCGAGTTCGGCAGGGTGTGGACATCAGACACCGCATTCTCCTTTCCGATATCTAGTCCGAATCAGACAATGGTCTTACACCTTCAATAGTATCCCAACAGGGCCTTTTGCTTACTGAGGGCCCCGGCTCAGGGCTGCTTCGGTCGTCGGCACTAACAGCGTCATCGTCATCAGACTCACCAAGGCTATCCTCTGAACTGTCACCATCAACGCGAATGATGAATTCTTCTGTAACCAAATCCACGACATGGTCACTCTTGACATATTGCTCTTCTATGTCCTTTACCTTTTGGCATAACTTTCCCCAATCCCAAGCACCCATCAGCAAAACTTTTTCTTGAATTAGTTCTATACATTTAGCAACACTCCACTTCACATTTTTACTGCCTACATATTGCTTTATGTCAGACCATGCCATTTCGATTGGATTTAGATCTGGGTGGTATGGTGGCAGTCTTAGCACTTGATGTCCTTGCTCTGCTAGTATCCTGTCAATTGAAAATGTTTTAAATCTATCTTTGTTAGCCCGTATTAAATTGTATAGTTGAGGTTTTAGTAGAGTTTCCTCATATTGTATGCCCTTTTCAGTAAGCCAACCCTGCATGTCAGCTTTTTTGGAATTAGAAGTGGGTGCAAGGTCCCATTGTTTATTATGGTATGATGCGTTGTCGACTACCACGACAGAATTAGGCGGTAAGTTCGGCAATAACTGTGTCCTCAGCCATTTTTCGTAGTTGTCGTAGTTCATATTGTCGTGGTAGTCGCCTGATTTCGCACCAGCTTTAAAAGTTAACAGTGCGTTCGGTATGAACCCAGCCTCTGATCCTGCGTGGACAATGACCACCCGCTGTCCTTTGGAGATAGGTTTTTTGAGACCTTTTGTAGTACCATCGGTCCAGGCTTTTGGAGCAGAGTGCGATGAATCTACGTAAGATTCATCTGTATATACGATGGGCCTTCCCTCTTGGCGATATTGTTTTATTTTGCGTAAGTATTCGATACGTAGTAAACGTATATTTGAACTTTCAATCAGTACTTTTCGATTGTTTTCAGTATTTTTCCACCGAAACCCTAAACTCTTAATTATTCGTCGAAGACTTCGTTCTGAGCCTTTGAAATTTATATCTTCCTCTAGCTTCTTTCTCAACTTTCCGACGGTGGGAAGTTCATTATTTGTCCTATGAAAGTTATGTATGCACCTCTTTATTAATCCTTGATCAAAGTTATCAATATCTGTGACCGGTTTTGATCTGGAGCGTTTTTTGCCTGGTGTTCTAAATACTGATAATAAGTCGGAATTATTGGCTTCAGTGGAGATTTTCCTTACCGTTGCTATGGACGTCTTTGTAGATTCAGCTGTCCTTTTCTGAATTTTCTGTAAGTCACTAATTATACTATTTAATTTTATATTTCCCGCCTGAATAACTTCTGCAGTTTGTTTTATTTCACTTATATCTACAGTGCTGCGGTCAGAATCGAGTAAAATACTCGCAGCTTCGCCAATTTCACTTTGAATTTGTTTCAGGGAATTAATGAAATCATTCGATTCCCTTTTCAGAAAACAATGCACGTCAAACACCATTTTCCGTGCCTGTCTTTTCAAAACAGTATTCCTTCTCGGCCTCGGCATTTTCACTGTTTAAAAACTGTTCAAACTTAATCAAACAGTGAATAAACTAACAAACACAACAAACAAATCAACAAAACAAACTTAACAAAAAACAACAACAAAAATTAACGATGACAACAAAACAATTCAGAACGCGACTGTACACTGGAAGTGCGCGGAGCGTCGTATCGGCACGGGGGACGGAGTACGACTGGAGAGCCAATCGGCGCAACGCACGCTCGCCCTTCACCCCTGTACCCCGCCAAGACACCTTATTTTTTACTTCTGCGCAATAACGGTCAGCGCTAGAGTTTCGTGCCGCGACCTATAAATGTAGTTAAACAAGGTTACAACTCGTTTACGCTGTAAACGATTTCAATAGGTAGATTATAACTTGTAGCCCAATGATATTATATGTAAAAAAGTGTTGTAGCCTCAATAATATGTTATTGATAGTTTATTTATTGACCAGACTGTGGGCTTAGTCAACAAGGGCGATAAAATAGTTGTTCCAAGGGTTATATATATAGGTATACTAAAGTTGTTGTCCTTGTGAATTGCTATTTGCCATTCCTATCTGTCCGTCACCGTTATTCTCAGTAACTAAGTGTAACTTTGATCGTAACTGTTGGTCAGTAACTCGCAGTTCTCTGAACTGACCGCTTGTCTCGACACGAACCGGGCTTAATTAAAGTGCGTTGATTAGCCTACAATATGTCCGGGCGGTACCTAAAGTTTCTACTCCTACTCACATTGGGTCACAATGTCATAGCCTTCAACATCCTCGCAATCATATCCGTGCCGCTCAAAAGCCACTACATGTCTTTCCATCCCTTGTTCCGTGAGCTCGCGCGTAAAGGGCATCGCGTCACGGTGATCAACAATTACCCCGACGAAGACCCCGGCCCCAATTTAACCTTCATAGACATGAACAAAGCCAACCAAAACCCGGCTACACTGATCAACATGGCAGATTTCGATCAACCTGACGAGTTCTACCAACAGTTAAAAAATATTTATGTACATTTAAAGTACGGTTCTATTGGTACAAAGGATGATTGCGAAAGTTTGTTTGAAAATGAGAACGTGACAGCGGTTTATGCAAACGGGACGAAGTTTGATTTGATATTTGTGGAACAGTTTGTGAGTGATTGTGCATTGGCGTATGCGGGGCTTTTGTACGATGCCCCCATCATCGGAATAGCATCGCACGTGATGATGCCGTGGACTTATGCTAGAGTGGGCATTCCCTTCGATCCTGCTGCAGATCCTTTCTACTTCTCCATTGCTGGGCCCAATCCACCGCTCTTACAGAAAGTCCAATCCGCTCTATGCACTTTATTTCTCAAAACGGTGGGACGATGGTATGTGGACAGGAATTTGTATGAAGTCTTTAGCCGTTATCTGCCGGAGAAGCATGTAGACGTCGCATTCATTGCGAAGGAGAAAATGAAGATGTACTTTTCTAGTCAACATTTCTCATTGACCGGAGCCCGTTTGCTGTCGCCTCAGCTTTTGGAAATAGGCGGGATGCATATTGGGAAGCCAAAACCTGTAACTAAGGTAAGATTCGAATCGTGAGTCGTGATAGCATTGAGCCTTCCTGCAGGTCAATCACCTAGGTGAGAAGGCTGCCTATACCGTCGCCCTTATTTAGGTGATTCACTTCGGTGAAGCAAGAAATAAGGCTTAGAAAAAAACCCTTCTTAAATAATAACTGAGCGGACACCAAGAAAATGTTTTTATTATATTCCTTCCGAAATAATAAATAGAATAAAATAAAATAATTCATAACGTACGCACTCGTACACACAAATATTAACTACCTACTTAGAAAATATTTCCACGACGCACCGTATTTTAATCAGGAATTAGATTTAGTATTAGGTACAAGGACTGGTACACACTAAAAAGATGTACCTAAGTATTCGTCTTCTAATGTAATTTATGTAACATAACAAATTACAAACAATTATCTATACTTCTATATTATAAAGAGGAAAGATTGGTATTTTTGTGGGTTTGGATTGAATAGGCTCCGAAACTGCTGGATCGATTTCAAAAATTCTTTCACCGTTAGAAAGCTTCTTTATCACTGAGTAACATAGGCTATATATCATACTAGCTGCCCGCCCCGGCTTCGCACGGGTAGACAAAATATTTGATAAATATCTACCCGTGCGAAGCCGGGGCGGGCAGCTAGTTATGTTAAATAACAAAGATCGACGATCAATTAACTATTTTGATGTTCTTTTTCTACCAATCCCAGCTGGGTAAATAAGATATTTTCATTTATGACGTTTATTTATTGCTTGGCGAATCTGGCCATCGCGCTGGTTGCAGTTTGTTAACCCCTTCGCAGCTCGTTGACCTGGCAACGCCAGAGAGTAGGTAGGTATATAGTTAGTTAGATATAAGAGATAGACTTTAATTATATAAGATAGGTTAGTTAAAGTTCTAACCGCACTGACAAACAATAATGTGCTTTGACCTCATAAATTCAAATAACATTTTTACGGTTCCGTACCCGAAGGGTAACCAATGAAACCCTATTAATACGACTTCGCTGTCCGTCCGTCCGTCTGTCTGTCAGCGGGCTGTATCTCATGATCCGTAATAGGTAGACAATTGAGTTTTTCACAGAATGTGTATAACAACAAATGATAACAATTTAAGTAAATAAATTAAAAAGTGCTCCTATACTAAAAACGTTTCTTTTGGCATTTTTGCTCTTCTATACATATAAAGCTTTTGTAGCTGCAGTGGCCTTGTGGTTAAAAAAGAGGTAGGGCGATTTGGGATTTCCCGTGGGTTTTCCCATTTAAATTGGAGCCGCCCGACTGGGGACTGCACCTCCACCTTACGGAAGACCGCAGTGAAATAACACTACTCGATGTAGTGTTGTGTTTCTGCGGTAAGTAAGGTTGCCAGTGCTCCATGAGGATCGCTGGACTAGTAGTAATGCTGCTAGCACAGTGACTCCTCATCAACAACATGGTTGGCAACTCGCTATTGATATTCCTGGTATTGCTAGTGGCTATAGGCTACGGTGACTGTTTACCATCAGGTGGGCCGTATGCTTGTGTGCCACCTTAGTGGTATAGAAAAAAGCCTTTGTCCTGAATGACTGATTGACGGATCAACGCACAGCCTAAACCGCTGATCGTAGAGACCTGAAACTTGGAGGGTGTGTTCTTTGTACTAGCTTATCATGTCCTGAAAATGTATGGACCTTCGAAGGGACACAATCGATATTCAAATTGCAACTTAACATAATATTTAGCTATGAGGCACAAACGTATTTAATACGTAGGTATAAGGGGAATGCTGGTTAAACATTTCCAACAAAAATATTTTTGGCAATATCTGTTACCTACCACGAATACCAGTTATGCTAATTAATTACCTCGTCCAAGAATAAAAAACCTGACTGTTGACGACTGGCCGGATATAGGCCTGTTTTGATGTACGTATACAGATTAGGATTTTATGTTTGTTCAAAATTCACGGTTCTTTCATGCTATCACCGAGATTTTTATTAACAACTAGCTGTCCGCCCGCGACTTCGTACGCGTGGAATGCATATTCTTCATGGGTTTTTTGTAGTTGCGTGGAACCTATGTTTTTCCAAAATAAAAGTAGCTATTTTACGCCTTTTAACATCAGCCAGTGAAAGTTCTGCTCAAATCGGTCCTCTCTTTTGAATTATGTTTACAATTACATGGGCTTTATATTTGTTGCGCGGAACACTAACTCATCATCTCCCTGGCCCCGATCATTTGGTCGGCTCGAAATGTCGCCATATAATTTTCTCTATCCATCTGTTCCGGTAGCAGGAACATTGTCGACAACGTTTACGAAAACGTAACTCGCGAAATGTCAAAATTGTCATACTAATTTTTAGTTCCACTTTTCACCGCCGCAGCGCTGTTCATTTTCCAATACATAAATAGTCGAAGCCGATACGAAAACGTTGTCGACAATGTTCTTGCTACCGGCACTGAGCTGTCACTCCACACTTCTCTATGTACTTCCTTTCACTATCCATCCTCCTTTTCTTGGGCCTCTCGCTCCCCCTGTACCCGTCCACCCTGAGGTTTAACATTTACTTGGTGTAATTTTCCTCCTCTCTTCGCATTACGTTTCCAAACCATGCCAATCTGTGCCCTCTCAGTTTTTCAGGTATGGGAGCGACCTCTCACGGATAAATTTGTTACGAATCTTATCTAGCCTGGTCACCCCGCACATCCACCCCAACATCCTCATCTCTGCCACGTGTATCCGATTCTCTTCGGTGGCTTTTAAGACCCCGCACTCACTTCCGTATAAGAGTACTGGTCTTTTCACCGACTTATATATTAAGCTAATGATGTGATGTGACAACATACACCAGTTCTGATGTTATAGCATCCATTACCAGGAGGAATAGATACGGACTTAATGCTGAACTCTGGTGCAAGCAACCCTTGACTCCAATTGTGTCCGTCACCCCTACTGCAGTTTTCACCTGCGTGCTGGCATCTTTATACATGTCTTGTATCAGCAGGATGTACTTAAAGGGCAGACTTTTTTTCGACTTTTCCAGAGACCACCTCAAAACTTCTATCGGG
Source organism: Falcaria lacertinaria (assembly GCA_951449985.1). Classification (NCBI taxonomy): domain Eukaryota; kingdom Metazoa; phylum Arthropoda; class Insecta; order Lepidoptera; family Drepanidae; genus Falcaria; species Falcaria lacertinaria. Next base: position 2,793,124 of record OX602111.1, read on the forward strand.
ACTCTGTCGTACGCCTTCTCCAGATCAATGGATGGTTTTTAATTGTGGCTCTATACTTTTTAATCAGCTGTTTCACTGCAAAAATTGCATCACCTGTACTTCTTGCCAGCATAAATCTAAACTGGTTCTTGGTGATATCTGTCTCTTTTCTTATTCTATCCTCAAACTTTCTCTTATAATTTCATAGTATGACCTATCAGCGTGGAACCCTAATTATTCAACCAAAATAAATTAAGCCTAAGTTACCGCTATAGCATCAGCTGCCTGCCAGTAAACAAATCGATCCCGCTGTTCGGTTATTGTTCACAATATCATGTGTTTATTTATTTCTTGCGAGGAACTCTAATTATTTTTCCAAAATAAATGTGGCCTTATTTACGTCATATAGCATCAGCTACCTGCCAGTGGAAGTCCTATTCATATCGGTCTTGCAGTTCGGATATTGTTTACAATTTCATGGGTTTTTATTTGCTACGCGGAAATCTTATTATTTTACCAAAAAAAATGTAGCCTAGGTTATGCCTTATTACATCAGCTACCTGCCAGTGATAGTCCTGTTCAAATCGGTCCAGCTGTTTCGGAGTTACAGCTAGGTATACATTTTGACTTTTTCCCCTATACCAAGGGAACCGTGCTGAATTTCGGGATAAAAAGTATCCTACGTTTTACCTCGTAGTATCAACTCATATCGTGCCAAGTTTAATTTGAATCCGTTCTGTAGGTTCGGCGTGATGCGCGGCCTAGAAACAGACACACAGACAGACAAAAATTAAAATAATTACAGTTTTGGGTTCAGTATCGAATATAGAGTGCCCTCCAAAATATTTTTTTCAAATATCTCAATGTACAGAATTGGCCCTGTTACAGTTTTATTATAAGTATAGATATTCCTCATAGTTTCTGGATTTCATTAGACCATCGTCTTGTTAGAGCGCAGCCTCAGGATGTAGGTACGTTGATAGAAAGTTCAGATTTTTCACTACTTTTGTAGAGTGTAGATTCAATGCAGGCTTACGTTCATTGGAAGCGATAACAGTATCGTGGACCTACGAATAATTCTAGTAATGCCAAAATGTTAACTAATTTAATGGAGCCCGATTACCTACCAACCAACCAGCAACTGAATAGCGTTGGATGATGACATCAATATAATTAAAGCAGAGATAGGAGAACTCGTTTACAATTGAAAACGAAAACTAGATATGGGTAATGCATACCATAGAGAACCCGTTTGTGTTTTTAATATAATTAACGTATTTGGTACTACGACAGACATTACATGATGGGAAATTGGGTAGCCGTGGGCGAACGATCGGCGAGATCGGAACAATGAGTGAATGAAATTACCAGCTTATGCCCGCTACTTCGTCCGCGTTGAGCTTAAAATCCCAGAGGAACCTAAAATTTACCCGGGATAATATTTTTGTTCCGGGATAAAAAGTATCCTATATGTTAATCCAGGTTATGAGCTACTAGCTTTTTCCCCGTGACATCGCCCGCGTATCAATATAGTATATTATTACCCGCTTCCCGTAAGGAATGAAGCATTTTCTCGCGGTAAAAAGTAGCCTACGTTCATCAGGGATAATGTCGGCTTCTAATGGTAAAAGATTTTTTCAAATCAGTCCTGTAGTTTCGGAGTCTATTCAATACAAACAAACAAACAATCAAAACTTTTCTCTTTAAAATATTATATTATTATTATGGTTATGATTATGAACTACACGAGTATCTAATTTCATACAGATCCGTTGAGCTGTTTTCACATTAAGCAACAAACATACATCCATACATCATGGATGTATGTTTGTTGATGAATGTGAAAGTTTGTATGAATGGATGTATGAATGGTCATACATCCATTCATACAAACTTTCACATTTATAATATTAAGTAAGATTAACTAATTTATAATCATAATCTAACAACGCTTCTCATGATGTTACTAATCATAAAAGCGTATCCATAAGTTTATTCGTTAGGTAGCTATGTAACTTTGAGAAGGACGGGTTTTGTTAGATTGAATAATACAAATGAGGACACACCGTTATAAAAGGTGTTTGAAAAAAATACTCCTCTCTTATTCGATCCAGAATGAAACGTTTCTTTCTGTATCAATTACGTGATTAAGTTAAATAGAGAACAAATGTCTCAGCAACTACAAATTTAGCATTTACTAATTTAGAAACTTCTAAAGGCTGTAATCGCTTGTCGTATATAAGTATTTCTCGCGTTTTCGTATGTAACAGCTGCAGTGTCAGACTAGCGTTCAAGCCGAATCGTGCTTATTTAGTGAAATACAAAATGTGGATAATATTGACTCTCTGTATGATAATCACACAGTGTGTGTGCTTCAATATACTTGCAATTATATCAATGCCACTTAAAAGTCATTATATAGCAGTTCGACCGCTACTGGAGGAATTAGCAGTGAGAGGGCACAATGTTACCGTTATCAACAACTTTCCTGATAAAAATCCTCCTATTAACTTACAATACATAGATCTTGAAGGCATGGACACCTTTTCAACAAGAAATGCTATGCATGACTTTGAGGACACAAGCACTTTTAGTACAAGATTAAAAGTTGCTATGCAGTTTGCAATGCCTTTGGTGCAGACAGAGGACTGTGATAAACTATTGAGTAATGTGAACGTCAAAATGCACCTGGAAAAGGCGACTAAATACGATGTTATATTAGTGGAACTGTTTATGAGTGACTGTAGCTTGGCGTACAGTGCTTTATTTTATGATGGTCCAATTATTGGAGTTTCAACACAAGTGCTACCTCCGTGGTCTTACCAGCGACTGGGGCTACCATTCGATGTCGCATCAGATGCTTTCTACTTCTCTCACGACGGAGTCAAACCATCCCTCTTAGACAAAGTCCAGTCTGCTATTGAAAATATGATACTTAATACTATAAGCTTGTCGATGAAGAATAATAAAATTTACGATGCTTTCAAACATCACTTTCCGGACAAGTCATTCGACGTCGAACGTATGGCTAGAGAGAATATAAAGATGATGTTCGCGTATCAACATTTCTCGTTGACTGGAGCTCGACTGCTGGCCCCCCAATTAGTAGAAATCGGTGGACTACATATCGGTAAAGTCAAACCCTTGTCAGCGGTGAGTAATAAGTAAATCTGTCCATGGATTTCAATCCACTTTGGTATATCATTATTATGTATGCAATTCCGGTGTGCGTGTGTTCGTAATCCTTCTGCTAAGCGGCTTGACCAATATTAAGGCTTTTTCTGTACAACACGCCATTGGACATGGGGCTGTTAGTAAATTTAGTAGAATAAATATCTGTCCATTGTCTGACTTTCCTAATAGCAAAATTCAGCTAAACTAAATTTCTTTGATAAAGACTCAAGGTGAGAACCATAATCATTGTATTGTACGACTAATTCAAGTAATACCAGTCAAAAGTCAAATAAAAAAGAAACTAATACATGCAAGCCCGATACACAACTAGTGGTCGATAACGGCAAAATTATAGCATAATTACTGATAGGAACGACAATGAGAGCCTGTTTTGAATGAAAGCGAAAAGAACATGTTTTATATATTTTTTCTCTTTTGTTTATATTAGACCAATATAATAATTATTTTACTGTGGGGGCGACGGCGTGAGCGCCGGGCTTAAGTATAAATAAAAATGTATTTAAATTATTTCTAGTTCATTATACGACTGTCTGTCGCCCAATACGATATTGGAGTCTACAAAACAAAACACACTGAAGTTCCTAACAGATTTAAATTAGATTCCCTTTTCATATTACAAATGATGTTTACTGTATAGAAAGAGGTTCAAGCATAAGAATAAGTAATACTGATTATTTATTATTATTATATTTATTATAATATATAATATATTATTTATTGTTATGGTTTAAGCCTTACATTACTAACCCATTCCCCAAGAGAATACAACCACTTGCCCATTCCTTTGTCCTCTTTAAATCATAAAACTGTCTACACTTCAATCAACTTAGTGTTAAACTGTTAAATCTTTACCTGTTCTACTTTATTTCTGATCGCTTGCACATTTAGGTATATTTCACTAATGTTTATTTTATCTACATGAGTACTTTAGTTATGTAATAAAATTATTGAAATGATGACCCGGTACACTGCCAGCCACTGTTCAAATCCAAATTTACTCTAGTCCATTCATCGGTTGTCTGGAAGAGATCGCTTCCATATAACCATTGGGGCACCAAGTCAATGTATAATAACGATCCCCTAACATAAGAATAAGTAATACCCAGTTATAACTGCCCCTAAGGAGTGGATCCTTTGGGATACAAGTCTAACAAATAGGGTAGGCAACGCGCGAGTGATACCCCTGGTGTTGCAAGTGTCCATAGGCTACGGTGACCGCTTACCATAAGGTGGGCCGTATGCTTGTTTGCCAACTTAGTAGTATAAAAAAAACACGTGTCGGTGCTGGCGGAATGTAAATTTATTCATAGACTAGCTGTGCCCGCGACTTCGTACGCGTGGAATGAATTTTGTTTACAATTTCATGGGTCTAATTTTTGTTGCACCGTACCATAATTATTTAGCAAAAAAAAATTACTAAGTTACGCTTAAAGCATCAGCTACCTTTCAGTGATAGTCCTATTCGAATAAGTCCCGCCGTTTGGATTTTTTTCACAATTTTATGGGTTTTTTATTACTAGCGCGGAAGCATTTTAGTTAAAAAAACAATACTTATCTTATGCCCAGGCTTCTAATGACAAAAAAGCAATAAAACATTTTTTTGTCTGTCTGTCTGTCTTTCTGTCTGTCTGTCCGTTTGTTTGGGATAATCTCCGAAATGCTGGACTAATTTGAGCGAGACTTTCACTGGTAGATAGCTGATTTTACTGGGCGTAACATAGGCTACTTTAATTTTGGAAAAATAATTAGGGTTCCGCACAACGAATAAAAAACCATAAAATTGTGAACAACATCTTTCACTGAAAGGTAGCTGATGCTATAAGCATAACTTAGGCATTGTTTTTATAAGTAATTATTTTACCGTGCAAATGAAATTGTCAACAAAATAAGTCCACGCGTACGAAGTCGCGGGCACAGCTAGTTTAATAATACAAATGGTGACGCGCCGTTAAAAAAGGTTTGAAAAAATGGACTCCTCTCTTTATTCGATCCAGAATGAAACGTTTATTTCTGTATCAATTACGTGTTTAAGTTAAAAAAGTTCAATATATATACTTATACATATCCAGGCCGCCACTCTCTGCTGTGTCTAGTGAGACACGGAAACTTTGAGACTTTAGATTTTACTAATTCCTAATTCGTTGTTGTCATCTTGTTCAAAGTACAGCGAATGCACCGCAATGAGAACGAATGTCTCAGCTACTACTAATTTAAAAACTACTAACGGCTGTAATCGAAATATCTCCGGATAACGCCAAAATGGAATAATTCGAATAGTATATTTCATTTTCGCCCACCGCCAATGCAAAAGACAAAAATTTACAGGCCAATTTGATTTTATAACGACAATTCTCAACATCAGCTTCACTCGACCTATGTACAAAACTACGTTAATCCGCGTATTATACTTACATAGGTCACATGTGGCAATTGTATAAATACCTTGCTAGACGTATATAAGTATTTCTCGCGTTTTCGTATGTAACAGCTGCATTGTCAGGCTAGCGTTCAAGCCGAATCGTGCTTATTTAGTGAAATACAAAATGTGGATAATATTGACTCTCTGTATGATAATAACACAGTGTGTGTGCTTCAATATACTTGCAATTATATCAATGCCACTTAAAAGTCATTATATAGCAGTTCGACCGCTACTGGAGGAATTAGCAGTGAGAGGGCACAATGTTACCGTTATCAACAACTTTCCTGATAACAATCCTCCTATTAACTTACAATACATAGATCTTGAAGGCATGGACACCTTTTCAACAAGAAATGCTATGCATGACTTTGAGGACACAAGCACTTTTAGTACAAGATTAAAAGTTGCTATGCAGTTTGCAATGCCTTTAGTGCAGACAAAGGACTGTGATAAACTATTGAGTAATGTGAATGTCAAAAAGCACCTGGAAAATTCGACTAAATACGATGTTATATTAGTGGAACTGTTTATGAGTGACTGTAGCTTGGCGTACAGTGCTTTATTTTATGATGCTCCAATTATTGGAGTTTCAACACAAGTGCTACCTCCGTGGTCTTACCAGCGACTGGGGCTACCATTCGATGTCGCATCAGATGCTTTCTACTTCTCTCACGACGGAGTCAAACCATCCCTCTTTGACAAAGTTCAGTCGGCTATTGAAAATATGATACTTAATACTATAAGCTTGTCGATGAAGAATAATAAAATTTACGATGCTTTCAAACATCACTTTCCGGACAAGTCTTTCGACGTCGAACGTATGGCTAGAGAGAATATAAAGATGATGTTCGCGTATCAACATTTCTCGTTGACTGGAGCTCGACTGCTGGCCCCCCAATTAGTAGAAATCGGTGGAATACATATCGGTAAAGTCAAACCCTTGTCAGCGGTGAGTAATAAGTAAATCTGTCCATGGATTTCAATCCACTTTGGTATATCATTATCATGTATGCAATTCCGGTGTGCGTGTGTTCGTAATCCTTCTGCTAAGCGGCTTGACCAATATTAAGGTTTTTTCTGTACAACACGCCATTAGACATGGGGCTGTTAGTAAATTTTAAGAGAGGTAGGTCGAATTGGGATCTCCCGTGCGTTTTCCCATTAATATTGGAGCCGCCCAACTGGGGACTGTACCTCCACCCCACCTTACAGAAGACCGCAGTGAAATAACACTACTTGATGTAGTGTTGTGTTTCTCCGGTAAGTAAGGTTGCCAGTGCTTCAAGAAGATACGCTGGGCTAGTAGTAATGCTGCTAGTACAGTAACTCCTCATCAACAACAGGATTGGCAACTCGTTATTGATATCCCTGGTATTACTAGCGGCTATAGGCTACGGTGAATGCTTACCATCAGGTGGGCCGTATGCTTGCGTGACACATTAGTGGTATGAAAACCTTAGTAGAATCAATATCTGTCAATCATTGTCTGACTTTTGTAATAGCAAACGCAGCTGAACTAAGTGTCTTTGATAAAGTCTCAAGGTGAGAATCATAATTATTGTATTGTACGACTTATTCAAGTAATACCAGTCAAAAGTCAAATAACAAAAAAAACTAATACATGCAAGCCCGATACACAACTAGTGGTCGATAACGGCAAAATTATAGTATAATTACTGATAGGAACGACAATGAGAGATGAACACGTCTTATATTTTTGTTTTTTATTTTTATTTTTTAATACCACTAAGGTGGCACACAAGCATACAGCCCACCTGATGGTAAGCAGTCACCGTAGCCTATAGCCGCTAGAAAAACCAGGGGTATCACTCACGGGTTGCCAACCATTTTGTTGATGAGGACTCATTGGGCTAGCAGCATTACTACAAGCCCAGCGTATCCTCGTGCAGCACTGGCAACCTAACTTACCGCAGAAACACAACACTACATCAAGTAGTGTTATTTCACTGCGGTCTTCTGTAAGGTGGAGGTACAGTCCCCAGTCGGTCGGCTCCAATTCGCCCTACCTCTCTTTTTAAAGGTCACGGTGTGATAATCACTGTACTAAGGCTTAGAAAAACTCATTGGTACAGGCCGGGATTTGAACCTGGGCCCATCAGATGACAGGCCGTTGCTTCAACCACAAGGCCACCACGGCTTCCCTTTACTTTATATTAGACCAACATAATCATTTCTGTGGGGGCGTAGGGCGTGAGCACCGGATTTTAGTATAAATAAAATTGTATTTAAATTATTATTCGTTTATTATGCGACTGTCTGTCGCCGAATACAATATTGGAGACTACAAAACAAAACACACTCAAGTTCCTAACAGATTTAAATAACATTCCTCTTTAATATTACAAATGATGTTTACTGTATAGAAAGAGGTTCAAGCCTTACATTACTAACCCATTCCCCAAGAGATTACAACCGCTTGCCCATTCCTTTGTCCTCTTTAAATTACAAAACTGTCTACACTTCAACCAACTTATTTAACTGTTAAATCTTTACCTCTTCTACTTAATTATTTCTGATCGCTTGCACCTTTAGGTATATTTCACTAATGTTTATTTTGTCATGAGTACTTTAGTTAAGTAATAAAATTATTGAAATGATGACCCGGTACACTGCCAGCCACTGTTCTAATCCAAATTTACTCCAGTCCATTCATCGGTTGTCTGGAAGAGATCGCTCTTATGCGATAAGACCGTCAATTGTACATCACATTGTATCTTGTTATTTTACAATAAAGTGTACCTATATATCTTAGTATAATATGTAAACTTGAAATAGGTAATACTTATTGTGATATTATATTTATATTTTTTTTATATTTTTATATTTATATTATATATATAGTTATACCAATCCGTCAATTGTTGATCATGCGTGCTATCTGGCGAGCACTTTGTTGATCCGAAAACCTATGTTGGGGTGGTTTTTGTTGATCCAATGTAATATTTTTCATACAAATGTGGTTCCGGCCGGATCAACGATTTACTCCGTTGAAGTTTAGGAAACGCAACCGAAATGTTGATCCCATATACAAATCCACTCCGATAGTTGTTGATCCGATTCAAACGGGCCAATCAGAAGGCAGCAAGTCCTCCTACTGGACATACCTTAGGTATATGGATGGTTTAATTCCTATAATTTATTGCAAGACCACCTAATCATTAACTTTTCTTTATTTATTAAGTTTTTATGTTTATAGGTATGATATATGTATGGTAAGGAAATTTGTTGACGACACGAGCTTGTCGCTTACCCGATGTTAAGCTTCGTGCCCAGCTGCATGCATGCAAGCAGCTCAATGTCTGACATTGTATCGCACTCAGTACCCTGAGATATAAGATCTAGAGTCTCGAAGCCCTGTTATTACCCCGCAAACAATGCTCTTCAACCCGGAACACCGTAGCGTTGATTAGCTACTGCCATTCCTCCAGACTGACCCTCACAAGAGTCCTACCAATACTAGATATAGTCGTACTAGCTTTTGCCCGGGGCTTTGCACGCGTGGTAAATAAGTCAACATGTACCTATATCTGAAATTCTAAATGATAGCTTTTGCCCACGGCAAAATTTTTTTATGGATTAACCTTCAAAAATTACGGATTTTCATACAAAACTTTCATCCCCTATTTTATATCTTGGGGTGGAATTTCCAATAATCCTCAAATACGTAATTCTTAAATATTTTTTTTAACTGATAGGCCCAAATACCAATTTTCATGCACTCAACTTAAAAAACGATGGATTTTCATACAATCTTTCAACCCCTATTTTATAACCCCTTAGGGGTGGAATTTAAAAAAATCCTGAAATACGTATTTATTTATTTTTAACGGAAAGGCCAAATATCAATTTCCATGCATTTATCTTCATAAATGACGGAATTTCATACAAAACTTTCATCCCCTATTTAAACCCCTTAGGGGTGGAATTCCTGAAAATCTTGAAATATGTATTTATTTATTTTAACTGAAAGGCTAAGTACTGATTTTCATGCGTTCAACATAAAAAATGACGTATTTTCATACAAACTTTCAACCCCTGTTTTACCCCGTTAGGGGTGCAATTTCCAAAAATCCTGAAATACGTATTTATTCATTTTTAACTGAAAGGCCAAATACCAATTTCCATGCGTTTATCTTCAAAAAGACGAATTTTCATACAAATCTTTCATCCCCTATTTTACCCTCTTAGAGGTGGAATTTCTAAAAAATCCTGAAATACGTATTTATTTATTTTTAACTGAAATGTCAAGTACCAATTTTCATGCGTTTAATTTAAAAAATGACCGATTTTCATACAATACCTGCAACCCCTATTTTACCCCCTTAGAGGTGGAATTTCTAAAAATCCTGAAATACGTATTTATCTATTTTTAACTGAAATGTCAAGTACCAATTTTCATGCGTTTAATTTTAAAAATGACCGATTTCCATACAAAGCCTGCAACCCCTATTTTACCCCGTTATGGGTGCAATTTCCAAAAATCCTGAAATACGTATTTATTCATTTTTAACTGAAAGGCCAAATGCCAATTTTCATACGTTTAACTTCAAAAATAACTGATTTTTATACAAACTTTCAACCCTTAATTTACCGTCATAGGGGTGGAATTTCTAAAAATCCTGAAATACATATTTTTTTATTTTTAACTGAAAGGCCAAATACCAATTTCCATGCGTTTATCTTCAAAAATGATGAATGTTCACACAAATCTTTCATCCCCTATTTTACCCTCTTAGGGGTGGAATTTCTAAAAATCCTGAAATACGTATTTATTTATTTTCAACTGAAATGTCAAGTACCAATTTTCATGCGTTTAACTTCAAAAATGACCGATTTTCATACAAAACTTTCAACCCCTATTTTACCCCCTTCGAGGTGAAATTTCTAAAAATCCTGAAATACGTATTTATCTATTTTTAACTGAAAGGCTAAGTACTGATTTTCATGCGTTTTACTTCAAAAATGACGTACTTTCATACAAACTTTCAACCCCTATTTTACCCCCTTAAGGGTGGAATTTCCAAAATCTTGAAATACGTATTTATTTATTTTTTACTGCAACGTAAAGTACCTATTTTCATACTTTTATCTTCAAAAATGACGGATTTTCATATAAAACTTTCATCCCCTACTTTACCCCCTAAAGGATGGAATTTCCAAAAATCCTGAAATACATATTTATTTATTTTTAACTGAAAGGTCAACTACCAATCTCCATACGTTTATCTTCAAAAATGACGGATTTTCATACAAAACTTTCATCCCCTATTTTACCACCAAAGAGGTGGAGTATCCAAAACTCCTGAAATACTTATTAATTTATTTTTTACTGAAAGTCCAAATACCAATTTTCATGCGTTTAACTTAAAAAACGACGAATTTTCATACAAACTTTCAACCCCTATTTTACCCCCATAGGGGTGGAATTTCCAAAAATGCTTTCTTAGTGGATGCCTACGTCATAAAAGGTACGTACTGTAAAAAAAAACAAGTCTGTAACCCTAGCCGTTTAGGCTGTGCGTTGATATGTCAGTCAGTCAGTCAGCTTCTTCTTTTATATATACAGACAGAAGATATAAGGACAATTTTTAATTGTTATTATAATGTTTAAGTAGTATGGATACATACATTCCCTCGGATCAACGTAAGTTAGAAGATTGCGCATGAGCTTGAATATAAAACGGATGCACATTTGACTCGTCGGTATAATTTTTGCGACCGTTAATGTATTTTTTGATGGCAAGTATGTTGCAAAGCGACCGAAGCAGATCCCCAAACAACCCTTCCATTTCAAATTCGGATCAAAGTATATCAGTTATATTTGTAACGAGCCAATTATACACTGCAAAAAGGTGGATCAACATTTCTTTTAATATCTTACTGGATCAACCTTTACATAGAACGGATAATTATATATATATATATATATATATATATATACCTACGTCATGCCCGGCTTAGTTATGACCATGACCTTAAAAAAATATCCTTATGAATACTACGAAAACAAGAAAAACACTATGTACCTACCTAGGAATTAGTGCGGGCCATCATGTCAATATAATTTTACCAATAAAAAAAAAACTATCCATTTTAGGGTTCCGTACCTTAAAAGGAAAAAAGGAACCCTTATTACTTTGTTGTCCATCTGTCTGTCTATCAAGAATTTTTATCTCAAGCACGCGTGGAGTTATCAAATTGAAATTAATATGAAATACCCACCCGGGTATTTCTCAACAAAATAATCAAACCTGTAAGTCAATATGATAATAAGATATGATCGTTTATGTCGCCAAACAAAACCTATAGGGTACTTCCCGTTGGCCTACAATCATGAAATTTTGCAAGAAGCATTACAGCAAAAGTAAAGGAGCCGTGGCACGAAGCCGTGGTGGCCTTGTGGTTGAAGCAACGGCCTGTCATCTGATGGGCCCAGGTTCGAATCCCGGCCTGTACCAATGAGTTTTTCTAAGCTTAAGTACAGTGATTAATCACACCATGAGCTTTAAAAAAGAGAGGTAGGGCGATTTGGGATTTCCTGTGGGTTTTCCCATTTTAAATTGGAGCCGCCCGACTGGGGACTGTACCTCCGCCTTACAGAAGACCGCAGTGAAATAACACTACTTGATGTAGTGTTGTGTTTCTGCGGTAAGTAAGGTTGCCAGTGCTCCACGAGGATATGCTGGGCTAGTAGTATTGCTGCTAGCACAGTGAGTCATCATCAACAACATGGTTGGCACCCCGTTAGTGATGGTATTGCTAGCGGCTATAGGCTACGGTGACTGCTTACCATCAGGTGGGCCGTATGCTTGTGTGCCACCTTAGTGGTAAAAAAAAAAAAAAAAGGAGGTTTTTCACCTTAGTGGTATAAAAAAAAAAAAAAAAGGAGGAGAGGTTTTTTAAGCGAATTTACTAAACAATATTCCTGTTTCGCGCTGTTGACAATCACCGATGTAGGATGACCTCATTTAAAGTTCGCCTACTCTAAACCTTACCTACAAGTGTGTACGTAACCCTCGGTGCGCGAGTCCAACTCGCACTTGGCCGACTTATTTTAATTATCAAGATAATATTGTTATAATGACCTTTACTCCAGTATAGATTCCACATAACTATTGGGGCACCAAGTAAATGCATAATAAAATAACATAAGAATAAGTAATACCCAGTAATTACTTATTCGTATGGCCCCTAAAGAGTGGACGGTTTGCAATACACGTTGGTAAGTCTAACACGTGTCGGTGCTGGCGGAATGTAAATGTATTCATAGATATCCGGTTCTAGGCTTTGATATTTTTCGCGGCTTAAAGAATTTTAATTTTGCATTTTAATGCATTATTAAAGCAGTAGATATAAATTAAATTTTTACGTAATCGTTTCTATAAGTTATCGTCAAATAATTTAAAAATATGTTTAACCTTCTCAAATGTGAGAAAAGTCTCGTTCGTTGTTTTGACAAAAGAAACGTGTTTGAGATCATGGTTGGATTTATGGGTTCCGTAGCCGAAGTGTTACCGACGGAACCCTATTACTAAGACTTCGCTGTCCGTCCGTCCGCCTGTCTGTGAACGGGTTGTATCTCATAATCCGTAATAGTTAGTTTAAATGCTTAAATGCTCATAGATTTACATTTTCAAAAAATTTAATAATTGAGAATTTAGTATTACAAACTTATTAGTTGCGGTTGGTGCTAGTCTAGAGATCGAACGGAAATGTTAAGTTTGTCATTGATCAACCTGGTTTGTTTTTATATGGAATCCTCGGTGTACGAGTACAACTCGCACTTGGCCGTTTTTTAATGTCATTTATATGACAGCTCCATAACTGTATTTCTCTTTCAGGATATAGAAAAGTTCTTGGAAGACGCCAAACATGGAGCTGTGTACGTCAGTTTCGGTTCCAACTTGAGGAGCCACACGATGTCAAAGAATAAGCTGCAGCAGTTCATCGCTGCGTTCGAGAAAATGCCTTACAAAGTCTTATGGAAATGGGACAACAGCGCCAACGGGAGTAGTCCGTTCGAGAGCAAAAACATCTATGCTAGCAATTGGTTTTCACAGTTGGATGTGTTGTGTAAGTATACATCTTGTTTTTAAGGTTCCGTACCCGAAGGACGGAACCCTATTACTAAGACTTCGCTGTTCGTCCGTTCGTCTGTCTGTCAGCGGGCTGTATCTCATGATCCGTTTTATCATCGATAGGTTGAAATTTTCATAGTATGTGTACTTCTGTTGCCGCTATAACAACAATAACAAAAAAGATGAAAAAAGGGGTCTTCCCTACCAGAAACGTTTATTTATATGGCATTTATCTTAATAATGTCCACAAGTAGACGCTTGAAATGCTGATAGGTTGTATTGCTATAATTTATAAAAAAGAGTGAATTTACTATTTAAACTTTTTATTTGCGGATTGAACGCTGAAGTTAACTTGTCATTTAAGTTTTTTTAGTACGGAACCCTCATTATGCGGGTCCAACTCACACTTGGTCAATTTTTTTAAAATGACTGTATTCATGACGAGACGACGAAGTCTTTCGTACGATGGTTAACGCCTGATACTACGGGACGAATTTTTTTTTTACTTGTTTGGTGAAACTTATCCCAAGATTTCTAATATTTTATCATCCGAAATGGTATTCATAATCTAAGCCTAACCTTGAATTTATCTTAACATTTTCAGGTCATCCAAAAGTGAAGGCGTTCGTGTCTCACGGTGGCATGCTGAGTATATCGGAAGCGGCGCACTGTGCCACGCCCGTGCTGACGATACCATTCTTCGGAGACCAGTTTGCGAATGCCGCAGCAGTACGGTCTGTAGGGTTAGGGAAGACATTGTTCTTCAATCTCTTAAATGCTGAGAATCTAGAGGCAACTGTGCGGGAGCTCATGTCTCAAGAGTAAGTTTTTTTTTACAATAATATCGTCTATATTTTTTGTAACAAGAAAATTACACTAGTTATGACCTGTAGGCTGAGCTTAGCTTACGAGTAAGTGTTCGTATCGCCTTCGATTAATTTTGTATGGGAAAATGAACAACGCTGCGGCGGTGAAAAGTGGAAAAATGTTTTTGCTACCGGCACTGGTTCAGAGAATTGATTTAAGTAGAATCGAAATATACAATTAAAACTGTACTCGGAACCGGCGCAAAAGAGTTGTGCAATGCCATTCTATACTCTCTGCCTACTCCGTGAGGGACATGGCGAGATGATATGCATGTATGTATGTATGTATAAAAAGGAAGCATAAAAAATTACATGCATATTATTTTGTGGCCCGGTCACTGGCAATAATACACAATTAATGTATTTCTAGGATGCAACAAAACGCGCAAAGGGTGTCTAGAGAGTGGCACGACAGACCGCAGCCAGTGATGGACAGCGCCATCTATTGGACGGAGTACGTAGCTCGTCACGGCTCCGCGCCGCCCTCACTGCCTTCCAAACACAACACGTGGCTCCAGAGTCTGCTCATAGATGTCTATATTGTGATCATTGGAATACTATTTCTAATAAGTCTACTCTTCTACGCTAGCTATAAATTGATAGAATTTATTTTAGTTAAAATATTCAGTAGTATTTTCGCTCAAAAGACCAAAAAAGAATAGTAAAAAGTGTATCTCACTTAGTATTTTTTTCAATATTTTTTGTTGTACTATATTAAGACTTCACTAGAATAAAGATGTTACATGTATCAAGACTACAGTTATGGATCAAGAAGTGAGCCTTGCGGAACCCCATTGGTATTATGTATTCTGTAGGATATAAATAAAACTAAGTAATCAATACTTCTTTGAATTTTAAATGACTATGTCGATCGATTCGATACCTACAGATCAACCAAAATTAAAAAGTGAGTATACCAAAAAATACTGGGTTACTGAGTACCCCGATCTCTGAGAACACTCAAGAGTATATTTAAAAACAAAAGAAAACCTCTTTTGTTACTTTTAATGTACCTGGGGCGCAAACCCCAAAATATTTCTTTTGATTAATGTTTAAAAAATGCGTTCGTTGGCTATTACACTGACAAATTACACTAAAGTGTGAAATAAATTTAATCTTGACCTTTTAATATGCCTATGTGAAAAAATATATGGAAAATTTGTGTCTCATCCATTTGGCCACTTACACTTACTCAACTGTAGGTATATAACCTATAATATATATAGCAACGGATAGAGAGCAAAATTATTGAATAGTTTTGTTATTCTTCCTATATATATTTAATTTGCTTGGATACGCGGTAAAGTGCACGCGTAAGTCTAAAACGTCACCCGCGGGCTC
Source organism: Falcaria lacertinaria (assembly GCA_951449985.1). Taxonomy (NCBI): domain Eukaryota; kingdom Metazoa; phylum Arthropoda; class Insecta; order Lepidoptera; family Drepanidae; genus Falcaria; species Falcaria lacertinaria. The sequence continues at coordinate 2,809,026 of OX602111.1, forward strand.
ATTGAGTCATTCAGAGTTTTTTTGTTTTTGTAACCCAAATAAATTAAAGCAAAGAAAATAAATTCAGACTTTAAAGTGGTAACAGTGGAGTGTTTAATTAAATGATATATAAAGGGCGTAAAGTTGGCAGTCGTTGATAGCACGATATGACTCAAAGGAGAACGGGCAAATGTATTCTTACTACGTACTCAACACAAATTTTAAACATGGACATAACTTACTGACTAGTTGAACATTGGAACTAACAAAAATAACTGGGTCAACTATTTGATTTGGATAACCAGGGTATATTCTAAAATCGTACTAGCCTAATCATAAAGGACTCTTAGTAATAGTGACTTACTGCCTTGAGTATGATTATTATTGATTCTCTGTCTGAAGACTTTAATAATAATAATAATAATAATTTTATTATAATGGGTCGAAGTCAACGTATCCTATTGTCGCTAACAATACCAGGAATCACTAACGAGTTGTCAACCCTGTTGTTGATGAGGATTCACTTTACTGGCAGATAGTCTCTTTTTAAGAAAATCTACAAGGCTAACAATGGCTGCCCATACGGCCCCTTCGAAGCTGGACCTGTGCCTGTTGTCCAGGCATTTCACAGTAAACCAATTTACATCTAGCTAATAATGTCACCATCTAATTAATCAATCAGTGTTTAAATCAATAAGTAATAAAAATCGTTGATTCAAATTGCATTCTCATTCAACAATGTATTTTACCTTTTACTTACCCTATACATTTTCGCGTAAACATGTGCCGATAATAAAAAATATTTACATGAAGTGTTGTTAGTGTTGAGTAAGTTATCGTTACCCCATTCTAATTTATCATTTAAATGGCTGATCTAAAAAATACACACGACGTTCAGTTTAGTCTGCTGCCTCTATTTGAGCAGGTGATACCAAGTATTTCATGGTCATTAAAACATAATCAAACAAACTATTTTATTAATGTTATAATATTCTCAAACGCAGTATCTCATTTATTCAATTACCTAATGGAAGTGTATAAAATGATCCGTCTTATATTTTATTTATTATTATTGTCTTCGATCGCAAATGAAGTTATATCTCTCAATATTCTTGTCGTGGTGTCTCTACCGTTATGGAGCCATTACACGGCGTTTTCAAGATTTTTTACAGAACTAGCAGCCAGAGGTCACAATGTTACTGTGATCAACAATTTCCCTGAAAATCCTCCACCGCCAAGGATGAAGTTCGTGCGTATAGAAAAGTTTGTTCACAATTACACGTTTCCTACTTTAGAAGAGTACGAATCAATACCCTCGTATTTAGCACAATTCTACATTCTCATTCGACAACATAGATTGTACAGTAAAGCAACAAAGTTTTGTGGAAATTTATTTGCGGAGGAAGTGTCTTCTTCTATCGGAGATTCTAAATTTGACGTGATTTTAGTTGAACAATTTCTGTCCGACTGTGATTTGGTATACGCAGCCGCATTATACGATGCTCCTATTATAGGCTTAACTGCAAGTCATATGTTGCCTTGGGCTTACTCTAGACTTGGGATACCATTCGACGTGTCAGCTGATCAATTTTATTTATCAAATTCTGGACCAAATCCTTCACTAATTGATAAAGTAAAAATTTCCATCTTATTTGTGTACTTTAATTTTATCGTGAAGTATATATATCATCAAAATATATACGACGCTGTGGGCAAACATTTGCCGGTCATGAATTTTGATATAGACGACATAGCGAAGGAAAGAATGAAAATGGTTTTTGCATATCAGCATTTCTCCATAAGCGGGGCCAGGTTAATGTCTCCGCAATTGCTGGAGGTAGCGGGAATAAACATTGGAGCAACTAAAGTAGTATCACCGGTAAGTTAAAATCTTTTACTAAATTATTGCTTCGTTATCATAAACACTTTTGGCATTATCATCTATGCCAAAGTAGAACTATACCAGTGGCTGGTTTCTGTAAATGTATAACTAATTTTGATATGTTTTCACTATGGATTTGGTAAGAATGTCTTATCTGTTCTCTATTATTGAGATCAAAACAGGGGTTTTTGATCTGTCTGTCCATTTATGTGTGCATCACGCAGTAAATTACTAGACGGATATTAATTGAGCTTGGTTTGGGCGTTGAAGTGGTAACGCATAATAAAAAAACACTGTATTATTTTTCCTAAGATTAATAAAACCGTATATTCCCACTTTCAGTTGTCCAGTTAAAACTAGTGGGTGGGTATAAAACACATGATTTGGCTAAAGAGTAGTATGACTTGTTATTATTTATTTTGAACTCTTGAGTTAAGCGTAAAGTGTTTCCATGCTCATAATTCCTGACGTCAGCTAAAATTTGAGATTTTTTAAAATTGTTCTAGGATTTAGAAAAGTTTTTAGAAGACGCAAAATATGGAGCAGTGTACGTCAGTTTTGGTTCCAATTTGAGAGTCGATTCGATGTCGAAGAATAAGTTACAGCAGTTCCTCACTGCGTTCGAGAAAATGCCTTATAAGGTTCTATGGAAGTGGGAGAACGGGAGCACCCCTATCAAGAGCAAAAACATCTATACTAGCAGTTGGTTCTCACAGTTGGATGTGTTGTGTAAGTACATAATCTTTTATAAATGTTTCATGTTTTTATTAGCACGATTTTTCATCTATATATTTATCAATTAATGTAACGGAATCTTTCAACGTCATTTTTACAGTGCGCAATTTGTATTTATCTTCCACACTTCTCTTTTAGCCGTCATGTCAGTATTCACTTTCCTTCTGGCCACGTCATCTTTCACACAGTCCATCCATCTTTTCTTAGGTCTACCTCGACCCCTGTACCATCCACATTCTTACATAAAACCTTTCTTACCACGTTATCTTCATTCATCCGCATAACGTGCCAATACCATGACAAACGCTTTCTTCTCAACTTTTCTATCACTGGAGCTACTTTCAAACATCCTCTAATAAACACATTTCTTATCTTGTCCTTTCTCGTTACGCCACACATCCATCTCAACATCCGCATCTCAGTTGCATGCAGACTTTTTTCATTCGTCGCCTTTGTAGCCCAACACTCTGATCCATACATGATAGCAGGCCTTATCATGGTTTTATAAATTTCCCCTTTAAGCGTTTATGAATACCTACTAAAAATATCCTATCACTTACTTATTAGTGGACACCAGAATGAAATATCACAGCACTTTCGAGGACGTTATATTATTAAACTAGCTTCTGCCCGCGACTTCGTCCGTGTTGAGCTTAGAATCTCAAGGGAGCCTAAAATTTTCCCGGGATAAAAACATTTTCCCGGAATAAAAGTATCCTGTGTGTTAATGTAGGCTATAAACTATCAGTGTTCCAAATTTCATCGAAACTCGAGTAGTTTTTGCGTGAAAGAGTAACAAACATCACAAACAAACAAACTTTCGCAATTTCGCTATTATAATATTAGTAGGATTAGTATTGAAGGCAGCACAAAGTAGACAAATGTGTTAGGGCTTTTCTTCTTTTCCTTCTTCATTGGTTTAAATTTAAATGTAAATGTGGAAAGACCTGTTCAATATTCCGTTGATTGTGTTTAAATGACGTGCGTTATTATCAAATTACCTGAAACACCATCGTAACGTCTTTGACATTCACAGGTCATCCAAAAGTTAAGGCCTTCGTGTCTCACGGTGGCATGCTGAGTATATCGGAAGCGGCGCACTGTGCCACGCCCGTGCTGACGATACCATTCTTCGGAGACCATTTCTCCAATGCAGCAGCAGTCCTGTCTGTAGGCTTAGGGAAGACATTGTTCTTAGATCGCGTCAATGCTCAGAATCTAGAGGAGGCTGTAAGGGAGCTCATGTCGGACGAGTAAGCTTGAATATTTACTTAATACATCCGTGCTTCGGTGAGCTTGTTACCAATTAATATTTTTAATTGACATTCGTTAAGAACAGGAAATTTGACAACCGTTTCCAAGAGTTACTGAGATAAGTTGGCGGTCGATTTGGATAATTATCGGATAACCAATTACATTAGGTTAAATCTAGTGCTGATCCCCAAAAAAAATTTGGGATAAGACCATTAAGGGTCGGTAACGTGCGAGTGATTTTGCACCCCTGGTGTTGCAAGCGTCCATATGCTATGGTGACTACTTACCGTCAGGTGGGCCGTATTCTTGTTTGCCACCTTAGTGGTGTGATTGTTACGAGCTGATAGTCGACTTATTGAAATATGGTAGGATACTTATATATTATTATAGTATAGATTTATTTGTTTTTTTAGGATGCAACAAAACGCGCAAAGGGTGTCTAGAGAGTGGCACGACAGACCGCAGCCAGTGATGGACAGCGCCATTTATTGGACGGAGTACGTAGCTCGTCACGGCTCCGCGCCGCCCTCACTGCCTTCCAAACACAACTCATGGCTCCAGAGTCTGCTCATAGATGTCTATATTGTGATCATTGGAATACTATTTCTAATAAGTCTACTCTTCTACGCTAGCTATAAATTGATAAAATGTAATTTAGTGAAAATACTAAGAAGTACATTCGGTATAAAGTCAAAAAAAGAATAGTTGTTGATATAAGCAAAGGTTAGCTTTAGAAATTAAATTAAAACATTTCCAAGACAAGATCAATGTGATATTTTTGATTTGAAATAATTTTTTATCCACCAATTATTTCATACCATACTAAGCATTCTAACAAGTAAGATACTTTATATTATTTTTGTACGTTTGTTATTGTTATAGTGACAAATGTATTAACTTCTAGGCTAATAAAAACAATGACAAAACTAGATAAATGTTGTAACTAAGGTCCCTAAAAACGGTCTATTCCCACTAGTTTAGTTGTACAGTCAGTCGACTGAATTAGTGGAGTCTGAGAATCCCATTGAAAAATCGAATACCATTTGAAATCTACTTAGATCAAATAAATTTTGATATTTCTGTTTTACTTATCGTTTTAGGAATGGGTAAGACTTGTACTGCGGCCTCATTGCTGGAGTATAAGGGTAAGTCCGATCTAAACTTACCGACCGGCATTACTACTATTGCTAGGTACCACCGACCGCGGCACATGTCACGAATCGGACTCAGGACGTCATCCGATGACGTAGTCCACTTTACATATCTAGAGCGTGGAGCCGATCAATCATGTAGTTGATCGGGATAGTTCTAATAATTGCACTTGACCTTGGCACATATCGTCCTACGCGTTGCGTAAGCGCACGGCGGTATCGCTGGAAGATCGTCAGACCTTCGGCAGTGATCAAAGGACTGCGTTTGTGCATTTCACTTTGTTCGTCTGTTTTGGAATGGCGCGTACTATGTTGATGAGGAAAGATAAAGTACTCAATACCTATGGGAATGTATGAAGTGATGTATGTGAGTATGACGAGATTACATTTTGTCATACATTTAATAAGTGCAATTATTACTGCGCTCTATACCTCCCTCTACCTCATATATATTGTATACCTGGTCTACCTGTGATAATTCTGGTATGTACATGGATTATGTTAGTGTTTATGTTTATCTGTACACAATTTGTTGTTGGTTGGAAAGTAAATTATATCGATATGTTTCAATTTGAATGTGTTAGTGACTTTTAAATATTGTAGTCAAAATTATACATTACATATTAATTATTGATATTTTGCAAGATAATTCCGCTTGTTCCTCGTACATTACCAAGTTACATTACCTCTAGTTAATTCTAATAAGAATAAAATAATTTACAACTAAGCAAATTGCTCGTATGATAAGCTTCCTCGTAAATATTTATTATTGACCTACATACAGAGCATTTCGAGAAATAATGGACAAACAATACGATAAGAGGGCTCAAGGATGGTTTGTAGGTTACATTGCACTGAGTACAGAACTAATACTAGGTATTATTACAAACAATAAGGCTTATCTTATTTCTTTTTTTCATGTTACAACACAAATCTATTTTTTATTTTATTTTATATGATGGATTTTTATCTCTCTACACAGTTTGTAAATTAAGTAGAAATTGCCTAAAAAGGCTAGGAAGTCTTTTGATATATGTAGATATAATTATGACTAAGTGGCTAGTCTATATAAGGGACTGATTTGAAGTCATTCTGTTGGTTTCGCGCAAATCGTTTCGAGTAATCTACTATGTGTATGGCCTACGAAGAATTTAATTTTACTACCTGTGGCATACACAATACACATGCATTGCAATATATTTTTTCTTCCTAAGTACATACTATTGAATGGCCGTCAAATCGCGTACCGATTTTTTTTTGAAAAAGAGCCTTCGCATAGCACCTGCAGTTGCACCAAATCATCGCAATAGGATGGATTGAGACGAATGGAGATATTGTTGTATACAAAAAAATAAAGTTAATTTTCTGTAACGCAAAAAAAACGACACAGTACATGGCGTGCATTTTAGTATAGATACCAATAAAGTTAATGGCACCACGAGGGAAGCGTGTAGGGATTGAATGTCTTCCGTGTACCAGATCCCATCCGCATTGAATCCCACTTATGCTGCGTGCTTACAAACTTTTTTAAGGCCTGAAAAAAAATACCTGCCATCTTTTATTCATTTACACTCGCCCTCTATTTATTTAGCAAGGCAGAACGCCAGTGCTGATTCTCTGAGCGGGATACGAGTGTGATTCAGCATGCCCACCTTGAGAGGTCTCATTTGGCAATGCTAGACCTCTTTAAAAGCTGGTGAGATTCCAAGCCCCAAACACCCAGAGATTTACCGCAAACGCCAAAAATATATGAACCAAGACAAACGTATTTCCTGCCTTTGAAGTACTGCTAAGCAGTAACGGTACAACTCGCTACTGATCTATTGAAATCCTTCGTTTCGCTCCAGACTTTTCTGGAACATTGACCACGTTCCAATTACCGCACTACACTTGGTTCGGTGTGACTGTGGAAATGAGTCAGTGTGTCGCAAAACTGTCCAGCCTTCACCCTACTACCCGACATTGAGTCGTATTAACGATAATGCTTGCTAGGTCGCTCCAGAGATTAGGAACGAATTCGGCACATAATAGTTTTAAGGCCGCTTTGTAATGATTGATGGAAAAATACGTTTGGCAATGGAGTTTCGACACGTGTAGCTATTTCCTATACCTTGACGTTGTCATATGTTACATTTTGTTACGTAAGATTATCTAGAGCTAAGAGATTTTCGAACTCAAATGGTTTTAGTGGAATAGTCTTTACATATACTACTAGCGGCCCGCTCCGGCTTCGCACGGGTAGACATTTATATCAAATATTTAGTCTACCCGTGCAAAGCAAAGGCGGGCAGCTAGCCTATGTTAATCAGTGATAGTGTAACTTTCTAACGGTGAAAGATTTTTTGAAATCGGTCCAGTAGTTTCGGAGCCTATAGACATTTATCAAATATTGTGTCTACCCGAGCGAAGCTGGGGCGGGAAGCTAGTATAATATATAGCCTATGTTACTCAGTGATGATGTAGCTTTCTAACGGTGAAAGAATTTTTGAAATCGGTCCAGTAGATTCGGAGCCTATTCAATACATACAAAAATACAAATCTTTCCTCTTTATAATATTAGTATAGATTGGAAGCTGCGTAGTTTACGTCTACTAAAAACCAATACGGTTAGAAATGTTAGTATTGCTGTAAAAGTGTCTAGCGTTCTGGAGGTACTTTTGCACCGATAATTTCAGATATTTTTCACCTCTTTTATTAGGTAAAACACAAATTGGAAATTAATACGCATTTGTGACTGCGTGACTGCTTACCATACGGCCCACCTTATGGTAAGCAGTCACCGTAGCCTATAGCCGCCAGCAATACCAGGGATATCACTAACGAGTTGCCAACCCTGTTGCTGATGAGGAGTCACTGTGCTAGTGGTAATGCTGCTAGCGCAAGGTATCCTCGTGGAGCACTGGTAATCTTACTTACCGCAGAAACACAACAATACATCAAAGTATTGTTATTTGACTGCGGTGGTCCCTAAAGCGGAGGTACAGTCCCCATACGGGCTGCTCCGATTTTAATGGGAAAACGCACGGGAGTTTTAGTCCCTTAAACACCAGAGCTACGCATCGACATTACGTAACAGTATCGTAGCCTATCGTACCATCGTCAAAGTCTATATTTCAAGTCGAGGCTGAAATCATAACGCCCAAGACCAGGTAATAGACTTTAGTATCATTCCAATCATAACAAGTCTAATTTATTTGGACCCGGAAGGTCCATGTAACGCCGAAATAATTTGCGATAAGGTTATCGTGGGGTGTCGTTCACGGCTGTGATGGCTGCGTACGCGACTGGCAGTGAACCTTGTCGAGGTCAGTTCCCAGGTTTGGACCAACGTTTGTGACATCTAACAGGGTCTATATAGTAGTAGACAGTGTTGGCTCATGTGGCCAATGTTTGTTGTTGTGCCTCAATACATTTTAGTTACGTGTTAAATGTTCGGCCAATATTGGATGCAGGTATGATACAATGTGAACGTGAGGGCTACACGATACGGGTTTTTCAAGTTACTAGGCATTTTTTTTATAAATAAGCAAATAAATAGCCTAAATTTTGATATTTATGGAATAATACCAGTCTTAGGGTGCGGTAGATTTGGGTGAAGTCTCAAACAAGTCTGGCAAAGTCACTTTGTTAGCAAGTAATACGTCACATCGGCGATCTGACACCGGACTAAGTCCTTAACTTTAAAATATTACCCTGTAATTATAATAAAATACCATACAATAGAAGCTATGGAGTCGTCATCGTGTTCTATTTCGGAGATCATTCAATAATTTAATATTCTATTTGATAGTCAAATCAATTGAACTATGTGACATGTCTATCAATCAAAGTTCCCTGATTTACAGCATTACCCACTCAGATAGTGTTTCTAACACTCTCCATAAGTAAAATTATGCACAATTTTCGTAATTTTGGTTCGATCGCGACATACCTTTTCTAGTCACAATAGCTATCTCATCATAATTGAAAGGTCTACTCGTTTGTCAGCTAATGAAAAACTCAAGCATTACCAGGAAGTATTCCTTATAGCTCGATTAGAGACCCTTATTATATCTCCTTTGATAAGAATTTTTCAAGAATAAAATTATGTTGATCGGAATTAATATTTAATATATTTCACTAAACTTCGAGTCCATGCCATTTTTGAGATGGCAGTTCTCTTTGCAATTTGTCTCAGTCAGTTTGGTTTCGTTAACACAATCCCTGCCGGCACTGCTTTAATTGCAATTAACTAGAATTTGCGGTGACCATAACCGAGTGTCTTTGAAGTAGGTACTTTTATATTTAAGAAAAGAGTTATTCTAAACCTTTAAAGAAGATTTACAGCTAAATTGATTACGTGTAAAATTGTATGTAGGTTTTGTGAAAAGTATTGTATTTGAAGAGAAAGCTGATATATTTTTTCTAAGCTCTCATCTACAGTGAAAAAGCGAGCGAGCTTTACATCGCTTATAATGTGTAACATTTAACTTCTGCCCGTCAGAAGTTAAATGTTACACATTATAACTCTACCACAACCAAATTATAGTTTCAAGCAAAATTTGCTAGAAATACTAGAACCGCATGTCGTCTTACTACTCATGTCATACTAGAACTGCAAGACTTTGAAGTCGTCACTACTAAGTGACAAGTCGCTAAATTGGCTGCACTGTTCCCCGGCTTTCGTTCCTTTCACGAAATCACTCCCATAACCGAGAGGAAAGATGTTACACATAAAAAGTAGCAAGGAAGGTATCTTCGCTAGAATATTGCAGCTGAAGGCTGAGGTGTTCTCCTGGATTATCTTATACATATTCAATATTTTGAACATTAGCTAAATGATTCCAATAAAAATGTGTATAAACGACCTAACTTGGTGCGGGCAGGTAAAACGATAATTTAAGTTGTACGTAGTATATTATCTACTCTGAGATTTAAGTAATGTAACTAGCTATTTCCTGTGATGTCGTCCGCGTATGAGTTTGGCCCTCGAAAACAGCGCCATTTGTTGATAACTTATATATTATACACAGAAAAGTCAATAAAAAAACTGACTTTAATGCTAGCTAAGTAGATTTGTTGTCCATCTTATAGTAAGTTCGAGCTAATTTCATAAATATAATGTAATTAATATAATTTCCGTCAAGCGTATGCGCTTCCAAATATACAACAAAGCCAGCAAGAGCCGCACTCGACAGTTAATTAGCAACTTTTCGCTGGACCCAGCATTTTTGATTAAAATATAATTTACATAATGCTCTGTATGCGGGACGGATAAATGAGTTTGTTTTAGCAAGGTTTTTAGTATTGTAATGCGAATTTGAGCACATCTGTATTTATTTATGACAGTATAGCCTCTTATCAAATCAAAATATATGCGTAGCTTGGCCACATTTAATTAAAATTATTATTAATAATAAGGGGAGCCGTAGTGGCCTTGTGGTATGAAGCCTTGTCTGCTATTCTAGCGACGCAAGTTCGATTCTCACCGTTCTGTGATAAATTTTCTCATATGTGCAATCGTACGGAAACCTGCATACGGAAATTCAAAAACGTATGTGTGCCGAACTGCAAAGGACTCACCTGTTTGTACATCTGTCATGTAGGTACCAAAATATCTTCGGTGAAAAGTGGTTGTTGTAACACTCTGCCTACCTCTTCGGGGACACTTCTGGGAAGGCGTATAGATATAATTATTGTAGAGGTTATCTGAGAAAGATAATGAATCCTATGTTGTTCCAAAGGAGTTCTATTAATGACAGTTTTATGAGTCTATTGAAATAGATTTACTCTAAAAGGACGTGAAATATATATTAAGAGTTGATTTGTATTCAAACTCCACGTTCGTGTACGAAACAAGATTATTGACGTAGTTATGCTGTTTTTCCAAACAAGTAATGTGTTCTAAAACATGTTGTGAGCGTAAAATATAATTTGATATTCTATATCACTCGTTTAGGAAACTTGTACCGTGGAAAATTTGTTGTCTTATGGTGTTGGGTATGTCTGATTTATCTTTATTATTTAGTAAATTGGTAAAATTTATATTACTTTTATTATGTAACTACACGAATATTTCATTAACTTTAATTTTGTTTTTTTCGTCGCAAGTGTAAATGTTAAGCTCCAAAAAGCGATAATTGTCTTAAGATATGATTTTTATAACCCCTGCAGGAGTTGAAGGGGATCGTGAAGTTATAACATTGTACGTTTGTATTCAAGCAGCATTGCATTTGCCATGCTGATTTAAATTGTGAATTTTCATTCTTTGACGGCAAAAACAAAAATACGTAATGCATTTTTATTTATAAAAATGAATCGCTATTTCCCTTAGTCATGGCATCACGCGTGAACGGCTGGACCGATTCCCTAATTCTTTTATATTTGTGTTTGTTATTGTTAGGAGAAGAGCTTATGAAAAGAAAAGTTTGAAACAAAACCGGGACCTTTTTAATTTCGCGATAATCTAAAGGTATTTTGTGCTATGGTGTATTTGACATATGAATTCATAGCTAAGACAGGACATCGCCTGTCGGGTCAGCTATTGTATTATGTTTACACGCACCTCTAGTTGGTTTTATTACATATATGAGAATTCTTACACTTACAAGGATATTTCAAGGTATGAGATGTAACAACCAGTTATTTCTATGGATTTGTTCAACTCTTGTGACAATGTACTTACTGCATTCCTGTTAATATTCATAGCAGGTACGAGAAAAACCCAAGTTAAGAGTAACTTAAATACATTTGCGGTTTTAAGGTTTATTTATACGTACACGTCGCACCAAACAGATACCTCCGAGTGGATAATATACTACGTCAGATTATAGTGTGAGATAGTAGTAGATCTAGTAGAGTGGATAATATTATGTATATTATCAGTGGCGTAACTATACCATCTGGGGCCCGTGGCAAATTCTTTTGATGGGGCCCTATCAGTAAAAAACCGGCCAAGTGCGAGTCGTACTCGCGCACCGACGGTTCCGTACACACTTGTAGGTAAGGCTTAGGAAAGGTTAAAAGTAGGCGCGAAACAGGAATAAAAAAAAAAACATATTTACGGTTTTCCGATTTTTTCCTTTACTGCTGCTGTAAGACACTGCTTCCTGCCAAATTTCATGGTTATAGGTCAACGGGAAGTACCCTGTAGGTTTTGATTCCCTTGTTACACTACAACAAGTAGTGTTATTTCACTGCGGCCAATTTAAATCGGAAAACCCACGGCCAAGCCCAAATCGCCCTACCTCTCAAAAATGTACACTGCAAGGTGTAGTTTCCTTTAAGGGCGTCACTTCGATATTCGTAAAGTTCCATCTACGTTCTTAATTTGAATTAAGCATGCATTACAAATGTAGTATAAAACATTTTCACACTACAAGGATTCCTTTGACATTCTTTTGTATCACCACAGAGTAGATAATATACTACGTACAAGTATCACTTTTGACATTCGCTTGTCTCCAATTCCACTATACTGTGGATGTCGCACACGATACTTAAGTAACATACACCCAAACTCAGAATAAAATATTGTTTTCTTTCACATACTTTGTTCGTTCAGTCGTAGTACTCGACACATGATATTTAATGCCGCACGTGTTATTATTTTATTGTTACGATTATACTATGTAAATGATATTAATGATTTGTCACTGCAAACAAAGAGAATTATTTCATTATTATTCTGTAGGTTGGTAAAAATGTCACAAAGTTAAATTTACAACGCCAATGGCTCGCGCTACTTCATGATTTTTTATTCGTGTTCGTTATTTTTAATAATGAAACTTGAGGGCGAGCGAAAACATGGCGGACAGATCCTTAGGTACAAAGATGTACTGACGCGGCACATGAAGAAATGCCGCATAGAGACCTTGCGGTGGGAACAGCAAGCCGACAAGCGACCGGAATGGAGATCCTTGGTAAGACCAGAATCCAAGATTTTGAGGTCAATCGCTTTTCTAAGCTTAATTCCAGACGTGACGAATTGAAAGCCCGTCCACCTGCGGCGATCAATTATAATTATGTAGACGGAGTGCTCACATGCCCCCAATGCGCGCAGATCTTTACAAGAAAGATTGGATGCTCAAGCCACATGCGAGCGCATGAACGCCACCAGCTTAGGAGTCGCTGCTAGAGCGGTTGTAGCGAGTTGCTGCAGCTAAAGCGGTCGCCGTAGCCGAAATCGGCCAGGAGAACACATAGAGGTACTATACCCGACTAGTTCACATATTTGATTGGGATCTTCTATAAGAACCTTATAGAATTTCACAGTCAAATAACAACTTCCTCCCTCTAGGACTGGTTTTCAGAACTTCTCACGAAGACCATCCAGTATGGGGACCCATTTGTGCTGCTTATAAGGACCTATATAATCAAAGAAGGACCTATAGCGGTTCCTTTCAATATATATAAAGTTAAAAATGCGCGTGTTACGCTAGCGGCTCTGCTACTGGCTACTGCGTAGTACCATCGGGCGTAGGTACTGCGGGGCAGTAGGGCACGTAAGCGCCGGATTTACTAATAAAAAAACGTTTTTTTTATTATTCTATTTATTTTGCGACTTAGCGAATAAATAATTCCTTTTACATTACCCGGTTTTGTATGAAGAATAGTTTTTCCTTGCACAGTACCGGTAATGTAACTGGTTATGTACGAAGAAGAAATAATTCCTTGTACATTACCCGGTTATGTACGAAGAATATTTTTTCCTTGTACATTGCCGGTAATGTAACTTGGTAATGTACGAGGAACAAGCGAAATAATTAAATGAAATGTAAACTCGATTATTATATATATACAAGAGCAGAAATCGATACCACAAGTTCATGTCATTCGATCTAACACATGGATTGTAGAGCAAAATAACGTGGGATCATTTGTATCAATAGCACGCAATCCGTGTAAGCTGGGTTCTACACAAATACATTTGTCCTTTGGGGGTTGGTTTGAAGTACACAGCACAAAAATCTGCCCGTGTATTATAAGGGTTAGCACCGTCGATAAACTTGATTGAAATTGATTGTATCGAATCGAATGAGACGCCGGTTGATGAATGAAGTATGAATAACCCAGTCAGTGGCTACACTCTAATATTTACAAAAAGCTAATATATTTATTTAATATGAATTTGTATTACTAATACTATATGCTACGTGTCATATTGCTTGTGGCTGTATGACAGTTGGTTGTTGAATTTTTGATCAACAGGCGACCTCTATTACTTGTAATCGCAAATGAAAAAGCCACAGTCTAAGGCTTTTTCATTTGCGATTACAAGTAATATATTTAGTATTTGAAACAACCTAGTCTCTAAATTACAATCTACAAGGTTTTCAATAGTGTGTAACGATAGGGTTCAAACCTGCGACCTCACGATTACAATTTACGCCTTTCACCGCTAGTCTTTATGGGTGAGCCGCTCGATACGAGTATGTTTGCTTTGTGCAATTCCATTCTATACATATAACTATTTGAATAGAAAGGTAGCCGATTAATATTTATTTACTTACTAGCGGCCCGCTCCCGGCTTCGCACGGGTAGACATTTATCACATATTGTATCTACCCATTTTTAGACTTTTTCAGGCAATTTTTTCTCTCCGTAAGAACCATCCTCATACTACAAGGAATATTTTTAAAAAGAGAATTAGCGACATCGGTTCAGCTGCTTTCGAGATTTGAGCTTAGCAACACATTCAGCGATTAATTTTTATATTATAGATAAATTGTCAGTTCTGGCAGAATATAAACATTATATTTATTTCAAAACACTGTCACTACTCTACTCCTCTGTAGTGAGTAATCTTTGCAAAGCTCGCTTTAGCTTGTGATCTATTTCTCTACTAGCATAGTGATTCCTCTCAATACAAGGCTAGTTACAAACTATAGCCTTGCAAGTAAATAATCTACTAGTCCTATCAATTCAATTCATCGGAGACATTTAAAACGACGTCAGAAAGGACATAATCCTTTTTGGTCCAAATCTGAGTGTGCCGGCCAACGCATGTTTTTGTATATCTTGTTAGAGCTTGCCCGTCTGAACATTTTTTTACACTGGCACCAAATCTGTAGGACCTTTGTAGTTAATTCTATTTACGTTCGAAAATCTGAGTTTTCATACATTTTTGTTGAAAATAGGAATTCAAAATAACTAAAACAAATGTAATGTCCAACTTTGGTGCCATAGTAATAAATGCTTAGACGGAGCTTGTCCGTCTGACATCTAACAGAATATTACAAATCGCGATTTGCACCAAATCTCTATGAAACATGGATAATGTCCTTTGGCTGTATGATGTAACTCAAAGAGTCTGCCACAGAGTCTTACGATAATATGCGAGGGCGTATCACCAGGTGTTCTGCAGACTGTCGCTTATTAGTTTACATTAGTTTACACAGGGCAGGTCGAACTGAGTTCCATTACAAAACGAGCGTTTCTGACTCGTGGTGCAACAGTGGATATAAGATTGGTAATAAAAGTCATGCCTGCCCCGATGTTGGTGTGGTAATGTGGAGTATTGTGGTACACATGTCACTGAGTGTACCATGCGCCTGTTAGCGATTTAAACTATGTTCAGATGGTACGTGAAGTCAATAAATATAATGATTAATTATCATGTATGTAATCTGATATAATCATATATTAAGTACCACTAAAATGATTTTCTTTCGACAGATCTTGCTTTGACATTTCTACATCCATAATTAAGATTTCTTCTGTTATTTCTTTTAATATGGTTTAAATCCTAGACTTTGATTATATACTTGTCAAGTATATAATCAAACACCCTGGATATAAATTTTATAAGGTTAAGAATTTTGCAGAGTTTTTCAAATCAATTCAATACAAAATGCTCAATAATAAATGTATTAAAGTGCAACGGTTATAAAAAACAGTTTTGATAAAACTACTGTCATAACTAACCGCGAATCTTGGTGATAGCTATCACTGAGCCACTTTAGATACGAAAGTATTTTCTTCTGTCTCAGTGTTTGAAGGGAAAGCGTTATTTATAACTTGCTGTGTAAATGGAAAATGTAATGAGCTATCCCTTTCTGCAGAAGCAGTTTGTGGTCGCCATGGCACCAGCTGCAAATTATATGCAAGCTTGATTTTATGATCATTCATTACTTGTAGGAAATAGTATTAAATGTCTAGATATTTTGTCTCGGTATTTGGACGAAGCGACCGATTCATATCCCCGTGGAACACCGGCAACCATACTTACTGCAGAAACACAACACTACAACAAAGTAGTGTCTTCTGTAAGGTGGAGGTACTGTACCATGTAGTCCCCAGTCGGGCGTCTCCAATATAAATGTTAAAACCCACGGGAGATCCCAATTCGCCCTACCTCTCTTTTTTAGCTCATGGTGTGATAAATACTTACGGAAGTACGGTACTACCTCTTCGGGGACCTTGCGGGAAGGCTTAAAGATATGTGTAAGAAAACTTCACGCTCAGTGCCATATTCTATACTTGTAGGTTTTTCATAGGGACTGTTTTCTATACTAATATTATAAAGAGAAAAGATTTGTATTTTTGTATGTATTGAATAGGCTCCGAAACTACTGGACCGATTTCAAAAATTCTTTCACCGTTAGAAAGCTACATCATCACTGAGTAACATAGGCTATATATTATACTAGCCTCCCGCCCCGGCTTCGCTAGGGTAGACAAAATATTTGATAAATGTCTATAGGCTCCGAAACTACTGGACCGATTTCAAAAATTCTTTCACCGTTAGAAAGCTACACTATCACTGATTAACATAGGCTAGCTGCCCGCCCCGGCTTTGCACAGGTAGACAAAATATTTAATATAAGTGTCTACCCGTGCGAAGCCGGGGCGGGCCGCTAGTTACTTATAGATAGATAACTAATCTACATTAACCTTGAACCTTGCGATGAGGGTTCATGCGACTTAATGCATCATTGTAACTTAGTTGACTTGTCCGAGCAAATTTATATTCGTGCCTTCGCTAAATACACAATTTGCAAAAGATTAATGGCAACTTGGTTCATTAATATTCTGCTCTGTCGCTACGGTATGGCAGATTCGTTATGTTGTTTTAAATTATTTAAAATACTCTTTGTTACTATTATATTAATAATATGATACTTTGATGTGTTTCTGCGGTAAGTTACGTTGCCAGTGCTCCGAGGGGACATACTGCGCTAGTAGTCATGCTGCTAGCACAGTGAGTTCTAATCAACAACAGGGTTGGCAACTCGTTAGTGAAATCCCTGCTGGTATTGCTAGCGGCTATAGGCTACGATGACTGCTTACCATCAGGTTGGCCTTATGCTTGTGTGCCACCTTAGACATGTAAATAAAAAAGTACAAAGGAAAGAAATGAGTCTAGCCTCATGGAAAGCGGTTTCCGTACCCTATGTGTTGCCAGATGGAGTCCTCGTACGCTGTCAGTCGTATGTTGAAAGCTTCGGACAGACCTTGAACCTTACTTCCCGAAGGAAACAAGTAGTTTTTTTTAATAAAAGCATTTATTCACTCATTAAGCTTTTATTTGATACCCATATCATAGGGCTGTGAAAATGATAATTATGCATTTAGTGATGTCCCCCATATTAGATTTAAATTGCGGCATCACACACACACACCGGAAGACAGGAGTCATATATTATTTGGCCGACTGGTCTCGACTTACTTATAAAAGTGCTTTTGCATACACCAAGAGTGGAACAGGCAAAATACAACGAATACCCTACATCACAGTTAAGTTACTCATATTGTCAATAGTACCAACATGACCAACGTATGGGTGACGCAATTAGAATGGAAGGTAACAAGTTGGATCTAACGAAGCATTATTCACAAAACCTTCATAATGTCCTGCAAGGTTCTAAAAATTACAACATATGGTCTATATTCTATATTGTCGTAAGACCTAATAAAGAATTATATCTAGGTCTAAGCCGACTTGTTTAAAGCTGTTGTTACACCTCAGTGGAAAGTCCGGAGCGACCATGGCGCGGGATTTTGATGCGTTGGCAATGAAGCAACATGCGACGCTTAGGTGTGTTGCGTACTTTTATGAGGATATTACATTAGCGCAGCCTATTATTTTACACGTTAAATATCTGGTTGACTACCTGGATACAATAGACCACTGATACCACGTGATTTGGGTCAGTGAATGGATTGGCTACCTAACAATTTAAGCGCTGCGTGTGGACATTTTACGGATACGGCTTACTTATAAAATATTCGTTTGAGAACGTTACTATTTAACATTTTATTATTTGTGCGATTTCCTTGACATGATTTGGGTGTGGGATTATATACTTACTTTAGTTGACATGTTGATCTCAATTGTAATAAAAAACATAGATGGAAACTTTGCGAACAACGAAATGATGCCCCGGCTAAAACTACGCCTTGCTGTGTACATATACACAATTACACGCACACACCTAAAGCGAGTGCAATGAAACTACGCCTCGCACACATTTGGTTGATATTTTGAAGTAGCTTGTACAAAGATAGATAATATAAAGCGACGTGATTTATTACTACTACGAGTATAGTAAATGCTGTGACTGATGCAGATGTTCAGGCTTCGTTGCGAATCGCAAGTCTTTGCGGGCGGAGGTGAATGCACGCCGCATTGAACTTGACTCTTACCTTAACATTGCTCTTGCACAGGGAAGATAGCATGCAATCCTTGTTGAATATTATGCTCTGTAGCATTGGCATTCGGCTTAAAGTTGAGTGGCTTCAAATATCAGAACACGGGGATGTGAACGTCAAAAATAAAACTACACTTTTCTATTTATCAAATAAATACGAAGGAAATAGCTTGCTCTATAATACATTATATTGCCCAAACGGATAAAATATAGCTAAGAGCCGACGTTTAATGTTTAATATTTCAAAGTGTATGTTATTAATGGTTTATAATTTATAGAAATAGACCGCCTTCCGTACGGTATCGAGCAATAGATTGTGTCTCAATAATATGGTGTGATTTTGCTGCAACATCGGGTTTCTGTGGAGCTTACGAACAAAGTTTGTTAGAATGATTGTTAGGCTTCCTGTTTACGAAACCGCACGCGTTCCAATAAGTGCACTGTGGGCTATAAGTGGCTCAATGCAACTCCAGGGTATGGACCGTGAACCCGACTCATGCACAGCCGTGTTTGCCCGCCGTCGGATGATCCGAGGCCGATATATAAAGTGGCGGCGTGAGCACCCGGCACCATTTGCGATTAAACTCTACACGAGTGAGCTTCCGCGCGTCGAGGCTGTCTGAATTGATACAATTGCCACTTGCCACCCTTCCGCGATGTCTGCAGCGCGTCTACTTTTCATCGCACTCGTCGTGATCTCGATGAATGCGCTCGTCCACGGCGCTCCGTTCTTCGACGCTATCTATGACGCCATTAGCGGTAACGGCAGACGATCCTATGGTTATAGTGGTTACGGAAACTACCCCTACAATGGCTACAACGGCTACAACTATGGCTATGCGCACAGGAACGTGGAGAGAGAGCCACGCCAAGGGAAATCATTCAAGGAGCTCTGCAGAGTACACTTTCCTGATGCAGCAGCGGTTCCTGGGACAGGGGGGATAGTTTGCCCGTACTGAGGATCGGATCGCGTGTTCTACGCAATGGAGCGGCTGCTCAGGCGCCGCAACATCATGCGGATGGGGTGAACGTAAGGCATTTACAAATAATTCTTGACTTACATTATATTGTAGACGGGTTTTCAACGTGAAGTTAATTTACATTAAGCTGATTGTTGCGAAGCTCTTTTTTAATTGTGTTGTGAAGTGTTAGAGTTGTAAGTATGTTACATCCCATCCGAAATGTGATAGTCTGTGTTGATTATGTTGTTGTATATAGTGTGACATTCGGTGAGTGATAACCTTGTGATAGTGAGTTTGTTGATAGTTACAAATAATAATTGTTGTAGTTTCTCTAAGCGTAAACCAAGGATGAACTTATGCATAGAACACGCGATCTTATGCCTCAATAGTGACTTATCAATCTATTGGCAAATTATTATAATTGGCTTTATGTACTTAGAAAATTTAATTGTTTTTGGCATGTGCATTTAATATTCTATGTTTCCTCTTAGAATTAGCTATTCCGATGTTTTAAAAGAAATTGTAATGGTGTCATTCAGTTCAAAATAATGTTTGTTTTTGTAAATATAAATGTTTAAGTAGTGTTAAGAAAAAAAAAAAATTTTATTTATATAATTATTTTCTTTTTCTTCTTTTTATAATATTTTTTCTCCATCAGTCATAGTTCTTTTTCCATATAATCTTGTAAAAATATAAATAAAGTTCATATCTAATAAACAAAGGTCTTCGCTTTCGAAATGAAATGATTAAAGGAGGTCGGTTCATGAACATATGATAACCTTTTGATTTTCTTATCTTTAAGCTTATACTGTTGTTTATTACAGCTGCTGAAGTATCAGTGAAGTCATTCAGAAAACCATTAATTACCTCACCTATGAATATTGGTGCAAAATCTTTGTCACACATTGGCCTAAGGTACAAATTTTATTTAGAGCCCTAAATTTTTGCTTAGCACTGAGACATGCCATTTAGTACTCAGTATATTTTATCTACTCTGAGGTACTGTCTAAATAGAATCAAGTCCTGTCATAATTATGAATAATGTACAACAGACAAATATTTTAGTTTAGTGTCGGCAACACACGAGTGATACCCCTGGTGTTGCAAGCGCCCGTTGGCTACGGTAACCGCTTATATTCAGACGGGTCGTATGCTTGTTTGCCGCCTTAGTGGTATAAAAACAATTACATTTTCAGTAGTTGTGAACAGAATACACTGGTAGTATCTACGTTACATTGAGCGATGATGATCATTGAGGGACTGCGTTAATTCGGTCAAGGCCAAAATGATGCTTAGCGGCGGAAAAATATATCGTGAACCCCAATTGTCTATAAGGGATCTGTTTTTATTTCTATTTGTATGTACGTATGTAAGTACCTAAGAAACTAGCGAGTATTTTTTTTGTTAAAATATGTGCTATTTTTTTTTATTTTCTTGCCGTGTTTCATGGAGGATTTGTACGTTCAAGATGACATGCATTTGTTTGAAATAAAGTTTTATCTCGCATTGGTATTTTTATTTACAGGATAGGCCACAACAATGAATATGATAGTAGGTACATAGTTATGATCGACCAACACGTGTCGCAAAAACCACTGACCACCATATTAAAGTTTAAACTTTTGCTGTTATTACTTGATCCTTTTATACATTCAGTAAACAAATACTAACGAAGCGAACGTTTTGCTTCGTTCTTAAAACGATGTGGCAACTGCTGTCAACCTAAGATTTTAATGAATATTATTGTAAACACTACTCACTGATCTATTTGAAGTCGGTGAGAAGCCCGACATACAATGACTAATTGTATATATACCTAACGGTAAATATTTTGTTAATTATGAAAGACCAACCTATGCGACGCTAATGCGTATAGCGGAATACAATTTATCAAAATTATATTCCGTTGTAAATTTGTCTACATAGCTCAGTAATTTTGTTTCAAGCTTGGCACTTCAAATAGTCAGCGAGTGCGTGAGTAGCGCAATACATTACAATATTATTATTAAAATAAAAACAATCATATAATTAAATCATAGGTCAATGAAAATCGATTAACAATTGGCGGAGAAATCGGGTAACAAATATACAAAAAAAACATACTATCGATTCGAAAACCTCCTTTTTTGATGTCGGTTGAAAATGGATCACGTGACTGACCGATTGCTTATGTGCATCCCATACATTCCAATTTCTAACACTGGCGATATACGACTTTGCTAGTAGAATGTTCCTTTCTATGGCCTTAGCCGCAACTTACAATCCAGATAAAACAGCATCTAATTTGGAATTGTGGAACGAATGTCTATGAAATTTGTCTCTTACTAGGAAATTAGATGTCATGAGCTGGGCTTCGACAGAAAATCAGGAACTAAGGTTGTTATCTGCAGCCTCAGTTGTATGCTGAGTCGGGACCTATTCCTGACATCGCTCAATATCACATGATATTGCTTGTATTTTCTTATTATTGATACAGTTTGATCCTTCTTCGTAATGTGTGACATTGTGTGTGATCCGTTGCAGTCTACGGTATGATCTATGTCAGAATAAAGATATTTTCGTTCATTAATTCATTCAAATTTTATATGTAAATATCTATATATAAATATCATATTTGCAATAATATTACATGTGTACAATATTTACTCATCTTTAGGTATGTGTTATAACTTTTAGTAAATAGCCATGAAAACAATACGCAGTCCCAAGACAGAGGCCAGTAGTAACTGATGAAATTAGGTCATAAAATAGTTAACTTCCTGCTTTGATTTGGTCAGTCTGGTCTGTATACTTAGGTCTAGCACGCTGTGTGTCTAATGACTATATATATACAGCATTATACGTATTTCATATTATCTGTAAAATCTGGGAAACCAGGTTACCAAGATGATACCAGTGGTCTTCTGGGTTGACCGAGACGACGGATGTAATAGTGGTAACTCTGTAACGAGCAATTACCAATCCAAGTACTGACCGCAACGAACATTGCTTGACTCTGTACCGATATACACAATTCAAACGAGCTCCTTCGGTTAGTACTTATTATAATGTGAGAAATATGATAATCAGTTGGGTGGTGCACAAAATGTACTAGTACGTATATGCCTATATTAATAATATTGTTTGCGGTCATAAATATTAAAACAGGACAACGGAACCAGCTCTGAATTTTAATAGAGAGTAATTATTTTTGTAAGTCGTCATTGTGGTTGGTACTATTTATATCTAGTTAAGGATAATTATGTGATGATGAAGGTACATCTTTACATAGTTTAAAGTAAAGTCGCTTTCGCTGCCTGTTCGCTTAGATCTTTGTAACTACTAAATGGATTTTAATGCAGTCTTCAGTAAAAGATAGTGAGTCAAAAGAAAGGGTATAATTTAGGTTTTATGTAACCCTTGTGAAGCCGGGGCGGGTCGCTAGTGTTAAGTAACAGGGTTCTACGACTTACGATACGAAATTACGACCAAATATAGAAGACATAAACGAAATTTTTTAAAACATTCCTGTTGTTCCATACTGTCTTATCCATCTTTCCTATGTCGGGAGTATCATATTATAGTAAATTAAGTTACGAAATTTTAATGGAAAACATTTTTTTCTTTTTATATAGTAAAAATCTCAATCGCATTGACTTTGATACAGCTTTGTTATAAATTGTTACAATTATGGCATTCTATATAACAATCTCGGTTATAAGCACATTCAATAATTTCGTCAGGTAATTTGCCGGCCTAAATTTATTCTTGAGGTACCTACTCGTATTCATTTTAGTGTAGGTTTAATCTTTGGTATTTCCCAACTGTTCAAACGATATTAGTGAGTTTACCCAGAACATACTTTATTTAGTAGGTACTAGCGTGCCCCGGCCAATGTTAGTTAAACATCTACAAAACACTAATTTATTTTACATAAAAAACTTCTTCTTGAATCACTCTATCTATAAAAAAAACCGCAGTAGATTTAAAGATCTAAGCATACATGTAGAGGATTTTACTTCT
Organism: Falcaria lacertinaria; assembly: GCA_951449985.1. Taxonomy (NCBI): domain Eukaryota; kingdom Metazoa; phylum Arthropoda; class Insecta; order Lepidoptera; family Drepanidae; genus Falcaria; species Falcaria lacertinaria. The sequence goes on from OX602111.1 coordinate 2,832,622, forward strand.
TCTTTTAAATAAAACACCGTACTTCTTAATATTTTCCTTGTATTTTCAAATAATACATTTCTTTAATTAAACGTCTTACATCTTATTTTTCACCTCGTCATCCTCTACTCACTCATTCCCCCCTTCTATCGGTTTTTTTTAATTTCTAATCCCAATCTCATTCCGGTCTAACCTAATTTCTAACTTTAGCATTCATTCCTATCTCTCTCTCGCTCTTTATCTTTCTTTCTTACTCACACTTATGAAAAACATTCCAGTTTTACTTTGTTAATTAATAGCATGAAACAAATAAATAATTCATCCTACATACATAGGGAGCAACAGACAGCGGGTAGCGACTTTTTATACTATGTAGTGCTTAATAGACGAATTTCATTAATTTCGCTTGGAATATGTCTTTTACATTAAAGGCTTCGCCTAAATGTTTAAACAACTTCGACATATGTTTGTTTAGCTGGAATATGAATTGGCGTATTTTTTATACGATTCTAATTCAATTTTATTAATATTGCGCCGCTGTAAATTAATATTAGAAAAAAACATCCACGCGATCGAAGTTGCCGTCACAGCTATTATACGTATATACAAAAATGGTTTTTCGTTAAATTCTATATTCAATTTTCTTGTGAAAAGTGAATTCAACTTTAGAATATCTGATACAATTCTGTTGTACAAAATAAGGCTAGCAATACTTGAAGTCCTGTCTTTTTAGTTTAGTTTAGTGATTATATTTATGTATACTCAAAGCTTATAATCTAAATGTTTGCTATAAGAAAAATATCACGAACACTACGCATATACCTAAGTTTGTTTATATACCATACCTGTCTATATACGTCGTCACGCAGATCGTAAAAAGTAAAGTACCGTGAATTAATCACCAAACCTTGATCTTGAATTGTGTGTGACTTGCCTCATGACGGCTTTGCCATAAACGTCATACTACTACTGCCACCTGCATTAGATTTAGTGTAGATAATATATATGCACCTTCCGGTTCAATTAAGCAAAAGATAAATGATATTCAATTAAATAAATTCAAACAAACACAAAAAAAAAACAATCATATTTGTATTATTATCAGCACTATTGTCTACAAATTACTGTTTTGGATTTAAGGACCCAGAATTTGGTTACAGAATAGAATTTTCATGATACACCTTAATCGTAATTATAGCGAAACTACACACATGAAAAGAAAAAAAAAACTACTGTTGTTTATATTTCAAACATCACGACGATCGGGGAGCAACCACAATAATTTTGGTGTACTAATTATCTTGTATTGTAAGCCTTACAGACAATCTCGGCCACGAATCGCTTTTGGGAAGTGTTTTTCTGCGGTAAGTATGATTTCTCCTTGGTGGTATAAAACAACGACCAATTCTTCAAGAATAGACATTAGGAATTTCTTATAATAATTATCACTCCTGACTTCCAAACCTCTACGTTTGTATTTTATGTATCGATATCCACAGATTTTGGTTTAGAATACGAACGGTTTCATTCTCGTACGTTAGTACAAAGTGTAATGATATGTCCTCCCCTAATCCCAGCATAAGGTCGCGGGAAGCTGTATGCGGAACGCGGAAGACAGGATAATATTGTAATGAGAAAGGGCTGTTTGCTGGTGAATGAATATAAATTGCTCTTGCAGTGGAAATTGTGATTTAACTACTAACTATTCATTTTATAGTAATCATCACGCCTAGTCCTCGCGGGGTACGCAGAGTCTTGACGTAGGTGAGTAAAAATCTCATTAAAATAGGCGGGTACCTCTTGAAGGTTTCCCACTCGACTACAAAAAAACGGTACCCTCCTCTTTTGCTTCTTTTAAGCGTGCTACACACGTTCAGTTTTAACTGTAGAGTTGAAATGTGTAGCGTGCTTTACATGCACCAATCTGTTCATACATGCCCGCCACGGCCAGTTCCGAGTACTCTTTGGCTTACCGTCATATAGTAATGAAACAAAATCCGGCCAGAAAACTGAATAAATATGGGGCATCACATTCCTTAGAATACTAACTAAGCAATCCTGTATGCATTAAAGAAGTTTAAAAATATTGGGTTACTTTAAGTGGATTTGTATACCCTGTTACAGTGTGAATACCCATTACAAGTTTATATGCGCTTCAAATAACACATCGCGCCTTCATTCTGAACGTGGTGCTGCAGCAAAACCAACTTTCTTGTAGAATTAAAGTAAGTAAAACCAAAATTGTAGGCCAAGTCGTCATAGCTATGGCATTGCTCTCGCAGTTTATGGGTACCATATTTCGGGACTGCAAATACAGATGATCATAAAATTTAACTGCAACGGAGTTTAGATATTTTATTAAATGTTACAAGTTGAAATTTGGAAGGAAGTGGTGCAAGATAGACCCAAGTGGAGAGTACTCATTTTGGATCATTGTGCCACAGCCTTAAGTAAGTAAGTACTAACTACTAAATGTTGACTATATTGCTCTGTATAGATATGTTAATTATCCAGACATAAATATCAATGTGTAGGCTGAAGATGTCACCATAATATCTGATCTATAGTCATAATAGATAATCTGATACAATAGACATTTACCGCCACGCGTCTTGAATGACAAACAAAATAGTTTATCAGACGCAACTTGACTACTTTATTATAAAATTGTATCAGGTAACAAATTACAAAGAAGTGATCCTATAAGGGTTCCTTTTTTCCTTTTGAGGCACGGAACCCTAAAAACTATCGAAATCGGCTTAAAAATACCGGAGTAATCGGTGCTCCTTGGTGTTAATATATTAATAATGTAGTTTTTTTTAATAATGTTTGGACATTATCACACAACGCCATCTAGCCCCAAACTAAGCAAAGCTTGTACTATGGGAACCAGCAGCTGATATAATACTTATATACTTTTTTTTTTTTTGTAAATACATACTTATAATACATACCAAACACCAGACGCAAGGCAAACATATTTGTCACATAAATATTTGCCCGGCGGGAATCGAACCCGCAACCTCTAGCGTAGCAGTCAAGTGTACTAACCACTAGACCAGTGGTCTCGTCAAATATACAATATAAAATATACAATATAAAATATAAAATATACAATAATAAATATACAACATAACGTAAAACGTAACATACGAACAACCATCCGAACCGATTTAATTTTATACTTCTAAGATATCGATGCAAGTAAAATCAAAGTATACAATTTCAAGTGAAAATATTGTGGGCGAAATTTCATACCTTTGCTTTGGGCTAAATTTTGAATAATATTTTGTGATTTGTGGAAAGCTTCTTTAAGTATAGAGCTCTTCGGTCTTTCTATTTGAATAGCGAAATAGTTTTCTAAGATAATTTTATCTGTACCTACTCTACAGTGGACTGTAAGTTTGGACAGTGGGTCGACAGATAAGAATATTCGATTGGGCACGGCTACTCCTGTAGATATTGTCGAGCCTCCAGATCTCTCGGTAGTTTGTTTGTTTTCGCTGTTCACCTAGTTTAAACATTGGATATAATATAGAGCTGTTTGTTAAAAAGTATGTTGTACTTTTTTATTTGTTGTTCCTGTAAAATATTTTCAAATTAATATAATAACATACGGCTCGCCTAGTAGTAACCGTGGTCTAATGAGCCTGTGATATTACTCGTGTTGAAGACCTTACAAACATCCCTTGATAACTTTGTGTCAAGCCTTGCCTTGGAAAATCAATACAATATTTAGGCGCAAAAAATATATAAAATAAGTCTAAAATTCCTATGCATGTTTGGTTTATAACTATATTTGTGTACGAAATTATATGTAACCTAGTATATGAACAGTTATTCTGTAACATAATTATAATATCTCGATGTTTCAAACTTTTTTCATTATTAGATCGGTGATAACAGCTCTATACATTTTCTTACAGGGCATCAAAGTTACAAATCGCTTCGAAGTGAATCTGTGAAGTCTTCATCAATCAAGGCAAGGCCGTTCGATGATATCTGGTGGACACAGAGTTGATAATTTGCGGGCCAATCACAGTGACTGTAGATAGTTTGTCAACAGTTTACAACTATTTGGCCAATATTGGTCGACTGTGTTTGCGTGTGTGCGACACAGTGAATTAATTATAATCATTAAACATGACTATTGATTAGTAAATGCTCACCAACAGCTGATAGGCACTACACTTGTTTTAATATATCATAAAAATAATGAGAAAAAAAATAGAAACAGAACTGTTACATATAACATGACAATACATACCTTTTTCTATACAGTCCCTCGTACGGCGAGATAAAAAAGGCGACAGGAGCCGGATAGACAAATTGGCCGGTTTGTTCCGACATGAAACAATAAATGTTCCTCACTTGGGTCAGAAGGACCTGCAAAGTTGTACATATTTCGTAAATCGTGTTGATAAGTTGGGATACTTGAGGGAGTTGATAAAGGGAGAGGGTAAAATATATTTTCCTTGCCTCGAGACTCAGTGTAGTCCCCTCGGCTTAAGATGAGGGTCTACGTTCTTTTGGTAATATAGTTCTATAGGTTATATATATTACATTTATGTATCTAATAGAGATATCAATAAATAAGATCAGGATAATAAATACCGAAGAGATAAAACAGACATCACCTGTCCCTGGTATTTAAATATATTTAGAGAATTGCGGGTATTATTACACTTCTTACTCACCCTTTCGCAAAGCCTTTAAGACTCAGCTCCCTTGATTACGGATACAAAAAAGCGAAAGGAAAGATTATGCACATAAAAAAAGAACATTCGTTCATTCGTTTTGTACGTTTCTTTTTATACCACTAAAGTGGCACACAAGCATACGGCCCACCTGACGGTAAGCAGTCACCGTAGTTTATAGCCACTACCAATACCAGGGATATGACTAATGAGTTGTCAACCCTGTTGTTGTTGACGAGTCACTGTGCTAGCAGCATTACTAATAGCGCCCAGCGGATCCTCGTGGAGCACTGGCAACCTTACTTACCGCAGAAACACAACATTACATCAAATAGTGTTATTTCACTGCGGTCTTCTGTAAGTTCCCAGTCGGGCGGCTCTTATATTAATGGGAAAATCCACGGGAGATTTTTTTTACCATTAATTCAGTTACTGTTTATTAAACTTTCGCGATTTAAACACATAGTAATGACACGAAAAGGGTCTTATACGCAATATTAAATTGTTTATTTACCTCCCGACGTTTCGACGAGTTTCATCGGCCGTGGTCACGGGCTGACTGATTGTAGTTGTGTACGCCTTCTTCTTGATTCGCGGGTAGAACGAATATTGTTATCTACCTCCATATGAGTTTTTAAATTTGGGTCCCGACACACAACACTCACGACATCCGCGGATACGTCTTTACATACATCTCATTCAGTTACAATAAAAACTTAGGTTAGAAGTGAGTGCAGCCGAGATGTTATCAGACAGAAATGACAGAAATCCTTAGAATAAAAGCTTAAGCTCGCATAGCCAAGAACAATTTTCTATCTTGTTAGTGCTCGGCATTGCAATAAGAAAAAGATTCTCTGTTTTTAAAAATCAAATTGAGAATATTTCAAATTGCACTCAAACGTATCCGCAAGCAAAACAGCTAAAAAAAAAGAAATAAACGAGGTCCACAGCTAACCATTCGAAAACAATTTGGTCTAAATAGAGCCCAAATTGATAATTTCCGTGCAAACTGCAATTAAATGCTCGCAATCATGCACAAAGCATCCGTTCACAATTAGCTGTTTCGTTTAGTACTGCACAAATATTGGTGTTTGCTTTACACGGTATTGTTTGGGACTGCATAATGAGGATTCTCATCGTGCAGATAGGATACAGATACTTTTAAACACTAATTATGCCATGGTGGCAAAAACTCTTACGGACTTCCTGATGGTAAGCGGTTACCGTAGCCTTTGGACGTCTGCAACACCTGGGGTGTAACATGCGCTTTGTCTACCTTAAAAGAGTATCTGCTTAGAAATTATCACACAGCGCCATCTGGTACCAAACTAAGCAAAGCTACATGTACTACGGGAACCAGCAGCTGATAGAATTATTATATACTTTTTTATTTGTAAATACATACTTATAATACCAAACACCCAGACGCTAAGCAAACAGATGCTTATCACATAAATGTTTGCACCGGCATAGTAGTCAGGTATACTAACCACTACACTAGCGGTATCGTCGTCTTTTCTTATTCTTCAAGAAGGGTTTCTTGAAGAATAAGGCAATTATAATAGTTTCAATTGTAGTACTTACTATCGAAACTAGATTACACGTCTGACCAGATTAAGGGATAGACTTTTGACATAAAAACACAATTATTGACTTCCTTGCAAAGTTAACGGTTTAAAAAGTATACTACACATTGCACTTTCATTTGGTTAAGGTACATTAAACTGGCAGAACGAGTTCAAATTTATATAGAAAATCATTATTGTTAATTCAGGAATAATATAAGATATTTATTTATTGTTGTTGTTAAATTCGTTAAGTAATTAGGTTAATGTTAGCGACAGGCATACTACCTTGTTTTGATACTTTTTGGTTTATATATTTTTCTTAAGTGTCTATTAAATGTCAGTTGATTATATCTTGTCTTGAAAATATCTTTCATTTTCCTCCCATTTAATCTTAAAGTAATAGAACCAGCCTGAACGTAGGCAACAAGTTGGTCCTTAGTCAAACTATAGATACTCTTGTAAATACATAAACATCGCATTAGGCTATCCTGTAAAGGTGTTAATGGTTAATAAATAAATAAATAAAAAATATTGAAAGCAGAATACAAAAGTTTGACATGGATTATATTACAATGGACGATTATTTCAACCACTATTGAATGCAAATCAATTCCCTTTTGATAGAATCCACTTTGATCCACTCTAGCGGGGTCATTTTTCATTTTTACCCTTTGTTCAGAAATAACTTTTTTGTTACTACAATGTATTGATTACAACGCGTAAGTTAAATTTAGGGTTACAATTCCGGATGACCTTATTTTCAAGGTGTGAACTAGGTTGATAACCGTAAAATAAGTTCACTTATTTCATTACTATATCATTCATTAAACACAAAATTCGAGGAATCATTATTTTGTTCTGAACTACTATGTGCATTGGAGGACCTGCAATAATGGAATATAAATAAAAAAAATGGGAAAAATAAACCATTAAGTCCACCAACACTCGAGGCAGTTCAAATAAAAATATATAGTACATACCTTTATGTACTTGTATATACACTACCAGATAAAGTAATTCGTGATTCGCAAACGTGTCATGTCCTGATTCTGACTCAATTGGTCACATATTTCATACTAATATCAATCATTGAGTAATTTGATGACGTCACTTCATAGAGATTTCAATACGTACATATTTGGAATATTGAACCCTGATAGCGGTCATAATGTTGATTGAATCATTTTGCTAATTTTCTTACTAGTTGTTACGTAACTTTTTTTTGATAAAAAGAGATTTGTTTGAGTAAACACATAATGTAAGCTTTGTGTTACAATCTAGATCTTGATGAAGTATGTTGAAAAAAGTACTTTTATAAAAACTTACCAGAAAGTGGGCGATGATATAGGGGTGATTTTGAAGCATTTTATAAAAATGGAAATTCGTGAAGTATTATATTCTCAGGGAACGTTAACGTCTACGTATTCGGTCCCTTTATCACAGGCCGGAGACTGCAATGTGACGTAGATAAATGAAATAAGGGACACGCAGGTAAGCAAAATGTTCTGGACAACACTGAGGTAACGTCATATCTCCTTCAGATGACACAAAATGTACTTTATTTAAATTTGTTTTTTTTTGTCAGCCTGTCACATTTAATGTTGCTCGTTTTAAAAAAAATAAGAACAGGGTTGTTGAATATGTGTAAGTTCTGAGTATAAAACATTCTTAAGAATAAGTATTTTATCATACTGGCAGTACCTACAAATGTTTAGCCAATACGCAACCATTCCGAATTTGAATTTAGATTTTGTAATACGTACCGCATGTAGACTTAGTAGATATCACATTATTCATGCCATGACGTACTATAGGGTAATTTTCTATATAATCGTCCCATTTTTCTTTTCCATCATCTACAAAAAACCGTACTTTTCAAACATCGCGAGATGAACTCTTTATCCCATAAACGACATATTAAAGTGTCATCATAACTTATAAGATTAATAAACATCCATCCTTCCCATAAGTTATGAATTCAACCGATCATGGTCTGAAGCGTAGCAGGGGGTGATCACGCGCGTAGCGGAAAATAGTCGCGTGCGCATTGAGGCGGCCTATTGCATCATTTGCAGCTGCACCCATATGATAACACACGCCATATCTGCGGTTATTTTTTTTATTTATAGCCTAGCTGGTGTTAAATTAGCTGATCGCGTTCGAAACACCACACTGCGCTCAAAAGTCTGAATTGTGGATGTAACTCTGAAGGCCGCCAAATTGAAGTGCGTCTGGGCTGGCCACGTCTAGCGCATACCTAATGATCTGTGGGCTAAAATCACCACACAGTGGAGACCTGACACAGCAAGACGGCGTAGCGGTAGACCACGGAAGAGATGGTGAGACGAACTGGACAACACAACAACAAACTGGACAACACTAGCTTTGGACAGACATTCTTGGAAGTCATGGAGGAAGGCCTTTGCCCAACAGTTGGATGTACCAGGCTGACAGTAAAAGTAACAACCTACTTGGTCGTTAGAGGTCTGTCACAACGCACAACTGGCTTAACCCAGATAACCGATTTTCTTTGTGAAATGGCCTGCAACTTTGTGTATTTACTTTTTAGTAAGTTCTTCTTTATATACCTACTCTAATCGAATAAACTAAATATGTATAACTTAGAGTTCAAAATACAAGGTCTTTTCACTTAACTGTGTCTTCTTCAAGTCAATGAATGTATGAAAGTTACAGTGAGTATTTCTACTTTGTAAATAGCTATGAGTACTTAAGTCGCAGGCCTTGTTTGCTACAGAATCAATGTACTACTACTTAATTATATGAGAATCAAACCCGTAAGCCTGATTAGCTAATACTATTGCAATATACCACTCAACTATGCTATTCTACAAAGACCATAATTTATTTTTTAATGCCATATTATTTCCAATTATAACGACACGTGGTATTTGATGTATCTCTAATTAAATACCTCCTTACGTACGAGATGTGTGCTACATACACGAGCTGTACACTATTGCAATAAAAAAATATGATTTATGATTTACATAAAAATCGGCTACTTAAAGAGAGGAAGGGCAAATGGGACCTCCTCTGGGTTTTCCCAGTAATACTGGAGCCGCCCGACTGAGGAAAGTATATCTACCTCTACCTTATGGAAGACCTCAGCCAATTACCCCACTTCTTTGATGTAGTGTTGTGTTTCTACGGTGAGTAAGGTTGCTACAAGTGCTCCACGAAGATACACAGCGCTAGTAGTAATGCTGCACAGTGAGTCCTCGTCAACAACAGGGTTGGCAGCTCGTTAGTAGTATCCCTGGCTAGCGGCTACAGGCTACGGCGACTGCTTACCATCAGGTAGGCCGTATGCTTGTATGCCACGTTAGTGGTATAAAAAAATATTTTTATAGCGCCATTCATAAAGAATTGCAGTTCTAAATTATTATTATTTCTGAAGCATTTTTCTGCATTAAAGCGAAAACTATTCAGCTGTTCGGCATTCGACTTTTAAGTAAAACAAATAAATATTTTCATTCTTGCGTCGAGTTGCACTGTAACTAACTGTTTAACGGACTTTTGACCAATAGATGTCGCTGCAATGTAAATACGAATTATTAGCACGCGCGGTAGAGAGTCTCCGTCGCTGTGCTATATATCTCAGCGACGGAGACTCGTCGAACAAAGCGAACATACCAACCAGGACCTTAACCAATAAACCGGCCTACGTATACCATTCAAGAAGTACCTTTTATTTATCACCACGCATATCAAGACCTGTTGCTGACTGCCTCCACTCCCGGGACCCAGTATGGTGTCATACACTAACTTTTTAGCGTTGGTAAAATCTAAGGGATCATTAACCTACAAACCTAAAATTAAGCAAGTAGAATTTTTATAAGGTATTGGGTGTTCGTTAAGTACTTTTACAAATTTGTATAAAGCGAGCGATAAAAGAATTTATGCGCAGTTGAAACCGCTTATGTAATAGACAATAATCTTTAACAGTCAGCTGAGCACACGACATTGTGCACGATATTTCTCCGTCTGAATGAATCCCACGGGATCTAGAGCACTGTGTAACTGTAAGTTACACAATGCTCCATATCGGATTCCAGAATGTGGTTTAAAATCCATTCCGCTTGGATTTATGCTAACGTTAAATTGTCTTCTTTTTTGTACAGCGTAAAGTACTCTGATTTCCTGCCATAGGTATTATAACACTCGGTGCTATTAACTGAAGGTTTTTCCTTCAGTAAAATATATCTAGGGCACATACACACACACACATCACGATTAAAACGAACAAATACTTAGAAATAAGTGGTTTTTGTTTTTTTATTATTTATATAAATGTAAATTAATATATTTTTATATACATTTAAAATTAGGTGATGCATAGTATTCATAGTCTATAGACAAATACAAGATTATGGGTTTGCGCCAGATCACATAAATAAGAAATAGAATAAAGTAACATCATAATAAGCTACATCAAATAAACATGTTTAAGGATCAACATCACTACATGGTATAAAATTAAGTCGATTCCCGCTGTATGTCTGTCCCTATGCATTTTGAGATCTTTAAAACTACGCAACGGATTTCGATGCGGTTTTATTATGGATAAAGTGATTCAAGATTGAAGGAATGTTTTTATGTATAATTAATTGGTGTTTTGTAGGTATTTAACTTATTGGGTAACGTTGGCCGTGTGGAGCCAGGGCCACTGGAGATATATTTAAAGATCACTAAAATGACGAGAATAACCTAATTACTGAATCCTCTCGTACCTGCTTATTAATTTCTAACCGAGTCAAAAATTTCAGTTCTACCGCCAGGGGTTCCAGCCACAGTGCTTAGTAAAGCGATCATCGTACGTTGATAAGGCGTCATTTCAGTCAGACTTGGTGGCGCTTTTGTGACTTCAATACCAAAATTATCTTGATATTCTACAGCTGGTTTTCTTATTGGTAAATCGTGATGGTAATCAACAAGGCCGTAGTAAGGCAAATAAGGCGCTGGAACGAATTTTGCATCGACGTTTTCACCAAGTTTGCCATCGTATTGTTTATTTTTACCGATGTATTGTTCATTTTTACCGATGTATTGTTCATTTTTACCGATGTATTGTTCATTTTTACCGACGTATTCTTCATTTTTACCGACGTATTCTTCATTTTTACCGACGTATTTTTCATTTTTACCGACGTATTGATCATATTTACCGTCGTATTGATCATATTGACGGTTGTATTGTTCATTCTTATGGTCGTATTGAGCATATTTGCCATCGTATTGAGCATATATGCCGCTAAATTGATCATATTTTGGATCATATTGGGCATAATGACGGTTATATTGTTCATTCTTATAGTCGTATTGTTTATATTTGTCGTCATGGCGATTGTAACGTACTATATCCGGCGCGTACGCAGTTGCCGCGCTTACCAACACCATTATGAACGCGATTTTCTGAAAAGTAAATAAAAACGAAATAGTTTAATATTGGTGAAAAGAAAATATTTTTTTAACTATGAATTATATAAACCATAATTTTTAAATAAAATAAAACCAGATTCATTAATAATATTAATTTGGAAGTTTGGTAGTGATTGAGTTACAAAAAAAAATACGCATTTACTGTCTTAGTAGGTATATTACTATATTCTATATGGTTCATCATTAATTAATTTACTATGTACAATCATATTTCGTCTAACAGCGATAAAATTAGTTTACGCTTACGCATTTGTTTTTTTTTTATATTAATAAGTAGGTACATTTTATGTTAGTAACACATTTATTTAATTTATAATAATAATTAATAAAAACGATAAAATACTTACATATAAGTCCATTTAAGAACACAAAGAAACAAGCAAGTTGTAGCAATCACTAATTTACACTGGAAATATAAAACATGATTTAATTGAAGGAAGTTCCAAATCGATACAATTAACAGATCCGATTGCTTGCAATTAAATAACGCTTGAAGGTGCAACGAAAATTCAATCAGGGCTGTGGATCAAAATCTAGTACGTGATTCTGAAAAGTTCTCAATAGTATCCACTACATGGTGTAATTTACGCAAAGTTAACCTATATAACCGACCATAACAGTCTAATAATATTCCAAAATGAGACCGAAAATATTTTAGATGTCACTTTCAGCCCCATATCAGAGTAGGTACCCCATGTGTCATGGGTGACTAACACATGGTTTCATAGAAGTACACCTAAACTTAAAATTGGCTTGGGCTTTTTATTACAAGGAGCCTAGCCTAGTTAGGCTGTGCGAGCGCGGCAGAAGTGCGTTGTTGGATTGTGAGACAACCGTACGACTGCCATTTACGATTGACATCATGTAACGAATTAATATAATACTACTCTCAATAACATAACGTTGAGAAATCTAATTTTAATGCGTGATATATTTAACAATACTCTGAAAATTATATATTACCACGGAAAGCAACGTACGAACCCAGAGTAGATAATAAACGTACGGATATAGGAAAACAGCACTGGTATGTTCACTTGTCGTGCCACTGGGCTGTCGTAAATCTTTCGCCTTTTATTTGACACTTAGTCAATCCCGACACGAGTGGGTATTGTTTGGCGGATTCCGGGTTTGGTATAAAAAGCCGCGATTTGTACTTAACCTACCGATATTTCGAAAGAAAAGGGTTGAAATTATTTGTGTGCTCACACAAACACCGAATTTTAGAATTAGATAAAATAATTATAAATCGGTTAAGTTTCCACTTACTAGCATGCAACCTTAATTCAATGAGTTCTATCATTAAAAGTAATACAAGTTTTTATATTTACCTAGCGAGCCGCAATGATGTAATTACAGACTTCTCCGATGGACTTTCCAAAAAATATTACATACAAACCTTATCCTAGCAGTTACGAAGATAACATAAAAAGATCAGACAAATCGGTTGAGTTGTTCTCAAGTGATTTTGAAAGTGATTTTAATACTAAACATATAATTTCAGTAAAATAGCACATAACAAAGTTTTTAAGCGTCAAAACGTAATTTGCGCTTCAGATTAGACTTCTAAGTACATTCCTAAGTTTATTGCAAATCGTTCAAATACGCTTGTAATTCTTATCTGTCGGGTTGGGGTACCAACGATCGCTGTAGAATTTTATTACTCGATTCAACGAGAAAGGAGAAAAACGAAATTCTACAAAGCTTATGGCATAATGCTATAAACGCTTTAAGAATGTATACTTTGGCGAAGAAATAAGCAAAATATCAACTTGAATGCATTGTGGAGCGTATTTTTATAGATAATCTTACTTGTGAATCTCACAACACGGTATTTAAAGAGGCTTGCCAGACACTGTAACATTAAACATTATGGACAATATTTGGAGGCGAATAAAGGCAATGTGGAATAGCCCATTTCAGGACCTATCTACAGCTTCGCCGGACGTATTAAAACTGTTGTGTTTATATGCACACATGTATATAATAACGCCGTACCTTTCAGGGTCGGTAAGAACCACTTTAATCTTGACCTGCACATCTATACATATATAATACTAGCTGTGATGTATACCATATAAATGAATTTTGATTCCAATTTAATGGGCACGCTAAAATAATATTTTTCGTCCAAATAAATACAGCTTATAAGCTACCTCGACTGCAAATTTCATGTTTCAATCCATTCAGCCGTTGACGCGTGAAGGGGGTACAAACACACACACACAAACTTTCGCATTTATAATATTAGTAAAATATATTATTCACCAATCTCTTCATACATGCCATGGTGCAAATGTAACTAGTAATAGTAAACCGACAATTAAATGTTGAAGGCATTTGTTAACAATTATATTATGACAAAAGAAATCGAAAATTTATTTTAAACTGCGTGCTTTATTTCACACATTGAAACTGTCGCACTAATAGGTAAGTCATAATAAGTACAGTCACATATATATTAACTAAATAATTATACACATATCAAATAAGACTAGATCTCTTTTAGCCCCTTTTTTGTCGTGGAGGCATAATTTGTTGCATCAAGCTACATCATAATAAAAACATCCAAAATGTTCAAATAAAATAAAGCTTTTATTGTGTGCTCCATTAGAAATTATCGGGGATGATCTGTACTTGTAAAATTTTCATAGCAATGAAACGATTGTCGTAAAAACAGTACATAATTATACTGTTCATTATAAACTCTTCTGTTACACCTTTAGTACTGTAAAGGTAACTTTAATGTCAAGCGGACAGGATTACCATGAGTTGAGGAATCAAGAAACTCAATGGGAATTAATGAGTTCGCTTACGGCACTTGAGATTCAGTCAAGTTCCGTTCTACGTCTAATTTATGGGTGGTGAGTAACGTCTATGTGTTTCAGAGAGGGCATTGACTTCTGGTCATTTTGCCCTAAAGCCTATTGACCCAAACTATAAATTCACATAGGTAACCCAAATGCTTATACCAAATGCTCGTTGCCTGGAAATTAGCCTGAGACGGCGGAATTTTTTGTATATTTATTTATTATTCTCGTTATTAAAATGTGGGTATTTTACATAATATAACCTTTCCTCTTTTAGATAGATAATTTATAATCTAATTAAGAAAAGAGTGTTTTTGTGTGTGACCTGAAATTAACTCTGTAATTTCATTGTAACTTGGAATGCTATTATGTAGAAATATGATACCAAATTTTATATAACTGAGAGTAAACTGAAATAACCGGATAATTGCGAAGTATGGCTACACTACATATTAGCTTTACATTTTAAATATTTCAGAATTCAGGATTGTAAAATGTAGACTCTTTTATGTGATTGTGGTTTTGCAATTCCCGTCCAGTTTACATGTTTGAGAACGCTACATGTTCCGAATGTTGATGAAGTTTGGCGAACGATGCGTTTGTGGAGAGTTTACTAACATTGTTGGTGAGCATTCTTTATTTATGTAATGACTAGTGCTTTCCCGCGACTTCCTAAGCTTATATCATCTAGCAATAGCTAGATTGCTAAGCTATTTATTTTATATCCTATTGGATATGATTATTGATTATAGTCTTTGTTCCTCAGGCAAAGTGTAGCTTTCAACCGTTTTTTTTTTAATCGGTACTATATTTATAATTATATCCCAAACAAACAACAAACATAACAAAAGAATATTCTCGTATCTTTTTACAGATATCTACAGACAATGCGCCGCAATTAAAATAAGAATATGTCAATCGAAGGTGTTGTTGCTTGTTGAAACTCGAAAGGCGTCGTAGCTTCAAATAAAAGGTTTTTCTGTATTTTATGTAGACTTGCGCTCATTACTTCGTAAATCAATACGTGCCATGCACAACATAAAACGCTTACATAAATGTTGTAATATTTATAATTATGTGTAGGTTAATTTAATAAAAGTAGCAATAAGTCTTAATAATTAAAATATGTGCAAGTAAAATAGTGATCAAAAAGTAAATTATTTTCAACATAATAATAATTATTTATTCATTGTCATTCCGAAATATTTCAATACGTCCCCAAAGCAAAAATGTTTGACAAAAACATTTGAATAAAGAAGACATAACATTATGGCGTCTAAACAGAGCGTAATACACAAAAGTTAAGAGGAGCAATTAATTATAACTTTTTAAATAGCTTGTTTCAAAGGGTTTATAAAAAACAAGATTAACAATGAAAAGTTGGAGCGAAAAGAGTATGCTTCACTTGGGCTGGTAAAAAAGTTTTACAGGGCGGAGCCTACTCGCGCATGCGTATGATTGCCTACAAGGTGCTTTGGAAGTGAGGATCTCTTGGCACCAGCACAGCAGTTGCCGCGATACCTTTGTGTCTTTCGGACGCATACGGAATGCATCCTTGCATAAAACGTACGTAGTGTCAACTCAAAAAGTACTCTATTAATGAATCAATAACAACACAAACACTTTGCAAACAGTTTACGCAACTTTTCGAAGTTGCAAAAAGTTTCGCGAAGTATAAGAAAGTTATTTGACGTATGAAAATTCGTCTATAATTATTTGGATGTAGGTACATTCTTTTATAACGGCTTACTATTTCAATTATTGATTCTTATTTAATGTCCGATGCAATTTACTTATAAGAACTCACAAAATAAGGAATAATTTCAAGGCATCGAATATTTTAACCATCACAGGTTAATAAGGCAACCAAATTACGCTTTTTTATATTAATCCACGCATTACCTTCTTTAAGATTTAGGTTACACAATAGCACTAACGTTATATTTTAAAATACATATAATAATGAATTTATCCATTCATATTCAGAACACAGTCGCAATAAAATTCCCTTCAAGGTTTAAGCTAGCCTTTTTAATCTACGTTGAATAAACTCAGTTTATAACTCTTAGACATAGGAGGGTGAAAGAAATATAATATATATAAATATAAAAATAAATAACTGAACGCATAGGTACGAATTTAGGTTCGCGTATAATTACTTATTACACTTTTACATTTACAAATTAACGATTTAAAAATACATTGTTAAAATTGTATAAAAATAATTACCTACATTGTTAACACCTTAATGTATTTATTTATCGTTAATTTTATTTTCGTAAAGAAAAACAACATTATAATAAGTATAATGTTGTGTAGTGCAACGTGAATATTTTATGCTGTCTTGCAATATTGATTTATTTAACAGCCCCAATTGTGCGCGTACTGGCACATTAGAAAAATAGTTCTAATTTTGATTTTCTTAAGTCTTTAAGTCTATTATATTAATTATGTTCTGTCACTTTTTTCTTACAATAAAAAATATCTTCAAGACATACGTTTGATTTCAATTAATTAAAAACTACAAACACTACCAATCTACATATTATACAACACCAATAAAAAAGAACCAAGTTAATAAAAAATTCAAATACTTTTACAAAGTAATAAAAGTATTCGTTATGGCTCCAATGGATAAACAATTCATTCATTTTGTCTTCAAAGAAAATTACTCCGTCAAAGCAATACCGATGGTTTTCTGAAGTCCCTTTGACAAATTTTACCAATATTAATCTAAGACAATTTTACCAACCTCTAATTTGACAGCCTTATATTGAAATTATTTTAGTGGTAACAGAAACATCTACGGAGATTAAATTCCTCCTTCAACCGTAGTAGGTACAATATCAGTGTACTGTACTAGCTTTCGTGCGTGACTCCGTCCATAAAAAAATAGGAAATGGATTTAAAAAAAAACAGGAATGTTATACTATTATTTTCCGGGATAAAACTCCATATTTTTAACTCCGGCGTTCAATTGTTTTGATCGAGTAACAAACAAACAAACGACTTTCGTATTTATTATAATATTAGTTGTCTCGTTGGAATATTCAACCATCTTTTGTTTTTCGAGCAGTTTGAATATTCTGCAGTTTGTATCATAGACAAAAGTGAATTTCCCGATGTCCGTTCTCATACGTCATAAGTGGTAATATAATTATCTTTACACAACAACCCTCATATATAAACGCCTGTTTTGAACCCTAATAGTATGATGCTTTGTTATTTTTAAAAAAAAAAATATACATGTACTAGGCTGACCAGGCAACCGTTGTTTTGCTTTAAATTAAATTATCTCTACTTTATTTTTGTCCCTAAAATAAAATATATTTTTTGGGTGGACCACCTCTTAGGGGTATGAAAACTACGTTTTTGTCCTATTTTCAGACTTACCGATTATACACAAAAAACATAAAGATCGGTCAAGCCGTTTCTGAGGAGTTATGTTACAAACACTGTGACGCGAGAATTTTATATATTAGACGATAGTCCATTAGCATAGAATACTTTTATTCAAAAATAATCATGACAGTTTTTCAATTGTTACCTGAATATACGTTTTAATAGCAGTTTAATGGAGACTGGTGGCTCAAAACCTCATTAACCCTTACCAATTTAATTTCCGTAAACTACTTTCATACACATTCCGACGGTACCTCAGTATGCAAGGTCCGAGTAATCCATACACACAGCGTAGCGTTTTGTATTGTCGTTGACCGCACTAGTCTTTGACATAAACAAAAATTGACACGTATTCACGTGACATTAATATTTTCTTTGACGTCAATTGAAACCAAAGAGATTTAACAAAAATAGACCATCCGGTATATAGATAGTGGCCATTAGGAATTTCTTTATACAATTTAAACAAATTTTAATTTCGTCTCCCTTTATCCCTTATAGTAGCGCGAGAATGAATAAATTGCGACAACGTTTTCGTATTACCGTCGACGACTTTTGTATTGAGAAATGAACAGCGGCGGAACTGCGGCGGTAAAAAGTGAATCTAACAATCAATATGTACATTTTGTCATTTCGCGAGTTACGTTTACGAATAAGTAGTCGCAAAATGTTCTTGCTACCGGCACAGATTTGAATATTTTGTTTGCACTATTATAGAGCCAAAATATAAGGTCACTCTTGTTTATATACATGTTAAAATATATAAAAAAATACTGGAAACACGTCATGACCAACATAAATGGCTTACACATAATTAGTTCAGGCGCCGGATGATTTAAGACATATTCACGACACTTTGCTAAGTCCAAGTTCATTATTAATCTAGTTCCAAACTAAAAGGATAATAAGCCTTTGGTACTGTAGGTATTATTGTTCAGAGAAATACCTATAAATTTAGCCCGCCTTGGCCTGAAGTGTGTTATAAAGGGCGAAACTCTCGGTACGCTAGACAAACTTGTCAAATACTTGTCTGTCTGGATTTTCACTAAGTTTCTGATCCTACCAATTGATAAGTGCTATTAGATTGGTATATTCTAACGTGTATTTTAAGACTCTACAAGTAATTTTAAGCGGCACTTAGATAAAGTTTCCTTTGAGACATAAATTAACTACCTAATTAATATCTGCAAGCTTGGAAATAAATTTATTTAGAGAAAACTGAAAAGTTACTTCGTTTGCTCATTGATAAAATTACTTTCGTATTCTAATGTTTATTCAAAACCTTAATGGATAAGTTTCTTAAAATTTACATTAAGAAATAATATCATACCTTAAATTTAAGCAGGATCCTATTTTATTTATTTACTTGCCAATATATTTATATTATGGGCGTAACAATTTCATACATTCTTGAAAGTTTCTGTTATTCACATCCGTAAAATGTTATCGGCTACGCTACGTTATTTGCACAATGGGGCATTATTTGGTTTTCATCTTACAAGTAACAATCATGAAAAAAATACAATTCATAAAATTTTCCCAAAAATAAAAATGTTGCAGACGTAACCTGCAAAGGTTGTAGCCCAAACGTCGATCCAATCGAGTTATTGAAATGCTCCTCCCTAATTTACTTTGTTTAACATGCAGTGCAGACGACTGCTATTTTCAAAAGTATTCAATATTTTTTTAATTTTAGTAACCCTTCCCACCAGGGTCCTCGAAGGGGTAGGCAGATGTGTTACA
Organism: Falcaria lacertinaria; assembly: GCA_951449985.1. NCBI lineage: Eukaryota > Metazoa > Arthropoda > Insecta > Lepidoptera > Drepanidae > Falcaria > Falcaria lacertinaria. Next base: position 2,852,281 of record OX602111.1, read on the forward strand.
ACACCTACTTTCCACCGAAGATAATTTGGTGCCAACTTGACAGGTGGTGAGTCCGTCGCCGTCTCTAAGCACTTCACACATAAATTCAAGCACTACATACGTCCTTGAATTTCTTCTCAGACGCATGCAGGTTTCTTCACGATGTTTTACCGTCACTGTAAAGCTCTTAGTGTGACTAATTACTGTACGTAAGTTAGAATAACTCATTGGTACAGACCGGAGGAATTAGAACTTGCATCGCTAGAATTGAAGGCAACGCTTCATACTACCAGGCCACCACGGCTCTTCAAATTCTACATCATTGTGCAAAACAGGACAAAAGACGACCAGTAATTAAATTTTTAAATCCTTACTTATCTTCCAAGTGGCCAGTTCTTTATTTAAAAATATTAATAGCGCATGCAGGTTAAAATGTAAGAAGGCCAGGGCCTTCTTACATTTTAAATAAGTAGTTTTTTCTGGCGGCCATTTTGACACAAGGAATATTGTTTATGATATAGTTTCAAAGGAATTTTGAAGACCAACTCCTCAAATTGTTAAGTTGTGAAGCTTTGGGCGATATTAATATTAAATTCAGTTGTTAATGTGTATCTAAAGTCTCACAGGTTTCGATGTTGAAGGTGGTCGGAAACTTCGTTACGGATGTGCACGCTTCATTACATAAGCCGATACCTTTAGGGGCTTACATGCATCTATACAATCTGGTTTCGTGTTATTATATCATATCTATATATTATCATATAGAAGCGTAGAAGTGTATTTAAACTGTCTTATTATCATCATGTACTCTACAAATGAAATATCAGGTAGTAATTGATTTTTAAGTTTAACCTCCTAAAAGGCTTAGAAGCTTGTAATTTTCGCTTAGATTAGCTTTTAGGGAAATCTTCTATAGTGTATATTTTTGAACGAGTACGTTAACCACACGGGTCCGCTAGGCACCATATTATATTTCAGCTTCAATCAATTATGACATAATTGTCGTAGATACTTATCTACAGTAGAAAAACCATTAAAATTGTAATCTGAAAATACGCTCTGAGTAGCACCTTACTACGTAAAGATGCTGTTAGAGATGAGAGCGATGTATCAATTGCAAGACACAAGCCCGCACGTGAAGATGAATTTCTGAAACCAGAGCAATCTCCTTTAGATCATACCTGACTAGAATACAGACCACAAAGCATAAATAATGGCCATAAATACCAAGGGATTTTCCTGTTACCTTTTTTTAACCTTTCTGTTATTTTTTCACGCCATACATTATATGTTGGGGCACGTAAGCAGTGCAACACATTGGAATACTAACATGCAACGGTCATTTGTAACCCTCTAGTGGTACCTACATAATCCAGGCTTGTTTTTATTTTTACTTAGAGAAAAATATAGCATGTACATTGGTTTATACGTTTTTCAACCTCCATTTTATCTTACATCTGTGTTGGTACAATCTGTTTAAAAAAGAAAAAATATCCAGGTTATATACCATATTTTGTTAAACCTACTCTATGACACTCGCATAATTTCGACGAATTTAATGACACCTCTTAAGATCTATCAAGCAGCTTAGGATGCAGACCGTGCCTAAAATATCCGAAGAGGTAGGTAGAGGTGCTACAACACCCACTTTCCACCAATGATAATTTGGTGCCATCGTGACAGATGGTGAGTCCGTCGCCGTCTCTCACTACATACGATCTTAAATTTCTCCTCAGACGTATGCAGGTTTCCCCACGATGTTTTTCCGTCTCTAACCTCCTTTAATTACTTCTCAAACGTATACAGGTGTCCTCTTGGTAAAGAAATTTCAAGAGGAATAGACATACATGTACTTTAAGACATTATCTTTCTTCTGGCAGTCGGATAAGATTATCATAATGGGGAAGACTACGAAATTTTATGACGCTTCTAGTTTTATTGAACTATAAATATAATTTCCTATAATTTAATTACTCGACGTCTTTTCCATCGCCTCATTTATATAAGCATTGTTATGGATGGCATAATAATAATAAAAAAGATATAAAAGTTATAAACAAGACCGTTTTAATAAAGTTTTTTTAAGCTTATTCTTAAGATTAAACGTACCTTAAACGAGTAAACGCTTATTTTAAGATTCCTAAGCGTGTCGGGTGTGCTACCTCACTAAAAACAAATACATGGAATAAATAAGGATGCGGGCTAGATTTATTTTAAAACACTTTTAAGACTTGCGTGCTGTTTTCTAAAATAGAAGCATAGAAAGAATTATTATCTGTGCAGAGTAAAGAACTGTGTACAGACCGTCATGCGCTTCTTATTTTTTTAAGGAAATTAAAGAGCTTATTAATTCTGTTATACTGAGACATAATACATTAATTTTAGTTTTTTTTATGTCTGGAGAATAATTATTCAGTGTATAAGCAGTGAGAAAAACACGAATATGCGTAAATATCATCACGCCAAGTCCCTTTCGGGGTAGACAAAGAGTACAGACCACCATTTCAAACATGTACATCTCTTTTGCTTCTTCTAAAATCATCAACCTTTTTTATAAGCCTAGCTTACAGCAAGATTGTAATTCAACAACATGTGCCTTCAGCCTTAACTAAATGAGTTGCGCTTTAAACTAAAGAAAAAAATACAAATAATTATAAGAAAAAAATATTGAGAGTGACTGATATAGATACAAAATATTATAATTTACAGGTCAATAACAATAGGTTTTATTATTATTGACCAGTAACTAAAGTAGAAAAAATATCCGAATATTAAAAAAAAAAACACTTGTCCCAAATTGTTGTCACGCGGGAGGGTGTCAAGCAGGATGGCAGCATTGCCCCGCTGTATGGCAATGCTGATCCTTTGCGCAAAATATGTTTCTTGAGTGAGTGGCGCATACCACTCACGTAACCATCTTTAATTTGACAATATTCAGGAATAGATCCAGATGATTTTGAGGGGTTGGAGCTCCTTTAATTAATACGTCCATCGCATAAACAGAAGCCACAATGCAGCGAATATTACGTTTTATTGTCACGTTTTCTTAATGTCAATTAAAGCCTCTTGTCGGGAGACGATGCTGTCCGTGCATATTTAATTCGTCCGTTAAAATAAGTCCGTACAATTTTAATTTAGGTAGGTAGTTATTAAAGCTGTGTATTTGTATTTTAATAAACGTTCTGGCATGTTTTTTACAATTGATTGCTAAATTCGTTGTAAAAAATCTGAGCCAGTTATTTTGAATATAAATAAAATATACTAAGGCAAACATGAATAAAGTTAAAATATATTTATTTTTTAAACTCAATATTTTTGTAGAATTTGGTTTTTCTCTTTCAGATTTACAATCTAAATTTCTCTAAAATTAAAAGAGTAGGTAATTTTAACATCTTACTAGGTGCTTTTAATTTATTTAGTTTATTCCATATTTTTATTAGAACATCGCATATGCAGAGCTCTGGTTGTTGCACCAGTAGTACAAAAGTCCAAAAACTCATCAAATATCGTCGCGTTGGTTGGCAGTAGGTACAAGAGTCAAACTGCATGCTCGTAGTGACATCTCTTTTGCCAAAACATCACTGACAAAAATATTAGTATGAACCTGACTAGCCCTGGTTATACTTTTGGTTGGATATTTGGTACAAAATAAAGTGACTCCTTTCAATATAAGTTGGTCAACCTCCGGCTTTGTAAGCGTTCATGCAAGGCATGAAAATTGTATGGGACTCCGAGAAACGGAATTATATTTTCCGATGACCTTTGTCGAACGTAATCGGACAATAATTCTTAATAACTCACTAAAACTGTATCAGAATCTTAGATCGCGTTTACATATACATTCCAATCAATCTATAGCGAGCGTGGTTAAATGTCATTTGGCGAACTTGTGAGATAAGGGCCAACTTGAGTAGATCTTTCCGCCTTTGAAACTTCGGTAAGCCTTTAATAATACGGAGGCTTTGTTTTGCCCAAAACACCTCCTTTCAGAAATATTGCCCTCGAAAAATATTACTACTTCACAATTTCCTTTTGTAAGCTTTTGAGGATAGTTTGAGGAAATTCATCATTAGAAGGGTAACAGTTTTTCAGACGAACAACGTGGAGTAAAATATTACTGTGTATTTTTTGCACCGAATACAGAAAAAAAGTATGATAAAATAATAATTAAACATAAAATGGGTTTAATTGATCAAACAAATTTGCTGAGGTACAAAGAGTCTATCGACGAGTGCTACAGAACAAACGATTGCTAATCAAGAGCGTTTTTCTGTTCCCGAACTTCCTACATTCTTCACAAAATAAATACTTCCATACATACCAACAAGCCAAATCCGTTTGAGGGTGGTCAAATAATACTATCTGTACTCCTCTATATAGAGTACTAATTTACTCTTGACCTGCACTTTTGCTTCTGTTATATTCATCTATCTGTTCATACATGCGCGCCGGTTTCGAGTACTCTTAACCTTTCCAGCATTGATTACGATGATTACAATGATTTTGAATGATTACTTTTGCAATCTGAGTCTTCACAAAACAATGGGACTAATTCGAAAGCTACGGAATATAAAATAATCAGGCAAATCTGACCAGTAGCCTGTGTTTAATATCTATAATTGTTAACGAAAGGCAATGTATGGGAATTAAAAAACGTTATGTCACGTGGTCATGTTTTTTTATTCCCGTACATTTCTTTCATTTTCTAAAGCGTTAACGATTATAGATAATAAACATGGCTAAGCCAGCATGCACTTCAGACAAATCGATGCAAGTACGTCCTTACATTGTGTAAGTCGGTTAAAAAGAGTGATGCATTTATTTAAGAACAAAAGAGCGCCTGTTTCGATTGCCAGTGAATAATATTGTGGCAGTAAAGTGCTAAGTGCAGCTCTCGAACAGACTTGTTGATTCCAAGTTCTAACTAAGTACGAACTACTGACGACTGCATACACTAAGCAGAGCAGTGTTGCTCAATGAAGCCTTAGGGAGAACGTAGTTAATTTTGCCTCTTTGAAAAATTGTATTGTAGATTTGTATTTATTTTTGTGTTGTAACACCTATTTCTCATAAAGAGATTTTTTCCCAGCATTAATTTGGATTTTTATTTTACCAGTTAGGTAGTAGATTAAATTAAAAATAAGTAACTCATTGGCAGCAAATTTATTAAGGCACTACAATGCGCATCTTCGATGTAAACAAATAAATAAATGAATAAAAACAGGCGAAATATTTAAATTTATTATTAATTTATATTAAATTATTGGCCAAGCGCAGCACAACACCGAGGCAACTGGAAGGAGGGGAGAGAGGCCTTTGCCCAGCAGTGGGAAAACAACGGCTAGATAGAATAGAATAGAATATTAAATTAATTAAAATGTCCCAACCATACAGCAGAATAACTTCGCAACAAACCGGAGCGCGGTGACAGTATCTACTACTGTGACGTCATTGTTGCCACGTGACCTTGTTAGGCTACATACAGATCGGGACAATGAATGTGATTCGCTGAACTGGGTACACACTGTGCACTTTTAGGAGAACAATAAAATTCGGCAGGTTTATTTGACAAAACTGTCACAGCAACGAGCTCACATGACGAACTAGCACACACAAACACTTAAACATTGCGGTTCACACACACGAAAAAATGATAACACACGGTAATGGGCTGTTTCATATACCGCATTATTTAAAAGAAATAAACACACAATTTACCATAAAGGTGTACTATATAAAGTACAAATATTAATAATGATACTAGTTTCATATCGTACTAACCGCGTTTACAACAATGGAACTGATTGTCTTACTGTCTCTTCATAGACCGATGAATGTAAAAGAAGCTTAAGATGTGCAAGTCAAGACTGAAATGGCGCTCAACACTCTCTGCCTTCCGTGTAAGGAACTTGGCGCGATGATATGTATGTATAGACACTAACGAGAATAATAGGGAAGGATGGGAATGTCATGTTCATTACTAACTTTAACTCGATTTTAGAGTAATCTTAACCTATATAATTTGAGATCGGGCGCTTGTCCGTGTATTTATTTTAGTCTAAAGACTTTATTGACTGGGCGTCGAAATGTGGAATGTAAGTAGCATAAAAGTTTGTGTTCAGGTCACAGGTTCAGCATTGACCAAAAAAAGTATAACTTGCTATAATTTTACACAAAGCGTTTTGGACGAAGACGGTGTAATAATGTTTTCCTAGACGGGCTGTTACGAGACAACAGATTTTTTACAAATCGATTCCTTAATTTGTTTGAATGGTTCCTTACAGCGGCAATCTTTCTCTCTTTATCACGCCAGAGTACCTAACTAGGTGCGTTACGTATAGAAAACTTTGGTAGATATCTGTTATCGTTTGATTAATACTTGTTTTAAAGTTGGTTTCTTACAGCCAGGAGAAATGTACCACGCAAGATAGAAACAGTTTTTTTTTTCGTTCATATGTACCTACTATCCTTTTATAATAGACGAATTATCATACATATACGTCACTAGTTATGTCCCAGACTATATTTTTATAGGCAAATGAAAATTTCAGGATCCATCATAGTTTCCTTAATTTAGATTTTCAGTAAAATACCCTTAATCGAAAAGATATAAGCATGAAATAAAACAAACGTATATAATTAATTAGTAATAGCTGTTTTACCTACTAATCGATCGATATTTAATAAGTGAATTTTCCGCGTTTAGGTACAAGGAAAAATCTATAGAGATTGTTAATAATAATCAGGGTGAATGTGAATCAATCAAGCCGACAATTCGGAAAGTCATGCACAGTGGAATGTTTGAACTGGGTTGAGTCACCGCTTTGCAAACGAAAGTGAAAACGATAAACAACCAAAATGATGTCTCAACATTTGACCAGTATGTTCGAGCAAATCGGCAACTTCACAAAGAACAATTTGACGCACAATAGCAAGTTCCTTAAGGAGAAAGAGAATAAGGCGAATGTGAACCACGTGGGGGGAGCAGGGGGCGGAGGGAACCAGCAGCCTTCACCGTCTCCCAAGCATGGCCAGGCGCAGCCTCCTCCGCCCTTGAAGAAGCCCTGCAAGTTGAGGAACGTGGCTTCTAAGGCGGAGTCCATCGACACCTTGTACGCGAACAGCACTTTGGTAAGTAGTATTCAGTAAGTAATTGAGTGTCTGTTACAGGTATAGAAGGACTACAACCTAAAAAGAACATCGAATCTAGGCTTATCATTTTGAAATGATATTTCGTATTGAAGCGAATAACAACGCCCTTCATTTGTCAGCTTGAAGTGGCTTTAGTTACCATTTCACTGAAATTATAGATAGTGTCCGTGGGATGAACTCAAAGAGAGTGTGGCTTCAAATTAGAGAAAACAATCAAAAACGTTACAGTAGTTTTAGAGGACGGCCCATATATGGAAACAAATGTGTTTGATATATATTTGATAAGTATGAAAATATGCTATGTTTTTTTTTCACACAGACTTATTTTTTTATGATGATACGAAGCAACCATCTATAACTGAAATGTTGGAATAGGTCTCTTACAACCGGTGCGTTCCACTGGAGATCCCGGAGCCCTCCTATATGCACGGAGGATGGCCACGGTGGGGGGTTTAGTGAGTCAAAATCTCACATATCCCGTCTGCTCCCCTTAAGCAGGCAGCTACCTTTTGAAGGTTTCCCGCTCGTCAAGAAAAAATAAGGTCTCTTACAACTTGTTTACTTATAACTTAAGAAAATTATAATCAGTAAAATGCTAACAGGTACGCAACTTCTAGAAACTAACTATGATTCAACATGCTCGTATTAGTTTCCTCCAATTTTATCTTTTATGTAAAATTCCCACATGTTTCGCGATGTGACTCTAATTGATGGTTTTCCCAGGCCATGCGCACCTTTGTTTATTCCACGTAATCAGTTTATTATTGAGTACTACATAGGTTATGGTTTAGTTCACTTGTGAATGCCGATAATGTATTGTGGGCTGTGATAAGGCTTTCAAAGTGACATGTGAGTCACATCTCTGGCCAGAATTTGAACGCTTGCTTTGATACCTGTTTGATTGCTACGGCTAACTCAGTACTATAATTCCGTTGCCTTTTTAAAACATACAATACACTTTGTCATTTGCAGAACGTCGGCATATTAAAACACAACTAACAAAGTCTATACGGTGACAATATCTTCAGTTGCAAAACGAATTACGAGTAAAAGGCACGAAATATAGCATTATCCACTTTTTTTTAGCTGTCCGCCTGTCTTCTAAAAGCATAAAATTTAAAAAAAGACATGAAAAATGTATCCTATCTTAGGATTGTGCTGTGTTTGTTGTAATCGGTTCAGTAGCTCTAATGACATTTACCACATTCATACAAACAATCTAAAAAAGGTCTGTTCATAATATAACATATGTATAGATAACATAATACGTATATAATACAGTTTCTTATAATGTTTCTTAAATGTGTTCTTATTGCCTGCACTCCATTTAAGCCCAGGTCAAAGGCCCATATAATATCTTTAATCAAAACTAAATCACCGTCGCACAAAACACATCTAAAACGAAAGTATTTGCGGGGAATAAAAGTTGCTTTTACAGTGTTAGGAACCGGGCGAAGGCGAAACTAGATCGTTTCGTATTGGACACCCAGCTATAAAACCCCTTTTGTTGTGGCAATGAACTGAGTAGATTTGGACGCATCTCTAACTAAACAATAAAAATCGGCCAAGTGCGAGTTGGACTCGCGCACCAAGGGACTAAATGACAAACTAGGTTAAATGACAAACTTAACTTTACCGTTCGATCCCTAGACGTGGCTATTGCAGCAGCCGCAAATAATATGTTTGTAATAGTGACTTCGTTTTTTTAACGACAAAACAATACTAACCCTTTAATTCTGTAAAAAATTCAACTGTTTACCTATACAGATTACAAACAGGTGGACTGACGGACAGATGAGTCTTAGTAATAAGGTTCCGTTGGTAATCCTAAAAGGGTACGTAATTAAGGTTCCGTAAAGATTTTATATCATTCCCTATTACCCGCAACTTCTGCCACCTAGAATAGGATAGCTCAATATAATCTACATAATATGTTATTCCTTGACGGTGTAGAATCATTAGAGATAAATATTTTGAAAATATGTTCACTATCATGTTTACGAGTATTCTGTTAGGGCTTGCCTGTCTGATTGATGATTTTTTACTGCGGCAAAAAACCATTGTAGTTGATTTTATTTGAGTTCGATAACCTGAATTTCCATACATTTTTGTTGAAAATAGGAATTCAAAATAACTTAAACAAATAAAATGTCTTGTAATGTCCAACTTTGGTGCCATAGTAATAAATGCTCAGACGGACAAGCTCTAACAGAAAATACAAAAAAAAATGTTGGCCGCCACATTCAGATTTGGACCAAATCTATGAAACATGGATGATGACTTTGACTTCTTCAAAATTTGACGAGACCGCTGTCCTGGTGGTTAGTATACCCGACTGCTACGTTTGGCGTCGCGGTTTCGATTCCCGCCGGGGTTTACATTATGTGATAAACATTTGTTTGCTTTGCATCAGGGTGTTTGGTATGTACTATAATTTTGTGTTTACAAAAATATATAAGTATTTTATCCACTGTTGGTTCCCATGGTACAAGCTTTGCTTAGTTTGGGGCCAGATGACGCTGTGTGATAATGTCCAATCATTATTATTCTTATATTACTTGGAAGGTTACAGTGTTCAGTTTGTCAAAAGTATCATGTGTTAAAAAAGTGTTTACTTTTCAATAAACACGATAAAAAAAACAACACCTAGATAATGAATTTGCCTTTGATCGGTACCCTTAAACTGTATGCTACATTAAGTTCCCTTTGTACATTATCCTTGTCGATATGAATTTTGCTCAACTTAAATTAAATCATAAGGTATTTAATTAACTCAATAATTGACTGGAACAGCAATTACAGACCGTGAAGATAAATTGAGCAAAAAGAAGCAGTCATATCCTTGCTCACAATTTCAGTGTACTTTGTGATACCTAGTTTTCATTATGGTAACACTTTGATAGATTTTGAAATTTAGCAGACTGGTTGGTGTCTGTAGCGGGTGGTCATGACGCTTACCATCACCGAAAGACTTGCTCATTTTGAAATGGTAGTTATGTTGTAAATGTGTTAAAAGGATAAAATTATTGTGACTTGTTATGTACTGTAAATAATAAAATCAGGAGATTCTAGATAATAAATGGTTAGTAAGTTTTTTTTTGTTCGGGGGCTTTTGGGATCGGGAACACGGTCCCGAAAGCCGCCTTACGTTTATTCTATATCAAATTCATAAAAAAACACTGTAATCATTCGGTAAGCGGTGGATTGGGACAAATACGTTTTCCGTGCTACTGACCGTTCTAGGCTATGGCTTTAAGATATTTTCGATATCAAAGACCTTTTAACTGTTTTACGAGGACTTTTTCTTATATTGCTTATTTTATTATGTTCATAAAATACTTTGGAAAGGCACTTTAAGTAGACGATAATAGAGTGCGTATTTACGTAGCAAACTCCGCGTTTGGTCTGGCTACCGCGCGGTAGCAGGGCGGGTTTTTGTTGTGCCTGATTTTATAACAGTTCCTTCTTTACAGCTAATTAATGGCCACATTCAAACCGCATGTCAACCGCCCGTGCATCGTCTGCCTAAGGTTTAATTGTGATGGAAATATTTAAATGATCATCGATTTTATCTAGACATAGTATAAAGAAGAGGGAGTAGGCTATCTCCGGCCCAATTCGCGATATAATTGCCTACTGTCTTAGGGTTGTCACTTTTAGCTAAATATTAGGCGCGGCTGTTCGCGCTTCGCTAGCAACCGCATGAACAGCGGCAACGTCAAGTCGCGGTCCCGACTCGCCATGTCGCATAACATGGGCAGGGCAGTGAAAATTGTAAATCTTTTATTTGTTCATAAATAGACATGCCAATTTTGCAGTTTATGTGATCATTTTTAAATGCTTTTTGGAATATCTGCTCCATCCTCTTAATATTTTCAACAAAGTCGTCGGGTGGAATCACTAACAAAATTTGGTTTCAGTTATCAGACATTTTGATGATGATATTGATGAATAAATCATTTAGCGGTGCCGAAAAGCCGTGACGCGCGCGTGAACCTTGTGCAGTGTTAGCCCCGACTGGCGCACTGAGAAACGGGTCGAGATTTTGTTAAAGTGTGCGTGCGTCGACACATAGATACAATAGCGCACACATACAAGCCGCGCGCGGTGCGTTTGTATGAAGATAACCTACTTCCCCTCTCTTTATACTATGATCTAGATTAGTAGATGATAACCATTGTAACGTAGGAATTTTTCAACGAACTTCGTTGTACAAATCCTTATTTATTTATATTATTCATAGAAAACAAACAACGTGAAAAATATTATTAAAAAAAATATCATAGACTTGATACAATCCAATAGGTAAGTGTTATTAATAAATGAAAATGTTATTGGCCGAATTAATAAAATTAATATAGAGTACTACCCTAACGTAAACATTTTTGCGTTTATTCGATTTGCGTATTCCGTCATTAGTTTTTCTCAGAATGTAAGCTTCTTCTTAATATTATCAAGATTAGTTTACTAAGCCGGCAACATTCAAGGTATAATGTCAGAGGTTAGATGCGAGTAACTTTTTAAATGGATGGTTGCAGTAAATCTTAGTGCTTAGTATTCTAGATGTAAGCAATATAAAACGTTATTTTTATAGAGTTATAGTTGAAGTTACATAAGTAAAATACTTTCTAATGTTAGTTTTTAGTGAGGTAGGGCGAATTGGGATTTCCCGTAGGTTTTCCCATAAAAAATTGAGCCGCTCGACTGAGGACTGTACCACCGCCTTACAGAAGACCGCGGACAAAAACACTACTTTGATGTAGTGTTGTGTTTCTGCGGTAAATAAGGTTGCCAGTGCTCCACGAAGATACATTGCGGTAGTAGTAATGTTTCTCATCAACAATAGCGTTGGCAATGCGTCAGCGATACCCCTGGTATTGCTAGTGGCTACGGTGACTGCTTACCATCAGGTTGGCCGTATGCTTGTGGGCCAACCTTAGTAGTATAAAAGTACGAGTTATAGTGTTATACTACCTTTTGCCCGCGACTTCGTCCGCATTTAGTAATGTAGTGTAGCGTAAGTGTGAAAAGCATATAAGGTCAACCAAATCAAACTAGACTTGGAACAGTGTGTACAATCCCTAAGATTCCAAGAGACAATATATAATAGTCTTAACACAGTAGTTACCGAAGCTTTGTGTTGTCTAACCGAGTAGAGTAGTGGCTTTATTATCGCAAACAGCAAATCCGATTAGAGTCAGTAAATGAATTAACGAAAGACACTTACGAAGATTTAACGTCTTTCTAATAATTAGCTGAGTAGGATGGAGCTTATTTATTTTTGTGCAATGCACTTTAAAAAGACTTTCTTAAGCTCAATTATTTTCATTTAAACGACAAGAGTGGTAGGACGGCCCGCCTGATGGAGAATTGTTACTGTAGTTTGCAGAATCAGGGGCAGGCCCAGATTTAGAAGTCTGGAGGAGCTGGCCAACAATGGAGTGGAGGCCACTAGCTAATTTACAATTGTCAAACTTAACAAATTTCAGGTGATTGAAGTTATTTTTTTCATATAAAATATTAAATTCAGAATAAATTATATATTTGGGGTTAAAACGAAATAAAATGTAGGACGAATACGGAATTTTTATGTGGGCCGAAACTTTGTGGGGCGAATGCGGAACAAATCATTTTAACAAGGTAACATTGTACTCGGCAGATTTATAAGTATTTTTTTTCGAAATCTGTTTTGTAGGGCCCTCCACAAGAGACGTCTTTTCTTTTTTAGGGTTCCGTACAAGAAGGGTAACTAACGGGACCCTATTACTAAGTCTTTGCTGTCCGTCATGTTGTATCTCATGATCCATAATAGGTAAACCGTCGACATTTTCACATAATGTGCATTTCTGTCGCCGCTATAACAACGAATAATAAAAAAAAATAAGGTGGCTACCCTGAGAGAAACTTAATAATGGTAAAAAATAGACGCTTGGAATGCTCATTGAGTTGGTGTTGCTATAGGTACCATATAAAAAAAGGAGCGAATTTAGTATTACAAATTAATTATTTCTAGACAAAGTTAGTTCGTTTTTAGTACGGAACCCGCATTTAGCAGATTCTAATATGTTGACAGCTTGGATTTTTTTATTGAAAAATGCAAAGAAAAATCTTAATAATGTGAATCGATAGAGCGAGAATTGCACGTTTAAGAATATATTCAAATTTGTCCTTAATGCTTGACGGCGAGTCCTCAAACACATATTTGCCCTCCGCGAATCCGGGGCTTTTTAGCGGCAGAGTTCAAGTAATATTTGCATTACGAATACTTAGTGCATTCGCTTTGCCTCGAGTATTCTTGTTAAATGGAAGAAAATTCTAGACGAACCTCGTTTCGGGAATCTTGAATATATATAGTCTACAAAGTTTTATTTAAAATTGTTATCTATGCTACTGTTTGTTGGTCTCAAGTATGTCCGAGGAAAGTTGAACTCAAAGTTGGAGAAACATGTAATATTTAAAAAACGTCCTCTCAATCTAAAGGTCAACAGTTACGGCATTTTACCTATTTTCTGATTTAAATGTCCATATTACATTCATTATTCAAATTGAGTAAGAGTAGCAATAAAACCTTCCAGAGCGTTGGATGGCAACAATGTGACTGTAAAATACATATTTCTAAGTCGACAATATCAATCGGATCGGACGCGATTGCAGAGAGCTCGACGCTGCAATTTCAGGCTTTGATTGATGTGCACGGGTCGTTACCCCTGTTGGTACTGTATTTTATTATCTAACGATGCATGTCATGCTTCCCTGTCCCTGTCAATGTATATAATTATATTTTTGGTTCACGGTATTATCAAGTTTTAAGTAGAATAAAAACTGTTTAATAAAAAAATAAAACCGACTTCAAAAACAACAAAAAGATACCTAAGAAAAAGCGCAAATTAATTAATTATACATTCCAATGTGAAAATGCTGTGAATACCTGTCACCTTTGATTTTAATGGATATTATTGTTAGCTCTACTCACTAATCTATTTAAAGTCGGTGCCGCGATTCCGTGATTATGATAAATCTGACCTACGAAGCAAAATAAGAATCGTCAAAATCGATTAACAATTGGCGGAGTAATCGAGTAACAAATATACAAAAAAAAACATACAGTCGAATTGAGAACCTCCTCCTTTTTTGAAGTCGGTTCAAAATTTATGATGCGACTAATAAAAACTGTAATAGATGAGTAATTAAATTAACATGTACGTCATATAGTCCCCTATTACATCAGCAGTGCAACCTTCCAGTTATTGTGTTAACTTAAGGAATAAAATTATAATTTGGTTCGTACGTTAAAATACAGGATCGCTGGACTCCAAACTTAACAAAGCTTGTTTAAGCATATATCACAGAACTATATTTCCAATTCTATGTTCAGTAGTAGAAGACCACTGAAAGAATACATAAAATCTTCTTTATACATACAAGATTTTTTCTATACATATACCAAACACTGATTACACTGATACACGCAGCCCGCGCCACATAACGTAGCAGTCAACGATGTTGTCGAAATCTGAATGCCAATTTCTACTGCTGAACACAACGCAGTGAGTTTGGTATTCTGAGTGAACCTTAGGAGTGAACGGTCTTTGTGTATATTAAACCCGTACATTTTCGCGTAATTAATAAAGTGATACGTAGGTAATTTGGTAAGGGGATACGTCCTTTTGACCTTTGTGTATTAAGTGTCCGGATCACGTTCGGGTTATGTTAAAGGTAATTTATCAGGTAAAACTCTTTAGCGTGGAAATAATGGTATTGATTACGTAGAAAAAAAATGAAGGTTGTAAAAACACATTAATAATTTTATTCTGCTGGAAAAACTATACGTTCAGTTATAGGGTCGGCAACGCGCGATTGATACCCCTGGTGGGCCGTATCCCACCTGATGGTAAGCGGTCACCGTTGTCTATGGACGCTTGCAACACCAGGGGTATCGCATGCTTGTTAGCCACCGTAGTGGTATATAAAAAAAACAGAAACTTTGGTTGACCGGGTCATGGACATTCAGTGTTTGGTATATGAAATAAAAACCGCTTTGCAATAGTACGCCGGGAACATGACTTTTAGCATTATGATGAGTATGCTATAAATTAAACAAAAATTACACCAGGTGCAAGTTGGGATCGCGCACCGAGGGTTCCGTACTAAAAGACAAACTAGGTTAAATAAGAAACTTAACTTTGCCGTTCAATCCATAGGCAAGGCTTGCACCAACCGTAAATAATATGTTTATGTGAGCATTACAAGCGCCTACTTTTTTATACCGCTAAGGTGGAACACAAGCATACGGCCCACCTGATGGTAAGCAGTCACCGTAGCCTATAGCCGCTAGCAATACCAGGGGTATCACTACTTGTTGCTATTATTAACATAGAGAGTAAAAAAGCAAAAAAAACACGTATCTAGTACAGGAGTCCCGTTTAATTTATTATTATTTGTTGTACCTAATGGCCGCTACAGAAAATTTTGAAAAATTAAGTTGAAAATTGACAACTGCCTACCCATTACGCATTATGAGATACAGCCCGCTGACAAACGGACGGACGGAATAGGGTTCCGTTGGTTATACCCTTCGGGTACGGAACCCAAAAAATACATTGATTTATTAAATTAATTAGAACAGTGTTATTAAAGGTTCACCCGGTCGATTATATCGTCTTAACCATCTTGTCAAAAGCAAGCATGTTCACAAATTGATGAGTAAGTTTATAACAAACCGAAGTTCAACGGATCACTAAGTTTGTTTATAATTTACCGAAACGACACGTGTAGAAGGGAGCAAAACTTAAATTTAAAATATTCTTTCAAGCAAAAGACAGGTAGTGTTCTCAATTGATGCTTGTCAACAATAATAATAAAATAATTAAACACCCCCGACTCTATAATATTCTCTAGAAATCATAAGCCACTTTTAAAACAAAAAAACTTAATCATTATTGGTTCATTCGTTTAGGAGCTACGATGCCACAGAGCATACACAGACACACACGTTCATTTTTTAACACCCCTCTTGTAGAGACACTATAAGTAGATAGGTATATTTGAAGTTGATAATTTTGGCCGGCCCTATTTTTTTTATAAGCCGTAGTAAGGTTAATTCACTTTTAAACTTTTCTCGGTGATGTTCCTTTATAATTTATTTTAAATACAGTTGGTAAGTACGTTTATATGTAATGCCAGTGATGCTATAGTAATCTATCTCTGTCTTAAACGGGAAATTGAATCGCAATTAAGAATACGAGGGGGACAAACCGTACGCGAACCAAGCGCGTTACTTACTTCTATAGTAACTACGAGTTACCATTTAAATTAAATATCTGCGACACAGTTTTAAAATACGAAGATATTATCGTTAAAAATTTTTTGTAGGTATACTATTTAATTTATGTTCCTGATTAAATAAAAAAAATGAAAAAACCCAACACGCTTAGTAATTACATAATATAATATATGGAACTTGTTACAATTATCAAACAAGGACTGTAAGAAAACGTATATAAATACAATATGAATGTGAGTGGCAGCAGAAGTGATGGTAGGCCAAGGTCTACCACGACTTTCAGATAAAATTGTCGTAAGTTCACGATGATGGAACAATAAAAAGCTCTCGGAAGCGGTGGACTATGAGGAGATTGATGAATGTAAAAGAAGCAAAAGAGGTGTGGAAGTCATGAGTGGATATGACGCTCTATTTTCTCTGCCTACTCTGAAAGGGTATAGGCATATTGATAATATGAACTAAGGTAACTCTGAAAGGGTATAGGCATATTGATAATAAACCAAAGAAACATAAGTTACTCCGGGTAAAAATTATGTGTATTTTTAAAGAATTTATTGTTTGAATTGATTAAATCTAGGTAATTTGCTATAGGGTAAAATTATAATGTTTAACCAACATTATTTCAGTTCAATCCACTATTTATCAGTCAAGTAATAAATTCGCGGGTAACGGTGATTTTCTGACGAGGTAGGAAGTAAATTTCCTCTGCGGTTACCTTAGCGTTGCTAGGGGCTTTTTATTGTTTCTCATTGTTTTATTGTATCGGCTCGCGAGAAATATCGCTACGACGTGTATTCTGGATGAGATGGTACTCGTAGAGCGTACGTACCTATAATACAGACGAAAATATATTTATTCTAAAAGATCTCTGAAAATTCGGTTAGCTCTAAGTGAAAAGAATGAAATGACTGGAGGACAAAAAATCCTTTGATCTACACCTAATAAAACTCATTTTTTCATAGTACAAGTTTTGCTTAGCTTGGGACCAGATGGCGCTGTTTGATAATTTCCGAGCATTATTTTTATTCTTATTCCTATGTTAAATTGAAGACCAGGTTTAAATTCCGGCCTGTACCATTGAGTTTTTCTAAGCTTAAGTACAGTGATTATTCAATCCATTAGCTGAAAAAGAGAGGTAGGGCGAATTGGTATCTCCCGTGGGATTTCTCATGAATATTGGTGTCGCTTGACTGGGGACTGTACCTCTTGTAGTGTGTAGCATCAGCATAAACCTATAAGCACGTACTCCATCTTACATAAGACCGCAGTGAAATAACACTACTTTCAGTAAGGTTGCCAGTGCTCCACGAGGATACGCTGGGCTAGTAGTAATGCTGCTAGCATAGTGACTCCTCATCAACAACAGGGTTGGCAACTCGTTAGTGATATCCCTAGTATTGTTAGCGGCTATAGGCTACGCTAACTGCTTACCATAAGTCGGAGCGTATGCATTTGTGCCACCGTAGTGGTATAAAAAAATGATATTTATATAATTTCCTACATTTAAGCTATCTAAAACTTATACACCTTCAGAGATATAAGAATTCCTATGAGTAAGTTTTTGACCCCATAAAAGCCTAACCTACTTTGAACTTTAAGCTACAATTTTCATGAAACTATTAGCATAGTTATGCAGTAATTTATAGAATGAGCTTTGCTTGCAACAAGTTCCACAGTTCCTTTACATAACTATTGCATTAGAATTCATACAAAGTGCCCCTTACGGGTGCACCTGTATCGTGAAACCGGTGAGGTATTAATTATTAAACTTCATTCAATGAAGCTGAAAGCGTTTATATTCTCACGTAAGCATGACATAAGATTAGGTATTTTATGCAAAGGTTATGTTATCGTACATTGATTGGTTACTGTGAACACTCATAAGAAGCGTATTTGAAATAAGACAGCACTGAGTTTTTCCTAGTTCTCTGGTGACTTTTTTCCAAACCGCTGGTAAACTCACAGACATAGGATTTTCACTATGGGTAAACTAGACTGCTGTGCATTACTAGGTACTAAGATTTTTAAACTTTTGGTTATAGAACCGATACGTTGGACCGTACTTTGAACAGCTGGAAGCTTTTTGAAGCGTCATCAAATATAATTTCGCATGTAACTCAAAATTAATGTGGGATCAGCTGATTTGACCGAGGTTTCATAGTCCGATATCAGCCAAGCTTTTTTATGGGCTATTTTAGTTAAATTTGACTGTATTATAGCTATACATAGGTTTGTTCACACCAGGTATGAGTAAGTTTATATAACAATAAGGAAGGGCTCGTTAACGACTTGTGTATGTACCACAAGGCCGCAATGTGCGCGCAATGATAATGTAAATAGGAGACAATTTACATATAATTAACGCTAAGCACACATTTTGGTCGACCAACGCAGCATTGATATCTATGCTGCGTTGTACGAGTATGTGTTTCAGAACTTAAAAACTTTGTAACGTGTTGTTCCACTTTTTCTTGAGTTTTCACTTCTGTCAGCAGTCCTCACTACTCCCTTTTTCATAATAACATAATGTACACTAAATACGTAATGATTTGTCTGAGGTGAAATACTTAACATGTAAAGATTGCATGAATTAATAAATAAAAATATTTCTACTGTAGTTTTATGATATAGCATGTACTATTCCGACAGTTATTGAAACAATCATGGTAACACATGACACGCCCTATTCGGAAATTTGTCGACCAACGATTGAAACAACTGTTTCACACACAACTTATGTAATTGTTTATGAATGAGTGATGAAGTAACTAAGGTACCATTAGGCCTAGTGTGGAGATCATTAGATAATTTCATTCTATTATTAATAACCCTTCTGCATAAATTCTTGTATCCATAGCTTTTGTTAACTGACTTTAAATTACTTGTCTTTATGCAAAAAATAAATGATTTATCTTCTATATTAGTATATGTATATTTATCTGTCTGTATATACACAGTATTGATAGATATAATGAGAAATGGTGATATTTAATAAAAGGTTGTGACATCACAGATTTTATTAATTACCATTGACCATTACCCTAGCGGTCAGCACCTGAAGTAACTGCTAGCTGCGGTGCGGGACTGACACGCCTGCCCACTATCATATACCCATTACGTGATATGTCATATCAGTAACATTTTTTTATACCACTAAGGAAAACATGCATACGGCCCATCTGATGGTAAGCGGTCACCGCAGCCTATGGACGCTTGCAACCCCAGGGGACCCGCGCGTCCGTAATTTTAGCTTTTAAACGTAAACTAACAAGTATGTAAATCTGGAATAAACAATTTTCATTTCATTTCATAACTAAATAAAATATTTCTCTTCTCTCTATTCCATGAATTAAATCTTTGGACGTACGAACTATGGCCCGAGTCCGTACCGGTGGAAAATGAAGACATGATGTCAGACAAGAATAATAGAAAGGTTGTATTCACTATTCTGTAAAAATAATACACTGTAACAGAGGACTAGAAAGAAAATATTTTCACACGAGTCTCGGCTCCAATATTTTGCCGGCTCGTCACTCGTTCGTCGGCAAGGAACTATAGATTTGTATTTTTGCTTCAGATTTATTTCTAGCCCGGAATTAACTAGTGATTTCCAGTCATGGGATATAACGATTGGGGTTTGACCCGGTCTATCTTGGACCGACTGAAGACTTTAGCTTCCAAAAAAGATATTTCATAACTGACATATGTATTATGTATATATGTAGAACAGTACTAAAAATACAAATTTATATAAAAATTAAGGTAAAAGGATAAAATATAATTGTATAATCATATATGTAAAAAAAATCATATATATTTTTATACCAAACCTATTTTTATACCAATCATATAAATATGATTATAACTCGTTACAATTTGCTTTGAAACAATTCGTCTCATTTCCTAAACAACCCTCGTAATTATACGTAGGTATAGCCTGTGTAACTCAATCCCCATTTTCACACTAGCCGTATTAAAACGTCATAATTCCAATAACAATTTGCTCTCAGTCTCACGGACAAACAATGACGTCACGCTATGTATATGCAAAACATGACATGTCTCTGGCAAAACATAATGCATTTTAAAAGAATTCGCTCGCTCTGCTTGCCTGAGGGGACGCATATGGCAGAGTTTGTCGTAGCGTCGTAGCATAGCGGTCGTAGTCGCGTAGCGCTTGTAGCGTCGTAGTAAACACATGGAAGTGGATTATGATATTGGGTTATTTAGAACCGTATTGTTATAAGTGTCTATCCATACACATAATAAACTGAAACCGAAGAGAAGAAGATACTAAACGAAAAGAGCTAAAAGTACCTGTTATAGTTCAATGCTGATGTCGAAAACACACTATTGTGCTCAAAATCAAAATCAAAAAACATTTATATTAAGTTTAGGCCCTTATAAGGCACTTATGAAGGTCTAATTACCGGAAAAAGAAATAAGTATATTAGCGAACCCTTAACTTTACAGAGATTTCTTTAAGGTCGTTTTAATATACATACATGCATATAGTAGCGCTATTGTATCCTATAATGGGAATTCAAAAGATTATAGAGCGTAAAATTCTTTTATACACACCTCTTTTGTGTAAAGTATTATTTTAAGTTCATTCACAGCATAATAGTAACAAGGATACGTTCTTGATACGACAAGTCATTTTAATTTCACTGTTCGTTACAAACCTCATTTGTAACTGTAGAATGAAACAAGTAAAACGTGCAAGAAGTTTTCAAGCAGTATACTTTAAAAGAGCGTTATTAAAAATCTCATATAAACACAGAGCAGTTTTCACCAAGCGAGTTTTAGTCCGAATAATATAGTCAAAATATAACACACTTTTAAATATCGAGAGAAGAAGAGAACCTAATGGGTACTTAATACGGAGACTTGCTTGTAATTTCTTCTGACAGAATTTTTGACAACACGCCACGCATACCCCTGACATTGCAGGCAACTATAGGCTGTGGTGACCGCTCACCATTAAGAAATATAAATCAATAGGTACATGTGTACCATTGCCATGTTTCTTGCTTAAAAAGCTTGAAATTTAAATTAAATTGTAATATAAATCATTTGATTTTTTTTATTTCTCGTATTATTGAATTTCATGCAGAAAAAGACGCGGGTGGCACTAAGCTTACTTAAGTACATGGATTAAGCACAAACCTTAGTGTAAACGGTGTGTCCGAGTGACTTGTCCTAAGCAAACTGGAGGAGTTTGAAATGGACAAATACGCACGCATTTGTTTGTGCACCTGTTACATTGCAAACATTACCGATTTTTGAAGCAGACTGTGTCTTTTACAGCTTGCTCAATTTTGAATGTGATTTTGAAGCAAACGTAGTGCATATTATGATTAAACGCTGTGCATTCACGTGCAAAATACGTTGAGCAAGATACGTTCGTAGTAGAATATGTTCAAACGCAGTGCTATAACGCGCAGTAGAATATACAGCTTGTTCGATTTTTGAAGCAATATGTAAATGCAGTGCTATAATGCGCAATCTATGATACAGCAAGCTCGTTTTGAAAGCAAACCATGTTTAATTGCAGTGCTTCAACGCGCAATGTGTGATACAGCTTGTTAATTTCCTTCCATGCCTGTTTTGTTATTTTGATGTCATTTTTTACATTCTCTTTAAACAACAAGTTCCATTACTTACACAAGCTTAGAGATACATATTTATTGGTAATAATCTAAAGTTTTATGTAACGAATTAGCATTCCATAAACGTACCCATTATATGTTCAATTACATATACCTACATTGTAATTCTATATAATTTGTAAATACTCGATTATAAATTCAAGTAAGAAATTAAATTATACAATAAAATATAATATTTTTTTGCACACCACAAAATTATTAGCTTTAACTGTTTCCCCGCGACTTCGCCCGCGTATCAATATAATATATAGCCTATGTTACTCAGTGAGAATGTAGCTTTCTAACGATGAAATATTTTTTGAAATCGGTCCCGTTATTTCGGAGCATATTCAATATAAACATACACAAAAATACAAATCTTTCGTCTTTATAACATTAGTATAGATTGTGTAAACAAAAGAAGGCCTTATTGCAACAATCTCTTCCAGGCAACCTTAGGGTACAAAAGAAATTATGTGAAAGATAAAAGAAAGATAGGCAGGTGCGCCTGTGAGAAACATTATACTTATAATCTATAAAAATAAGTAAATACATACAAGGATACATACATACCCCTGGTGTTGCAAGCGTCCATAGACTACGGTAACCGCTTACCTACACTGAATGCTGTATTTAACTACGGTGCAATAGACTAATATCGTTTCCAAATTAAGACAAACATCCACGGGACAAATCATATAATTGCATACAATTGTTATGACTAATTCATAAAAGTTTCATGTCATAATAACCTTCTATTCTTCTATTGTCGCAGTTTTTAACTAATTTGTTCGCTGTTAGGGTTGATGTTTGCACGATACGTTAAATTAACCGTATCTGGCTTATTTGGGATCCCTCGTACGTAAAATAGAATTTAACGGTTGTATCTCCGTGTTGTCCGGGTTTATTATTTGTTTTATAGGCTTCACTCCTTTATTTTCGCCCGGTACGTTGCGAGCTATCGAGTCGTTTGCGCTGTCAGAATTTTGGTAACTGCCAAAATTTTGACCGTTATATATTTCCGCGGTGTAGATTTTGAGAATTATCTGGTTAAAGGAGATTGTGATTTATTTCTTTCGGTGGAATGTTCCGATGTCGTTGCAGACTTTATGTTTCGCGAATTGTAAATATTGACTTATGAAATTTTGCAAATTCAAGTTAGTAGAACCTCCACCTCCAGAAAGGACAACATTCGGCATAAAAGCCTTATTCACCTGGCGGTCCAAACCTTTGCCCGGTGTAGATATTTAAATAAGTGGAACATTGTATTTCTTTCGGCCACGACTTCTATTTAAATTTCGGTTGGTATTAAACTGGAATTGTATTGTTTTTCTACCCTCGTTGCTATTTTTCTGGCGCAGGTAAAGGTGTGCTTCCATTGTTGGGTTCCACTGACAATTCTTTATTTCGTTGATGTGGTCTTGGTTAAGCAAATACGCAGCATCTGTCTACAATAGGTATGATACGTAACGTGCTATAAATCACCCACAGTATAATTTTACCTAAGCTGCTTACACTTTGTTATTCGGGCTCTGCATGGGTTTGAATTAATTTGTACATGTGTTTTTTTTATACAGCTAAGGTGGCACACAAGCGAACGGCCTACCTACATTCACCGTACTCACCGTAGCTTAAAGCTGCAAGCAATACCAGGGTTATCACTAACGCGTTGCCAACCTTGTTGTAGATGAGGTCTCACTGTGCTAGCAGCATTACTAATAGCGCAGCGAATCCTCATGGTGCACTGGCAACATACTTACCGCAGAAACAACACTACATCAAAGTACTGTTATTTGACTGTGGTCTTCTGTAAAGTGGAGGTACATTCCCTAGCCGGGCGGCTCCAATTTTTACGGGAAAAGCTTTGATTAATTACTGTTAAGCCGTGGTGGCCTTGTGGTTGAAGCAACAGGCCTGTCATCTGATGGGCCCAGGTTCGAGTCCCGGCCTGTACCAATGAGTTTTTCTAAGCTTAAGTACAGTGATTAATCACACCATGAGCTTTTAAAAAGAGAGGTAGGGCTATTTGGGATTTCCTGTGGGTTATCCCATTTAAATTGGAGCCGACCGACTGGGGACTGTACCTCCGCCTTACAGAAGACCGCAGTGAAATAACACTACTTGGTGTAGTGTTGTGTTTCTGCGGTAAGTAAGGTTGCCAGTGCTCCACGAGGATACGCTGGGCTAGTAGTATTGCTGCTAGCACAGTGAGTCCTCATCAGCAACATGGTTGGCACCCCGTAGTGATACCCCTGGTATTGCTAGCGGCTATAGGCTACGGTGACTGCTTACCATCAGGTGGGCCGTATGCTTATTATAATCATCATCGAGCTGATCTGATAGTATTACTATCAGATCAGCTCGATGCCTAATGAAATTATCACCTGTTTGGTAAAAAAAAGAATCGAAGCCTAAAAATTACTTTATTATCGATTAAAAGTCTCCACATTTTAATTTGATATGGTGCGTCCACACGATCCTTAAATTAAACAACTATAAGACATATTTTTGCATACGTTAGCGCACCAGTCTTTCATACATCGTACCCTACATATATTAAACAGCACCGCGTGTAGGTTGGAAAAATAAAATATTACCATGATTAAACGAAAATCACGTTCCCGTTCTAAGTTTAGAAACTGAGGTGCCTTTTATAAAACCACTACTTTTAATCTAAGAATTGTATGTCTCGCACTTCGCGGTTCCAAAGGAGATTCCTCCCGCGGACAATCAGATTGTGGAATGAGCTCCCAGCCGTGGTTTTCCCATAGGAGTAGTTAAGTAAATATATACATACATAAATCATTAATGCATAAATATAGGGTCACTCACGCGCTAATGGTACCCCTGGTGTTGCAAGCGTCCATAGGCTACGGTAACCGCTTACCATCAGGTGGGCCGTATATAAAATAAACAAGAAATGTAGTTTTAATTGCCGTGGACATATACGCGTTTTTTAATAAATATAATATTTTTGAAAAGGTTATAGTTTGGCTATTTATCTCAGTGGAATGCTTTTTTAAGTTCAACCCCGACGTACTTTTTAATAGTCTATTCAATTGGTGTGATAAATGTACATCCCCACAGGTGAAATAAAATGTTGACAGTGCTAGCTATATTAATCTCGTGAGGATAAAATGTGATATTCTACGCTCAAAACATCGCGTTTTTGTCATTTTCCGCAATAATCTTTCCAACTGAAAGCTAGCGTAAATCCCTATTTTAAATAAAAACCCTTAGAATAATTTAGTCTTATTGCATTCACATGTAAGACCTTTCACTATGTAAAACTACGACAAGCAAAAAAGATTGACATAGCAGAAATTCGAAAAACATAACCATCTCTCTGGAGAAGTCTGGCAACAGTAACACAAGTCAATTAAACTTACTAATCTCTCACCGTTAACCCAACAGAACTGCTCCAAGCAATATTCGATCACAGTCAATAAGGCACATCCTGACAAATTTAATAACTTAATCACCACATAATACTACATAATCTCGAATGATGATATTAATTGTCATGGAATAATGGAACTTATTGAAACTTGTCCCAACTCTAACATCGGTAAGCCATCTAAATTGGCTTGGTAAATGTTTGAGAAACTCCGTTTTGTACTCTAATTTAAAAAAAAAAAAATGCGATAGTTTGATTGTTTTAACTTCATATTGTATCCATAGTATATACCTACTCACAGAACATACATCTTAACGGTAGAACTGACGTAAATGATAAAGATTAACCTTAAAAAAATGTATGAGAAAGCGTTTTGAAATTCGTAAAAAATAAGCTAGATCCGTTGGTAAATAACAGGAGAAACAATGATTAACATTTGCGGTTTAAAAACAAGCGGTCTATTGTATTTTAACTAGCCTTTCGGAAGTAAAAGCTGGCAAATTTCACATGCACAGTTTATATTCCGTCTATTTTGCGAGTGAACCCAAAACATTAGCTACCTGTTTGTATTTTCTGGGTCGATTTGTTTCACAATAGTTTTTTTTTGTGTATCATTAACTAACTTCGTTTCATTCGTTCGCCATTACTATAGTTTTCTGTTACGAAAGTGGGTGTTAACGCTATCATTCGCAATGTAATGCTGGACTCGTTTAATCTCAGAGTTAGATAATGATAGTTACCTACTTGCACAGTCATCAGGTAATCTGTAAAAGCCTTCTTAGCTTTTTAGTGCTGTTATATTTCCCATTTTGACGCATCACATTAGTTAGTTTTAATAAAAGTTTAGTTGTTTACCTCCATTACCTTCTGATACGGCCGAGTTTTAATGGACGCTTCATTATTTCAAAACCACTCGTGTACGTGTTTAACGTAGCTTTTATAATGACGAATAAGAGAAGTGTGTGTGTATACGTTAATCTCCTATAGAGCGCCACTAATGAGTTCACACGTGCATGCCAGTATGGGACCTCAGAACGTTAGACTCAATATCGGACACATCACGCTTAACACTTATATGTTAGGTCAAAATAAATAAAAAATATAAATTATTTTTAGTTTGGCATTCTGTAAAGAAAATTGATGTACATTTCAATTAAAATTCAATAAATAGTGGTTCCTTCATCCTTCCATGTAATTTAACTTCGACAGCAAATATAACAAGACAAAAAACAGTTCAATACATTATAAAAGAACAGTTTATATACATTATAACAAAAAGGAAAGGGTAAGAGGATATGGTTGCTGAGTAGAATGAACATATAACATTGGTGTTACCGACATTATTGCTAATACACTCTGAATAACCGCCGGGACTCCATCCTATATAATTTATTTAAGTATTTGATCAGCTCATGGTTTAAAATCTAGTATTTAACCGTAGCTTTAAGCAAATGTTACCCTTTCTTATAATAAAACTCTTTAATTTGACACCCATGATAGTCCTTAAAATATGATAATATATATTTTCATTACAGCATACCCCAAACTTTCCCCATACACATATAAATGGTAAAATAGTTTGACAGATGGCTTAAATTGTAACGTGGCTAACGTGGACGGTGAACGATCCTAATATTGAGATATTAGACTCAAAGTTTGGGACTGCAATCCCTTTGAGTTCGAGGTATTTTGCATCTCAATGATCAAACGAGCTAAATATAATATTTGAAATTAATCTTAGCATATCATTTTCGGAATCATCAAAGTTTCGACTTATCTTATAATAATAAGACCTAGTTTTAGTTAGTAAATATTATAAGTGCCTTATAAGGACCTAAATTTAATAAATTATTTTTGATAAAGATATTTGGGCCGTCTTAAAGGACTCTTCATGTAAAAGTATTGTAAAATCGACACGACATCTTCGGTTCTAAGAAAATATGCATGTGGTTGTTTCATAAATACAATTTGTTAATTACTCCAAGACTGTTTTCTAAACAAGTTGTTTAATTATAGAAACTAATAAATATTCAAATATTCTATGATCACTGAAAACAGGAAGTATTTAGTAAACCCCACAAAAGTCTAATAGATAAAGGTGAAAGATACCACAGATGTCGGATATGGGACAGCGGAATCTTATAATAGTAGAATCAAACAGGGTTTGGTAATTTGTTTTTAGAATCATAGAAAGCGGGGATTTGTAGTAAACTTATATACTCTATCAATTTCTGTGTAACACGAAGCTGCGTGGAGGTTGGCATCTTCAATTCCCACACAAAAAAAAATCAAGGGTTATGGGTATGTGTATGTGTCGGAGTATATTGTTCGTAAGACGCAGCCACGCATAAAATTTGATATGTTTTATAATTAACTAGCGGCCCGCCCCGGCTTCTCACGGGTAGACATTTACCAAATATTTTGTCTACCCGTGCGAAGCCGGGGCGGTCAGCTAGTATAATATATAGCCTATGTTACTCAATGATAATGTAGCTTACTAACGATGAAAGATTTTTTGAAATCGATCCAGTAATTTCGGAGCCAATTCAATACAAACATTCACACAATAATACAAATCTTTCCTCTTTATAATATTAGTATAGATATAGATTTATAGTTTGGGATAATATACTCGTACTAACGTTGAGAAAACAGAACGCAACAGCGATTCTTGAAATAACTTTAATTATATTTAATTAATACAATATTTTCAATTAGCCTTAGCTATCACTAAGTAACTTCTTTGTCCCCAACTAATTTGTATTATTCATGACAGGGAATCTTTACGGAGATACTAAAGTTCCCGGTAAGATATACCGGTAATCCGGGACCGCATGGAATACTTCGGTGAATAAATTTAAAACGTCCAAAGAATTACCTATTTATCTTTTTCCCTGTGAGATTTAAGTGAGCCACGGAGTCGCGGCTTCATTTAGATATTTCCCTCTTGTTTCCTCATTTTTATTTTTTAACAATACTTTTGGACAATTGTGATGTTTTTTGTTTACCTAAAATATGTGGCATGGATTAAATAAAGAAAAGTTCAAGCGTGCCATTTGTCTTCTTGAGATTACAAAAAGTTTTCATCCCGTTCGTGTAGATTGCTAGCTAAACGAGTAAATTATTTTTGAAAGCTTCATTAATTTAAATAATGTGGCAGCATTCTTACACTTATGATGTATGATGGGCTAAGTTATCGCTTGTCCGGTATATGGCCATGATTCACTGACCGGTTCTACTAGAGAAGTACAATAAAGAATTGTGTATTTCACTGCCTGTGCATGTTCTACCACTTGTATAATGGTCAGTGTTCAGAAGAATTGTTTGACATTGTCCACGGCATCATCCAACCACCGCACCTCTCGTCTTCGGCGGGGAGCTCATCCTCACACATTGGAACCGAAATATTCTCGCACTGCGCGGTTCTAAAGTTCCCGCGCGCGATCAAAATGTGGAATGAACTCCCCGCCCACGTTTTCACAAAGGAGTTCAGCATGGGGTTCTTCGAGAAGGGTGTGAAGAGGTTTTTGTAGCGTCGGCAATGCGCGTGTGATACCGCTGGTGTTGCAAGCGTCCATAGGCCACGGTAACCGCTTACCACCAGACGGGCCGTACGCTTGTTTGCCTCCTTAGAGGTTTTAAAAATGCATTTTTTATTTATTCTTTTGTCGTTTTATACATTTCTTTGCATACCAAAACATTCGTGAGTAATGATATGGCATCCATTCATAGCGATACAGTTGTAAATCCGTTGAGTAATGCTTGGATTTGCTCGCGTTGTGTATGAGACGACTAGTTCCTTCGACGGAAAAGGCTATTTGATCTTCGAGAATACGTTCTCAAGAAGTATTTTACTGACAATACAATAAACATACCTGCCATACCCTACAGGGGAATTTTGGCAACAGTGCCAAGTTTACGTTAATTATGACCGAAACTTGTTACTTCAAAACTCAACAATTCCATTTCTACCAAGTTGCATGTAACTTCTTCCAGTAATTGCATACAGCAAATGATTGTAATAATTCATAATAAGCTAAAAGCATTCATCAGGAAAAGCTGCATTCTCTTGGGAAATTCTAATAATTTAATCAAAAGAAATATAAAGTTAATTCGCTGAGTTCTAAGTGCAAGTGTGTTTTTTTTTCGCGGAGACTAAGTATAGTGAGAATATAGAACATTTTAGATGAATGTATTATTCTGACCATTTTATTAAATTATTATAATGGTCCCGGAAAAGGTACCTATGCAGAATTGCAGATGTGTAATACTTGTATTTTATTTACGAGTATGTGCTAGTCGCTGTTACGGTATTTTATTATGATGAATTATGTAAAATTATGCATAATAAATATCCTCACTAAGTTTATATTTTTCTTATGCTTTTTCTACATAATGCTACTAGTTATACGCAGTATAATTATCTACTCTGCGCTACTAGTTTGAAGAGGTACAGTAATCTTCAGAAGTTAATTATGGATGCTGTATAAAGTTCTTTAAATATTTATAGCTAAGTAGATAAGCCTTAAATTAAGGCCATCACGTCCTAATTTTTCGGCCAATTACACACAAATCATCGTCACAAGTAATTAGGTTTTGATACTCTACAGTCAACAATCTAATTCTAGAGTTAAGTGGAGAGGTAGGGCGAATTGGGATCTCCCGTGAGTTTTCCCATTAATATTGGAGCCGCCCGACTGGGGACTGTACCTCCGCCTTACAGAAGACCGTAGTGAAATAACACTACTTTGCTGTAGTGTTGTGTTTCTGCGGTAAGTAAGGTTGCCAGTGCTCCTCGAGGATACGCTGGGCTAGTAGTAATACTCCTCGCCAACAATTACAGGGTAGGCAACCTGTTAGTGATACCCCTGGTATTGCTAGCGGCTATAGGCTACGGTGACTGCTTACCATCAGGTGGGCCGTGTGCTTGTGTGCCATCTAAGTGGTATTTAAAAAAGGTTAAGCTAATAAGTCCTATGTTTTAGATTTATATTGCCAGTTCTAATAAAAGCGGAACATTTTATAAAAAAAGCTTTTGAAGGGTTTTCAAATTGTTGCTTATTTTCGGTCTGACATTTGCTGTTGCTGACATTGGGCCTTTGCGTACTTATAGCGTAGTGGGTAAAGTGTAGGCGTATGATTTAAATAAAAAAAATACTTAACTTACGCCTTGACTTTGTAAAAATGTTGTTTAAATTTATTCAAAAATGTAAGTACACGCGCTCTCAAACTTTAATCATATTTTTTTTTGTTTTTTGGTTTATTTGGTTAAAATTCCAAGTACAAGTGTAAAAATACGTCTTAATAAAACAGGTTTAAATGTTATCTCGGTTTTGTTCGTAATTTTATTCATGACAAAAATTAAGGACTGTATGACGACCGTCTTCTTAAACGTGGCCTTAAACTTTTCGCAGATTATGCAAAGATTCGGAAAGTTGGTAATATTAAGCATACATAGGGATCATTTCAAGTCAATCTTGGACTGTCATAATACCCGTAACTTATGAGGCTATTGACCTCTGTCTTTTATTATGAAGTTAAATAGTTCCCAATCATTTGGAGTTGCCGTAATAATTTATCTTTTTTTCAACCGTATCTATATCTGCCACTAGCTGTTTCCCCGCGACTTTGCCAGCGTATCAATATAATATATAGCCTAATTCTTAATTAAGTCAGGTTTACAAATGTTGTATATTATTTTCAAATAAATAAATATTAAATATTATTTTGTGGGTTTACTATACTTACTTATAATATATACGGTTAGTTTTGAGAAAGTGTTCAAATATTAGTACTTAAACAAATCAAGCCTATTATTAGTTAGTTAAACTTTTGAATTGCAAAGGTCAAACGAATTAAATTTAATTACCTGAATTAATTAATTCAATGAGCAACTATTCGCAATGAACGTGAACTTACCCTTATAACGATCTAAACCTAATTAAATTTCTTGTTAACAAATCAAACATAGCGGCATTAAATCAGCGCGCGTGTTGCGTAACAATTTAATTTTAACTTGTGATTTAAGCCTTCAGGCAGGTGAGAATAACAGCGTATTGAGCCTATCCTAATCTCACGATTAACCCTTAATAATGAACGTGACACAGCTACCGTTCTGCCGAATCAAATTTATGATACGTTTGTCTGGAATTAGTAGGGGCCCTCGTATCTGCAGAGCAAACAATAACAATTAACGGTTAGGTGAGATTTTTTTAATCAAAAATTCCTAATTCCTTACATTGATGAAATAACATTTTAGGAATATCTGTTCTGTATTCAAAATGTTCATATGAATGTTTAGTTCCACTTTTCGCCGCCGCAGTGCTGTTGATTTTTTCATACAAAAATAGTCGAAAGCAATTCGATAATCTTCCTGTTGGGCTACTGAATACAAGCTACCAGTATCGTATTACACGGGACTCATTGGCAGTGTTGTCGAAATAAAAATAATACTATATAAAGTTTAGGCCCTAATAAGTCACTTATAAGGTCCAAATTACCACCAGGTCAAAAAGAAGCCACCTGAGAAGATCCAGCAGTGCTCAGTCTTTTTTTTATTTTACAATCATGATATATATAGCTAACAATGCTAAACAAAATTCTTCTAGACAAAAGTAGGTATTTATAAAAATCATAATGAAAGCTACCAAGTTCTGTCACTGCTTTCATGTATATTTTGAAACTATTACAATTACCAGGAGCACCTTGTGCAAAGTGAATGTATATATTCCATAATTTGTGTTGTCATATCGATCTACGATATCAAAGAAGCTTAGCTATGGCCAGTAGGTGTATGAAACGATAACGCTTTATCTGCGTGACTTTTTGAATAATGTTAAACTATAAAAAGAGTATGTAAGTACAGTATATCAAGTCGTAAAACATGAGCTGAACAGCAGTCGGAAGGCTTTCAGTAGCACTCAAAACTCACGCCAGTTTATCTCTTCTGTACATATCGTGGTAAAGTGGTATAGTATACTTTATAGTTCCTTGTATCTTCAAATATTGAGGCTTAGGAAGTATTTTGTTACCGACTTTTGACGCACTTCGTCGTCAAAGGCGATCGTAATGGGAGCGATCAATATTATACTACTTCTTGAGTGGGGCTGCTTTGAGTCGTAATAGTATAATCTCTGGTCCCTTGAATGCTTCGGAAAGCATGTTTAGCCTTCGGTCTCAGTTGCCAATTGAATACCTGAGGCAATCGTTAAGCCTAACAACTGGTTTAACCCAGTGTACGATCCCAGTTAAAACCGTACCTCTGGTGTAGATGTTGATGAGCACAAAAAACGACACTGCTGCCACTCTTATTAAAGTAATGATAGGTACAAGTTATGTGTGTGCTGTGGACGATGTTTTATTTTGCACTGATGTGAGTTTACTTAGTAACTAAAAGGAAAGTACATGTACCTATAAGCAAAAATATTTTCCACTGGAATGAGTATTCGAAAATACCATATACTTTGATTACTGCTTATTATTTAAGCAAAATGGCATTGAAATAATTATTCGCAGATCCATGCATATGCGCATTCGCAACATATTAATTTTAATAATAAATTTATAGTTCAAAATTTTTAAGTAAAAATAATATTGTGCTAATCAAACATGTAAGTATATCAATGAAATTAATAATCTAAATTGTTTACTTACGAGAGATACGCAGTCAATATGTACACAATTAAATAATATTAGCCGGTTTCTAATTTTGAACGCCTCCAAACCCGTAGAGAAAATATTTAGTCGAGTAAATAATTTTTGATACATTTTAATTAATTCACTTTGAGAAACCTATGGCGAATTTATTTCTCTTTACACTTCACACTGTGCCAATTACATAAGATATTAGATAATTTACAGTCAATTAGGGTTGTTTTAGTTAGGCGCTAATTGGCTAAGGGAGTTCGTAGACTTAATTATGTGTGAAAAAAAACCGAATATTTGAACGAATTTACTTTTACTATGCATACTGGCAACGCAATGATGATGTAGTACGATTGCCAATTTTATTTATTTGTCCGTGGTTGGGAGATATAATATATTTTTTTATACCACTAACGAGTTGCCAACCCTGTTGCTAATGAGGAGTCACTGTCCTAGCAACATCAATACTAGCCTAGCTTTTCCTCGTGGAGCACTGGCCTTACTTACATTAGGCCAGGATGGTAGTGATGGCCATGGTACGTACTGATGATTTTTCGTTCACAGAGCATCCGTTAAGCAATTTTGAAGGCCCTAAATATTAGGTCCTTACATATGAAATTGGCGTTTTGTATGGGAGGAACAAAAAGTCGAATATTTTTTAATATAATATATTTAATTAATCAAAGTATGAACCATTATTTTCTATGCACTTTTGCCATCTCATAGGTAGTTCATTGATCCCTTTACTAAAAAAACCAGTCGGACGGGAATCAATAAAATCTTTGAAGGCGATTTGGACTGCCCCATCGGAGTTGAATTTTTTCCCTTGCAAGAAGTTATCCAAATTTCGAAAAAAATGGTAATCTGTTGGAGCAAGGTCCGGGGAGTACGGAGGATGTCTTGTCTGTCAATTGAAGCTCTTCTAATTTAGTAGCCGTCTGTAGCGCAGTGTGTGGTCTAGCGTTGTCGTGAAGCAGCAGTGGCGTGGAGCGATTGACCAGCCTAGGTTGTTTAGCCGCTAGCTTTTCCATCATGGTTTGCAATTCCTGACAATAGACATCAGCCGTAATAGTCTGGCCAGATTTGAAAAAACTGTAATGAACAATACCGGCACTAGTCCACCAAACGCTTACAAGTAACTTTTTTGGGGTTAATTTTCGCTTGGGGCAGGATTTGGCTGGCTGGCCAGGATCTAACCATTGCGCTGAGCGCTTCCGATTATCGTAAAGAACCCATTTTTCATCACAGGTAATGATTCGGTTTAAAATACCTTCATTATTGTGCCGGTTTAGTAATGTAACGCAGCAGTCGACGCGCGTTTGCCGGTTTGTTTCAGTCAATTCGTGAGGTACCCACCTTTCAAGCTTTTTAATCTTCCCAATTTGCTTCAAGTGAATTAAAACAGTTTTATCACTAACATTGCAGCCTGCAGCTAACTCGGACGTGGTTTGCGATGGATCCGCTTCCACAATAGCCTTCAACTCTTCATTATCAACTTGAGTCTCAGGCCGTCCACGGGGCTTGTTCTGCAGGTCGAAATTTCCAGAACGAAAACGTTGGAACCAAAAACGAACTGTGTTTTCTTTTGCAACACGACCGCCATACACATCATTCACCCTTCGAGTTGTTTCCGCAGCACTAGTGCCACGGCGGAACTCGTACTCGTAAATAATGCGATATTTAAGGTTTTCCATTTTGTAAAATGAGTGACGCAAACAGAAAAAAACAGAAGAAAAAAAACAAATGAATGACGATCATCGAAGCACAAATACATGAGTCTATAGCTGTACAAATTTGAATTTGGAATTCCTTACCAAAGAGGAGAAATTCGTGATTAAAGTGGCCAGTACGAAAAACGCCAATTTCATATGTAAGGACCTAATATAACTGCGTGCGCAAACGCAACGAGAGAAACACAATCGTAACTAATAGTCGGTGGCTTCTCTCTCTCCATCTTTTTTGACTATTTGGATACCAATTTCAAAATAATTCCAACGTAGCTTCCCCGTGCACGATTAAATTTTGGAATGAGCCCCCGCCGTTGTTATACTAAAGAAGTACAACCAAGCGTTCTTCATGACGGGTGCGAAGACACTTTGCAGAGTCGGCAACGTATGAGTGATACGCCTGGTGATGAAAGCGTCCATACCATAACGGCTTACCATCAGGCGAGATATGCTTGTTTGTCATCTTAGTGGTATCATAAAATCTTATATCATATTACAGTCACGTCTCATCCTTTACCAGACAACTTTGGCGAAGAAACAAGAATAACATACCATACGCGTGATTACATCCAAACGAACCATTTCATTGTCGTCACTCGACGTGCGGAACACGTCATTACAGACCCTCGCGTTAATTTGTTTCGTATAAAACAACCAATTTCACAAGACCTCTATTTTAAGAACAAATCAACGCAATTATTTGGGGCTTGAACTTGTCGTGGCTTAAAGGCGGGTCTCCGAAATTGGTCAGATAAGATCAAAGAAATACGTCGCATTACAACGCTGGGTGTAGATTCTCGGGTCGGAATCGTAATTGCGTTAGCATTACACTTTCACACCCTGTTGGTTCCACTGGCTTTTCACAGAATAAAAACAACAACCTATATTTTCCTCGATGTAGGATATGAATTATTGTGAGGCTTTTGTACTGCTTCCGTAGTAATATTGACCTATAGATATAATTTATGTGTATGTTTGACGAAATTGTCTCAGAATCATTCGTACTACGAACTAAGTACCACGCTGTAGGTAGTACATACGTTTTAATTTACAATAAAAATACCAAGTGTGTACCTGGGTATTGCCGATTTTCATGGCTTTCTTTATTAGTATTAAATGTACTGAATTCATTTCATATAATCAGTACCTAGTACTGTAGGTACCGATACTAGTCAACTAACACACCAACTTTACTATAATACTTATTTTATATTATATATGGGGACGAGTAACTGCTGCCGAATTCATAATAATATATTCATAATATTAATGAAGCAAGAAATTTGTACCCATTTATAGGAAAATTGCGCAGTCGCAGGATTATTATTTAGCACTGTTGAAATGTGGAGGAGTGCATAAAGCTAATATTTTATATAATGATGCATTAGAAATATATAAAAATGCACCCTACCTTGCGTTTAACACAACACTGCGTGTGACACAAGTCTTACTGAATGTCACATCAAAGTTTGTTTATCCATATTTCAAATTGTAGTCGTATTTCGATCACTAGGCGACTGCTAACATAATTAACTAAACAAAATGTATTTACTTCTACGTCATAATAACAATGTCAATGACATTCACTGCAAAATAGCTTCGTTAAAAAACCGATCGGGACACCTGTATAATGCCTATCGATTATTATAACCAGCTTATGAAGTAACGGGTTGACATGAAGGTAGAGATTAAGGATCGTGGAAGAAGTGAAGAGTTGCGAGTCAGATCATCTAAAGGGATTCCGCGATACCATGAATGTATTATCAACAAGGTGACGTGGAATGGACGGTGTACCTTTCACTCTTCCTTCAGTGATTAATGGGCTCGAATCATGGAATGTAATTGAAGGTGCCGGAACCCATACAGGTTCAGTTTACGTGACCTAAATATTGAATCAATTGCTTACGCGATTTGACCGATTGAAAAAACAATGGAACGGTAATTCAAAGACTCCTAAAACGCCTAACTAGCTACGCATAAGATTACGCATAAAAGACTACGCATAAGATACACGATGTTTATTTATTTTTTTCGGCCACGAAATATTTCCCTTGTGTAGACAAACATATTATACCTTTATTTGTGCAGTAATTTATCATTCCTTATATAACAGTAATTTATCATCATCTTCACTGACAGAAAACGTTTTAAAAATAATGCCACTGATTTATGAAATAAGGTCATTGGCCACAGTTGTTGTCGTTTCGGCTCTACAAACATCGTTCCCAGACTTTATTTGCATGCAGCTTGATACAGATGATATAAAGGAAGCTGAAATCCTGCTTCAACGTGTAAAGACATTGTAAAATTTTCGAATCGGTTTTGTTGTTCAGACCTTATCCTGGCTGTACAAACTTACAAACATATATTTAAAACTATAATATTATCTGAGTTAACGTTTTATTTATTGATAAGGTGGCACACAAGCTTGCGGTCCACCTGATGGTAAGCAGTCACCGTAGTAATTCGCCGTACATCTCTTTTTAAAAGCTCGTGGTGTGATTATTTACTGTATTTAAGCTAAGAAAAACTCTTTGGTACAGGCTGGGGTTTGAACCTGGGCCCATTAAAAGACAGGCCGCTGTTTCAACCACAAGGCCACCACAGCTTGAAACTAACTCAATTACCGCATAATATAAGTACCATTTCACTTCCTCAGGACTAACCATTAATAAGTGAACCTACAAATAGAGTCTACATTTAGCATGTAAATGAATCTTCAATCTACATCCCACCGGCAATGCTTCTTTCAACCGCATGAAGTGCATCGCACCTGGGTAACATACTATTTGCCTCAGCTACAGTTTCAACTGTTTGTTTTCCACGTGCTCCTACCATTGATAACTCACTACAGAACTCGATTCAATTATGTGACATAAAAATATGGTATATCGAATTCCTGTCTTTATTTTATTCATTTATTTTTGTTTGGATAACGCTGTGATTTCGTGAAACAGACAGAAATGATTGATAGGAAACCGGGAACAATGATGCCAATATATCGACATTGCCGCTAGAAGTAACGAATTATGTTGAAGGGTTAGCGACAAAAGCATTTTTATCGTCGTCAGATGTTACATGATATTATACGACTACTGTACGGCTAGCATATTTTCTATTTCTCTTTGGCAGCCTCTATGAGTACCTATGTTATCATTATAAGCTATTTAAGATGACAGTCGTTCACTACCTTGTTTCCGGGCCATTCCTTTATATCAACTCGTCTTTGTAATTTTCATTTCCACGATAACTTTCTCATCTTTTCTTTCTCATGTATTGTAGTAGAGTAACAATGAAAAGTTCGGAATATTAATCTCTATGTACCAACTTAACTCTACGAAATATGGAAACTCGTTAAGCAGAATTTCCACTTTCTGTCTAATCTTCCAGATGAAATAATAAGATTGTGAAAATGTAGCTGTGAATTCTATTGAGTTTTTCTTGTTGTAATTATTCTTCAGACCGAAATGCTGGCAAATATTTTGGTCAGAGGTTATGGTTAAGCATTGCCATTCAATGTGGCAAAGCTGCCAGTATTTTGGGAACGTTACCAACTGGCACTGCTCTGATAGCTTAAATTTTGTTGTTAATAAATGGGTATGTTTTGGTTTTTAGTTATTAAGTTGTAATTGCCATTTGTGAATTTATCGTATTATGTTGTAAAGAAATATTTATTATAATACCATTTCTTGAGCAGGTAAATGAACAAATTGTACATTGTTGCGCATAAAAAAAGACAGAAAAGTTGATACCTAAATATTTGTGGTAAATGATATATTTTCAAAGCTGCACCTTTTACACATTAGAAACGAAAATGTTTATGACAGAAAAATTAAAGAGTTGAAAAACCATTAGTAGCGCACTCCAGAACGCCTTGCATTATTTACTAATGCATGCAAGTACTCCACGACACTATTAGTCTAGGCTTAAATCAGGATTACCAAGTGAAGTTTACTTAATTAACACATGCTGATACGCTGATTTGAAATTGGTCTCGCGCTGTATAAAGTATAAATTTCCTTCCGTGTGTTTCTTTCGAAAACATCGTAACCTATTGAGGTTAGAAAATACGCGTGTGTTCCTGAGATTTAATACAAATCTACACGTGTTAGATTTGTCGTATTAACTTAATTCAATTAATAGAAAACGTGTCATTTTTTTTCCTTCACGAATCCTCAAAGTTAAGGGCTTTAATGTTATTTGAGAATGCTTATTTACCTTAAGCTCGGCCGATAAGTTTTGACTGATTTCACTCGAAACTTGAAAAAGTATTGATTTCCCATTCAATGTTACGTCAATATTCCGCACAGTGATATTATGCTTTAGAGTTTAGAACAATTTAGAAGTTTGATAACAATTCTTTTCATTGAACTAGACGATCAAGCTAAAAACTTTACCTGAACGGGCTTTGTAACGAACGGAAATTATGTCTTTCAGATAGTGATCCGCGCCTTTCTCCATGTGGTAAAATAAATATATTATTATCAATTAAATTTTCTATAAGTTATCTATGTTTTTATTTGAATTCCACTTGTTTCACTATTATTTTGCATTGCGTCACATTCGATTAATTTTGACGAATTCATAGCCGTATAAGTAGCTCCTAAGCTCTTTCTAAAGAAAGAGATATCTAAAGTTATAAATTTCAATTATTACAATATGTTCGGCTTAAATTTTATGTAATGATTAATGCTTCGTTCAACTCGATCTCAAAATCAAAATCAAAAAATCATTTATTCAGTTTAGGCCCTAACAAGGCACTTATGAACGTCTAAATTACTACCGATTGGGAAAAAAAAAACCACCTGAGAAGAACCGAAAGAAACTCAGTGCTCTGGCTTTTTTTTAAATGTTACAATCATAATATAACAATTTGTAACAAAATTCTTCTAAAAATTGGTATCTCTCACGTTCTTTAGACGAAGAAATTTAAATCCTTCAATCGTGTATAATACCTTTCTCTATATTGATCGGGAATCCTAGTTTGTGTGTTATACCTACAAAAGAGAATCTTGTAGTGAAACTGTAAGTACCCAGCATCTACGTTCGATCAATAAATGTGTAACATCATTAAGCGTAGGTCGCTGTGACTAAGCGCATAGCAGTAATGCAATTTCTGTGCGGTACACCGCCTTATCGCGATGTTAGGTCACGATCATGGCAACGATTTCCGGTTGTTGGTACCAAATTACATGATAGTATATATGAAGATAGTGTACACTGGTTTAAGCTGTGATACTAGAACAATTACCACGTTAAAAATGTTTTCACATTTTACATTTCGAACGCTAGACAAACTATTTGACCACAGATGGCAGCACTTGTAAGTTTATTTGTCAAAATTTTACAGACGGACAACAGTGATCCTATAATGGTTCCTTTTCTCCTTTTAAGGAACGGAACCCTAACATTAATTTTTAAGTTCAAATATTTAGAAAAAGAACCTAATTTAAGAAAATAAATAAATAATGGGAATAATAATGCATTAACATCGGCCCCATCTGGTCCTAATCAAATTTGGGTATAACTGACAGA
Organism: Falcaria lacertinaria; assembly: GCA_951449985.1. Classification (NCBI taxonomy): domain Eukaryota; kingdom Metazoa; phylum Arthropoda; class Insecta; order Lepidoptera; family Drepanidae; genus Falcaria; species Falcaria lacertinaria. Next base: position 2,892,649 of record OX602111.1, read on the forward strand.
CTCCTTTTTGTAAATGAATACATATCAAATAACATAATTTATTTAATTAGATGAGCAAAACGATGAATGGCTAATAATCCAAAGAAGAAAAATAAACATCAAAATTTGTATAAATGTTGTCCACTGCATAACCTATTTCAGAGAGCAAGTTAATTAGACCCTTGGTATAATGACAAACATCATATTAGATCCTTCACACAACAAACACTCGTCACATAATTCTGATGTTATTCACAAAGGGCGTGGGCAAGCATCCCCGGGTGTCATATTTTGAATATATCTCATTTTCAAAAGAAAATTCAGGGTAATCTTTGAAATAGGAATATTTTCTTCCGGGTTTGTGTGCTTGGATTATGCACAAAGGTTTGTAAGGACGTCACAGAGAGTTCGAGGAATGTAATAAAACTACGCTGTTTTATCACAAACGGTACTTTTGTCACTTTTTAATTTATATTATAAATATAGAATTAGATCGGATAATTTATAGAAGTAGGTATAATTTATGAACTGTACGCAATGTTTGATTTTTTTTATTTTGAATAAAGTTGTTAAATTCTTTTGGTTTATTTTTTTTTGGTTGGCACGCATAACGCTCATGCTCGTGATAAAGTGTCAGAAAAACTTTTTTTAATTCCATAGTTTATTTCTAAACCGTGCTACCCGTGCTATTCTTTAATACCAAGTCAATCCACTTGTCTTATTTGCCAATAAGACGAGTTGGATGAAGACATCAAAAATGTTCCCGTTTTATTATTGTGAAGGATCGAGGCGAAAACGCTGGCAATATGTTTGTCTCTTGCTAATAAGACAGTTGAAGGACAGACAGGAATGTCGTATCAATTTTACGACAGATTTCCGATGTATTTAATAAACATAAAAAATGATACATCGTGTTTTATTGCGGAAATAGATAGCTTAGTACATATAATTTGAAAAACAAATTTAAATGATAAAAATCTGGAACTTTGCAATTACAAAAAGACCACAGAAATTCCTGGAGATCATTCAGTTAGATAAAATGCAACTCCACACGCTTGGATACTTGTTATAAAATCGTGATGCGCTTGTGTCCGTGCTAATATGAATACAAATACATGATAAATTATACTTTAATTTTTAACCAGTAATTCGAGCTCATAAATCAACATCAAAAGTCAATCCAAACATCATACATAAATTAATGATTAGAGCGATGATCCCTTGAATTCCTTTCGTAGGCTTTCGTCCGTAGAGATTATAATAAGGAAGCGACTTTCAATCAAAGCTGTGGTTCGCCTGGAATACGTTTAATAGCACAATACAGTCGCGAACACAATATTAAGAAACAAATAAATATTTAAATAGGAAGGAAATTGTAAGAAGTTTTAAATTGTTATTATTTTGTAGATAGTTATTCATTTTGTTTTCAATTGCGTCATGTATTATATTCTATTTTTATATTATTAACGGTTGAATCATTTTAATTATTATTTTATTTATGTTTAGCCCCATGTTTATTCCCAATTTATAAAAGAAATACAAATTCAACGATTATTTTGATTTATTTGGTTATTATATTAGGTCCTTACATATGAAATTGGCGTTTTGTATGGGAGGAACAAAAAGTCGAATATTTTTTAATATAATATATTTAATTAATCAAAGTATGAACCATTATTTTCTATGCACTTTTGCCATCTCATAGGTAGTTCATTGATCCCTTTACTAAAAAAACCAGTCGGACGGGAATCAATAAAATCTTTGAAGGCGATTTGGACTGCCCCATCGGAGTTGAATTTTTTCCCTTGCAAGAAGTTATCCAAATTTCGAAAAAAATGGTAATCTGTTGGAGCAAGGTCCGGGGAGTACGGAGGATGTCTTAGACTTTCCAATTGAAGCTCTTCTAATTTAGTAGCCGTCTGTAGCGCAGTGTGTGGTCTAGCGTTGTCGTGAAGCAGCAGTGGCGTGGAGCGATTGACCAGCCTAGGTTGTTTAGCCGCTAGCTTTTCCATCATGGTTTGCAATTCCTGACAATAGACATCATCCGTAATAGTCTGGCCAGATTTGAAAAAACTGTAATGAACAATACCGGCACTAGTCCACCAAACGCTTACAAGTAACTTTTTTGGGGTTAATTTTCGCTTGGGGCAGGATTTGGCTGGCTGGCCAGGATCTAACCATTGCGCTGAGCGCTTCCGATTATCGTAAAGAACCCATTTTTCATCACAGGTAATGATTCGGTTTAAAATACCTTCATTATTGTGCCGGTTTAGTAATGTAACGCAGCAGTCGACGCGCGTTTGCCGGTTTGTTTCAGTCAATTCGTGAGGTGCCCACCTTTCAAGCTTTTTAATCTTCCCAATTTGCTTCAAGTGAATTAAAACAGTTTTATCACTAACATTGCAGCCTGCAGCTAACTCGGACGTGGTTTGCGATGGATCCGCTTCCACAATAGCCTTCAACTCTTCATTATCAACTTGAGTCTCAGGCCGTCCACGGGGCTTGTTCTGCAGGTCGAAATTTCCAGAACGAAAACGTTGGAACCAAAAACGAACTGTGTTTTCTTTTGCAACACGACCGCCATACACATCATTCACCCTTCGAGTTGTTTCCGCAGCACTAGTGCCACGGCGGAACTCGTACTCGTAAATAATGCGATATTTAAGGTTTTCCATTTTGTAAAATGAGTGACGCAAACAGAAAAAAACAGAAGAAAAAAAACAAATGAATGACGATCATTTCATCAATTTGAATTTGGAATTCCTTACCAAAGAGGAGAAATTCGTGATTAAAGTGGCCAGTACGAAAAACGCCAATTTCATATGTAAGGACCTAATATTTAAAAAAAATACGTGTATTTTTTGTTAAATTTTTTTTTATTAAAAATTACATTATTTTTATCGTTTGTATTATTCCTAAAATTATTTGATTTATTATATATTTGGTAATGCAATAATAAAAACAGAGGGCGGTAGCTATCAAAACAAATCCTTTAGATTTAGATGTATCATTTTACCCTCAAACAGAGTAAATAAAAAACAGTAAGTGAAGTCACATGATCGTTGCTGCCTCCTCGCTATGTAAACTCGGCTAATTAACGTTAACTGATTGCTCGGAAATTCGTATGGCGGAGGTTAATCTCTGTTGGAGCTTGTTTTTGGAAGCACCAATTTATAGCACACAATTTTAATAGATTTTATGGAATATAGATGATAATTGACACGTTCAATTCGAAATATATAAATAATATCGCTGTAATGAAGCAATATTAAAAGTCTCAGCCTAAGCCTTTCTATTCATACTGTGTGTCGCAGTATGAATAGAAAATTGTTTTGTAATTATTACCCGAATATATTTTATAAAAATATTTGAATTTTACTTTAAGTTTCATTTAAAATTTTCTTCGCATCTGTACAATCTTAAGCTCTGGCATCCAGGTACAGGCGAGGACTAAAATCAGTTTTGCAGATTTGCCTCAGCCAACAATCGCATTTTCATTTTGTCTCAAAACAGATGCCTCGCCGACAAAATTGATTTGCCTGGTAAATATTTTCTATAGGTAATTGGTGTTGACCGATATAGGAAAAATAATTATGTATTCGCAGTTTTCAATTTTCTTTGCGTCTCTTGTAATAGGACAAACATCTAGATTAAGTATCGGACACGCAAAAGATTGTCAGATCGTTGTCTGAGACATTTCAATTTGGTAGGATATTGGGAAAATTTTCTGGTTAATTGGTTTTGTTGGGAAAACGGCAGTGGCGATAAATGCTTTAGAATTCAGATTCAATGAAAATCTCTGTACTTGAGAACAATTTAATCGAAGATGAACACACGTGAGTCGAAAACACGTGACCCCAAAGTGAAGCTCCGGTGTATTCTATACCCCACAACATCCAGGCGCACTCTGTCGCACCAAAACTTCCCAGCCACGGAATGAGGCGCCGATTGATACCTTCTATGATATCCATGCGCCCTAGTACTCGGCCGCATATAGAATACGTGATACTGAGTGAATCTCCGGTTTGTACCTTCTCATATCCCAGGGGCCCTAGTCCTCTGCCTCGGCCCGTACTAGTTTATATCTGCTTCTACATCCAGATGCCCTAGTACTTTGCTACATGGAAAAACGTGAGGCAAAATTTTTTTGCTATTAGCTTTGTGATGTGTTATCGAATGAAATAACAAAAATATAGTTGGAAATATTGCTATTTAGTTAAGGTATTTATTAAGAAAAGTTTTAACTAAAACGATAACAAATTTATTAAATACTTAATTTATAACAATAACAAACAGAATATACAAGATACACTTGGACCCTCTTTATTATTAGACAGTTCATTAATAGGACTTTATTATCATCGTATTAACTTTGTTATTCCAGTAGCCAGTTTGTTGCTTCTAGTTTTATAGGGGTCGCAGATGTCCTTCTAATAAGTGAGAATGTTACTCGACTTAATAAATAGAACCCTCTGTTGTAAATTACTCAATAATTTTGCGTGAGTTTGGACTAGGACTAGGACTGGAGCATTTTGTACGTAAAATAAAACTAAGAAAATCGTCTTCGCACTTACTCCCAGATATTGCTGGGTTCACCCCTATTTAACCCTAGTTTGTAAGACTTTGTAGATATAGATTATATCATGTAGAGATTTATTAGATGAAGATTTTAATCACCAACCCCGAGGTGAACGCGCTCTTGGAAGCACTCGTCACCGTTTTAAAAAGTGGTGTTGAAATTATAAATGACATAAAAAATTATTAAAAAAAAACCTATGTGTCTGGATATATTTGAAAATTAAAAGTTATATTGTAGGGTATTTCATAATAAGCAACGTACATTTTAGATAATTGTTTGATTTATGTTAAACAATTTGTTCTTAAAAAAACACATTTAGGTGTTCTTTTCTTAGAAATTACACTAAAAAGGCACAATTTACATGTAAATATGAGTGCGTGGGATGTCTTGAGATTCGCGTGCCTTGATATATGAATGATGATAACTCACTGTCTTTATGTTTGGCCAGGCTACCGTCCCCAGCCGTGATGTATGGAAATCTTTTTTTTTAAAGCTTAGACGTTTATGACTTTTGTTGATTTATGATTGTTTTTCTAGTCGATATCACTTTCAAGCCATATCAGAAGGAACTTCAGGCGTAGGAGGTAATAACTTACATAATTTACTTTGTGAGGTATTTGACTGCAGGTGCCTTATCGTTCGCGAATACAATAACAGTTTAAAATATACAAATAATTCATATGTACACTCGTTAATAATGAGGTTATTCAAACGCACCGTTTGCACAAGATAACTATCCACGTACGCCAAATAATATTTTACATTGTGTTACTTGAAAGGAAACACATAAAATAAAAGGATTTTTTATTTTATTTTAGTAACTATATCAATCTAACGTAAAAATCTGAACTTATCATAATAAAAACTTAAAATATACTTAACTAAAATTAATAAATAAAACTATTAATAGCTACTAATGTACGAAACTTAATTTTCTACACGTAAAATAAATGTGAAAACCCAAACCACCGCCACTGGGAAGTGTGCCAAGGAACTATATCAAAATTGTATGAGTATTTTTTATATATGTCACACAAATATATTGTTGCTATATCGTATAGTCTTGACATTTGCATGTAAGATTTATTATATACTAGTCTATAGCAATATTTAAAAGAGAATTCGGATTTTTAGATCTATAGAACCAATTCATAAAATCTTTCCTAATTTTATTAAGCCACTCTCAATCAAGAATTGTTTATTTAGTTTAGGCCCTAATAAAGTCGCTAAAGTTTGGAAAAATCATCCTGAAAAGAACCGGCAAGAAGAAAAGAAACTCTGAGCTCTGTTTTTTTCATATTATAATCAAGATGGAAGAACATCCCGTATACATATGCCATACATATGGCACTATCCCGAAGTAACATATATTTTGTCATAAGGCTAAGCAAAGCCTAAAAAGTACCAATCATTAATTTTATCCAGCTTTATGTATACCTAACGTCTAATAAGAGCATAGATGATATGTTTTTTTCTACATCCTCGTAGTTCTTACCTCAGAAATCAGGCTTTTAGTTAAGCGACAAATGCGTGAAAAGCATTAACCTCTTAAATTACATGTCAGAAGGAGCTAAAAGCAGGTGCTTTAATGTCGTGAACACTAATCTTGAAACGGCTTAATGGACCATGGGACATTTGTTGAAACATCCTTATAAGTAGAAAAAATGTATGGTAAAGGTACACAAGTTTCGTAGCACTGCATTTTACCTTATTTGTAAATTTCTTCCTATAAGGAGGCTTGTGGCTAGTAAGAGTTATGGGTATTTTATTGAGCAACTAGTGACCCGCCCTGGTTTCGCACAGGTAGCAGACCATGTAGGGCTACATGTTTTACTTAGTTGAATCCGCGCGGGATGATTATTTCCGCCATGTTCAACAATTATCGTCATATGTCAGGCAATGTACACAAAAGTTTAATGAATAATTATTATACCTTAACAAGCATAATAAAGTTTTAGTTGTTCGTATTCTGACAGACTCGGTGAGCGCTTTGTTTTATAATATGTACGTATTGATCTATATTTATATGTCAGGAGGTTGGTTAGAATAGGCACATAATCAATATACCAGCGAACTTTAGGTTTCAGATTTTTCATACTAATACGAGTAGCTTACAATTTGTATGGAAAACGTGAAAATAATCGTTATATTAAAATTTTCACTGTCGTATGTATTTTTATACAATTAAGGTGGAAGACAAGCATACGGCCCGACTGATGGTAAACGGTCATCGTAGGTTATGGGCCGTCGATACTAGGCAAGTAACAAAAATGTTATTGGTTTGTTCACATTCTATAGATCGCATTGCAATTCGATTATAAATAGTTATTCCACTCAAACGAAAACGAGATAAATTGATATGTGCTTACTTCCTTACCTATTAAAAACGATTTACTACAAGAACGTACTATCAGCACTAATAGCTGAGAGTATCTTTTCTAGCACTTCTCACAATCTGTTATCGCTCTCAGCATTGTAACGGGGTGATTTTTACCTCGATCAAGCGGTTAAAGGGTATCCTACGTGCCATATCTCACATCTGTTCTAGCCTTCCCCGAAATTGCTTATTATTAGATTCTATTGGTCTGTCGTCTGCGATATATGCTTAATGTCTCCTGCAGAGCGGCTGAAACTTAATTTGATAATGAAAATCAATCCATCCATACTAATATTAATAAAATGCGAATGTAACTCTGTTTGTTTGTTTGCTACGACGACTAAACGGCTGAACGGATCGTAATGAAATTTGGCTATGAGTTAGATTATAAACTGAAGGAGAAGGACATAGGCTATCTTTATCTAGAACCACGCGGCCGAAGCCGCGGGAAAAGGCTTGTATTTTATATCGACACCAAGGACTGAATTTGATTACGCTGTCGGCGGCATTGGTAAGTAAGTCCGATAGGTATCGCAAATTCGATTCCCGCCAGTGCAAATAATGTTTATGATGATGAGTTTGTTGAGTATTTGTGCTTGCTTTGAGTCGGGGCGTGGGATAGTATGTATAAGTATGGAAATAGATAACATGTTTTATGCTTTATTTCACTTTTGTTCACTTATCTGGTATTATACGGGTATATTGCAAGCTTTAGTTTCGGACATTCTTTCAGCGCGCGGTGTTAATGTTATTTTGAGTATGGGGGCTTTCGGGTCCGCGGTCCCAAAAGGCCCCTTGGATTTAATTAATATTTTTGAAGGGAAATCTGGACCACGCCCATGGTTTTTACTTCTTAGTTTTTAAGGGGATATACATCCCATTACGCCCTGGCTCTCAAAATCATAACATTTGGTTGAGTGCCTACCCCAACTAGCAATATTTCCGAAACAAAGCATGGCACATGGCACGCTCAAAGAAACATCAAAGAGTATAAAAAAATCCTGGACTTCTATTATTTCAGAATTCACGGACGCTTGTGAGCAATAAGGGTCGGTCATTTTAGGGTCGGCAACGCACGAGTGATACCCCTGGTGCTGCAAGCGTCCATAGGCTGCGGTAACCGCTTACCATCAGGCGGGCCGTATGCTTGTTTGCCACCTTAGTATAAAAAAATAATGAAAGAACGTGACGTAATTTTACGTGAACTAATTCTCAGCTGTAGATGAAAATGTCATTGAACTATCTGCTTTTGAAATAAACAAACAAGTAGGTAAATTATTGCGTTAGATTCGTTTGATATCGTTCACAGAAATGTGTAAAGTGTATTGCCCCTTTACTCTTGCGCAATCTGATTGCCAGTGTAGGCTTTAAAATTATACTTTGTAAGTCGTGTTAGTCTACAGTTGTATGTTTCAGGTATAGATATTTAGATGTGTTTTCTATAAATATCCTTAGGTTAAATTTAGTGGCAATTATAACAGCTGGATAGAAGTGCAATTTCTTCCAAACAAAAATTACCTTTCGAATCCAGCGATAGATAATAATAATAATCTATGGACATTATCACACAGCGCCATCTGGTCCCAAACTAAGCAAAGCTTGTACTATGGGAACCAGTAGCTGATATAAAACTTACATACTTTTTTTTTTGTAAATACATACTTATAATACATACCAAACAGCCAGACGCAAGGCAAACATGTTTGTCACATAAATGTTTGCCCCGGCGGGAATCGAACCCGCGACCTCTAGCGTTACGCTAGAGGTCGCGGTCAGCGGCGCAGTCAGGTGTACTAACCACTAGACCAGCGGTCTCGTCAGATACTGAAGACTTGAAGGTTATAATTTATTTCGATACATTTAGAACCATTTTGCGGCCTTCTGAGGACTTTACGTGACATTATTTTACTCCCATTATGAAATAACCTACTTATATTATAACTGGGTAATTAATTAAATGATTCGAAATAAAAAATCGATTACGTTGTTACTTATAAGTCAATTCATTTGTGTGTTTTTTTACCGAATAATTCGTTATTCGTATCTACGCTTTGTTTTTTACCCGTATCACCAATGTGATCACGTTTCAGACTACCGGGATTCCATTTCGTATTTCAGGGCAAAATAAAGTATGAGACGTGATTCCCCATGCAATGGGGGACATAAAAGCACTTCTTTTCAGCTTCCCTGTTGTGGTAATACAAAAAATATACTAGTTTGGTAACTCCAGAATTTTTCTACCTGGAATATTGTGTATTTTCGAGGTTCTTGTTTTCATGTCATTTTCAGAATGCTTTATGCGCTTAGGCAATATGAAGCGCCAAGGAATGAAGCAGGTATATACGTATGATTTTTAGGGTTACGTACTTGTGGGTAACCAACGGACCCCTATTACTAAAATTCCGCTGTCCGTCCGTCTGTCTGTCAGCAGGCTGTGTCTCATAATCCGTAATAGATAGAAAGTTGAAATTTTCACAGAATATGTATTTTGCTGCATATAACAAAGAATAATAAAAAAGGCAATAGCAGTGCCTAGGGATCGAACCGCAAAGTTAAGCTTGTCATTTAAGTATGTGTGTTTTAGCACGGAACCCTCGAGTGTGCGAGTCCAACTCGCTTTAGGCCGATATTTTAGGGCTCATGTTATTGCTATTGCGTGCAATTAAATTAAGTGTATGGTATTTTCGACGCACAATACTGGTAGATTTGATTGTTCTCGACAAGTACGAGCTGTAAAGTTACTAAGCTTTTCTTAAAAATATTTTAAAAGTTATCCGTTTTTTTAATATACTTTTAATAAGCTTAAATTGAATACTCGAGATTTATTTAATAAAAGTATACGTTAAATATAATTAGATAGTTCTTTAATTATAATACCAACCTTCAGAAATATTCTCAACGCTTACTTACGAAGGAACCTAAAATTAACTTTTACCTACATCCAGAAGGAAAAACAGTCACGAGTTGTTCAAACAAAACCAGTTGACTGAATACAGCGTACCTTTTTGAATATTTTTATGTACAATATTATAATTTATGAACGAAGAATTTCTAATGTACCGTGTTCATTTAAACGTAATTGACTGAATAAAGGTTTCATTTGTCTTTCCTTGATGATCAACTAAAATTTCTAAGCGTTGATTGTAACGGTCATTATTTAGGTATTCACGTATTAAAACGTATATTCAAGGAAGACAAAATCACTGTTTTCTAACAACTTATTTTCATGAACAATAAATCATCGATTATAATCGTAAGCCTAACAGGAATCGATTTACAAGTACACCCAATCCAATAGCTACTTTCTTATTACTAGCAAAACTGCGAAATACAATAACAATATAAACAATATACTGATATAATAAATAAACGGAACAGTACAGTGGATCATAGCTGATTGCAAGAAGAGGGAAATATAACAGAAAGACGCTAACCCTGGTGTGAAAATGCTTCATTAAGACAAGCCGAAGAAATACTACGGGCGAAAATAAAAACGCAACGATGTGCTCTTTTGTAAAGTCTCGGGTGATGCTCCAAACTTATCTTCTCATTAAATGAATGTGCAAAGTGTGTTCCTATTGTTTACGATTTTGACTTGAGGAAATCTCTAATTATTTGGCTAATTTCTTCTAATTCGACTTATTTATATGTTAATGGCATTAAGAATATGGAGTCCGTTTTAAAGCCGAGTCTTTTACAAAAATAGAAAATTACGTGGAAGAAGATTTTTTCACACCAATTAGCTGTGTTTGTTTTTAATTTTAAACTGGTTTCACTAAACTTAAAGGCTTATGATACTAAATTTCAGGTTTTCAAATTATATTTTTTGTTAACTGATTAATATTGTCACGACTTAATTAATTAAATAAATATTAGTAAAATGAATCAATTTCTCAATATATTTAAAACATGAATATCTTGCCCACTGGCATTTAATTCTTAGAATATAATACCTACTTATAAATAGTGGAATGTTTCCAATCGGTCGAAACTGTATCAGTTAAACACGATCTTTGAAAAACTAACCGAGCTTTACCAAAAAGCCACAGATTATATCTATGTCTATCTCGAAAGGGACTCGGCGGAGTCGGCGTGATGTGTAATATGAATGTATTAAGAATTACTTAAAACTTTACTTAATATATTTTGACCTCAATACTTTTCCAACAAAAACACGGATCAATCTTCGCAAAACTAACCGAGTATTCGCCAAAGTCTACAAAATATCACATGTTACAAATACACACTTTAGATAATATTAGTCATAACAGAGAAGTATTTACGTTCCGTCATGTGACTTACTTACGTATAAATTAACGCAGATTATAATTTTTATATCATATCTGCTTACACAAAAGGCAACCGTTACTGATATGACTGATCTTTTAACATAAAGCTTAGACCACTGAACGGATTTCGCTGAAATTTGGCACGCAGATAGTTATTATGTCGTAGGCATCAGCTAAGAAAAGTTTTTCCAAAACTCACACCCTAAGGGGATGAAGCGGGAGTCCAAAGTGAGTATGTATACGTTTCATTCGAAACTTCACATAAACACTTCTGTAAATATAAAAGTAAATACGTGTTTCACGCTCTTTCGAAATTCAATTCCTATAAATTTAATGGTTTTAATAAGTCGTTTCAGGGTCGACTGTATGGTAGAATGTGATGTAAGCAAAAAAAAAACAAAACTCATGTACTAAATGCATAGGCCATTCCGTACATTTAACATTCTAACCCTACAAAAGTTAACACTACATTAAATTTAGCGTGTACACAGATCGATACCCACGGAGGTGCGAGCCGATGAATATTTATATCCGTAACCTTAACGCTCGGTGGGTTATTAATTACGATGTGCCCTACGACGGGTTAATAATCCACCAATCCTGGGTTAATTTATACTAGACGACCTAGGTTCTAAACATCGTTCTATTTTCAAAAAATTCGCGATATAAGCACATTATAAGTGCATACAAAGTCTGAACCCTGATTTTGGTGCAAATCTACGTTAGCCTAAATTACGCCAATTTCAGATTAGTGCTATCAAAATCAAACCAAATCCTGTCAAGATGACGAATATTGTTAGTTTACCTCTAAGTTTAATTAATCGTATATTGATATTATTTGTTATATATACCTGTCGTATGTTATATATACATTCTAGTATTTATTGTATTGCTATTCACTTGTTTTCGCTTGCAAAGATGGGCGTATTAAGGTTGCTTAACTTCAAATATTTGTATGAAACACACGTTCCGCGTTCGTTCGCCCAAATAATATGAAAGTTGCATGAAATAAGACGTGGGTGAAATTTAGTATCAAGTCAATATTAGCTGAACGCATTTTGTGTGACAGACATCAAACAGTTTCATATATCCATTTCTCGTGACATGCACTGTCAAAAAAGACTATTATTTATTCTGTGACACATGTTATAACTTTTTGTTTCGAGTTTATTATACTTTACTTTGTTTACGTAGAAAAGACACGAATTTGTGTTTATACATTATTTTAGTTTCCACTCTAAATAAATGTTGTTTTCAATAGCGTTATTGATCATTGATTGACCATCAGGCGGGCGGCCATATGCTTGCTGGCCACCTAAGTGGTATAAAAAAAGACCTATATATTTTAGTTCTTATTGTTCGCGAGGGACGAAGTATCCCATAATTAGACAACATAAATTAGACAACATCTAATATATAACTCTCGTGTCACAGTTTTCGTTGCCATACTCCTCCGAAACGGCTTGACCGATTTTGATGACATTTTTTGTGCTTATCCGGTATCTATGAGAATCGGCCAACATCTATTTTTCATCCACCTAAATGTTAGGGGTAGTCCACCCCTAAATTTTATTTTTTATTTTTTAGACCGATTTCAAAAATTCTTTCACCGTTATAAAGCTACATCATCACTGAGTAACATAGGCTATATATTATACTAGCTTCCCGCCCCGGCTTCGCTCGGGTAGACAAAATATTTGAATGTCTATAGGCTCCGAAACTACTGGACCGATTTCAAAAATTCTTTCACCGTTAGAAAGCTACACTATTACTGATTAACATAGGCTACCTGCCCGCCCCGGCTTTGCACGGGTAGACAAAATATTTAATATAAAAGTCTACCCGTGCGAAGCCGGGGCGGGCCGCTAGTATAATTATAAAAACATATTTTTGACATAAAATGTGTGGCAAATAATGTAATTGAAGCAAGCCGCCCAGAACCTGCCTGGACCGCCCACTGTGGCTTTGCACACGTGATTAACTGTTTTATTAATATCCACCGGACGTGGAAGTAAAGCTTTCGCTTGATATCACTTCGCCAGCGAGATGATCGCAGGTAATCCACTTTCCAAACCAGATAGTTACAGGTTTTCAAGATAATAATCTTGTTAAGTAGTGCTCATCGATTCTGAAATTTATTTTAGTAGGTCTGGCGAAATTAAAACGATAGTTGAATCTGCATATGTGTAAAAAAAATGGAAATTAAAATGTGAATACGTATAGTAAGATAATTTTTAAAAAGCTTATCGTTTAACATGAAATTCGAATGAAACTTAACAAATAAATTAGTCTTGAGAGATGTAATGTCAATGTCAATTGTAATTTACCATGTTTTATTTTAGTTTTATCGCCATTCTCTATCTTGTTCATTTTCCAATGATGTAAAATCGGTTAAAGGGATTTGAATTAAAGTCGGCACACAATTGACCACGACATTATCTAATTTAATCAAGAAAAAACATAAGGCGCCTACAGGATTTTAAAATGGAGAGATTTATTTTGTCCCCAAAATACATGAAAAAGGTCGCGCGCAAAAGCTAGCCACATATAAATTGCATTATCTTCCCAAATCTCTTATTAAAGAAGTATTACATAAATGCGGCTTTAATGTTAATATCGATAAAAGAGACCAGAAACTTTTAACAAGATTTAGCCTGGAGGATTCTACTTTATGCACTTTTAAAAACATCTGGGGACCAATGGTAGTCCGGATACAGCCAGTACACAAATTAATCCCTATAGGTCACGGCTTTATAAAAAGTTTCACTTGATAGCCGAGGAGAATACAATATAAGGGCGTTACGGTGACTTCGAGGCGTAATGTTTAAGTGCTCTCTAAGTTTTCAATCTGGATAATTTTATTTATATTTTCGTGATTGTAATTTTTTCTAATAAGATCAATTTGTATTTTTTATTATTTACTATTCATAAATGCGCTTAAAAAAGATTTGAAATAAGATTAAATTAAAGATGATATTTGAGATACACACATACATCTCGCCACGTGCCTCACAGGGTAGGCAGAGTTTCACTCTTGACATACATATACACCTCTGTTGCTGCTTTACATTCATCAATCTTTTCATACATTTTTATTCTTTACCTTACCATCCTTGAGTACTTTGATAATTTGATCTTAAAAGTTGGACCTTGGCTTTCCACGGATTCTATTGATTAGACATCTATATTTATAATAAAAAAAAATATCCTTAGCTGAAAATATGCTGGAAAACAGTGGACGTAAATAAAGATTATTATTTAATTGATGCTATATTTGAAAAAGTTTCTTATAATGAAAAAACCCCTTCCAGACAAGTTTGTAATAAATTGCAATCATACTTCAAGGGTAATTATTTCACTTGCATTGAGACTGAGAAGTATAATCCATACTAATGAAAGTCAGATATCGTTTCGGACGTAGCATATCTTTGCAACGATAGTTTCTTGGCACAATACATTCTAGAAGAAATTCTTAAACATTTCAACCCGTTTCATTCAAATCTTGTTATATTATATTGTTACTTCATGGAAACTTCAAATTTTCAATGTTTCCATTTTCACATTCGCTAGACAAGTGCCTGAAATAAAAATCGATGTGATTCATAGAACATTTTCTGACGACCAATACGCAATCACGATAGCAATTTTTTTTTATTATTGTTTATATTAATACCTCAAATAGGTAATTGGAATAATTATTATATTAATTTCTAATGTAATAGAAACAAAAGAGGTGTGCAAGTCAAGAGTGAAATGGCACTCTATAATCCCTACCCCGTGAGGGACTTTGCGAGATGTATATTAATGTTACAGTTTTATCATTTAAAAGGGGAAGTCCTTATAAAATAGGCCTTGTAAATGAATCATCCTATCTTAAAGAAACACTAAAGGACTGGTGTTTATAACTGATAAATGGTCGGATTCCTGACTAATGTGTTAGTTTATGACAAATGTCAGTATATTGGTTTAAGTGTAGATATATCATCATCCTGTCGTTAACCACTAGATGGAGGGGTTCACAAGAAACAATCCGTTTATCATAACACATTACGCCGGAGCTACAGCGGCACCTCATTGATCGACGACACCGGTGATATAGTGAGTTAGTATATCTGACTGCTACGCTCGGTGTTGCAGGTTCAATTCCCGCCGGCACAAATATTTTTTTGTCTTGTGTGTGTTTCATATTTACTTATAAAAAAAGAAAAGAGACAAAAATATATTTCCACAAAGTTTAGGCATCCGTAAATATTAAGGATCATTAAAAGGGCTAGTCGTAGTAGCTAGAAGTTAGCTATGTGTTAGTTTGACACTTCAGTACCTAGTATAAAAACTAACCCTACCCGAAATAGAAAATTCCAATATAATAAAATCCCCGTAGCCCTTTGAGGTACGCAATAATTTCACGAGGACTCCAGTTTGAGAAATTATCGTCAACCAATATTACAAACGGTAGAAAAAAAACACACATGACTTGCCATTAGAAATGCTTTTTTATTTATACTGAAGTAAAACACTTTTTACTTCGCATTAATCCAGTGGGTCCGAATACATAAGTGTTCTGGAAATGAGTTCTGTTTGTTTCGAATTTTGTGCTTGCCTTTTTTGTGAAAGCTAAGCAGCGGTTGAATGTCGGTAGTAACATAGTTTGGTCGCCAAATATCCAAAGAGATCTGCATTTTATGAGATCGGGTAGGTATTAGCAGAAATATATGAAGTAATTTTGGATATTTCGTTTTGAGAAAGCCCCTAGCATGTATTTCTTTTAAAATAAACTCTATTTTACTTCTCTAGATTTATAATTTTGACTATCCAACAAAATTAAAAAATGATTCATGCGTAGATATATTATTTATCTTTTTAATATACATATTATGTTCTGAAGTATGATTTTCACTGTCAATGGTTATGAATGTCAGATGGTTGCTATCAAGTGCCGACCCCAAGAATGTTTGAAATAGAGGCAGACTATTTTAGGTATTTGCAAAAAAAAAACAATTTTGTAGAAAATTTTACACAAAATGGTAATTTTGCGAAAGGGTAATTATTGCCTACCAGGGGGACATTTTGCGAAAGGGTAATTATTGCCTACCAGGGGGACATTTTGCGAAAGAGACATTTTGCGACGCAGCCTTTTATATTTCCATTTATGTTGAAAATAAGTAAAAAGAAACTGTTCATTAACGTTCAACAGCAGTGTTATTTTTTTTAATTTATATAAACTTTTCCTATAGTTGTTCTTCACCGATATGGTCTCCAATTTATTTGATACAACCAATATTTCGTTAATGTTATACCAAAGAGGTCCTTGAAAAATAGTATGGGTAATAAATTTTGATTGGAAGATTTTATTGCGATCTTTTGTTCTATTTTTACGTATTTTACTGGAAGATCTCACTGGTTAAAAATACTCCTAACATCTTGGTAATTTACCTCTTTGAAAGTTTTATTTTCAATTGTTTATTTTTATTACAGTACACATCTCATGCGTAATTTACCACCGTCACATTCAATACCTATAAAGATAAAAGGTTTATCCCCTTTTAAACTAGGTCATTATAATAAAAACTCTAATGTAGTTTGAAAAATTGGTATAAATATTTAAATAGCAAGAATAATATGTTACGCTTGATCGTAACTTAAATTGTTTGCAAAAAAAATACTTCAAAATTTCTAGTCTGTAAATTGTTCCTCTTTCAATTTTATAATTGATTTTCATAACCAACATGGAAATACATCGCTTATTCGTATCAATGATTGTAAACGTTAATTCTAAACACTACTAAAATCACAGTTAACACGGTTACCGATACAACATAGGCACAACGAACGATGACGTTCACCTCACTACTGAACTATGCAGCTGAAAGTAAACTTTGCTTGCGTAAACACTTAAAAAAATAACCCATAACTCGTCACCAGCAAACAAAATGATCTCTCATTTGGCGACGATACGCACAAATGCATGACTTGAACAAATATTGTTTAAGAAGGTAGCACATGACTAGGGTATGTTTGTTTAACTGATAGCTCATGAATCAGTCAACTACATAAATATTTACTCTACGCCTGACAATATATCGGACTATTTTAAAACAATACAATAAAGAAGTTCGCAATCATTCTCCCAAAAACTAAGATTTTTTTACTATTTTTTACGATTCTAATACTCGCATCGTTAGTCTCAAGCATGTCGGATCAAAGTAATTTGTTAGCATTACAATTTAAATATTGACCAACTATTTTGTTAATTTTATCCATCTCCTCGCCACAATGGTGGCAAGCAAGCATACTGCCAGCTTGATGGTAAGAGGTCATCGTAGCCTATGGACGCTTGCAACACTAGGGGTATCACTCGCGCGTTGCCAACCCTAAAATAATAACACGTAACTCACGTAAGCATGTAATAACACGATTATCAGTTTTGCTTTGTCATATCTCCTTCTAAGAGTACTTTCTCAAGGGGACCAATAAATCTTACTAACCTTAAATCACGTCAACATTAATAATAAGTAATTAATCTGAGCATTTATTTTGTCTTTCATTTGTGGTTTATGCTATCAAATCATATTTATAGCTACGAGCGGTAAATTCCGTTCATTTAATGGGATGGAAAATAATTGTGTATGTATTTCTGCTAACCTTTCTCCCTTTTCTCTTGATCTATAAGTGATTATACTACTGAGATACCTTCACTCCATGTAATATTTTCTTTTATTGTTGTTCTACGTATGTTTTATCTATTTCAGGAATTGAAACTGAAATGTTTTTTTTTATAACACTAAGTTCGCACACAAGCATACGGCCCACCTGATGGTAAGTAGTCACCGTAGCCTATAGCCGCTAGCAATACCAGGGGTATCACTAACGCGTTGCCAACCCTGTTATTGATGAAGACTCACTGTGCTAGCAGCATTACTACTACCGCAGCGTATCGACGTGGAGCACTGACAACCTTACTTACCACAGAAACACAACATGAGAGTAGTGCTATTGGACTGCGGTCTTCTGTAAGGTACAATCCCCGTCGGGCGGCTCCAATTATAACGGGGAAACCCACGGGAGATCCCATTTCGCTATGACGTTCAACTGATTTTGAGTCGTGTTTTTCTTAGGCTAGTTATATCATGAGGTGCTAATACAATGATGGTATATGCATGTAAGGCTTATTTAAGAAATATTTGATAGTGAATATAAAAAAAGTTCAGCCTCAAAGCGGAACTATAAGTACTGATCGTGAACTCTTTTCATGGAGAGACTCTTTGCCCGCTTCTTCAATCAAGTTAGTAATCCTGTAGGCAAACATTTGCCGTGATCTACATGAACAGAGAGAAGCTGCGTAATAAAGTTAGAAATTATTTAATATGTTCTACCAGCCATCTAGTCTGCTGCTGTCAAATTAAGTACGTGAGTGTCTGGATGCTTTGAACATCGGAACGGATATTTGAATTAATGTTGGCACAGATATAGATAGATCTTGACCAAGATTTCAGTAAATGGTAATTGTCATCCCAGAGAACAGAAATGGGCTGGATTTTAGCATTTAACATTTTATCAGCTTTATGTAGTTAATGAGTTACTCCCGTCCCAACAGTAACAGTCCCATCACATTCGGCAAAATGTTACGGTGATATGGATATTGATACTATCGTCTTTGATGGTCGTTAAACTATTAAACAGAGCTATCGAGTTGATCAATGTTAGGATACTGAAACTAAGCTGTAGCTAATGAAGGCTGGCACCTTTCTTCACTTCGATTGTATATTAAATTTTAATAGGTATGAAAATATGAAATCGGTTTTAATATGTATGGTATTGTAATATATTTCAAAAGTCAAACGTAATTTAAACTAAAATATGCAAACCAGATATGTAAAAAGGCCCAAGCTGTACATACAGGATTAGAAAATACCCAATAATGAGCGAATGTACACGTTACTTTCGTGACCCCACCGCGCCAGAATCTAAAGCTTGACCCATCAGTGCAACGGATGCTCATCACATTGTTTGCAAATACAAAACCCGGGCACGAGTGAGTTATTCTACAAGATAAAACTGTTATAAATACTAGAGTGACACCTACCTGCGAATAGTGCGCTCGCGACGACGCGTGTGCCGCGTATTTTAATATTAATTCTGCCCAACAAACCATCGCAATTAATTAATAAATTAAAGTTACTAAAATGGCTCCGGGTGTGATCCAGAAGTCTGATACTATATTAAACAGTTCCCTTGAAGCTATTGCCAAAGCTCACGATGGGGACTTGATTAATGAGTTGATTGTACGTCCGAAGACTTGTCCTATTGACCATCTCGAGTATAGTAAGGGTTTGAACGCGGTCAAAGCTGAAGAGTTGAAGGAGGTGAAGGAGGTCAAGAAACCAGTAAGGAAGGTCATAAGACCTAAAGTGTTGAAGAACCACGAGTCGAGAGACTATTTGTACGATCGGTTGTACGACGAGCCCTGTCCAAGAGTGGTGAGATTTTTTTTTATACTTAGAATAAATTGGTATCACAACAGAGCAGTTTTACAAATTATTCTAATGGATTGAATACTTTTAGCAACAAGATAATCACAAAATTTTTACGTTTTATAAAAATCTTGATTTTTACAAGTTTTAATCGGTATAAGAAATACCGATTAAATTTGGTGAAGTGTAAATGTTAGAATTAAGATATCATTCAATAGCCCAAGTTATCAATTTAATAAAAGTAAAGAAATTGCCATCAGACACAAACAAAACACAATTTTATTGAAACAAAGAGCGATATTAGCTAACGTTAACGAACACAGTGATTACAAATGATCTTCATATTTGCAGAAAAACCAAGCACGCGCCCACTAAGCAAACAATATTCTTGATAAAACTATCGTTTCTGGATAAGCCATTTCATTTATTACTTAAAAAATATTAATTGATTATTATTCTATTAATTGAATATTTTACTCTTAGTTACATAAGTATTAAGTATTTTTAACAACAAACTTCAGTACTGTTTGAAGACAATTTTCTTTATAAAACAAACTTGTACGTATAATCAATACATCCGTGTTCTTCTAGTAAAAAAAAGTACTTACATCTTGTATACTCTAAAATAGGACTCGACTGTATCGCAGGGGGATATTATGTCTAGCTAACTTATGATTTTCTTGAGAGTGCATAAAATGTGTTCAGTTGTACGTTCAATACTTTATCATTATAGCCAATAAGATTGTTTTATTCCCCAAATGTCATATCCAGTATTCTACCTTCCACCTATAGCGATGCTCAATATGTAT
This sequence comes from Falcaria lacertinaria, assembly GCA_951449985.1. Lineage (NCBI taxonomy): Eukaryota > Metazoa > Arthropoda > Insecta > Lepidoptera > Drepanidae > Falcaria > Falcaria lacertinaria. The sequence goes on from OX602111.1 coordinate 2,913,153, forward strand.
CAACACTGATATCACTTGCCGTTTCTGATTTTATGGCTCACCGATACTGGGCGTTCCAAACATTAAACTGTATCCACATATTATCTGAATATCTGTGCAATATTAACTCTATACAATCAGTTCTAGAGTTCATAGTCGCATTACAACGTTAAGACTACGTAGGTCTTTTTAGAACTGACGTAGGTGAAGAACAAACACCATTATAGTAATGACGAATTTTCACGGCCCATTATATTTATGTTTTAAAACGTTGCAAGTAAATAGTACGACAGTCATAATTCACACTCTTTTCTGTCAGTAAGTAGCGTTAAGCTTGGGTTGGAGATAATGCTAGACACCTGTTATCATGGTGCAGCCATGGGACAGGGGATTTGGCCACATAACATAGGATTCCAGTTACGGAAGAAATATTACTACTTTATGCGTCTTGTGTTTTTAAGTTGTTTGAGTATCTGAAATGTAAAGTTAGAATCGTTAATTAAATTGTTATTACATGTAAAACTATATGATACGCGTCTTTTGCAAGAAACCAGCTGAAAGTTGTACCACTAATAGTGCCAATGTTCTGACCTACCACCAACCAGTAGCGTAAACTGTAGCTAGTGTAGTGTAGGTATAAGAAGCGTAGCGAAATAAATCCTAGGTCTGTGGTAGGTATAAATAGATAAGAGAGTGCAATTTTGGAACAGTATACTGAAATCGCTTGACTGTTTTTGACGCGAAATGTCAAATTGGCATGTCACAGGCTTAACTAATTGATTATAAAAAATAACTGATTCGTGCTCTTTCTTGCTCGCACCTCGCAATCGTAATGGCATATGATAAAATATACAATACTTAGTGAGGTAAAAAAATGAGGTCTCTTTTTCTTGCATCCTTGCTTGTTACCATGAAACTATGTACAACAATCTGAAAACGACAATCCCAAGTTTTAACCAACTCTTGCATTTGCAAAAAGACGCTACACAGCATTCAACATTTTATTGAAATAAACCGTTGTGAACTTATTGTGAAAGTGCCTCGGGCACGTCGCACTTAAGTTACAGCGAACTTTCCACTGCATGTGGGGTATAAATCTCGGGTAGTGTAGTCCCGAATCGACGCTTCTAATGTTTATTTGTACCTCTCCACTAGCTTAATGGTGGCAGTTATGTGTCTGAGATAACAATTTTGTGTTTCCAAACTGGCGACGACCCTAAGTTTGCAATTATTTAAGATTATAATTATGTAAGCAGCTTTTTCTCGTGAACCCGTCCAAGTAGTAGTAGGATAATAAACTAATTTCAAGGAACCAGGTTTCCGGGATAAAAACGTACCCTATGCTATAGCATAGGGGGGTATACCCCCGGTTAAAACGAACATCCAAACTTTGAAACTTAAATAATTTTTATTGCTGATCATCGTTTGCAGTCTCAGATTTCCCTTCTAGAGCATTCACTAAAAAACCGACTTCAATTTAAACGCACTTCTGTGTTATTAACTCTATATAATTAAAGCTATAATAATGTAACATCGTTGCGGGGCAACAAACGCCTTGTTGCCCCGCAACGATGTTACATTAGAATTACACATAGAATTTTGTTTTCATTACGCTACGTCACGAAATGAGGAGATCCTGGCAACATAATGAGAATATAATTAGAATATGAAGTTATGTCAAGGTTTTAAGGGCGAGAAAGTATTAAGAGTATAATAATATTTATTTATATATGGTAGGTAACGCGCAATTGGGACCTTTGGTGTTGCATTTGGTCCATAACGTAACCACTTACCATCAGGTGGGCGTACGCTTGTATGCCACCATAGTCGTATAAAAAAATGCGTGCGATTTTTATAAATTTATATAAAAAAGAAATATTACTCTCTCACTAACTGACTCCTACGTATCATAGAAAGTATAAAATCTACAAACTTGTAAATTTGACAGGTAACGTTTATTATAGGGCGGAGTTTTTGGAATTCAACCCTTTAAGGGGGTGCAAAAGGGTTATGAGTTTGTATGGACAAATAAAACCGCTGACCGCTGGGCATACCTAAATATAATAAAATATATTATTTTGAGTTATAAAGAGGACATCTAAAGTTGTTGTCACTATTACTAAAATATATAAGTAAAGTTTGAAGAATTATAACATTATTTGAATACCCAAGTTTTAATTTAGTTATCTGTGTAAGAAACTTAGGGGATAGTTGAAGGCATGAAGTAAATATTGGAAAGGCTAAGCGCTTCCTTAATTAGGATTCTTTCGCAGTTGGACGGCCTCCGGACTGGCTAAGTTTTACTAGTTTTTGCCGTCAGAAATTCTTGACCCTCGAAAGACATCGATTCACAGATATAGACTTACTTGTATCTATTACAAGTAATATTGATTGGTTCATGATTATAATAAGTACTAGTTGCCATTGTGGCGTAGTGGTTGCCTAGTTTTTGCCTTTAGACGTGATTATATCGTAGCTTAGGTCAAATTTTAAGTTTTTATATACAATTTAGTTGGCAAACAAGCATACGCGTCGCTTGGTGGTTAGCGTTTACCGTAGCTTTTGGAGTGGACGCTTGCATCGCCAACTAGCGCCGTCGCTAAAGGTTTAGTCTCTAGAGAAATTCGATGATATTTCTGTTTAAAGTTATTCATCTTTACGTAATGATAATGACTTGCCCGGACTGAAGTAGGTGTAAAGGATGGCGATGGGCTCACCACCTGTCATTATTTATATTAAACCTCTTCGGTGAGAGGTGGGTGTTGAGGGATGTTACTCACATCTCTGCCTACCCGTACCTACTGAGTAGGCATGAATTTTACAGTTTTATTATACACGATTGTACTTTGAATTGAGCACGAGTATCAATAAAGACAGCAGACTTAAAGTCCATATACAGGTCTAAGCCGCATAAACGATTTCATTTTATTTCGTGAACAGTGAAGATTTCAGTATAAAGTTATTCATATATATGCTAAAGGTCAAATAAATGCTTAAAGCAAATAAAGTGAACGGTGTATTTTTCAAAACATTTTCACTTACTCTCACTTATGGGCGATAACGTCCTTTTATTTCGACGATTACACGCGAAATCACCTGTATCGCTGAATCATTCGAACGATGTCAAAGCACCATTACATTTTACGTTTGTGACAATTTTTATAGCAAATTATAACAGCTCAAAGGGTACCAAATTATTGCTGTGACAAATATAAGAGAGAACATAAAAGTTTTAACATTCCAAAACATTCCAAAACATTTCAAACCTTAAAAAAAGTGCATTAGTACAATTATGTAATATTTTAAATATTGTAAGACCTCTTGGTTTGGTAACATTTTTTTCCGAAAAATCTCTTTTTATTAAAAATATTGGTCTTCAATTTGTAGTACATTTGATATTTTGTACATACAATTGTTTCATTACGAGTAGGAACCAAAATTCAGTCATCTCATTCAATATTCGTGACACGTGGACAATGTTTACCGAACAAACCTAGCATTTACGCAATTGGCTACATTTTGCTTATGAAAATGTTTACATAATATAATGTATGTATAGATACCTCATATGTAAACTTTATAAGTACTTATATATTACGTATATACATAATATATAAATCAAATATTTTAGTTGTCAAATCAATCAAACAATAATTTGAAGCTCAATACACTGGAATATATAAATACTTATATCTCGTAAGTGTCGTCTTTGATCTAAGTCTTAACAAAAACATATTTATATACTATTTAAATGTACACAGTAATCTCTGGCATACAAAGTATTAAAACAATGTCCAATTTGTTTAATTAAACAATCCGTAAAAAGTATTTAACATTTTCCGACGGGACACTGGCCGCTACAATAGCCATTGTGAAAAATAATAGATCTGTCACACGTAATCTGCGTTCATTTGTTTTGGCGCCAACTTATAAAGGAAGTAAATTCTATAGCAGTGTAGATTGTAGACAGTTATTTATAAAATATTGGCTTAGAATGGAATGCTACGTTTGCCTGGACATATAGATCGAATGAGTGATGAAAGACCAAAAAGATATACAATGAGAATGTGAGTGTAAGAAGAAACCGTGGAAGGCCAAGGTCCAATTTTCTAGACCAAATTACCAAAGTACTCAACGATAGAAAGTTAAAAGGTGGAACCATGTAAAAACATGGAACCGGTGGGCATGCATGAAAAGATTGATGAATGTAAAAGAAGTAAAAGATGTGTGCAACTCAGACTGAAATGCCGCTCTATACTCTCCCGGTGAGGGAGTTAGGCGTGATGATATATGTATATATAGACTTAGCAAACGATTAGTTGAATAGAACAACTCAGTTGAATTTAGAATTCATTTACCAATGCATTCAGTAGTAATTCAATGTCTCGAAATTTTGTTTCAGTATTTAATATGTATGGTAATCGTCTGCTAGACTCCGCAATACTGCTACGGTGCTTTTAATCGAAAACTATACCGATAAAATAAACATTGAGCTTTCTATGCTATTCGGTTCCATATTTGTTTTATACCACTAACGTCACCAATCCGCTTTCGTGAGAAATGTGGAAAACCCAATAAGTATGGATGGGTATTTATTAGTAAAAGTTAATGAAGAATTTTCTTTTCAGTATAAATTAATAAGGATAAGTTGTTGTTTCCCGTTAAAAGCCATTGTCCAATAAATAATTGGAATTAAGATCTCCATGTAAAATATAATTTGAAATAAGTACTTGGCCAGTAAGAAAATGAAACACAATTTGCGCCTATTTTGCTAACGATTCTCTTTTGTCTTTTTTCATATGGCACTATTCTAACGATACGTATAGTCAAAGGGCATTGTTATATTGTAGCAAATATTGTAATGTTGTTACATATTTTTTATTGTTAGTATTTTTCGTTGGCGAAGTCAGCGGACAATTAATAAAATACGTAATCATTGTTCACAGCCGACACTATGCAACGAGCGATCGTGCCTTGGCAGTTTGATGGCCATCCCCGGCCGAGGGGACGTGCCCAGGGAGCAGGAAGAAGTACTTAACGATGCTAAGGACTTCCTCGGACAGTACTTCGCTTCCATACGGAGGTTTGTACTACCATGTGTTTACAAATTTAACCGAATACTGTCTACCCCAAAACAGGCGTGCGAGATTAGGGAATTGTTGTTGTAGTAACGACCACTACAAATGTATTATAATAGGTATATGTATTGGTTTTTGCTTTAAGTTTTGATGGTTTTGGCGTTAAAAGCGTTAAAATATTTCGGATCTATTTTCAATAAAACTAGAGACGGTAGACGCATACGCACATACAAGACAACCAGACAAAAGGTCAGTTACGAGTAAAGGGATGTTTAAAGGATACATATTGTAGCCACAAGGAATCATTTAACCTAGTAACACGCCAATGGTGAGAGCACTGTTCGAACGGAACTCGTCGAGAGCTTAGTATTGCCTGCAACTAAAAAAATACTACTATAACTTTTATGTTCAGCTGCTAAGCTGCTATGTTATTCTCTGAAATATTAGAGTCTGAATACCGGAGTTACTGCACTTGACTTATTGCCATATTTTTTCCAAATTGAAGCCATTTCATCGACATTGGAGTTACGTGATCGGATTTCATACGTGTATGCTTTAAATGTTCGCTGTAAAATTGAAAGATCGTAAACATTTTATACGTTTTACCTGAATTATTGTGGAGAAAATTTTGTATTTAGCATAATATTCGTATGAAACAAAAAGTTATATTATTTATTACTTATTATATCTTTTGTAAAACTTTATGCATAATACTTCTTTGTGATGGAAAAAGTTTGAGGGCCTCGGCGGTCAGAGTTTGAAATAATATCTTCATGCTGCTTCACCCATGCCACTGAGCAGATATTTATATCTATTCAGTGAGTTAGCCTTGTGTTGAAAACTTGTTAAATATATTAGAACATTCGTAGGAGACATACTAGTTGACAGATTTTTAGGGTCAGTAACCCGCGAGCGATAACCCTGGTGTTGCAAGCTTCCGTAAGCTACGGTGATCGCTTACCATCAGATGGGCATAATATAGTGGAGTACTCCTGCCATAAGATCACCAAGATCGTGAACGAAAAAAAACAGTTATCTAGCTATTATTCTGACTAGTAAACATACTATAAGACCGCTTTTAAGCAGTTAAACAGTTTCTATAGTTTTTTTTAAATTTCACCAAAATTACGACTTTTAATTGCCTTACGAAACAAACATATTTTTATGACCACAGAGCCAACACCCCAGCTCACGAGACCCGTTGGAAAGCTGTACAGGACGAGGTGGCGAAGACTGGCACTTATCAGCTCACGACCACCGAGTTGGTCTTCGGAGCCAAGCTAGCTTGGAGGAACGCGAGCAGGTGTATTGGCAGGATACAATGGTCGAAGCTTCAGGTCGGTAGTAGATTAATTAGGCACTCATAAAATGAGTAGTTTATACTGGCGTCTCTGAACGAGTAGCTTTTTAAATCCAGTGAGAACCTTTTCTTTTCCGTTCAGCCGCTTGTCCGCTTTTGAGCGCCAAACAAACAATTAGCCGAACTTTTCATATTCATCATCAGCCGTAGACGTCCACCAAAGGTCACCCCATAGATTTCAACAATGACCGATTCAATGCCGCCCGCATCCAACGCTTGCCTGCGACCTTTATCGGGTCATCGGTCCATCTAGTGGGGGCCGTGCGGCGCTGTGTTTTCCGGTGCCAAACTTTTGCATCAATTATATTAGTAGGAGGATACGATAAACGTTGGTTATGAAGGGTAGCCTCAGTAAATCCTGCACGCATATTCTTGTTGAATAGCATGTTGGGCGTTCTTTGCTCTGCACAAACCATAAGGTATATTCTATATTCTGTGTAACACACAATACGCTACATATTTTGTACCTAATCAATTTGCTCCACAAATACGTATACGAGACATCCTGTAGACAGTATTCCCATACTAACTTAACTTACTATTAATTTCAATTTATATTCCAGTCTAATCGAGCTGCATATAGTGATTTATTGCTGAGACTCTATAATATAGGTGCAGGAACTCAGTGGTTAATAATTATCGTTTGTCTGAACTACTAGGGAATCTAGCTATTGTACTAATTTTTAATTTCGTGTTTGATTGTTTGGAAGTTTCCAAAGCAACCGCTTCTAAAAGCGGAATGACTTTTTTGGTATAGGTATGTATTTTTATAGTTTTTATCTTTGAATAATATGGAATGGTGAATAATAAAAATGAGGTAATCTGAAAGTTACTTAGCTATATAAATTAAATTATTTTAAAAACATAATAAAAATCCTGTTCTTGGTTAAAAACTTATATGCTTATGATTTTACCTTGGAATTCAAGGAAAGGTTGCACATATTGTATGCTATCTATATGTGGTCCCTTTATAGTATAGCTAAAAACGAAACATTATGTTATAAAGGTTAACCCGAAGAAACGTTCCTACTACGGTCTTCAGGAAAAAATCAACTACTAGAAACCAAACGCTAAAATCAATTATACCCTAACCGCCGTTAGAAGCTGCCTTCCAAACGGGGAACTAAATGAATTTGCTGACTGTAATGGAAAAGCTCCCATTTCAGAGAACAGAAAAAACGTAGGCAATTAGCTGGTAGCATCGAGCAAAATTATTCTCCAAACCTACTATAGAATTTTCATATAGCATTTAATCGTTCTTCTGTTTTTCAAGTATTAAGTCAATATTGAATAAGAATTTGAAAATGCGCGATAAGAATTTGTGATGCTTGTTTATTTGTATAGGTACATAAAAGAACAATGGATCGTCAGTTGAAGCAATTAAGATAGGAATAGAAATCGATAAGAACCATTTTCTTAATTAAATTGCGATCAAGATTATAGATTCGATTATTGAGATAACTGATAAATTCGCTACTATCAATCGCTCTGCTATATGTATGTGAATCTAAGAGAATTAATACTTCAAAAACATAACTGTTGCAAAACTTTGCGAAATATTAAGATAAGCGAATCTTTAAAAATTAGAGGCGACATTTTTGTAGACCGCATTTACGTAGGCGTCTGAATACCTTAAATTGCTTCATTCATCCTCAATTTCTTAGGGTCTGAAGGGACTTAAGGGATTTGGCTATTACAACCTTGTGATGTTTGTGAATAGCTTTAGAGAGATTGAATGAAAAATTTTGGACCGATAGATTTTGTATAAATGCTATGTTCCAATTCAAAATTTAGAATACATCGTGTATTCTGAAAAAAATACTATGCGGCCCAGTCACTTCCGTTTAGGCTGTCGACGAACTCTGCTTGTTTTCTGCGCGATCTCAAATTTAAAATTATATGTCACATGAATCAATACATTGTTCAATCTCAATGTGTCGTCCTTTAATATCAAAACTTTATCATACAACTTGAATAGAATACAAAACTTGGCATACGCAGTAAGAAACACGTGCTTAAAAAAATACATTTTTCCTCGGCATCATTAACCTCATCTACATTAGATTCCAATTTGAATATTTACTTCTACATTTCAATAAATTATTTTGATATATTAAACAGTCTTCCATAACCTTACAATCGTTATAAAATTTTCAATGTAATTTTTCTGTGTTAGTTAGTCATCGTATCCAGAGTATACATTTTGGCAGTATCACAAATGCTAATACTCGGAACTAAACGACAAATTAAAAACGTATTGGATTGTGAAGAAAAGATTAAAATAAATAATACGGCTATAGAACAAGTAAAATCGGCTAGAAATTTAGGGCTCACTTTAGACGGTGAACAAAAATTAATACAACATGTTAATAATAAAATAAGAACAGCATACTTTAAACTAAAAACCCTTTATAAAATAAGACCATATATTAAAGAGGAGCTCCGACATCGTCTAACAGAAGCACTGGTTCTTTCACATTTCAACTTCTGCAGTGCAGTGTATGGCCCTAAGCTTAATCTTAGCTCCGAAAACGCAATTCAACGAGTACAAAACGCCTGCATAAGATTTTCATTTCAAGTGCCTAAGAGAGAATTTATTACTCCTTATCTAAATAAACTCGGTATTTTAAACATGAAGGCCAGAAGAGAGTTACAATTTGCATGCACACTTCACAGAGTTATTTATAACAAAAAGCCTGAATATCTATTAGAAAAACTGTTTTGGATTAAAAATACAACCTAAAGAAATATTCGCTCCTCCACGAGAAACCTTCTTAGGATCCCTGCTCACAGCTCTGCGCGGTACAGAGGTTGCTTCAAGTTCTCAGCAGCAAGTATATGGAATGACTTACTCCTCCTTTAAGAAATAAAATTAGTACCACCACTTTCAAGTTAAAGTATAAGACAGCTCTGCTGAAAAGACAACTTGCTGCAGAGAATTTACGACGTGCCTATGTAAAAAACCTGAAATTAAAAAACTATTTTAGTTAATAACCCGAACGCTGATTATTGAATTCAGTTATCAAACACACACACACACACACACACGCACACACACACACACACACACACACACACACACACACACACACACACACTCACTCTCTCACTCACTCACTCACACTCACACACAGAGAGAGAGAGAGAGATGAGAGCTATAAAGACTCCAAGTTAATTCATGCACATTATTTACTTACCTTATAATTTTTTAATTATATTAATTGCCTATTTTTAAGATTTTATTCATATTATTATTCCTGCTTCTTAATTACTATTTACATTTATATAATTTACGGTCGTGGCCCTCATTACAATGTTCCCACACAACATCTGAAGGGTATGGGAGTGGCTGAAAACCAGGGCTACCAGGAGTTCACATTCCGGGCAGCAGAAGCTCAGCCATGCCCCTTTGCTTTTAATTATTTCACATTAATTTAGCTATAAATTAGAATTTAGTCAGCAATATTATGTTACTTTAATGTTTAATGTATTTAAAAAGCAATAAACGTGTTTATTATTATTATTAGGTCCTTACATATGAAATTGGCGTTTTTCGTACTGGCCACTTTAATCACGAATTTCTCCTCTTTGGTAAGGAATTCCAAATTCAAATTTGTACAGCTATAGACTCATGTATTTGTGCTTCGATGATCGTCATTCATTTGTTTTTTTTCTTCTGTTTTTTTCTGTTTGCGTCACTCATTTTACAAAATGGAAAACCTTAAATATCGCATTATTTACGAGTACGAGTTCCGCCGTGGCACTAGTGCTGCGGAAACAACTCGAAGGGTGAAAGATGTGTATGGCGGTCGTGTTGCAAAAGAAAACACAGTTCGTTTTTGGTTCCAACGTTTTCGTTCTGGAAATTTCGACCTGCAGAACAAGCCCCGTGGACGGCCTGAGACTCAAGTTGATAATGAAGAGTTGAAGGCTATTGTGGAAGCGGATCCATCGCAAACCACGTCCGAGTTAGCTGCAGGCTGCAATGTTAGTGATAAAACTGTTTTAATTCACTTGAAGCAAATTGGGAAGATTAAAAAGCTTGAAAGGTGGGTACCTCACGAATTGACTGAAACAAACCGGCAAACGCGCGTCGACTGCTGCGTTACATTACTAAACCGGCACAATAATGAAGGTATTTTAAATCGAATCATTACCTGTGATGAAAAATGGGTTCTTTACGATAATCGGAAGCGCTCAGCGCAATGGTTAGATCCTGGCCAGCCAGCCAAATCCTGCCCCAAGCGAAAATTAACCCCAAAAAAGTTACTTGTAAGCGTTTGGTGGACTAGTGCCGGTATTGTTCATTACAGTTTTTTCAAATCTGGCTAGACTATTACGGCTGATGTCTATTGTCAGGAATTGCAAACCATGATGGAAAAGCTAGCGGCTAAACAACCTAGGCTGGTCAATCGCTCCACGCCACTGCTGCTTCACGACAACGCTAGACCACACACTGCGCTACAGACGGCTACTAAATTAGAAGAGCTTCAATTGGAAAGTCTAAGACATCCTCCGTACTCCCCGGACCTTGCTCCAACAGATTACCATTTTTTTCGAAATTTGGATAACTTCTTGCAAGGGAAAAAATTCAACTCCGATGGGGCAGTCCAAATCGCCTTCAAAGATTTTATTGATTCCCGTCCGACTGGTTTTTTTAGTAAAGGGATCAATGAACTACCTATGAGATGGCAAAAGTGCATAGAAAATAATGGTTCATACTTTGATTAATTAAATATATTATATTAAAAAATATTCGACTTTTTGTTCCTCCCATACAAAACGCCAATTTCATATGTAAGGACCTAATATTATCATAAAACTGAAATCGAACAAACGATCACTCCCTAAGAAATATCGAACATTTACCATATAAATGTTGTGTCTACTTTGTATGAAATATTTAATACATACAATATACAATTTCTATTAATATAACTATTACCTATTTACGTTCAGTGAATGAACTACTGCGTAGGCTATTCGTGTACCACTCGACTTGTTACGACGACAGTGAGTGATGCGCGGGATGACAAATACCGCTTAGGGATGAGCATTTGTTTGCCTGATTCCAAACGTAATGAATTAGCGCTTTGCGAAGTAGTGATATACAGACAAATACGGAGATAAGCTGCTTGTCAACAGCTTAACGACTGTGACTAGGGATTTAGTGAACATAAACTGTAATTGCACGACGACTTGATAGTTATTTTTATATCAATTAAACATTACGGCTTAGGCATAAAGGATCATATTATGTGAAATCTTCATGTACCGGTAATAAATATATTAATAACTAGCTTATACATACCCATGACTTTGTTTGTGTTGAAATAGGGTAATTATGAGCTGTAGCCCACAGTTACGTCCACAAGGATATAGGAACAAATTTGTATTTTGGACATTTGTTTTCCTAATTAAACAGTAGATACCCTATGTTTCTCCAGGTTACATGGTCCATCAGTGTACCAATTTAGAATAAAATTAATGATAGTGCAAACAATGACAAACAAACATATTTTATGACATACAATAATGATATTAGAAGGATAATATTTAAGACGCATTGTTAACGACAACAACTATGCACTTATTGCTATTGCCGATAAATTAACACTAGTCAAATATGCCTTGCAACTGACAATAGTCTTACGAACGATTCCGAATTCCACAAAATGAAAGGTAACAGTGACATGTGACGGCGTAACCTTTTAAAAGCTTTACATTCAATAGTTATAAAGTAATCGAGTATTGTCTCCAATTGGTAGAATTGGGACTAACTACTACTTTCGTTGCAGGTTTTCGATTGCCGGCAGGTGACTACGACCAGTGGCATGTTCGAGGCTCTTTGCAATCATATCAAATACAGCACTAATAAGGGAAACATAAGGTTTGTTGTCCAGTAAAATAAATCTAATATAAGACTCATAAATTATCTTTATGTTATCTTAGATTAATAATGATCATACATAAAGATGTGATTAGATGAGATGGATATATATATATATATATATATATATACATATTTGTATGGTCCTTCGTCAATTATCTACACTTATTATATTACAAAGAGGAAAGATTTGAATGTTTGCTTGTGTTGAATAGATAATCAAAGAAATAGTTTATAAAAATTACAACCATGCATTTAAAACATGCAAAGACTAAATAAGTGATTGTTCCTGTGCCATAAAGATTAATATTTACTATTTAACTTATTAACTTAACCGAAAAGTATGAGGTCACTAAACGACCCCAATTCAAAACAAAATTACCTTATTTTGTAAATAAATATGATAAAATAATCCTACCAGATCTGCAATCACGGTGTTCCCTCAACGCACAGACGGCATGCACGACTACAGAATATGGAACAGCCAACTGATCAGCTACGCAGGCTACAGACAACCAGATGGCACTGTACTCGGCGATCCTATGCACTGCGAATTTACTGAGGTAATGTTATTATGATTAATTTAACATCCCTTCGAGCGCCATTAATGAGGTCACACGTGCTTATCGCCAGTCTGGGACCTGACAACGTTAGACTTAATAGCTAATTTTGTATTCAATATAATTATTCGTATAGCTTCCAAAGCATTTATTCTAGCGCTAAACAATTTTGGTCACAAGATTTCTGGCGTCCTACAGTTCAGATCAAATAAAAAAAGTTACATGGAACTTTGCAAATAGTCAGTTTGGTCAGTAAACCAATCCTTAACATAACCGAATACTTTATCATCCATACTATACAGTAACAGTACCAGTAGACATCTTGGTAGTATAAAAATAACAAGAACGATTTAATTATTAAATACTGTCATATATAATTCGTTCGGTATTCATTTCATATTTTAATAAATGTTGGTTATATCCAGCCACTGAACATCGTTTGACTAAATGAATTTGCGTTTATTTTGATAATCAAAATTTATATCCACATGAAAAAACTTTCAATTCACGGCACTTCAAATAAATCACTTCGTATTTTGACGTATCTACGTTTCCAGTAACTGAGTTGATGACAGAGGTACGAATAGGAAATAAAAACGTTTTAAAAATACATTTAATTGGTATTTTCAAATACTGTCAGTGGCGACTTCTGTTTACCGTAGATAAAAATAAAAATGGGTTCCTATTTTCAAAACCGCAATTTAAGCACCGAGAAAAAATATATACTTACATTTTGAGTTGAACAAGTAGTAAACATTTTCATAGAAATAGCAAACGCTGAAAGTTTAAAATTTTACAGCTCTGCCTGAAACTTGGCTGGAAATCCCCTCGTACTGCTTGGGATATTCTGCCCCTCGTGCTATCTGCCAACGGCAAGGATCCGGACTACTTTGAGATCCCCAGGGAACTTATAATGGAGATCCATATGACTCATCCCATGTAAGTTAAATATTTAATATTAATTAAAATAATGCCCGGACATTATCACACAGCTCCATCTAGTCCCAAACTAAGCAAAGCTTGTATTGTATTAGTATAAGTTTTAAATCTTGTAAAATACTGTACACTAATTGCAATATAAAATATGATTTATCGAAACCAGCCAGAGAGCTGAGAGAATACTCATACACTTTTTTTTGTAAATACTTATAATACATACCAAACACCCATACGCAAGGCAAACGCATTGTGTTCAAATTAAATGTAAAAAAGGGATATGAATATGCTTTCATATGTAAAATATAACCCACTGCGCTATTCAAGAACGCACAGAAAGAACTAGGTTTAAATTTGGAACCTTCGATTAGTGTATTACTTGACATCAATAGAAACGGTTGCTTACATTACGACATCAATTATGCGGGTATTAGAAAATCTTACCTACCGGACCTGTTCTGTCGAACTTAAGTGGAATTAGGAACACACATTGATACAATTATTTTGTCCTTCAATTGAGGATAATCCAGCTTCCTACATGTTTACTTTTGTACATTGCTTTTTTTGTCTGAAATGAGTTACGCCTTTCTACAACCCGGTGTAACAGGTTACCATTGCCCACAGCAAAATTTAATGAGTTCGTCATTTAAACTCTTTACAGTCTAAATAACATTTTAGCGCGTAATCACTAATTCGCCACTGTATGCGTTAAACTAATTTATTCGAGGTAAAATTGCACAAAAAGAGACTAAGGAGAATTTCAATATTTTATTTTGTCTTTACAATTTTGACACTTAACTTTTTTCACTAGCCCTGAACTTTACAGTCGACATGCCATAAGCTGGTTATTATAGAACTGCATAAACACACTTACAGTCCGAGTTTATAAATATCAACTAACCAAATCAATCTATGGCAAAACGAAACCCAAACCGCTCCGACAAAAAAAATCTATTACATTTTCCCGAACCCTATCAAAGGCTACCACATCTATTAACGCCTGTTAACATTATTAACAGCGCCACATTATTGAATGGCCAACGACTTATTGCCTATAAACATAGATTGGAGATCATCGGACCACACTTTTACGATTAGCAATCTGCGTTGAATCGCCACGTATTAGGCTATTTGCAGGACCACAATATATGCATTCCCAGACCTTTTTACGTTGGCATAAATCCGTGATGGAAAACGATACAACCGTCTCGCACGTGTTTCGCACATAGTTGTATGTCGTAAATCTAAAGCCTTGTGGCCACGTGTTATGTTTTCATACAATGTTGAATATAATTTAGTTCGATACAACTTAGTACCGGAATCGAGTATGACGGATTGATATATTTTATTTAGCAATCCCAGAAGGCTTCTGCATTATATATAATGCTTATGCCTCTCTTAATATGAGAAATAATTATCAAAAACTTCTTATTTAGTCTAGGTCCTTGTTTAAGTTGTTAATAACGATTGGAGCTTATTTGGCAATTATTTTTTTTCTGATGATGTTGGGTCAGGGAAAACAAATTGTCCATCGCAGTCACTTAAACAGTTTATCTGTGGCTTCATGGTGGTCATAACGTTCAAAATATATGGAGAGGAATATACAGCTGCATATAGAGAAACCACTGAAATAATTTGAAATAAAGACGGAGAAGCACTTAAGTAGGTACACTTATTCACAGATAAAATGCAAATGTTTGTAATCGTGCTTCATTATTTAGACAGTTGATTAACATTTCACGTTTCGTATTGTACTGAAAATGTAACGTATTCAAGTCTATGTGTCGCTTAGCATTGTAAATAACATCGTTCGGAGCGTTGCAGATAGGACGATATCTGTATGATGAAACTGACTGATTGACTGAGATATCAACGCACAGCCTAAACCGCCGACCTAAGATTTTTTCGGCCTAACCGGCTGGCGTTAGAAACTTGAAATTTTTACAGTAGGTGCCTTTTATGACGTAGGCATCCACTGAGGAAGGGTTTTTGGAAGTTCCACCCCTAAAGGGGTAAAATACGATAAGCCACGGGAAAAATCTATTATTTATATATAGGTACATGATGACTTATTCAGCTTACCACGCGCGTGATTTATAATTACAAAACCTAAACACCTCAAGAATATTATATATAAATTACATTGAAACATAGAATAAGCCCTCCAAGTCTGCGTATTCTCCTAACTTATAGATTTTTTTGTCGTAGAGGAATCTATATCATAAATTCAAACTAAGATATAGGTACCTATCTTTTGTCAATTTAAATAATTGTTGATGCTTTCACAAGGGCATTGAAATACCTATTGTTATGCAGGAAATTCTTAGTGAAAAAATATGGCTGTTGTCTTTTTGGGTTAACAATTGTACCGATAAAACGAAGCAAAAGAATTAGAATGTATCATTACCCATTACCCTACTATTAAGCCATGGAACTTGGAAATAAATCGTGCGTGTCTTCCTCTAACTCGTACATAATAAATACATGGAAAAGACCCAAATAATTTATCAAGAAACTTTGTGACAGTAATGATAATGAATCCCTTAGGACTAGTTGATTGGTCTTGAGTTTTCGGACACAGTTAATTCGAAGCCCTACCTCAAGTACTTTGTTAGCCCTTTCAAGTATCCCTAAAGTTCTAACACAGTTGTGTGTCTCAGAAATGGATACCTTATTCTACGATATATGGAATCTTACGCAATATATTTGTCGTAAGTATGTTCTTAAGAAGAACTACAAACAACGCAACTGCTTATTTTTTTTAATTCAAGTACGTTTGGTAAATACGTTTAAGTATTTAATATAGATTTATAGTTTTAAAAAGGTTGGGGTAATTATATATACTTGATTACGTTTCATTTTGTTTATCGGTATATATATTACCAAAGCAAATACATAAATAAAAATATAAGCGATGTTAGCCATTTCCCAACAAACTGATGACAAGTGGCTAATATTACCGTATGTATAACAATTCGTAATGTCAGGTGAGTTAGTTATAATACAACCAAACTATATTTTATTAATTGCCGTGAGGTAATTTTACAGTTCAAAAAACCGTTGAGAGTGAAGAAACTTAGCCCAATTGTCCCGTCTTTCATAGTATGTGTTTAAATCGCGAAAGTGTGATCTCTTACGATCCTTAGCTAAGCTAACACGGGATTTTTCACAGACACAAATGGTTCGAGGAACTTGAGCTTCGTTGGTACGCTCTCCCGGCGGTATCCAGCATGCGTTTTGACTGCGGTGGAATTGAATTCACAGCCAACGCTTTCAATGGCTGGTACATGAGCACGGAGATAGGGTGCCGAAACTTTTGCGATACTAATCGACTCAATGTTATGGAGGTATGTTAACATGCTATACGGATATTAGTGTGTACAAATTGGCTTCAATCTCAGTTATAACCACGGAGGTTTCTCTCTTTAAAACTATGCAAGGAACGCCATTTGCTTCCAGGGCAGTAAAATTATATTAAACAGCATATTCCTTTGATAAAACTTTTTTATGACACTTTTGAATAGCAGGGCAAGGTTTGTACACATAAACTTTATTTTTTTTTGGTAAGCATTTATAGCTTGAGATCAAAAGGTCATAAAATATTTTATTTCCGAAAATAGTAAATGACAACCTAATACCAATTTGTTCCGTCTGGACAAAAAATCCAACGATCTAACCATCACTACTAAGTCGGATGAGAATTAGTCAGTTATTCGAATAACTTAAGTTTTATTAATTTAGTGCCATACTAATAGAATTAGATATTTACAATGATGAGCTAGCACTAGCTAAATGAGATAGCTACGGCCCGCCTCATGGAAGTGGTTACCGCAAGCTATAGCCACTAGAAATACCAGGGTATTACTCGTTGAACATTACCTATATTTATTCCCAAACAGAAAGTAGCTCAGAAAATGGGCCTGGACACTCGAACCCCAGTGAACCTTTGGAAGGACAAGGCTCTAGTAGAAGTGAACGTGGCAGTCCTGCACAGCTTTCAGCAACATAACGCTACCATTGTAGACCACCACACTGCTTCTGAGAGCTTCATCAAGCATCTTGATAATGAGAACAGATTAAGGTGAGCAAAACAAAATTGGTAAAATTATGATGTTTATTTGTTTCCGAAAACGACAGTTTTATTTTTGTTTAAGGTAAACTTGTGGATGATAAATAAATAGTCTTACCTTCTTATTTCAAAATCAAAATCAATAAACATTTAATCAGTTTAGGCTCTAATAAGGCACTTATGAAGGTCTAAATTACCAAATTTGTATTCATACACTAATATTATAAATGCGAAAGTAGCTCTGTTTGTTTGTTGCTACCTTTTCAAGACTAAGCGGCTGAACGGGTCGTAATAAAACTTATCAATGAGATAGTTTTTTTTGCAATTTATTGAAAATATATAATTATTACATAACCTAAAACTATAAACTAAAAAATGAGATAGATTATATCCTGGGAAAGGACATAGTCCTACTTTTGTCTTAAAAAAATGCAGACGAAGTCGCGAATAACAGCTAGTATTGTATAACGGTGACAAAACAAGCGTACGGCCGACCCGCTTGAATATAATGAATAAATTAAGTAGCCAGTAAACATTCATAATTTGCTTTGATTTTTTTGCCAGGCGTTTAGAATCTTAGAATAAGTTATTATATTATTCTGTTTGCAGTTTTATATTTATAATTTACGACATAAAAATTTCGTATTACGCACGTATTATAGCAAAATATGGATAATGTAACATACATTCATTGATCAATTTATAATATGAATACCTATAGACTTTTCTGTACATAATATTTGAAATTGTACATATTTGTAACACAATAATAATATTATGTTACAAATATCATCTTTTTAATTTTATTAAAATTTATTGTTATTATTTTTTTATATGATATCAAAAGTTGTAAAAGATAAATGACAATCTATAACTCTCTGGCTAGTCCGAAAAGAACTCGGCGTTATGATAAATGTAATGGCAAACGTTATTTTGCCGTAATTATTATTTCAATTTAATTTTTGTCCAAAAAACAATTATTTTCAGGTTGACCACCACCCTTATCACTCACGGGTATAAAAATAGTTTATGTCCTATTCTCATCCCTACCGAATATACACAAAATAAATCATGAAAATCGGTCACGCCTTTTCGTAGAAGTTTTGTTACAAACAGTGTAACACGAGAATTTTATTTAATAGACTAGGTTAAATGACAAACTCTACTTTGAAGTTCGATACCTAGACACTGCTATTGCACCATCTGCAAATAATTATTTTGTAATAGGAAATACGCTCTTTTTTATAGTTCGGTTGGTAACGCTTCGGATACGGTACCCTAAAAGAGATACAACATTCTTGAAGAGAATTATTTGGCGATTATCCTTTCATTTTTTTATCCTTGATCTTTACTTTCTCGGAAGAGCTGCACTATACGGACGTGTTTAAACATACCAAAAGCTGCATTGAGAGGTAATCCGTAAAAGGTCGTTCAACAATAAAAGAAAGGGTCACTATCATTTTTATTCACATAAATTACACCTTTTTTATTTTTTATCACTGGCCATTTATTTGTTGATATTTAACTTAAGTACTATACTTTTAAGACTCATTATGATATACGTTTTAGATAAAGTGCGGTAAATGCGAATACGTGAAGGGCGCATTGTCTACGTAAACACTATCAAATGAAAATAAAATAAATTTAGGTAGTACGAGGGATTGGGACTCACCTGCGTAATGCAGAGATAGTTGTCATGGACTTCCAGTATATAATAATATTATTTTATATTATATACTATGAACGTAAAATTTTCCTGGTTACAGATTTTTTCGAGAATTCTGATTCTCGATTTTTTCCATGACAAGTAATAATGAACACTTAAAGGGTTGTTCGATACTCGTTCAACTATGAATTTAGATGTAATGTAGTACCCAAGAGTACCAAGTAGAATGTCTTTTTCTACTGTTACCCTAACAGAAAACTATAATTATGTATTACATATTAGTATATTATCTACTCTGAGATATTACGTAAGTGTAAATAAATTAATGAATGTAATTTCATTCCGAGCTCCGACAGGTTTGATAAGAAGCCATAATTTGTGGTGAGAACTTTGATAAAATAAATGTATACATTATAAATTTTCTTGAAGATTGATGTGAAACGATTGATGAAATTTTCTTCAAAGAGGTGTGCAAGTAATTTTCTTCTTATCATGAGAAATGCATATAATACGAATATAATACGAATGATACATTTAAAGTCTGACTGCAGTTACTGTAGGCAGACTTTTAGGCAGTTAGGGTCACCTATTAAAGTACCTACTTCCTGACCACAATTTCTAAATGCGCTCAAAAGTAAGTAGATAGAATACGCAGGTAACATGGTTAAAAATATATAACATACTAGCGGCCCGCCCCGGCTTCGCACGGGTAGACTTTTATATCAAATATTTTGTCTACCCGTGCAAAGCCGGGGCGGGAAGCTAGTATAATATATAGCCTATGTTACTCAGTGATGATGTAGCTTTCTAACGGTGAAATAATTTTTGAAATCGGTCTAAAATATAAAAAAATAAATTTAGGGGTGGACTACCCCTAACATTTAGGGGGATGAAAAATAGATGTTGGCCGATTCTCATAGATACCGGATAAGCACAAAACATTTCATCAAAATCGGTCAAGCCGTTTCGGAGGAGTATGGCAACGAAAACTGTGACACGAGAATTTTATATATTAGATAATATAATGTATTCTAAACTGCATCCGCGCAAAAAATGTGATTGTCGAACACGTATTGATACATAGTCTGGTATGCAAAGTAGATAATAAATGAATGTTTTGATTTGTTCTGACATTTTCTAGTCCAGTAACGTAGTCCTTCTGACAAATCTAGTTTGTTTGTAACGTGATCTTATTGCCGGAGCTCCGGCAACTCCGCGGAGTTACTTTACTGCGAATACATTTTGTGTCTATTGCATTTTTATTTGTACATAAATGAATAAATAATAAGCTCCACATTTAGGACTCATTTTAAATTTGGAATGCGTTATTATCATTACTAAACGATGGAAAAATGATTAAATTGGTCATAAATATTAAAAAAAAGTATTGTTATCAAAATGTGATTTCAAAATAATAAAAGAAATCCGGTTTGTATTTTTTATATAAATATAAAAAAAAATTTGAACTCCGCTGATAAATACTTAATAAACAAAGCGAAATAAATCAAGTAGATTCCGCATCGTTATAGATTTGTGTCTGTTTTTACGACCCTGAGCGTACCATAACAAAAACTTAACATTGTCACGTAGGCAAAGGCTGAGAATCCTAGACTTAATTACAACCACATCGATCGACATTAAGCTTTCTTCAGACTGACGCGTATCCTGGAACAAAGAAACTCGTTCATAATTTTGGATTAAAGTTAATTAATGCAGCTTGCTGTAGGAGTAATTAAGCAGTTTATTTTTTATTAAAACAATTTGTCATTTATTTGTATGTATTTCTAATATTATCGTGATATTTGTAGTAGTGTAAGTAATATTATTTGGTACAAGCTTGCTAAATCTCAAAATATATACTTACAAGACGATGAAATCGCTCGCGAACAATCTTGCGAGCACCACATTAGTTGGCTCGTACCTTTTTTATCATTAAACTGTCATCGGTCAGTTTTTATTCCAATAATGTGGGTAAGCTAAATATTGTGAACATGTGTTCGATTAATAAGGATAAGTAAACATAATGAGCTAACATCGTGTGATTGTTTGGGTTTGCGACTTCACCGCTAGACTGAGCGAGTGACGTCATTATTGATGATAATATGATAATGTTGTTTTTTTTTTATGATGTAATACACGTAATTACGATGATTTAATTAAAATACAGATATTTTTCGGGGTAAATTGTATGAACAATATAAAAGAATTTAAAATAACTAAAATATAAAGTTTACTAGTAGATTTAGTGCCTTAAATATAAAGTTTACTAGTTAATAAACTATGTCAGGTATTTAAGTATCCAAAAGCACTCAAGTAATAGATTAAGCAATATTATTTACAATCCAACAGATCTGGCTGTCCAGCGGACTGGATTTGGATTGTGCCTCCGATGTCGTCTTCGATAACTCCTGTATTCCACCAAGAAATGGCATTGTACTACTTGAGACCTTCTTACGAATACCAGGTACTCCTTACAGTACTCCTTCCCTCGCAGCTTATCAAATATTGACACATTACAATCATGTGTTATTGAATAATAATTCAACGGTTATTTTTATTTAGCTTAGTCCTGAGTGGTTTTAAAATGTAACAGTTCATAATGCATGTGTCCAGGAGCCCGCATGGAAAACCCATCAATGGCAGAAGTCCAAGCCGATCACTGGCAAGAGACCCATTAACAGGAAGTTCCACTTCAAGCAAATAGCTCGAGCTGTCAAATTCACGTCCAAACTGTTCGGCCGAGCCCTTTCTAAGAGGATTAAAGCAACTGTATTGTATGCAACGGAGACCGGCAAATCTGAACAGTACGCCAAAGAGCTAGGAGTCATATTCGGACACGCTTTCAATGCACAGGTATCCGACTGTTTTAATATTAATGAACAAATACCAGTGCCGCAAATTATTCTGTTCGAAGTTAGCAGCCTGAAGACCAATAAACGTTTTGTATTCGCAGGTTCATTGTATGGCGGATTACGATATAACTTCGATAGAGCACGAAGCCCTATTGTTAGTCGTGACATCTACGTTTGGGAATGGTGATCCCCCAGAGAACGGCGTTGTGAGTACATTGTGTTTGCACAGAATATTCAAACTCAAGTGTGAGAACATTGTGTGTATTACTTTCCAATGCAGTAAGATTACCTTTTTGGTTAAAGGAACTGGCTTTGTTTTTTAAATAAGTCAATTTTTATTTAGAATTTGTTTTTATTTTAGGCTTTTGGAGATCATCTCTGTGAGTTGCTATATGCAGATCAAGTCGGTGAAGATACTCCTGGGTACGATTAACTCTTAAATAATTGTAGATCATATTTAATACAGTAATTCCGTACATTGCACTGACGTTTATGCATTTGTTACAGAAACTCTTTACAAATTCCGAAAACATTCATAAAAGCCAATAGTCAAATTGATATGCAAAGATACGCAGCTGGAAATCCAAAGACTTTGAACAGACTTGAGTCTTTGAAAGGTAAGATAAGATTATAAGCTTGTCTATTCCGTTTTTCTCATAGCTTAAATAAATACTAAGTACTTAATTACTGGCACTGACCTAGTGATACATGTACTGGTATAAAAATTTATAGGAAGCGTAACAGACGCCTCGTCCATCGACAGCTTTGGCCCTCTGAGCAACGTTCGGTTCGCTGTCTTTGCTCTGGGCTCTAGCGCGTATCCAAACTTTTGTAACTTCGGCAAGTACGTAGACAAGTTACTAGTCGACCTCGGAGGGGAACGAATCCATGACCTTGCGACCGGCGACGAGATGTGTGGTCAAGACCAGGCCTTCCGGAAATGGGCCTCTAGTGTCTTCAACGTGAGTATGCTTTTTGGAAACTATGTGTTACAAATTGATGACCGTGCCGAACGCAATTTAATGAGGTACTCGTCATTCAATGCTCGTTTAAGTAAATATTAATTAAAACATGTGAATGTACAATTGTTCCGAACAAAATATCGGTTTGATATTATTATTATGAAGTAATTGAGTTCCGTATTTGCGTGTGTTGTAATTAAGCAGAATAATTGACGATTAATTTTATTGTTTATTTCAATATGTGTAGGTTGCATGTGAGACTTTCTGCTTGGATGATGACGAAACTCTACAAGAGGCTAAAAGGGCTTTAGGTACAGTTGCTCTGAGCGAAGAGACTGTTCAGTTCTGTTCAGCGGATTGTCGACCGCCAACTTTGCAAGAAGCCCTGAAATCGGCTTTGAATAAGCATTTCGTGAACTGTATCGTTAGAGCCAACAAAGACTTAGGTGATGCTTCGGCTGAGAGATCTACTATCTTCATTGATTTGGAGCCCAAGGTTGGTAGCATAGTGCTAATTTTAATAGTTTAGTTTAGTTTCGTACCAGTTTTTAATAATGCTACAATTATAATACAGGAGGAGATCAAATACGACCCAGGAGATCACGTAGGGATAGTAGCATGCAATCGTAAGGAGCTTGTAGATAATTTACTAGCTAGAATGAAGGACGTCAATGATTACGACGAACCATTACAATTGCAACTAATGAAGGAAACTCACACATCGTGTGGTGAGTAAATATTATCTATGAATGAACCAGTATTTACCGTGCTTATATTTATTACCTCATGCGAGTATATTTAAGATGCGTATTTATGGCACATGAAAAAAAACAAGTAAATAGTGTTTCCCTTGAAGGTATATTATGTCTATTATATGTCTATGCCAATACTAATTTTCACAGGACCAGTAAAAACATGGGAGAAGCATGAACGACTTCCGGTAATAAGTGCACGTGAACTGTTTACGAGATTTTTAGACATCACCACTCCACCTACAACAATCTTATTGCAGTATCTAGCAACAACATGCGAAAATGAAGAAGAAAAGAAACAACTCAATTTGCTTGCCACGGTTAATAATATTTGCTATTTCCTTTTTCTAACATCTCAGCAGCCCATGATTTGCATTTTATTGATTTTTATTCTCAATTTTAGGATCCAGGGTCTTATGAAGATTGGCGTCACTTCCATTTCCCAACCCTGCCCGAAGTATTGGACCAATTCCCTTCAGCAAGGCCTAGTGCTTCGCTCATAGCAGCACTCCTATCACCACTACAGCCACGATTCTATTCGATCTCATCTTCACCGATAGCACATCCAAAAAGACTGCATCTCACTGTCGCCGTCGTTACGTACCGAACCCAAGGTTTGTTTGTAATCTTGCGTAAACATCGTAGGTAATGCATTAATGTCTCATAGTTTATTATTGCCGGTAGCCACGAACGTTAACCAAGTTTACAATATGGTGTATTTTTACGATTAGATCGACATCCACATTAAACAATGTGATAGGTAATTCCTCTAATATTAGAGTTCATTAAAGGTTCATCATTTTTATATTTATATATGCATTATTAATAAGTGATGTCATGTTTCAAACAGATGGTGAAGGACCAGTTCATCACGGCGTTTGTTCAAATTATCTGATGGACCGTAAGACCGGCGATGAGGTTTATCTTTTCATCAGGAGGTACAGATTTCTCGTTCCTTGGTGCCTCCTCATATGATTCGAGCTTAAAACAGTGTTCTTATGATAAAATTTTTTGTTGACAGTGCCCCCAACTTCCACTTGCCCCAAGATTTGTCGGTTCCTTTAATCTTGATTGGTCCTGGAACCGGTATAGCTCCCTTCCGTGGATTCTGGCATCATCGCAGAGCGCAACTTAATTCTCGTACTCGTCATAATGCTGGTCCAGTTTGGCTGTTCTTTGGCTGCCGAACAAAGACCATGGACTTGTACAGAGAAGAAAAGGAGCAAGCACTTAAGGAGGGAGTACTTTCTAAAGTTTTCCTTGCTCTATCACGGGAGAAAAATATTACAAAGGTGAGTTTTCATTAGGTAAGTTAGAGGTGAATGTGTTTGGCAAATTTTTTTAATGTCTGTCACCCTCTTTGTAGATGTACGTTCAAGAACAAGCTGAAAAGGAAGGCCAAGAAATTCACGATTTACTTCTCAATCGAGGAGCACATTTTTACGTGTGCGGTGATTGTAAAATGGCTGAAGATGTTCATCAAAAGTTGAAAGGAATTATTAAGAAGCATGGTAACATGACTGATGACCAAGTTCAGAACTTTATGTTTATGCTTAAGGTGCGTAAATATTTTACATTTGAAGCTTCTTAAGATGCATTTTTTTATTCAACTAGGTGACGAAACGACCAAGTGGTTTTGCCTGATAGGTATGCGACTTCTCCATGCAGCATATGAACTTCTATTCAGATCCTTTGAGCCTACAGTCCCACCATTGCACACGTCACCTCGAGGCCTAAATACATAAGATCTTTTGTCAAAATTCACTAACTACCGTGCCGTTCAGAATATTATAATTTTCTTATTGGTATCCACCCAGCCGGCCATTTGTAATAAGAGACAAACTACCTAGTATATAATAAGTCAATTGTAAAATTCATTTACTAGAGGATATTTTTAAATGTAGGAGGAGAACCGCTACCACGAGGATATATTTGGCATCACTCTTCGCACAGCCGAAGTCCACAGTGCATCGCGAGAATCAGCTCGCAGGAATCGCGTGGCTGCACTGCCATGACGACGGTCCTCGCGATTCCGTCCAGACTTGCTCACATAATCAGCATATTTCTCCAATATATTCAAGAAATTATAAGATAAGATCCCTTTTTGCCAGAATTTGCGCCGAAACACTCACAACAGTAAATTCGTTTGATTAAAGTAGAGCATTGCTAAGTTCCCAAAAAAAATTACTCGCTTACTAAGCACATGTTTAAATCTGCGATTGTTTATTAAGGAGTGTATGAATATAAACAAAGTCAATTATGTCTCCTTGACTTTGGCTACGTTGTGAATATATTTGGACCATCTTATGGTTCAGCCACAGTGGTTGTGCACGTGAATTTCTTATTTATGAATAGTTTTGAACTAGCATCATCATCATTATATGTATTTCCACTATCTGCAAATGCTTATATTCCAGAGTCTGCCTACTTATATAATTCAGTAGGTTTTATTTTAAAAGGACTACGAGCAGGGTTACCATTTCGAACGCACAAATCATTTCATCAATCGCTTTGAATCACGCATTCCTTCAAGTTTTTAAATTATAAGATTTTACCTTGCACTAGTTTAGATGTAGCTTGTATTCTATTATTAATAGTAAAATTACTATCATAACAGTATTGTCCATTTTATCATTATTCAATATAAAAATTAAAATACTTAGGAAGTAATATTTTAACCTAATTAATACTTTAAAAAGTTGTTGTATTCATTTTCGTTGTCAAATCATTTTAACAATTTTAACAACGACATTATTATTATTGTTCGTATCGTAATGCTTATTGCCAAATGTACAGTTTGTGGTATAGCTGTAGTTGTTTTATAAAGTGTAAATAAAGTAATATTAGTTTTTTTGTTTATGTTATTAAATTTTAGCTCACATAATTATTTTTAAGGTTCAAATCTCCTCAAAAAGATTCGATTCCGTTGGTTTATTCCTGATGGTCCTACCAGGAAATTGTCGAATGATTATGGGATTTTAATCTAATTAACATGCTATTATTAATTTCACCTGTATGTATGTACCCATTAACGTAGGGGTAATGTACCTACTTAAAGACATGCGATGATTTTGAACATTTGCAAATAAAGACAATATAATCATTTAAAATTTTTATCTGAACATCCTGACTAGGATCATAAGATTAAATACATAAGCGTGTTTTTTAATTATTTTTTTAAGCTGTAATTTATTTACTTAGGCTTTCCAAAATGTAATAAATAAATAATAGGTGTGTTAAATTTGTGATCTTCAAATAAATTTTAAGAAATGTATTCATATTTTCTATTAATAATATTACGAGAATTTAGTATACAAATCTTTTCTGGTGTTCCATGTTTAATATTTCTATATTGTAATAGATATTTCAATATTGTAAAACTATCTTTGCGGGATAAATACTTGGATTTAATATCTTAATAATTATATATACCTACATTTACGAAAATGCATATTTAAGACTTACAACAAAAAAAATATTTTTATCAAATTCATATCACGCAAAATATTTATAATAACGCACTTATAAATCTTAATATGAATGGCTGTAATAAAGGATTCTTAAAAAATACAAAAACACTTATTGTAAAGAAATATTTGTCTGTTATTGGTCAAATAAAGTTCCTTCGTATTCGAAAATAGTTACTGTTCTTTCATTATTCACCAACCCCTATCCACAATAACTCGAACCACACGTGTTTTAGTTAGAGTAGCGAATCAACACACAAATTTTGGGTTTTTTTTTTTATGCTCACATTGTGGTTTCGTAACACATAAATAAAAATCAAGATATTTTTCTTTTTCATTAGTATTGTATCTAACTATCTATTTTGCATTCCATTCCGCTCTTCTTGTAAAATATTAAGCGTCTTAGCTTACAAGTTCAGTCTCTATGTTGTCTCGTTGTTGTATGTGAATCAGTCATACGTTAGTGGAGACAATACTAAATGCTACTATAAATGTATAAACCTGACTGAGTAGTAAGTACTAATGGAAATTCAAGTCGTGATACTATCAATCTCGTCAATGACGAGTGTACATTCCCCTGCTTCTTAGAACATATGAAATACACTTGGACAGACAGGGGAGTATACATACGGAAATGTTAAACGTTTAATACGTCACTGGGTTTAAGAATTAATGTTTAATCTTGATCTGCCTTTGTTGCTTGACACAGCTTTAATAAATGTTTCAGCAGGTAGAATATTACCTGACACTCTTGGATTATTAACTCTCACTTTAATGCTAAAATTACCTCTTTCGTATCGTATCAAAAAAAATATCACTGCAGAAATTTCCGAGGTAATGGGGAAAATGTGGATAGATCTTTTTCCTTAAACATTGATTTGGTATTGGGCCAACGTTCTTTCTAAATGTTCTTAGAAAACAAGGTATGCGTTGATGTAGTTTAATCTATTATATATAAATGCATCCCTCTCCCTATTTCCGCAGTCAAGGCATCACGCGTGAACGACCGATTATCAGAAATAGATCGATTTCGCAATATATATTTTTTTGTGTCTGTTGTCAGTAAAAAGTTCTTATGAAAAGAAAGAAAACTAAAAAATACCGGAACATATTTCTGGATAAACTAAAAGTCTTATTTATATGGAGTATTTGACATATGAATTCATAGCTAAGGCAGTCTATATACGTCTGTCGGTACAGTTAGTATAAAATAATAATAAATAGCTCATATGTAATATAAAACGAAAACTGATCCAAGTGACACACTTGAGAGGTAGGGCGATTTGGGATTTGTAAGTAAGGTTGCCAGTGCTCCACGAAGATACGCTGGGCTAGTAGTATTGCTGCTAGCACAGTGAGTCCTCATCAACAACATGGTTGGCACCCCGTAAGTGATACCGCTGGTATTGCTAGCGGCTATAGGCTACCTTAGTGGTATAAAAAAAAAGTGCAATGCCTCCTGGCCGATATTTACTCGTGTGCGGAACATCCGTAAAATATTAGCTTCCCATGAAAGCGGTCCTCATAGTCAAAACACGAATGCATAACGCATGAACAGCTAATCATGTGCGTACCATTACTGCTAAGTGAATTTGAAGGGGCAACAAAAAATTTCAGGAGAGCAATTTTCCGCCTCGATGCATAATTTATACCATCTTCATGTGCCGCCGCATTCAAAACGATATCGACTCGATCACTCTGATTAAATTGCCATACTCAGTAAATGGATGTGATAACAAAAACACGATACTGCAATAATATACGGGACGTGTCACGTGACGTGTACTGTAATAGCTCTTTTGATATATATACCTATGAATATGAGGAAAGATTTTATCGATAGGTTTATCGATGAGACTGTTTATTTGAAACACGGTCCATAAACCATACTAATTTATTCAAATGTATGGTCATACACATACATTTTGTATGTTTGGGTAAGTGTATTAGCTTCCACCGAAGCGCTACTAATAGAAACACTTTCATTAAATTCGCTTTGGATTGTTTATGTACCAGAATTTATTTAATTATAAAAAAAATCATGGTGTCCGTGTGGCATTGGGCGTTGTTCCAGCGATGCAAGTTCAATTCCCACTGTTTTGTACCATACAGTTTTTCCAAAATATTGTTCCTACTCGTAACTTGCAAACCGTATCTAGGGAATGGCTATGCTCAAGGACGAACCTTTCTTGCTTATCTTGACAGTCCTTAACTGATGATATTTTCTTCACACAATATTTAAAAGGGCACTGCACCCTAATTCTAATCCTGCTCGTAATTTATCTGTTTTCCAGCAGTCGTCATCAATGACGTCAAACTAAATTGTAATTTTAATATAGCAAGCATCCTTAACACAAATACGAGTGTTTTTCATTTGTTCATTCGTTTAGGAGCTACGATGCCACAGAGCATACACAGATTCATTTGTCATTCAC
Organism: Falcaria lacertinaria; assembly: GCA_951449985.1. NCBI lineage: Eukaryota > Metazoa > Arthropoda > Insecta > Lepidoptera > Drepanidae > Falcaria > Falcaria lacertinaria. Next base: position 2,943,159 of record OX602111.1, read on the forward strand.
TGCATTTAATTTGGCAGTACCTGTTATGCATGTATAAATGCGGTTTAAGAGGCTTACCTTTTAGTTCGTGTGAATACTTTACACTTCGTTTGCATGACCCGCATTCAAGGAGGTCTTCCACATCAACTTACTTTAGTAGGGATTTATAACCCCTAAAAGGGGTATAAATGTTATATATAAGTGTTTGTTTTAGCGGGTGAAATTGCGGGGAACAGCTTGTGAAAGTTTTAGTCCTACCGGTAGTGAGATTGTTTACATAGATATTGTATTTCCTTTAACTATATGAAACTTGTTACAAGAAACCATATACTACTATACTTGAGCTGCTCACAAGAAACGGATCTTAACTTCTGTGTGAGTTGCCATGCGTTCAACAGATGGTATTTATTTAAAGTGGCAAACAAGCATACGGTTTGCCTGATGGTAAGCGGTTATCATAGACTATGGACTATGGTTTCTATTGCGCTTTGCCGATCCTGCAGAAATCTCTTCACACACTTCTTGATGAACCCCATGTTGTAACTTCTTTGCGATAACCACGATGAAGAACTCATTCCACATTCATTTGATTGTGCGCAGGAGGAATCTACATTTATTTATTACTAGTTTCTGCCCTCGACTTCGTTCGCGTTGAGCTTAGAATGCCAGAGGAACCTAACATTTTCCCGGGGTAAAAAGTATCCTTTATGTTAATCTAGGTTGTAAACTACACGTGTGCCAAATTCATACAAATCCGTTGAGCCGTTTTTACATGAATGACAAACAAACATTCATCCTTACAAACTTTCACATTTATAATATTAGAAGAATATTTATTTGCCAGTCTGGACAGTAGCTTTTTAAATATGATAGCGGCCCGCCCCGGCTCGCACGGGTAGGCATTAGTTTCGGAGCATAGACATTTATCAAATATTTTGTCCACCCGTGCGGTGCCGGGGTTGGCAGCTAGTATAATATATAGCCTATGTTACTCAGTGATAATGTAGCTTTATAACGGTGAAAGAATTTTTGAAATCGGTCCAGTAGTTTTTGAGCCTATTCAATACAAACCCACAAAAATACTAATCTTTCCTCTTTATAATATTAGTGTAGATATTAGTTTAGTTTCTCTGAAATAAAGTCAATCTATTAGCAACCACGGGCAAATTGTTAATAGCAATATACTATACTATTACCCGTTTTCCCGTAGGAATGAAGCATTTTCCCGCGGTAAAAAGTAGCCTATGTTCATCAGGGATCATTCGGCTTCTAGTGGTAAAATATTTTTTCAAATCGGTTTAGCAGTTTCGGAGCCTATTCAATACAAACAAACAAATCTTTCCTCTTAATAGTATTAGTGTAGATTTTAAATACAAATGGGTAATCACTCAATTTGATTTCATCAAGGCAACCTTTGTCCGCGATTGGTTTATTGAGATCAAGCTTCGATAAGTCTCATACTGGTCGTAGGTACAAGTTATTGTTATGTATGTTGATGAATAGCTATTGACAGCAAGCCAAACTAGATGGTTCCGATGACTTCGTTCGGGAAGACTTCGGACAAACAATCCCTAAAGTAATATGGATCCATGAAAGGACATAGAAACATCAACTTTATCAAATGCAACCGTTTCTGACTTATCGATCAACACACAGAGGTATTTCCGTAGTTTAGGCATGTGTATTTGTTTGAACACAACAGTGTTATATTTTATTTGAACAATTTGTGAAGTTGAGTTAGCAAACACAGTTTAATGTGATTGAAAATGGTGTTTTGAAATCCATTACATAGGTAGGTATTACTAACAGCAAAACCATGATGTCAAGAATAATAACTAAATATAATATCTGGTCTCTAGCCAAAAAAACTTAAAATTAATCGTTTAAAACTTGGAATCGAATTAGATATTCCGCTTAATTGATATCGCAATAACTATGAGACCAATTATTTCATCAAAGACCTGAAGTCCCCCAGCTAAATCCGGATCAGCATTGTCATAGTAAAGCTGTCAGATAATGCCTCTTACGACATAATTAGTTACCTTGATCTAAGTTGATAGTATCCGCTTCCACTCTGCGCTCACGCCGCGCCGGCCGTGACGCATAGATGTTTGATACTCGCGTTTTAAGGTAGTCTTTGCCACCGACTATCTTCAGTCCTGCCCCGGATCTGAACCGCTATGCACATATATTATGCTGCGCGAAATCACAAGATTAGTTACGAGATCTAAATAATCGTGAAAGTGTATAAATGTCATTTTTAAATTTTTGTTGCAACAAAGATCCAAAGGGACCTGTCAAGTCAGACATGGATCAAATAAATGGACACTGTGTCTCTGTAAAGAGTGGCAGTGAAAGTGGTTCGTTGAAGGATAACAATAATATCCAGAAACCTGTGAAACCGAACTTACGTATCACCGTTCCAAAGCCGATACAATTGACCAACTATTTGACCCATGAAGCGAACTTCGACACTCTACAATCGCGACTTAATGAAGAGTCTGCTTTTGTGAGTATATTTATTTCACTAACCGACGAATAAATCATAATTATTTAAGGGATATGAGCCGTGTACCTATTACTCTGTTGTGCAGTAATTCAATTTGCAAATGCATGAAAGTTACAGAGAGACTAGGCGCAATGGGATTTCCCACTTACAATCGGAGCTCTTCAACTTTCAAGTTGAAGGAGCTTACTTAAGATCACAGATATGTAACGCTACTATGGTCTCGTGTTGTATTTCTGCGGTAAGTAAGGTTGCCACATCTCCAGGGTTATTTGTGCTGTCAGTATGGAAGGACAAATGTCTTCGTCTCTCGCGCAACCGCTGTGGTTCCTCTTAACATAACGCTAGTAATACCTTTGGTATTAGTCGCAGTATATTATCTACTCTGAGGTATTGGGCTATTACCGAGTCATTGTTTATCGGTGTTTGATGATATGACCTGTTTAACGTAATGCCTAAGCGTCGGATTAACGGCACTTGGGGTCGCAGGTACAGAACAAATATGCGTTTGCGTTCAGTTTAATATTGTTCTGATTTTGAGTGTCCCGCTTATGAATCTAGATGTGTGGGACGTAATAATACCAAGAAGATCTACAAAAGTGTGAGTGATGAACGCTATAATAATGAAAGTGCGTTTGTATTATTTACTCGGCTTACGCAATGCTTAAGTACTGAAACTTTCTTCTGAAGCTAAACGGACTTTTCGAAAAGTACCAACTGCAAAAATATAGTTTATCTTCTTTATACTTTGTGTGCTTAATTAAAAATGCTTAGGAATCAAAATAAACGTCCATAATTATTTTATTTGAAGAAGTATTTCAATATTATCTCAGTTTAGTAAACTTATAAGGTACAATCGACGACAGTTTTTTTTATTTAACATACATTAAATATAATTTAAATACAGTTGTTAGTAATTAATTATTAAATATTCAAAATAGCTGCGTAGCTATCTACTGTCAGAAGTAGTATAAACTTACAATATCTTTAACATTAATTTAGTGGAGGGTTAAAGATATATAAATGTACAAAAAATATCTAGATGAGTACATAGTAATTACTATAAATTTCTTTGACACGTCTGTGAATGTTTTAAGAATACGTCATAACACGCGTATTTTTTTTTAATTCAATTTACATACCTACAAGAACTGAAGAAATTATTGGTTATAAATAAATACGGCTCACGAAAAACATCCATGATTGTACGTTATTATCGGTCAGTTTGCTTTTGCGGTCTACTCCAATTATAAACTCAATTGGATAATGCACAGAATAATGACTTAACAGTCCGTTACTCGTTAATATATTCATGTTTTCTGCGTGGGTCTGTTTGCCGACCAAAGATGATGTGTAATAATAACCAACTCAACCACTGTAATGAGCTCGGGCTGCGGTTCCAATTGATTGCCCTATTGAAAAGTGAGAACAATGTACAACTCGCAGCACCTAATATTATTGACTGATTCAACAGCATTTCTTTCATCTCTGAATTCGTATTATGTGATTGTATCTTAGTTGTAATATGTAAAAGACCGAGTACTGGGTTGCTTATCGATTTTTTTCCGAAGCGGTGGTAAATAACCACATTCATAAGAGCCTGATTACTGCATAAACCGAATAAATAATTCTCTAAATCCTTTAAAACTTTGTTCAATATACTTAGTTATACCTCACGTGTTTTATACGGCTGAGTACTAGGACGCCTGGATTCTGTAGGAGGTAAAATCGACGAGAGCTTCACTTAATGGACCACGTGTTTTAGTGCGACAGAGAACTAGGACGACTGGATGTCGTAAGAGATAGAATCAACCGGGAGCTTTACTCTGTAGATCACGTGCGTACGGTCACGTACAGTAATGTACTAGGGCACCTGGATGTTACAAGAGGCAGTATAAAACGGAGGTATGGGAACTAAATTCCGTAGATCACGTGTTTTTGTACGGTAAAGTACTAGGGCATCTAAATGTTGTAGGAAGTAACGTGAACAAAATGGGGAGATTCGCTTCACAACCGGTCGAGGGGATGGGGCATTGGGTGGGGAGCATCGTCCGACTCAGATCACATGAGATTGTAGGCAACTAGTGTTTTTGCTATTTAGGTGTAGGATGTGTACATGCAGTCAGTATAATAATATAACGAAAGTGTTATCAGTACCGCGAGCATGAATAATTTGCGACGTTTTCGCATCGCCTTCGACTTTTATTGTATTGAAAAATGAACAGCCCTGCGGCGGATAAAAATTTAACTAAAAATGAGTATGACAATTTTGACATTTCGCGAGTTACGTTTTCACTTACGCAGTCGAAAAATGTTCCTGATAGCGCACATGTTTCAGGTAAATAGTTGATAATTTATGCGTACACCCAACACTTTAAGGTGTATTGACAGATGTAAATACCTACTTACCATATAGGTAGATATGATAAGTGTTCTAAGCTTGATATTTCTGACCTTGACTCTGCTCCGAATGATTCAGATTCAACAAATCATTTGTTCAAAATAGTTCTTTGTACAATTAAAAGTTTACGGCGTCATTACGTTACATGAATTAAAAAAAATCCAAATCACGTTCTTTTTTTTTCTTTTCCTCAATCAAAGCGTTCTTGTTGGTTGACAATCGCAGTGATGTATCGCATTTAACAAACTACAATCTTTGACCTGCTACACAGGTTATCCTAAGAGGCGGTAGATATTTATATAAACGATAAAAAAAGCTTTATGTTGTGAGCAATTTGTTGATACGTCAGTGTATGAAAGAGAGTAATATAATCCGGACTAATATTAGAAATGCGAAAGAAACTCTGTTTGAAACCATTTCAGGACTAAGCCGGCTGAACGGATCGTAATAAAATTTGGCAAGGAGATTGATTATATCCTAGGAAGGACATAGGCTACTATTCCCTTTAAACAAAAGCAGACGAAGTAGAGGGTAACAGCTAGTCCTATAATATAGAGTACATTCAAATTTACAGTTCGTGGGTAGAATATCGACCATAGTTTTCTTAAGCTGAATTCCGCTTAGATAAAAACTATCATAATCAACAGTGAGATCAAAGAACATTTTACGATTTAATAACGAATTAACGTAACTTGATAAGTAGTAACTTCTTTATGATTGTAAATATATTTTTGATTCTCTGAAGAATGTATATATTCTCAGACAGCTGTACCTATCTTAACGGTTTCAAGTTACATTGACCTCAAATGTGTTGAAAATATTCATAGTAAGTACATAAATTATTTATACTTATATCTTTTTTAATTTATATTACTGGAAACGCTACTGGATATTTTATTAAAGTTAGGTGTTTATAGTTTGCCGAGACCAGTTAGTTGAGTTATAAAAGTGTCAGATTAGCGCGACTAATGAGTAGTGTTTAAAAAATATATTTAAATTAATGGTCAAAATCACGTAACAGATGTATTCATTTTACTCCGACCACGATCAATTATTTGTATCACGTATTACATCAGGAACGAATTTTACAGTTTGAGGTTTCAAAGCAGGTTTCTTAGTTTTCCTTATTGTTTCATTGTAATTTTTAACATAACATTAAAACCTCATTAAATAAATTTTAGTTTTTTCTTATAAAAAATACTAAGATGTTTAATATTATGTAAGGCAGGGTCGCATGTTTAAATCATCTACATTACATTACATGACGGCATACGTAATGTATTTACCCAAATATTAGCAACTGAATAGTCAAACCGAGGAAGCTGGAAATTACATGGCATTTTTTCATTCATGCTTACGGAAATTACCGTCAGCTGTAATTCTCAACTAGTACAACCACCTCGGTACAGTAGCTACTTTCATACGTATATTTAAAGATAAGTATTTGATAAAAATACATGCGTGTGATCCTGGGAAAATAATTATACGGGAGAGAGAACCACAATATTTGGTAAAAGGACGATATAAGCTCGTGCAATTTTATTATACCACTAAGGTGGCAAATAAACATGCGGCCCGTTTGATGGTAAGCAGTTTCTGTAGCCTATCATACGGATGCTTGCAAAGGGCGTTGCGAACCCAAGCTATTACAAAATGACCTTGACCGTGGGGTCAAAACAAGTTATGTGGATAACTAATAATATGTGACACCTGAAACGCAGGCGCTGTAAAATACACATTTATTGTCATGCGGTTTCCTCGATGAATGTCGTTAATTCAGTAAATTCATTACCCGTAGTCGTAGGAAGTCGCCCACAGATAAAACGAATTTTGCAGACGCTTATGCGTGACTCACAGATTTTATCAAATAAAAATTGACATAATTATTTGGGATTTTGGGTGGGTAATTGTGAAATGGGGAAACATTTTCTTTTAAAATACGTATGGTGATTTATGATATCTTCACACTTGGTTAAGTTTACTAAGTGAATCATGCCATTATATGTGGGACAAATCCAATCTTAGTTGTCAATATGATATACTCAATTATACATGTATATAATTAAAATGAATATTAAATATAAAACTTTTATTTATGCCACGCATTTGAAACAACAAACGAAGTACAAACAATTATATTGAACTGTCAGTTTTGTATATTTTTGAGTAAAACAAGTAGCTTTTGTAAGCCAGCTATACACAAACTTGCATATTTTATATCAATAGCAGCTAAAATTAATAAAAATTGAGGGAATAGTAATAATAATGCTTGGACATTATTACCAAACTATTATAATTAAACTAAGCAAAGCTTGTACTAAGGGAGTCGGCAGCTGATAGAATACTTTGTCAATATATACTAAACATCCACACGTAAAGCCAGCATGTTAGTCACATAAACATTTGCCCCGGCGGGAATCGAATCCGCGACCCCTAGCGTAGCAGTCAGATATACTAACCACTAGACCAGCGGTCTCGTTATAATATGATTTATAGCTTTTCCCCGCGACTTCGTCCACGGAATAATAAAATATATAGCCTATATTACTCAGTGATAATGTAGCTTAGTACTGGTGAAAGAATTTTTGAAATCGGTCCAGGTGATTTAACTTTATTCGTTACATACATAAATACAAATCTTTCCTCTTTAAAATATTAGTGTAGATAAATCAATAATTGTTCACAAGTATCAAAGAACGATACGACCATTACATTTGTATGCAAACACAAAAAAACTTGTACTTTTTCCGCTGTGTCATCGACATCGTCTTAAATAATTCAGTGTGTGCATTTGTGACGGCACAATTCATGGAACAACGTTATGACAAAGACCAGAATCCGTACGCTATATAAACAATGCCCACTATTTTGAGACTATTTACCCGACAGTGAAATATTCTTACACAGTAAAGTAGTGACTATATTCAAGACACGAAACTGGCTGTATATATAAATTTGTAATATCAATGTATCATTTGACTCAATTTTAAGACTATCTCCGACCATCGCCAGTCATTGTTATATTTGATTGCTATATTGATGCCCACAGCTGATCATTTACTAATGTAATTTTGACAAACTCCGACCTGCAGGACTACAGTTGCCTATTATGCACATTACGACGAGGTAAATTAGTTTTGTTTGATATATTGGTACAAAGGCGGCTACTAAAACAAGGGCCATCATTTATAACTTGTATTTTTACGAAACGAATCTATCCTCGGCACATTCATAGTTTCACATTGGCGACCAGTATTTGTTTTTATACATCATACTGTATAATAATAGTTTATAACATATAAGAAGACAGCTAGTTAAACATTTTCGAAGATTATTTGAAAAACTATCTTTGCGGATTTTTTTTTATTCGTCATGTTTTAGTGTAAAATACCATACTCCAAAATATTAATGAAATCAGTTTGCCAGATATGAATATTGACTATCATTGAATTAATATACTTTTGACGATATTTACCTAATGTCAGAACTTACATTTATGATGGGGTTCGACGTCAAAATATTAAGGTGAATTGCGAAAAAAATCCTAGGTCTGTGCGTGAATTCCATAAGCTAATGTCAAACATATATAATGAGCTGTCATAACATATATTATTATGTCGCTTTGACCGAAGCATTTATAATGACTCAAATAAAACACTATAGACATGAAACAAAACATCATATAGGTACATATTTAAAAAGTTGAATTATGTGGTATCTACAATGTTTTTACCTTATCCAATATTTTTTTCTTTCGTTGTATTTAGGAAAGTTATGCATCGTTTAAAAATGAAAGCTATTTAAAGCTTCGAGAGCTTTGGAAGATAGCTAAATGATTTTCAGCTTCTTGCCCACTTTTAATAAGAACGTACCTACTAAAATATACTACATAAATATAATATTAACGCGTACTTTCGTTGTATCTCGGATGTAAATATACACAGGTCAAAATGGACCAGACACGCCAGCCAACAAATATTGTAAGTGTTACAGTCCCATAAAGATAAATTATCGGAAAAACGCCATTAATATTGAATTTATTGCGGTTTTGGAGCAGCAGCGGATTTATTCCGGTAGCATGTGCAATAATGGTTTCTAAAATTACAGGTACAAAATATTCAATGTGCGGCATAAAACTTGTGAAGGTTTAGAAAAATAAACATCCTACGTCAGTTGATATACGGCAGCCTACATTTACGACGATTCTAAACATAACTCAAAATAAAACTTAATTAGTAAATTACTTCACATAAATGCCATATTACAACATCATTTACGATGTTTGTAAAAAATATGTTCCTAAAAAAAGATATAAACCACAAAATGAAACTTTACTGCACATAATGACATATATATAGTGATAATGAAATATATAGAAATATATTTGAAATAAATAAAGCAAGAGTTATTCCGTTTGTTTAATAGAAATAATCTGTGGTCAATTGTGTAGTCGTGTCAATAACGGTATAATTTCAAAGAATAAATTATAATTATGCTAATTTAACCTAAACAATGATCGATCGTTCAGATAATCGCAGAACATGACTTGTATCAAGGTGGGTACTTCGCTATGGAATTCAGTTTAATTACCGTAGCTAAGTACCTCCTTACTGTGACTACATCTAACTGTATTATAATAGATTATAATGATACTAGCATTTGCTCCTGGATCAGGAATATTGGTTACTAAGTCCCATCCATACGGATTGGTCAGTGGTCGCTTACGAAGACATCTGACTGACAACTTTACAACAGCGTGCGTGCGTTGCTCAAATTACACACTGCCGTTCCCTTTCACGAAATCGATCCCACAGATTGCAGGGAAGCCAAGGATATATTTACACATCTATGCTAATATTATAAAGAGAGCAGATTTGTATTTCTGTTTGTAATTAATAAACTGAAAAACTACCGGACCGCTCTGAAAAATCCTTTACTAGTAAGACTGTTATATTATTACTTAGTAACCTAGGCTATATATTATATTGTTACGCGGGCAAAGTAGCAGAGAAAATATATTGTTAAATAATGCATGCACTAAAAGCAACCGAGATTCTATAAAATCTTTTGTTTGGGAAATCCGTGGTAGGTAATTTTAAGAACAATATTCTTGACTTTTAATGACCCTGTGTGATGAGCATACTTTATTAGAATGTATTCACAAAAAATACTTTTAAAGTATCATATCAGCTCGTATAGGTTCGGTACAAGGTTGAAAACCAGTTGCCGATGTGTGGTAACATCCAATCATTATTATTCTCATAAATGTAAGAGCTATGTTCTTATCTGTGGAACAATTACCAAGCCGTTCTATTTCTCTATGATAAAAAACCTTTGCACCAACAATAAAGTAGAAAGTAAATGACCACTTCTCTACTTCTATATCTATATACTAATTGCTTAAATACCTTAGCCAACCTTGAAGTCCGAATGAAGGTTAGAATGGTGAAACCGAAGTGCCTACAACTTTTTTCCGGGTATTTAAGATCTTGGTAGGTGCTGTTACAAACCAGAAAATAGTATGACCTCTGTATTGTAACACTACCATTATTGTACTCCTGGATTATTCTATAGGAAAAGAAAAAAGTTTCCTTCTATGGTCGTGACTAGAGCGATGGCGGCATGACTTATCACACTTAGCACGCTATCTAAATCAATTATTGTTTCCATTAGGACCAATTTAAAATATGTATGGTTTAAAAAATATTACGTTGATTTATTGGTCGATTTTATTATCCTAGAGGGCAGGTTTAAGTGAAATCATATTTTCTATAAGAAACTAGATTTTACTAACGCCTTCGCCCGCGAAAAAATAGGATATACAAATACACATCCCTAAGTATAATTACTCAGGGAGGGTAAAGCTTTTAACAGGTTACACAGAATATTAAAAGTCGATTCAGATATCTAGAGATCGCATACAAGTCAACAAACTAATTGTAAAGCTTCTTTTAATATTTAGATTTAGCAGTTTGAAGATCTACCTAAAATATAATAATACAATTAAGACTTATAATTACGTATGTAAAAAAGTAACATTATCAGAATAAGGCCTACTATAATACCTTGAAGACTCCAACTTAAAATACTAATAAGATTCTTTTAATTTCACTAATCAGTATTAAATACTGAAATTTTCAATAAACAAAGAAAAATATGAACTTAATACAATATAGGCCGACCAAAGAACACAATGCAACCGTGAGAACGCTGCGTGCACGCAGAGTACAACTAACGTGTGACGTGTTAATTTGCTAACCAAGTTCATTCGTCGACCAAGTGGCTGCCTTAAATAATGAACGAGTTTCCCGAACTCTTGTTAACACCCTACTATTAATTTATTACTTACTCGGAATTTGCGCGTGAGTTGTAGCCTCTAAGACCATCTGAGAGACTGCAAATACCTATTACAACTGCGTTCCCTCTCAATGAAAAATATATTTAAATACCATTCACTAATATTATGGACGCCAACATACTTTGATTATTAATGAATGTATGTATTGAATGACGTAATCTGAGTCACCGTGATCTATTGATTTATTGTCATTGAGTAAAATGTCTTTATAAAGACAACGTAACTGAAGTGTTATCCATTATGTCAAAAGGTATTCCCAGACTAGTCTACGTCATCGTCAGATGATAACCTGTTTAATATTAAACAACAGGAGACCAATAAATAGGTGATAAACAAAAATTATGGTAAGCGGTTACCATACCCCCCGACTGTCAACTATAAAGGATTCTTCGTGCGCTGCCGACTATTCATCAATCGAAAATCATCGCATCCTTAAGAACAATATAATCTATTTCTGGGCAAAATGATGCTTATGAAAATAAATAGATAATACAATAAAATGATTGGTGATAGACTTAGTTATTACGTCAATGGTGGTAGCTATGTAGTTTTTTGTACCACGCCAATTCACCTGATGGTAAGTGGTCGCATAGCCTACAATACGCTCGCACTACCACGGGTATCACTAGCGTTCAACAGCCACATTTTGAGAGGACTTGTAGCACTTAATAATCCTTTGACTTTCCAATAGTAAAAAAGTAACTTAAACCACAGACTGTGAATTTTAAGAGCGGCTAAATGGTTATTTAGATCTGTGACCTCAATTAAACGATGTGAACTGAGCATGATGTTTGTATACCCCGACAGAATGGTGCTAATTAACAGAGCTTGCACTTTATGAACAATGAATTATCTACAAAAATGTTCAGAGGATTCCACGTCTGGTTTGCGTTTGCTACTTACTGATGAGGCGGTTATGAATAATTATATTGTCTAGTTCAAAATATCCAGTAATTGTGATATACGCAATTGGTTATATGATTAATTTACAACTATTAAATATTTATTTTACAATTTATATCAAACAGGCAACAATAATTTATAATCACTCGATATGACAGAAGAGTTGAGATGAATTGAAATTCAATATTTTCCCGATAATTAAATTTAAAGATGATCTTTTGCCAAAATAATACTAGAGTTGTACGCTAAAATTATCTAGGTAATTATTTTATTATTTTTCCTCTAGGTATAATACTTTTACAATCGATACACGAAGTTATACATATAGTATTTTAAATAGTAAAAAAATATATTAATAAAATAAAATAAAACACCTAGAATATAGAGATTATATTCTTGGTGTTTTTTTAGTATAGTATACAATCACAAGTTGAACAATGTAAAACTATCCTTCCCTCAAACTCCGACCTCTGTTCAATGAATTTAATGGTAATGTACATTCAAGTGTTTCGCACTGTACAACCAGCTTCACAAATAATTGATAACATTTACTTAGTGGTCTATGCACCCGTGAGAATATGATAGTTACGTCATGGATTGAGAGACTCGGTGTAATAAAAACGAGACTATTGATATGCCCCGACCTAATCCGAATTTATAGTTTTATCAAAGAAAATATTTCCAGTGTTTTTATAGACTAACTTTATTAGGGTTCTTTTCCCGAAGGTTAAACAACGGAATCCTATTACTAAGACTTCGCTGCCCGTCTGTCTGTCAGCGCGCTGTATCTCATAATCCTTTTCCATAATTTTCATAGAATGTGTATCTCTGTTGCCGCTATATCAACAACAATAATAAAAATAAAAAAATAAAGGCGGAACTACCCCTACTAAAAACGTGTATCGTTTAGTACGGAACTCGATGTCGCAAAGTGAGTCTCCGATAGTAAAAGATTTTTATTTGTGTTTTTTTTAATAATTTCATTTAATACCCTGGCCCTCATAAAAACAACAAAATGATAAAATTAAATAATAGTTTATAATAACCTGCTTTAACAATTGGTACATTTACAAATATCTTTGGTTTTGTACATGTAAGCAAATTTACATATTTTATTTTTTACAGTCCCTACCTTAGGTATTTAGTTTGGACCGCTATAATACCACAATTCGAGTCCTAATGAGGATTAACAATAATGCTATCAGGAATTTATAAATATTCATAAGCTGTTAAGATAACAATATTTACATCGTGAGAAACCTATGGGAAATACGTTATTAAGATACTTAAAATAACGAGAACAAAAGTAAAATAGAAGATCAATTTCATCTCTCAAAGGAAATCATCACATTACACTTATTTAACCTTTTAATTTTTAATATTTCTTTAAAATTACACGTTACCGATAAAAATCCTTCAATTCCATGTTGAAACTTGTCGAGTACGTACATATGATCTAAAGTTAAAAGTCAATCAACTAAGAAACATTAAGTATCAATAGTATCATTAATAATGTCAAAATGTGTGATACGAATGGAGTCATCACGAACATAAGCGTAAATCTATTATTTACGCTGTATTAAGGTCTGACTGCCAATAAATTATGTTGAAATCTTTTTCTGATATATCCAGACAACGTTTTTACGCCTTTTATTAAAACGAACCTTTATCTTTAATGGCATAAAACTTAAAAAATACTTAAAATTTATTTTTATCAAACGAGTAACGGATGTGGGAAATACCGTGGCGCTGGAATTAGTTTTGATTGTTATCATGTGAGAATTGGATGGAGCTGAATGTATAAGAGTTTGAGATTATACTTATATATATGATTCATATTTATCAGTTTACGGATAGTTAGCGCTTGTTTCTGAATTTGAAGCTAGCTAACAAAGCTTACTAGTTATGAATGATCATATTATTTGATCTTGCCGGGTTTTCCCAAAAAATATTTTTCTGGACTGTAGGTATATTTGACGACATTTATAAATTCTAAAGGGCATTTTAGCGATTTTTATTTTTATCAACGCTTTCATTGTGATCAAAGATTTTTGCACACATACATATGTTAAAAGGTTTTATATGTAATCAATACTATATACTATACATTACAGGTCGTTGAACTACAAAAAAGTTGATTAATTATATTGATCGCTACGAATTGCGCGATGTTCCTTGACCACAATCACGCTGGCAACGTTATTGAACGAATTCATACGTGATTATTTAAATTTGTAATGACGCTGGAATATCTGTAACACATTGTTATAACAAGTGTGAGTTGGACTCGAACACCGAGGGTTCCGTAGTAAAAACAAACCAGTTTAAATGACAAACTTAACTTCGCGGTTTGATCCCTAGAGACGGCTATTTAACCAACTGAAAATAAGTTTGTAATAGTGAATTCGCTCTTTTTTCAGAAAACATAGCAATACACACTATGAGCATTTCAAGCGTCTACTTGTTACCATTATTACGATACTGCGAATTAAAAAAAAGTTTCAAGTAGGGGAGCTCCTTAATTTTTTTGTTTTAAATTTTTATTATTTGATTGTCTGTCTACCTATAACGGATCATGAGATACAGCCCGGTGATAGACAGACGGACGGACGGACAGCGAAATCTTATTAATAGGGTTCCGCACGTTACCTTTTGGGTACGGAACACTGAAAAGGAATTTTGTTCCATTAATACTTATACAATTTTGCTTGTGAATCCTCAGCCTCATCTTATTACACATTCAACGAGGTATCATTGATTAGAATCTCGCATCACTTAATGACTCGCGCAGACTTTTTTCAAAAGAAGATCCGGAATGTTAGTGCCATTGAAAAAGTCAATTTATTGGCGTGTTAGAACACGAACCATTGTGTCCTTCGGGTATTCCACCTGTAGTTATCTTAGTCGCGGGTCTTCGACATTGCAACAAAAGCCTTTTAGATATAAATAAAAAATAAGCACACCGTTATAAATGCCGAAACGAATTTGATAGATTTATTCTTAGAAAAGAGAATGCTGAGCGTTAAATTAGATCAATAGTACTGGGACTTAGATTGACGTCTCTTTAAGCATCCGGGTACATTGCTATGCCAATGACATTATTGGTTATTACAATATTGTAATACATTTTTTTATCTGACATAATTTGTCTAGAAAAAGCACAAATGTGCGTACATTGAATCCTGAATGTCATTTGTTTGCGGATGAATAGTCTAAAATCCTGTTGTGAAAGTACTGTATGAAAGTGTGCACCTGTTAAGTGGACTGTGGCCGTTCTAATATGGAAATAAATAAAGCGAGTAATTATAAATCAACAGTTATTTACACTGTATATACTGAGATACTGAGTTGCTGTCTTTTTAGGCAATATATTAGAATCGTAGCTTTTTTTGACCAGTGTGACAGAATTTCTTGTCTTGTCACGAATATTTAATGTATAAAGAACGTTAACTTGCGAGTTGGACGAGGGCTCCAAACTAGAAACAAACCAGTTTAAATGGCAAACGTAACTTTGCTGTTCGATCACTTGACACAGGTAGTGCACCGCTAATAATAAGTTTGTGATAGAAAAATCGCTCTTTTTTTGGAAAATATATCAATACACACTATTAGATGAGCATTTCAAGCTTCTACCTGTTATCATTATTAAGATATAGCAAAACAACTACTTACTAGTAGGGGAGGCCCCTTTAAATTTTAAATTTGTATTATTTGTCGTTATAGCGACCACATAAATACACATTCTTTGAAAATTTCACATATAACCAGATCATGAGATAGAGCCAGCTGACGACAGACGGACGGATGGACGGTTGAACAGCGAGGTCGTAGTAATAGTGAGGTTATAGGGTTTAATTGATTAATCTTCAGGTACGGAACCCTAAAAACGGTCTTGAGTTTTCCCATGCCGTTCTGATATCCCTCTTTCCCAGCGTTTCACAAGAAAACCTATTAAATACATATCATTACGCCGAACCCCTTCGTGTCCTTTCACACTTGACTTGCACGCCTCACGAAAATACATAATTAGCATTTATAAATTGTGTTTAACGATAAATATAGTCACATGTATTGATACTCGTTATCATGTAAACATTGACTCTGTTTGTTGTAACAACAAATCAGCCGACAGTATGACGAAAAGCTTTTACAACGGCTATCTGGCCGTACCTACGTATAATGGTGGGTACATAGACAATATAGATAATAGCTGTAATGACCGCAATCTATTGAATACACAAATGTGATAGCTATGATATAGTAGATGTTGTGCCAAATAAGCCAGGGACCTATAGAATGTCACGTTATTAAAATATTTAGGTTTCCGTACCCGAGAGGCAACCAATGGAACCCTAGTAATAGGTGTTGAAGTTGAAGTTTTACTCAGAATGTGTATTTCTGTTGCCACTTTAACAACAAATAATGCAAATTAATTAAAATTTAAAGGACTCTCCTTTTAGAAACGTGTTTTTTGTCTTTTAGTACGAAACCCTCAGTGTGCGAGTCCAACAATATTATATACAACGACAATGGTGTCGATTCTGTTGTTCAAAATTACTAAACTTAACTAATTTGACAGGTCTAATAAGTCTTGCTATCCCTATCTTAAATGTGGGGTTAAATAAGGATGGCAATATTTGTAGACCTGTCAAATTAGTTTAGTTAAGTGATTTTGTACAACAGAATCGACACCATATTGTGTCTAAAACAGTAAACATATTATAACTAGTTGAACACTGGCCATAAACCGACATCGGTGTGTCGATATAATCTCTTATTGCTTTACTTGAACTAAACAATACAGCAACTGTATCCTTATGGGACAGTTTTTGTCTAAATATTACTCACCACTAAAACCATTTGACTCGAATGATGATGTAACGATGTTTTATAAAATATTCAAATTACACGATTAGCATCTCGCGTGTAATCGATTTAGCTCTATCATTGTCAATTCATATAATAGGTAGTAGGTAATAGAACTTATTGATACAAAAAATAAGTATTTACTAAAATGAATCCTGTAACTTTTTCTACTTACGCAAATATAAGGTCTCCAATATAAGATAATTTAATATCCTGTGTTTTGTTTATAGAGCCTCCTTACATTTTCATTTAATCGATAAGGTTGCCGCTGTGTTTGTCTTGTTTATATTATTTATCACAAGTTCAGAAAGCATTGGGTATCAGACAATTACAAATGTTCATCACTTATGTTTTCTCTAGCACGCATGTAGAAGTTAGGTTTACTAACCACAATTGACGCATATGGCTGAATGAACCGACATTCAAAGTTTGAAAAGCGATTAACTGTTGGAAGCGTCGTCAAATAAAATTTCGTATGTAAAGTCCAAGTCAACGCAAAATTAATATGGCATCATATTTTTGTTCAGTATTCGGCAAATTAAAGAACTACAATTAACAGTGTCGTCGTTATCGTATATTTTGGTGGATTCTTCAGAATCGCCATTTGATCACGTATAATCGACGTTGGAAAAATTATATATTTCATTCTAGCATATGGCAATTTTTGAGGCAAACTTGAAACAAAATGTGTGAATTTACTGCCACTTACTTATTCGAACCAACGTACACATCGCTTTCTCATAGTTGTTGTTTTTGTTTCAGAAGACACAGTGTTCAGAAAATGTATGTCAAGGAAGTAAAATGTCTATTCCGGGTAGGGGAGATACTCCCAGGTCCGCGGAAGAGGTTTTCGAGCATGCGCAGGCTTTCCTCACACAATATTTTTCATCCATACGCAGGTTTGTACCTACATACTATTATAATATTCACTTGTGATAATTACTATGAACTAAACATACATACATGTATCATCACGCCAAGTCGTTCACGGGGTAGCCAGAGAGTATAGAGCCTTAGTTAGCTCTCTTGACTTGCATACCGCTTGCTTCTTTTACATTCATCAATCTTTACATGCCCGGCAATTCAGAGTAATATTTACCTTTCTACCATGTAGTGCTTTGCCAAGCTAAACAGATTTTAATATTACAAATAATCAAATTACCTATGTTTTTGTCGGGAGAGTATTAAACAAAAAAATATACTAAATGTCACTCGAGTCCATAATTTTAGTAGAAAGCCTTATGGAATACTGCAACTAAAACATTTCAAAATATAAAACAGGGAAGCTATGTAACAAGTAATAGGAAAACAGTAATCCCTTAACACCTTACGTGACGGAAATATTTTTAAAATTCCCTTGCCTTCAAGATCAAAGGTAACTTTTGCAGAGAAAACTCGGAGGCGCACATGTCGAGGCTGGCAGAAGTTAAAAGGGAATTAAAAGAAACTGGTACATACCAACTTAAGAGTTCGGAGCTGGTGTTTGGAGCGAAGCTGGCTTGGCGAAACGCGTCCCGGTGCATCGGCAGAATACAGTGGAAGAAATTACAGGTGAGGTACCTACATTTTGTTTTTTAATAAACGAGCGCTTTCAAATTTAAGTAGCCAGTAATTTTATATTTAATTACTTGCACAGTACCTATAATTTGTAATGTAATGTCTACATATATAACACAGTTCCACAAATACACCCACTATTAATTCATAATAATTTACTAATATATTTATAAAAATATCATATTAGATTTTCAAAGATATTTTAAATGTCACTATCAATCGCGGTACAATTGGACTTGCGGATAGGTACATTACTCAGGATTTTTCATATTATATATGCCTTCCGATTTAGTTAAACGCGTTTAATAGTAACGAAACTCACTTGTATTTCTTTAGTTTTGAAAATATATTATTATCTGTCATGTCAGCAGAGAAAATAATCTCAAATTGTCACGACTGTCATGTCCTGTGGCTGTATCGAAAACGAATAAGGTTCGATTGCTTTTACAACATGGTTTTACGTCTCATATACATGCTCGGATACATGCCCTTTGAGACACTTTTACAATGATTTTAATATCATTACCCCAAGCGGTAACATATCAAGAATATAACAAAATCTAGCACCGACAATCTTAATCTGAGGTTGACAATGACTTAGATAATCCAGCTCATCACCGGCCTCCTACTTACATCCTCAGTGACTCGCCAGTAAGGCCAATTCCTAGATCGACTTAACACAGCCGTGATATCACATTTTACGCTCAAGCTAAATATTATACAAAAAAAACTCTTTTACAAAGAACAGGAATGTATCCGATATATTTCATGATATTGTCCTTTCTATGTAAAACATGTTGATACATAAAATATTATCGTAGCTGCCTGAGAAACATATTTACGAGATGCGACAAATAGAATACAGTAGCTGTCAAGATATATTTTTAAAGGTTCAGTACACACTGTATTGATTATTCGTAAGTGTTTTCGCGTTTTAGTCCTCAATTTCAAAGAGAGTTAGGATTTTGTTAGAAATCTCAAAAAAATGATACAATACTGCATATGAT
Organism: Falcaria lacertinaria; assembly: GCA_951449985.1. Taxonomy (NCBI): domain Eukaryota; kingdom Metazoa; phylum Arthropoda; class Insecta; order Lepidoptera; family Drepanidae; genus Falcaria; species Falcaria lacertinaria. Next base: position 2,962,736 of record OX602111.1, read on the forward strand.
AAACCTTAAGCTCACATACTCTTAAATATTTCTATCGCCATTGTTGACCAAGTTAGGTCCTAGATCATCACAATTTTTGCCATATTTTTAATGCTAGCCTGACTGATGGTTACCGACTACTGTTATCTTTGAAGGACTGTAATACTACACATTGAACAACGTAGCCGAGCATGCCATCATCACATACGAATGGGTCCTCCTACTGCCTGTACATTATGTTCTTGAAGGGAACACTCTCTGCAAACCTCACTGATAGCTAAGAAAACAACACAAATCAGTAGTAGCTTTATTTGACTGCAATCTTCTCTAAGGTAGAATACTAGCACTGCGTTGAACGATTTCCTTTCACTTAATTTGAGCAGTAGCTTAGCTTAGTACCTTTTTCCCCTACCTCGTCATCAACGACCCCTGATTTTATAACAGCTTATAAATCATGAATGTCTTTATTTAAAATATTTATATAGATCTCCTATGTATATGACATCCTTCGCTGGACCCCAAGAACCGCATTAACTTCTAATAAGAGAACCAAAGACAACTTCATAACAAGGCCCAAAGGGGAAGTCGTTAGACTCATTTCTTTTCCATTGACTTCGACAGTTTACCCCGCACTATACTCACAGTATGTTCTACAGGCTGCCTCGGTTGGTACCATTTAAGCCGAAAGCTGTGGATAATTAACCTCATGTTGAACAGACATCTACAAAAATCAGAGGTTAATGACCTACCTATATCAAGTTATGACTACTTGAAGGTCCTTTGGGAAATCCTGTGTTTGCAACCCAAAACGTTGTGAATAACACTGGTGATCACTTCAATATTGTCTCAGCCTAAATGGTACCAACCGAGGCACCCTGTATACTTTGTCTTTTAATAAAAGGTAACGAGTAAACGAGTCAGGACTAGGTAATTATAAAATCCTATTTATAATTTTCGTGTTTCTAATTTGAAAATGTTTTTTTACAAATTGATGCCAAGTTTACACTTTAAAAGATTCGGAATTTTGTCTAGCAAATTAATTGCAAGAGTAAATCCCAGATGGATAAATTGCATCAAACATGTATCGAATGCCAAACTATAAAACAATGACAATGAAATATAATCTACTGATGAATATAGTTTTGAAAGCTAATAGGCAAATGTTGAAGTGTACCTTAGACCTAAGTTTTATAAAGTAAGCCTCTGAAAGACAGGCTAATACATTTATTATGGTTACTTTCGCAAACAAGGCTTTCTGCTCTGAATTACAGAATTCCATTCGCAATGTAACTCTTGAGACGATGACGTTCGTGTGGACTATATTCACAAGCCTATGAATATTTTGTTCTTGGCTTTAGCTGCCAGGTCCTTATGCCACAAAGGAAAAAAGTATTTTCTGCTCTGCACAGCTTTTAAAATATTCCTGATATCAAAAAGGCAATATTTTTTTCCTGCACATTACGAATACTACAATTTAGTATACAATATTAGAAATAATGTTTGTTTCTGTATACGTATCGGATAAGTTCAGTCACTGATGAATCAATTTTAAAAATCTTTCACTAAAGAACTCTGCTGCCCTGAGAATAGGTCATATATTTTATTTAAGGGCTATGTGTATATACTGAGGTTCTACATGGGCGATGTCGCGGACACAGGCTAAAGTATATTATAAATATGTTGATAGATGAGATAGAGGCTTCATTAGACATAACATTGTTAATTTAAGAGCTATTATGTACTAGGATTTTAGGGTCGGTAACGCGCGAGTGATACCCATGGTGTTGCAAGCGTCCATAGGCTACGGTGACCGCTTACCATCAGGGCCGTATGCTAGTTTGCCACCCTAGTAGAATAAAAAAAAATAGTCTCTTGTCGGCGGAGTAGTCGCGTTCTCTCGTTCCCCATCTTTTTTACCATAATGGTTTTGACCCCGATTCTTTTGAATATGGGTAGTAGTTCCCACTAGTTATGGGATTATCGCTACAATTCTCCGGTACGATTTTCACAAATTCATATATCTCGGCAATAAATTAATTATATTATGAAAATGACTTTGACATTGTTCTAGGTATTCGATTGTCGTGAAGTGACCACAGCTCGCGGCATGTTTGAAGCTCTTTGTACCCACATCAAATATGGTACGAACAAAGGGAACGTGCGGTAAGATCGAATCTCAACAAACTCACGCCATATTCTTTACTTATCGCCATCTGCTAATATTTATCTCTTATAATCTTATCATCATGCTATATCGATTCTATTTTAGGTCAGCAATAACCATTTTCCCGCAGCGTACAGATGGCAAACATGATTATAGGATTTGGAATGGTCAGCTTATCGGATACGCTGGGTATGTGGAGCCCGATGGTTCTATACTGGGGGACCCCGCAAGGGTCGAATTTACCGAGGTACCTATCTAATATTTAAACATGTTCTATCCTAATCTCATTTTTATTTTGCAATTATTGGTTAAGCCGATGTTTTACCAACAGGCACCTGAGCTTATATTTTGGTATCTACAGAACCCATCATCGTGTACTTATCGAAATGATCACAGTAGTAACGTTTTTTTAACAGTAAGAGATTTGCATTGATCATTTTATGTTTGTTAGACTGCGAGTAGTAGGTACTGTACTATACTGTTTCTTCTGCGGTGTTGAATAAACGAAAATCCCTTTACAGATTACGGATGCTTAATAGTTCTAGGCAATATCAGAACTACCAGGGAAGCAACAGTGTAGGTTGTATTTTATCTCATCCCACGCTGTTAAGGTCACAGGCGGATTTCAAGTTGATCATTGAATTAATCTATCTCGGATTATGTTCCTTTTGTATATAATCGAGACACAATTATTATGCAAAGTTTATGCCGTATACTCATCAAAATATCCTTGCATTTCTACCATTCAAATATTAATTTGTATTTTAATAACCTCTCTCAGGCAATTTTGATACAATCCTTAATTTATACAATAATGTTGGTTTAACTTTGTTGATGAGAAATTACTCTTACAAAATGGTTTATTAAATTTCAGATTTGCATGAAACTTGGTTGGAAGCCACCTAGAACTGCTTGGGATATACTGCCTCTAGTGTTGTCAGCTGACGGAAAAGATCCAGAGTACTTCGAGATTCCTAGAGATATAGTGATGGAAGTGACTATAGAGCATCCAAAGTTAGTTTCGTTTCGCAAATTGCACTTATTTCCAGGTAGTTAAGACGTCCATTAAGTTTACGAGCCAGAGAACTTAAGTATATCAAGTTGAGTAAGAGTAGTGATTTTCATTTGAGTAGGAATTCCTATATTTACTTGGAAAAGTTTACGTTAAAACAGACCATAGAAGATAAATATCTAAAACTTGACTGACATTAACGCGAAAGTTTTTTGGTATGCTCTGGCCTTAATCTGACTAAATAGAGGTATGGATCCTACAAGGTTACTCGTGTAGTTATATCTAAGCCAAATTTTAATCTATGGTTACCATGTATACAAGCCAAATTTGAATCTATGGTTACCATGTATACAAGCCAAATTTGAATCTATGGTTACCGTTTACCATCAGGCGGGTTGAAAACCTTCAAAATTCAGCAAGAGTAGAAGGGACGAAAGTCCTATTTTCTCAATTGTCACATTCAATATCTCTCTCTTTCCTGTATTCTATTTAAAATATATATTTCTATCCTCAGTTACGACTGGTTTCTGGAGCTAGGTATGCGATGGTACATCTTACCAGCCGTAGCCAACATGAGGCTGGATTGCGGGGGCCTAGAGTTCACTGGCAATGCCTTCAACGGTTGGTACATGGGTACTGAGATCGGATGCCGCAATTTAGGTGATGAAAATCGGCTTAATTATATTCAGGTAGGTTAAGTTCGTTCCTCCCCCTTATGGTACTATGCACTTTTAAAAGTGTGTATCTATAAAGTGTATTTATCTATGACGCACGAGAGAGTCAATTTCTTTCCATTACGTTTTCGAATACGCAGTTGTATTGTATACTTTTATAGTATTGGTTGGTAGCAAGAACGTCACTTGACTGCGTATTACACCTGTACTGGTGTATAGTTATGTGCACAAGAATGGAATGTATACGAAGAATGACGATGAGGTCACGAACAGTCACATTATTACCTTAAGATTTTTATTTTGTAGGATTTCCTAAAGGAAGGAGATAAAAAATCCTAGGAGAATTCCTAAGTGTCTTGGGGAATTTTATTGTAATAAAATCATCCGTAAAAAAATATCTTACATTATTATACGCCCTATGATTTCCTCCTGTCACTTTATTGGTGTTAAGTTGACTAAGTCACATCTTTGCATTCAGGCAAGCGGGAAGGAATAATTAATAAGTATTTATAATCGTATTAGAATTAAAAAGAGTATAATATTTTCAGAAAGTTGCAGCTAAAATGGGCCTGGACACAAATTCGTATGTCTCACTGTGGAAAGACAAAGCTCTTGTGGAAATGAATATTGCAGTGCTACACAGTTTTCAAAAAAATACCGTTGCCATTGTGGACCACCATTCCGCATCTGAACAGTTCATGAAGCATTTAGATACAGAAAATAAAACTAGGTAAGATAACTTTTTCACGGCTTTTGATTTTGCTATCATTTTTTATCCAACAAACGGACCACCTGATCGTAAGCAGTCACCGCAGCCTATAGCCGCTAGCAATACCAGCGACATCACTAAAGAGAAATCTCATTACACCCTACCTTTCTATTTTATTTACTCTATTCATACATAATACCTTAGTATGCTTCAGTATTACTTGTACTCCTCTGAGGTATTACTAGTATATTATTTACTCTGAGGTATTACCTTTAAAGTCATGGTCACTAGGAAACTATTTTTACTGAATTGTCAATCAGAACACAGCTAAAGTGAGTCGAATTTCCAACTGTCTGCACTAATTATAACTGTATTTTTAGGGGTGGTTGTCCTGCCGATTGGGTTTGGATCGTCCCACCAATGTCATCTTCACTAACCGCAGTATTTCACCAAGAAATGGCTCTTTACTACATGCGACCTTCGTATGATTATCAAGTGAGTACACAAGAAGATTATCATATCTTATCCTGAGATTGTTACCCTATCAACAAAATTGATGACATGGCATGACGTCATGCGTCAAGCCAGATTGGCTAAGCCAGCTCAGTTCAAACTTGTTGATTGGCGTCTTCTCAAATTGTTTAATCGCTGAATTCGCAATATCACAGACCTATGTCTCGGGTTAATTGTCAGTTTGTTTATGAAGGAATTCAGGAGTGTCAGGTTGTGTTAGGAACTATCCCGACCCGCAACCCGGAATAATTGGAACACGACCAATAATTCGACTAATGAACTGGCATTATCAACACGTTGTGACTATAGTATACTTTGCTTTGAAATCATCTTCACAGTTGAACAATATTCTTTTCCGATTAGGAACAAGAATCCAATTAATACATTGTTTTTTTGTTAATTTCCAATTTGCTTAAGATATTTTATTTAAATAATGTCATCTATATTGTGCTCATCTTCATCAATAAAATTTAATTAATGCAGGAGCCTCCGTGGAAAACACATCAATGGAGCAAATCCGATGGCACCAAGTCTGTGCATAGAAAGTTCCACTTCAAACAAATCGCTCGAGCTGTAAAATTCACATCCAAGCTGTTTGGCCGTGCGCTCTCCAAGCGAATCAAGGCAACGATAATCTATGGCACAGAGACAGGCAAATCTGAACAGTTTGCCAAGGAGTTAGGTTCTATTTTTGGTCACGCGTTCAATGCCCAGGTGAGATTCGAGCACTATAAGTATTGGCGGAGGACCGGTTTTATTATCAAAGTTGACAATTTAAGCTGCAGCATATCCTAGCTTAGAATGAAACCGAAATAGCAATATGCTAAGCCTAGTTTACGCATTACAACACTTAGCAAGCAACACACACGGGACTGATATTTTTTATTTTCACTACATAGTATAAAACAAAGTCGTTTCCCGCTGTCTGTCTATCCCTATGTATGCTCAGTTTTAAACTACGCAACGGATTTTGATGCGGTTTTTTAAGTGATTCAAGAGGAAGGTTTTTATGTATAATTCATTCATTTGTGTTTTGTAGTTATTTAACTTGTGTGACTAACGCTGGCCGTGCATGATAGAACAGCGTATAAAAGGCATATTTTTTCTAAGACGTTCCGTATCTGTATTAAATTACTTTGAAACTAGACTTACTATTTCACCAACTAGTGAAAAGTGAGGCAACGGGACATAATTTAAATATTCATACATATTTTTACTATATTTATTTCCGTAGGTTCATTGCATGTCAGAATACGACATGTTTTCTATAGAGCATGAGACTTTACTCCTCATCGTGACCTCGACATTCGGAAATGGAGAGGCCCCAAGTAATGGAGTTGTAAGTATTTAATACCTCAGCTTTAAAGTTTTGGCAAATTAATTTATGTTTTAAATTATTAATGCCTTTTCAGGCGTTCGCAGAACATCTCTATAAGATGCTTTACAATAGCCAAGGAGAACAAGCAAACGAATATTGTTCCGGGTAATTAATTAATAACATGATGTCTGGTAAAAAAAACACTTTACGAAATTGACATTTTAACGGTACCTACACATTGATTTATAGGAACTTCAAAACGCCAACACCTAAAACTCTTATGAGGACAAACAGTGCGATGGCGTCACCGAGTGTCGAATACAAAAAACAATTGTCCCGTTTGGAATCAAACAAAAGTAAGTAACCACATAGAGCGCCATCCAATACAACGCATGTGACTTAACGAATTAATGGGATTAATACAAAATGGCTCTAATGAAATTGATAGAACCATTCAAAGATGTAACAAATAAAATAACGGTTGTTATAGGTAGCGTCGGAGGAACTTCTTCGATAGAGCAAATTGGACCCCTCAGTAATGTTTGCTTCGCAGTATTTGCTCTAGGCTCTAGCGCTTATCCAAAATTCTGCAACTTTGGAATCACCATAGACCAACTTCTTGGTGACTTGGGTGGGGAAAGGATTCTTGACATAGCTTACGGTGATGAGATGTGTGGGCAAGACCAACAGTTTCAGACGTGGTCTTCGAAAATATTCCACGTGAGTAAAAATATTTTTTTCACCAAATTAGTAGGTACTTCTTCTTAACAAGTTTCTTAGCCACCAAAAAAATTGAATAATAACAGATTCCTAAAATTACCAAAAAAAGATCTTAAAACTCAAGAATATATTTTTGCATTGATTGGATGATTAATTAATAATTGCATGATATCGATAAATGATTTGGGACTCATAAAAACCTATGAAGATATATTTAATTTAAAAAAATGATTTTCTAATATTATTTCGTTACAGGTTGCGTGTGAAACATTCTGTTTAGATGAAACAGACATGGTAAAAGACGCAAAACGGGCTCTAGACACAATGCCACTCACTGAAGAAACGGTTAGATTTGGCAAAACAAATGCTAAGACTACTCTAAAACAAACTTTAGAAGCTGGTTATAGAAAACCACTTTCTCGGTTAACTATGAAAACTAATAAATTTCTTGGGAAGCGCACTGAAGACCGCGCTACTTTATTTGTTGAGATGAAACCAGATGTAAGTCCCACAGATTACTTATTGTAAATTAAAACGTAATATTAATTTAAGCATATTTGGATCTCTTTACTTAGTATATAGCGTAAAGCTAAAGTAGCGTATATTATGAGTTAAGATTATTTGTTTGAAAATTCTTATATCATTTAATCAAACATAGGTGTATGCAACGGTCCTTTATTTAAAAAAATTAAGATTTGTAAGTATAATTCTTGTGAGTTTAAATTAATAATATTCTTATTTGCAGTCGAAATTAGATTACGAACCAGGTGACCACATCGGTATAATAGCTTGCAATCGCAAAGAGGTTGTTGATGCAATTTTACATAAGCTTAAAGATGTTGATGATTACGAGAAACCAGTGCAACTACAAGTTATGAAAGAAACACTAACACCCACAGGTATGAGACAATTTGTACTGAAAACAATCATAACAAGTTTAATCAATAAATTATATATGACTTTAACGTAAACGAATCCTAAAACGAATGAATAAATCCCAAATTTGATTGCAATAAGGCCACAAGACGGACAATCTACTGTACCTACAGTAAATTATTAACTGTTAATGTATATTACCTATAATATTTAAGCATCTCTAATTTAAACTTAATAATTTTACCTCCGTTGTAAAAGAAACGTTACAGAGATAGAATACAATTCATATATCATTTTATCTTATTAGGCGCTGTAAAATCTTGGGAAAATCACGAACGAATACCAGCAGTGACTATTCGGGACATGTATTCTCGATTTTTGGATATAAATACACCACCTTCAACCACGGTGTTGAAATACCTTGCCCAGTGCTGCACCAACCAAAAAGAGGCTAAAGAAATAGGAGAATTAGTCTTGGTAAATATAAAATGCTCCAAAAAATTACTTGAATCATTATCTGAAGGTGAAGTCGTTAGTTAAACAACTTCACATTTGCAGTTTGATCCAAAAAAGGAAATGTAACTTTCCTAATTAATCAGCATTTTAACAGGTCCTTACCTTAAGTGTTTATTTTTAAGTGTCCGATATCTCGGCAGCATTCCTACCGCCACGATCTTGGAGACTTGGACTAAGTGGTAGACGCATAAGTAAGGACAGACGAATTTATCTTACCTCTATTTGAGCTTACTCCGTCTACCATTGGAATTCACTCAATTCATCCCCCTCCAATATGTATTACTAATGACCGATTAAGTTAAAAAGTATATTCAACTTCCAGGATTCAAACAAGTACGATGACTGGAGACACTTTCACATTCCCAACTTAGCAGAAGTTCTGGATTTGTTCCCGTCGTGCAAGCCTCAGGGATCCCTATTAGCTGTGTTACTTCCCCCATTGCGACCTCGATACTACTCGATATCATCATCACCTTTGGCTCATAAGAATATTCACCTCACCGTCGCGCTTGTTGTTTACAAAACGGAAAGTGAGTACTGAAAATTTGTAACCAGAAATGTACTGACACTTTTAAACTACACATTCTAATGGCAAATTCGTATTTCCAGATGGATCAACACACTACGGAGTATGCTCGAACTATTTAAGGAACTTACAATCAGGCAGTGAAATTTTTGCGTTCATGAGAAGGTACCTTCTTCTCTATAGCTCAAATCACCGAGAATTGATGATACTTCGCAAATTATAAAAAAAATGATAGCTTTCAATCTTGCAAATGTTATAGTTAACAAATTAAATGCTGCTTACGAGCCAATGACCGCTGTAAGAATTCCCATTAATGCAATCATTATTACTTACAGCGCGCCAAGTTTTCACATGCCCAAAGACATCTCAGCACCAATGATCCTTGTCGGTCCCGGTTCTGGTATAGCACCGTTCAGAGGATTCTGGCATCACAGAAGACAACAAATAAAAAATCTCGCCCTAGATAAGTCAGAAATTGGCCCTATTTGGCTGTTCTTTGGATGCAGATCTAGAGAAATGGACTTGTATAAAGAAGAGAAGAACGAATTTTTGTCTGAAGGAATTTTATCTAAAGCTATGGTGGCTTTTTCGAGAGAAGAATGCTTTGATAAGGTACTTATAAATATACGAAATAAACGAAAATCGATCATATACATTATTATTAAGAAAAAGAGTACGGAGTGGGACCGTAAAGCTTGTATCAAATAAGTTTTGTACCGTCAATAAATTAAAACAAAAAAATATCCACAATCTCATAAAAATAGATAATGAGCTGAGGCTGCAATTTATTGAATTAATAGACACTGATCTGAATTGATTAGCAATTAATATGCTTAGTAACTCGATGATACAGATAAGTTTAACGTTGTATAAACAACAACGCATAGCGTAGGTGGAATTTTAATTATTTACCGAATTAATACAAAAATGCATAATCAAATATAAACGAAAAAATTACAACACACAATTAAAATACATAGTACCTATTAAACGTGTTACAGAAATACGTTCAAGTTTTACTAGAAGATGAGGGTGAGGAATTGACGAGGATGCTGCTCGATGAGGACGCTCATTTCTACGTTTGTGGGGACTGTAAAATGGCCGAAGAAGTTCAACAGAAACTGAAATCTATCATACAGAAACACACCAAAATGACTGATGGAGAAGTTGAAGATTTTATCCTCAATATGATGGTAAAACTATAGGATAAAAATTTACAAGAAATGTTTATGAAATTTAAACAGAAGGGTGATTGAAGTGTTTGTTTTTTCAGGATGAAAACAGATACCATGAAGACATCTTCGGTATAACGCTGCGCACTGGAGAGGTGCATAGCGCTTCAAGAGAAGTTGCAAAAAGGACTAGACAGGAATCATTGAAATCCCAAACGTGAATCGAATCGGACAATTTAAAATAACACTTCATTACCCCTGTGCACTGAAATTAGTTTTATACAGACTAGATACGCGAATTTAACTTATGGGCTGCTAACAATTTTGTATTATTTTAACATAAGAATCTATCACAAGATTCGTACATATCTTCATCTCGCTTAATTTAATAAGTTATAGTTTAGTTTGGCATACATATTTCTAATTAATTATGTTTAAATAAATAAATACCAAAATAAAAATACACTTAACGAAAAACTTTGATTGACTTTAGTCAATGAGAGTAGAAATTATGTGTATTAACAATTTAATTTCACAATGCATTTCATTTTATCTATTTGAATAATATTGGTCAACAAAGGAATCCAATTAAAGCTTTGTTGCAAATTTAGTTTGATTTTTGTGTATAATTTAAGCTTAGGTATATAATATATGTTCGGAATCTATCACTTAGCTATTTCATTCTTTAAAGACTACGGAAACAATATGAATGTTAGATAAATTAAGTATTTTAAACTAAAATAAAAGACATGAATTCATCACTGCGTATCTTTTCTTCCATTTCAAACCATATAAATTCTATTGTATTGTATATAAGTAACATTTCCGCATATCAACTCTTTCTCCTTACAACATGGTCGTAGATTTCAATATGAGTGTATCTCGGTGAGTATATTCTCTGCTTATTCGTGTTTTGTCCTGGGTCTTGCGTCGGGTCTGGACATATGATTTTATGATCGTGGCGGTTTTGAAATAGTAAGCCTTTATCTGGGTCCATAAGTGGCTAAGAAGAGAAACAGAGAGGTTAGCTAGATAATTGGATATTAAATAACAAATTTACATTCGTTGACGAGTTCGGTCTACGAATTTTAAAATAAATAGGTATTAGTTTTAAGATGATTTTGTGCGTAGATAAATTGAACAATGAAAAAAAGCAACTTAAATACATATCAGGTGGGTATTTATGTTTACTTCAAAACTATTCTTAGTGCTGCAAGAATCTTAAGGCAACTAACTATGCGAGAATTTAAGTGGTACCTGCCAAGACCAATATCGAGATTGTTTCCAAATAATCTCACAGTTTAGACGTGAAACTTATGACAAGCCTCAACATCTTGTTAGGTTGGGCTATAAGATTACCGCATTCGACATGACACAATTTCATTCAAGGAGGTATTGGCATTGTGTGCAATCATACAAGATACGTGCTCTCTACATCACCGTAACCTTATGACTGCTTTAAGATATCTCATAAAAAATAAACCGTAGACCATACGCTTTTGGCCTACATATAAATAATTTTGTATGAGCTTTTGTACTCGCTGGACAAAATCTTCAAAAACTATAAGGAAATGAACATAGATTCTCTACCTTATAATTTCTACTCATATTACTTCTGACAGTCCCATGACGCCAGTGGTAGTAGCCGAGGTCATTGTCCTTCGGCCACAACCTCTTGTTGTTCTTGAAAAATGGAGCCCAATTCTCAGAGTTAAGTCGATGTGCGTAGTCAATGTAACCAGATATTTCAAAACCTCCTTTCGTGAAGTGACGAATAAATATTATGGACTGCAAATAATGTATAATGCCAACAATGGTTGTTACAAATGCTGTAACGTAAACAAAGATCTGGGATAGCGAGTTTACGATTGAACGTACCTATTTTATTCTGTTTCTTATCTGTTTGGCTGTTCATTGTATAAATACGTCTGGGTGTTTGGTATGTATTATAAGTATGTATTTATAAACAAAAAGTATATAAGTATTATATCAGCTGCTGGTTCCCATAGTACAAGCTTTGCTTAGTTTGGGGCCAGATGGCGCTGTGTGATAATGTCCAAGCATTATTATTATTAAATAATGGATACAAAAAACAAAATCTTTATGGGATTATAAGTATTAAAATCAACATATACCTGAAGAATTCCTACTCTATTGGCTCTTTCCCTCACAGCCAATTCTCTATTAAAAGGGTCGTCAAGGTCAGTACCTTCGCTTACTAAAACGTACGGCGATACAGTAGGGTAAACTATTTCATTTATCACTGCTCTTCGGGAGTAGAACTCTTTCTCTGATAACGTGTCTCCGTTGGCTCTGGAAAAGTGCTAGCGCGTTTTTCATATACATGTAGTCATGTATGACCAAGACAATAACATCACATAATAAACTATTGAACGGGTTAATCTATTAAATATTATTATATCCATACATTATTATTGATTAAAGAAGTGTGCAAGTCAAGAGTGAAATGGCGCTCTACTCTGCTTGTCTTCTGAAAGGAACTTGGCGAGGTGTAATGTACTTATTATAATTTATAGTAGTAGTATTATTATTGTGAAAATAAATTAATAACAATAAAAAAAACATATTATTCTACATTGAATAGACCCTAATCTAAGAGTACACAGCAAAGCCCAAGCTACCGGTGCATTGTTTAGGGTTGCATTCACAGAAATATCAACAATAAGACACTAGAAATGGTGTAGCGCCGTGACTTTCTCACCACGCATGCGATTACTTACTCGTAGATAATATTCGTGAATTATGATTTAGATCGTCGTTCGTAGGGCGGTAAGGTTCATAAATTTATTGTGCGGACACGCTTTACATTTCTACTGTTACTATTCCGAATTCTCTAGTCGCCTATTGTTATGAATTTGTGGAATAAACAACACATCCTTTAAGGACGGACAAAGTTTATCAAATTCATACGACAACAAAACTCACATAAGAGTCTCTAATCTATTGGCTGAGTTGGAACCAACCTGTATCCAAGAGCCGCTATCGTCCGCGCAGACGCTATACTCCTCAAATTCCTTAGATCTGCTATTTCAATAAGGGAATCCAAATAGTCGTCCCAAGTATCAAACGGGAGGAGCCTCCTATCAGCCTCCACTCCTGGAGGATATTCGTTTTTCTTCTCCGCCATAGCCATGATTACGGGTGTTAAATTATTCTCAAAATTATAAAAATAAAATAATCAAAAACAAATTTGCTTGGGATTGAACGCAATTAAATTTTGATGCTAGAACGCTTGTAAATAAACTGATGTGTACACTTCATCGCACTGACGGCTGACAGTTGACAGAACTGTGATATAAATAAAAAAGGTTGTTGTAATATCAGAAGTTTGTAATGGTTTTTACCATAAAGCTATGAAACCCTTATTTTTAATAATTAAAATTTGTTTTCAATTTCATATATTCTACTGAGATTTTACACTGAGCTATTTACAAAAATCAGATCTCTATAAACTACCGACGGGACTCAGATAAAATGTTCATATATTATTTACTTGTAAAAATCAAGTAGTAATGATATTTGATCGCGTTGCGTGTTGGAATGAAATGGAATTTCATTTAAAAAAAATATTCATGTTGAGCCTTTGATTAAGAATAGGCTGATATTTAAATATTAAACTTATAACGAAGCTTAAACTCGTAATTAAACAAACGGCTACCCTGACGTACTTACGGCTATCTTATTTTATGTTTATTTTATACCCCTAAATAATAAATATGAGGTTGAAGCTTCGAAAATTAACAATGATTATTACGTATATAATGACTTTGGTCCCAGATCTGAAAATATTAGAAACATTACTAAAAAGCAACACATCAAAACACTGAGCTTATGACAAAATCTTTATTACCAGCAAAAATAGACCGCCCACGAAATCCGCGTAACTGAAATCTCTTCCACAAATAAGTTAAGTATTTTTAAAACTACTAGTGTAACGGGAAACATCTTATGCTTCCGGATCCTCTTTACCTACGTACTTTGGATTTAATGTGTCATAATATTTCTTGAAAGGGACTCTGGCAAGGATTTATTAAGTCTTTATGTCACTCGTGTAGATAAGGAAGCTGATGTGTTACAAAATAAAGGAGGTAATAGGTACTTTACTATTGTATTTTCACAGCGCATAGTTACAAGTGGGTAACAACTTTATGACATCTTAAAATGAATAGCTTTGTCAGATATTTAGAAGAAATAGTGAATTGAAATACTCAAACTGACGTGGTAGCGTTTGTATTCTCTTGGCTGACGTGCTTAAAAATATTAATAGCTTTTAAACTCAAAATCAAAATCAACTTTAAAAATAACGGACGTATAACCGCCTAAAAATTAAAATCTGTTTTCTTATAAGTTAATTCTGTAATACTCATACATAAGAATTTTTTATACAGAATAATTGATTGATCTTCAATATTGTTGAAGAAACTCTCAAGGCAGGCGTTAACATAAATAACCATAGTGCAGGCTGCAATACAAAATTTGAAATAAAAACAACTAGATATAGTTTTTTTTAACCAGTTGTAACCAGTATAACATTATCTACTCTGAGCTGTAACTTAGCTTTTAAATGTAACCAATATATTCGAACAAAATTCAAAGCTAGACTTATCCTTTGATTATATACTGACTTATCATATATTCTACATTGAATTATATTAAGCCCTGATTTGTGTACCCTAAATAAAATCTACTTATCGAATTGTAGAGTACGGCAGTCGTGATGTAGGTATTCGGAGGCAAATTACGAAAATCGGTTTTTAAAAGTACCCACCTAATGGTGCGCAGGTAATTTTTTCGAGTGTATTCAAGAGGCACAGGAGAGGTAGGGCGAGGCATGTTTTTAAAATAAATTCTCCATATTACACGACACTTTTACAATCGAAAGTAATTCCATTTGCAACTTGAACGCTTCGAGATGGGGACCTACGTTTTGTTAGGTAACGTTAAATTAATTTACGTGCGTTCGATAATATAAGAAGGGTATTCGTATTCCTTGTTTATTTTAAGGAATTTCGTAGAAATTCTGTTAAATTGATCTTCATTCCGACCACAATTTTCCATCTTCAATACTACTATTCAAAGATGTGTTTCATTCATGCATTTCTCCACGCGCGAATTAGGCGCCACCAAAATTTTGAGCGCCCAAGAACAACAATAAAATATTTCAATACAAGTCCTGAAACAAGTTGAAAGGACATCATCCAAGTTTCATAGAGATTTGGTCCAAATCTGAATGTGCCGGCCAACGCAATTTTTTAATATATTCTGATTAAGCTTGTCCGTCTGAGCATTTATGACTATGGCAGCAAATCTGGAAATTACAACACATTTTATATGTTTTAGTTAAATTGAATTCCTATATTCAACAAAAATGCATGAAAATTCAGATTTCATTCAGATTCGAACTCAAATAAAATCAACGACTATGGTCCTACAGTTTTGGTGTCATAGTAATAAATGTTCAGAAGGCCTAACTACAACAGAATATACAACAAAATGCGTTGACCGGCACTTTCAGATTTGGACCCAAATGGATGATGATATGAAGTATATTAAATTCGATACTTCACGCCTTCCCACAAGGGTCCCCAAAGAGGATGACAGAGATGTTACAACACCCACTTTCCACTCACTCCATACGTCATTGAATTTCTTCTCAGACGTATGCAGGTTTCCTCGCGTTTATTTCCTTCACTGTAAAGCTCGTGGTGTGGCTAATATTTGTACATAGTGATATTATTATAGTCCTTGTATTTTCTAAGTATTTTCGAAATCGAGATATGATCGAGTATCAATAGTAGTATCTTGAAGAGCTTTGTGTGGATAAATCAATTTACTCTTTGATGCAAATGTCCGTTCGACAAGAGCCCTATTTATTCTAACAGCCAGAGTACTGCAGCCGAGCTCTACACAGACAACCGTTATACAATGGTGTATGATAATATGCAAATAAAATAAAATGGGTGGCACTCCATACGAATAATAGAGAAATGAAGAAAATATTCCAGAGCACGCTTGTGGAATATCTTGGAATAGGTTTTTAAAAATGATGTAGTTTTAAAATGACTTATTAAAATAATAGTTGTAGAGGTATTGGCCGCGAAAGTCGTATAAGGAGATGCCACCATTTAACTGAGAAAAAATGCATTATTGTAGCACTTAAAAATACTTTCAGATAATTCAGAAATAAAAGATAATTATGTCGTATAGTTTTTTAATTATGGGTTGATTTCGGTTTCACGCTATTGAGCTTAGCGACCGTAGTAATAACTTTGTTTATCAGTGTCTGTGAGAAATACAAACTTATTTTTACTGCCTGTTCTGCCGTCTTGGTCTAATAGAGTTTGGCATTTGTTATATCAAAAACATACAGTCGAATTGAGAACCTCCTCCTTCTTTTTTTTGAAATCGGTTGATAAGTTAAGATAAAATGGCATGTAGACCATTCGATATTTATTTTTTCAAGTCAACTGTGCTATAAATTCCATAATAATTATTCCAAAAACATTAAGAAAGTAGACTCCAGGAATACATAAAATCTTTGTTTAAATAAAAAATTATGAATGTAGCTCCGGGAAGCCGGTGTATTTGCGTTCCTCGAGAGTCCGACTCGCATTATAATGTAATGGGGAAATAGGTAATGTTTAGTATCAACACTTCATGCCAGTACTCCTAACAAGATTGTATTATATGCCAGCTTGTTTGTTGTATGATCTTGAATTTAAACAAAGGCTTTTTACAACTGACTTGCGTTTTATTAATAAAAAGCTTAAAAACTTGACTAAATTCATACCTCTTTAGGTAGCTTCGACGACTACATTATTTGTAACATACGGTAAATTATGTGTTTAATGTGTGTGCTTATTTTTAGTATCATTTTTTACAGTAGATAGGTACAGTTTAATCGCAGAATAATAACTATAGCGTCGGAGAGCTTTAGTTACTTTTCTGAGTTTCGATGTACCCCAAGAAGGCCCAAAACCTCAGAATAATGACACGCTCGTTACTTAAAAAGATCACTAACGCAGAATAAATTAAATAAAGAAATATTTAAATTCACATCCTACACTCGATACGGACAGTAAATGCTTGATAAAGATTCAAACTGGGTCAAGAGTAGGTTCGTTTGCCAGTACCAAAAATAAGAAAAAGAGCACCAAGGATCAACCAAACCAAACTAAAAAGTTTAATAGCCGAAATGTTTTAAAAATCTTTGCTGAAACAGGCTTGTAAATAGTTTAATAGCTAAAGACTATGCATTTGGGGACTTGCATACTTTATAACGAAGCCGTTACTTCATTCACCACCCGTCTATGCAGTCGGCTGCAAGCACAGACTCTTTTCTTCCAATATTTGAATTTTCAATTTTATTGGAGCGCTAAATTCTACGGTAGCGTTTTGTTTCGAAGATTATTGAACTTGAGATATATAGAAATTAAGTTAGTTACTTTTATTTTGTTCTTTAACCATACACAGATTATATCTTTAAACTTATCAAAGTTAAAAAAATCCATACTACGTCTTGCGGTTTTCCCTGCAGAGATATTATATGTTGGATAAGATTTATTAACAAAAAAACAGATTAAACTATTTACAGGATAAGTATTTAACTCTTTAAGTGGTATATTTTAAAAATTGCCCCTAATATCGTCTATTTTGTACTTCTTTTCAATATAATCCATTCTACTTATAGTGGCGGCATCCATAGAAAAAATCACAGTATATCCATCTATAATATAAAAATGAATCGCTGAATGTGTTGCAAAGCGCAAATCTCAAGAGCAGCTGAACCGATTTCGGTAATTCGAGAGGAAAATTAAAAAAAAATGCTGAAAAAATCTAAAAACGGGTTGACAAAACATTATTTTGATAAATGTCTACCCGTGTGAAGCCGGGGCGGGTAAATACATTTTTATATAACCAATATATTGACAGGATGCATCGCAAGTGTAACTGCACAGAATCTATGAACTACCGATCACCTATTATATACTTTTAATTAGCGAGTTTGTAAGTGTCAGTGTACGCAGGTGGGTCGTCGTTTGACGCTAATTAAAACTTTTGATCCGAGTCACTTTCAAAGAAAACGCGGAGTCACTGCCGAGCATTTTATATAATAATAAATTAATTTATGATGCCATGCCTATGGATTAAAAGTGAAGAGGTCTGTGAAAGGGAAATACTGGTTAAGCTGTTCGTTTAGGTGATTATTAAAATTAATTTCGGAGAACTTTATGCCGGAACAGGATGATACTTATCATTATAAATTAAAAGTTATTGCAGAATATAATGGACACTTATAGGATACTTATAGGAATTTATAACATTGCTTTCGCCACGGAAAACAAAGCCACAGATTATGTAAATGATGAAAATATGGCAAAACAAACAATGTGTGCACATTGAATAGTCTGAAAGCAAGAAATTAACAAGAGCATTTTGGTCCCTAGGTTTATTTTGATGTCAGTAAACTTTTTGTATGAGTATTTTTTCTTCTTGCATGAGTATTTTTTCATTGGCATGAATTCATTAGAAGGAAAAAAAACGCATTCTAAGTTTCTCCTTGTTTCATTCTCAGGGTTCTTCTCAGAAGACTTTTCCGAACTACCTATTACAAATAATATAGCGGAATAAGTCAGTCAGGAAAAGTGCTGCGTTCGTTTAGTGAGAGATTTTAAACCGAAATTATCTCAATCCTAATTATGACTAAATTATCTCTCTCTTTCTTCTCCTCTCAGTAATATGAGAGGAGAGAGAGAGAGTCAATTGTCCAGAGCACAACTATCACTTTAATATAGTATTTACCACATAGTTACAAAAAAGAAATTAAAGATCGTTTTTTTTTTCAAATAAAAAAGATAACCAAGAACAATTACTCATTTATATATTCATCTCACCAAAATTGCTTGTCGAGTTAAACTAAAAAAGTACCTTAGAACTTGTAAGCAAAATCCTTTGGAAACTCCCGTGTGTTATCAAAGGTTACATTCTAATAAATATTGTAATATCCACGCATTTTTCACGAAGTTTCCTCGAGGTGAACCAGAAATGTATGCGCATGCATTGTCTACGCCGTGAAACTGTTTTGTTTAACTATATTGGCTGGCTGTCTCCGATATTATTCTTGACTTATAAAGTGTAAAAATATATACTTTTCTTTTTTTAGCTTACAGGATTCTGAGAGGTGTGAAGTAATGAAATATCCCAGGTTTAAAAAAGGAGCTTCTCGCCTGGGTGATGTAGGTCCAGTTTATACACATTGCTGTCAAATAATACTAATCTGATGTAGTGTTGTTTCTGTGGTACGGTTGCCAGAGTTCATCGAGGGTAGGCTGTGCTGGCAACATTATGGATGTGAATGCGCTAGTGTTACCCGTGCAAGTCTGTATTGTACGGGTACCGCTTACCATCAAGCCTTAAGTACACTTGCCACATTCGGCCTCACCAAATGTTTTCTTATAGTTTTTGGTATTTGTGTTCAATATGGGATTCAACATTATTTAATTAAACCTCAATAAATTAAATCAACCTATTTATAAAAAAAAACAAGAAGTAAGTATGTTTAAATTTGGTACTGTATATCATTACAAAAATGTAAAATAATGAAGCATGTGAAATAGTGACCTAGTTATCAAACGTCAGTGCGTGTAAGCAATTTGGATCTTCAATTTATAGCAGATATTTTCTACCCTACCTATTCTTATCTAAGGGCTTTAGCTCTCGTTTGGTTATCGAATGCGAAAGGATTTTATTGATAACGCTTTATAAGAAGCAGATCTACTGGCTTCAAAATACTTTTAAGATAGATGAAGTATTGAACTTCAAAGTAATTATATAAAAGCGATGTAATAATTAGGTATCTTAACGTCTACCGCTCAAATTCCTTGAATTTTACCTAACAGCGATTAGAAAGAAAAGTTTTTTAATTTTGTAAAGAATTTCAATTAAGACATTTTGCAAGAGGACTTTTCTTATAGATGAAGCAACGATAATTAGGTCTTAGTAATAACAGTAGCATAAGGATCTATAGCATTAGTCGAATTGTACTATCTGCATACAGAAATACATATATTTTGTGTGATTAATTTACTCGTTAGTGATATCCCTGGTATTGCTAGCGGCTATAGGCTACGGTGACTGCTTACCATCAAGCCGTATGCTTGTGTGCCACCTTAGTGGTATACATATTATTCAAAATAAGACTATAAACTTCCTTATACAAATAAACGGCAAACAAGCATACGGCCCGCCTGATGGTAAGCGGTTACCGCAGCCTATGGACGCTTGCAACACCAGGGGTATCACTCACGCGTTGCCGACCCTAAACATTTCTACAAAGCGGCAGAAAACTTAATCTTGACCTAATGCTCGTAAATCCCGACCTCAATTTAAGAAATGTCAGCAGCTAGACGTGCTGACTGAACATTAGTAACTCATCCTAGCCTTTTCAACTCTCAAGGGAACTGTAGGTTAGGTTTATCCTAACGTAGGTTAGGATAAACCTAACCTACAGTTAGTAGTTAGTTTACTACATGTTAGCATATACAAGGTACATCAGTTGGTATATTTATATGTCAAAGATTTATTTAATTAAAACGGCAACGCGCGAGTGATAACCCTGGTGTTGCAAGCGTCCATAGGCAGCGGTAACCGCTTACCATCAGGCGGGCCGTATGATTGTTTGCCACCTTAGTGGTATAAAAAATGTATATTAAATATCACTACGATTATAAAGAAAAATAAAACGAGCGACCCGTACAAAAGCCTTTTTTATACCACTAAGCTGGTACACAGGCATACGGCCCACCTGATAGTAAACAGTCACCGTAGCCTATAGCCGCTAGTAATAACAGGGATATCACTAACGAGTTGCCAACCCTGTTGTTGATGAGGACTCACAGTGTTAGCAGCATTACTACTAGCGCAGCGTATTCTCGTGGAGCACTGGCAACCTTACTCACCCCATATGTGTCGCACATGATGTGTTACAACTTACAACTGTACCTACTACTGTATTTGTCACTAAAACTTAAACAAAATTTAAGTCGTTACTACAGCGACAAAGTTGCTGAATTGGTATCACTGCTGCTTGGCTTCCTGTAATGCATTTCCGTATCTTTTCACGAAACCACTCCCAAATGCGAGAGGAAAGATAATACACATCAATAATTGGCATAGGTATAAAAATGTAAAATATAAAATGTATTTATGTATATGACGGTCGTCTCTCATCCTCATATATGTATGCTATCCATAGTCTGACTCGTTACTAAAACTTGTACGTGGTTTAATATGCTCTGAGCTAAAACTAATCGATCTATCTTCGATAGCGTAGTCGCGTAGTATCTAACGTCGTAGTATCGTAGCCGTATCTTCGTAGCGTCTTAGATGCTACAGCTTTTTATAAACGAAAGATTGGCTGAACTAGATGATAGCTAGTTCTTTAGTATTTAAATTATAGCATGAATTTGCTAAGGAATGTATGCTTATAATCCTGATTGCGTTACATGCTTTGTGTACATGTATCTAAAGACATTGAGATTGTAAAGAAAATAGTTTGTATTATTAACATCTGTTATAACTATCATAACAGTATTAACGGAGTTTTTGGCGGGAATCAGGCGGAGCGGTTGAGATTTTTTCCAGTGTGTCGTAAATTGTGTTATAGTGATCTTTAATGTGTATTTTCGGTGTCGATATGTGCAGTAAAGTTTCATTTAGTGACTGATTTATAGGAGCATTGGAAATAATGCCATAATACGACTTTTGGGTTAAGTGATTTATCATTTTGGTCAATAGGTTACCTCTAATCTAAAGGCGTGTTACGATCTGCTACTGCCGTGGGCTGTCTCCAGAAACTCCTTTGGGCGTTAGAATGCACGACACTAGGCATTTTAATGCGGCAAACACGAGAAATTTTGCAACATGAAAATTCTCTAACACTCGACACTGGCAAAAATAGTCCCTGAAGGGATTGATTGCCATACTTAGGAAGAAGAAGAAGAAGAACAGTATTAACTGTATGTATTAACAAATATTAAAATGTCGGCACGTATCTACTCACTATTTACATACATATAAATATCATCCTAGTCTCTCACGAGGTAGACAGAGAATTTAGAGCATTCCTCATTTTTACTTGCACAGCTCGTGCTTCTTTTACATTCATGAATCTCTTCATACATGCCCGCTGGTTCAGACTTCCTTTACTCATTACTATTTATAACGTAAATCGCAAGCTTTCAAATATTTTTCACATGAAATGTGTTTCATAGAGATTTGGTCCAAATCTGAAAGTGCAGGTGGACGCAATTTTCTTGTATATTCTGTTAAGTTCTGAGCATTTATTACTATGGCATTAAAGTTGAACATTACAGGACATTTCATTTGTTTTGATTATTTTGAATTCCTATTAAAAAAAAAACAATTTACTTTCAGATATTGCGAATTTAAATAAAATCAACGACAATGGTCTGACAGCTTTGGTGCCACAGTAATAAATGTCCACACGGGCAAGCTCTAACAGAATATACAAAATATGCGTGTAACATTGGATTCATTGCTTTTCTATTAGTTTACGTTTGACTTCACTTAAAATAAGACACACCAAAGGAATGTGTATTTATAGAATAGAAAATATATTATAATTTGCTTTGTCCGCTTAAATGAGTGTGATACGGTCGAACGGCCTGCGCCCAGGTGTGAGCTCAGGTGTGGTTTCTTCCGACACGTGTTTCAGGACTTCCACGTCCCATCATCAGGGTGCCGCCGCGTTGGTCGAGCAGCGTGATGTCACATCGAGGTCTGGATGCTGGAGCAGCGCCACAGCACGATGGTTAGATGCTGGAGCAGCGTCACAGGATGCTGGAGCAGCGTCACAGCATGATGGTCGAGTGAGACGCCACGACAGCACGCAGACCCTTCTGTAACTAAAGCTAATAAATAAAGTAAGAGAAATAAGTGATTGTTTAGCGGTGCGTCCCGTCCTTTTATAGTAGTAGAGTGGGGTGGAACTCGTATGTCGTGTCACATCGTATTTTATCGTGTAAACATACGTAATAGAGGGGAATTTGTAACGTCGGTTTGTTTATTCAACAATGATTCATTATTTATATGTTTGACTATTTCTAAACCCTCCAAAACACATAATTTTTGGCCTTTATTACAGGTGTGTAAAATATTAAATGTGTGACTATCGTTTAAGCTGTGTCCTGTCTCTAAGAGATGTTTGGCGAAATTTGATTTTTCTGATATGCGTTCTTTATAACGAATATTGAAGTTACGATCTGTCTGTCCTACGTAAAAGCTATCGCATTCCTGACATGATAATTTGTATACACCGGATTTTTGGCCGCGATCAATTTTTTCTTTAGCATTACAAATTTGATCTAGTTTATTTCGCGTCTTATAGGCAACATGTATATCATATTTACGTAATGTTTAAGATATTTTTTCCGTGATTGGACCTATATCTGACAAACTGGTATATAGGTATATAGGGAGGTATATCGCTCAACTCGCTTTGGTGATATCGCATATAAACATTTTCTGATATTATTGTTTTGTTTTTTCTTTAAGAGATTGTTGACTAATTTATTATTATATCCGTTTGCCTTTGCAATTTGGTAGATGATGTTTAATTCTTTTTTATAGTTGTCGTTGTTCATAGAAACAGTCAACAATCTATGTATCATAGAACGATATGCCGCGAGTTTATGTTGCCATGGATGATTAGACGTAGATGGTACAGTAAGGTCTGTATATGTCGGTTTGCGATAGATACTAAATTCATGTTTACTTTCTACCCTGGTGATCGTGTGAAGTTTAATGATTTATTTTGTTCAATTTCTAGTTTAAATTTTATTTTAGGGTGGATTGTATTAAATTTGTTGACGAAATTGTCTAACTGTCTTGTAGTTCCTGTCCAACAAATGATTATGTCGTCAACGTATCTATAGTAATATTGTATGTAGTTGTTTCCAAGAATATGTTTATTTTCGTAATTATCCATAAAGATATCTGCCATTAATGGACTAAGTGGTGTTCCCATAGCTAACCCTTCTTTTTGATTATCGAATTTATTATTGAACCGAAAATAGTTTTGTTTCATACATAGTTCAGTTAATTTAATGATATCCTGACTTTCAGATGGGAATGGGACAGTTTTTGTTTGTTGAAATTGGCTTTTAATTTTGGAATTGGAATGTGTATTGTTTAAATACCTATCTGCGTGTATTCACAGTCTAAACTGCATTTTAAACATATCCGTGGAGTAATATTAGTAATAAACATTGTATACCACATAATTACACGACTTTAATAAAAACAACGACGACCTACTGTCATTTCCACGAATGAAAGTTAAAAATTTTAGGGAACGTCAGTCAAAACATCGGTTCTGTTGCTGTTGTTCTACTGAATAAATACTTTAAATTTTTTGGGCACCTACAAATTGTTTTAGGTTCTGTAGATTATCCTTCTGATATAATTGCAAGTGTAAGTTTGCACGTTTGTACGTTTACTGGTTTGTTGCTCAATTACTCCAAAACGAGAAAAAATAGCACACAAATAGACCATGATCTCGAGGTAAACATAATGTGGTATTTTTTGTTACGACAAAGAAGGAGACCTCGGGTTTGAAATATTTTTTGACCTATTTCCACGCTCAAAGTCGCACGAAACATCAAGGACAGACATGCTCTTGAAGAACATAACTCAAAAAAACTAAAATACCGTAAACGACCAATTTTTTTATATTACTAAGATGGCAAAAGTACCTATACAGCCTACCTGATGGTAGGCGGTCATCGTAGCCTATAGACGCTTGCAACACAAGTGCAATCACTCGCGTGTTGCCGACCCTTAAAGATTTAACGATTCATTATAATAGCTTCATTACATTCCAGTACAAAACCAAAGATATGTGCTTATTTATAGGCAAGCAGGCTCGCTTTCCGCACAGACATACCTAATAAAAAGAAGTAACATTCGGAAATACTTTAGAAATTTAATATTAATATACTTTCTCACTTTATAGTCGTTTTTCTGTAATTTAATAAAGCTTTTGATCCAACGTTATTCGGAAGCACCCACAGCACTAGTGTAGTATAGTTCAAAGCACTGTCAACTTTTTCTTCACTTCGTTAGCTTTTGTTTTGTTAGATCCGAATTTGTTCTTGGCAAATATGCAAGCAACACAACGGAGAAAACATTTGTTGTGCGTCTTATTTTTATATGGCTTTTGAAAGATTGAGGTTCAATATAATGCATTTAAAAATTGTAGGCTATGTTTTGAGTAAATTTTGTTTTATTGTCATACACATTTGAAGTCAATCTGCCCATAATTGTAATAACCGTCGGAAATTTTATAGTAACAATTCAAAGTCATTAAAAATATTTTATTTTATTTGTACTATACTATATTTCTTCAGTTACACTAAAATAATTATTTGAATAATTTTAAAGTCTTTTCCTAAAAACAAGCACCGAAAATTAGTAGTCGAATACTTTACTAAAAAGGTGCCAGCTCTGTTGTACGAAATCATTACACTAAACTAATTTGACACGACTAAAAAGGTCTTGCTATCCCGATTTCATGTGAGTGGTTAAATATGGAAGGGTATATATTTTAGTCGTGTCAATGAAGTTTAGTTAACAGATTTTGTACAACAAAGTCGACACCAATGCTATCGTCAAATAGGTACATTTTCCCACGCCTATAAAGTTTTTTTTTTTATTGTAATGCCGTGTAACAGAACAAACTTATCTGTTTTTCGATTACATGCGAACGAAATGTCAGTAGTTACCGCTACTACTAGCCGTCGATAGCTCCTAGTAACATTCTCGACCAACAAAGCTCATTTGAAGCATGACAAGTATTCTGTTATCGTGTCGCTCTTTGCTATTTGTGGCTAGAACTTATGTTATTAGGAATATTGATAAGATCAAACACTTAGATAATGACAAAGTTAGTTACTGCATGACGTGTGAATGAAATATTCTCAATGTTTAAAAATACCAAATAGCGCTGCTCGGTTAACGAATGATTATCAAAAATTAACAAAATCAAAGTGATCTTTGAGATAACTTTAAAAAAGTCAGAAATAACTTAACTATTTAACTATCATTGGCTTGAGCCGTACTCGTAGAATCTTCATTCGATAGAATCTGCGGAGGTCATTCAAATTTTAAATTACAGTACACCAAAGTGTTAAATAGCCTATTTTACGCGTCCATCTTTACACAAAGGCCATCATTATTATGAACTAATGAGTTCAGATTAATTATATAAAAAAGAAGTCCAGCCTTATGCAGTTAATCTGTCTGAGGATAGAGTAGTAAACGGTTGTGTTATTAAAACTGGCAGGCGACAATAGCCTGTGATTGCGGCGCGAAGTGTACTTGACGCAGCCAATAACTAGTCCGTTACTATATGACATAAACTCACTCACAACAACCTCTATTTCGGCATATTGTCCATATCACAGACTTTATGAATCTGTTACTACGAAAGTTACGTATTTTATCTCTTATACACAAACAACCAACTGTGTACCCGATTGTTTGGAGAAGTTTCGGCGTTTCACTAGTTTCGGCGTGATGCGCGGCCATGAAACAGACAGACATATAAAATAACAGTAACGATTATAAAGTGACCTACTATTTTTTTTCCAAATATCTTCAATGTATAGAATAGAACCTGTTACAGTTGTATAATATAATTTGAGAACCAAAATATTTTATCCAGTCCCTTACCGCCAAAACTACAAAATCTACAATAATATTACAAAGAGGAAAGATTTTATTGTTTGTATTGAATATGCTCTACGAAACTACTAAAATTCTTTTGCCGTTACAAAGCTACATTATCACTGAGTAACATAGGCTGAATAACATAATTATGGTCCGTTTTAACAACCCAATTAGTTTTCTACAAACCTACCTAACTACTTATATGAACCGACCGGCACAAAATGCTCGCTAAAAGTGAGCGACAAAAGTAGGGCCTCGCCGCACTAACTGGCTTGGCGTGAACCGTGTCTCGTGAGGTCTATTACATAGTAAGTGATGCTTCACTGCAGACACCTACAGATCTCATAACTATGAACAAGACAATACACCGAAGAAATGTTGGCCATGATCGCCACCTGGTCTAAAACTATACCTCACCTAGGTGAGGTCAAGAAAGAAGGGCAAACAGGAAGTTTTTCTTCAAGTGGATGCCAAGGGATTTTTGCAGGATTAGCAACGATCGACCGTCCATATGATAGGCTACATCAGTAGGTGAATACTCAGTTCCAATTTAATGCTTTATTAAAATTACGGGTATTATTTGTTGTAGACGTGCTAGTTTTCCCCATCGTCAGACCACGTTTAATGTGGCGCTCATTCGAATTTCAGTTGCCAGCAGGTGCTTGAAATATTTTACGAATTTGGACAGATGATATTAAATAATAAGATTTAAAAAAGAAGAAAATAGCAATACCATACGAACAGGACGTATTTATTTATAGACCGATCATAGAAATCCTTTCAGAACGAATCGACTATTTAATAAAACACAACTTATGAAAATCCAGAACAGCAGCACTTGAATACGGAACGATCTAGAATGATTGAAATAAAACAAAGAAAATTTAAGAAAAGTTTCCCAGATATAATCGAGTTACAGAAGAATATTTGTTTTTAAATGGTCTTAGTTAGCTAAACATAATCACGGAAAGTTGAGGTTTTGTTCATTTGGATAATTTTATGTCTTGTATCTGGTACTTTTTGTCCGACATTTTCTTATACATTTATACGCTAAATAATGTAAGATTCCGACTCAGATAAACATTATTAAAATTATTTAATAGGGCAGCTTTATCCTGGGACTTTTACTTGCTACCCCTTTTTTTTGCTATAGCAAAATGGCTACAACGTAATACCATGAATCGAACCCGGGCCCCCCGCTGGGCAGGCGAGCATTCTACCACTAAACTACCAATAAATGCGCAATGACAAAACTTTACCACGAAACCCTTTATATAATACCTTTTACCTTTTCGGTATCTCTCGCTCGTCAAGCTTAATGCATACAGTTTCCTTTGAAAAGTTTCCAACAGGTGGTTGTAAAAGTCGTGAACTCGTCGTGGCGCAGTCGTTACGTCTCCGTGAGGTCATCTTGTTTGCTTAATGCAAACTGAACGTGAACTGCACGCCAATCTCGGGTTGAAGTAAAGTTCAGTATTTACACAAACATGTCACGACGAATATTCTAGTCTACGATGCTTATATCCGTATCTTGATAGCTAGGTACTTAAATTTAATGCGTAAGCTCCTCTTCGTTATTAATTTGCATTAGTACCTAGGTATATACATACATATAAATACATATGTATTAATATTTATTATTATTTATAAATTATTATGTATAACTATAACTAATATTAACATATAAAAACATATATATGTTTAATAGCTTTTACCCGCTGCTTCGCCCGCGTGGTTCTAGATGAAGATAGTCTATGTCCTTCCCCAGGTTATAATCTATCTCATTGTTAAATTTCATTACGATCCGTTCAGCCGTTTAGTCATGAAAAATTAGTAAACAAATTCTTATAAAATACATACATTTATGATTTGAAATTAATTTATTTTTTATAACATTCATTGATTTTTGATCACATAATATAAGTCCTTCCAACGCAGCAGATATATGTATAAGCCCTCGCAATTAATATTACAATACACTAAGTAGGTACAAACCTTTCTCACGCAAACAAGACCTAATAGCAAATACGCGCAATAAACCAATCATCAATTATGTAAAGCTGCAATAATCTTCATTGTCTATTTTATCCTAATTGAAATATTCCCAATTAGGTAAGTGCTCCAGCTAGTCAATGTATAGGGGTGGTATTTGCAGCTCTTTACCATATTCATATAGATATTACAATCTGTGCTTTCAACCCAGCGACTGAAATCGTTTGATCGTTTTTATTGATGCGAGATATCCATCTAACTAGGCTGCGTGAGCGAGACAGATACATTGGAAATATATTGTTTAAATACAATTTTCGTATCGCCTTTCTCGCTTGCACGTCACAATAGTTTTTTTGTCATTGGCGGAATGGCGTATGCAGCATCGGATGCTATCGTTGTTATTACAGATTTGCATTGCTAGTTAGTTTCTGATATTCGAAACTTATTCGAAGATTATGGAATATCTGTGTCCAATTAAAGTTATTTTTAAATAAATAAAATGTACACTAACCGTGCCCGCGACTTTGTAAGCTATGAATTTATTTTTGACCTATTATAAGGCTATAATATGAAGCGCCATCGTTTGGTTTTTCAACGTACACAACGTTTTTATTTATGATCTCACTGCATTGATTATAGATCGGTATCTCACTGAAATAGTGAGTGTAATAAAAAAACCACATCCAAATCGGTAATGTTTCTGAGATTAGCGCGCAAAAACGCACAGACAAAAAGTCTAACAATTATTGTTTGGGTTCTATTGCGTTGCTAAAGGTTAATAATAGTGTATCTCATATATCATTTATTGCTTTTCTATAATAATATATAATATTTTCTATAATAAGTTCCATAATATTGATTGTTCAGAGTAGACAAGTTCAGTGTACTAGGTATCTTCCCTTTTGCGAATGTTGTGTACGCCTCTAAATGATACACATATCAGAAATGTGATTATAACAAGGTCTAAGTGTAATGTTACAATATGTTGTAGTGTTGGTGTACCTATTTAAATCTAATATATAAAATTCTCGTGTCACAGTTTTCGTTGCCATACTCCTCCGAAACGGCTTGACCGATTTTGATGAAATTTTTTGTGCTTATCCGGTATCTATGAGAATCGGCCAACATCTATTTTTCATCCCCATAAATGCAAAAAAAATTGTCCACACGAGCGAAGCCGGGGCGGGCAGCTAGTAAATAAATAAATATATCTTCCATGCACAGCGATCTGCTACATTTTTACTATATGTATTGATGATTATACTCCTACACACGAAACAAATAACCTCTGCCAAATATTTCAAACGCACCACTAAGCTCGAACAGAGCTCGGTTAGTGTCACCTAGCGTGACGCAAATAGACAAAGACGCGTAACTACCATTGTCTAGAGTTCCCGAGTTGAGCTGACATACTGCTCGTCTCTGTTACCAGAACTCTGTTACCTCCTAGAAACTTGAGGTAAGTCGAACGCATTTCGCTTAGTTGCAAGTGGTAATTTAGTTTCCATATACCCATTTATAGTTGCGATAATTCTATTCGAGAACTAGGAATAGAATTAAAATTCATTTTTTGGAATGTGATAATATTAATCTACACTAATATTATAAAGAGGAAAGATTTGTATTTTTGTATGTAACGAATAAACTCAAAAAGTACAGGACCGATTTTAATAATTCTTTTTTCATTAGAAAGCTACATCATCACTGAGTAACATAGGCTATATATTATACTAGCTGCCCGCCCCTGCTTCGCTCGGGTAGACAAAATATTTGATAAATGTCTATAGGCTCCGAAAATACTGAACCGATTTCAAAAAATCTTTCACCGTTAGAAAGCTACACTATCTCTGAGTAACAGGCTAGCTGCCCGCCCCGGTTTTGCACGGGTAGACAAAATATTTGATATCAATGTCTACCCGTGCGAAGCCAGGGCGGGCCGCTAGTAAATTATAAGGATATAAATATAATATCAGCGTCTAGTTCTCATAGTACAAGCTTTGCTTAGTTTGAGGCTTTAGTTAGATGCAGCTGTGTGATAATGTCAGATCATTATTATTTATTATTATTATCTTAATATGGGACTGAATAGAAATAAATAACTATAGCGTTCCGAAGTCCAACTTCGGAAATTTGGTATAGTTGAGCCGATAGTCGGTATAATGTGATTTGGGTCCAATAAAAGAATCTAACGTTAATCGTATACAAGAACAGACAACAAAATTTGAAAACAAATCTCGTAACAGAGCTACAACAATCGGTTAGATTGTAATAGATATTATCTATTCTGTACACAAGTATTACGTCACATTTACAGAGATACACAAAGAATTTTACTAATAATACCATAGTAGATACTAAGAAATCCTTTACACATCGGGGTTATTTGTTATTATGAAGGGTCGGGTTGAAATCTTTGTGTTGACTGACCTTAGAAAAATCCGATTTGGATCGTTCTTTTACAAGATTCCATGAAGAAAACACGCGTGATATCGTTTGATACGTGATCGTCATTTCCATTGCAGCAAAGTCGAGTTTTCATGAAAATGTTTCAAAAGTAATAAAAATTACTTCATGCCAACCCAAAAAGGTACGCTATGGGAGAGTCAGTGTAGGCACAATCCTTAACACAGGATCAGCGTTACTTGGCTGCGACACTGCTGCTATTACCAAAAAGGTTTTTGGAACCTATTTGGAACAGAAGATAACTCTGCCCCGACTCTCATTCTATTAGGAGCTCTGGAAACCACAACAACAGTACGTCACTATAGTGTGTTAACTAATGTACTTATTCCCCAGCCAATAGGATCTAAATTCAAACAAGACATCGAACTGCAATATCTATACAAGTTACTGCTCATTTACTTTAGCAGCACCCAGGCTTCAGTTATAGGTATTTTTTTTATATACAACTTGAGGCAAACAAGCATACGGCCCACCTGATAGTAAGCGGTCACCGTATCACTGGCGCGTAGTAGACCCTTCAAAAATCTCTTCACACCCTTCTTGAAGAACCCCATGCTGTACTCCTCAACGATATTTTATAATTTATTATTCTGAAACGAGATTACATAAATAATTTTAACCAATATAAGCAGTACTCCCTTTTCAAATTTAGATATCAATAACCTTGCCACTCAGGATTTCGGAAACGCAATAAAAATAATATACTCTTCTTTTTGTCGCACAAAAATCATTTCTGCCAATCAATTCGTCATGCGTTAATTAATCCATGGCTTCGAATAAATCACAGGAATCGCATCGTGTTTGAAGTTAATTAACTCTGCGGAAACATATTTAAATGTTTATTCTGCGGAATTATTTACACGAATGGTAAATTTTGGCAAATATTCACCATGCATTATGAATAATTAATTATTTTACATCGGAGTTGGAACTAAGTAAACTTTTAGCACAGCCTTTAGATGGGAGCCATATTGTTTGTGTACTTATTTAAATTGTATGAAGTTTCGACTTACATCCCCATCGTACAGGTTTAGCTATGGCGACCGCATACCATCAGGTGGGCCGTACGCTTGATTGTTCCTTCAAACCCATTGAATGCTGCTGGAAATCTTGGCACACTCCCACATGTATCAGATCTTTTATCTAGAAGTAGGTAGTTTATGTTTTGTATTTTTTTTGTAAATAAAATTTAATCTGTTTTGAATACAGATAATATGCTAAAACGGTTCAATAAAAAAAACGTAGTTCTTAGTAGGGTCCGTGCTTTTAAAACCAAACGAATTAGTTAATCATTACTTAGTATTCGTCACTGGCATTACAGACAGTCTTCTAGCCTATCTATAAGTTTGGAATACATTTGGGATTGTATGAGATGACCTATTTTCAAAATATAAAGGTACATCATCGTTCTTTTACTTAGGTAGGAAATAATAAAGATTTCCAATCAGCTTAACATCTAGTAAGAAAATGAAAAACAAATTCAATTTCCGATTGCTCAGGAATTTAATGACGGAGTCGCCTGAAAACAATTGGTTATTTTTCACTAAATTAAAGGAGTCCATATTGACACTATTGCTGATATCTAATGTTATTTATTAGTAAAGAGATAATGAGTTTACAACTTACAGACCAAACAACACTTTGTGAAAGTGTAATTGTAAAAATGAAAAAGGTTGTGCTACCTGGTTGGACAGAGAACGAATGAGAAATGAAATACTAAGAAAAAAAGCGATTAGGAATGTAACCAGAAACTGCAGGCTGCGTAAGATTCCGAAAGTAAATAAATTATAAAAAGCCTGTTTATTCCTTAACTAATAATAAGTATAATATTAAATGATTGTCCAAAAACAATTGATGCAGAAAGTGTGTGTGCTTAAATTTAATTGTGCAGGGCGTTAGTTAATACTTCGTATTATTAACATTTACGAATTAGGCACGATTATTATAGTTTGTTTAGGTATAAGGTAAATTTATGATCTGTATTTGGTTTATTTGGAAGTAGGCAATGCCTAGGTAATTGCCTTTATGGAATGCACGCCCCTGGCTGCAGCAGGTATAACATTCTAGAACAAAATAGTCAACGATGGAAAGGTAACAAGTAGGACTCGGAACCGGCGGGCATTTGAAGAGCTTATGAACGTAAAAGAAGCAAGAGGTGTGAAAGTCAAGAGTGAAATAGCGCTGTATACTCTCTGCCTACCTCCAAAGGATTTGACGTGATAATGTACTTGTAAGTAAGTACGATACATACAATCCTTATAAATATAATAAATGGAAAATAACTCCTAAATGAATAACCTTGTAAATCATATATGTGTATGTACCTTTGTTTTTGGAAGTGTTGACTCTCAAACAGAACGAATTAAAATGGTAATAAAATGAGGTTTCCATTATTTACGCAGACATCGTTCTGTTTCAAGGGTCTCGGTAAATTGGGACGTGTGAGAAACATCGCCCTTATAAAAATAACACGACCGTTACCATTGAGCTACAAATCATACCACTTTTACTATCGGATGTGCTAACTTAAATTATTAATGAATGACTATTATCGTAAATTAAATTTTCTATTAATTTTTCAAGTGGCTTTGATATGGTCCATTCGGCAATACCTACCAAAATAGTCTTCCGAACTATTTTGAGATTAGCAGGAATATTGTCGACAACGTTTTCGTATCACTTTCGACTATTTTTGTATTGGAAAATGAACAGCTGAACAGAACGCTGCGGCGGTAAATAGTGGAACTAAAAATTAGTATGACAATTTTGACTTTTAGCGAGTAACGTTTTCGAATACGTTGTCGACAATGTTCTTGCTACCGGCACTGGACGAGGTACAGTATTTTTATCCCTAAGTTATTTGAATGGAATTCCTATAATATTTAAAATTAAGTCATTGGATTAGATAACTATTGCGATAAATGCGATCGCAGCAAATTATGTGTGACTAAAAATTAATTTTTTACTCTATTTCTCGTGACTAAGGTACAAATAAGCCTGATCCTTCCATTATAGTAGGGGAGCCGAAGCGGGGATTTTGGGATTTACACGAGCGCGTCAGATTAACATAAGGGGGGTACCCTGCACTATGATGAGTACCTCCGCCATATATGAGCCCTCCATATAGGTCCGCACGTCTAGGGCACCTTTTTTTAGTTTTCAAACCATCAGTTTAAGAAATATCCTCTCTATCACCGTCAGATTATAGTGTCAGCATGACTGGGACATCAAGTTGAACCATCTGTAAAAAATCTGACGCGCTCGAGTTTTCAAAATCGCTTTTTTGTTTTTTTGCATATTGTATTTTCAAAAATTCATCACGAGCTTGCGTCACGTCCGAATCGTCAGTCTTTCGAATAGTAGTTTTTGTCGGGTTCGCTTAACACCCCCTCTGAAAATCTGACGCGCTCGAGTATGTCCATGTGGCTGTTTCATCTACATTTTTTAAAAACTTGCAGGTAGGCGGTCTCCCCACCGGCTTAGGGGGGAATACATCATATAACCTTATTTTCCACCTACTATCTAACCTTCAAAAATAGGTTCCCATGACGCTCGACTGAATCCCCATTTAGCATCGTGGGCTCCCCGACTATTAATTTCATTCCTATTTTTAGAGATGTCCGATAAATCCCGGAGAAAAAAATGCTAAACCTTTTTCGGACTGTAAACTACTAGGCAGAACCAAATGGTTCAGCATGTACCTACAGCAATTTCTACGTCAATATCAATGATAAATAGTTACTTTATACAACTACATGTTCCCTGCTCCATTGATTACTCCCAACAATAAATTCTGAAGAGATCTCAATCAATCTAACAAACGAATGACCAGCGTCTATTTTTCTTTCATCCACGTTCACGTTAAGTACCTTTTCTACACCGCGCTTTTCTCAAATAAATAATGGCGAAGTATTTGGCTCTGCCCCACTTGCAGTTATCCCTAAACATTATTGTTTGACCAGGATCCCAGAATAAACAAAAGCCAAACCTAGCCAATGCAATTAAGGTCGGTTTTTGAAAATTGTCATAGGTATAAATTACGCGTTGGGAATTTGTAAAGTAGACAAATCTGGCTATTCGTATTATAATAATTTTTCAAACGGATTTAGTTCTGAATTGAAATATCGTATTAATTGTATGAAGCATAAAACAGGTAAATTTCATACATCAGTTTATTTACATATTAGATTGTGTATTTCTGATCTTTTCGTTTCACTTGAATTTAACAGCGATAACAAACTTATTTGCGCAATAATGATACATCGTGCCCAAAAAACAACGTATTACCATAGCTTTCGCAGTCGATGGGTGGGGTTTTTTGAACGCAAATAAAGTTGGTAATCGATAATAACCACATCCCAAAATATGGTTTAAATACGTAGTAGTATTTTGTAATCTGTGAGTTCCTTTCTCACTCGTAAATTTAAACAGGAAGGTACACAAATGATCTTGTTAGTTGACCAACTAACTTCATCGTTAAGGCACTTGAAATACTTAAAATACTTGCATGAATTCAGGAGCGTAAGCATCCCCATAATTTCTAAAAGTTTTGGGTCTCTGTGGGCCACAACGCAACGGTAGTAAGTTAATGTGTAGGCAAATGAGTTTATATTATTGTCTTTATATGCAAAGTTTAAGTAAAGTGGCCGACGGAAAAGAGTTCCTAGCTATACCCGATTTGACCACCCTACGCGTTGGCAAAGAAAAAAGCTATCTATTTTTTATCGATGGCATTAAATTTCAGCTACTAAACAACACAAACGATTCACAAACAGAACAGAAACTTATACTTAAATATTTTGTATAGGTAACGCTTGATAATTAAACTTAATAGGTATGCCTACACTAAGTAATATTATAAAGAAGAAATATTTGATTGTTTGTTTGTATTAAATAGGCTCCGAAACTACTGAACCGATTTGAAAAAATATTTTACCATTAGAAGCCAACATTATCGCCTACGAGTAATAAATAAATAAATAATATGCTTGGACATTATCACACAGCGCCAACTGGCCCCAAACTAAACAAAGCTTGTACTATGGGAACCAGTAGCCGACATAATACTTAAATACTTTATTTTTTTTCGTAAATACATACTTATAATACATACCAAACGCCCAGACGCAAGACAAACATATTTGTCACATAAATGTTTGCCCCGGCGGGAATCGAACCCGCGACCTCTAGCGTAGCAGTCAGGTGTACTAACCACTAGACCAGCGGTCTCGTCGTAATAATTAAAATACAACTTTTTTTACTGCCCTACATAGACCTCCTCTCAGAAATACATGTTTCACAAATTCCTTCTATAAACGCGAGAACCAACCGGAATCGGTTCTACATTGAGTATGCATGTAGCTCACTAACTGCTGTCCAAACACGTTACCTCAGTAACTGTCGTTGTTCGCTTGCTTGTAAACCGGCTTTACAAAATGTAGCGCAAAGCTTGGGCATCCGTAGGGAGGACTGCGGCAACGGCCAATTAATGATTGGCCTGATTGTTCCCACAAGGTAATCTGCAATCCCTATATGCACAGTAGTGCATTGTGCGGTAAAACGTGTGTGCATTACTTTTCATTATGCTGTTAAATATGTTGACGCTGTAACTGGTAGCACTATTTAAAGCAGCTTAAAACTACGTGCTTTAAAAGATTAGAGGTCAGGGTTTGATTGCATGAGATGGCGATCCAAATCTTGCAGAAGTTATAAAATCAGCAGCGGTAACTTGTTACCATGAACCTCACCATCATCAGAGACGTATTCTTGTTGGCCATTCATTGATAAACAGGGTTAATTGCAACAATAATAAAAATATAATTATTTAACAAAATTTTAACAAGGATAAAAATATTACTTATCCTGACCTTATTCAGGCTTAACCCATATAGTTACGCATATAATAAGATTTATAATTATAAAACTGCCAAACAGAAAAGTTGTATTCGATTCAGAATGTAAATAGTCTTAAGATTAAAAGTTATGGTGGAGTTTTTTTGGCGGGAATCAGGCGGAGCGGTTGAGATTTTTTCCAGTGTGTCGTAAATTGTGTTATAGTGATCTTTAATGTGTATTTTTGGTGTCGATATGTGCAGTAAAGTTTCATTTAGTGACTGATTTATAGGAGCATTGGAAATAATGCCATAATACGACTTTTGGGTTAAGAGTTTTATCATTTTGGTCAATAGGTTACCTCTAATCTAAAGGCGTGTTACGATCTGCTACTGCCGTGGGTTGTCTCCAGAAACTCCATTGGGCGTTAGAATGCATGACACTAGGCATTTTAATGCGGCAAACACGAGAAATTTTGCAACATGAAAATTCTCTAACACTCGACACTGGCAAAAATAGTCCCTGAAGGGATTGATTGCCATACTTAGGAAGAAGAAGAAAACTTATGGTAAAAGCAAAAAAATAAATAAAAGGTACCTATTCATTTGAAATAACCAGGTTTTGCAATTTGCATAAAACTGCGGGTTCAATCAAATAATATTTCCAATATTGAAAAATAAGAGGCCTTGGCCAGACCATCTTACAATGAAACGGTAGAGACTGCTTCCAATAAACGTGAAGACGGCATAATTGTATTTTTATAACATCCTTTACTTGAGTAGTGTGCCGGTAGCAGGAACATTGTCTACAACGTTTTCGTATCGCCTTTGACTATTTTTGTATTGGAAAAAGAACAGCGCCTCGGCGGTGAAAAGTGGAACAAAAAATTAGTATGACAATTTTGACATTTCGCGAGTTACGTTTTCGAATACGTTGTCGACAATGTTCCTGCTACCAGCACTGATCAAATATTGTATTAATGATATTAGTTTTCTATAGCGTAAGTATATCTACGTACGTGTTTTAAACAAGGATGTTCTAGTCTAAGTAGTTTCAGTATTCCTTGTATCTACACTCATATTATGAAGAGGAAAATTTGATTGTATGTTTGGTTATTATATTGTATGTATGGTTGTTTGTATTGTATAGGTTCCGAAACTACTGGACCAATTTCGATTTTTGTTTTTAAATGGAAAGCTGGAAAGAGGATACTACAACTAGTAATCATCGAAAGTCGTCTGAAGTATAATAATTTATAAAGCAGCTTTAACAAATTGCAAATGCTCTATTAATTTTAACATAATTAGCCGCGTAACTAGTATTTTTGAATTCCACTACTAAAAACGTGTGGTTTATAGTTTATCGACAATCCCGAGCGTACAATCCATGAGTCTAATAAGATTTAGAATGGAAAAAAATAAGACTGCCTCTTGTAACACCTTATCTTTCGCTATCCGCTAAAAGCGGAAGACGTTCTGAATGGCGAGGCGTGGTTTCCTTCCGGAGAGATGTAAGCTTTGAGAATTTTTACAAAGCAGCAATTTGAACGTTATAGGTACTCCTGGAGTTGTGAGTAAACGACTTAATCCAGGCAAGAAGTACATAAACTTCATTCCACCTCAATTTAACAGCGATTGCAATTCATTTCTGGTGCAAATAACACTTCTTGTGATCGTGTCCACATTGTAACCATAGGCAGCAAAAACAACGTATCATACCAAGCCCGTTTTGCTGCTGCTTTGCCTTCTCAGCTTATGGGTGGTGTGTTTTTGGACCGCAAATAAAGTTGTTATGGCTGTTAAATTCAGCTAGAAGAAGGTGTATGCTTGTTTGCCACCATAGTTATTTATAAAAGGCATGTAGTTACATGCGTATTATTATATATTTATTAGCTTACACGTGATCGCAACACAATAACAAATCGTTTTCTTTCAACTTCGTCATCCAACTCCGAAGCTATAGGTTTTCCGCGTTAGCAAACTTAGTCGAAGCGCGGTTTAAACATGAACAAAATTAACAACTTTTAATTTTCCTGTAAGTGTGTTTGACGCGCGTTGTTCTTGCGAATGTAAGTGTGTTTATAATATGT
Organism: Falcaria lacertinaria; assembly: GCA_951449985.1. Classification (NCBI taxonomy): domain Eukaryota; kingdom Metazoa; phylum Arthropoda; class Insecta; order Lepidoptera; family Drepanidae; genus Falcaria; species Falcaria lacertinaria. Next base: position 3,002,061 of record OX602111.1, read on the forward strand.
ATTTAAGCGAAGAATAACTTAGTTGATTGGAAAATAACTTTGGGTAACATTTGGAAGCTTACTTTAAAACAAAGTTGCCAGCATAGTGGTTAATACTTTAATCTATAGATTGAATTGAATACAGAAGTAATGGGCTTTCTTATTATTTTGTTGCTTCGCAAATTACCACAAAGGTAATTACTTAATTAATATAATGACATGCTTATTAGCTGGTAGGTATCCTTTGAACAATATAAGAAAATGAGTTTCCTGAACTCTCTCAATACCAGTAAAATTCAACAGTTTCAATTATTTATAGTGAAAGAGCGCAATTGTCAAGGTTTGCTTACGCGCCCTCAGCGTTTGTTAAGGGTGAAATTGTTCATATTCTAGTTTCATAAATCCCACACAAAGCCAATTCAAATAAACTAAAACAGCAACTTTGGTTGACATAAGCGCGTAAATCAAACTGGGCCCACGATGTTGAGTAAACAAAGCTTCGGGAGCGACCTACTTTATTGAATAATACGTTTAAAAAGCCTTAACCGACGACTGGATAAACAGGAGGGAACAAAGCGGTCACTCCAACTCATGCACTCCTAATGGAGTGTGCATACATATGGTGACAATGGTCACGTCCGAACGTCCCTACCAAGAACATATTTTTGAAACTCGATCGCAAGTTGAATAATGTGAGTTCGCATCTTTCGAGATAGAAACTGATTAGGCAAGTATAGGCTCAGAGTTTACTAAGTACAAGTATAGGTTATATGCAAGTAATGACAAAAAAACTTACTTGGCCGCATTTTTATAGCTGAATTAGAATTGGTTTAGAGATAGGAAATTTAACTATTGACTGATTCAACTGAAGCAGATAAATAAGGACTAGTTGATTGGGAAAATTAAGCATAAATGTATTATGACTGAACTATATTGACTATCAGGTGCTGAAATATAATGCTTGTCTCATTTAAGTACTTTAAATGTCACTACTTTACGAAGATGTTGGACAGACGTCGTAGAAATATGACATGGAAGTTTATGTAAATGTGAAGTTTGGAAGTGTCGAGTCTGCATGTTAAAAACATATAGTAGGGGTTGTTGTGCTGGCTAGAGCACGTGACAATTAAGATTAAGCTTACATCCGCAGTCAAGTTTCTAGAGAAGGTTATGTATAGGAAATTGTGTTGTTTGTGTTTGCAACAGTTAGGTGACCACTTACTATTACAATTTACAGCTGGTTTCTGAAACCACCCGCATTGAAATAAAAACATGGGTACGCTTCGCTATTTAGTCTAATATTTTAGACCTCGAGCAAGAGTTAGAATGAAAAAAATTGATACTAAATGTGCAAAATATTAACATTGTAAATTTTCAATGTTACAATTATTGACAACACCTGTCTATGGATCTATGGATATGAATAGAATATTATTGTAAGCCCTACTCACCGATCAATTTGAAGTCGGTGCCAAGCCTGAAACATTATTTCACACTAGCTTTTGACCGCGGCTACGCACGCGTAATACAGTGATGTAAACATTCTATTTTACCTACTTAGGGGTGGAATATCCCAAATCCTAAAATGAATATTTTTATATTTAACTGAATGGTCAAATACCAATTTTCATGCCTTTAACTGCAAAAATGACGGATTTACATGCTAACTTTCATCCCTTATTTTACGCTCTTGTCTGTCCTTATGTATGCTTAGATCTTTAGAACTTCGCAGCGGATTTCGATGCGGTTTTTTAATAGTTAGTGTTATTCAAAAGGATTTTTTTATGCATAATTAATTGTGTTTTGTTGGTACTTCTATAGCTAACGCCGGCCGTGCGAAGCCTGGGCGGGTCGCTAGTCTTTTATATGTACAGATTATTTTACGAGTGACACAAGCGCACAAAAATATTTCATTAGCACAACAATTTGATATGATTGCTATTCTAGTCATTTCTATGCTCGGCATTTAGAGATGAGAAGAAAATATGAAGATTACTTCGTCGACGTGACGTGGAAGCTAGTTTGATGGACATATCTATTTTAGGTTTGCTACCGATTCTTAGTATCAATGTCTAAATTCGCTTCTGAATTGATGCGAGATGTCTAAAGAACCAGGCAAAATCATAATCGAATTCACAGTCAGTATTTTTAATAGCACAGCTAATAGATTGGTTGGAGGATCACTTTGTTGTCCGTCTGTCTGTCTGTCTGTCAAGAATTTTTATCTCAAGAACGCGTGGAGTTATCAAATTGAAATTTATATGAAATACCCGGGTCTATGGTCTCTTTCGGCTGTAAAATAATCAAAACTGTAAGTCAATATGAAGAAAAGATAGGACCGTTAATGTCGCAAATATTCGCATATTTTGCGATTTTGCAAGGGAATCAAAACCTACAGGGTACTTCCCGTTGACCTAGAACCATGAAATTTGTCAGGAAGCAGTTTCTTACAGAACAAGTTAAGAAAAAAATCGGAAAACCGTAAATATCTACTTTTTTTATTGCCAATTTACTAAAACATATTCCATTTTCCCGCTGTTGAGAGTCACCGACGAATAATGACCTCATTTGAAGTTCGCCTACTTTTAACCTTACCTAGGTTTTACCTACAAGTGTGTTCGTAACCCTCGGTGCGCGAGTCCGACTCGCACTTGGCCGGTTTTTTGTCGATTCAGTGGGTATCCCATGCATACAAACATCTCGTTATAATATTAAGTACCTATAAATAATATCGCTACACCAATAACAAAGCCGCCGTATGAGAGACCTTACATGCATTCCATCCTCAAAAAGCATTCCTTCACTTAGAATGAGAAAAAAAAAAGTTTCCAAACAAGAACAATAAAACGGTAGATAGTATAGTAGGTACCTACCTCCTACAGAGTCCTACATCTTATGAACATTAACAAAGAGATTCTTCATTCCGGTTGTTGTTGCAGAGCTTTTCATTTACGTATCATTAATTTGATTTACGCCCTCATATATTTCATGTACGTAGTTGTTGCAAAAAGCTAAAGGGTGTCTGTTGAATTATCCCAAGTTTTTACATGTAGCGTAAAATTGGGCGGTTCTCATTAGAGTCGGCCCATTTGTTCTGTCGGCCCGGTTGCCTCTACCATTGACCGTTCTTTACTTTGCGTTATTGTTGACAGATTTACATTATTTATCTGTGGAAGGATGGGCTGGGGTAAGTCCCAGCGCTTCCTATATTAATGGTAACTACCATTATCACTTTCAGATCAATCTATATACTAATATTATAAAGAGGAAAGATTTGCATTTTTGTGTGTATGTTTGTATTGAATAGGCTCCGAAACTACTGGACCGATTTAAAAAAATTCACGGTTAGAAAGCTAAACTATCACTGAGTAATAGGTTATATATTATATTAATACGCGGGCGAAGCCGCGGGGAAGGAGCTAGTACATAAATAACTCAATCATTATTTTCCTTAGTCACGGCATCACGCGAGAACGGCTAAACAGATTTCGAAATTTTTTATTATTGTTTTTGTCAGGAGAACGTTCCTATGGAAAGAAACATTTTAAAAACGGAACATTTTAAGTTTTGGGATAAACAAAAGGTTATTTTTATTACAATGTATTTGACATATGAATTCATAGCTAAGACAGAATAATAATGTCTGTCGGGACAGCTAGTGCGGAATAAATAAGTTACGATAGCATTTTCAAATAGTAAGGTTTTTAGCATGACAAAATTTCCTAATTACTGTTCGGTCAGATACCAGGTGTCTATGTAGAATGAGAATAATTGCATGATCAATTCAAAGTTATTCCACGCGTTGCGCTCAATTATGCGATTTGTTCAGAATATTTTGAAATCCATTAGCTTGGACATGCTATGCGATTTCTGATTCAATTACATTTTCCCTACTCAAATATGATATTTTGAATTCCTTCACACCTAGCTACGCGAAATGTTTGCCATCACACAATCAATTAAATAACAAAACAATGTTTAAAATTGAATATGTACATGTATGTTGATCAATATCAATAGGTACATTTAATAAAAATGTAACTGGTCGCTATCTCTAAATAGAAGATAATATATTAAACAAAAATATAATAAACTAGTGGCCCGCCCCGGCTTCGCACGGGTAGACATTAGTTTTGGAGCATAGACATTTATCAAATATTTTGTCCACCCGAGCGAAGCCGGGGCGGGCAGCTAGTATAATATATAGCCTATGCTACTCGGTGATAATTTAGCTTTCTACTGGTGAAAGAATTTTTCAAATCGGTCCAGTAGTTTCGGAGCCTATTCAATACAAACTCACAAAAATACAAATCTTTCCTCTTTATAATATTAGTGTAGATGTAGATTAGTGTAGAAGTGTAGATATAAATAGTAAAACTTTTATTGGGAGCCTTTATAAACGCAATAGAATATAACCCAAAACAATGATTGTCAGATGTTTTGTGTTGATCGGTTTATCCGTGAGTTTGTACGCGCTAATCTCAGAAACGGCTTAACCAATTTTGATATTGTTATCACTTATGTATTGCGGTAAGATATATAGAAGTTGTAATTCAATCAGATCATAAATAAAAAAGTTATGTACGTCGAAAAATTAAACGATGGCGCTTCATCAAGGCAAAAATAAATTCCACGCCTTTCCCCGCATACGAAGTCACGGGCACGACTAGTATACACATATAAGCAGAGATATACACATCAACATAGTTTGCCTAAAATAATATATTGATGTACTTACTAATTATTAAACTAGGAAGACTTACTAATTAGTAAACTATAGAACTAGTAGTAGTGGTAAGAAACTGTTTCGGGAAAATGTTTACTAGGCGCCCTTATAATAATATGATGTCGAATAACGTGGAAATCTAAATATTTTTCTACAGATAGGTGTAATTAAGTTTCCAGCTTGCTAATATACGTTTTGAAAGCCTGATAATTATTACACCTCATTTTTCCCAATTTCCACTCTTGATATAAATTATGAAACTGTTAAGATTAGCAAGCACGATTTTTATATGACGTAAGTATTCAATTCGATTGTTTGGTTCGTGACCCGTGCACCTACTGCATTAAGGCTTGAATTACTTTTAAAAATGTTGATTTTGATCGATACGTCGTTGAAATGGAACATAATAATGACAATTGTTTCATGAAACTGACGTAATTCGAATCATCAGCGACCTATCGCAGTCCACTGCTGTACATAGGTCTCTCTCTGATCTATTCGAATGTTGGTACTCGTATTGAATTATAATGATAAAACAACATCATTATTATCAATCACCGCGATAAAGCTTCAACATTAATTAAAAAGCTCGTGTTAGCGTAACAGCTGTCGTCGCTAACGTCTGAGACTTCTTCATTACGAGTGATCTCATATTATACGACTTCGGTGCGAGTATCGTAATAATTATCGCGAATGTGTCGCGTTTACGTTGTAATTCATTTCGTCTCGAGTCGTTTGCTTACGTGTGTACTTTTGTGATCAGGGCTGGCACGCTAAAGTATCCTATAGAACATTTTTTTTAACGTGTGGGTCGCGACACCCCTTTAGGAGGGTTGCGAAGCTGCAAAGCTGCTTTTTGCAAATTGCAAAAGGTTGGAAAAGCTACTGCAGTAAAATAAACAATAAATATTTATTGTAAAATATTCATAAAATAGTTAAAAGCTAATAAAGGACATAATTATTTATATAAAAAGAGTGTTTTACGTACTTAATTATGTACCTATTCATCCGAACCCTAATTATGAAAATGAATAAATATGTCGAAGTGAATATTGGTCATAAAATAAAATACATGAAAAAAAGCAACGGGCAGGGGGTCGCGAAATATTTTTTCATACTAAAGGGGCTGTGTCATGAAATAGGTTGAAAATCACTGCTATAGAATAGTTCTCAACAAAATTAATTCTGTATAATTAGCTGCTAGCATAGAAAGTGCTCATCAAAGACAGGGTAAGCAACGTGTTAGTGATACCTCTGGTATTGCTTGTGGCTATAAGCAACGGTGACTGCTTCCCATCAGATGGGCTGTACGCTTGAGTGGCACCTTGGTGGTATAAAATAATAATCTATTTCCATATTTTTTGCGACTTCGCCCGCATAGCAAAGTTACATAAAATTGCTCAAAATCGGTTTCGAATAGTAGGTAGTAGTAGGTATCTAGGGCCGCATTAGGTTTTAAATATTAGATACCTTCAAAGTAGTCAACTTTATATTATAACTTCTTCTTGCCGAATTTGCAATTCTCTGTAGTGGGATAAAAAGTATGTACCTACCTACCTAACCGAAGCTCTAAGTACATTCATATTAAACTTAAGTCTTCAGTGTCAACCCTAAGAGCATCTATAATTAAAGTAATTCTCCGACAGAGCAAGCTCAGTTGCGACAATAAATCGTAGCGTAGAAATTTACGAAAACAACTGAATCATAAAATATCCCTTTACATAATATATTTATTATTTTATGTGTGTTGGAGACGTCAAAGCTCATAACTAGTCAAAAGTATTTATGTCTAATTTCGCAGTTAAAAGTATTTTTGACTGGTAATTAATGAGTTTTGGCTGCATCATTATCAAAAATCGAAATACCAAAAACATATACATATATGCATAAAAATAAACATTTTTGTAGCTGACTGCTAAGGGATTTTGTAATTGGCAAGCAAGGATACCGCCATTTATTTCGGCCCACCTTATGATACCTAAGCGGTTACCGAAGCCTATGGATTTAGAATTTACGCGTTCCGGAGTTGTGCAGGGTATCTGAAAAAAAAATTGCAGTGTTAAGCTAAAGGATGATTATGTAGAAAATAAAATTATATCATACCTAACTTCTGTCTAGCCTAGACATTCTCATTTGATCGTCCTACGTATGTGCCACAAATAAGAAAATTGTAACTCCGTTATATTACCCCTACAAGAACCGGAGATGTCAGATTAAAAATGTTTGCTTAAATTGAAGCCAATATCGCTCAAGTTTCCTTCTAACAAGGGTAACTGATTGGCTGCATTTTGTTGGCATAACTGATACCCAATTCATCACAGCTTTCTTTCGGCAATGGTTTTTATGATTAAGTTTTATTATCCTCAAAACGATCCATCACTTGGTCTGTTCACCTGATTTCTCCAGAATATATTCCTTTGACGAAATAGAAAGCGTAAAGTATTCTAATCTTTCTTCAAGTAACGTAGGTACTTAGCAGAGTTGTTGGTACTTTCTTACGTTCGCAAATCGATAGATATTCATCAGAATTTTGGAACATAGTAAATCTATATTAGTCAAAATTAAAAGCATACCATCTCTTACTGCTAATGTAGGTACTAGTAATAAAAAAAAACAAAGTTTACAATAAATGCTCACATAGAACCAACCAAGGTAATGTTAGCATAAATTAATTCTAGAAAAATGTTGATTTGCATTTTAAATTATTGTTACACCATGATTATTGCATGAAAAAATAGCAGTTTCTTTCCGGGTCTCAGTAGACTTTATTTTTCCGAGCCGGTGGATATATAAACCTTGATAAGTGCATTAATATGACCTAAACAGATTTTTTTAAATTTGATTTTGAATACAATCGGTCGACGCAAGTTTATATAAGACTAACGCCCTCGCAGTAGAGAAACACCGCAGTCAGATTAATAAAACATTCATAAGCCTAAAGGACCGCACATAATGAATGAAGCCGAAGCAAATTAACTTGTAAACTAATTTAGTGGACCTTCCATAAATATTCGTGTTGACCCTAAGGAAGATTTGAATCTGATTGCGCACCACAGTAGATAACTTAACTAGTTAAATTGGTAATGTAACTATCAATGTGCTTGAATAATACCTAATAATTCTGCTATATGTGCATGAGACGTACATGGATTTAGTATGAATTGAGGCCCAAAATTTTATATTCTTTTCATTTGGGAATCCGTGATTTCGCAGGCATTTTCTTTGACAAACTTTGAGGTCTTATTTTACTCTGCTAGTCAAATTTACGCAATAAAAAGCATTCTATGTGTACAATCCTAAATTAGTAGTTTCATAAATACTTAATACGACATTACGACTTCGTTAGTAACTTTGGTTAATTTAGGACTCTGATCCGTTACGGCTTGGAGCCTCTGCTATAGTAACCATGGTCCTTTTGTGGAAACCATGGTCCTTTGGTGAAAAAGAGATATCTAGGTATATGCATGGTTGAAGCATGTGCTCATCGGTTAACCGCTGTTGCAAGAGGTAAGCAGTTCTTGTCCTAACATTATTATCGTCATTTCAATAATTAGAGTTCCGATTGTTGACCAGAAACTTTTCTTTTTGTTACAAAACAGCAAAGGACACGGCAGTGGCAAACAAAACTAATCTGCTAAAAGGCATTGAATAGAATCAACATCCTGTACCACTAAGTTTGTTGAAATTCCTTTAATGCTATTTAACAAGTAATTTTCCTTCTTATCTCTTTTGAAGGAATAAAACTCTATACTTAATCAAATATTTATCAAGCCTACTAATATCAGACTACCCTCGGTGTGGCTAAGAAAGCCTTTCAATTGGTATGATAAAAACAATTAATTATAGTATATATTAATTATAGTATATAATACTGCGTGTGTGTACCACACACGCAGTATTATAATATTCTCTGAGGTACAAACAAAAGAGAAGACGATGAAATAATGTATTGTATGCAATTCACCTACACTTTCGGGGGAGGTATTTTCGTAATGGATTGTATCAGGTGCGTCTAGACCTAGTGTTAGGTGAAGAACTAAATATAGGTAACAATCCCTGCAAGTTCAGCAGAGAATTAAGGACACTCCACTAACCTTTGATTCACGCCCGCAGCATAGCAGCATCGGTCCCAGTTCAAGCACGGCTAGTTCTGCGCAGTCAGCGTCAGTTCTTCAAAACACACACACAAGCAGCTCCCTGCTTGCGAAAGTTTGTGAGTATATGGATAGCTGGATGTTTGTTACAGATTCACGCAAAAACTACTCAACAGATTTGGATGAAAAATGGAACACAGATAATTTATAACCTGGTTAAACACATAGGATACTTTTTATCACAGGGAAATTTTAGGTTCCTCTGAGATTAGGTAGGTAGTCGCGGGCAGATGCTAGCAGGTTTATAAAGTGCAATCAGAAACGTAGAGGGTCACTACTAGCAAAAATATGTTGGTAATATTTTGGGGTACTGGTAAAGGGCAGTGGCAAAGAACCTAGTCCTAAGTCAACGAAGTGACACATTAAGAGCGAGAAGATGACTTGGAGTAAATAAAACCACATTACATACATAATAATATACCGTATATTTAATTAATCTCCATTTATTAAAGAAACATATTATAAATGACCATGTAAACATTGAATACACATTTTGCGTACAAAAATCGGAATATATAATTGGCCACGAAGGAACGTACAACATTTTATTATAAGCCACAAGCAAAGGCAATTTATCATAAGTATTACTCTTATTTCTACTATAAGGTGAATAATCGCAGTCGTAGTAAGGTGGGAGTAACGTTAGAGTAAATTAACAATGAAAATATAAATATATATTAAAATTATTGTACTCGAAACGATTTGAACGATCACAGTTCAAGATTTGAGAAATGCAATGTGATGTACTCATTTTCAAGAACCACAAAATCACGTTTACGTCAAGCTTATTTTTAATTATCTTAATTCCGAGTTAAATAAATTGAATAAAAATATATTTCTTCTTGAGGATTTGTCAATAAACAACATGAACGTACACAGAAAATAATAAGATTACGTGAATGTAAAATAATATTCAAGGTAATATTTAATCCAACTATAAATGCAATATCACTGAAGGCATATTCACCCTGAACCATCTCATCATAAAGAATATTACATATACCCAAAATATATTTAGTAAAAATTATTACATTTAGTTTCTCTTTTCAAAAATATACGATAATTATAGGTTCCTAGTGTACAGTTTGCATCTTTCAATGGTTAATTTAAGTTACGTTAAAACACCGATTTTACATAGAATTTAATACAATTAATATTGTGCTTTTAAAATACCAACAAGGCATATCTTAATGAGGTATATATAGTTCTTAAAACTTAGTGGGGCATATTCGATAATGTATAAATGTGGTTGAAAATATGAGATGCATGAATGGAAGGGAAGATCTTCCATCCTTTTTACCAGGATGTTTATAAACGGAAACCGGATTCAAATATCTAACTTTAGAAACAATTTAATTCTATTAGAACTAATTGTAATTGATTTTTCCTGTTAAAGCGCCATCTATCGCTTATTATTTGCGATATTGCAGCTTGTACTTCGCAATTTGAACAGATAAGCTATTTATATTCTTTAAATTTATAAATTTACTTTTTTAGAAGGCACAATCAGTTTTATTAAGAACAATAAAAACCTTCTTTCTTTCTAAAAATAGCATATGTACTTATCAAATATGTTTAACAAAACATACTTAAATATGTATACATTTATGGCATAAACTCTACCGTATTATTACATAAAATAGATAATAATATAAAGAGCATCATATATATTAACGATGTGAAATCATTTTAATGATTAAAAAATCATAAGAATATATTTGACATAAAAAATAAGTTCTGAACTTATTAAATAAAATAGACATAAAAATATTCGATATCAAACTAATTTCGTATTTTTCAGAATACAATATAAGATCACGCGGACGGTATTTTTGCTTCAAATTAAAAAAAAAATAATTTTTGATTGAGATTATAATTTTTGAGATTTATTATTCTCACTTCCATACCACTTAAAGGAAGCGATATTCACCTCACGTGAGGTAGAGGTGACCCCAATATATTCAGCTAACATATTTACGACCATCTTCTATGTCCAAATTTAAAATCCACAAAATATTTTGTGACAAAAGAGAAAGGGGGTAGATAGCGAATCACAATTACTACGAAAGAGATTGTTTATATTGCAGTCGTTGACAAATAACATCGTTACACAAAGGACATAGAAAACATATGGTAAATCAGTTAACCGGTATCCGCAGTTAGACTGCACAAATGTTAACCCGTCAAATTGACATAACCCATCATAAGATTTATTTAATATAACGAAAAATGATATCGACTCTGTTGTACAAAATCATCAAATTAAACTAATTTGATAGAACTACAAGTCTTGCTACCCCTTTCTAATCTATACTAATATTATAAAGAGGAAAGATTTGTATTTTTGCGCGTATGTTTTTATGAATAGGCCCCGAAACTACTGGACCGATTTCGAAAATTCTTTCACCGTTAGAAAGTTACATTATAACTGAGTAACATAGGCTATATGTTATAATAGCTGCCCGCCCCGGTTTCGCACGGGTAGACAATATTTGATAAATGTCTACCCGTGCGAAGCCGGGGCGGGCCGCTAATATGAAATAAGGGTGGCAATACCTTTAGTCCTGTCAAATAAGTTTAGTTTAGTAATATTGTACAACATCAACACCAATGTCATACTTAAATGTGTTAACTTACATTTTCATATTACAATAAATATATATAATGTAAATGAACCGTGTCATTTGGTACTATTTATATTTAAAATGTGATAATATAATATACTTATATAACCAACATTATCTCATATCTTTAGGTATTATTTCAGTTAACCAATTTGCGACGTTAAATGATCGTTAAAGTGGGTTCACATAACAATAAACATTTACTTAAGCTATATTGTTTGAAAATGCGATACTGTACCGTACAAAATAAATTTCATCTAACAAAGATACTTAGCTTTAACAGTTAATGAGACCGTTGCTTGAAAAATGTTTTAGTAAAGCCCCAATAGGCCGAGCAAACACTTCTTGTAGTGACCGGAGCAGTCACCCTGAAACGAAAAACAAATGCAAACTGAATATTAAAGATAAAGATTTACATGGAGAAGAACATCGAAGACTAGATCAGATCGAAAGTCTTGTGTGGAGAATGACGTGAGCAGGAAATTGGTGAATCGAGAAATACATAAAAGGGGCTCCTATAGGGGAAAAGTGTTTCATTTATTTTAATTTTTTTGCTCTTATTATCTTAATAATGGCTTAATGCCTTAACAAGTAGACGATTGAAACGCTCATCGAGTGTGTATTGCTATATTTTCTAAAAAGAACAGTGAATTTAATATTACAAACAAATTATTTGCGGTTGATGCAATAGCCGTGTCTAGGGATCGATCGCCAAAGTTAAGTTTGTCCTTTAACCCAGTTTGTCTTTTGTACGGAAATCTCGGTGTGCGACTCGTACCAACTCGTACTCCGAGAGTACCACTCGTAGGATGAATTGAGTTCTCTCGTGGGTTTTCCCATTAAAATTGGAGCCCTTCCGGCTGGGGACTGTACCTCCCACCTTGATGTAGTGTTTTTGTATATGTGGTAAGTAAGGCTGCAAATGCTCCACGAGGATACGCTTCACTTGTAGTAATGCTGCTAGCACAGTGAGTCCTCATCAACAACATGGTGGATAACTCGTTAGTGAAACCCCTGGTATTGCTAGCGGCTATAAGCTACGGTGGCTGCTTACCATCAGGAGGGCCGTATGCTTGAGTGCCACCTTAGTGGTATAAAAAAACCTTGTTAAATATAAATAGATGGGCATAGTTCAGGCCACTGACCTCAATCCAGCTCTGCAGCGTCTCGCCGTACTTGTTCTGGAACATCTCGGAGATGTCGCCGAGGTCGACCTCGCAGCGGGTGACCATTATGCGGATCAGCTGGCGGTCGTTCGTGCCCAGACCCTTCATCGACTTGTGGAGACGCTCGGCGAAGAACAACGGCTTGTTGCGGACTACTTTCACTAAAAATAAAATCGTACGTTTAGTAAACATAATAGCATTAATTATCTAAATATATATAACTCAAAGGTGACTGAGTGACTGACATAGTGATCTATCAACGCACAGCCCAAACCACTGGACGGATTGGGCTGAAATTCGGCATGCAGGTAGATGTTATCACGTAGGCATCCGTTAAGAAAGGATTTTGATTAATTCTACCCCAAGGGGATAAAATAGTATTTCAGGATTTTTAAAAAAAACACCTCTATGGGGTAAACTAAGGGATGAAAGTTGTGTATTAAAATCCGACAGTTTTTAAGATTAACGCCTGAAAATTGGCTTGGTAAAAAATAAATACATACGTATTTCAGGCTTTTTGGAAATTCCAGCCCTTAGGGCGTAAAATAGGGGATGAAAGTTTTGTACGAAAATCCGTCATTTTTGAAGGTTAAAGCATTAAAATTGGTATTTGGCCTTTCAGTTAGAAATAATTAAATACGTATTTCAGGATTTTGGAAATTCCACCCCAAAGGGGTAAAATAGGGGATGAAAGTTGTGTACGAAAATCCAATATTTTTGAAGTTAAATCGATTAAAATAGGTAGCAGTGGGCAAAAACTCTCATTTTATGTTTTAGATATAGGTACATGTTGACTTATTTACCACACGTGCGAAGCCGCGGGAAAAAGCTAGTTATAATATAGAATCTTCTTACTTGAGCCCTTGAAGGACGTTTTACATATTCGCGAAAGATTAGAAATCCTCTTGAGGATTATGTAATTTATTCATTTTTGCGTGACAAATTATTTACCGGCAATTTATTTGGATTTTGTAAGTACATTGTAAGTACATTTTGTAGGTACATCTTGGAAGTCATGGAGGGAGGCCTTTGCCCAGCAGTGGGATGTACCAGGCTGACAGTAACAGTAAGTACATTGGTTTGATGACACGTGTGTTTCACATGGACGTAATTATGTGACCCTAATGAATGTGATCAATGTATGAAAATAAAGAGCGATTAAATTATGTTTTATCTCGCTATGGCAGAAGAGCATTATTTAATTACTCTTCTGTAATTGAGATTACATAAAAACCGAATATTTTACTTCAAAGTCGATATGCAGCGTTAGCGATAAGTTTCCAATCGCTTTGACATTACAAACAGTATTTACATTATATTTCACATACAATCCAAAGCAATACATGGAATATTAAGTACTAGTAATTTATCTTCACGCCTTCCCACAGGGGCCCCCGAAGAGGTAGGCAGAGGTGCAAACACCAACTTTTCACAGAAGATAATGATAGTAAAATTTTGAGAAATAGGTAAGCATTTACCAATAGCCCTCAACGCCTTCTCCAAGTCTCCGCTGAACTCTGCCTTGATGGCATCGTCGATGTCGTGTCCCGTGAGGAACTGGTACTCCTGGAAGATGGCCGCCAGCTGAGGGAACGAGCGTGAGCACAGCACCGCGTTGAACACCGACTCGTCTGTACCGAGGCGGAGCTCACCTGGGGAAATGAAGAAGGAATCACCTTGTGACCACGGCCAATGTAAAGTGATCGAAACGTCGAGGTAATTAAACAATTTAAAATCGCGTATAAGGCCCGCTCTCATGTCATTAATATGTGCGAAATTTTGTAATGAAGTAGAAGTACCAAGTACGGTAGGAGGTACAGTACAGACAGGAATCCTGTCACAGGATCGTTCGTTTAGGTCGCTTAAAACATTTACCGCTAGATGGCGCCATTTGTGCCAAGCCAATGTAATCAATTTTATGAATGGATTTCCATTTACGACGACTTAAAGTCAATGTATCTTATTCGGTATACAGTTGTTTTATTGAGAATTGTTATTTTATTTTTTTTATAGACATGGGTCATTGCCCCCATGACACCGACCCCCCCTCCCTGGATCCGCCCTTGGTCACAAACAAAGTGTATAGTGACGCGTAACACTGACTCATATCAACAAACGAACCAATTCGTTACTCATTGTTAGTAATCGCCAGCAATTTCAGAGCAATTGAAAAAATTGGCAGCGAAACGCCGGTTTTATTCTGGTTCTACAAGTTACGACATCAAAATCGCGCGAATCTTTATATCAGCCTCACTATTTTAATTTTCTCAGAATGCTTACGGCCCGCCTGAAGGTAAATAAAATTACTTTTGTTAAAAAAAATATCAATTTAATTTAAGTAGTGTGTAGGAATATACTACATTGAATTTAATGAAACACAAATATTTTTTTTAATTGCTTTGAATTATTTAGCCTTTCTTAGATAAAGCTACCCGTTTTAGCTTTGACTCATACATTACACTGTACACGATAATTACTAAATCATTTACTAGGGCAACAAATAGCTGATATGGAGTGGTGAAACTGGAAACCACACCTTATTTATTGTATAATATAGTTCAAGTTATCTTACCAGCTTGAAGTAAGCTACGAGCATCTTCCCTGGCTCTTTCCTGATCAACGTGGAAATCTTCAGATCGATTGCCCTGAAATATATATATGTATGAATACGATTTTACATTGGCTACAAAAAATTTTTGGCAGAAGCGGTACAACCTCGTCATAATTTTTATGTCACGTCACACATAATAATTTCCATTTCATTTTATCGATATCGCGAACAAAATCGCGGCGTTGTAAGCCGATACGCTTTAATATTAACCTATACATACGAACTACAATCGTATGGCTGTTTGCCACTGTAATGGTTTGAAAGAATTTTATACAGGATTATCCAACATCAATGCCACTTCCATAACGGTATTTTTATACCACTAATGTGGCAAACAGGCAAACAGGCATACAGCCTGACGGTAAACGGTTACCGTAACTTATAAACGCTTGCAACACCAGGGATATCACTTGCGCGTTGCCGACCCTATAAGTATTCTACAGAAATTGGTGTCGATGCTGTTGTACATCCTAAACTAAACTAATTTGAAAGGACTAAAAATATTGACATCCCTATTTAACCTCGCACATGAGAAAGGGATGGTAAGCCTTTTTGTCCTGTCAAATTAGTTTAGTTTAATGGTTTCGTACAACAGAATTGGCACCATTAACCTTAAAATACATGCGACATTAACAACACCAAAATGTGTACACATGATAAAAAGGAAAATCCAACGATATTTACCATAGACAGTGACGTCATCAACCTTTTGAAGTTCCCAGATGTGTCACCGCGCAGATCGTCTTCCAGAAGATTTCCGTATACTGTAAGAATAATTTCAAAAATGTTATGACGTCATTGGTGTTTTGAAATGCGCCGTTAAACGACAAGACAATGGCCGATAAGGAAAAGGTAAACATAACGAGGAAAACAATTAGAATTTCAATTGTTATACATCAATAGGTAAATACACAGCCACATCAAGTATGGGTTGAAGATTAGACGTTTCGTCCTGACTCGGTACAACAGAACATTTAAATGTCACAGAAGACACATGAGTCAATCTTTTGACAGCATAGTGCATAAAAAAATTCAAGAATTTACACATTCAATCCGGTGGTCATGTGACTGGCCCCAAGAGAATACAACCGCTACGCTAGATGACTGGCCTATCTTATGTCAGAAACCCGTACAGAATAACTATCATAGGATTCATAGGCAAACTCAAGTCTGAATTAAAAGTATTTATACAACACTTATTGTACTGAGCAACATCACTGGTGTCATGATATTAAATGTTAGAAAAATAGAAACAGCTGGTGATTTTTAAGATGAAAGAAAAACTCCACCTTTTTTGTATTATTCTAAGCCAGTGTTCACTTTATCATACGTACGGTCTCTCATTGGTACGATACTTTAAACAGGTGGCAAGCCATTAGTTACGCTCGTGGAGCAATGGACTTACACGTAGTTGTTTCAAATGCAAATTATGAATTTCCTTTACTTATGTTCTCAATTTATGTGGACTTTAAAGATTCCCCTGTAACGTTTGAGTTTTGCGTAGGTTTGACTAGTCTTTTGATGTGAAGTAATGTGAACTTTATTCCTTATTATATTACATACATACATACATACATATTATACAGTTTGATTATAGAATCTCACTATAAGGACTACCGTTTTAGACACATGCTCAGATCCATTCTAGAATCGTGAACGGATATCTACCAATATTATATGTTAGGACAATTTCATCTACATCTTACATTACTTAAGCTCAGAGTCTACACATCAATACGGGTTCGTGAATCAATAGTGTGACGTCATTAAAATGGCAAGCTTCCAAAAAACAAGATCCGCTTACTTACATCCTAACATTACTAGGTATGATATTTGACTCATACTTCCGAACGAAAAAGAATGACTTACTCATGGACGATTTTACGTTCTAACCATGAACTGATATATAATGACAAAATGAGATCACGAAAGCTGGGTTATATTGTATTGCGTTACGTCATAAAGTCAAACAAATTTATGTTTTTTCATACGGTAGATGAAGTTTTTTTTAATTATTTAGTTTAAGCCCTACTAAAATACATACATTTCAATACATACACATGCAATTTGGTTGGTTTGTTGAATTAAATTTCCCAAAATATTTGGTCTAACAAAGACTTTACATAAAATGTTTGAAATTATCGCCTTAGCCATATTCCAAACACTATTGGGGTCAGTACTAGATCTAAACTGATGTGGCTGGTTATTTATAAATAATCTTTGTTCAGTTAATTTAGAGTTGATCAATCATTACTTCATCACCAGTTCTAACAAATTATGATCCAATACCTTATGAAGTTTTGTATCGTTAAAACAAGGAAGATGTTAAAATAGCTTTTAAGTATTTAATGGTGTCGATTCTGTAATTCAAAATTACTAAACCTAACTAATTTAACAGGTCTAAAAGTCTTGCTATCCCTTTCCCATGTGCGGGGTTAAATAAGGATGGCGATATTTTTAGACCTGTGAAATTAGTTAAGTTTAGTAATTTTGAACAACAGAATTGGCATCATTATAGTAGCAACACTTGTCAGGCAACACGGCGTGGCCGCACCGGACTCAATGGGCGGACAGGCATTTGTTATTTAACCTATAAGTACAGTATTACAGAACTCTACCATCTAGTAGTTCTGTTATTATTTTAACATTTTGAACCTTCTCGAGCATATTTAATAGGAAACAATTCATTTATCTCAAGGACGAGTCATACGGTACGAGGATATAAAGTTTCGTAGCAATTCGTATCACTCATCATAAATTGCATGTATCCTTTAATTTTAACACTGGTCGTTTTAAGTATATTGTACTTGTAGCTCTCTGTGTGTACATTGTAACGTGTGAGGCCATAATAATAGACAAGTATTGTAAATAGTTGTGACTGGGACTGCGAATTACGGCTAGTAGTATGTTACAGAGCACCCGAAGCAGTCAACCAATCAAATCTGTGGCAATCGTCAAAGGTATTTCAAAAGTGTAAGCAATTATGTACGAAACTATCTAACTATTTACTAAACTACTAAAAATTGTAACAAGGTACCTATTTTGATAGGTATTTTTATAGTCCCTAAGAGGTAGGAGTGTCAAGATGCTCAAAGAAAACCACGTGTGAAAACACGGAGTGAAGCTCAGCTATAGATGTTCTATTTCACGAAGTCTGTTTGGCTATGTTGGTGGTTGTGCATGCTTGTCCACATTATTTTAGTGTGCGTGAGCTCAGAAGCGTTAGTCAATGTTCACACGCACACATAAGCGCTAATCGGTACACTTCATTACTTCACTACTTCACTGGTTGCACCAGTGCCGGCAGCAGGAACATTTTGCGACAACGTATTCGAAAACGTAACTCGCGAAATGACAAAATTGTCATACTAATTTTTAGTTCCGCTTTTCACCGCCGCAGCGCTGTTCATTTTTCAATACAAAAATAGTCGAAGGCGATACGAAAACGTTGTCGCAAAACATAATCTGTACTAGTCCATGTAATAAGGTGAAAACTTACTGGCAGTATAAGCTTGCTTAATGACGTTGATCTCATAGTTGGACATGGTGCACATGACCTCAATGAGCACGTCTTCGTCAGTTCCAATCCCGGCGATCGCGTCGTGCAACTCCTTTGCGTAGAACTGGGGTAAGGGAGTCATCAGCGCCACTAGAAGGTCCTCGAATTTACCGCTGGTCTCACTCTTCAGATCCGATACTAGGTCCTGTAGGCAAAGTAAGACGGATTTGTTTACTAGCGTACTAGACGGATGTTCGAGGTTTATTTATACTTGTAACAATTTTTCTGTTCTCTATGACATGACCACTGAGACAGGCAAGTATTAAGCCAGCGCTGATTTGTCACAGTGAGACTCTTTCTTATGGCTTTTGTTGTTCAAACACAATACTATAATATTTTTAAATAGCTTTCCCTAGGCATCCTTACCTTGCTTACACCACACTTACACCTACTTATGATAACAACAGCGCTCAAGTACAGTACAGGTACTCAAACTTATATTTGTTCCATCCATCGCATTAATATTAATTTGCCCAATTTAACTAATTTCCCAATGGATGAGCGCTATGGAGTCTATTACAAACGTGGGACGTGAAATTTTACAGACAGTCAAGAATTATACATAAGTCACTTGATTTTAAACTCGTCAATCTGTAATATTATAATTATATTTATATAATCGATACAGAGCTCAAAAGTATAAGAGCTCGGTACCTAAGCAAAAGTAGATTTAAGTACTCATTTTAATAATGTACAATCAATATGATTCTAAGCCTAAGTATGATAGTAAGTTTGTAGAAATTATTTGACGACGGAGTGTGATACAAGTGAAATAATTCTCCTGTGTGTGAAGTAACTTTCCCTAACACAGAACATTAGGGAATCCCTAGTCAAATCCTTATCAAATCCAGATCCAACATGTATAATTAGCCAGTTCACTTATTAATTCTAAAATTAATGTGGCTGGACCATGTAGTTGCACTCGAAAATGAGATAGAACTACAAAAATAAAAAATGTGTCATCTAAATTACTCTATTGACTCTTTGCCAAGCTTTTCAATGAGCCAGAGAAATTACTAACAAAACACGTGGATTTACATTACTACCATCAGTAATGTATTGCATTCCAATATTATAAAAGCTAAAGTAGCCGTTTCTGCCTGTAAACTTTTCATGCCATTAAGCCGCTCTGAACCAATCTTGCTTAAATTTGACAGAGATAGCTTACATTCTTGGAAGATCAATGGAAGAAATAAATCTTTTCTACGGAAATCTAATTTAAAATATAGATAATTATAATATTTATACAATGTATTTATTATATTATAACATAAAAGGGATAACCATATCATGTAAACACATAAAAGCATTTCTATACTGCATATAGGGACCTATTCGGTCAAATAAAAATACACGGATACAGCAGTTTATTAAGCACAGGAAACAAATGTTGTGTTCTGGCTAGTTTATGCTAGTTTCGATTGCAAATTCTTGATAACAACGGGCGCTATTATTGCCCAGAGTTATAATAACTGAACTAAATTTACTGCTAACATTTGAAAAACACAATGGTGTGATACCTACGTCGATATTACATACATAAAACTAATTACCTACAAATTTCAAATACCATTAACAAATTGAACAAAACCGGACCTGTCTGAAGTAGACTACGGTTTTAATTAATTATCACATTAGTTTAACAGTACTCCAATAAATAAATTAATATTAAATGATTGTTAGCGATACCTAACGACTACAACAATAGTGCATTATAAAGTATAGCATTTCCAAAAAAGTATAATTGATTTTTTTACAAAGATGACTATTAAATTTCTTGTAATTTAATATTAAACTCTTTAATAAATTTGATAATTTGTTGTATATTTTATGTATATTCTATACCTACCATCTAATTGTTATACGATTATGTTTATAACACTACATAACTAACACCCCAAGACCTTGTAGTTCCACGTATGAATGGAATGGACTCCGCGCCGTGGTTTACCTAAAGGAGTACGGAATTGGATTCTTCATCATAAAAGTGTAAAGATATTTTTACAGGGTTGACAAAGCGCGAGTGATACCCATGGTGTTGAAAGGTTCCTTAGGCTACGGTAACCGCTTACCATAAGGCGGGCTGTATGCTTGTTTGCCACCTTAGAGGTATAAAAAAACGTACCTAACAAAACTTTTAATTTTATAACTGTAAAACAATAATTTAGGTTAGGGATATTTGTTTCACAATTCCTATCCTTATTGGCTTACATTGTGGATAAGGATGTTAACTTAAATACATATTCCATTACATTTGTATGTGCTATTAAATTCCTTATCCCATTTGTTGTAATAAGTACCAACTGCTTCTACTACATCTAGTGTGGTTAGGTATATTATATGCAGTGCCAATGAATACTGGTATTTATGAATCTAATTTCATGTATTAATTAATTGTACAATTACATTTTATAATTAGTATAGTATAATTGCACATAAAATAACGTTTATTATAAAATTATGTTTGCGTAGGTAACACAAATATTGATGTGTTTAGTAAATCTTTGCTTCTATCACTGATAGCAATGTTTCTCCGAGCCATGTAAATATTACGGTCTCTCAAGGCGGGCAGCAAGTACTTAGTACATAAGACCTCGTTATGGAGTACCATCATGTCAGAAATTCAAGCGAATAAATTGTAAGTCTCATTACCACTGTTCACCCATATTCGAATCTGGGTTCATTCACCGAAAGCATCCCTGAATTGAAAGCCGACAGCAACATACACACAAAGATTTGAAGTAGATACAAGATATAAATAAAAAAACTAAGAATGTATTTGTCACATGTCCAAACGAGGTCTAATTTTAATAAGAGATGAAAATGAAATTGAAATTTGTTTAGGCATTCAGTTTATGCCTTTATACGACACTTGTTGATGTCGAATTTTTACTAGAGTTTGGGAAAAAAAACGGACGGACAGCGAAGTCATAGTTCCGTTACGTTGGCTCCCCTACGGGTACGGTACCCTAAAAAAGAACTCTGAACTCATAACTCAGTGCCCTACATCTACCATGCGTCCTGCATGTGTCATAAGTCATCATTGCACAACATGAGGGCGGGTGAGTGCGTCATAGTATTTTGCTGATTACAACTAATAGTAGTGATTCATTTAGCTCATTAAGCCACCGTCCTTGGCTGCCTATTATCTGTTGATACTATGATTTGTCTTTCGAGTCTTATCCCACGAAAAATTATGAGACGCCGAGGTAACCATTGACGGATAAGATAAATATATTTGCTAACTACTATAGGTAGTATCAGATTAATAAATTAATGACCTGATACTTGTCGGTGAAACTGACGCAACATTGTTTTCTCTCCAGTCCAGGGCAATCTCTTTGAACTCCCTATACTATAGTATAGGGAGAAACAAAATAAATAATAACAATACATCGATCGTGAGCTTATTATTGTTTCAATTTTATAATACGCGACCTTAGAATAACTAGGTAGTTATTCTACTAGCTACAATTACGGCGCGTACTTAGAAATGTACGCGCCGTAATTCAATAAAAAAAAGTTGAACGTCGTATCGTGACGTTAATAGTCACTGAATCTTTATCATCATCATTAGCTTTATGTGTAGAGTAGGTCGTTTTAATAATGATGACGTAGTTTAGTTACCACCACGTGAAAGGGCTCACGCAATTCTGACACAAATCGATCACTGCTTAAGTGCTAGCCTATTCAAGAGTGATGGATGATTAGTTTGGCCTTAAACGTAGCTGATTTCAATGCAAAGATTAGTAAGGTCGAATTTTTTTCAGGCGCCCACTTTTTCTCGAAGCTTCTTGTCATTACGACTGTTACTGCAGAACTGGTGAACATTACATGCTCACATAAATCTCATTAGATTTATGAATGTAGAACAAGCAAAAGAAAGTGTGCAACTTGTGCAAGTCAAGAGGAAAAGTGCGCTCATTACACTCTGCCTTCCCGAAATGGACTTGGCACGGCATGCCGATATGATATGAAACTATTATTACCTTAGATATTTGCTGATCTAAGCAAACATAATAACGCTACTGCTAAATTGATACAAATAGCTACATACCTGAACCGAGTGTACCAACATTTCAAAGCCTAACACTCACTTTGCCATACAAAGTCTTGAACTCGAAGGCGATCCGGAGCCGCTGCTCATTGGTCCTTCGAGACAGCACATGAATGATAGACTTCTCATCAGTTCCGAAGCCCTTCATGGCCTTCCTAAGTACCGCTGCATCCTCGCGAGGGTCGAAGGGATTCACCGGCACCACCGTAGGTTTTGACTGGAATTTAAGTTATCATTAGAAATGTAGATGGAAAGACTGAGTAGGCACAAAATTAACTGTAGTTTAAACAACTCAGAAGCAGGAAGACTCAAAGCTGTTTTTGCTCTCTGCGCCATACATATACATAATTTTACAGAAAGTTTACCAGATATTCCTGCATCTACGTCGTCAGTTTCCACCATCTAAGCTCAAACTAAGCATATTTTGTGTTTAATGCATAGAAGTGATAAGCAAGCAGTCGTTCAGAAAAATATAATATAATTAACATTAGTGGATTGAGTTAATATGAACATTTTTAAACCGTAAAAAAAAAAGCCATACATACATGACATCCAATGGGTATTATGGAAAATTTCGCCGTGAAACATGAAGTACCTATACGTGAAGTAAGTTATGTACGTAAACAATTTAAGATTTGCTAACTAATAATTATTACACCACGCATTTCCAAGCCAGCTGAAGGGAAATCTGAATGCGCTGGGTACAAGGTACAGAAGCATAAATTTGCACATAAATACCGTGTAACGAAACGATTTGAATCCCCGCCGTAAGCCAATTGAAGCTCTATAGCCTCCGCGCTTACTTGAATTAGACGTAGCAGAAGACATTTTAATATTCGTACTGCAACTTTTAACAAGTAAACGCCCACGGTTACAATCACATCACCATGTTAACACCAAAACACTGAGGATTACTCTAAAAAGGTGTAAATTGTTGTCTTTAGACGCACAACATCCATTGTAGCGGGGACCAATGCCAAGACTGAATCGTTTCTTTGACAAATGTACTGGAGAGACGAAGTGAGCATAACAATGTAATTGCAGCTAACTGTTCCTTGAATAGAGTCAGCGGGTATAGGTACGGGGACGGCCTACGTTGCTTGATTCTAAAGGTATTATTACACCACCTCGGTCGAAATCGACTAAAATATGTCGATCGGTAACTTCGATCGTTCATATCCGTGATTTAATAAAATTAACCGGTTGGGATAACAGAAAATAGTATTCAAAGCTATATATGATCATTGAATCTATGTGAAGGCGTAACACTATAATACGATATGCGAACCTAACTGGTCTCAGATGCGGACGTTGTCGAATGTAGACGGATATGTTATTTTACATCAGCTTCCAAAAGGATTAAAATTCTACAATTTTGATTTAGCTGGCACAGGCAGATTTTTTTTTATTTAATAATTATTAACATATTATTTATACGTGAAAAAACCCTTGTGCGCCCACAAAGGAGTATGGAATTTGGCACGGTGCAAGTTTATATGGAGGAGTGCAGAAAGCTAATATTTTTAAATACCTAATCAGGATTAGAATTACAATAAAATATAAAAAAAGAAATTACACACGCGATCATGGCGTTTGGCAATGACAAAAGTCTTACTGGGTGTCAGTCACAGTTAGTCTTATATTTCGAACTGTGGTCAAATATTGATCACTTGGGAACCCCTTATATAATAAATAGGTAAATCACTGAATCGACCAATTGATATAATCAATCAAGAAGTCAAGGTTGATCAACTGTAATGTAGATGTACCTTTAGTTTTATCTAGTACAGGGTACTTACAAGTTTAGTAGGTAGGGTAAGAAATATAGGTTTTGTTGACATGATACTTTAAATATGAACAACGAGCGAAAAGTAGTATGTTGTATGAGGATTAAGGAGTCACAAGGTCTTTAGTTTATCTATATATTAGGTCCTTACATATGAAATTGGCGTTTTTCGTACTGGCCACTTTAATCACGAATTTCTCCTCTTTGGTAAGGAATTCCAAATTCAAATTTGTACAGCTATAGACTCATGTATTTGTGCTTCGATGATCGTCATTCATTTGTTTTTTTTCTTCTGTTTTTTTCTGTTTGCGTCACTCATTTTACAAAATGGAAAACCTTAAATATCGCATTATTTACGAGTACGAGTTCCGCCGTGGCACTAGTGCTGCGGAAACAACTCGAAGGGTGAATGATGTGTATGGCGGTCGTGTTGCAAAAGAAAACACAGTTCGTTTTTGGTTCCAACGTTTTCGTTCTGGAAATTTCGACCTGCAGAACAAGCCCCGTGGACGGCCTGAGACTCAAGTTGATAATGAAGAGTTGAAGGCTATTGTGGAAGCGGATCCATCGCAAACCACGTCCGAGTTAGCTGCAGGCTGCAATGTTAGTGATAAAACTGTTTTAATTCACTTGAAGCAAATTGGGAAGATTAAAAAGCTTGAAAGGTGGGTACCTCACGAATTGACTGAAACAAACCGGCAAACGCGCGTCGACTGCTGCGTTACATTACTAAACCGGCACAATAATGAAGGTATTTTAAACCGAATCATTACCTGTGATGAAAAATGGGTTCTTTACGATAATCGGAAGCGCTCAGCGCAATGGTTAGATCCTGGCCAGCCAGCCAAATCCTGCCCCAAGCGAAAATTAACCCCAAAAAAGTTACTTGTAAGCGTTTGGTGGACTAGTGCCGGTATTGTTCATTACAGTTTTTTCAAATCTGGCCAGACTATTACGGCTGATGTCTATTGTCAGGAATTGCAAACCATGATGGAAAAGCTAGCGGCTAAACAACCTAGGCTGGTCAATCGCTCCACGCCACTGCTGCTTCACGACAACGCTAGACCACACACTGCGCTACAGACGGCTACTAAATTAGAAGAGCTTCAATTGGAAAGTCTAAGACATCCTCCGTACTCCCCGGACCTTGCTCCAACAGATTACCATTTTTTTCGAAATTTGGATAACTTCTTGCAAGGGAAAAAATTCAACTCCGATGGGGCAGTCCAAATCGCCTTCAAAGATTTTATTGATTCCCGTCCGACTGGTTTTTTTAGTAAAGGGATCAATGAACTACCTATGAGATGGCAAAAGTGCATAGAAAATAATGGTTCATACTTTGATTAATTAAATATATTATATTAAAAAATATTCGACTTTTTGTTCCTCCCATACAAAACGCCAATTTCATATGTAAGGACCTAATATTAATTAAAGTTTCTGACGATGATATCGAAATAGACTTTTTAATACATACAGAAAAAAGAAACAGTAAGATTATTAAACAGAAATACAATTAGTTTGCTTCCCTTTTTGCACAATCAAAGATTGGCAGTGTGATTTATAAACATTATAGGTACCTACTAGACATTGTTTGAATTTAATTAGTTTCAAACTGTTATCTGCACCTTTGCAGATAGCCTCTCTGTCAACAGTAGTACAACCTTTGATTATAAGAGCACAACATAGCTTGATGTATTGATCTGTATTGCTGGTAGTTTATGTCATCTGCTATCTATTTATAATTTAAACACATAGTCGCTTCCCACTGTCTGTCTGTCCCTAATTCCCGTATGCTTAAATCTTAAAAACTTGCAATGGATTTTGATGCAGTTTTTTTTTAAATAAATGGAGTGATTCAAGATTTTATGTATAATTCATTTTATATTATATTTCTTGTTTATGTGTAAAACCATGTCAAGTTGATACAGGTCGCTAGTAATATATATATTTACTAGACACATATTACTTAATCATATGTTATTGAGGATGAGCAATTACAAGAAAGTATCCATTTGTTTTTAGAGATTTAAATTATTTATGCACCAATATTTTATTATGGGTGAGCCTATTTCAGCGTGATTTTGTGACATGCAAACTCTCAAATACAATTTATAATATTTATAGTAGTTACAACCATTTTTAAGTCTACCATACAAAGCCAAATTAGTTTAGTTGGTATGAAAAGCTAGACAGTGATATACCACTTACTTAGAAAGTGGGTTGAAAAATATTAAAGCAAGTAATCCTTATAGCTACCACATGCACCAATGTTTTGCTTATCACAATTTCATTAATTACATTGAATGGAAATTGAGGCGTCAGATTAAATAGAGATAACAAGATATTGCAATACCCAACAACTGCTGCAGTAATATTTAAAAAATGCTTGTAATATTCAAATACTTCTTTGAAATTAAATACATTTAAATCCTTAATGATAGAATTAAATGCATCAAATCCTTTTCAAAGTTGTCAGGTAATGCATGATATAGCCAAGTTCAACGTACCTTTGGTGTAGCAGGCACACTGTAAGCACTTTGCACATGTGGTTGACTAGGCGGGTGGCCTTGGTACTGGTTAGATTGTGATTGTTGATATGCTTGAGCTTGAGGGTACCCAGTTTGAGCTTGCAGATACCCTGATTGGGCATTTGGGTACCCGGTTTGAGCATTTGGGTACCCCCCTGCTTGAGCCGACTGTTGGTTCCTCTGAGATGGGTAACCTTGAGCAGTATTTGGCTGTGGGTATCCCTGGTTAGTTGGCACACTTTGTGGGTAGCCCTGGGCAGGGTACCCGGTATTGGGTTGTGGGTATCCCTGAGGTACCTGAGAATAGCCAGGAGTGTATCCCGGTTGAGGCTGTGGATACCCCATAGTAGGTAAGCCAGGCATAGGCATCGGATTGCCAAAAGATTGTGGAGCATTGTTGCTAAATCCAACATTGTGCATGTATTGTTGTTGAGGATATCCCGATTGACCCTTAAATGAGAGGAAAAAAACTGAATTACAGTATGAGTCAAATGCACCTACTTTCGTTTTGCACATATAGCAAGTATAATATTTATATTAAGATTGTTACATGAAAAAAAACCTTTTTGTTGGTCCTTTTCAGTTGTCTTTTTTTTTCTGAACTGGTGGTCAGATTTGTCCAGATGTTTTTTATATTAATAGTGCTCAGATATTATAGCAAAATACCACTGGAGCAGCAAATGACAGAAAGTATTAAGTTCAATTCAATTTATTGTAATGTTGGCTTAGTTAAAATATTTTTCTATGTGGCAGATGGCCCAAAGATAATTATGTGACATGTTGAACATACATATACCAAATTATATCCAGTTGAAGTTGCAACCCTGTCATGTTTAAATGATATCGATTTATATTGATAGTACCAAATATTAGTAAATCATTTGACTCAAACTATAACCCTACCTACAATCGGTTATCCATTATCTATTGATTGAGCATTGTGATAAACAAAACGACAATAAAAGCATTATGCCACAAAGATCGAAACGATTGGTAAGGCCAAGGCCATAATAAAAAACGTACGAATAAATATTTGCCTTCGTTTCGTTTGTAGAAAGTAGGTTAGGTTCTCTTAATCGTGGGAAAACGATCTTTGTTACATATGCATGGACTATGTAGTAACATAAACACCCAAAACTACGCTATTGATTATAAATTGCATTACTTACTTGTTGATAGGGATTCATTTTAGTAAGTGGTCAAAAACCGTAGTGATGGAACTAAAATTCAAAACGCTGCTGTGGTGGTTCACTTCACTTTACGGGTTGAATGACTAAAATTCAACACACGCACGCACGCAAACAATGCTCGACCGGGGAAAACCTGCTCTACGTCTACGTTCTTCTTTAATTTCCTCAAGATGCAAATCAAAACGTAGTGGACAAGTAAGTTATGTAGGTATGTATTGTACTCTGCGTCCCTGCGATTCAAGTCTCACTCAACTCAACTCAAACGAGCAACCAAGCGGCAAGCAGTTGTTTGTATTCTCAAGTCTGATTGTCTGAACTTCAACTTTTTCTATTAATGGCAATAATGGGCTTCTACGGGGTTGCCGCAATTTCGCCAATGTCGCGTTGGTAGAACCCAAGAGAATACAACCGTTACAGTAGAACGTTTTGTTAGCAAGCGTTTGGCGAGCAACAAACAACTGACAATGACACTGACATAGCATGCCGACCATATAAGTCTGGCTATTAGCTATTCCTTTGTCTATGACGTGCGTGACATATCAAATAATTCGAATTGAATTTCTAGTGCGAGCGATTGTCCGAGTCCATTCCTTCCCATTAATTCATTCACATTCTTGGAGTATATAATAAAACCACAGACCTAGGATTTTTTTTTAGCTACGCTTAAGACTGACAAAGCGAGTGGAGTTTTTGGCGGGAATCAGGCGGAGCGGTTGAGATTTTTTCCAGTGTGTCGTAAATTGTGTTATAGTGATCTTTAATGTGTATTTTTGCTGTCGATATGTGCATTAAAGTTTCATTTAGTGACTGATTTATAGGAGCATTGGAAATAATGCCATAATACGACTTTTGGGTTAAGTGATTTATCATTTTGGTTAATAGGTTACCTCTAATCTAAAGGCGTGTTACGATCTGCTACTGCCGTGGGTTGTCTCCAGAAACTCCATTGGGCGTTACAATGCATGACACTAGGCATTTTAATGCGGAAAACACGAGAAATTTTGCAACATGAAAATTCTCTAGCACTCGACACTGGCAAAAATAGTCCCTGAAGGGATTGATTGCCATACTTAGGAAGAAGAAGAAGACAAAGCGAGTAAAAGAGAAGTACTCATTATATGAACGTTGGCCAAGTGAGAAAGAGACAGACAATAATGTACCGGCGCTACCATTATTTTTCTTGCTTCGGCCTGCGGGAGCCTGCTTGTTTTTTGAGCATTTCGTTTTATGTAAAATCGTAAAGATCTCGTTAATAAAGGACCTAATAATTACGTGATAAGCCATGGTATCTTGTTGCGTTGATAAGTGCACTGTTACCAGACAGAATAAACCTGAAAATCATACGTTTCACATTGTAATTTTTCACTCCAAATTTTGCAGAATTTCTGTATATATTTAGCACACAAAACTGTTTTTAAGTAATTATATTGTTTTCCCGTGCAGATCGTGGTAATATTTTAAGTATTAACGTTCTAAATAAAATTATTTTGTGTAAAATAGTACAATGTGTGATTACGCTAGGGCTTGACTAAACTACGACGTCATTAGTATCGATATATCGTTAGGGCGATAGGTATTATATTTAGTATATATAGTAGTTATCGAAAATCTTATATGCAAGTATAATTTGAGCTGACATAATTGATATTATTTTTATCTTTTTCGATTCTTAAATAGAAATAATTAAATGTTTTTGATAATAAGTATTTTTAGGTTGCCATGTGATCCTTTATTACGAGATAAATGGATTCGGGCTATAAACTGACCAAATTGGACACCGAGTAAGAATTCGACTGTCTATAGCAGGCATTTTGAAAAACAATGTTTCGTTCAACAGAAAAATCGGCGCGTATTGATGAGAGACTCAGTCCCTACTTTATGTGTATCTGTAAGTATAACTTTAAAGAGGATCTCTCAGTGGTTTTAATCCACAAGTATCTGTAGAATTTTCTGCAGAGTTTTCGCTGCAACTATATTTAAGCTATATTTTTAGGGTTTATTCCTTTCAGTGAAAGTCCTGTTCAAATAAGTCCCGCCGTTCGGATGTAGTTCACAACTTTATGGACTCTTTATTAGTTGCGCGGAACCATTTTATTTCATAAAAAAAGGAGTTTATGTTATGCTCAGTAAAATTCCATTGAAATCGGTCCTGCGGTTTCGGAGATTACCCCAAAAAAACAAACAGACAGCCAGACAAAAAAAAAAGTCATTAGTACAGTGTTTACTTTCATATGCATTTCGTAAAAAGCTGTTATTTTGATATTACAAACAGACACTTCAATTTTATTTATGTGTATAGATTAATTATTATATAAAATAATGTGCTATTAATTTTTAATGTAAAGTGTTTTACTTTCCCCTACCTGATTGTACCTACTTAGGAGGGTTCCCTCCATATTGTCTACAGGAGAGCTCACCTGCACAATGCTAGGGCTAAATATAGGTATCATACAACATTTATGAGGTGCACCCCATAAATATTGGTTACGAGTGAAAGCGCCACGTAGGTAGTATATAATATAAGTATCTTCATCAGATACTTCAAAACTTCGATTTTTGACATTAAGTGAAGAGGCAAACAAAGTTTAATATTTTTTTGTATAAATTTTTTTTTACTAAAAAAATAAAACCGACTTCAAGAGCAACAAAAAGATAACTACTAAAAACGCAAAATAATTAATTATAAATTCCAATATGACAATTGCTGTCAACACCTGTTACCTATGATTTAGATTTATATTATTGAAAGCGTTACTCACTGATCTATTTGAAGTCGGTGCCAAGCCTGTGTACACAAAGACTAATTGTAACTATATATTGTAACGAAATATTTTGTTAATTATGATAGACCAATCTATGCGACGCTAATGCTTATGCGTTGTCTACATAGCTCAGTAATTTAGTTGCAGGCTTGGCATCGACCTCAAATAGATCAGTGAGTAACGCTTTCAATAACATTAATTAAAATCATAGGTAACGGGTGTTGACTTTATAATTAATTATTTTGCGTTTTTAGTAGTTATCTTTCAGTTGCTCTTGAAGTCGGTTTTTTTTTTATGAAAAAGTTTTTATTTTCTCATTTTTAGTATAAGTAGTTTTTTGTTTTAAATGTCTTTATCATTTAGTGCAGTAAAGATTTTGACTGATATACAGGGACATGACATGACCATGTAAAAAGTGGAATGGGTGCAACCTTGGTTTACCTATACGCAAAGGATGCAACATACTAATGATTACCTGGGACCGGCTGTACCTAGCTGTCTAAATCTAGGTGTAACCGCACATAGGTACTACAGTATATTATCTACTCTGAGGTACGACTATAAAAAGCAGGGGAAAACGTAGAAGTATGAAATATTAAACAATTATGTACACGATGGATGCACGATGTCTTTCTAACTTTTCGGTGCATAGTTTCTTAATTTTATTTTGGTCATAATCAAGTTGCTCGTGCTAAATATTCAGGCGTATGGTTGCGTTCCGTTGTTAATTAAATACGCATTTCCTTGTTTTTGCATTATTAAACTCGTTTTAGTAGGGAGGAAGTTCTAGGAATAGTTGCAACGCGTGACTTTTAAGTTAACGATTATAATAATAATCATTACATATTATGATCATGATATAGGTAATACCTAGATAATATTATGGAAAAGTTAAGGATACAGTTTGAGCTGGTGTATACCTCCGATACAGCCTACCATGCTACCTACCTTCCACCTACCATGTATACTACAGATATGTTTTACTTTGTATTATATTCCTATTGTATGTTTCCTAATAATTTCTGTGCAAATTTATTATTCAATGAATTTATTAAAGATATAAATGATAAGAGGAGGTCAGAATTGAAATCCCTGTCTAAAGTAATTAGTTGATTTTTCTGAACATAATTTAGGTAAAGTGATCCATCACCCCGCGCTTTTCGGCGAAGGAAAACACCGTGGTGAAAATTGAATTGCTTTGGCGTACCTATACGCCAAAACAATTCAATAACATACCTTGTATCATATCCAGATAATATGAGATTTGTGCAAACCAAAATCCATGAACTAATAACAGCCGCGCGGCACTATTTCTTTTGATAAGTGCATACATACGTTGAGATTAAGATTTCGTTGACAGGTTGTCACCGATATAAGCATAAGTTTGTTGATTAGAGCGCACATTCAATCGTTTACTGTGAAGTCAACATGACCTACGAGTGGAAGAACAAAGTGGTCCTTATTACCGGAGCAGCCTCCGGCATTGGAGCAGGTGTGGTCACTGGAATACTGAAAGAGAATGTCAAAGTAAGTTGACTTTTCGCGAGTATCCTGCCCTAGGCGTAAAAAGCAAGAGATCCACCTTTTAAGTTAGGAGGGATCATATATTCGAAGTCTGGACAGGACACGCTCCAAATTCGATTACAAATAAATACATAAATCAGTCAGAGTCAGTACAGACACATCTCATATATCGCCGTTAGGCTGTTCAATTAAAAAGTGTACAGTATTAAACCTGATAACTATACTACATTTAGTGTTTTTGCATTTAAAGTCCCTGCTTCTGGTCGATGAACTAACGTTGGTTCTCATCTCAGAAGTGGGATAGCAACCTAGTGCCCACAATAGGATCGGAGATACGCATACGTATTTGGTGAACATACGTAGAAAACGTAAGTGTTATTTGTTAATTTTATTTAATTGTGCTTACCTACCCTCTTAGATCCGTGTAAAGAATGTGCTTGTTTTAATTCCAATGAAATGAGGTTGCAATCGTCGAAGTAAACATTGGACAATTTTATTTTGTTACGTACGTACCTACGATTTTAACATTTAAGTAGTGACTACGAACATACATTATTTAATAGATCAAGACTTAAGAGGGCCTATAAAAAGTTATTACAATTGCAAATGAGTGTATTGAGAACTTAGTTCTGTTGACATTGTAAGCTGTTTAGTTATAACAATAATGATAAAATTTAGGTAATGAAGACTCTTAAAACCTGTTTATAAATGGAATGTGAGTTATTAATTCATGTGTTGTTTTTTTTTCTTTTAATATACGTTGAGGCCGCGAGTACATGGATGAACGAAGGACTTCTCGTGGAACGCTGACGCCTCCACTGAGATTTCGCGATACAACACGAAGCCGTAGCCGTGGTCGTGGGCGTAGCCGCTCCTCTGAAGAAAATCGTGGCAGCCACCACCGCCGGTCGCAGTCCAGGCGGTCCAGGGAAAGGCGACCGCAACTGGTGATTAGCCGGTCCCGCCCCCGGTCGCGCTATTCAAGAAGGACAAGTTCGCGATATCGTCGTGATTGGCGCTCCAGAACACGATCGCGTTCTCCAGTGTGGCACGAGACGCGTCGCGCGGAATCGAGGCATACACCTAGGCGTAGAACTTCGCGCCTTCGCACACCGTCCCGTGAAGCAACACGCCATCGTGATCGTGAGCCAAATAATATTTTTTTAATTGATAAGTTCATTGATGCTCTCAAGGGTATGCATAATACAAGCGATCGCGATAGGTTTCCGGTATTATATAATGTGATCCCTGATTTTGACCCTTTATGCAAGGAACAAACGGTTGATACGTGGCTTCATAAAGTTGACGAATCTGCACAAATCTATGGTTGGAGCGATAAACAAATAGTCCATTACGCCTTACCAAAATTAACAGGTGTAGCTAAAACTTGGTATCAGGGTTTACCCTTACTTCTATTTTCTTGGCCCGAATGGAAATTAAAGTTAAAGGAATCATTTCCAACTAGGCATAATTATGCCGATTTACTAACAGAAATGCTCAATAAAAAGGTACGCTATGGGGAGTCATTTGAGATGTATTACTATGCTAAAATCAATCTCTTAAATCGATGCGAAATATCAGGAAAACGTGCAGTTGACTGCATCATAGCAGGTATAGAAGATCGTGGTGTTAGATTAGGAGCTCAAGGGGCAGAATTTCCAGAGCCGGAAATGGTACTCAAGTTTTTAAAGACTGTAAAAGTAGGTCAAGATAGATCCACAAACGAGCAACTCAAGGTTAAGGATAGGGATAGACGCTTACAAAATAACACGTTCACTAGTAACAAAGTTGGTTTTAATTCTCAGAAGCAAAGTGGATCCGGCATGGTCTGCTACAATTGTATGGAAACCGGTCACCCATTCTTTAGATGCACAAAACCGAAGATTAAATGTTCTAAATGTAATTTATTAGGACATAAGGATACTGAGTGTCCTAAGACAAACCAAAGTACCAATGATAAACTAAAAGCAGTTTTGAAAGTAGAAAACACAGGTGATTCAAGCGCTAAGTATAGAATGCCTATCAAGATAAATGGATTATTTTCAGAGTGTCTGGTTGATTTGGGAAGCGAGGGTACTTTGGTTCGTCTCAGTGAGGCTCAACGTTTAGCATTAGACTGGAAGGTAGGGGAAGTGCCATTATTAAGAGGAATAGGTAACGTACCATATAGCCCGCTTGGTAAGGCTAGCGTCACGATCGAGGTGCAGGGTGTAGTAGAAAATCACGTGGAGTTATTGGTAGTCGATGACTATTTAATCAGTTGCCCGACGCTACTAGGCCATACTTTTACAGAAAGACCTTCAGTCAAAATAATCAAGACCGAATCAGATGTTATTTTTCAACGGGTTAGTGAGGAGTCGGTCTTGGTTTGCCCACTCTTGTGCGTGGAGGAAACGCGCATTGGATTCGGTGAATTGGGAACGGTTCCGGTTAGCTCGCGTAATTCTTTCTCGGGTAAGATTTATGTTAATGGAACTGTGCGCAATATTGTAGGTCATGAACATTACTTATTACCTGGCGAGTATAAATTAATACAAGGTAACGGTAGAATTCTTATTCAGAATATTGGGGACAATGATCTGGTTATAGAGAAGGGTAGCCTCATAACTCGGAGCCATACTTTAACTGAGAGTCTACAGGTTCGTAAATTAAATATTACTGATCGGTCACCTATAGATGAATCACCAATTAGTTGTGGGCAAAATTTAACAAAGCAACAAAAGGAGTCTTTAAAAGTATTATTGGATAAATATAAATCTTGCTTTTCAAGTGGGTTAAAAGATCTTGGATTTACAACGGAAACTGAAATGGTGATTCAGCTGGATGACCCCGACCCTGTCGTCTACCGTCCATACCGGTTATCCTTTGCCGAACGACAAATAGTTCAAACTATGATTAAGGAAATGTTAGACAGCGGCATTATAAGGGAATCTAATAGTCCTTACGCGAGTCCTATAGTTTTAGTAAACAAAAAATCTGGGGAGAAGCGGCTATGTGTGGACTATCGTGCTCTAAATCGTAAAACTAAAAAAGAGCACTACCCTCTGCCTCGTATCGAGGACCAGCTGGACTTATTATCAGGCAGTTCTCTTTTCGTTACCCTGGACTTAGCATCCAGGTACTATCAGATCCCCATAGCCGAAGGCTCCCGAGAGAAGACTGCCTTCGTTACCCCTCAGGGTCAGTTTGAGTACAACAGAATGCCATTTGGGCTAGTCAACGCACCATCAGTATTCCAGCTTACAATGAATAAAATCATTCATAATTCGTCTGCTTCGTCTTATGCACTGGTGTACATGGATGATATCTTGATTCCTGCCCAGTCATTTGACGAGGGGATGACCCGCCTCGAGGAAGTGTTGCAGTTGCTGGCAAAGAGCGGTCTAACGCTCAAAATGAGTAAATGCAATTTCTTTTATGACAAAATTGATTACCTGGGGTATGAGGTTAGCTCAGAAGGTGTTAGACCAGGGTCTCTCAAAACAGAAGCGATATCCAAATTCCCTGCCCCCACAAACGTTCATGAAGTTAGGAGATTTATAGGCCTTGCTAGTTTCTTCAGGAGGTTTGTTGCGGGATTCGCCTTAATAGCGCGACCCTTGACGAGTCTGTTGAAGAAGGACTGTTCTTGGAGATGGGGTAGTGAAGAAATTGAGTCATTTGAAAAACTAAAACAGGTTTTAGTACAAAGACCCGTCCTGGGACTTTATGACCCTAGTGCACAAACCCAACTCCACACCGACGCGAGCAAGTATGGGGTAGCCGGTATCTTAATGCAACTGGACATGTCTGGGATGCTAAAACCTATAGCATATTATAGCAGGCAAACTAGTTTTGATGAACAAAAACTACACTCCTTTGAGCTAGAAACTCTCGCTATTATTGCTTCATTAAACAGATTCAGGCACTACCTACTGGGTATTTAATTCACTATAGTGACAGACTGCAACGCTTTGCGTACGACTCTGAGTAAACGTGACTTAGTCCCACGAATTCCAGGGTCGGCAACGCGCGAGCGATACCCCTGGTGTTGCAAGCGTCCATAGGCTGCGGTAACTGCTTACCATCAGGCGGGCCGTATGCTTGTTTGCCACCTTAGTGGTATAAAAAAAAAAAAAAAAAAAAAAAAAAAAATTGCTCGCTGGTGGTTGCAGTTCTTAGAATACGACTGTTCAATAGAATATCGCCCTGGGGACAAAATGGCGCACGTTGACGCCCTGAGTAGGGGTGCTATAGCGGATAAGCCACACGTCGATCACGTGTTAGATGTTCTTTCAATCGGTACAGACGATTGGCTTGCCACCGTGCAGCAGACGGATGAAGATATTAAAAACATTGCTGATATTTTAGGTGATTCTAAATGTAAAGATGCCGTCGACATTTTCAAAAATTATAAGCTAGTAAATAGGCGGGTATATCGTATACTCGACGAAAACACTATCCGTTGGGTTGTTCCAAGTGGCACCAGGTGGCAACTATTGAAAGCGAACCATGATGACGTAGGACACTTCGGGTTTGACAAAACTTTAGCGCGCTTACAAGCTACATATTGGTTCCCAAAGATGAGACGATTCGTAAAGAAATACGTCGCAGCTTGCCTTAAGTGTGCGCATCACAAGCTACCGAGTGGTGCCAAGCCCGGTGAACTACATCCCATCCCGAAAGCTATACTGCCATTTCATACCATACATGCGGATCATCTCGGTCCCTTTATTCGAACCAAGCGTGGCAACACATACATCCTTGTTATAGTAGACGCGTTTACTAAATTTGTTGACATCACAGCTGTGCGAAATACGAAGTCAGTTACAAGCATTAGAGTATTCAGAGAGCATTTTAGTTATTTTGGCGCGCCAACCCGCTTAATTACGGACCAAGGGACAAGCTTCACTAGTCGGAAGTTTAAAACGTTTACTCAATCATGTGGTATTAAGCACGTGCTTAACGCTGTCGCCACTCCTCGAGCGAATGGCCAAGTGGAACGGTACAACCGGACCATTTTGGCGGCGCTCGGGGCAATGAATCATGACAGGCCTAATTGCCTATGGGATGAACATTTGCCAGACATACAGTTGGGTATCAATACCACAGTACACGCCACCACAAAAAAGACTCCAGCGGAGCTTCTTTTTGGTCGCAATTTAACCAACCCATCTGAAGGTTTGCTAAATGACGTAATAAACGAAGTCACTCCTGAAGTTGGAGAGAGTCTAGATGGTATTAGGTCTAGCGCCGGTGACCTTATTAGGACACAGCAGGAGAAGGACAAGAAACGGTATGGTAGGTACAGGAAAATGGGAAATAATTACAAGGAAGGCGATTTGGTTAGAGTAGTAAGAGCGGCGACAGGAATAGAAGGACAGTCAAAGAAACTCGAGCCTAAATGTAGAGGTCCCTACAGAATTAAGAAGGTGCTTCCCAACGATAGGTTCGTGGTCGAGGATACGCCCCTCACAAAGTTTAGTAAGAGGTATGAGGCTATAGTAGCTATTGATAAAATATTTCCGTGGATCTACTTCAGTGAACCCGTATCAACCGATTGTGAATCTGAGCGTAACGATACCGAATCAGATTGTGGAGATTTGTAAATTGATGTATAATTAATGTATTCCTAAAAATAAAGATGGATATTGTACGCTTACTGAAACAAGCAGGGATATTAGAAGTTGTTCTAGTGTCGTTGATTACATAGTGTATCTAACATGTTGGCTTAAAGTAACTATAATTAAATGATGTCGTGATAAAAGCAGTATTATCGTGACTTTAGGTACCGATGATTAGTGTCATGTATCATGGTAAATAGCTCAAGTATTTGATGGCTGAAATATTTGCTGGTCAACGTCATGGACCAGTGAATACCGATTTATTGGTTAGGGTCATGTACCGATGAATCGGTGTGAGGTGTCAGGTAACGGATGCCTCACATTTTAGCAACAAGTGCGGCGGTGTATCTGCTGGTCAAGGTCATGGACCGGTAGATATACTGCTAATATAAAAATACTAGGCTAGGGATGTAACCGACACCCTTAGAAATGTATAAAGGTTTGCTAATTAAGGCCATGAATCATAATGTATGCTAGGGTAATTGTATTACAGCTTTAATTAGATACTAAATATAATGTACCACTAAGCCAATGAGTTATGTTTATAATAAAGTGTGATTAGTTTAATCTCGTTCAGGAACTAAATACCTAAATACATAAATATTTAAATGAAATAAAATGCATGTCTTCTCTTTCGGTTTGTAACATTCTTATACTTACTTTTTGTAAACTAAATAATAAGAGTACTTAATGATT
The DNA here is from genome assembly GCA_951449985.1 of Falcaria lacertinaria. Taxonomy (NCBI): domain Eukaryota; kingdom Metazoa; phylum Arthropoda; class Insecta; order Lepidoptera; family Drepanidae; genus Falcaria; species Falcaria lacertinaria. Next base: position 3,041,029 of record OX602111.1, read on the forward strand.
ATTTATATTATTATTTTTTGTGCACCAAACTACTTGTATAACAACGAGGGACTCGTTGAATGACGGATGGCCGAGCTGTTATAAATATCTAAATATATAGCTTATTATTATTTTCAAACTGGGTAAATTAATAAATTAGTATCTACTAAATCATTTTAATAAGGTTTAATATTTAAAAGTACTTCTTATGATTGGTCCAACACTGTCAACTTCCAACGACCAATCATAAGCAAGTAAATTGGTGGGAATGAAATCAATCAGTGGCCATTCAGTGGTATGTCCCGGCATTCGTTATTCAAGAGTCAGTACAGACACATCTCATATATCGCCGTTAGGCTGTTCAATTAAAAAGTGTACAGTATTAAACCTGATAACTATACTACATTAAGTATTTTTGCATTTAAAGTCCCTGCTTCTGGTCGATGAACTAACGTTGGTTCACAATAGAATGTAGTGTTATTGATGTAATTTTACCATGTAAGTAAAAGTAATGATGGAATGTAGTCGGACCAATGTAAAAAAAATGCGTGGGCCCAATAATTAGGTGTTCTATCTTCATCGTTATCGCAAATAGGAGTTAAATTGATTGCTTATGAGAATTATATTGATCGTTACATTACCATCGCCGACGTAAATACATAATCGCAACAGCTATAACGCCTTCAATCTACAATCATTATGATTATATGCGGATTGCTCTTGACTTGTTGCAATGCCCTAATAGAGTAATAGGTAAGTAAATTAGAGTTTAAACGCACTAGAATAACTCGTATTCAAGGTATTACCTTTATAGGTAAATCATTAAATGATAATACATGCCAAGCTAGCGAATGAAACTTAGAGCAAAGGGCAAAGGGCCTAAGCGACTGTAGTTGATCTGAGAACATTACATCTGTGTCGCTATATTACAGGGATTCTACTATTTTCGGCAAGAGACCGATTTTACAAAAGGAACTGATCCTTTAGACCTCCATAGCGAAATTACTTTAAATATCCTATCATTTTTTTTCCTATTGATACAGAATACTTAACAATGAACTACACTATGTTACTTGCTACTAAAATATGAGTAATTCTTATAACAAGTTGGTACACGTAACACAACTTATACTTGAATTTCAAATAAAGCTTCTATTAATTAATAATAGGGGGTCGATTTTTAGACCTCGTCGACCCCCATAATCAGGGTTCGTTTATTTCGACCCCAAGGAAACAAACTCCAACCCCAAGCGGTCGATATCGACCACTTTGGGAAACCCTGCCCATACTTGGGTTGGGCCCTACTAGGCATCTAATGGCTTACTAGCCAGGTTTTAAAACAGGTAGTATAGGTCCTTCAAGAGTATGAAAAAAAATGGTTATTGCAAGCGTCTTTAGAATATGGTAACCGGTTACCATCGGGCCGTATGCTTCTTGTTTACTTAGTGGTATAAGAACGTATTCCTCGTCATTTTGCTCGCCTCCTTTAAATTTCTAAAAAGTATTAAATATACACGCACTGTATACATATACGTCAAGTTAAATGTGTGATATATCTATCTATCACTGCATTTATCTGATATGCTGCTTGATAACTTGAGTGCAAACAATTATTCTATCTAAATCACTATTATGTAATATATATTATCATCTTGCTAAAAGCGAATATTTGTAGCCTAGATCATCCACCAACAACTTGCCCTTCGATATGGTCTTATTAAGTGTCAGAGGTACCATATTATAAGTGCGTACCGCAGTTGGTTCTCGTGCCATGGTTATGCCACACTCTACTGGGACCGCTGTGTCATTACGGATAGGACTATTGTTGCCAATAAGACTTATATCGTGCTGACGGATCGTTCCCAGCGCCGGGCAGTGCTCTTTGTTATCACGATCCCGAAATAACGAGAAACTCGTGAAGGTCGACAAGAAAAAGCTCAGCAAGAACATTGACTTGGCTCAAGAAGTGACCGCTATGTGGGGGGTTGACTCGGCTGTCATTGTCCTGATAGACGTTTCTGCGAAAGGCTTTATGGCGTAGTCTCGATCAACATCTAAAGACGCTCTCACTCGATGGTTGGGTCAAAGGTCGGATTCAGAAGGCAGTACTCCATGACACGGCACGCATTGAAGGAGGTTCCCCACCCTGTAAGCCTAAACAACGTTAGTTTGTCTGCGCCTCGCTACCGGTGGCTCTTAGTTGTTTTTTTAATAATATTTTATATGTTTATTTTTATTGCTAAAAATACCAAAAGTAAATAAATAATAGGAATAACTACTATAATATATCTTCACGCCTCTCCATAAGGGTCCCCGAAGGGGTCAACGGTCGGTTTCCTCACGATTTCCTGCACCATAAAGCTCATGTTGTGACCAACCACTGCACATAAGTTAGAAGAAACACTCATTGGTAAAGACCGGTGGTATTCTAACTAGTCGCTATAACAGCAGGCAACGCTGCTCCATACCATACACGGCCACCCCGGCTCCTTAAATTATGTACCTGTACTGCTCAATTTATTTTGATTTTATATTGCAGTACGTCGCAGTTTTGGACATTGCTGAGGAGGCTGGCATTACTCTTCAGAATGATTTGAACAAGAAGTATGGAGCCACCAAAGTGAAGTTCTTCAAATGTGACGTCACAAATGAGGCACAGTTTGTTAATATATTTGAAACAGTCTTAGCTGACCAGGGTTACATAGACGTAGTTATAAACAACGCAGGTATCATGAACGACAGTATGTACAAGAAGCAGATCGATATCAATGTAGTAAGTGAAATAGAACTTCATATAAACTGGAGTTTATAATAGGTATGATCTGAATGGGAAAATATTTTTTTACAGACTGCGCTTGTCTTGGGTACGTTGAAAGCTTATGAGCTGATGAGAAAAGACAAGGGAGGTAAAGGTGGAACGGTCATTAACATTTCCTCCATAGCGGGACTGTCACAAACTCCAATGGTACCAGTATATTACGGGACCAAGAGTGCTGTTCTGCAATTTAGCAATTGTATGGGCGTAAGTATAAAATCAGGCTTCATCTGTTTAATAAAACTTTAGTTACAGGTATTTACTATGAGGAAATATTGTGATAGTGCAACTTCAAGATAGAAATAAAAATGCATTGTCACCAAAACTGAACCAATATGTTAAAAATCAACTTATCCGTACGATAATGATTGAAAGTGGTTCTAACTCAGCTTACAAGATTTGTCCTAAACGAACAAACACAAACAACCATTGAAAGTTCAACAAAAGCTTGTAAAAACAGCTTTTTATACTAATCAGCTTATTTGTCACCAGGCAAATTACGTGGTATGGCTGATTTATAGTGTGATGTAGGACCTACCTTATTGACATGATTAGAAATGTTAGCCTTGCCTTTTAGAACCAATTACATTAACATTAGTTTCTGTATTTTCTTTTACTAGTTGCCGGAATACTACAACAAATCTGGTGTCCGCATTCTAGCAATCTGCTTTGGCGCCACTGATACAGCTCTTTTATCCTTGAACAACCTGGCAAGTTTCGACAAGGAGATCGAAGCTGACTTCCCAAAAATACTGAGTGAATTCCCCTGGCAAAAGTGAGTCCAACTCAACTTCACTTATAACAATTACAAAGGTAATAACAGCAAACAGTGTCAAGCATTAAACCCTCGTATGGTAACCATTCCCGTAGCCTTTTAAATGTGTGCAGGGAAAGGCGTGTCACCCCCGTGTTACTGAATATTATAGTAACAATTTTAAACTGGTTATGCCATATTTCCTCTTATTTAGGACTTTAGCTCTGCGCGTTCAGTTCCTAGCACCCACCGGCAATCTCAATGGATATTATCTTCCCTCGTACCTTTGGCCCTGTCTTGGTCACCGATCTACCACCTTCCGGCATCAGCATCGCCTACCATTGGTTTTGTGACTTACGCCCACCTCCATTTATCCAGCTACTAACACTAAAACGGTACCTCGTAGGTCGTGCAAAATGCACTCAGTGTTAAAAACTATAATCGTTTGAATTGAAGCCCGTGTTTGTTAAAATATCTTCCACCATCGCTCCTCCTGCTAATAGCTGGGCCCCAGCTATTAGCAGGTGATGAACAAGTGATGAAGGCATAATGATGAATTCCCAGCCTGGGTGTTCATCATTACACTTTCGAACTTAATAGTGTATCTGTAAAGAATTTTTTTCTTGCGTACGTTTCTCTCCGCGGTTTTGCGTGTTCTGTTATTTAATACAGTAGGAAGTTCTTGAAGGAGGATGTTAAAATATTTTCACGTGCAAGTAAAAGCAGGTATCCATTGGCTACGGTAGCAAGAAGGCCGAAAGGTTGTTGAGTTCAACGATACCGAAAATACTAATTGAAATAATCTTGTTTTTAACAGAATGGAGTCCGCCGCTCAGGGAGTCATTGATGCTTATAAACTTGGCGAGAGTGGCAGCACGTGGCTTTCAAACAACAACAAGCCAGTAAAAGATATCACAGCAAATGTCAAGAAGGCCTATGAAATAATGTGCCAAACGATATTCGAGTAACATCTACGTTTCTTCATCAGTAATTAAATTGGGTTTACTCTCGTTTTGCTTAGTGCAATTTGATTAGCTCTCCGATCTCTAACAGATGTTGTGTCTGAATTTACTACTGCCTCCAATATTCCCATTTGAAGCATCACAATTTAAAATTTTAGTAGTGGTTGAATCTGAGAGTTACTGAATGTCTATTTTATTGGAATAAATGTTTGAATCATGTTCCAAAGTGTATTATTTGCTGTTACAACAACTAATTAAAATGAAAATAAATATAATATCAACGGGGCTCTACGAGAAACGTGTATTTTTGCTCTCTTAATAATGGCAACAGCGCTTGAAATGATCATAGAAAGTCTATGGTAATTTCAAGCGTATAGTTTTTTGTAAAAAAATTAAGAGAGTGAATTGACTATTACCAATTTATTATTTGCGGTTGGTGCCGTAGCCTTGGATCGAATCATAAAGTGAAGTTTGTCATTTATCCTAGTTTGTAGTGCGCAATCCTCTGTGTGCGAGTCCAAAGCGTACACAACCGATTTTTTGTTTGTTTCCCCAACGCATTTTAGATTAACTTTTATCTGTTTTTAAACACAGTCAAAAGATAACCTTAGTCTCTACTCGAGAGTAAAGATAACCACAGCACAATTATAGGTATCGGGGAGGCTGGGCTAACATCTACCGTATTGGGATAAAATTAATATGAAATCAAAAATTTGGTCTTATTCACACGTCGAATACCACAGAGAGACAATTTTATGAGAGGGTGGTCGAATTGGGATCTAATTTAATGTAGTTTTGTGTTTCTTCGGTAAGTATAGTTGCCTGTGCTCCACGAGGATACGCAGCGCTAGTAGTAGGTACTGCTGCTAGCACAATGAGTCAACTCGTTAGTGATATCCCTGGTATTGCTAGCGGCTATAGGCTGCGGTGACTGCTTACATCAGGTGACAGTGCATTTATCGTCTGACATATGCCACAGAATTTATAAATACTAGGTGATAAATGAGTGTTGAGCAATACTTAAATCAAAATACATAGATATCCAATCATGCCGTAATTACTTAATTCTTATTTTTAAAAACATCAATAGGCATAAGAAGTGTTTATAAGAATACCGTAAGTGACCCGCCAGTCTGGCATATCGTCGATGATATTCTAGCAGCTATACGGGACAACATGGCATTTGATTTAATCAACAAAGTGGTTCTTATCACTGGAGCAGCTAGCGGTATTGGCTCTGGAGTCGTCAGAATATTGCTTCAAGAAGGAGTAAAGGTAAATTAGTTCATGCTTATGTCTTGAATCCAAGTAGCTGACGTAAAAAAAATTTTTAATTAGATTATTCTGATAGGTATGGTCCCGCGTTATCTCGGGTCGAATTTATGTTGTCTTTAAATAGTTTACTGTACTATTGTTTAAGTAAAAAATATAAATTTAATTTTTATCGCTAGGACAGTTTTATTCTCCCTAGATTTTGGTTTTAATTGACAACCAAATAATGTTTAATAAGAAAATGGTCTAAGTACTTTTATTTTTTGTTTCAAAGCATGTAGCTGTTATAGATGTAGACGCGAACTCGGGTACAGCTTTACAAAACGAGCTGAACCACAAACATGGACCAAATAAGGTGAAATTCTATAAATGTGATGTCACCGACGAAGAACACCTTTTAGAAGTTTATAAATCTGTTGTCGATGACCAAGGTTACATTGATCTTGTTATTAACAATGCTGCTATTATGAATGACAGTATGAAGACTTACAAAAAACAAATTGAAATCAATGTGGTGAGTTCTCTCGAGTCTATTGGCAAATTGGCTGATGAGATGTTCTTCTTGAAAGTCAAAGACAACTATGTTTTTCAGATTGCCTTAGTTACTAGCACGCTGAACGCTTTAGAACTTATGCGTAAAGACGAAGGTGGTAACGGAGGAACGATTATTAATATATCTTCGATTGCTGCTCTGATTCAGAAGCCAATTACGCCCATATATTATGGCACTAAAAGTGCAGTTTTGCAGTTCAGTAATTGTCTTGGCGTGAGTACAACTTACTGTCTTTGATTTCTAACAAAATCTTACATTGAGAATATTATTATATTGGAGACTATCGCAATATCTATATCAAACAAAATTAATTAATTTTTACGATGACAACCATCAAAATTAATTCAAAACCCAATACTTTTTATTTAAATTTTATTGCTATGAAACCCAACGAGTGTATTCGACTTAGAAATTTGATTGTCTGGTATTAGATAGAAACTAAACAGGCATGGTGGCTTGGTGAATGGCATTATCGATGCAGATAAGAAAACCTTAATATTTGTTATCTCAGCGGGTGAGAACAACGAGCTATTTTGAAAGCATATAGGTTAAGGTAAATGCATTTAAGTAACAGCACATATTTGGAAATAAATGAAAAGGACAGGGATGCACACAGGGCAGTAAAACAAAAGCAGTCCGATAAAGTATCCTCGACATTGAAATGCAATATTAAATTCGCTTTTTTTAGAGTATTTATGAAAAAGTGTTCATTTAATCAGTATTCTGTGGAATAAAAATTTCACCAGCAGGCTACGAGCGATTTATCGATACTTCCATACTAATATTATAAATTTGAAATTGGCATATTTGTTTTGTTTGTTTGTTACCCTTTAACCACTAAACGGCTGATCGTATCGTTATGATATTTGGCAATGAGATAGATTATATTTATCTAGAACCACGCGGGCGAAGTCTCGGGTAAAAGCTAGTTGATATTATAATTACGTGGTTATTAAAATTATCACAGAATACCGAAGAGCTGGCAGCTACCTCGGACAAAGAATTAGTCTAGCTATTCAGAGGGGGAACGCTGCTAGTATCTTCGGAACCTTGCCTTAAGGGACTCCTTTTAATAATATATTTTAATTATTATATTATATTATAGTTTTAAGGTTTTTAGTTGTAGGTTTAGTTTTTAATTGAAATAAATACATATGTGCTCACATAACAAAAACAGGTATTTTTTATATTCAGATGGACGAATATTATTCAAGAACAGGAGTAAGAGTAATAACGGTGTGCTTCGGAGCTACGGAGACTTCATTGCTGTCCCAAGAAAAAATGGGTACATTCGACAAGAAAATTCAAGAATTGCTGGAAGAAGAAATAAAAGATTTTCCTTTGCAAAGGTTACTATGAATATTCAGTTTTTACGAGTATATGGAGAAAATTATGCAAACTTCAGAAAGATTGAGTTTGGACATAATTATTTATCATCATCATGACATGAGACAAAAAATTAACCCCTTCAAAGGTATATTGGACTGACGGAATAGTATGAAATTTGGTACCTACAATTAAAGTTTATATCGAGAAGCATTGCAGTAAGCTAAAATTTTTATAAGATATGGATTATACAAACATTAAAATAACTAAAAAAACACTCTCTCACAAGTATTACTCATAAGTACTTTATCTATATTTCGTCGAAATTATATGGTCGTCGAATTTCAATCATCAGGAAACCGGTAGTATGTTATATTTTTTTCTTTTTTATACCACTAAGGTGTGCACAAGCATACGGCCCACCTGATGGTAAGCAATCACCATAACCTACACTGTTGTTGATGAGGAGTCCTTGTGCTAACAGCATTACTACTAGCCCAGCGTACTCCCGTGGAGCACTGGAAACCTTACTTACCGTAGAAATATAAAACTTCATCAGAGTAGTGTTATTTCACTGCAGTTGTCTTCTGTAAGGTGGAGGTACAGTCCCCAGTCGGGCGGCTCCAATATTAATGGGAAAACCCACGGGCGATCCCAATTGGCCATAATTCTTTTAGTACGAGTATCTCTATAAATTATTTGAAGGTGTGTGCCTGTGATATTGCCTAATTTCCATTACTTATCATAATATTATGTACATTAATTATTTACTTCCCTGATAAAAACTCCACATAATCTTCAATTAGGTAATGATGACCTACAGTGATTATGAGATATTGATAAAAATTGCAGATAAAATAATGCAATTTCTGTTGTTGCTTTTCGATAAAGTATTTAAATAAGCAAATAGGAAATTTATTCAATTCTGCATACTATCTTGATGTGTCATTTGCGCGTTTGACATGATCCTGTTAGATGATATAATGTCTTGTGAAGTTGTGATGTTTGTTTGTTTATAAAGAAAAACAAGATGACTATGTTATTTCAGAGTAGATAATATACTACGTAAAAGTGGTATCTTATCTTATTTTGCTGCATCATGATTGTACGCTGTCAATTTCTTGTTGTCAAATGCGACGAGCCCGCTGGTCTAGTGGTTAGTACATCTGACTGCTTCGCTAGAGGTCGCGGGTTCGAACCCCGCCGGGGCAAACATTTATGTAACACATATGTTTGCCTAGCATCTGGGTGTTTGGTATGTATTATAAGTATGTATTTAAAAAAACATATATAAGTACCTATTATATCAGTTACTGGTTCCCATAGTACAAGCTTTGCTTAGTTTGGGGCCAGATGGCGCTGTGTGATAATGTCAAAACATTATTATTATAAATTCTAAGTTAATTAAGTTCCATTACTTTTTGTCTACATTTTATAAAATATTTAATTTAGTACCTTAATTCGGCTACGCGCAAGTAGGGTTGGCAACCTGCAAGTGATACCCGTTGTGTTGCAAGCGTCCATATGCTACGTAACCGCTTACCATCAGATGGGCCGTATACTTGTTTGTCATTCTCTTTTCTCGCGGGTCTGCTGGAAGAGATTGCTTTTGAAATAAGCAGTGCCCTTGTTCGTCGTGTGTACATAAATTATTAAATAAAAATACATTACTCAAAATGTATCGATACAATTGAAGCTACTGTCATATTATGTATACCTACTATTATACTCCCAATCAAAATGTAAATTTTCCAATATTCAGTTAACTAGGAACGGTATAACAAGGTGGTAAGAAAGAACCGCGTAAGTATTATGTAAGTCTTGTATTTTTTTAAAGGTATGTTCTTTTCAGAATGGAGTCAGCTGCACAAGGAGTGGTAGACGCCTACAAGCAAGGAGACAGTGGCAGTACGTGGATTTCCACCACAGACAGACCTGCTTTAGACATCACACCTACGATCAAAAAGGCTTATGGTCTTATGGCAGATCATGTGTTTAAATAATAATAAATAATAATGAACAATAAAAAAAGGAAATAATAATAAGGTCCGTGTACCAGTTATTTAACCCCAGCTTTCAAGTGAGAAAAAATAACAAAAACATATAAATAATAATGCTTGGACATTATCTCACAACGCCACCTGGTTGGTCCCAAACCAAGCAAAGCCTGTACTGTTATATACCTTAAGACCATTCGATAGGCTGTTACAGTCGCATTTGAAGTTTAGCAATCAATGACTTGTGTCTAGTTTGTATGAACGTAAGGTACATTTACATTGAATTTTGTAAATCAAATGAAATCATCACATTAAAGCACGCTTTGCTATTATTAAATTTTATTAGTAGTGTTAAGTTGTTAACCTCTGTTTCTTAATGAAGGTACTTACACAATTGAATAACAAACTATAAACTTGTAAGTAACATCATTTTGTAGTAAATATTCTTATATTTAGCTACAATTATTTTAACATTTATTTTTATGGCCATAATAGTGACAATTAAACGATGCATAATATTTAAAATGTAGTGAACGATTACTGCTATTACTAAACAAATTAAATAAATACCGCAAAGTCAATAAATATCGATAGATTTTTATGATGTGGTTGCTACTCTTTTCCCGTTGCAAGAAGGCGGAACGTAAAATATTATGCTTGCAAGAAGTTTGGAATTGTAAAACGAAATAAATGCACGCGAATATAATAAGCGAAGATAAAAACACTACGTACACGATAAAATACTAAACGCACGAAAAAGTGTTAAGTGAAGATTCGGTAAGTATAAAAATGCTTTATCTTAACTAACTGATAGCCGGCGATTATCATGCGAGTATTAAGCTTAAATCTTACCTACCTACTAGAAGCTTGTCGGCTTTAATTAAAAATAAAAAAACAGTGAACGTTGAATAAATAAAAATAAATGCAAACATTTAGAAAAATATATTAAAGCCCAAGGATCGGTGTTGCTCCGCTGCCCAGCAGCCAAAAGAAGCGTTGGTTTTTTTTCCGGCGCCTTTAGAAACTCCCCAAAATGTCCCCAGCCTTCCTACTAATGAATACAGAAATGTTATCGACAAGGAGAAACTGCACGGGGATTTTGACCTATACAAATAAATATGTTTGTGATGTAAAAATTACAGTTTTCTATATATATTTATGTATACTAGCTGTGCCCGCGACTTCGTACGCGTGGAATTAATTTTGTTGACAATTTCATTTGCACCGTACAATAATTACTTATAAAAAATAATTATGCCTAAGTTACGCTTATAGCATCAGCTACCTTTCAGTAAAAGTCCTGTTCAAATAATTCCTGCCGTTCGGATGTTGTTCACAATTATGGGTTCTTTATTAGTTGCGCGGAACCATTTTTTAACCTTAAAAAAAGTTGCCTCTGGTATGCCCAGTAAAATTAGCTATCTGCCAATAAAATTCCATTCAAATCGGTCCAGCGGTTTCGGAGATTATTTGGACTAATCTGTATATGTTTTCGTCATTAGTACAGTGTTTACTTTCAGATGCAGTAAAGAGTAACAGCTCTTTACTGCATCTTGACATTACAAACAAACATTTCAATTTTATTTATTTGTATAGTTGTATTGTATTTATAGGTAATTTAATTAGGGTTCAGCAAAAAAAAATAAACTCATAAAATTGATAACTAATTAAATTCCACGCGTACGAAGCCAATTAAGTTATTACGGTCCCGTATTTGTTTTTTTTTGTTGCGCGTAATCCAATTTTTTTAAATTTGTTGTGCGGAATCCAAAAAAAAAACGCTTTTTTGTCATTAGAAACGTGTTTTCTTTTATACGCATTTCGTAAAAAGCTGTTATTTTGAAATTACATACAGACACTTCAATTTTATTTATGTGTAAATAAAATACACATAAATAAAATAAGTTTTTTTTTTTATTAATTGAAGAATTTGTTATCATTGTTTTGGCCACATAGGTAGATAGATTATGATAGTGTCGTAAATAATTTGAACAAATACTTGATAACTTTTATAAAATTGTTATCAGTGGCATTGAAAAAGCATGTCCAAAGGTAATAAATACCCTGATAGTTAACAATATTGCTTAGTTGAATAAAGAAACGAATATAGATGGCTTACGAGTGGAAAAACAAGTCTGTGTTGATCACAGGAGCCGGCAAGGGCATCGGCTCTCATGTTGTTAGAATAATTGTTGAAGAAGGCGTTAAGGTACTATTAACTTTTAATAATTCTAAGTATTATGTAGAATAGTTATTAGTATAATGTAGAATACAAATTCAAAAGTATACAAGAAACACTGAATTTAATTCTTATGATTTTAAACAAACGGTTGATTTAAGATGGTGCAACCGAAAAATGCAATTACTTCAATTGAAATTCATATTAACACATAGAACGCTATTGCTTTCCATACTGCAGAAGCTTTTAGTGTCGGCAACGCGCGAGTGATACCCCTGGTGTTGCAAGCGTCCATAGGCTACGGTGACCGCTTACCATCAGGTGGGCCATATGCTTGTTTGCCACCCTAGTAGTATATACGTATATAAAAAAAAACAATAAAAACGTCCCCAACGAGCTTTTGTCATATTGTTTTGTACACGATCTATTTCTACCATAGAATATTCATAGCATAAAGTAATATATATTTCTAGCGACTGTATTGATATTAACTTTAAAACTTAGTTACTATTCCTTTAAAAAAACACTAGCACACTATCGCTAGAGTATATCATCTGACCGCAAGCACCCTATTGGTTCGATCTAAAATAGACTCATGTCGCCAGTGCCGTGTCATTAGACTTGGACAGCAAAGCCATGTAAGATTTCTCATGATATGTAGTTTCTGATACGACAAAACGGCAACGTTTCAGTTCTATTGATGACCAATTTGACCACTCGTACCAAATTCTCTTATGGTACTCGGTGCCTCGAAAAATTCGTTACACCAAGGCAAATATTTGCAGTTCTGTCACAATAATTACGAATGAAAAATAATTACCTAGCATTTTTTTGCTGTGCCGATTCCAATACTATAGGAGATTAAGCTAAGGCGATTATAATACGGAAAACTAAGTATATTCTCTTTCAGCAAGTATTCGTTTTGGATGTCGACGAAGAAAACGGCATTGCATTGCAAGATGAACTCAATAGTAAAGTTGGTACTGATGTAGTAAAATTCTACAAGTGCGATGTGACGAATGAAGATCAGTTGGTCGGTCTCTATGAATCAATACTGGGAGACAAAACCAACGAGTATGTGGTTATTAACAACGCTGGCATATTGAATGATAGTTTACGGACATACAAGAAGCAGATTGAAATCAATGTTGTAAGTACTTTTGCATAGGTACCTAAATTTGATTAGCTCGACCTAATTGGCTGTTTTATTTTGTTATGTTCATAATTGTCAGGACAAGATTTATATGAGAGAAAAAATCAGAAAATATGAAATCGGAAAATTAAATTTTCAGAATTTGGATTAATTTGCACCCGTGCGATGCCGGGTGAGTTCTCGTAGGTATGTTATAAAAAAATTGTGTAACTTTTCTAGACTGCCTTAGTTACCGGGTCCTTGAAAGCATTAGACCTGATGCGTAAGGATCAAGGAGGCAAAGGAGGGGCGATCATCAATATATCTTCAGTTGCTGCACTTTGCCCATTGCCGTACACACCCATTTACAATGCTACAAAGAGTGCAGTTCTAGTATTCAGCAATGGCCTTGGTGTAAGTACATTCAATCAATTATTATTTTTATTTCTATTACAAGTCTTAGTTCGTACGCCATTTATTCTGATCTAAATAAATCTGTAGTTACTGAATTGTTGCCGGTCTGCCGGACTAGTTTTTCGTGCAGAGTTCAACGAACCAGAGTATAATGAGAAGGGGGAAACATAGTCAACACATAATAATAATGCTTGGATATTATCACACAAAGCCGTATGTGTGGACTGAAACTAAGCAAACCTTGTACATATTGTCTACTCTGAGCTTGTACTATGGAAACCAGCAGCTGATAGAATACTTAAATACTTTTTTGTAAATACATACTTATAATACCTACATACCACACACCCAGACGCAGGGCAAACACAAATGCCTATATCTGCTATCACATAAATGTTTGCCCCGGCGGGAATCGAACCTGCAACCTCTAGCGTAGTAGTCAGGTATACTAACAACTAGAATATGATAGGATACATTAAAATAGGAACAAAAACCAAACCATTTATAAATAGGTACAACAATATAATACAACTATTGCGAGTTCACACAAATTGCACGAGAATTAATTATGTACGCTTTACCGTGGAGATCGTTCACTGTGCTCTGGTAAGGGGTGCTAGCTAAAAGAGATTATGAAGATTGAGAAGCATATTGGGAGGCTTTGAATTACTGGTTCTTCAGTAGAAAACTATAGGTCAATAGTTCCGAAAGTACCTATGTTAATTTACTTTCAGACGGATGAATACTACGGCCGAACTGGCGTCCGAGTTCTAACAATGTGTTTTGGAGCAACCGACACTAACTTATTAGCTTTAGACAATCTTGGAAATTTTGATGACTATATTAATAGTAAACTTGGTGTACCTTTGTCAATCTATCCTTCACAAAGGTAAGGCCTATTTCATTATCAGTACCACACTAACATAATATTATTTTCAACCACCGATACGAAAATATATATAACACCACACCTCTCGTGTTATAAGTTAAACGTGTATCTGTGGCACCGTAGCTCAACCCGTAACCAACATTGATTTAGTTTTTTTGTTTCATAGGTGATAATCGAGTGTTCTTGGCTTTGATTATTATGTGTCGGAATTGAGAGTTTTGTATATATTACTTAACACTAAAACGGTAAAAAATATTATTTTTGAACATTCAAATGGGTTCATATAACGTTCAGACTTATTTTATTCTTAGATAACTACGACCTCGACCCACTAGGTGCAATGCTCTTCGTTAACATGATCTTCTATGTAAATAATATTTTGTATAGAATTATTGACTTCTATCAACACGTACATTAGCTAAATGACTAAAATGACACCTGATAGCAAAATGATTTTCAGGATTATTTTCTGTTCGACAACTCACTTAGTACTACAATTAAAATACTATTAATCTGTTTTGTCAATAAAAAAGTTTAAAAAAAATAAGATAATAGTAATATGTAGCCAGATTACTAATATCTTTGGTGTAAGAGTTTTATTTTTAACGACCGACGCAAAAAGGGTTATTATAAGTTTAAATGTATATCTGTGTATCTTTGTCTATCTGAAAAATCGTAGCTCCTAAATTAACCATTTTTAATTTGGTTCCAGAGAGAGTTAATTTAGTTGACTTAATAGCGTGTTAATAGCTGTATTGCTATATTTTTAAAGAATTTTGAGGCATGTGTAGGTAATTTCTTTGTGTTTTTTTCAAGGGTTGAGTCTGCCGCGCGCGCAGTAGTTGAAGCATACAAGCAAGGCAAGAGTGGCAGTACTTGGCTGTCAAACGCAAATAAACCGGTAGAGGATATAACAGATGTAGTGAAAAAAGGATACGGGATAATGTCCGAACCAATTTTCAACTAAGATGTGGCAAATTAAATAGGTTATTAATTTATTTTAAAAGTTGTTTATTATAGGTATTATATAAAGTTGTTTTCATTGGAAGTTCACAATATGTGTAACTTTTAGAGACAAGTCATGTCTACGCATCTCACTACGCATGGGTTCAGGTATACAAAAAAATGAGAAGCTTTTACAAGGTAATCTGATTTTAAAATAACGGAGAATTATCTTATGTATATTTTAATAAATGTAAATAATTTATAAATGGGTTTTCTTTCTTTTTTCAAGTCTTGTTACAATAATTGTTATTTTTTTCTAATAATTTCAATATATTGTCAAAAATATAATTAGCTCAAAACTCTCATAGTGCCGATTGCTTCTGGTTTCCAGAATAAGGTCAAAATAATGGTTATTCGTTAATTGCTCTGCCTCATCTGGCATCTACGCCATGCATTTATAATTATCGGTTTTATTTTATTATAAAAAAACGAGCGAGAGAAATACTAGAAACATACAATTGCTGTCGTCAAATCTTATTTTGTCGCTAAGATAAATATTAAAAGTCGTCATTTCTAGCGACATCATTTCAAGACGCCAAATTGGCAACACTGTTTCCCGCCTTTCTGTGGGATCATTTTTGACTATGTACTTATTTGAAAACGTAACTCGCTAAAAATCAAAGTTTACATAATAAGTTTTAGTTCCACTTTTGACCGCCGCAGCGCTGTTCAATACAAATATAGTCGAAGGCAGTACGAAAACGTTGTGGCTATTTATTCATTCTCGCAACTGTAATTGATGTCCGTCCCTTTTTACGAAAGCCTCTCATAACCGAGAGGGAATATGTTACATATTAAAAAAGCTATACGTTGTTAATCCCAAAATAACATTTGCGAAAACGTAACGGGACCGTGTCACATTGTTATCAAAATTTATCCGTTGAGGGTTAACGCCACAGATACCAGTTAATAAATATATACCTAGTGCAGTTGTTGTAAAGTCTACTATCGCTCTGTAGTGCCTCGCCATGAAGGTGATTGTAAACATATCCCTACATACCATTCATACCAAACATACATACCATACGAACGATTTGCGTTCTCATTTAGGTAGTTTGCAGTCTCAGAGTCAGTTGGGTGTCGTGCAATATTAATTTTAATTATTTAAACTAAACAAATACAACATTGTTAGTGCCATAGAAGTTTTTTTTATTTGTAAAGAAATTGTGATTGGTTTCGAGCTTACTTTGAACTATTTTAGTACCTAAATAACTTGAAAATGTTCGAAGCGGAAGATAAAGTTTTCTTGGTGACTGGGGGAGCTGCAGGCATCGGTGCGGGCTTAGTCGAAGCCTTCTTGGAAGAAAAAGCCAAGGTACTTAAAATAATATACATACGTTTATACAGTGTTACAAAAATTTTTATTCATATTTGCATCCGTTTAGAAGCGCTGTATGAAACTTCATAAAAATATGATTAAATCACTTTATAACCTTCTATCATAATATATTTTGTATTCTATAAATATGAATTTCCGCAAAGTAACACCTGAATCAATTCAATATAAACTCTACATATTTTTGCCGCTAAGACTCAAACTCGCCTAAAAAGTCGCTTAATTGGCAACAATGTTCCCCGGCTTCCTGTAATGCATAAATGGAATGAAATGAAATACAAGGACAGAGGCAAACGTGTAACATCTTTCTCGGAGTGAATTCGTGAAAAAAAGGGAAGGAAATTTCCGTTCCGTCCCTTTTTACGAATTCACTCCGAAAAAGATATTACACGTTTGCTTATTTAATTGTATTTCAATGTATTTTGGCGAGATCTGATGACTGCATCTGCTTATAAGTTGGGAACTTCTTTAACCATGATTGTCTTTTACAGCACATAGCAGTCCTAGACATGGACGCTAATAGCGGGGAATTATTAGAAAAGGAACTAACCAAAAAGTTCGGTTCCAATAGAGTTAAATATTACAAATGCGACGTTACAACAAATGATTTGGATACCGTCTATGATCAAGTTTTGGGCGAGCATGGCTACATCGATGTTGTGATCAATTGTGCTGGCATCATGAATGACAGCCCTAACGCTTTCTTGATGGAAATATCCGTGAATGTCGTAAGTAGCAACATATTGTGTATTTTTATCTTATAGTCCCGCGACCAGTCCGGCTTCGCACAGTAGTACAGCTTTATCAAGTGTAACGCACGTTTTACACGCGGCATGTCATAATCGTCAACTTTCAGCCAATTTACCACCACAACCTCAATGTACACCTAAACCTTCCTCATAAATCACTCCATCCATTGGTCTCTTGAGTTTATCGGCCTAGACAGAGAGACTCGGCGGAGGGACTATCTACACAAATATTATAAAGAGGAAAGATTTAATTGTTTGTTTGTTCGAATTGAATAGGCTCCGAAACTACTGGACCGATTTCAAAAATTCTTGACGTTAGAAAGCTACGTTATTACTGAGTGACATATTATATTGATACGCGGGAGAAGTAGCGGGGAAAACAGCTAGTCTTTTATAATTTTGTAGTGACGATAACAGCATTGAGTCACCTGTTTAGCTAGCCATGCAGTTCCGAGTCTGCTATGCTGTGTCTTCTAATGGCGTTAGCAATAGGGCCCCATCCCAACAGAACAGAATTGAAGCTTTTGATAGCCTGAGCATGAAATTCATTTCGTTATAATATTTTTTTTTGTGTTGCGTCTGTCGTCGGAATACTTTTTAAATGTAAAAACAGACTCAGGGCCCTGTTGCACGTATATCGTGAAGACGGAAAGGTATATTTTGTTTGGTTTTGTCAGGCCAAAAGTATTATGGCAGATCTCCTTTATTTACAACGGAATTCAAACAAATATAATAAATCGTCGGAAATGTTGATCCTTTTTGCTCTGCACACTTCCCGTTTTTCTTTATTAGTAAATTGCATCCTGTGCGAAGCTGGGGTCGCCTCTTATAAGTGTAAGTAAACAATATCATGTATAAGTGGTCATAGTCATGTCATGTCATATCAATAGAAATGCGCGTGCGCTTCTGCAAACGCAAAAGCGAATTTTACTCATTCTCCATTGCTCCTTATGAAGAGGTTTAAATACTGCCATAAAAAATATTAGGTATGTTATTATGTTTCGAATCCGCGATTTTGCAAGAACTATTTTCTTTTATTTAAATTGTATTGCTTTTTCCAGTCAGCGCTAATAAAGAGCAGTTTTAGAGCATACAACTTGATGCGCAAAGACCGTGGCGGTAGTGGAGGGACGATCATAAATATTTCGTCTATCGTTGGGTTGTTCCAAGCGACGCTGTTGCCTGTTTACGCTGCTACTAAAAGTGCAGTCCTACAATTCAGCAATTGCCTTGGCGTACGTATACATACTTATTCCTTAACTAGTTTTGGTTGAAAAAAGGTTAATAAAATATTGTTTTAAGCTACTTACTACCAAAGATTAAAATTTTGCAGAATGGGATTCTTGCTTTCCAGGTTTTTAAGATAAATATAATTGATGCGATCCTTAGTTGACTTTGCAATTTGTCTTATCATATCATCACTGTTGATTAGAAACAAATGGTTTAGTTGGGTTAATGATGGGCAATTACTTATATAATTATTATCTGTTAAGTGTGTCTTATCTTATGTACCTATGTATTATCTTATGTACATAATATATTGATGCCAATTATGTTTTGAAAGCATTAAATTGGACAGGACTCAAAGTATTGCCATCCTTATTTAACCCCGCACATGAGAAAGGGAAAGCAAGACTTTTGAAGTCCTGCCAAATTAGTGATTTTGTACAACAGAATAGACACCATTATTGTATATATTCTATATGGTAATCCTACTAATATTATAAATGCGAAAGTTTGTATGGATGGATGGATGTTTGTTACTCTTTCACGCAAAAACCACTCAACGGATTTGGATGAAATTTGGAACACAGATAGTTTATAACCTGGATTACACATAGGATACTTTTTATCCCGGGAAAATGTTTTTATCCCGGGATAATTTTACTTTGTCTCTGTGATTCTAAGCTCAACGCGGACGTAGTCGCGGGCAGAAGCTAGTATATTATAACGAAGAGTACAACCACCACGGTCCTGGGTATACATATAGCAGTTTTTTTTTACCACTAAGGTGGCACACAAGCATACGGCCCACCTGATGGTAAGCAGTCACCGTAGCCTATAGCCGCTAGAAATACCAGAGGTATCACTACGGGGTGCCAACCATGTTGCTGATGAGGACTCACTGTGCTAGCAGCAATACTACTAGCCTAGAGTATCCTCGTGGAGCACTGGCAACCTTACTTACCGCAGAAACACAACACTACATCAAGTAGTGTTATTTCACTGCGGTCTTCTGTAAGGCGGAGGTACAGTCCCCAGTCGGGCGGCTCCAATTTAAATGGGATAACCCACGGGAAATCGCCCTACCTCTCTTTTTAAAAGCTCATGGTGTGATTAATCACTGTACTTAAGCTTAGAAAAACTCATTGGTACAGGCTGGGATTCGAACCTGGGCCCATCAGATGACAGGCCTGTTGCTTCAACCACAAGGCCACCACGGCTTTGAAAGTTATCTAGTTATCTTGTTACTTTCGATCTAATCAGTCTTAATTCTGTCAAATGAGATCCAGAACCCAGGTAATGTGTGCGGGTTTATATAGTTAATTAAGAGCCAAGGGCCATAATTAAGATGATTTTATAGCTTCTCTTATTGACAGAGGTGAATATAATCATATTTTCGCTAATTCGTACGCGTGGAGTAATTTTTGAAAGTCGAAACGATTTTTACGGGACTTCTAGCCATTTCGGAGATTAGCCTGTCTGTCTGTCTGTCAGACAGACAGTAATTAGAGATTGTTTTGTGTTATTCGTAACAGATATACTTTCATAATTAGTAAAATGTTTTGACATTTGACATTCTCAATTTCATTTATTTTTATAGATTCGTTACGTGTGCTAAATTTAATTCCTTTTGTTACCATGTTTTATATTAACTGGTTTGTAGTTTAAGCGATGATGCTTAAGAAAATAAAAAATAAAACACGATATTATCTATGGCTATGTTTCTCAAATCTGATAATAATTACCATCTTTGAAATGAATGATGCATGTCATTTTTTTTAACTTCTACTATAATCTGGCTCAGCAAATACTTGTTTTTTTAGATGGAGCCACACTATTCAAGGACTGGGGTCCGCGTGTTGACTATATGTTTCGGATGTACCGATACAACCTTATTTAGTGAAACCAAGATGCAAGCCTTTGATGACGACACCAGCCTACTATTAACGGATGGCATCGGAGGGTTGCCTATGCAGAAGTAAGTATATTATTATAAATAAAAAAAGATAATGGTGTCGATTCTGTTGTTCAAAATTACTAAACTTAACTAATTTGTCAGGTCTAAAAATATTGCCATCCTTATTTAACTCTGCACATGAGAAAGGCATAGCAAGACCGGTCAAATTACTTAAGTTTAGTAATTTTGAACAACAGAATAGACACCAATGTCGACCAATATAAAATGGTACTGACGTAAGTAGTACAGTAAAGAAATCGCTCGAAGTGGGCTTTGGCAAGAAAAGCCCAAAGGCTTTGGCAAGAAGTTGAGTCAAGTGAAATGAAAGAAAAATTAAATTCTAAAACAGTTTTATCGTTAACTACCAATATTATATGTGCTAAATATAACAACTGTATTCAATAAAATTTTACAAAACAAATCCTGTTGTGATTATAAGTAGGTAGATTATATCGTTAACAGAAATTTCTCTGTCTAAATTATCTTTTATATATAGGTGGAACACAAGCATACGGCCCACCTGATGGTAAGCAGTCACCGTAGCCTATAGCCGCTAGCAATACCAGGAGTATCACTAACGCGTTGCCAACCATGTTGTTGATGAAGACCCACTGTGCTAGCAGCATTACTACTACTAGCCCAGCGAATCCTCGTGGAGCACTGGCAACCTTACTTACCGCAGAAACGCAGCATAACATCAAAGTAGTGTTATTTCACTGCGCTCCCATAAGGTACAGTCCCCAGCCGGGCGGCTCCAATTTTAATGGGAAAACCCTCGGGAGATCCCAATTCGCCCTACCTCTCTTTTTAAGCTCGTGGTGTGATTATTCACTGTTCTCAAGCTTAGAGAAACTCATTGGTACAGGCTGGAGTTTGAACCTGGGCCCATCAGATGACATCTAAATACAAACATACATAGACTGCTAAAATCATAACCCTTCCTTTTGGATTCGCCGTAGTCGAGTAAAAATATATTTTAACTGAAATACGTCTTTCCAGAACTGAATCAGCAGTAGTCGGTCTTATTGAGGCCTTTAAGCGTGGACAAAGTGCGAGTACGTGGCTCATCACATCCAGTAGACCAGCTGAAGATATCAGTGAAAACGTCAAGAAAGCATATGAAATTATGAGTCAAGGTGTTTTTAATTAAAGAGGTATCGCGCTTTACAACTTTTGCAATTGGAACACATATTAGAATCATAAAAAAAGGTTCGTGATATTAAATATTTTTTTAGTTCGTAGACGTTTCTGCCAAGTTGTATCGTCCGGGCTTACGAGCTAACTCAAGTCGGTTCGATAGATAGTTATGCCATCAAAAGCAAAACTTGTAAAAAATCCAAGTCTCGCTACTCAGTTCTTCTACCGTAATAAGTTGTGAGATCCATGTAATACCGAGTCGGTTAATTTATACAGTCCCTACTTAAGGGATCTTTTGTCTTAAGTTATTACGTAATTAGCTAACCTAACAACATAATATTAAAAATAATATAATATGTACAATTATAAGGTTTAAGAGCGATTCTTATGTTATCACATTTTTTTTACTTGTTATAGAAAATAAGTTTTTTTTTGTATTTTTTGACGTTGAACTTTTCAGTATTTATAGGTACGAGTATAAGTAAAAATTCATATTTCACCAATATAAAAAAAAACTTGGTCTAGTTAAAACATGTTTGTTAAATAATTAATTATTTACGTTAACATTTTATCGGGATTGATAACTACCGAATAATATAAGTATTGCCTCGGAGTAGATAATTGGGCGTGTATTGCTTAAACTGTATCAATTTTAAGTACGCACTTGCAACGTAAATACGCGAAAGACGTAATAGGGCTTATTGGAATAAGAACACAACAAGCCAAAGCCTTGTTGGGAGTTATTAACCTCGTATAAAGTCTTCAATGTTATCAATGCAAACATGAATTTAGTTCAATTGTTTCCCAACTCCTTATCGTAACGACTAATGCTGTGTTTACACAAATCAAACACAACGAACTCAAGAATATCTCGAACAAAATGTTCTCGAAAAATAGTGAGGAGGTATAAATAGGTGTCAAATAAGGCCTACTTATATTGAAAACACGCGACCAACCATTTAAAATCTATAAATATTTTTGACAACTACCTTCCTATTTTATAAAAAATGAAAAAAATACCTTGATACATGAAATAATAATTAATAGGGGATAATATTAATTAAGAAATTATTTGGAATAGAGTAATAGGTACTTAATTCGATCAAGAAATGTAAAATCTAGAAACTCATACCTGCTGTGGTAAACAAACCAAATGGCGCGGCGTGTCCCAACAATGTTTATATGCTCTTGATCACTTTCTCTGCTATGAAAAGGGATTTAATAGCAGTTATTATTGTCTTATTTTACACTATTAACACTTTAAACAACATATTAATTGAATTTGATAACTTAAATCTCATTGATGTACGAGATATCATTTTAACACAAAATCCATAGTGAAGATAGGGGAGTGACCACAGAGAAAGGAGGATGCAACCGCTTGTTCTTCTTTAATTTCTTCAAAGTTTGTGGAGTCGGTGGCACCATTCCAATACTGCATAGCGGTCCATGATGTTGAAAGAATAAAATAACAAATAATGGAACATTTAAAAAAGGAAGGACATTTCTTATTTTTGTTGACGAGGGGGAGACCTTCTAAAGGTACCGCCTGCTTACGGGGAGCAGATAGGGTATGTGAGATTTTGACTCAGTAAACCCCCCCAGTGGACATCCTTCGTGCATATAAGAGGGCTCCGGGATCACCAGTGGAACGCACCGGTGCCCTCCTGCACTTTGCCTGAACCTGTGTCAACTGTAATACCGTTGGGAATAGATAGACCAAAACAGAGAACGGGTGTAAACGAAACATAAGAAGAAACAATACCTAAACAGCCAAACCAACCATATAATTTAACCAAAAACGCACAGTTAAACAAGCTTCTTGGAATGTTGGCTAATGCGGTCATTCGCATTCTCATATTTTCACAATCATTGTTTTTGGGGTCGATACTCGATCTTACTCAATATACCACATTTTAAAAGCCCTTCACCACCCGCGTTGCCCAATAAAACTGGTAACATAGCCACATGTTAGAACTATTAAGCGTCTAATCGACTGTCTTCAAATTTCAAATGAAAACCGGTACCTTTCCCGTAAACGAAGGTTGCGAATTGGGATCCCCGTGAGTTTTTCCCATTAAAATTGAAGCTTACAGAAGAGCGCAGTCAAATAACACTACTTTGATAGTGATGTTTTTCTGCGGTAAGTAAGATTGCCATTGCTCCACGAGAATACGCTGTGCTAGTAGTAATGTTGTTAGCACAGTGACTTCTCACCAAAAACTAACACGGTTGGCAACTCGTTAGTGATATCCCTGGTATTGCTAGCGGCTATATGCTATGGTGACTGCTTACCATTACTGTGCCACCTTAGTGGTATAAAAAAAACACCCAAATGAGCACCCAAGCCGCTACTGGTCACATTTATTTTTTTCTAGCTTTCTCACATCGAAGCGTAGTAGTAAATAAGGCATAAGATCCTTCTCTCCCTTCGCCTTTACTCTAGCTAGACACTCAAATTATTCTTAATTTGTGGATCATTGCCATTGACTACTGCCAAGCCTTGTGGCTCGCCTTGAGCTGCTTTTGCTTAATAAAGACGTTATACAGCGTACTGTGGCCTACTTAATGTTCGTATTTTAAGCCTCGTATTTTAAGCAGTTGCAATATTCACATATTGCAACTCCGATATCTTTTTGTCAAACTAAGATATTTCTGATGAATAAGAACATCACAAAAGCATAATGTTTGATTGAAACCCTTAAAAATTTAATAACTTGGCTTTGGAAAATAATATTATATTTTCATACAATATAGAACACGGCTACTAGAAGTTCACATTATTGTTAGACCAAATATACCTACCTATTACCTACCTACCTACTTATAACACCTCACTCAATTAAAAACATTATTGTATACCACATAAAAAATACCTACTCAATTTAGTAAGATATTACTCAGAAAACAGTGAATTAGTAAAAATTCCTAAAGAAAACCTTGAAATGAAACAGTTAACTTCATGCAGTAAATAGTTTTATTTGAAAAACTTCTTAATATCATCATATAACTTCGTGATCATTGTTTTGAACGTGAAATTAGGTATATCTGTTTACACAGCTATTATCCATCATTATTGTCTTCCAGGATAACACCTGATTCAGTTTAATTAATATCCGTATGAACATCCTTTATTATCTTGTCAAATGGAAAATTATGTTGGAGGAAAACCAAATCCTGATTTCTCATATAACATGGAAGACGATTACAAACAATCTACTCCAATCTGACTAATCAACTTACACTTAAAATTACTATAAATTATTATCATTTAACAAAACTCATATTTTCAAACTGTACTTCAATAAAGGATTCAATTAATTTTAAAGAACACTTCGTTTCAATACTTATCGTACTCGCTTGATCGTTCCTATCTAACTACCAAATATTCCGATTTCTAGATTTCTAAATTTTGACCGCAATAGGCAACAAATGTAGCCCTAGTGGCCTAGTTTATTGTTTTAGAATCAGTTAATAGCCATTTGTTGCTCGACTAACTATCAAATTTCCTACAAATATCACTAGTAGTTAACGCGATATAATAAACTTTAAAAATTTCCTTGGGAAACGAACATAATTTATTAGATACCTATATATTCACTTCAATACAATTCTAAGATATGAATAGATTTTATTTTTATTTCTTTATTTACATAATCCTTCGATTGGATCATTTTTATTTTGTTGTCCTACTATTGGAGAAATTATCTCATGTCATAATTTTAATAGGGATAATTTTATAATATTTTTATTTTATTCATACCATATATTACTACTTCATTTGAAACGATTGCTATCGAACTGATACGGTATGAATACAAACAATAGTTTTTAAAAGTTTGTTGTGGAGAAACCGTCCATGAAATTGTTATTATGAAGACTTTTTTTTACTTACTTCGTTAATTGAACATGAATTTATTCGTACAAAAATGGCAGTTTCATCATATCACGTATACGAATTTAGAGTTATATATTTTAGAACACAAGTTGAAACGTGTTATTTCAATTTCGATATTATAAACAATAATATTATTGCCGTATATTTTAACTAACACTTAACTATAAAATAACGAACCTTGATGAGTTACTACGAGTTATTTACACGACATTCGTTCACAGGTAACCCACAGTACGCTGCGAGTCGACCGGACAAGCATACGACAAGCAATTTGTGCGTTTTTACGTTCGAAATTGAACACATGATAGCCGAAATATCATCATCGCTTTTTAATCAGATAAATTATTTTAGTAGCTCTTTTATGTAATACCATATCAAAGTCTCCAAATGTGAACAGTCATAACTGACACTCTCCGATCGACTGCAATTGGTCCAAAATATCGCTCTAAACACTACCTATCATAATCAAATCGTTTATATTTTCAACATATCATTCGTTCTTTTTATAAATTCACCATCAACTCAGCAGTTTCAATTCTGCAGGAATATATATACAGTCAATGTAAGTGAACAAACATCAATCATGTAAGACTGACATCAATGACGTCAACAGGACTCGACCAGCAAATTGACAAGCTACGTCGAGCCGGAATTTTCTAGAACCGTAACAGTAACAGCACATCAGGTAAAACAGCCCTTGGTTTGGACTCCGTGCGGGAAGCCGGTCACACAGTAGTGACCCGGTCTATTTCCACGTAACGCACAGAGTCCTCGCTTGGTCAGCAAATCACTTCTTTCTCGTCGAATATGGCCGTGTCAGAGGACAGGCTTTTGAGGCGCTGCTGGAGGGCTGAGCGCCTTCGGCGGCAGGAACGTGCTACCGCTATCTGAAATAATATAACATGTAATGAAGTAGGTATTGATGCAAGTCTGACTATGCGAATGCGAGTGGAAAAAGAAGCCACGAACGGCCAAGGTCTTAACTCTAACTTCATAGATCAAAATTAACAAAGTACACGTATCCATGAAGATGAAGAGATTATTAGAGAGGTAAGGCGAATTGGAATCTCTCATGGGTGTTTCCAGTAAAATTGGAGCCGCCCGACTGGGGACTGTACCCATTACAGAAGACCACAGTCAAATAACACTACTTTACTTCACATAGTGTTGTGTTTCTGCAGTAAGTAAGGTTGTTTCGCTCCTTGAGGATACGCTGCGTTAGTAGTAGGTACCTAATGCTGCTAGCACAATGAGTCCTTATCAACAACATAGTTGTCAACGCGTTAGTGATACCCCTGGTATTGCTAGCGGCTATAGGCTACGGGACCGCTTACGATGAGGTGGGCTGTATGCTTGTATGCCACCTTAGTGGTATTAAAAAACTGAAGAACCTGATGATTTTTCGTTGTAAGAAGTTCTTGGCAGGAATAAATCAGTTAGATTATTTTCAGTGATCAAAGCCTTAACCGACAGCCCCGATTGGTAAGCCGATAAATTGTTGCAAGCAAAACTCAGTTATGCGCTATTAAGATACAATTTAATTTCAAGTGATAAGTGAATTTTGTTCTAGACCCGACGTGCATATATTATTAGGTAAGTGGCTAGATTGAATAACTAAAAATCAGTTTATAGTGACCAGTGCGCATGCGGCAAGTGCTGTGAGTGCGAGTAGGGCCGCGGCGTAGTGCTTGGGCAGCCGCAGCAGCGCCGAGCACTGCGCCAAGCGCTCGTCCTCGCCGCGCGGGCACTGCGCCACGCCGTCGCACCACAGCGCGGGGGCGATGCACGCGTCCAGCGACGCGCACCGGAACTCGCACTCTCCGGATAATGCGTACACGCCGCCGCGCTCACTTGCGTGCCTGAAATTTTCCGCGAACTCCCATTAGTGACGTCATAAACAGTTCCAATTTTATGCATCAGTAGATTTTCATTTTCGATTTTTATTTAAGTAGACAGATAGTCCCAGCCACTGTTATAATCCAAAGTTTTCTGGATGAGATCGCTCTTATGCGATGAGGCAAGACGCCAAATTGTATATTATCATATCTAATGACAGATGATATAACAAGAACGTATTTCTCAATTTATCTTATCAGAGTCTACATTATCTTTAGGTTAGATCGTATTGAGATGTACTTAAACTACTTTTTTTTTTAAAACAGTAATTTCTGAGTTTCTTGCCGGATTCTCAGCAAAAACGACCCTCCGAATCCAGTAGAAGATTCTGACTATTCAAATAAATGCTTTGTTTAGACTATTCAAAGATTACTATTGGAATCCTATGGAAAGAGTATATAGAGTAAACTTGCCTTCTAGAAAGCTCCAGCCATGTAATGTAGTAGGTGCCGGTATCAGCCGGGATCAGTTCTACTGACAGAGACCTGGGCCAGTCCAGGTCGAATCGGTCCGGAGCCGGCGACGGGGCTAGCACGTGGCGAGCGAGACCATCCACCTCCTTTGACCAGCCTTCTGAGAAAATTTCTACCACTTCTTCTCCCTGCATCATTTTAGAACACAGAATTTACTTAATTATTTAGTTAATGTATATAATGAAACATGTAAAGGTCACCAAGAACAAAAAAATAAGTTCTTCTAATGTAACAATATTTTTAAGACATTATTACGAAGCGCCATCTGGCCTTCCAAACTAATCAGAGCTTGCACCATAGAGACTAAGCATTTGAAGGAATACTTCAACCATCAGTCAAGGCAAACAGATAATTCATCACTTAAATGTTTTGCTGATGCGGGGACCGAACTTGCGACACCTAGCGTTGCAGCCAGGTTAACTGAAATAGAACAGTCTCTTTAAATATTACTTAATGTTCTCATTTCTTTGTTTCATGGTTTCAAGAAACACAGAACACTGTTCTATTAAAGTAAACCTGGCTTTGCAGCCAGGTTTAGTTTAATACCACACGTTTACTTTACACAGGTTTACTTTAATGCGACATGTCGCAAGTTCGATCCCCATTTCAGCAAACATTTATGTGATGAAATATGTGTTTGCTTTAATGGTGTATACTAAATTTACCTGATACTGTTCTTCAGGTGGGTCCGGGCATATGAATATCGGTGACAGTCCGCCAGCGTACACTGCGATTCGATTTTGCGTTCTACAGAGATGCCGAAGATCAGGCGCCACAGTGATATTATTGAGAAGTGTGAAGTTGTCTAGATCAGGTTCCTTTATGATACTGCCTTGGATTTGAAGGTAGAGATATCGTCCTGGAGACGGATCGACGAGCCACGGACGATGTTCGCAACGATCCTATAGATACACGAAATTGATACATTGCCTTTGATTATTATAGATACATTAAACAACATACTCTCAAGGTGGTTAAAAATGAATATTCTCCGCTTGATGGGGAGCCATCATAGCTTATAGATGCTTGTACGAATGTACGAATACCACAGCCGCAGCTATACGCTAATAACGAACTAGCGTATTGCCAACAATGTTGTTGGAAATAACTAATTGAATTAGCATTAAGTGATCTAAGTCAGTCGAGGAGCTATGATACTTACAGAATGTGCTATCGGTGTAGTAGAAGACAGTCTCAGTTCTCCACTAGCTCCATACACTCTGTGAGAACTCTCACACACTGTTTCCAGTCTCACGAATTCAACTGATGCTTCGAAGCCGAAAGATCGAAAGTCATCCGAAGCTGACATGTTCACTATGTCGAATTTCAGTTCAGCCACTGTGCCACTTGAGGTAAATTCGTAGTCACCGGTATCACTAACATAAAAAATAAAAGATTTGATTTTCTAAAGCGCAAAATTCTCTAAGCACGTTATGTGGTTTCCAATTTGTATTATTTTCTTATCATCCAGCTTACTCAATGTAAAATATTGTGGCTTATCACAACACAGGCCTTACTTTGTACGAAGGAGGTTTACGTTATACCTATCATTGAATTACCGTTGCTTATGCAAAATTATGTAGGGATTAATTTTAGGACTGCAAATGAGTTGCTTTAAGAGGAGTATTCAGACTCTAGCCTCCACGTAATAACAAGTAAAACTAAACTTTGTTCCGTTAAGTAATATTAGTATGCCGTAAGTAGTTGTAGATTACATTAACAAAATTGATAGCGAAGTAAGCAAATTAAATAAATGTATTTATAAGCCTTACCTGCACAAACAATCTCTTACTACCCCAGGCCCGCCGTCTTTCCAAGGCTTGTCGAAGATCCTTACTGCGGCAGTGGGGTCACCGGCACAACGGTACCAGGGTGAATGAGCGGAATGGACCGAGCGGCAGAGTCGGCCGCCATTTCGGACACCCCACACTCGTAGCCGGATAACTTCACCTTGGTTGGCTTCAAATCGATAGACACAGCTGAAATATTGGTAAAAACACTGGTATTATTCAGACTATAGGGGTTACGCTGACAGGCAAGTTTTTTTAGATACGAATATAGTAGTAGATACATGAAAGACGGTATCAGTTAATTAGTAACTTCAGTTGTCCAGGATTAAAGATTTAAGTTAGGGTGTTGACATTAGATAATTGAGAATATACCTTATGTTTCGCGATCCACCCCGTCCGTATAAGAAGACGTCGCGAGGAGACGAAAAAGTTACAGGTGGATCGGGTGGAGCTTCAGGGAATGAACGAGAAGAAAAGCGCCTTGAGCAGGAACCTCGACCCCAAGACTCGCCATCTTGATGTAGATCCACAAATTCATAAAGCGCCTTGAAGAATATTGGCCTGGAATAAACATAAGCCGTTTACACAATTATTTGGTTAAGTTACACAGGTAAGGTTCTTAGAAAACTTAGCATAAGCAGTTAAGCTTGGCATGAGCCTGGAGCCGGGAACCTTACTATCAGACGAATACCTATTCGGAACTAGTCCGCATCAATACTTAAAAAAAAATCACTTACTTCAAGGCAGTCCCTTGCGTCAGCTTTAACTCAAGAGTCAAAGAATCTCCTTTTGATAGAAAACTCTCCGTTCTTGCGCAAGCTCTGGATCTTTTCAGCAATGCATGTTCACATGTTCTTGGTGCACGTTCTCGGCAAAACCGTGCGACAAGAGTTGCGTTGGCTGGAGGTCGACCGACGATGACAGATTGTGGGGATGTAGCTCTAGACATTTGTACTGAGCGCTCTTTGTCGCTGAAAATAGCGGTGGAAAATTATGTAACGATTAGAGCGAAGAAACGTACTTGCGAACATAATCATTAAAATCGCAGATTTTGAAATCTTAAAAAAGTTTTTAAATAAGCAAATGCAAAAGTTGTTTCCATAATGTGCTGAAATAATTGCGAAAATATATCCTATACTGTTCCTCTGGTATTGCAAATGCCCACAGACTAAGATAACTGCTTACATCAGGTAAGATGTACGGTTTTTGCCACCTTACTGGTATAAAAGTCTAAATCGCAACATTTTGTTATTGATTTGGATTCCGTACTTTATAGTTACGTGGTTCAATGTCGCGTGCCATTTGTATTTCATGTGCCTTTAGCAATAAATTTCTTTGTGACACATTTGCTACTTTATCTTCGGTAGACTTAGTGAAGGAAAGTAAATCTATAGATTGATAGTAATTTATGATTTATATATTTAAATATAATATAGTATACTTCTAGCACAAAATCAATTAATATTGAAACTAAGCACATATTTTTCCCATTGTATACCACCCCACCGTCTATAATAAGAATTATGTTATCTGAAACTGTAACACAATAACTTACCAAAAGATATCGCTGCACCCGGGCGATATTCTCATAGGGCCGTCCCATATATTTAAATGACTGCCACAATATTCATCTTCGGGCAAGTTGGGATTCAGAGCATTGGTCACATAAAATTTCAATACGGAGAACCACACCCTAAATCGGGGCGCTGAGAATGACGGTCTTCTGTAAATTATGTTCCTTCCGGACGGCCCTGAAGTGTCAATACCTTGCATGTGATAAAGGCACGTTGTGTTCGGCGGCAAGGAATGTTGAGGGTGTTCTAGGACTCCTCTCCCCGTTCCCCTGATCCAAAATTCGCAAGCTCGTTTGTTTTTGGCGTAGGTCGGCGACTGTTGATCCACGAATCTGACCTTAAATAGATTTATAACGTGAACGGTTATCAATTATATCAATAACTGCGTCTACAGGATTAGTATCTGCTATTGCTTCGTGTTAATAAAGACTACGTGTTGCCGTTGGAAACGAATATGATAGTTCTGTTTAGTGCGGTGCAGTGTCTTAGAAAAATAAATTGTGTAATAGCTGAATAAAATTCCAATAACATGAATGAATTTTTAACTCAAAAATGGAATGCAAAATCTGGAAAAGATTCAAAAGGATTCAACATAAAAGGACGACGTGTCCTAATTTCACAAGTTGAAACAATATGAGTCGGACAGTCTGTCGACCCAGTATTGTGACCGTGCGAGCCTACGCTACTAATTACAATTTGGCAGGGGCCCAACCAAGGCCTCTGGGCTCGACTTGATTTATTATTATTCAACCGGAATGGTACACTTTAAAAAAATCCTACTTTACATATATATGCACTTCCATTAAATTTTATTCTGCTTAAGACGTTTTACCAATTACATTAAAGTTTTACGCTGTATCCCATACACATTTTTATCAAATTTCAATACAGAATGAGATAGAATTTAAATAATTATTGGTTGCACTGTACTTAATAGAACTCTTGTACGAAACAGAACACGAACGACTGGACCTAGTTGATTTAGTCGGAATTAAATTATCACGTGATTCAATCATAGTGCGACCAAATAGTATTGGAGCAATTAGAATCATTTAACACGCAGCAAAAGCAATGTTAGGAATTTCAACGAAAAATATAATTTATTTAATTTAACGACCCAGTTGAAACTCATAATGAGCGTCACTTTTTATTTCTCAATTATCAAATAGTCAAACCTGACACGAACGTATACAGGGAATCCACCACTCATTGTATTTTTTTCCATACATATGTTGTCTTTTCCAATAAAAAGAGTAGGCTACTCATTTATATACTTTGTTACTGTCTAAATATTCAACCTGCTTTATAAAAAATATTTAATAATGAAATTTTCCACGGCCTTTTACAAATTTAAAAAATAGCTGCTAAATAGGTCAAACTTTTAATTAATTGCGATTTGGCTGGGATCCAAGAATTCCTTTTTCATTTTAAAATTGACACGATAGAAATTATTACGTCATACATTTAGTATTATTTTAGTATTTAGTATTTCTCGTAAATTATTTGAAAATGGCGATACTTATACAAATCTTTATAATATTAGTGTAGAAAAACGCCGGGTAGAAAGATTAATATTATGAAGAGAAAACATTTGTTATTTTGTTCGTAATGAAAAACACGAGACCGATTTAAAAAAATCTTTCTCCGCTGGATTACTATTTTATCTGAGTAACATAGGCTATACGCGAGCAAAGTCAGGGTTATAAAGTTAGTCATCTTTGATTTACTTCATACACATTTTATTCACAGAGAGAAAAATAATTGCTCTCATACATGCTCAATTTCCAGAAAATACCGAGAAATTGAGATTCCAGAATATATTTGTTCATAGAATGAACACATTTTCTTGAAATTGTTATGAGAAAAGTTGAGGTTACTTACAGAAAAATATATTGTTGAAGTTGAATACACAAAACATGTTTAAAAGAACTGCAATGTTATTCCGCTTTGCGTGACCAATAAGTTTTCTACACAGAACTTTGAACAATAAATGAGAATGATTTTTGAACTGACCCGAAACAAGATATAGCTGAAGAGTGCTTAACTTTCCCATCTCTTGAAATATACAGCGTGTCTATCAATTGCGGATGTATACATAGATAAAAAAATCTCACCTCAACTTCTAATTGAAATCCGTGTAAAGATTGTGACGTAGCTGGCTGTAGAAATGTTCCAAAAGGTGATGTAGTAAACTCTACTAGCAATTCAGGTCCACTCGAAATGGCTTCTGGAACAGACACGCCACCTCCACAGAATCTAAGTACAACGGGGTCCCTTGTTGTGTACCCGTCGTATACTGTAACGTAGTCCTGAACTTCGTCGCATTGTTGCCAAAATTTCAACTCTCGTCCATTGTTGCCGCTTTCTTGTTGTGCGGCGTACAATGCCTTCTGACTCCTGATCGAGACAAGTTGACCGTTCGGTTGCTTCACAACTATGAGAGCATGTTTACCTTGAGGCACTTCATGCTGGCGGACCGCGTAATAACACGTCAGATTCCTTGGATAAACACCTGGGAAATTTGGCGATTGTAGCCTACAGTTTTTACGATCACAGTCGCTGAATATCCGAGAGCAATAAGTTCCGGTGATCAAATCCCCGAGGTAATACTCGGCAGTTTTTGTCGGCCTCGCGACATTCGTATCTTCACCGCGTGATATGTTTACGGGATAAGGTATTGGCCTTAGCTTGAAAAAGGGGCGCTCTGAAAGTAATATAAGTTACATATGGATTTCAAATATGAAGGACATATTTACGATTAGTATGAACGTTACCTTGAAAGACTATTTAGTTATTCAAGTGTTATAGGATTTGCATAAAATATTAGTTTTTAACCAAGAGAGCCTTCTAAGAGAGGTAGAGTGAATTGGGATTTCCCGTGTGATTTCCGATTAAAATTT
The DNA here is from genome assembly GCA_951449985.1 of Falcaria lacertinaria. Lineage (NCBI taxonomy): Eukaryota > Metazoa > Arthropoda > Insecta > Lepidoptera > Drepanidae > Falcaria > Falcaria lacertinaria. The sequence goes on from OX602111.1 coordinate 3,075,240, forward strand.
AAGCCACCCGACTGGGCACTGTACCTCCACTCTTCAAAAGACCGCAGTCAAATAACACTACTTTGATGTAGTGAGTGTAGTGTTTCTGCTATGATTAAGATTACCAGTGCTCCATGAAGATACGTTGCGCTTGTAGTAATGCTGTTAGACCAGTGAGTCCTCATCAACAGCATGGTTGGCAACACGTTAGTGATTCCTCTGGTGTTGCTAACGGCTATAGGCTACGGTGACTGCTTACCATCAGGTGGGCCGTATGCTTATGTGCCACTAGTGGTATACTAAGTTTAAAAAATTACCTGAAGGTGGGTTCCCGCCATACCTCACCGTTGCATATTCTCGTCTAAGCACCTTATAGGCCATCCGAAAATCGAAATTATAGTTATTCTGTTCTTTCGATAGGTGTAGTAACCTTATAATTAGTGTTATCGATTTAGTTTCACTGTAGTATATGGAAGGACCCCAGGATGTGCCACACCACGATCCCCCGACTTGGGGTCTACTTGCTTCTTGTATCTGCATATAGCCGTCAGGACAACCATCTTCAGTGAAGGACGTGAAGCGGCCAAGAGTGAAACTATCAAAGAGTACCTGTAACAATAAAATACATTATATTAGGGTATGGTCCAAATTAATTATGAGATGGTAACTGATTACAATAAGTAAATAATGTGGTTTCTACCCACAATGGGAAAAGATATTTTTTTAATATGTCCTAAAGAATATTATAATTTAATATGGTTACTGGAACGATCAAAAAATGTTATCATTTTCTCTTTCATATTGTGTAAATATTAAAAGGCTTATCCATCAACATTTATTTTCAAAGAGAAAAAGTTACATAAGTCTGCTAACTTCATAAAATCCTTCCAACATTTCGTGAGCAATATTTCCTCGCATATTGTATTTCTAACATTAAGCTTAGTGAAGCAAAGTTGGAACCCTGAAGCAAAGTGGAGTGAGGTCGCCTTAGCTAATGGTTCAATTTAACTGCGGGCTGGTTTATATGGACCAATTAAAACGGGAGAGCATTTCGTGAAACTTTAATAGTTTATAACTACATGAAACAAACGCATATTAATACAAATGATTAATATCGCACGCGAATGTTCACTGAGTATGAAATTGATGAAATGGTTTTTAATTTTCGTTCGCACTGTGATTTTAGAGAAGAGAAAAAAAATCAGGTTTCCTTGAAAGAAGCAAGGCTGAAAGAGATCTCCCATTAAATGTACAACGTGGTTAGTTCATCTTACACAAGATTGCAGGCATAAGCCATATCTGTGATGAATTTTATACTAGTTTCCAGAGCTCCTCTGGGAGGCGTCGTGCTTGTCGGAAGGCTCGCTCTCTCACCACAAATATTTCTCTCAATATCAGTTGGCACTCAAGCAAGTGATACATCGGCTCCAATTTTCATTGCCAATGTCAAATAGACTACTGTAACTAACTGACGGGTCTATCTGCAAATTGTCCATAATTTCTGATGTCTGTGGTTAAGTTTTTTTTTTTTAATCAAAATCATCTTAAATGTTTTTTTTTGTTACCGTTACTTGCTAGTCTTTCGATAGTTCAGCAATTCAATCGATAGCGTAGCGATTATTGATAATATTGTTAGTATTGATATTTATTTGAATCTACCTATATCCAAACAGATTTACAAGATCAAACTATCGGTAGTCCCGCTACGGGAACGCTATATTTGACGAACAAAGTTCAAGATTACTGTAGATTTTTTATTCCAGCACTGCGTCCACGTGTCTATAAATAATAAATCGTGCCACGAGATGAAAAAGTAATCGAACATGAAGTCATTCGCGAATGAACAACTGTCATTCATTCACCTCCATCAAAACCGACGTGACCCCGAACAGTCGAGTTGTGAAAAAATAATGGGATTATTTCGTCAAATTCTTCTTTCGCCTTTCCTCTCATTTCCTATTTATAATGAAAATGTTATTATTTGGTTGCTGAGAAATCCGTTGTGTACCTATCAGATTTAAGTTTGTATTTTGTAATCCACGCAACTTTTGGATCGCCATTTTCGTTGAAATGCATTCAAACTGTGACTAGGGTAGTTGACCGAAATGGAACTGGGCGATGCGGAAAACGCAATTTGATGGTGCAAATTGCATCTCTCGCTATATCCACAGGGTTAAAGTGTCGATAAGGATTCCGCTTTGCTGACAATTTATGCCTTTCTGCAGCAAGGAGACTTTAGATTTTATTTTCCGACCTGTAATACTTCTGTCTGCCTTTGTCTTCACGGTTTGTAAGAGAAAATATTAATGTTCCGGAAGTCTCTTGCTTTGTTACTACATGTTAGTACATTTCTATTAATTAAGTCTCAAAACGAAATGTTACTCATTGAAAGTAATAGAATAAAATTCTAACTGTTACGAACGAATAATTCATAATATCACAATTTTTGTGATATGTGTCTACAAAATGAAATCAAATCAAATGAGAGCAAGCCGAAAGCGTGAGAGACATGTGCCATCATATTCGTTTCTTTCGCGTAGAAAATACAATTTTGCACGAGGATGGAGGCTCGAGGGACTTTGATGAAATTTAAATGTGCTACCGACGTCGCGACGGCAACATATTTTGGCATTTCAATTTATGTGCCCATAAAGGTGCCAAATTTGCCCTATCTGACAGTCATAATTGCTACGCGTAGCGGTTGTATTCTCTTGGATTGCTACAACTGTAGCTACGTAGCGAAAAAAATCCCCTAGGTCTGTGGTAGCTACAACTATTTCATTTATCATTTTACATACCTAGCTCATACTATATAACTAGGTGAAATACAGTTGTTGAATTTTTTACAGTTGTTGTTTGAAATTATATTAGCACAATATTCCTCGTCGCATTCATCAAAACTAGACGAAATAATATTACATTTTTTCAAAAAGGAAATTAAGTTCACACCATCGAGAAGAAATATGCTGTCGTCCTTCTTGGTCACTTTTACAAAATAAAACTGTAGGGAGAAATAATAAATAAACAAAATCATTACAACTACAGTGTTTTAATATATAATACAATTTTCAGGTACCTTTGTCCTATTATATACATAACTTACACATTTCAAAATTGAAGTTTGAAATGTATATTTATAGATAATCAAAAACTTTTTTTTTACGTCTAAAAGTCAATATAACACACAAATGCATATAAAATAGACAAATGGAAAGTGTTCCGATTCGAGTTTCGAAATTTGAACGCCCCATGAGCAAGTTTTTAGAAGACTGCATGAAGCGACTATGAAAATTGAAATAGAGAATAGACAGTTCTGAAACGACTAAGGAAACCGAATACCTTATGGTAACTAAGGAATAGTAAGTTCTCGTACATACTTAAAACTTACTTAAAGATTCCCAGACGACAGAATGTAGTTTTACTAAGCAAACCCAGACAGCGTCGTCAATATTAGTGCACCCTCCAGACTAATATTGAAAATATTCCTCCGACGGGTTATATTAGAATCACACGAATCGATTGAAGTAGGACTTTAGGTGTAATAACAATTTTGGAAAATGTAGCTACGCAGATATATTTATTTTATCAAAATACAAAAATAATTGCATCATCTCACCTATGACTATGAATAAGACGAAGTGTTAGAGACTACGGCTTAGCATTGAATAATGTGAGATTTATATTATACATAAAACAGATGGTGTATTATTATTATACCCTGCTAGCAACTCCAACATGGAAATCCGTAGATTTGAAATATCACCGAAGGTAGAAGAGCCGACTGCATATATGAAAAGACACACAAAAGTTACGCTTGAAATGCATAGGAAACATTATCATCTGCTGACATCAAAATAACACCATCAAATGAAACTACATAATGTATTCAGTGGGTAAGCCGCTTTACCCCTATATTGCATCGAGATCGTTCTGATCCGAACGTAATATCCATAATAGAGGCTCAGAGAAGCCTGATAGAATTACACTACCGTCCATTCTGCACTTCTGGATCCAAATTGGCCACAATTGTTTTAAATGATGCCGATCGAACTGATTTTGCACCGTTAAATCCTCCATGGAAATAATGGTAGCGTAGCCCGGAATGCAATAATGGAATGTGTGCACCTTCGATTGGTAGTTTAAGAGATTTATGGCGTAGTTTGGATACTTGGACCACTTTATCATAGGCTAACTTAAATAATTGTTCGATATTTTTCTACGAAAAGGGTGTTTTATTTTTTACCTACAGCTATGTAGACTATAAGATGTCAAAAAGTAATACTGGCCAAAAACTAAAGCTAAATTAATTTACTTAGGGTCGGCAATTGATACCCCTGTTGTTGCAAGCGTCCATAGGCAAAGGTAACCGATTACCATCAGGCGGGTTGTATTCTTGTTTGCCATCATAGTAGTATAAAAATATATTTCTATTTCAGATATTTTTTTATATATACCTACCATGTAATTTTGTAATCGTAAACAATTAGTAATCGTGTAAATGTTATTAATATTAAAACGAGCGTTTCATCACAGAAAGCGATGACTTTTACATTGATGTTCGTTAATTTTTGAATTAAAATAAAATAAACCGCAAATAATATATTTACTGTCGGACCAACACAATATTTTAATCCGTTAGTATACATTTTTTTTCAATAAACAACGTTAGAAGGCTACAAGAAGAATAACTGCGTAAAAAATATAATTCGTTAAATAACATGATAACTCACAGTAGTTTCACATGGTGTCATGTGAAACTACTGTGAGTTACACACTTGCACACTGTGAATTCGAGCAGAATTATTTGCACTCCTCCGTATTTAATTTCGTTTTGTTACATTCGGACTGCTGGCTAACAATATTGCATTAGTGATAAATCAGTAAAATAATAGTAGGTATTGTGTTCTACGAACTGTTTGAGAGGACTTTTAGTTTTAGTTCTGTCAAATTAGTTTAGTTTAGTGTTTTGTACGACAGAATCGACACCATTATAATAAAGATAAACTCAAGGAGACCCAGTCAAATGCATATTTGATTTTTTGACTTTTTTTAAGTTACTTGAGTTTGTTGATTTCTTTGTGAAGTCATATACATATACAGTGAAACAAAGATATAATTCATATCCATAATTTCTAATGTCTTTTAATGTAATTATTAATGGCATTAGAAAAATTGAGAATGCAATATGTAAAAGAAATATGAAATTCGTATTATATACTAACGCGTCACAAACAACTATTGCAGTAACCAATAGACAAGTTTTCGCATTTCCCGTAAATATAATCTGAGAATCCAATCTCAGTTACTAGTATACTGCACCCAGACCAACGAAAACTTTACGAAGCCTAGGGCACTTTTACGAGCTTTTGTGGTTTAGAGTTCTGTATAAGATTTTTTTTCAAGTCACGAAATAATTCAATTTTACATTATGTATTCAGCAATGTTCTAGTTATACTAAAAAGTCGCTAGTCACTAATACATAATGTGATAAGCTATAATAAGGTAAATAAATGGGTTTATTGGCAGACAAAACATCTATTGCTCGCTCAGCGGTTACGGTTAGTAACAAATGGATCTATGCAATTTTGAATAAAGGCTATAGTTGCAAAACTAGTTTTTTTTAAAGACAAAAGCATACAATATAGGTTAGGTGATAATTTACTTAAAATCTATTTAGACTTGCGCGTTGCCAGCCATGTGTTGCTAATAGTAGGGGAGCCCAAGCGGGGATTTCAGGATTTACTAAAGCGCGGCAGATTAATATACAGGGCGATACCTTGTATCCGGTTAAGTACCTACACCAAATATGAGCCCCATATATAAGGCCGCGCGTGAAGGATAAAGGATCAGATTAGTAAAAAAAAATTGATCATTAGAAATGCTCGAGCGCGTCACATTAAGGTAAGGTGAGTTAATTACATGCTAAAAAGTGTATATTCCACTAATCTGACAATTTGAGAGTGACGTAAAGAAAGGGGAGGGCAGCAAAGTTGTAAAAAATAAACGTCATCTCGACATTCTCGAGCGTAGCCAATTTTTTTTTATTTTGAAGGAAATAATTCAAGGATAACGAAAAATATATAATCTGACGATTTCCGTAAGCCGAAATAATAAAAAATCGTCGATAAAGTTTAATGCGTGCAGCTGGGTGATACCTATATTTCCCTCTCCGCGTTTCTACTCCTTTGGGCATTTTTTTTTTAATTATTTTCCTAAAAATACAAGTTTTCGACTCAAAAAACATATACTTATTTATTTGCATGCTATTTCCTGAGCTTCTCAATTAATTATGTTCAATGATTAAAAAAATAGAAAAAAATATAGGTTTTTTGTCAGATTAGGCGAATCCCTTTAGATAATCGTCAGATTATGAGACAGCACGTCTAGAACAATAAGATGAACAACATATATCTTAATCTGACGCGCTTGAGTATTTTAAAATGGTGAATTTTTTTTGCACATTATAATAATGACCGCGAGTTTGCGTCAAATCGAAATCGTCAGATTATTGAATGAGAGCTTTTTTTTGGTGCACTTAACACCCCCTTAGAAAATCTGACGCGCTTGATTAAATTTTTTTTTTTCATTTTTAACCCTTACGTACAACCACCCGCATCATGCTAATGATCAGATTAACATACGTACATCATTAAAAATACGTAGGACATTGATGCTATCAATATCTGACGCGCTCGAGTATGTCCATGCAACAGTTTTTTTTACATATTTAAAAATCTATAGCCGCTTCCCCCACCGATGAAAAGGTATATATTATATAACATTTTTTTCTTTTTATCATCTAAGCTTTGCAACCTAATAGGTCTCTATGACGCTCGAGTAAATCCCCATTTAGCATCGTGGGCTCCCCTACTATAACGATATACCTTGCCCTAGTAATATAAAAAAACATAGTATTACGAAAGAGTAATTCCCTTCTGGCTGGAGGCCTTAAATGGCCTCGCCACTTTAGTCCGGTTAAGCAGTAAAAGTTCCCTCGAACTAACTGCGAGAGACCATATCCCTAAAAAAAAAAAAAGTTATTGCTTAAGTGGACAAAGCAATTAATAATAATTTAAAATTTTGAAGTGTATTTGCAAATAGTAATTTCCGTAGCCACCTGAGAAGAACCGGCGAAAAACTCAGTTCTTACATTTTAAAAGTAACAAGACCTTTTTCGTACAGAACCGTCCTCGAATAACCTGTATATTATATTTTCCTTGTGTATAAGGTAGCGCAAGGACAAAGAGCTGTGGGCTCTTCTCAGTGAGACGGCGTGACTATGAGATTTGTTTGCGGAAACAGCCGCTGTGTGATGCGACACTGTGCCTTGTGCTTCGTTTCAATGGTTTGCGGCTGTTAGGGTGAGCTAATATAATAGTCTGTACTAAAGCAATGTGTTTATAGTATGTTTCCGCTATTCCTTGAAATTTGTGCAAAGTTTCATTTATTTTGCGTTCCCATGGTAATGTTTGACGGAACCGACTAGTGTCCGCATTTAACTGCCATCGATGCATAAATTCCCTTAAAATAAAAAAAATAAAAAGTGTGCTGTCGTTTGTCCTCTTTATGTGTACCACCGTACCCATAAAGAGGACAAACGACAACGTGAAATTATCTCAAAAAAAATTTGATGATACAATCTGTACTAGTATTTAAGATTTACTTTTTTAATTAAAAAAAAAACTTATTTTAAATTAAGCACGTAAAAAATCGACGGAAACTATAAGAGTGGTTGAAGCAAAAGAGGTACGTAAGACAAGGGAGAAGTGACACTCCATACTTTGTCCACTTCTGAAGAGATACGGACACAGACGCATTGAGAATGAGTAGGGAAAATTGGTTAAGTAGTTAGATAGTAGATACATTATGTTTAATACATATCTAACAGGATGAAAATAATTGAGGTAAGAATTTAATCATTATGAAGATAAGAACATACGTCCTTAAATTTCTTCTCAGACGTATGCAGTTTTCCTTACGATGTTTTCCTTCACCGTAAAGCTCGTGGTGTGACTAATCACTGCACTTACTATCTACATAGTAAATATTGAATATCAAGTTACTTATTTATTGCTTGTTACTCACCTACTTATACTTATTTGGTCAAAACCATACACTTTGGCACGACCCCACTCTCCCATCATCGTCTGCCCTAAAGATGAGTATTCCAAAAGGATGCTCATAATTTAAAAAATGTCCCTTACGCAGCATTCTATACTCCGTGCGAAACTCAAAAAAAAGCATCGTTAAAGCTGGGTGCTATTAGACGTTATTGTTGCGTAGTCAATGGCCACGGCACTTGACAGCGCTTTAGCCGCTTCGCCGCGTCAACCCCTCAAGTGAACGTGGAATGAGTTGCTTGGGGGAGTGAAGTACAGCGAGATTAGGATAGCTCCTTCACTGAGATACCGTGGATTAGAAATAAGGATAGTAATATTGCTTTCCGATCGAAATTTGAAAAATGACAGCACAGCAAATGTTACCTGATGATTAGGTATGCGGTCTCTAACAATGATTGGGATCACCATCATCATCAGGCTATAGATGTCCACTGCTTAACATAGACCTCCCCCATACATTTTCACAATGACCGATGCAATGCTAGAGAGAGATAAGCTAATTACTAATTGGGTGTAATAATTTAGCCTAGTGTGATAAATCTATACCAAAATGTATGATAGTACATACCTACATCATGATTGATTAAGCTACAAAAACATTGCCAAGGTTAATCTTATCTCTTCGAAGGAGTTTCTTTAACCTAACCTTTTATCGTAAATTATGTGTTTACATTTAAGTACCTACGTTACAGATAAAAAAAAATATATAGTCCAGTCCAATTTATTCGATAAATGGTGATTGCCTTAAATCTTAAGACCACATAACGAATCGTTATTTGACATCGAGCGAATCATGCTTATCATATTACTTAGTCATATTATGTTATGTACACAACAAAAATACAATTGCTATTTGTAAATACTAATTAGTAAGTTTACAATATCTACAAGGTCAGCTTCAAAAGATAAATTCCATTATTACATGCAATAGAATTGCCCTCAACTTCATCCGCATGCAACTGGCTCATAAATGCCTCCCGTTTTTTAAATCCTGTGTTTCTTATTCTCTTGAAAACGCACTGATTTTTTCCGGATTAATAAGTAGCCAAAATTACTCTCTGAAAAGTCCTCAAAATGTCAGTAGAGGTTTCGGAAATTAGCGCGGAGAAACATACAGACAGAAAACAAATAAATTTTTTTTTTTGTTTTGATGACTTAATACCAATAAGCATTAGCTTAACAAAAAGCCTTAATCTCGATATTAGAATAGAATATAATATTTTATTTGTTTGAACATGATTGACAATAACAGACGGACATTTCAATTTTATTTATTTGTGTAGATAGATACCTAGTCATAAAAATCGTTCATAATAATTACTTATCATCGCCCGATGGCGATAGCCGGCGATATTTGGTAGTGAAACTGAATTGATTCCATACGTTTTGCCATCAGTACCTAGCCAACGGTTGAAATAAGTGGACCGTTTACTTGGTTCTGTTAGAATTGTATTACAAGAACAGTAATGTCTATAGAAAATAAGGTGTTTTTAGTGACAGGAGGCGCAGCTGGTGTAGGAGCAGGCATAGTTCGTGCTTTACTTGCAGAAAATGCAAGGGTAACGTATATAAAAACAATCTAAAGATATAAAAATAAATTCTTATTTCCTTTGGTCATGGCATCGTCAAATTCTTTTATTGTATGTGTCAGGATATTCTTATGGAAAGAAAAATAAAAAAAAAACATTTTTAATTTCGGGCTAAACTAAAAGTCCTTTTTCTATGGTTTATTTGTAGCATGAATTCATAGCTATCTGTCTGTCGGGATAGCTAGTTTATTATATATTTAATGTATCACACCTATAACGCAACGGCACGTAAATAAACATAAGCCGTTTATTTCTGCTGTAAGTAGTTCATGGTTTGATGTGAAATAAGCACTCGTATCAATAAATGTCACTCTCTACCTCATCTATAATTTGGCAATAGGTCGGATCGGTTCATATTAAAATCTGATAGGTAACTAGTCTTTTTCCTATTAGATATTTTTATTACTGTAATTTAATATTTTTTATCGAGCTAGAGTCAGGTTGCTTCTTTATTACATATAAATTCTTGGCCCATAAATGCAAAAAAACTTGTTCACTGAAAACCAACACATAAAATTATTATATTGTTAAAGTTGCATCCCTAAGTGAAGTTCAATCAAGTATTCCAATCTAGACGCTAATTGCTATTGTACAGAAGTTAGTCTTTCAAATGAAACCGTGTCCCAGCTTCGTGCCACATAACTTTGTGTAATTATACAGGTATTATATACGTTATCATTAAGTTATTATCTGACACGACTCTCTGTATCACTTTTATCACGTAGCAAATATGCAATTGTTCCGAGACTATTTTCGTGCGTAAATAATAATTAAAATAATAATGCTCGTACAGAGCGCCATCTGACCCCAATCTAAGCAATGGTTACAATATGGCAAGCAGCAGCTGATAGAATACTATTTTTAATACATACCGAACACTTAGACGCAATGCAAATACAAATATTGTACACTTAGGTAAATTTTTGCTCCTTTCACCTAGCGTAGTCAGGAATAGTAACCACTTGACGAGCAGCTTAAGAATTCGATGACTTGAGTGTAAAAAATAATCAACATGTTCCCGCTAAACATAATAAAACTTACAATTTGTCAGAACGAACGAGTTCAGTTCAATCCGTCGATCATTATTATTTGGTCACTAGTAATTTTATGCATTTTTAGCTAATAGGAAAATCAAATGTCTACGTACGTACTAGATTCAAATTCATTTTTCGTGAGAGTCTTACCCCATTATCCCATGCACTTTATAAAAATATCCACCACCAGTACACACACAAGGGGTATGAATATTTGATATCACTTAAAGTAGAATAATATTATCAAACCAACATGATATATTTCGAATGAAAACTAAACTCTACTCGTATGTTTCAGCGATTTCAAATCACTCGTCCGACATCACATAAAAAACTAATATTACTATATAATTCCTCAAGGCGTCAAGTAATCTCCAACAGGCCACAATAACTTCATTTCCATCTACGTGAAAGGTGAAATTTGATCAGGGAACTAATCAAAAGTTCTTTATTACAGCACGTTGCTTTCCTCGACGTGGCCGAGCGCGAGGGCGCCACTCTAGAGGGTGAACTGACAAACAAGTTCGGATCTTTAAAAGCCAAGTTTATAAAATGCGATGTTTCCGACCCAGACCAACTTGCAGCCGCATACGAACAAGTTATAGACAAATATAGTAGGCTGGATGCTGTTATTAACAACGCAGCGGTTTTGAGCCTCGACGAGCAAAATTACAAGAAAATGGTGGATGTTAATTTAGTAAGTAATTTCGTTTTCTTGGTCTAACTTCATGATTATGGTTAATTTATTTAAGTAGTTTGTTTTGTTTCACGAAGTTTTAAAAACTTTTCCTAATATATAATAAGAAAGTCACGCGATTATATATAGTTTTAATGGAAATGAGAATTAATTGCTGGGTATTGTTACATTAAATTTTAAATAAATAATAAGAAATGTTATGGCTCCCTTCCAGACAGCTACAATAAGCAGCACAATGAAGGCTATAGAATGTATGGGAGCTGACAAAGGAGGGAATGGAGGAACAGTCATCAACATTTCATCATTATTAGCACTTAGCATCAAAAGTCATCTACCAGTTTACGCTGCTACTAAAACAGCTGTGCTTCAATTTAGTATATCCATGGGAGTAAGTACAAACATATCGTACACTACTTATTCACTGAATACATTTATATTTTCATACAAAAATAACTTATCCAATTTATTTCAAATAGTAGCAACCCTTTTGAGCTACTATCGGTAGAAATAACACTCGATGAATGTAGCGCGGTCGTTTAACCCGGTTTTGTATGAAGAATAGTTTTTCCTTGCACAGTACTGGTAAAGTAACTGGTTATGTACGAAGAAAAAATAATTCCTTGTACATCTTAGCTGGTATCGTAACTTGGTAATGTACGAGGAACAAGCGGAATCAAAATATGACCTAATTAGTAAACGCAGCTAACACGGCTGATGATAGGGTTGCGTTAGCTTATTTTTTAAGAAATCTTTAGACAACTATTGCTCAAAAACTTTCGATGAAGTTGTATCAAGAAAAGTTTTTCAGAATAATTTAATGTGGTTTCAGATTTCAAATCATAACCCTTTCTGTATAATCTTGTATAGATAACTTTACCACGGTATAGAGCGCCATTTCCATATAGAATTACATAAAAAAAACATTCGGCGTCTGATTATTGAGACTAAATTATAATAAAATTACAGCATACTTACAAAAACGAGCTGAGATATTTCCACGGAGAGTTTATAGAAACGCAAAATTATATTAGTTCATTGGATTATAACAGCAACTCATTTACACAAATTACTTGGGATGGATGGTCTAGATGTATATAATATTGATAACACACTATGTGGTACACTGGTTACACTGTTTGTGAAGGAGGATTAGACGTCTAGAACCCACAAAATAAGGATAATTTAAACCCTAATTTGCCACATGTATAAATTAAGCAAAATAATAAAGTAAGGAGCACATCTTATTTCTGCCGTTGTTATTAAGCCGTGGTGGCCAGTGCGTGGTTTAGGTTCAAACACTCAACCAAGGAGATTTTCTAAGTTAAAATACAATAATTAATCACACTATGAGCGTAGGAGATAGGGGCGTAATGCGAGTTCCCACTAAAAAGCACAGGAGCCGCCTGACTAGGGTGAGTACGGTCCACCTTATAGAAGATTGCAGCCCTATAACACTATTCTGATGAAATGTTGTGTTTCCGTGGTTGAGTAATGTTTCCAGAGCTCGTCGAGGATGCGCTTTGCTGGCACGTAGTTCATATATATTGCTACATAGTTAACCCTCTCTACAGTTTTTAAGCTTTACAACGTGCTAGTGATTCCCCCAGTATTGGTAGGCCGTGCGCATTCTTGCTAACACCTATATAGTATGAAAAAACAAGATTGAGTGAATAAATTATTAAACATAATTATTTAATGGTTCAATGCAATTATTAATTCTACTACCAAATTTTTTCTACCTACTAGCATTTCTCATTGTCGAAAAAGTTTCCGGTATAAGTAGATCTCGGGAATAAATGGATAGACTTATCCTACTTAGACTCAGCTGGTTTTCTTGCGAGTGGAAACTCTAGCTTGTTAAGAAAAACAACGTCGTTTATTTTGTCTAGACTGACATTACAGCAATTGCCTTGCAGCATCTGCATATTAATCTACAGATTATTGTATTACTTTGACATATTAAGTCGCTTGTATTATATATTCATAGCATCTGAGTAAATAATGGGGCTTCAAAATGAATTGAAATATATTATCTTGATATTATTTAAAGCATAAAAGTAGGTCCGTGCTTAACGTGCGTAACGTACCTACTAAATATACAAAAAGTTAAATGGACGCTGCAGTGCAGCGCTGCTGTAAACATCTAGTAATCAGATAAACATATAAAACGACACCAATAATCCCTAGGATCTATCCCTAGGTCATAGTGTAATAACATAAAATAGATAAAAATATTTCCATACCTAAAACAAACTCAAACTCAAAATCATCTTTATTTGACTAGACTTTACAAGTACTTTTAAATCGTCAGAATCTACCACCGGATTTGGAAGGTCGTTTTTGCTGAGAAGAATCCGGTAGGAACCTCAGCATTAACTCTTTTCAAATAAAATGTATAATTTACATTTAAATTACTTACAATAAATGAATATATCACAGAACTTAAACTATCAACAGGTTATTTGAAGTATTCGACTACAAATAATACATTTGTACTTATTTTATAAGCCGTGGTGGCCTTGGGGTTTAAGCAACGGCCTGTCATCTGATGGGCCCAGGTTCGAATCCCGGGCCTGTACCAATGAGTTTTTCTAAGCTTAAGTACAGTGAATAATCACACCATGAGCTTTTAAAAAGAGAGGTAGGGCGATTTGGGATTTCCCGTGGGTTATCCCATTTAAATTGGAGCCGCCCGACTAGGGACTGTACCTGCGCCTTACAGAAGACCGCAGTGAAATAACACTACTTGATGTAGTGTTGTGTTTCTGCGGTAAGTAAGGTTGCCAGTGCTCGACGAGGATACGCTGGGCTCGTAGTATTGCTGCTAGCACAGTGAGTCCTCATCAACAACATGGTTGGCACCCCGTTAGTGATACCCCTTGGTATTGCTAGCGGGTATAGGCTACAGTGACTGCTTACCATCAGGTGGGCCGTATGCTTGTGTTCCACCGTAGTGGTATAAAAAACATTTAATTTTACAGTCAGAAGAGCTCTACGAAAGGACAAAAGTTCGCGTGATACCCGTGTGTCTTGGCCCGACAGACACCGCAATACTACACAGAAGCAACTTGGAGAACTTTCACAAAGATTCTACAAAGCGGCTGACCTCACGCGTCCCCGTGAGGCAGAGGTAAATCTTTGTCATAATAATAATCTACACGAAACCCTCAACAAGCACTTCGCACTTACTTGTTACAAAGTTAGTGAGCGTTACTTTGACATAGGAGTATGTAGCTTAGATAATTTTGGATACATTTTGTTCTATAAAGATTGGAGCTTATTTTGGACACATAATACTGATATGGTATTGTCGTCTATTGATTCGTGCTGATATCTGACCCAACCATTGGTATCTAAAGTTGCAAACTCAGGGTGATACTACTGAGGCTTCAAGTATCTATAACCGATCAAGAGCGCTAACCAGTATAAAGAACACATTTGAATTGTACTTATATTAGGTCCTTACATATGAAATTGGCGTTTTTCGTACTGGCCACTTTAATCACGAATTTCTCCTCTTTGGTAAGGAATTCCAAATTCAAATTTGTACAGCTATAGACTCATGTATTTGTGCTTCGATGATCGTCATTCATTTGTTTTTTTTCTTCTGTTTTTTTTCTGTTTGCGTCACTCATTTTACAAAATGGAAAACCTTAAATATCGCATTATTTACGAGTACGAGTTCCGCCGTGGCACTAGTGCTGCGGAAACAACTCGAAGGGTGAATGATGTGTATGGCGGTCGTGTTGCAAAAGAAAACACAGTTCGTTTTTGGTTCCAACGTTTTCGTTCTGGAAATTTCGACCTGCAGAACAAGCCCCGTGGACGGCCTGAGACTCAAGTTGATAATGAAGAGTTGAAGGCTATTGTGGAAGCGGATCCATCGCAAACCACGTCCGAGTTAGCTGCAGGCTGCAATGTTAGTGATAAAACTGTTTTAATTCACTTGAAGCAAATTGGGAAGATTAAAAAGCTTGAAAGGTGGGTACCTCACGAATTGACTGAAACAAACCGGCAAACGCGCGTCGACTGCTGCGTTACATTACTAAACCGGCACAATAATGAAGGTATTTTAAACCGAATCATTACCTGTGATGAAAAATGGGTTCTTTACGATAATCGGAAGCGCTCAGCGCAATGGTTAGATCCTGGCCAGCCAGCCAAATCCTGCCCCAAGCGAAAATTAACCCCAAAAAAGTTACTTGTAAGCGTTTGGTGGACTAGTGCCGGTATTGTTCATTACAGTTTTTTCAAATCTGGCCAGACTATTACGGCTGATGTCTATTGTCAGGAATTGCAAACCATGATGGAAAAGCTAGCGGCTAAACAACCTAGGCTGGTCAATCGCTCCACGCCACTGCTGCTTCACGACAACGCTAGACCACACACTGCGCTACAGACGGCTACTAAATTAGAAGAGCTTCAATTGGAAAGTCTAAGACATCCTCCGTACTCCCCGGACCTTGCTCCAACAGATTTTTTTGTCAATCAGATTTACCATTTTTTTCGAAATTTGGATAACTTCTTGCAAGGGAAAAAATTCAACTCCGATGGGGCAGTCCAAATCGCCTTCAAAGATTTTATTGATTCCCGTCCGACTGGTTTTTTTAGTAAAGGGATCAATGAACTACCTATGAGATGGCAAAAGTGCATAGAAAATAATGGTTCATACTTTGATTAATTAAATATATTATATTAAAAAATATTCGACTTTTTGTTCCTCCCATACAAAACGCCAATTTCATATGTAAGGACCTAATATTTTCTATAGTTTCAGACAATTTTGTCGAGTTATTTTTTCATCTTGATATTTTTTTGTTACGAAGGTTTTATGTTTGTTTTATTACATGTAAATAAGCACATAAAATCTCGAATAACATGTGTTATTTGTGTTCCCTACTCATAGAAAATGTATCTCTTTACCTACAACTAGACTTGAATTTATTACACATTATATAATATCAATTTCGTTTACTAGACGTTACTTCAGGGGATATTAATTTCTTGGAATAAATTGAAATTTATTTCGCCTCTTTTCGGAATTGAAATTCTTTTCTTGTTTGAACATACATACTTACTTTGAATTTGAAGTCAGTGCATACTTATTTATTTTAAGTAAAATACTTTTCACAATTAAAATTTGAAATACACTCTTCGCAAATTCTATATTAATTAGTTACGATACATATTTTTTAGTAATCGCGTCATTAGGCATGTAAAAATAAAAAATAAACACTTTTTACTTCTGGTAGAAAAACCCGTGTTTTTCAGCTACATAGGTTAGTTTCTTCTGTTAACATATTAAAGTATCTGCGCTAATCATAAAAAAAGTGCAGGAATATGTTAGTTGGATATACTCTAGTAAAAAATGGTTTATCCATATTACGGACTTATTAGATAGAGTTCGATATTACGGACGAAAAAAAAAGTAATTTATCAAGATTATTGTGTTCTAGGGTGGAGTCGGCAGTAACGGGTATAATTGAAGTGATCCATAGAGCTAAGAGTGGTTCAACGTGGATAGTACACAACGACAAGCCAGCATACGATTTCTCGCAAAACATTGAAAAGGCATTCGATATACTTTCAAAGAGTTAAATAAAACTAATGTTATTCATAAAACATGTCGTTTAAGTTTTTGCTTTCCGTAAAGACAAGACGAATTTGAAAAAAATAATTAATATCCGTTGTGTTTCAAATGATAGCGCAACAAACATACATATATAGAGCCCATTGTCGTGCTTTCTGTGGCATATCTCCAGTCTCAAACTATTTTATATTATCCTCTTATATAAGGAGTAGGTATCTAACCCAAGACCTTAATATAGCAAGCATTATTTCAGATCATATTGGGTTTACGATATGATTGATTATTTTGAGTATACCTAATTATTTACGTTTATATTTTTACATGTGGAGCGCAAAAGTTTGAAAAAAAATCATCTGAAGGTTAGATAAAATTTAGAATTTATTCCTTTAACCAAACTTTCGTCGCAATTTTTTAACTGTCCTCAAAATAAACTAAACCTTACCAAGGAGATTATAGGTATATGACGGACGTAATCCCTATTCCTTTATATTAAAGCCGAATGTAAATAAGTGAAATGTTTATTTCGCACCTCCATCAATGGATATTGGATACCATGCGAGCAGTGAGTGATGGGGGCCACCAATAAAACATCGGGATTCCGCCCCAATGTAATTTCATTCCTCTTTGCCTCTGACATTTCGTGTGTAGGTGGTTATTTATATCGAATCTATTAGTTAGCGTCATTTACTTACGATACTGGAAATACCAGCAGGCTTAGCCATGCTTACTAGTATAATCGTTAACGCTCTAGAAAACGAAGGAAATGTATGCGGTTTTTTTTTTACTGTCACTTATGTCACGTGGTCATGTTTTTGATTGCTATACATATCTTTTATTTTCTATAGCGTTAACGATCGTAGATAGTAAATACACGTACAGGTTGGTTGGGATGAACTAATTGAAAACACGAGTATATTGTTAATTTGTAGTTAAAACTGGTAAGGTTAAGGTAAGGGGCCATAGTTGCCTACGGAAATGTAACAAGAATAGTACCCCCTTACTACCAGGGGGTACCAATCTTTTTGTCATCTTTAGAGGTGTTAAAAAAACTACTGTTTAATATTAATTAAATGATTTTATGTCTATAGGATAGTCTAGAGTATCACAAACCGTTCAATTACCTCACTTATTAAATTAAAGTAGTATCAAGGACGCGCAAAATTTAATAAAGCTTGATTTATGATTCAAAATTAAACCCGAGTAAGATCACGATATTATCTAAGGTAGGCAGTATTTGAGTACCGATGTAGGTATGGAAAGTAGAATGTTGAAATCTCCTCAATAAAAATAGGCTTTTAACGAACCTTCGCCCTCGTCGGAAAAAAACTGGTACTCAACAACAGCGCCAGCTACCGGACAACCAGGAAAAAACTAAAAATCATTTAGACGACCCAATGAATACAAAATCGGTTAAACCATTTAAGAGGTAAAGTATTAAGAACACACGCTCACCAGAATGTTATAGACACGGATTAGAAATTTAATATTGGAAAGAGGCTGAAGTTTTCCACTCGCAAATGGCAACAATTATCTCGTAAAAATTAAATTCAAGCAATATAATGAATCCGAATGTTGTAATGGTCCTTCGAGCTCTGTAATACAGTCTGTGAGACTGTTGCGCTAACTCGCCATTTATGTGTTCAATGTTATTACGGAAAGGGACAACAGGAGATGGCTATAAAACAAAATTGTAATACCTGTTATTAAAAGATTCATAGCCTACTTTTGAGAATGATGTGACATCAGTATTTTAAACTGTTTTGCACCATTTCTTGTGACATGACAGCCGATTTATGACATGACAGCCGATAAGGATCACGAATGTTTGGCGCAGTTGTATACATCAGGGATATGTGACCTTAGCTTGACTGACTCAGGGGTCGAATGTTTTTTTGTAATTATATACATATTTGTGGCCGCAGACAGTCGGGTTTAGAGGCCGAACGTTACTATTAGGAAGCTGATTATCGTTAAGTAAGAATATTCTAAGCAAGCTTTTATCGAGCGTGTTCGCGGCGTAGCAATATAATATATAGCCTATGTTAAGCAGTGATAATATAGCATTTTAACAGTGAAAGAATTTTTTAAAATCGTTCTTGATGTTTTTAGTTTATTCATTACTAGCGGCCCGCCCCGGCTACGCACGGGTAGACATTTATATCAAATATTTTGTCTACCCGTGCAAAGCCGAGGCGGGCAGCTAGCCTATGTTACTCAGTGATAGTGTAGCTTTCTAACGGTGAAAGATTTTTTGAAATCGGTCCAGTAGTTTCGGAGTCTATTCAATACATACAAAAATACAAATCTTTCCTCTTTATAATATTAGTATAGACAAACAAAAACACAAATCTATTCTCTTAATTATATACTAGCGGCCCGCTCCGGCTTCGCAAGGGTAGACATTTATAAAATATTTTGTCTACCAGTTTTTAGACATTTTCAGACAATTTTTATATTTTTTTCTCTGTATGAATCATCCTCGTACTTCAAGGAAAATAAAAAGAAAATAATTAGCGAGATAAGTTCAGCTGCTCTCGAGATTTTCGCTTAGCAACACATTCAGCGATTCATTTTTATATTATAGAAGATTATTAGTACATGCATGGGTATGCTACCGAATGTACGTTTTGTTGAAACTCAATGGTAAAACGACTTCTTCCGTGGATACAAACAATTAATGTGTTTTATTTAAATTAAGCACTACTCCACGAAGAATGATTACACCCTTCAAGAAGTTGAAACAAGGTAAGTAGCTCTATAACATAAATGGGATCACAAGGGGTTCTTTTCCTTGAATATGTCTCAAAGAACCTAACAATATCAACATGAGAGTGATCCAATTAGCCGGTACACAGTTTCCTATCCGTTGATCTACGAGTAGTTTCTTCAACTTGCCGAGCAACTCACAAACATTTTTCTAACTTCGCAAAGTGAACAAGAAGAGCAATTATGCTCTTAATTTAGCCGTCCCGTCGGCCACACACTACGCCAGCACTTGGCAAGCAAAGTGCACCCTGTGTCGGTAGCTATCCGGGGATTTTGCTAATTTATGCATCAGAGTTAGACTTAATGTACCTACGTTCAGTTGCGCTTACGTGAATCTCTTTTGTTCTGTACATGTAAATAGTTACGGGATTTAAACAAGTACTATGTGTGGGGTCCTTTGTTTTATAATTATACTAGCTTTTCCCCGCGACTTCGCCCGCGTAGCATCATAATATATAACCTATGTTACTCAGTGATAATATCATTTAACATTCTGCTGGTGAAAGAATTTTTAAAATTGGTCCAGTAGTATTTAAGTTTATTCGTTACATACAAAAATACAAATCTTTCCTCTTTATTATATTAGTGAAGGCAAGTTACCTTTTGGAGAATTTTGAATTCTGTTAGTTAGTATGGAAGGTCTTTATTTTGAGAATTTTAACAAGGATCTCTTAATAGTCTATTTGCGTAATAAAGTAAATAAAAAAATACTGCACCTATGTTATGTTATGTAGGTACAAAAAAAAATCGATAAATTTACTATGACTTCCAGGCTAAAAGGAATACAGAATCCCGAAGAAGCGTGCTAAAAAGACTGGTAATCTGCAGGCACGTTGACCATGCTGATTATATATAAATTATATATGAGGTTCGACCAAGCTTCGCGAGGTCTCTCATAAATCAATAAGTATAAATATTTTGTACTTCTTAGGCAAATTGAAACACATTTATATAAACAACACATGTAAAGGTACACACGTTATACGCACACATTAAACATCCTAATAAATATAACTAAATATATGTTCATCTATTTTACGCTATGTATGTATGTATATATGCATTAGTGTACTAAGCCCATAGCCAACTATTAACCGCCATTAATAATTTCGAAGCGTTAAGTCCGGGCACATCAGCTGATGCGGACTTGCGCAGCTGATCCTTGCCAAATTCTATCCGAGTGTTTAACTATTCACACAACGCTTCGTCGAGTCTAAATTAAAGCACTGATATTGAATTAACGAGCTCTTTTACAGTGGAAAAGTGTACCTAGTTTCGAGATTTCTAAGAGTGGTGCCAGAATATCTATCAACATTTTTTTTCAATTAATTATTTTTAGTGATTTTTATTATCTTATTATCTTCTATTTCTATCTTCATAATTCGTGGTATTTTAAAGACAAGGTTTGATATATATAAGGCTTTAGAATTGAGGAAGGTTGAGAGATTTGATCCAAACGACGCACGGTCCATTTGCGAGAGCGGTGGTCCCGAAAATTACATCAAATTACGTGAAGCTGGGAATGTCTGCAGATTTTGTTACTCAAATGTTGGGATGAAAAGATCTTGTTTGAGCAGGATATTTGGGTTCTGGATTAGATTATGAAGATTTTGTAATGTTATGATTACGAAGCTATTTACATTTTGTTCAGGCGTATGTTGCATTCACACAAGTTTTTTCAAATACACGCAACTTTTGTTTCAATAAAAGCATTACTTTGTACAAATAAAACTTTTTTTTTAATATCACCTAGGTGGCAAACAAGCATACGGCCCACCTGATGCTAAGCGGTCAGCGTAGCGTATGGACGCTTGTAACACCAGGGTATCACACGCGCGTTGCCAACCCTTCGAAAACTCCTTTGGAACCGCGCCGTGCGAGACCATTTCGGTTCCAAAGTGTGGGGTTGAATTCCCTGCCGATGGTGAGAGGTGCGGTGGTAAAATGTTGCCGTGGGCACAGTAGGCAAACTTATTTACATTTTAGCTGTATGTATGCATTTTCCGCTTAAGGGGAAGAAAACCTATCCCAAACCAGCTCTCTAGATTTTATGTGACATAAGTACATAATAATTTAAAAGTAAAATGAATATATGATTGAAAAAAATATCGTATAAGCTATAAGATATTTTTTGCTGAAATTATTTTACCACTTCGGTACAGAAGCTGTACTCGGCCGCCTAAGTAGCTTGCAAAGTTCCTTTCAATTTCAAAGTTTTCGAAGTACGTGAAACTTTTAACTGATCCCTTATAGAGTATGAGCTTATTGTAAAAGGTATTAAGGTCGAAATGATAGGTGACTAGGTGAAAGATCTTTTATCGTTATATATTAAAAAATAAAGAAAACATGTCGTGGTGCCAAACTCGATAAAAAAGTATCGGCTTATTCGCTCTAAAGTACGTGCAAAGCCGGGGTATCGGGTTTTACCGTAGTATTTTAAGAACATTTTAGAACTTTCAAATTTATCCACCAGAGTTCAAACGCTTATAAATAATGGTTTTACGATCGCAATTTATTATCTCTAGGTATGTGGGAGTCATATGACTTTTGTAGATTCCATAGCATTCAAGCACACATGCATTAAAACTTTACCAAGGAAATTTTGTTCTAATATAAATAAACTAACCGAATAGACGACTTATTTCGGTACTACTTTACTCTTTCTACGGCCATCCTGACGGTACACTGACAGTCTACTGACAATTTAAACAATACTAAACCTTAGTCGTCCTGAAACTGTTATAAAAAGGTTAAAATACAGTTTCAGCGGGGAGCATGAGTCTTAGTAAGCCATTCGTAACAGCTAAATGAAACCATTGATGCGAAGAAACAAACACAATTTCCGGTCACCGCGTGGACAACGCAGCTGACCTGTTTTAAGCGGGCTTACTCCACTTAGCTTACCATGTTGCATTTAGCATTGTTGCAGTAGCAATTAAATCTACTTATATACAGAATGCAACAAACTAATGGCTGAATACTGAAACGGCATTTATCTGATGCTAAGTTAATTTTGAGTGGCCTCCGATTTTACATGTGAAATTGTATTTTAAACTTAGTTTTCTTAGTTTTGAGACAGTTGCCTTAGGTAGGTTGGGCCTTCAAACTTTGCAGTTTACGTTCAAAACGTGCCATTCCAGTATTCGGCCACAATAATCTTTGTTTTAATAATCATCGACGATACTGAATGACAACGTACACTGAAAAATCTGCACTCTGCACTTCGTTATTTAGTGATTTAATCAAAGAGAAACTTTCTTATCCACAGATAACGGGAAGATTTTAAACAAAACCCTCAACCCCCTTCAAGTACTAGTTTTCCACCCGTGATTCTGCTAGCGTATATCGCGTCTAAAATATAGCACATGTAACATAGATATTGCGTAGCTTTGATTATTGAAAGAATTTAAATTCAGTTTAGTGTTTTCAGAGATCATGTCTTACGGCCAACTATTTCCCGATTTCTGAACACTTATTTGCAAACGGAAATTGTGCACACAACTTTATTTATATACCTCAGTAAATTCTTCAGAAACTAAAATGAAAAATTGTTTACAGTTCGTTCGACTCCACTCCATTACACACTGTCTCAAATGTATGCGATACTTTTCGATTTCTGGAATCGTGGAATGTTCGCAACTATTTGCAATAATAAACAGAAGATATTTTCAGAACCAGTTCCCAAGTTCCCATTTCTTTTCTAGATATATACATTTACAAAGTTACAGTGTCAGACTAAATTAGACTCGTAATAGATTGCCAAGTGACATTCCGATTAATAATCTCTGAGTCTATATAATGCATGCTAAGACTACTTTGGGTTAAGTATTTTATGTGTAAGTAAGTAGTTTATCCCGTTTCGTTTTTTATTGGTTTGGTTGGTATTTATAATATTGAATAGATATAACAATATCTATTCATTATTTTTTTATATTATTAACAAATAATATTAAAAAACAACTACTATTTGGTCCAAGACAATGATGGGTGGGTAAAGAGTACTCGGAATCGGCGGGCATGTATGAAACGATTGTTTATTGTAAAAGAAGAAAAAGAGTGCTTAAGTCACGAGTGAAATGGCGCTCTTTACTCTGAGATTATATTGACCTACCCCGTGAGGGACTTGGCGTGATGATATGTATAGTGTGATGATGTCTAACCACAATAGAACATCTTAGTTTTAGTCTGTTCAAGTTTTAACTTAAAATAACATTACATATTAACAATTACATAAAATAACAAAACGGTCGGCATCGCGCGACTATGTTGTAAGGTGTTGTTGCAAGCGTTCATAAGCTACGGTGACCACTTACCATCACGCCATATGCTTGTGTGCGACCTTAGTGGTATAAAATAAGAAACATTCATTATTCAGTAACAGAAAACAGAATATTCAGTTTCAAATATCTGCTCGCCAGTGTGATATCGTTTTGCAAAGACGAAACCTTGTTTCTAAGTCTCTGAACGTTCTCAGTTTTCTCTAATAAAAAGGTTAGTTCCAAAGTAACTAAATGGATACACAAAAGAAAAGTTTTATAAGTAATGAAAGACTTTTAATTACATGCAAATGAAAGGCGGGTTTCTTTTAACAAACGACCCTGGAAATTAAGCGACTGGATAACTAATGAACTGGAAAACAAATTGTTGTGTGAACCTTAATGTCCAATATTGCTTACTTTGAGTGTCTTCAAGATCATCGAAAACAAATTAGTAGCTAATTAATCTCATCTTAATCTTATTTTTTCGTTACAGGTTCTCTATCATTTATTAGGTTATTTACAGGTCTAAGAATCGATTCTGCCACAGAATAACATGTTTAGGTCGCTCGAGTCAGTAATTTTATATACGAAAATGTACATGATATTGTCATTATATCAGCAAGCTGGATTGTCTGTGTGAGCGTCAGTTACGGTTACGGTAAAGGCGATAAGAATAGTCAATAACTAAAATTGTTTTAATAATTACATATTCTATGTAAAGGTCCCTATACAAAACCATGATGCTATTATTGCGTGAGCAAAGTATATTGACCACTTCACGGTTACATATAGCAGATGCACTAAAAAAACTAAAGCTACTGGCTAAACTAAATAAAATATTACTTAAGAGACAATCGCGCGCTGTGGAGCAAAACGAAGATTCGTAAGCCGATAAATAGTTTTAAGGGGATAAGACAGGGCTTAAATTTTATTATTTTAGATTTGTAAAAAAATACATGTATTTATTACAACCTTGTTCACCGCGTTCATATAGTATACTATTACCCGTTTTCCCATAGGAATGAAGCATTTTTCCGCCGTAAAAAGTTGCCTATGTTCATCAGGGATAATGTCGGCTTCTAATGGTAAAATAATTTTTCAAATCAGTCCAGTAGTTTTGGAGCCTATTCCATACAAACAAAACATCTAATCTTCCCTCTTTATTAGTGTAGATTTATCCAAGATCATACAGATGAACTCAGCCCTAATTCCGTGAGTTTTGTAGCAGACCTAAAGCTACTTGTTAATAGGTCAGTGAGTACATGGCAAGAAATTAAAACACACTCAGCCCTACCTGCCAACAAATGTTGTTCCGAAATGGCGCCATTAAAGTACATCGCCTCCATCCCTTGTTTACACGGAAGCGTAGATTTGAAGATAATAGCCAAATTTTGGACCCTACGCTCACTGGTTAAATCTTTATTTAATTTTGTACTCGTATGCGAGCTCACAACCAGAATACATTATAATAGATCCGTTTGTGTTTTGAATTGAATTCATTGCGTTCAAAGAAACGTTCATGAGTAGGTTCTTAAGAGTCGAGCAATCAGTTAATTCTAGGCTAAAGGTATCGCTTTATTAAAATCAGAATAATGACAGGTAAAGAAAATAATAAAAAAAAACACTTATATTTAAAACTAGCGGCTCCCCCTGGCTTCGCTCGGGTAGACATTTGTCAAATATTTTGTCTACCCGTTTTTAAAGGTTTTCAGGCAATTTTAGATTTTTTTTCTCCGTAAGAACCATCCACGTACTTCAAGGAATATACTAAAAAAAGAATTTGCGAAATCGGTTCAGCCACTCTCGAGATTTCCGCTTAGCAACACATTCAGCGATTCATTTTTATATTATAGATTATACTAAAGTGACAATAATCAAGAATTATCTCATGTGTATTATTAGTATAATAAGTGTGTATTTAAAAAAAAAGTTTTCTATCAGCAGCTGGTTCCCATAGTACAAGATGACGTGCAAACATTATTATTATTAACAGGTATAACGTGTTAAATTGAAGATTGCGAAGAGGCAACATGTCGTTATATAAGGCATAAATGACAAATTGAAACCAATTCTTTTGAACCGTTTTAGTGATATTATGTAACAAGATTCCAAACATAAAAGCTTTCGCATTTATCAACGATACAAGTCCCAGCATAGAGCACCCCTGCTGTTCCTATAATATAACGCCCCAAGCTGTTTTATATTACAGTCTTATGGCTGGTTAAGTGCGAACGTAGCGCTTAAACGACTTCTATGACAGCATTTTTCATATCCACACTATTGTGGTGCCTGAAAACGGTTTACCTACTACATTGTCTTTAATATTTTGGCCCTTTCACTTATTAATACGCCTCGTAGTTAGTGTGAACAGTGTCAGGTTAATGGAAGAATGTTATTGGCATCGTGATGAATAAGTACTACACACATTGCTATGAAGGTACAAAAAATATTGACATAAAAAAAATCACATAGATTTATTTATTTCAATAGGATCACTTACAGCAGATACAACAATTCATTCGATTTAAGTGCTAGAGTACATGCTAATTGTTCTGCCATTAATAAGTGGATCACAGCGTGCGATAAAAAACATGAACCAAAAGTGTATGGCATTGTAAATGCGATAATATGTAATATTGAGGTCTAATGGGTTCAAAACAAATTTCTTACATAACATTTGATGTATAAATGGACCTGATACGCCTTAGAAACTTTTTTTAAGAAATAGCATTAGCATTATTGTTTAATGTGAATGTTTAATTATACTAAATAACCGTTAATATGCAATAATATTATAAAGTCATTATTTATTCTTATAATTTGTATAAATTCTGCAATTTTATTTAAATGTTTCTTTCATAGATATTATTCTGGGTCGTGACCTACGTTTAGTATTGATAAAACTATAAAACCATAGTAAATATGTTAACGACCTCCAAAAGATTCCCCCGAAAAGTAAAAGATGTGATATCAGTCAACACCTACTACTCAATTAAATATTTTTGAGTCCAACGTAACACCAACAATCGTAATCAGCATTTTTTAAATTAATTCTCACTGACCTGGACCAAATCCCCATGTACACCGCCAGCGGCCGTGATCGTGAGCAGACACACATAAGGAACCAGATCCTCCCGAGGGCGATGCAACTCCAACTCATACGTACGCCCGATGTCACCGTAGTACGTTTTATTGCAACCTGTTGACAAACAAAGCATCATATTTAACGTTTATAATACTCTATGTAGTGATATGAGGAGATAGCAGAAGAGTTGCTGTGTGAAAAGATGATCCATACGGGTTTTATTTATTTAATTATTGAAACATTGAAATATACACTACAGCATTAGGCCATAACACTTACATTCTAAACTTACATGGCTCATCTTCTTTGTTATCTTTATAATAATTATTTTGCCATTATTTGACTGAAAACAGTACTACTACTTTGTACAGCACATATATGTTAACTAATGCAGAATAATGCAGTAATTGTGATTTTCTCCCAATAATAAAAATCAATTTCCCCAAAGACCTCATTCCATTTGCTAATGATTATATTTGTCCAATATTAGTGACATACATTTGTCTGAAACAAAGGATGAGCATGCCGTAGAACACAAAGTTTCTCGCAAGCATTGTTAAAGTATAGAGAGTGGAGTTGTCTTACGACAAGCTTTCAACTTGATTGCCCAAACAATAAATACGCGAGACCAAGACTTGAGCATCGCAACTGAAGAAGAGGCTACAACACGAGCGATTTTGAAAACGTTTGTTGTATCAGAAAAACAATGAGCTGCGGTGATCCTCAAGGTGCGAACAGGGATTCACTCAATCTTTTAGGGCTTCGCAGCTAACGGGCAAAGCAGAACCCTTATATACTATTACTAGCCTTTTCCCGCGGCTTCGCACGCGTAGTAAGTGAATAAGTCAACATTTACCGATATATAAATAACAGTTTTTGCCTGCGGCTTATAATATAAGTACCTATATGCAGGGATTTCAATTTAAAAAAAAAAACGGATTTTCATACAAACCTTCATCCCCTTTTTTACCCCGTTAGGGGTGGTATTTCCAAAACCCCTTCCTTGGTTGATGCCGACGTCATAAAAGGTACCTAATGCCAAAATTTCAAGTCCCTAACAATCAATCAGTCAGTCAGCGTCTTCTTTTATATATACAGAAAAAAAAATATAATTATCGCCCGACTCCACCTTACTGAAGACCGTAGTGAAATAACACTACTTGATGTAGTGTTGTGTTTCTGCGGTAAGCAAGGTTGCCAGTGGTCCACGACAATACGCTGGGTTAGTAGTAATGCTGCTAGCACAGTGAGTCCCCATCAACAACAGGGTTGGCAAGTTTGGCAACCCGTTAGCGATACGCCTAGTATTGCTAGCGGCTATAGGCTACGGTGACTGCTTACTATCAGGTGGGCCGTATGCTTGTTGCCACCTTAGTGGTATAAAAAAAAATCTGAATATATATCAACAGTAAACTGTACCAAAGTATGTAGCAGTGCATTGAACAAGTTCTAGAAACAAAGCCCGCGTCGCATCGCCACTAACTTTCAGTAACACTAAAAGCTCTCACTTTGATTGCGATATCATACTCAGTAAAAGGGAGTGTGTACTGAATTCGCGTGATGCAGTGACGTAATACTTTCATGTGATAAGGCCTTTTTTAAAAGACTTCAAACAACTTCTATGTTCGTATGTAGGATTTTTAAGGAAAGAGTTTTCAATCAGAATTAAGCCAAACTGAACAAAGTATATTCTACTCTGAGCCTAAACAAAAGTATATTGTCAGTTAAATCGATTAATATGGTTAAGAATTTAGGGTAACATTTTACTTGATTTTTTTTCCCAGCATTGAAGCAAATTTTCCGTTTGCACTCCTAAAATACTTAACATATTTTACACCTAAAATATTTTAGTATCTTAAAATAATGAGGGTACTTTTGTTTATGGCTAAAAGATAGGCACCGCATACTGCGCACGTCACTTACTCTTTTGTCTTTGTTGCCTGCCAGTATGTTTATAGGACACGATTCTGACACTTGGCAGCTCGAGGGCTCTACGGCTGATGCATTTCTGCTGTGAAGCATGTGTGCTAGTATTTGCGCGTTCTAAATCGCCTGCTTACTGTGGTCTCTTTTAAACTTTTCGAATCATATAACAAGTAGAAGCTATCAATACTTGGACTGACCAATTTAATAAAAATATAAATTCCTACTTGTCAGAATGTACATCATTATTAATGATAATTCTTGTAATGATTCGGAAGGAATAGGTACTTATTATAAGTACCTGCGATCGGAGACCATGAATGTATGAATGTACGAATGTAGAAACAGCCACTAGAGGTGTACAATTCAAGTCTGAATTGACGCTCTATACTCGGCGTGATGATAATGCATTATGTATTTTTGTTTGTATGTAAGGAATTCAATGAAAAAAACATGATTTTTGTACGTACCCTCGGACTTTATGGCGCGTGATGCGAGAGACGAGAGGTCAATGACAGGTTGATTGATTGGTACCGTTGGTAATGCTAAGATTTCACCTCTTTTTTCGCCTTCTCTGTTATATTATGCAAGCGAGGGTGTTCGTAAAATACTGTCTTACGACCCTCAAAGGTGCTCTGTTAACTTGTCACGTGCAAACACATGAATTTGGAAAAGATGAACGTACTACATATTTTTTCTTGCAAGGATAAAATAGGAATATTACTTTATTCAACGTTTCGTTTTTGGATTACTTGCAGTGTGCAGTATTAAAGTTTAATATGGATTTTCTGTAGTCTTTTAGTTTAATCAATATATTTTTAGTTTAATTACTCATAGATAATACACTTACATATGGTATAACCTTTTATGAGGAGTCTTCTCGATTCGGATTCAATAAAATAAATTAAATCCTATTTTTCTATAAAAATAGCTATTTCTTTCGACTATTTCGCTTTTCGCTTGTCGTAAATGAAATAAGCTGTGTTTTGGGTTTGGTTCGAAAACATTATTTAATAATAAATGCCAGATAATAATTCTCCCCAGAAAACATTTGTGACGATAAAATGTATAAATACATGTGAGGGCAGGTATATGAGAAAGCATAAAGTTTTTGGATTATTTGCATAATCATTGATTTTCAAAGCCAAGTAACACTATAATATAATAACTCTATATACAATAATACATAGCACAAAAAATCCCCCTAAAATAATATAGTATATATATAGTTCAAAACCAGAATTGTAAACTCCTTTGTTATTCGTATGGAATTGCTGAAGCTCGTTGTCCCCTTTTGTTACGGTTGAAGTTTTCACCGAGAGAAGGAACTAAATTTACGCTGAGAATGTCTTGTTTTGCGACAGTAAAAGTTTGAAAGATGGAATCGAACTACGTAGGTAAATATTTGGAGATAAAATTTCGACAGAAAATACGACGTGATATTACTGTTGCGAATCATTGTTATGCAAAGGAAAATAAAACAAATGTTACGTGTTCAATAGTGAAGCGGAGTCATCTATAAAAAATACTGAAAAGATGAGATAGTTCATTGGCCTGATATCAGCGTTCATCTGCCCAGAGCAATTGCATTTTGAAATCATATAAACAACCATATTAGTCATGAATATATCAGAGAAGATAATATTTTTAATTTTTTATACCACTGAGGTGGCACACAAGCATGCGGCCCACCTGGGTAAGCAGTCACCGTAGCCTATAGCCGCTAGCAATACCAGGGGTATCACTAACGGGTTGCCAACCATAATACTACGTACAATCAATATCATTTATTCATATTTTAATGTTATCTGAAAAACTAATGCACACGTACACGAACGTAAACAATAAACTACAAAAAAAAACATACAGTCGAATTGAGAACCTCCACCTTGTTTGAAGTCGGTTGAAAAGCCATTCTCGGTATCACAGGTGACCACTGTTAGCTTGCATTTCAACCGTAGATTCCTATTTCAGTGGGTATTGAGATGAAGCCCGATGTTTACTGACAAACAGATCCCAACAATAGACCGAGCTGTGTGTTTGACAGACAACCTTTGTCAAACAGATCCACCAATATCGAATATGAAAGGCATTGGTGCTCTTCTGTCTACATCTCGTCATCTATTCCGTTTTATGTTGACAACGATTCGAATGTAATCAAATTACGATGTATATCATTGTATTTCCAATTTATGTTTTGTGTGTTTTGTTGTGCTTGTGTGTCTTTAAATTGTGTACACTTTGTCATTCCCACATTTTTATTTTGTGAGATTAATTGATTATTTAAAATTTTAAACTCGCACAGTTTTACTTAGGTCGTTACAATAATTTGGAATTCATAGATTGTGTTATTCTTAGCTAATACTTTAGATTTGGAATTTATAAACATTATGTTTTCTTTAAAATCAATAAAAAACGTATGGCTTATGCATAAATTAATTTAAAATACAACTACATTTGGCATTTCACACTTTGTTCATCATGTTAAAAAAAACATTTTTCCTGAATGAACAAATTTAATAAAAACAGCAATTGTGACAAAATATATCTCCTACATGAAGTTTATATTTGACCAGTCTTGAGAAATAATAATAACAAAAAAGGTATCAAGAAATTTGCCTAGTCATACGTTTATAGGTTTATACGATGAGTTTGGCGGAACACTCGATACCAACTTTTATGCTCCCTGTTCCTATACATCTTATCTTGGCGGGTTTATAGCCAAGACCGGATAATGGTGTTTACCGATGGAGAGCCCGACGTCATCACGAAAACGATTTTTGTACTTATTTATTATTTTGTGAAGTGTCTTAATCAATTCGCTTTTTATTCTACCGTCTGCAATGTTAATGAAAGTTCTATTAATCTACTAATATTTTATATATTATTATTTTTTTATATCGCTAAGGTGGCACACAAGCGTACGGCCCGTCTGATGGTAAGCAGCGCAATACCAGGGATATCACTAACGCGATGTCCCTGTTGTTGATGAGAACTCACTGTGCTAGTAGTATTCCTACTAGCGCGCGTGGAACGCTGGCATCCTTACTCACCGCAGGAACACAACACTAACTACATCGAAGTAGTGTTATGTTTATGTATCATCGGTCCTCTTTAAGGTGTGGAGGTACTCTCCCTGGCCGGGCGGCTCCAATTGTAATGGGAAAACCCACGGGACTGGGATATCCCCTTTCACCATACGTCTCTTTTAAGCTTATTATAGTGTGATTAATCACTGTACTTTAGCTTAGAAAAACTCATTGGTTCAGGCCGGGGTTTGGACCTGGGCCCATCAGATGCTAGGCCGCTGCTTCAACCACAAGGCCACCACGTTTACGGTAACAAAGACTACTTGTCGATATTTTATATACTATACCTAAGTAATAATAATATGTTATACGTAAATATTTATCTCTGAAGGACGGGTACATATTTATGGCGTTTGGGGTCGAAACTCTTGGGCCGTGGGGGCCAGAGGCTCATACCCTTTTTAAGGAGACCTCAAACAAATTTCGCGAGGCCTCCTGTGACAAGAGGGCTGGCGAATATTTGGCCCAAAGGATAAGCATTGTAATTCAGCGTGGCAATGCCGCCAGCCTTCTTGGCACACTTCCCCGTGACAGTGGTTCGGGACATTTATTTTACGTTTAGGTTAGTTTTGTACTTCTTAGTTTAGTTTATTTTAAGTTCTTATTACTGTAAGGTTAATTTATTAATACTAGGGAATATATGTTATTAGCATTATTGTGTTAACGGTAAATTTAGAGGTCGTCTCATATTGATTCTGCTCAATGCAGTGGGAATTGTATAGAAGAAATAATATTAATGCAGTATAACCTACTATTTAGCAAATACAGTGTTGTTATACGTAAACCTACCGCGTTGCTCATCTTCAAAATTATCTTTATTTGACTAGTCTCTACAGACAAGCAATTTCAATTCGTTAGAACTACCACCAGATTCGAAAGGTCGTAACATAATATGACACTAGAAATTCTAATCATCATATTGATTAGACTTTACACGAAGATTTTGGAACGTTTGCTTATTTTGCGAGTAAACCGGCAAGAAACTCTAAAATTGTCTCTCTACTCTCTAGTCTACTCTAAACTCGAAAGTTGTTGTTCTTTCTCTGCTTACAATTTTGAATGCATAAAAATAATAAAATGTAAAGAGCGAACCAACCACCCAGGCTATCTGTCTCTTAAGAAATACCTACTTTAAAAGAGTGTTTTTTAGGTAAGACATTTTATGCTTAAATACAAGATAGTTTAAAATGTTACCTTGAAAAGCGAAGGAAAATAAGGTACACCTAAAAATATAGCTTTTGTACAAGGCTACACTTAGATGACTCGCGCTGGAAGTTACTTTGTTGATATCGTCCTAATAAAAATCATGTTTGGCCCTATTGTTTATTTTCGTTTTCGCCCTTCTCTCCGCGGCTCTAATTATATTGGGCCTTAAAAGCGGAGATGATTGAGGGATTATCTATCTGACCTATTTTCTTGTTACGTTTTATTGAATTCTTTGAAAAAATCCAAGATTTATTACTACTTTGGTAGAAATCTAGGCTTCGTCAACATATTCGAAAACGTAACTCTCAAAATGTTTATACGTATATTTAGTTCAAATATTCGCCGGCGCAGCGCGGTAAATTTTTTCATACAGATATTGTCGATAGCGATGTGAATATTTAGTCGAAAGTTGTTCTTACTAAGGCTACAGGGAGTATCACTAGATAAAAGCGCTGACAACACTAATATTGGCGAAAACTCACTGTGTTTGTACATGATATTATTACTGCCAGCATAGCTTCTATAGCTATAAGTAATGTATTTATATCATATAATCATTTTCACGAATAATACGAACACTCAGATTCAGAGCACATACATAGGAGAAGCACATTTCTCTCATATAACCTACACGAGAGTAGCAAGTTCAATACCCATTAATATTTTATACCCAGTTTACTGAAAGGAAAATAATATTTTATTAAGTTCGTCCCATTGGCTTGAATGCTCCTCAACTATAGCTACTATAATTATTTCCGTATTTCCTTTGTTCTACGATTTTTTTTTCTTTTTAAATAACATTTATTTCAATTTGTGTGGGACAATCTAAAACTAAATGAAAAAAAAACTAACCTAATATAAACAATAATATAAACAATTAAAATAAATAAAGCACTTGTCCCAAATCGCTGTCACGCGGGAGGGTGCCAAGATGGCTGGCAGCATTGCCCCGCTGTATGGCAAAGCTGATCCTTAACGCAAAATATGTTCCAGCCTTCATCACCGGAGGCCTCAATCAATCGTCGCGAGACCTCCGCCCCCGACTCCAAGGCACTAACGACATTCCGTCTGGCCTCTTACCGTCATCCCGACTCAGACCCACCGGCTCCAACACTGCTGGTACTCCAGCTGTAGTTAGAGCTCGGCGGATCAAATCGTTTAAGGCGGAATGTCGACATGCGGCCAGCACTTCTGCTGCAGGAAAGGCCATGGTGGCCCAGACCATCTACGCATACGCCGCAGTGACAACGATGTGGGACAATACGAATATTTGTCTTAAATTATAGTAAGTAATTTTTATGATGATTAAACGTTATAAATAAAACTTAAAAAAAAGTGTTCGTATGGAAAACGATACAAAAGTAATATGTATAAATTTGGTAAAAAAGTATCATAATTGTATTGTATGGCCACAAGCTGAACCCATTAACATTTTACTCTAAGCTAAGCCCTTGATCATTGTGAAAATATTACCTTTATAATGTTATGTATATGATATTTCATAGTTTGTTTAAAAGCTCCCAAACACATTATCGTCAGGTTAGAACGTTACTGAAGGTTAATTATTAATATCCAATGAGAGTTAATAATGTGGTCGCACGGCCAACATTATCGCTGACCACAGTTTGGCTAGCTCCGAAATATGCTAATATGCGGTCCGCAGAGACTAAGCTGTACATTGCAAATACCTATAGGTAGGTGATTTCAGCAAACACTTATGTAAGCTCACTACAGGCTGAGAGAAGGAACAGCTTTACTGACTATGTTTCAAAAACATAACTCTTAATCTGTCAAAATGTTCGTTCCAATGTTGAGTTGCACTTTTCACTGCCGCAGTACTGTACAATTTCAAATGCGAAAACAGTCGAAAGCGATTCGCATACATAGCCGCTAGTTGTTCTTGCTAGGCACATCTTTCGATTAGGTTTCGAAAACGTAGCTCTCAATATGTCAAAATGTTCATACCAAAGATAGACATATACAATAGAGACCGCTGGTCTAGTGGTTAGTACACCTGACTGCTACGCTATAGGTCGCGGGTTCGATTCCCGCCGGGGCAAACATTTATGTGACAAATATGTTTGTCTTGCGTATGGGCGTTTGGTATGTATTATAAGTATGTATTTACGAAAAAAAAAGTAAATAAGTATTATATCGGCTACTGGTTCTCATAGTACAAGCTTTGCTTAGTTTGGGGGCCAGTTGGCGCTGTGTGATAATGTCAAAACATTATTATTATAAAGTTGAGTTGCACTCTTCACCGCCGCAGCCCTGTTTATATAGGAATTACATAGGAAAATAGTCGAAAACGACACTAATACGCAGTTGAAAGTAATTCGCGAGTCTGCCTGCTAAGGAGTGCATGTCCTTAACAAATCCCAAATAACTGTACGAAGGTATTGTTCCGATTGTTACTTTCTCTCAGCGAGAAAGGCTATTGGTAAAGAGCTTTAGAACTTTAGATTGAATTTAGCATAGAGACAGAATATAAATTGTTAAATTTAATGCAAGTAAATTGGATAAAGGTTTATGTAACGTTACTCAAATGAATCTGTTGGCAGATAATTATTGTATTTTTTTATACCTCTAAGGTGGCACACAAGCATGTGGCCCACCTAATGGTAAGCAGTCACCGTAGCCTTTAGCCACTAGCAATACCAGGGATATCACTCACGCGTTGCCAACCCTTTTTTTGTTGATGAGGACTCACTGTGCTAGCAGCATTACTGCTAGCGCAGCGTATCCTAGTGGAGCACTGGCAACCTTACTCACCGCAGAAACAACACTACATCAAAGTAGTGTTATTTCACTGCGGTCTTCTGTAAGGCGGAGGTACAGTCCCCAGTCGGGTAGCTCCAATATTAATGGGAAAAATCACGGGAGATCCCAATTTTCCCTTGCGCGCGATCAGTTGAAAATTATGGTCACGTACGCGGCAGCAGGTGAAACTCCAAAAACACTAAACGTTTAACTCACTATCCAATAATACTATTTATCAATCATAGTGACAGCTTAAAACTTTTCACTTTAAAAAAATAAATGAAGGTTCTCGAAACATTGTTCGAGAAAAGCTGCAGCTTTCGTGATATAAATATCAAGTTTTTTCCACTTAAATCCTCCACAGAACTGAATAGGTGCAGGTCTACAAATTTTCAATTTAACTTGTAATAACTTCGGGCAACTTGTCGAAATTAGCTTGGGGGTAAAATTTAAAAACTCAGAAAATAAGACAGCGATCCTTTATTCAAAGAAATTTTGGATATGTAAGCAAGATTATGACAAATTCAATAAGGAGTTAATAACAACTTTGTAATTGTAATTCGATTGTAAACCATCTCAAATATTGTGTTATAGGTACGTATATATAATATTTTCATATTGTCGGATTATCTTAAATAGCTTTTCCCTTTAGCCGATGTATAAGGGAAAAGAATTTTTGAAATCTAGTCCAGTAGTTTTTAACTTTATTGGTTACATACAAAAATACAAATCTTTACTCTTTATAATATTATTATTATATGCGCCTATGTTAGGTATTCTATTCATTGGAATATAGTACGAAAGCCATGAGCCATAAAGAAGTAATATCTTGAATTCATTTATCATTCCATTCTACCCAGTCAAACGTCACAGAGTAGGTAATAAGTCTAGAGCTTCCGCTTCTCTATAATCAATGTTCGTACATTCGCGAAATATGTCTCAGAAACTAGTGAACCAAATAATATAAGATCATTCACCAAAGAAATACTCTAGTTTGCCGAAGGAATTTCCTTGTAGGGAGGTTCTTATGCTGCTACTTGTATTTGATCGCCTTTACATTTCGTTCTCGCAACGATCGAACGAGAATTTTATCATACATACCATACATTTTATCAATTGGTAATAAAAAAAATTGCGACATTGGTGCCAATTCTGTTGTTCAAAATTACTAAACTTAACTAATTAGATAAGTCTAAAAATATTGCCATCTTTATTTAACCCCGCGCATGAGA
The DNA here is from genome assembly GCA_951449985.1 of Falcaria lacertinaria. Taxonomy (NCBI): domain Eukaryota; kingdom Metazoa; phylum Arthropoda; class Insecta; order Lepidoptera; family Drepanidae; genus Falcaria; species Falcaria lacertinaria. Next base: position 3,112,569 of record OX602111.1, read on the forward strand.
AAGGGATAGCAAGACTTTTAGACCTGTCAAATTAGTTAAGTTTAGTAATTTTGAACAACAGAATCGACACCAATATTGCACTCAATATAATATAATGCTCTATCTATAGTAATGTTTATGCCACATGTAAATATTTCAGATTACTGTTAACGAGCTTTTAATTCCACGGAAATATTTTTGTTCTTCCTAACTTTGACTCCTATTTTCTTTATACTGCGTTTTAATGAAATAATTAATATGTTCACAACTGTTAAGTAGTTGCTCATATTTATTGACACAAAACTGATTAAACTATTTACAAAAACATATCTTAACCTACCTACTTATAGATAAAAGATCTGACCCAAACCGGAATCATGCGGTAGCGTGCCAAGGATGCTGGCAGCATTGCCACGCTGGCAATACTGATTCTCTGAGCGAGATATGTTCCAGCACGCCTGTCACGGGAGGCCTCAACCAGACGACGTGAGACCTCCTTGAAAAGCTGAAGAGCATCCGGGCCCCAGGGACCCAGAGTTTCAACCGCAAATGCAGAAAATCTGTGCCCTGGACCAAGACATGCATATTTCCGGCGCTTGAGGCACTCCTGCTGAGCAGCAGCGGCGCCGGCCGCCACCGAGGTGCCAGGGAGATGAGACGGAGCCAGGGTATCGACACAAGTTGCATCCCACACCAGGGGCCGACCCAATCTCCATGGCACCAACCACATGCCATCCGGCCTCCGGCCATCGCCTCGCGCCAAGCCGACTGGTTCCAGTACAGCAAGTACTCCGGCGGTGACCAGAGCCCGGCGTAGCAGGTCATTTAGGGTCGAATGACGTGACAGACGACCAGCGCTACCGATACATGAAAGGCCATGGTGCCCAAACACGTCAACATTATCCCCGCAATCACACCGATGAGGGACAATACACTTTACACCTAAGCGCAAGCAAGCACACAGCCTGAAAGTTGCACCAACCAACAAGGTACCAATATTAAAATAAGGCAGCGTATGACTTCAGAGCCCGGACTCCCACTTAGCAACTGCCAGGAGATGTGCACGGTCAGCAGAATTGGAGGAACTCTCGAGAAGAGAATTATAAGTCATCCTGCTGACGGGCTCGTCCCACTGCTTCTGCGATTGTGGTCTCAGCGGAAAGTCTGAGCTTGGACAGGCCAATGCCCAAGCATCTCTGGCCTCAGTCAGGAACGAAACCTCACAGCCACTAAGTGACGGAGTGAGAATATTACCTATGAGATCTCGCACACTATGAACTGAAGCCAGAAATGCCGGTAGGGCCACGTCTGAAATTTTGCGTATTCCCAAACCTCCAAACCGGATAGGGAGGGAAGCCTGGGACCACGTACGGACATCCAAAGCTACTACTTGCTTATAATTATTGCAGGTAATATGGACGCTATCACTTTATAAAATATATTAGAGATGTAGGCACGAAGGTAGGTAGGAGAGCTAAAACAAAAACCTCGAACTAAGCAATCGGAAAACAAAAAGACTCAGTTTTGTAAACGACTTGTATGTATATGTATAGCACATATCATGAATTACTCAATACCTTCACAGACTGAAACAAAAGCACATCAAATTTAAATTCATAATAACAGCTAATAACGTACAGTGAAATAACGCTTTCCAATCTTTACGTACTTTGAAAAGGCTTTTCATAATGTATGTTTGGGTTAATCTCTGGAATTACTAAACTGAATGTCTGTATTTTTATAAATGAGAATTATAATAAAATCTTTATTGTGTTAGATATAATATATCCTTTTTTTTAAACTAAACTGAATTAAGCAAATATTTTACAAATAAAATACTACAGGAAGAATATAAGCTATATTATACTTGTGGCTATGTGCTGTCCTATTTATACGCGGCCAAAATCAAGTCTTGAATATTATACTCTTTTTTTATTTGCCTGCTGCATACCTGTTATATTTTGCTGGAATGAAAGAACGAAATGTTAGCCCAAGGTTTTGGCCAGCAAGAACGAATGCGGGCGCAACTAAATAAATTTAAATGTAGCAGGGATTTGGTCCGAATAAATTAGGGTCTCACAAAACCAACATAACTTTAAGTATCCAGAGATATTAACGATTTCTTTTTATTTTTTTTGTTTAAGGACACATGTTCAGGTGCGAAATATATATTGCCTTTCTTTTTTACTAACAAAATGTATATATACGAAGCGATTGCCATCTGACCTTAGTAACCTATTTATCTGGGAAACTCGATTTATAGGTCAGAGAGGTAGTTGCCTCACTCCCGTAACATTATTTCCTCTTGTTAATGTTTAGATAGTCTTGTAGAAAATCTATTAGAAGCTAGATCCGTGGCCGATCTCCAACATGTTCAGCGTGAAGGCTAATCAGATTTTACTTTGGATATATCTAACCGGTAAATGGGCACTCGCAGACGATCAATCAAAGCGAAATGATTTGAGAAACTTAGCAGACTGGAACACTCAATAGGAACAAAAGCACTCAATCTCTTACAATAATCTCATCAACCGTTAGTTGGCCATAGCACTCTAGAACTAAGCTAATAAAATACAAGTGAACTTGCCTCATATAAGTTCTCTGTATAAGACAGTTTGCGCTTCAAGTTTCTAGTGAAATATTCCACTAGCGTTTCGTTCATTTTGCCTAGGATAATATTTTTCTTATATTCATACGCGATTGAAAATAAGTGTTTGCACGGTCGATTCTTGAATTCGATTGTGGAATTGAAGTCGTCGTCGGAAATATAACGGAGTATATAGAACTAAAATTTAGATTAAGAATGTTTTTAACCTTCATTTTATACGAAACATATATATACATACGGGTACATTGTATACGCTTCAAATACGATTTCGTTTTTCTCTAAAGTTATTTCGAATAATGACGTCAACTCAAGAAACCATTGGAGTACGAAAACACGATACGACTGAGTAGTTAAGCTTTGTCGAATCTTACCAGATTTATTAGAAGCCTATCTGGGTAACAAATCTCAGTTGGTATCTATAATATGAAAACGGAACTTCTTCAAAATCAAAATCAAAAATCATTTATTCAGTTTAGGCCCTAATAAGGCTCTTATGAAGGTCTAAATTACCACCGGTTCGGAAAAAAAGCCACCTGAGAAGAACCGTCAAGTTCTCGTGGGAAACTCGCGACAACGGCCGACTCGGTCGAAACGTCGAGAGGTAAATACAGAAATTAATATCGCGTATAAAAGACCCGTTCTCGTGTCATTAATATGTGTTAAAATCGCGAATGCTTTAAAAATTTTTAAATAGAAAGACGGAATTAACTGTGCGGACGTCCACGTCGTAACAAAGTAACTAAGATTTGATTATGTCAAATAAAATAATCAAAGCAGCTATCGTAAAGCATTGTAAAAGGACAAAGAGGCCGTCAATTTAAATTTTAAAAGCGTCAGCTGTTTCTGCTCATCGGAATGTAAGACGATTTAAGAGAGAACTCTTTAAGCGTCTCAAATGTTCCCTCCTCTCTGTGACTTAATCCGCTAGCTACTTATGACGTAAGGATTTCCGGAATCGAGAGTAATAGTTTCAAATGTTTTCTTGGGGAATTGAAGTTATGTTGAAATTTATCGGTTTCGGATATATTTCTTGGATCTCCAACGCTACTTTATATTTCAGTTGAGGTAGCCACTTCAATTGAGTAACTATGTAATTCATAGATTTTTGTGGCCGAAAGTATAGTGATTAAAGATTGCATTTAAACTGTTAAGGTAGGAATTGTGAGGCGGGACCGAATAAAAAAAATCTAAGACTGTTATTACTAGTACTATTTTTGCTATTGTTACTACTCGGTTACGAATGATATTTTGTCATTTTACAGACGTACCCATAATTTCAGTAAACTATTGGAAATTACAATGTTAAGAAAAAAAAACAATATTTTATCTTAAATTACATTAAATAGCAGCATTTCAATTTCTTTTTAATATCTCACAAGATATCCACCTAAACTATATGTAGCTTGACATAAAATATGAATGACTTTTCTTTTCACGTTATATGGAAGGAATCGTTCGTTCGTGGGGAGGCTGGGTATAATTCCCGCTAAAATTGGCACCGAGGGAGTTTCTCCACGTATTTCTTTAAGATATATCCATCCAAACACATGAAGTATTCTTAAAATACGAAATTGTAACCTTTTTATGATGATATCGTTTATCATAATCAAAGTATCTTGTATGTAAGTCTAGTATAATTATTAATGTAATTTTTACCAAACTATACATTTTAAAACAGACAAAGTACAGAACAAAGCTGGTTTAAACGATTAAAGTGTTCAGTTTACAATTACCTGCTTTAATACGCTAAACTTTAATGCTGCCAGTGATAAATTTTAAAAGTGTGAAAAAGATTTGAAAGTCCCATAAGACCTGAACGCAAATCTTTTCTATACGAAGATATTTATGTTAAACAAAGTTTAAGAGCGCTTCATCATCTCGGAAAGTCTTGCGGGTGAAGTTACCAGTTCGTAGCCTTAAGTGATTCTAGAGCGGTGTACTTACCTACAGTACACACGTTCTTAACACACAGTCTGCTATATAATTTATATGTGAATTAATTATGTTTTTAAAAACCAAAATTAAGCTTGGGTCATATTTCCTTAAGGTATTGTATTTAATTTTAGTTAATAGCTCACGATATCTATATCAGGTAACTATCTCGATCGCTGTTATGTCTATATTCGATGTTTTTATTTAGGCTATCGGTTTTATACGTATAATGTGAAAACACGTGATTATATGACTAAAGCTATTTTCGAACGCTTTAATTGGTACTGAAACTCGTAATAAATTCTGCAAAATCAAGTTAGCAAAATTCAATGCTGTATTGGTAACATAGTACATTTTATAATTAATTATTTTCCATTGCGAGTAGATAAGGCTATATTTATAAACATTACTAATAATAATCCTTAGAAATGATCACGCCATCCAGTCCCAAACTGAGCAAAGCTTCTACTATAGGAGCGAGCAGCTGATATAATACTTATATACTTTTTTTCTAAATACATACTTAAACCTACATATTAAACACCCAGACGCAAGGCAAACATTTTGGTCACATAAATGTTTGCCCCGGCGGGAATCGAACCTATACTTATCACCAGACCAGAGGTCTCGTCATTTATACTAATATTATTAAGAGGACAGATTTTTATTTTTGTGTGTATGTTTGTATTGATCGATTTCAAAAGTTCTTTGACCGCTAGAAAGTTACATTATCACTGAGTAACATAGGCTATATAGTTTACCAGCTGCCCGCCCTGGCTGCGCACGGGTAGACAAAATATTTGATAAATGTCTACCCGTGGAAAGCCGGGGCGGGCCGCTAGTATATATACAAATAGCATCGTAGTGTGAAGAACATGCTGTTATTTTTCCGCATGATTATGCTAGCAAGGAACACTGACCTCCCGCACTGCGCATCCAGTACCAAGCCAGGCATTACACCTCCGTTAGTTCCACTACTAACGCGTACATTACACAAATTAATGCCCTCAACGCTCATTTGACCCGGTTCATAGCCGTCAATGGTAATTGAATTAGTGCAGGAAAATGCGACCGGGCGTTATACAAAGCGTTGCTATCCTCTGACCGGTCACACAATCGGATTACTTTCGCGGATTTGAACCTGTGACCTGGTTACCGTCGACGGCTAAGTTTGTGTGATCTATGTTCGTCTTGGTTTGCGGCTTAATATCAAAGATTTTGCGAAAATTCTTTGGATTTTAAGTCTTTTTATTACAGATTGAAATTCCCGAATCCCGAAAGGGATTTGTTAAAATAGCCTTGGGAACCTTTTTATCTCGTTTCGTATCCCTTAAGATTGCTGCCTTAGCCGCAATAAATATTAACCTGTTTAAATCGATTCTAGATTTTCGGTGGTATTTAAATATAAAAGTTATATTCTCAGCCTCATTACAGGAATTCCTTAAGGTAAAAATAAGTTATATTATAATATGAGTGCATATGACGTCGGATGAAAAAGGATACGTAATTGCTAGCTTTATCCGAAATCTACCGAGTTCGACCCGTACCTTTGAAGGGCTATTTTTGCTATCGCGAATAATTTATGAAACCCTGACCGACAAAATGGTTTCATATTAACACTGAAGTTAGGTAGAATCTTGTTACGTAAAATTCTACTTTTACTTTTGAATATACTTTAGGCATAAAAACCTACTAGACATAATAATTACATTTTTAGAAATTTTGTTTGGACAGGTACTTTTTATATACTATTTCTTAAAAATACAGAATACGAAATTATGGTGTATACTCATATATCTACACTAATATTATAAAGAGGAAAGATTTGTTTTTTGTATGAAACGAATAAACTCCAAAAGTACTGGACCGATTTTAATAATTCTTTTTTCATTAGAAAGCTACATCATCACTGAGTAACATAGGCTATATATTATTCTAGCTGCCCGCCCTGGCTTCGCTCGGGTAGACAAAATATTTGATAAATGTCTATAGGCTCCGAAACTACTGAACCGATTTCAAAAAATCTTTCACCGTTAGAAAGCTACACTATCACTGAGTAACATAGGCTAGCTGCCCGCCCCGGCTTTGCACGGGTAGACAAAATATTTGATATCATTGTCTACCCGTGCGAAGCCAGGGCGGGCCGCTATACGTCATAAAACGACTACGACAATTCTTTGATGTGCGAAAAAAAAAGCCAAATATTGAAAGAGGATTTCCTCATTCGCAACCATTACATCAGTAAATAATAAAGCAACCGAAATAACGTTAGATCATAAAAAAATACTCCCCAGGGACTTTAATAGACTTCGGATCGTAAAATGTAAAATTCTTTTTCGTCGTACATTTCTCAGGTCAGTCTTGTAGTAACGCATAGTAATCTAATACGGGTATGGGCTACGGCGTAGGTTGCGACGTAGCAAATACGTAACTGCGTAGTGAAAGGCGTAGCGCTATGCTTGATCGAATTATATTTTCAGCTAGTTCCCGTATTATGTAATACGTATTATATATTAAAATATCTTGTTTTAATTTCCTATTATCATAAGAGCTTTCATTCATGAAATTTAGTATCATCATTGTACTCAAGAGTTCATGATGGTTTCAGTCAGACGTACATTTCTTAACGTCAGATACTCTATAATTTATGTTCTATGCAACTATATGTTGAATTGCATAACAACGCGGTCCATTTAAAACCGCAGCTTTACTACGTCCGAAAGCAAGTCGTAACCGTCGGACCATTCGGCGGAAGTGTCCGGTGTACGACCGGACATGTCAGTTGACACATGGCTTGATGCTGCGCCGTAAACGCTTCGCAGTAGTTCCCATACTTCCCTTAACTTGGTAGGTCGTAAAAGTGACAAAGTTTGCACATTTACATGGGATTGCACGACATAGTATTTTTACGTCTTGGGATGCTATTACGGTAATGAAGTTGGACGTATTGCGTTGTTTGGGATATTGGCTGGGCTCTTATTGATTATTCGGTCAGTCGGTCATTCTATAATCAAACTTTAACGCGCAAGGTATGTATATATACTTCTTAATATGAAGGTTGAAAGAGTGAAATTGTTGTAGGATTTTAATTGAGTGTGTATTGGGATGCGGGTCAATGCCAGAAAAAGTGCTTTTATAGGGCTCCCTACCCGAAGGCTAGTCAACGGAACCCTATAACTAAGTCTTCGCTATCCATCTGTCAGTAGGCTGTCTCTAATAATCCGTAATAGGTAGACAGTTAAAATTATCATTCAATGCGTATTGCCGTGTCTAGGGATCGAACGGCAAGTTAAGTTTGTTTTTAAAACCGAAAATATTATGGTGCCTTACCGTACTTTAAATCTTTAATCACATTTTGACACGTATAATATTGTACAGTACACATTACATTTGCCAAGATAACGATTACAGTACCCAAACTGATAGTGTAGTTTCACTTGGGCTATACAAATTAAATTAATGATGAAAAGTATTAAGGAATATGGCTTTTGGTTGCAGCATTGGCTTTGAGCCAAACGAGTGCTGCTGTTCGGTGAACGATTATTCCCATTTTGACTTATTATCCCGCTCGTTTAAACCGTTTTTATATTTATATTCACTCTGTATAAATCCTAAAGTTGAGGAGCAAGCGTCTGTCATGGTATGGGCATGTTATGCGGAGGAATGAGGATAACGTGGTAAGAAAGGTTTTATGTATGAACGTAGATGGGTACAGGGGTCGAGGTAGACCTAAGAAAAGATGGATGGATTGTGTGAAAGATGACATGGCCAGAAAGGAAGTGAATACAGAGATGACGGCTGATAGAGAAGGATGGAAGAGAAATACATATTGCGCCGACCCCAAATAATATGGGATAAGGGCAGGAGAATGATGACTCTGTATAAATCCTTTAGGTAATTTTGAAGAAACCTTTACCATTTTAATGATCCATTATTTAATACCTTTATGCAGTTTATTTTTTTTTAATTAGTAAGGTATTGATTGATTATTTTAAGATTGGTTTATCGACACAGCCGTGAACAGTCGACAAAGGGACCAACACTGTGTATTTGCATATTAAAAATGTTATTTACCATTTTCGTCATCTAAACACTTATTAATAATATAATAATAATAATATAATGTTTGAACATTATCACACAGCGCCATCTGGCCCCAAACTAAGCAATGCTTGTACTATGGGAACCAGCAGCTGATATAATACTTATATACTTTTTGTTTGTAAATACATACTTATAATACATACCAAACACCCAGACGCAAGACAAACATATTTGTCACATAAATGTTTGCCCCGGCGGGAATCGAACCCGCGACCCCTAGTGCAGCAGTCAGGTATACTAACCACTAGACCAGCGGTCTCGTCAATGATATTAGAACGGGTCTTAAACGCAATATTAAATTGTTTATTTACCTCGACTTTTTCTATAGCATCCTGTCAATCAATATAATCTAGGATCTTACATTTTTTATTGGTTTTATTTAAAAATACAAAATATAACTAGATGAATTAGAACTAAGATGAGCGTTGAGCCTTTTTATAGGAAAATCTGAATAAATGTTTACATGGTAATTTAATTAATTGAGGCTTCTTTATGAGGCGAGATACAGTGTATCACCATAATTTTAAATCGCTGCATATCTTTTATTTTAATAATCAAGACGAGCACATCTTAAGCTATCTATAACATCCACGAATGCCTGCAATATTGGCATAAGCCAGCACACTATCGTAGCGTACGTGATATTTACATTAAAATACATATTATCTGCTTCGATATACAAACAAGAACAAACTTCCCATTTGCAAATAACAACATTTACAAAGTAGTTCGAATATCGATCTCAAGTTGAACACGAGTTGAAAGTAGGGCGTGACGACAAGCTAAGTTTAAACGCCTGCAGATATAGCGTTACAGAAGTTACGTTGCTTATTATCTATTCCAAAGTTGGCGACCCAATCAAGGTTTAACACTATGGAGCAATGTTGTTGGTTGTGCGCGAACTGTTACTGGTTACAAGCACGGCTTAGCTGGCACATGTAAATTAGTTTGGCAGCTACAAGCGGTGCTCGGGTTGTTTACAATTCATTTTTACATTGAGCAGTTTATCTTTACGGTGAAGGAAAACATCGTGAGGAAACTGGCATACGTTTGAGAAGAAATTCAAGGAAGTGTGTAGTGCATAAGAGACGGGCTCCCCATCTGTTACGGTGGCTCCAAATAATCTTCGGTGGAAAGTGGGTGTTGTAACACCCCTGCCTACCCCTTCGGGGATCCTTGTGGGAAAACGTGAAGATATGATGATGATGATGAAATGTGAAGCAGATAACTGTCATTACTGTTGTAATATATACCTTTACAATTCCGCTAACATTTTGAAAACGTATTTATAAATTAACTAGCTTTAAACCCGCGACTATACCCGCGTTGCAATAGAATATATAGCCTATGTTACTCAGTGATAATATGGTGGCATGGCATTCTGCTGGTGAAAGATTTTTAAGATTAGTAAACTAAAATTTAAATCTCTTCTCTTTATAATAATATTAGTATGTATAGATTTATAAAAAGATTACCTTTTAGCTTTCCCGACGGGGTTCCCGTAGAAGCGGACATAGATGAGACATTAGCCAACAACTACTTGACTACGAAGATTTTGTATGAGGGAATGAAAAAGCGTTTAATATGGAAATGTGGGCAAACTGATTAAGTTCGCAACGAGTAGGTATGCAGGGCACGTCGTAGACAGATTTAAATTTTTAACCTACCTGGGAATCCTTTCATTCTAAAACATCATAATATGTCAGGTTATCGTTATCACTAGGTAGGCAGAGCCTACCAGTCTCACTGCTCTCAAAAACAATATATCGGGGACAAGTCGCACTTCAGTTTTGTAATCACGTTTCGTTCTAATTAGGAGGGGCTTCCTGCCAAACGAGAAGGCAGTATCATCGGCGACTTAACCGTTTCCTCTCACGAATCTTAATGACGTCATATTAAACTGACGCCGAAATGTCTTGGAGCTTTGTTTTGGAACAAAAGACAATCTTGGAAAATTGGAGTTTGCATCAAAATAGCTTTTTGGATTGTTTTCATGCGCTTTCTAGAATGGAGAACACTTTTAAGAGAAAATCGTTTCGTTATCGTGCATACTTTGCTCTTTCAAGAATTTTAGTTGTATATAAAACGTATTGTCATTAAACAAATTGTAATTTTATATTTCGTATAAGACAAAATATATTTCATCGTTCCCATGTTCAACACGTATCACAAATACAGTCTATATGAATCCTCCTAAAGAAATTTCATTTATAAGATATCTCATTTCTATCTACACCTTTTGACAGCGTTATTCAGAATTCTGCTCGTAAATCATCACCCTGTCATATAAAAACGATTCTTGAACTTAACGGAGCGTTGTACGTAACGTCTCTGCTCTTGTGGTAAACAAAGGCGATAAAAAGTGCCCTTTTTAGTAAGTGGATATCTAGATTAAATCGCAAATAGTTTAATAGATGACTTACATACATTTAATGTAGTTTTTCCATAAAAACTTTTATTTAACTGTAATCATCTAAAGCACAGTTTCTGTATCTTATTATTGCCCAATTAAAAGTAAATAACCAAATTGTGTGTACGCCTTTTTTGTTCTTATCTTTTTTGGTTCTCTTTTCAGATGTGAAAGAAAAAAAACAGAATTAATATGGCCATTTACAATATGCATGAGTACTTACTTAGGCTAGCCATAATTAAAAAAAAATACGTTTTTAAAAACGATTTGGTCCTAAAATTACATTATTTTACAATTATGTACCGGGTTAGGGTGAAGTTTGACCTAAAAAAGATTACCAGAAATATAACAAAGCGAAACTCAGCTTAGTTAGCAGACGTCTCAAGTTGAGTTATTCCAACAATGGAACGAATTATACATCAAAGCATAAAAGTATCCACGGGAATGTTCGGAATGCTTTTCCCACGAGCTCTGACGCTCGTGTCATTATGTAAATCAAAAGGTACGCGCCAGAAAACAAAATAGTTGAAATTCTTTCAGTGGTATTCATGCGTGGGATATCTTGTATATGTGTATTACGTAACTAGGGCTGCGTTGTAACGTTATAATGAGCGCTTATATTATACAGGCCTATCAAAACATTTTTTTTTTGTTACACGATAATTTTGTAAAACACTTTTATTTGATCTGACTCAAATGATATAGCGATGAAAACGAAGTCAGTTATTGCAAATCAAAAAAATATTAACTTAAATATTTACAATTGCATTCGAGTTTGAATTTTAAACACGGAACATTTGCTATTTTAATTTGCATTCATTATAAGGTGTAACTACCAGCAGCTCGTGAACACTAAACGTGCCAAAGTTCGCGCTAAGCACAAATTAGTCTATGGGGAGCGATACCCAGGCACAATTACCAAAATTCCACACGTGTGCAAATTAGCTAGTAGCGACTCTTGTATTCGCAATTTCTGCATTCACGTCAACATTCAGCACACGAAACATAATTCAATGTGAGTTTAAGCTATATATGTCCAGTTAATTTTACGTTTTTATTTCTTAGTGTAAAACTAAAGTTCTAGCAATATTTGTATATTTTTCTTTAGCTTCCCCCTCAACAAACCACTTTAAATATATTTAATGGCTATGATTTCCTTTTTAATTAAGCGGTCGATATTAAACATGATTATTTTGCAGATACGTGTAGGTATTCGCAAAACAATCTTAGAAATTATATTCCTTTTTTTTATATAAATTCTTCATAGAGCCTAATTCACATTTAATTTCACCATCTCGAGATAACATTGCGTGCCCGAGTCGGCCAGATTGCGATTGCGGTTATTTATCTTATTACGAGCGACACAACGACCGTTATCCTTTGTTTATCGCCTCGGGGGCTGGCATTGTGGTCGACGTCATTAAAACTTAATAATGCTGGATTCAATCCTCCTTAGGCTGCTCTTTACGCCTGCCATCCGTATGTTGATTGTGAAAAAGGGGGAAATCCTTTGTATACTTATTTGCTCTTTTGTGGCTTTTGAAGTGGACATTGAGAACAATTGGGTAGTGGACTTGAAACTGTATGTGATATTTGAGAGACGAGAACTTTCAGGTTTTGAGCTTCTCATAAGCCTTAACAATCTGAAACTGATCTCATTCAGTAAGATTTCAAAGGTAAGGTTGCAAAGGTTAGAGGGTAGCTGATCCTAATGAAGGGTCCATTTCGAAAATATCAGCTATATCTTGTATGTGTTTGTTACCTTTGAATTACAAAACCAATATACAGATTTTGATCAAAAGGGATAGGCAAATAGTTGTATTACGCCTGTATACGGCACCCAAAACATCTTAATATGGGAATCTTATAACCCTAGTACCTACAAGGAATTGGTAAATATTTAAAAATAAATTAATGTCAAAGGTAGAAAAACAAAATAAAGATTCCATTCAGAAACACACTGTCGAGAAAAGATTTTAATTTTATGTCTGCACTAACTTATGGCCTAGTTCAGGAATTATACTGAGACAATTAATAGTACGCGCGAGGTGTTGAGATTGAAGGTTGTTATCAAGAACATAAATTGTATGAAATCACGAACGAGGCTCGCAGTTCAGCTCAGTATTTCATTTAAAGTTGAACCCACCTCGGCAAATTAGTGAACCAAGCCGGGCTAAATTAATGAACCACGTGATCTTATTAGCCACCTCACTCAAGCCATTAGGCTTCTCCCGCATCAGGGTATTGTACCTTAGCTTTACAAATTTAATAACACCTACCTTTTGACGTAAATGAAGGAATGGTGGGGAGAGATAAAAAGGTTTTATTGTTCACTTAGGACAACAGACTTCTAAGAAATAAATATACACACTACACGTCAAGCTTCGCGTCTAAGTGAAGGCTAGACTTAACTAAACTGCTCTACAGTTGAACACTAAGATCTTAAGTAAACAAGACTGGCTTTATATAGTTAGATAATTATTTAGTACTTGAATGTGTATAAAATATACATACATAAATATATATATAACATGTCTTACGAATGAAGATAATCCTATTATTGAACGCGAATGTTGAATGGTTGTTTGTTATTGATTTGAAATTGGAACAACAGAATTTAATGTTATTCAGTAAGTACAACAAAGTAAATGTAATATAGGATATTTTTCTTCCAAAAATCAACCCCCAACATGGTGATGGCAGAAAACGAGAAATGCGATGTAAAAGACCGCTTGCAGGAAATATTGTTTTGATCAATATGGGTCATTTAATTTCATATTTGTTATCTAAATATATAAAACTCAAAGGTGACTGACTGACTGACTGACTGACATAGTGATCTATCAACGCAACGCAAACCACTAGATGGATCGCGCTGAAATTTGGCATGCAGGTAGATGTTATGACGTAGGCATCCGCTAAGAAAGGATTTTTGGAAATTCTACCCCTAAGGGGGTAAAATAGGGGATGAAAGTTGTGTATTGAAATCCGTCATTTTTTAAGATAAACGCATGAAAATTGGTATTTGGCCTTTCAGTTAAAAATAAATAAATACGTATTTCAGAATTCGTAGAAATTCCACCCCTAAGGCATAAAATAGGGGATGAAAGTTTATATGAAAATCCATATTTTTTTAAGTTAAATCTATAAAACTAGGTAGCAGTGGGCAAAAGCTATCATTTTAAATTTTAGATATAGGTACATGTTGACTTATTAACCACGCGTGCGAAGCCGCGGGAAAAAATTATTATATATACGCTAATTTAAATATAAAAAGTTAACCAGAATAAAATCTTTAAGCATTTAATCCTGCACGTTAAACGAATATCTAACGTCATCAATATAAACTTCAATTACATTAATTTTAATCTCACCTGGAATATCCGAATCCTGTGAACCACGTCCTAAATAGGATTGAAAAGCTGCTTATTGCTTGTGCAGTTACATTTTGCTGGCATTCATTTCTTTCATAGAAACTGTTCAAGTGCGAAATAGGTAAGGAAACGAAACTAATATCTTCCCTGACCGATCCCAGACGACGGTCTACCTCCAATTGTGGTGAGTAATGGCTGGCTATACCCAGTTTTATTGAAATGCCCGATGCCTAATGTAATTCCTACAATTTATCTACCGGATCTCTTCGCTTTGCCGGAGAATCTTTGTGACGTCAAAGCAGATGGGACTATGAATGGGAAAAATGGATTCTTGAGATAGTATTTGCTTTCGTCTCGGTTAATGAAACGGAAGCTGGACTTGGACGGTTTTTCAAGTTGAATATAAAAACATACTGTAAGGTTATTTTTATCACGTATATATAATTTTAAGTACATAGTCCAATAATTATTAACAATTTACCGAAATAAACAAAAGGGAATTCTAACTTGAATTAAAATAATAATAAACACATACGAGTATTATGATTGATTGCCGTACGTGCAATATATTAGATTTATAGATATAAAAAACGGAATAAAAATTTAATGAAAACAAAAACCTTAATAATAACCTGAAAACTCTATACCCCATTCTCTTATTTCATTAAAAAATTTTTACATGGCATATATGCGAGTAAGCAAAGGTCCTTTCACACTTTCACAGAATACAATAAAGTAATTTTGAACCCTTTTAAAGTTGAATACTCAGGAGCGTCACAAATAAGGGTAACTTACACTGTGTGAGACAAGAGTCAGTGTTGGGAACAAGAAATATAATTGAATTTGGGAGCGTCGACGCAGAACTCCCAATTCGATTCTATATTATTGTCCATTTCTACAAAATAAATTTAGGGCTTTTATGTGGTACATTTTTGTGAGATATATTAATGAGTAGTTTAATACCTTATTCTATTTTATACATAACCATTTGATGATCGTCATTGTTCCCTGAATCCTACAAACCTGGGACTCTTTAAGACTACAGTGAATAGGCTAACGGGCAAGCGAGCTCCACCTTTGGCCAAATCTTCACTTACCATCAGATGAGATCGTGGTCAATCTCAGACCCGTAATTAATAAAAAATAATATTATTAGTCTGACAAAAGATTAACAAGCTTCCCTTAGCATTATGTTAGTTTATTTGCTACCTTAAGCAGTCATTAATAAATAATTATGGCGCAAAGATTTCTTACGAGCTAGCGCATTGTAATATACATAGTTATCTTCATCCGGTTTAAATTAAAAAGAATATAAAATGCCTCACGTACTTTCTCGCTACTTAGCCTTTGGGTCTGAAGCCGAAAGTCATAAATCATTAGCGACGACGAAGTTTAAATCAAAGAGGGAGAATAAATTTCCATTAAGCGATCATGAGAGTTTCCGGTCGAAATAGCCGGGCACGACGGGCCAGTGAGCCGGACAAGAACACAATGGCCATGAGTTTTGAGCTAGAAGTGAGACCTTTTTGCTAGTTATAGTAAAGGATGTAATTTTAACATAGAGTAACTCTGGGATTTAACAAAAAATATAATGTTTATGTTAAGTTCTCTAGTGAGGATAAGGGTCGGATACAAGTAGGCTTAGTAGGCAGAGCCTTGCCTTGTATTGCCTCATCTCAATTATGTTATGAACTTCAGTCGAAAGGTCCTACTGAGAGCTTACCGAAAAATACCAATAAATACATTTATATTTTTGTTTTTGATTTGATTTGATTTGATTTGATAGCCTACATCCTTCTGCAGTGTATAATACATCTCTTTGCCAAATTTTATTATAATCCGTTCAGCCGTTTAGTCCGAAAAAGGTAGCAAACAAACAGAGTTATTTTATTGAAGTATGGATATACCGATGCCAACTTTTATACCTTCTTGAGAATTGCTGCTATTACCAATAAGGAAAACACGAGATGAAAGGCACTGGCATTAAACAAACATTTTGTGTCATAAAACGATTAAAAAAACTGAAACATTAAACCAAAATATTGTTTCAAATGAGCAGTTTTATCAAGGAAGCTAGAATGAAGACTGGAAGCGTCCCTAACATAAATATAGCGGCTCAATGGCTAAACGACATCTTAAAACTCGATGAAACATTCAGGTAATATGTCCTAACTATCGCAAGCTTGTTCGCGACTTCCATTATTGGGTTTCTCATAAGGTTTCTCAGAAACCTATAATCTAGACGTTAGCTGAGACGCTCACTGAAGGATTAATTCCTCCTCCATTTTTAGCGCCACGTTATATGATTTTGTCCCTACGTATTTATATTAAGAAACCTTTTTGTTAAAAAACCGACCAAGCGCACCGAGGTTTCCGTACACACTTGTAGGTAAAGTTAAAATTAGACGAACTTCAAATGAGGTTATTATTCATCGGTGACTCTCGCGCTCACAGCGCGATTCAGGATTTTTTTTTATACAAATTCGCATTTAAAAAAAAAATACTACATATTTACGGTTTTCAGATTTTTTACTTGTGCTGTACGACACTGCTTCATGCCAAATTTCATGTTTCTAGGTCAATGGGAAGTACCCTATAGGTTTTGATTCCCTTGTGAAATCGCAAAATATGCGAAATTTCAATTTGATAACTCCACGCGTTCAGACATCAATTTTTATCTTAGTTATACCTGCTTGAAGCTTAATGTAAATTTTTAATGAGACTGCGCCTATGATATCTTCAATTCAAACATCACTTTGACAATGATCACTTTGACATCTAAGATATAGTCAGATAATACACTGCATGTTTTTAAGCAAGCTCTAAGTTTGCAAATAGGTATAGGCACTACGTATTATTTGATAGTAAGTATAGTGCTAGCAGTATGCTAGCACTCAGTCGCTTCGAGTGCAACACCATTGGGGGTATCACTCGCGCGTGACCGACCTGTTTGGTTCTATACTTTGTTTTTATTTACGTCGTTTGATTGTCAAAACCTTTTCTCTACTCTGTTGGTCGCGATTTAATTCATTGTGGCTTGAAAGGCAGTCTCAAATTTCCCGAGGGAGACGTATTTATCAAACCGTTATCATTACGCCCTGCCTTTGTAACAAAACGTCACTTTCTAGCTTTAATTGAGGAATTTCAAATGATTCCGTTTCGTTGCTAGTTGCTTTACTTTGGCGATTATTTTTGTTTGGATATAAATTGTTTGAATTTGAAATAGATTAATATAAAATGTGGCCCAGAAACCTTTTAGCATATAACAGTATATATATATTATATTATATTATTTATCTTTTCTGAGGAAATGTGATGCCGTCAACCAACTTAATTCGCGACAGGATAAATTGAAACCAAATCACAACCACAACTCTAAATTCGGTACACAATTCATGGTCTCTTATGTAAAGACTCATAAAGATAAAGTATTCAATTTTATAACCGAAATGCCAAATATATTGAAAGTACTTACGTGTACAATGTCTTGGTTCATCCGAAGAGTCTCCGCAGTCGTTCGTGCCGTCACAAAAGCGATTTATGGGTATACATTTTTTATTAACACACTGATATTCAGATATCCTACATCTAGAGTCGTTTCCATGCAACACTGGCAGTGTCTCCGGTTCTGGGATATTTGCTGGAGCATCTCCTAGAAGTTTTGGATTCTCAGTTACCACATCGCCATCGGTTAGTTTCACGATTGTTAGCAGGACTCCTATTGCAGTTATGTGACTGAAACCTGTAACAAAAAAGATTTAGTTTGATTACTACAGACTAGAGATTTAATCTACCTGTAATTTATTGTTATCGATCAATTCATTATTAGTGCCCATCCTGCGATTAATCTTTGTCATGGGTGATGGGAAAATCATTATTTTCTCTTTTGTTCCTCTATCGCCGTCATGATCTCTGTATTCACTACCTTTCTAGCCATGTCGTCTTTTATGTTATCAATCTACTTTTTATAGTATATTTCTCTCTCTCTCTCTAGTCTATCAACCTTTAACATTCATTCACAAAACATATTCTATAGTTCTTTTATGTTGGCAAACAAGCACACGAGCCACCCGAAGATAAGCGGTTTCCGTAGTCTTTGGACGCTTGCAACACCAGCGATATGATTCGCGCGTTGCCGACCCTATAATGTTTGTCCACACAATAACAAATGTTTTTTTAATAACGTATACCAGTGTATATTAGGCGAGGCAACCACAAATATCTGGCTCCGTTACACTAGTTGATTAGAAACAGGGGTAAACAGAGCGCCTCGATTGTGTTTACCTTTCATTTCCTCTGTTTGTAGATTCTTCGTTTTTATTCCTTAGGTGTAGTTTGGGGGACGTTTAAAAATGTGATATCGATTGAATATATTCTGCCATATAAATTCTGACGCAGATAAATCATGCTTTAAATATTATGTAATCCAGTCATTTTATCTAGTAATTTTAACTTGCTTCAGTAAAAATATAATATAAGCCGCGCTCGTTCAAACTACCCAGACAAGCGCTGCGCGGTCATCAATCTTACTCGGACTTGTTTCGCGCCGCACTTTCATGTTTTTCATCACTCTGTATTTAACAGACTTAAATGTTGACATACCTAATCCCTATTTATGGAATTTTAAAGCCTTGTGTTGTTGGGTCTGTCTTTCTTTCAGCCATAGAGCAACATGTTAAATTAGATAAAATAGGTATCTGATACATAAAAAAAAACAAACACTAAAAGTACCCTAAATGTTACATGGGCAACATAAACTATCCAAATCCAACTGCGGTTTCTGATGACGCAAACTTGGAAACCCACCCAGCTTTTGACGTGATTCGGCTCAAACCGCCATGAATAGCTCGAAAGGAATAATTAATCACTCTTGATTGTTTTTCCGTTGTCATATGACCCAGTAAAAAGTTTTGTTTATGTTACGGTCTTTGGAACACATTACACCTTTAAATATATCCATTAATATTCAATATCAGAGTACTCGAGTGTATCATATAGACACGTTAGTAAGGTTTTTGTATGCCGTGATTTCCTTTGAGACTAGACTAAACAATATAGTTTCGCTTTGTCTGTATGGCTACATAGATGTTTTGTAAGCTTGATCTCTATGGTTACTTCACAATAATGAAGCGTTTGAATTGATGCATCGTCTATCTAAACGTGAAGACTAAAAACAATGGGACTTGTTACAAATGGCAGTGCTAACAAATGTCCCCTGTTTTTATGAACTTAAGAGTAGATTTTTATCATTCCAGACGCCCGTATTTAAAACCACTTAAGACGCTCATAGACAAATTCACACTCATCACTTAGTCCATAAATTCCGTTAAAAATCGTGCATTTTAACTAGAGCATACATAGACTTATATGAAAACGTAGTAGAATTTTAATATAAAACTTTGGCCTCCGATCCAAAGGCATCCCAATATCCGGAACAGTAGAAACTTTTACATAAAACGTCTGTCATTATGTAGACTCCCCAAGAGAATACAACCGCTATGTAGAATCCCACATAGGAGCGACGTACTCAATCATTTTAACTATACATTGGACCCTTCCTTTCAAGCATACGTGTGGCAATAACACCCTGCTCTATAGATCCTATTTATGTATTTAAATACCCACCCTCGTCAAGAGCTGTCCCGATAAGTCATTTTGTGATTATCAGCTACCCTTGAGGGAAACTATGCGCGATGTATGCTTATGCTGTCGCGAAGAGATCGCATCTTGTGATAAGGCCGCCAAATTGTAACGATTTATAATGTACTAGCTAGCTAGATAGTGCCCGCGGATTCGTAAGAGTGAAATCAGAATTAGTCCACAATTACAAGGGTTTTATAATTTTAACGTCTAACGGTCTGAGTAACATTCCAATTAAATTATTCTATTAAGATTAATTTAAAAATTGCACAAACGGTTATTATACAAATCTTAATCAACCAAAATAATATTGTTAATTAAAGTCCCTAGTATGTGTTATCGCAAACGACTTTTGTTTGACACAGTAGGTACGAGTACTTGATAAATATAAAGCTTTTACTGTACGAAGAAAATAACAAATCAGGAGTTCGCAATCTAACAATAAATACCACTTTACCTAAAAGTAATTATAGTCCTCCATTAAATGGCTGTATAAATGTGCTAAGAAATAACTCGGCCATTAAATATTGCAGGCTATGCGTTATTACCTGCCTCGTATAGCAAAAACCTTGAATTTATTAAGAATACACGCAAACACTTCTCTGAAGCATTAAAAGCCGTAAAACTTACAAAAAAAAAATATATATTTTAGTAATAAAATTAAGCTTTCTTCCGTATTGGTATGAAATGCCAAGATGTATATAATGTTTTCAATATGCGTTTTCCAACATCCTTTTAATAAATCCCATTGGAAATCATTCAAAAACTGTTTTTTAGGAAAAGAAGCTTTCTACTAAATTGTGCAAATAATGAAATATATTTAAAGGCGTATTAAATACGCCAGATTTCAATTAAATGTGTCTATGATTCATTAGTACGTGCTACGAACTCTTTCATTTTAATATATTCCGCACAAAACTAAGGGCTCTGGTCTAATCTCTAAGTCGTAACCCGCCTTTGAACCACTAAACGTGGACAGAACCTTACAAGGCCTTTAACTTTATTAGTACCTAAGCCTTTAAGCACTAATGTATTGACGTTAAGTATAAAGGGATAAGCTGGGGTAGCTAAAAGCCATTAAAAAGTTACGTCGCGTATACATTTATAATATCCATCACTGAACATAAAATATCCCTTAATCTGTTTTGTGTCAATAAAAAAAAAGAAAGGCATTATTATAAATATCCCTCTTTACCCCTTTATTGACCAGTACAAATGCGATATAAGTGTAAAATAAAGACACTAAGCCACCCTTGCATCCGATTTATCATATTATGAAATATCCTATAAAATAAACATGAACATTCCTATGATCTTTTCATTTTCCTCTTTTTAGACATACATCTGACTGGTTGTTATGATGCTGAATTTTCACATTCGAACAGATAATTTCCTAGCTCGAGCGAATATCAGCATGTCTGTCAGTCAGTCTCTATTTCGTACAGTTCTACTTTATTTAAACACAATATATTTTTTTAGCTATAATGTAAAGTTGCCGACGTTGTCATTGAAATTTCTCTCACTTTATTTCCAAAATAAAAATGGTGTATGTATGTAATGTAAAATGTAATGTATGTAATACTAAAATGTTTATTTTACCCGAACATATGTAAAGAGCTTTATTAAGCACACTTCACACTAGCGTATCAAGAACCATTACGCAAAATTGATGTTAAATCTAAAGCTTTCGCGTCTGAAATAATTGAAACTTTTGAAGTACCTACTCCACTAATAGAAGCGTAGTATTTAATGAAAAAGTATATTTTTTTTCCACTGCATTAAAATCTTATCTTCAAAAAGTGAAAACCAAAATAAAATAGTGAGTAAGCCAAAGCTCAGTGTCAGTGTATCTGAAAAACACAAGAAACCGCCTGTTAGCACCACGCCAACCAATGTTGAAATTGTAACAAATAAATTATTGATTTGCCCTCACAAATGGTACCGTTCTCACTGTCTCACTGTCAGTGATTTCATAAAACCCTTCTGAAATATACTTGGAAAGTTAAGTTATGGGCATCAGACAGACGGTTTCGTGTAGTTATTGAAACTTGTCACGGCGAGGTGTCACGGGCGCAGAAACTTACGGCGATGTCGTCGAGACATCTGTCTCTAGCTCTTTATTTCGACGACCTAGTTTTATGTTGTAGTATTTATTTTGTTATCCAAGAAATAATGACTTTATAATTATTATTGTGGAGCGAGGGAGGTGATCATGCTCAGCCGCCACAAAGGGCAGATCTTTCGGACAGGCGGGTGTTGTGCCTGGGGCTCCGACTGTTCTAGTCGGAAACTTGTATATACACCGAGTTGCATAAAAAACTTCGCTTGCCAAATAAGAGCAAATACTTGAGCTGATTCTGGTTTATGCCGGTGGACTATATCAATGAGTTTTTCTAAGCAAGGCCTTTTACATGAAGAGCTTTAGCAAACACGCCGTGGTGGCCTTGTGGTTTAAGAAACAGGCCTGTCATCTGATAGGCCCAGGTTCGAATCCCGGCCTGTACCAATGAGTTTTTCTAAGCTTAAGTGCAAGTAAAATCCTCTTGTATATTGTGAACCAGCGGCTCGGCAACTACCTCCGTCGTCAGATCCCCGAAGAGCAGGCAGGGTTTGTGAGGGGCAAGGGCACGAGAGAGCAACTACTCAATGTTCGGCAAGTCATAGAGAAGAGCAGAGAGTTTAATTGCCCGGTTATCTTGTGCTTCATTGACTACACTAAAGCTTTTGACTGCGTTCAATGGGAGAAATTGTGGATTGTGCTGCACGATATGGGGGTCCCGCAACATCTGCTCAATTTGATTCGGTATCTATATGATGATAACCGCTCTTTCGTCAGAGTTGATGCCGACTGTTCAGGTGTGTTCGAAGTTAAAAAGGGAGTGCGACAGGGTTGCATTCTCTCTCCGGCACTCTTCAACATATACGGAGAATACATTATGCGAAAGACCCTTGAAGATTGGGATAGCGGGTTCCTGGTGGGTGGTAAAAGGGTTTCGAACCTGAGATATGCCGATGACACTGTGCTCTTAGCCACCTCTATTGATGACATGAAGGAGCTGTTCCAGAGACTCGAAACTGAAAGTAATAGTATGGGTCTTGCAGTGAACAGGAGCAAGACCAAGATCATGGTGGTGGATCGTGCTGGTCACTTGGCTGACACGGTAGACATCGTTCCAGGAGTGGACACAGTAGATCATTACATTTACTTGGGCGCACAGGTTAACAATGACGGCAGTTGTATACCGGAGATAAAAAGACGTATTGGTATGACCAAGGATGCTATGACCCGCCTGAACAAAATATGGAAAAAGAGGGGAATCACTATTAACACCAAGATTCGGCTAGTATGTGCCTTGATATTCCCCATTTACCTGTATGGCGTGGAGTCGTGGACGATACGGGCTCGAGAGAGACAGAGGATTGATGCCTTGGAGATGTGGTGCTGGAGGCGTATGTTGAGGATACCTTGGACGGCCAAGCGAACAAATGTGACGATCCTCTCACAGCTGAAGATAAAAACCCGACTGTCCACGATATGCCACCAACGAATTCTTTCGTATTTTGGCCACATAATGCGAAGGGGTAATGAGAGCTTGGAGAAATTGATCGTAGTTGGGAACACGGATGGCAAGCGAGCCCGAGGCCGATCTCCTACCACCAGATGGACCGACCAAGTAAAAGACTCCAGGTCCCCGAGATTTAGCTCCGTTGTCAGGGCCGCGGTGGACAGAAGCCGATGGAAACAAATAGTTCACTCCAAGTGTGGACTACTCGTTGATGACCACGATCCTCAGTCATGAGGGAACGACAAGAGAGAGAGACAGTGATTAATCACACCATGAGCTTTTAAAAAGAGAGATAGCGCGATTTGGGTTTCCCGTGGGTTATCCCATTTAAATTGTAGCCGCCCGACTGGGGACTGTACCTCCGCCTTACAGAAGACCGCAGTGAAATAACACTACTTGATGTAGTGTTGTGTTTCTGCGGTAAGTAAGGTTGCCAGTACTGCACGAGGATACGCTGGGCTAGTAGTATTGCTGCTAGCACAGTGAGTCCTCATCAACAACATGGTTGGCACCCCGTAGTGATACCCCTGGTATTGTTAGCGGCTATAGGCTACAGTGACTGCTTACCATCAGGTGGGCCGTATGCTTATGTGCCACCTTAGTGGTATAAAAAAAAACCCGGCAGAAGTTTTTAAGTAACGTAGTTAGTAGTTACAGCACTGATGTAATAGGTCAGTGATATAAAAAATCACCATAGGTTTGTAAGTTATTAAGACTGAGCACTTGCCTCCGATTAGGATGTACATTTATTGTCCCACATCGTTGTCACTGCGGCGTATGCGTAGATGGTCTGGGCCACCATGGCCTTTCCTGCAGCAGAAGTGCTGGCCGCATGTCTCGACATTCCGCCTTAAACGATTTGATCCGCCGAGCTATAACTACAGCTGGAGTACCAGCAGTGTTGGAGCCGGTGGGTCTGAGTCGGAAGACGGTAAGAGGCCAGACGGAATGTCGTTAGTGCCTTGGAGTCGGGGGCGGCCCCTGGTATGGGACGCTACTTGCGTCGATACTCTGGCGCCGTCCCATCTCCCGGGCACTTCGACTGCGGCCGATGCCGCTGCTGTACAACAGGAGAGCCTCAAACGCCGCAAGTATGAGTGCCTCGGAAGGGGCTACATATTGGCTGTGTTTTCGGTGGAGACCCTGGGGCCATGGGGTCCAGAGGCTCATCTGCTGTACAAGGAGGTCTCGCGACGTTTGATTGAGGCCTCCGGTGACAAGAAGGCTGGAACATATTTTGCGCAGAGGATCACCATTGCCATACAGCGGGGCAATGTTGCCAGCTTTCTTGGCACCCTCCCGCGTGACAGCGATTTGGGACAAGTGTTTTATTTATTTTAATTGTTTATAGTAGGTTATTTTTTTTTTGTTAATTGTTTTACAACCTCACAATATTTTTTCAACAACACAACCCAGCTGCGTCCAGTATCCGCAATAATATACAATTATATGGGAATTCTGCTTCCATACAACCTTACCCTCTTCAGAAACTCCGTATAATAAGTATAATTTACACGATCTTCGACAACTATTGGCTCGTTCGTTATGATGATAAGGGCTATTATACTGTTGTAGAGAAAAGGGACATCATAACTTAGACCGTTATTGTGTAAGGAAACGTAAGCAAAATATCAACGAGCTTTTAGTCCTTAGTTAATGCTGAGTCTTCCTTATTTCTAAACTGCACATTATTAACACGCCAAGTCCTTCAAGGGATAGGCATAGATAGAGTATTGACAATTGACTTGCACACCTATTTTGTCTCTTTTATATTCACTAATCTCTTCATACCTACATGCCCGCTGTTTCTGAGTGCTCTTTACCTTTCCATCATGTTTAAACTGTATTAACATAAAACAGAACTTAACTCCATTATTGAGTTCTTTGATAATTTGATGTTGAGAGTTAGAACTTGGCCTTCCACAAATTATTTTTCCACTGACATACACATAAAAATGTAGTACGCGATAAAAATAATCTTTTACCTGGCATCGGTATTGTTTACATTATTAAAATGGAACACCTTTAAAAATGCGACAGCCGAAAAATAATCCCGACTGATTTAACCACCCACAATGGCCTGATCCCAGGCGTTAACATTTCGTTGTTAAAATAAAGATAGCTGTTTATTCCGAGTGTAGGTACCTGTAGCCAGTTCATAATATCTTTTGTTATATTTCAATGAGAAGGGCGATACCCAGTGGTATGATACAGCGAGGAGGGTTCATATAGCATGGTATTAAAACAACGCAAACTACGCCGGGCAACCAAATAGCATGAAATTTGAATAATCCTCCCGCAGCCACTCCGTGGCGGGTAGCATAACAAAACATATTACGTTCTACATAAATACAACTGTAACAGCTGTGCATGAAAAAACATATAACCTCTTTTATGCGTTTAATTATGAATTCAAATTAATAAAATATGATATTAACTTGTTTCGCTATTTTTATTTGAATTTTTATACCGAGGTGGCAAAAAAACATATAGTACCTACGTCTGATGTGGTGGTAAGCGGTTACCGTAGCCGAAGGTGACGGTGCTTGCTACATGTATTATATACAGTAAATCAAGCACGCTGCCAATTTTTCTTGAGCAAGAGACGGTATGTTGCTGCTTAGACCACACCACAATAACTTAAGCCATTTTTTTATACCACTCAAGTGGCACACAAGCTTACGGCCCACCTGATGGTAAGTAGTCACCGTAGCCTATAGCCGCTAGCAATACCAAGGATATCACTAACGAGATGCCAACCCTGTTGTTGATGAGGACTCACTGTGCTAGCAGCATTATCACTAGCGCAGCGTATCCTCGTGGAGCCCTGGCAACCTTGCTTACTGCAGAAACACAACACTAAACCTAATGGGTTGTTACCTAAGATTGCCTTCAGTTGATTTCAATCTTCGCAAGGATATTTCAGGAATACATACTTCTAGGAAATGTTTCGGATAAATTGCAATATCAATTCAAATAAGCAAGGCTTTTCTAATACGCTACTTTTCCTCATTCCATTCAATGCTCCTCGATCTGAACGTTTTGCTCAAATATTCACGTTTTTACATCGATATCGTCCTAAATCAGTTTCCTATTGCAGCTTTCAATTGCTCAGTATATTTGGAATCTCGTTTTTTTCTTCGTCGAAAAATTTAGAATGAATATATGCTTTTGATATCGTGATTTTTAAAGCAGGAAGAATCGGACCGACAAAACAGATTACTTTATACTATTTTTTCGGTCTTAGCAGGCAGATGAATCACCAAAACAAACATCTCCTTTTTCAAGTTTTCAATCAACATCAAGTTTGCCATTCAAATAATACCTTTAATGGAAAAGTGGGCAATTCATTTCCATGCTCTGCCGATATTAATAAAATATTCAATTAAACAATATTTGGAATGCTTATTGTCTATATAACGACTTTTTTGTATACCACTAAGGTGGCAAGCAAGCATACGTCCCGCTGATGGTAAGCGGTTACCGCAGCCTATGGTCGCTTGCAACACAAGGGGTTTTACTCGCGCGTTGCCGACTCTGCGTCGCCATCGCCACATAAATAGGGGGTAGTCATTCTCATTATATCTCTGAACAAAATGAATTAAGATAGTTGAAGTCGAAAATCGATTATGTAGCAACCCAAGCATCTAAACAGGATGTTCGCAGCGGAAATGGCGAGCCAATCACAAAGGTTAAATGGAAATTGCAATTAACCGATCTCCGAGCTAATAGGATTGATAGCGAATGGTCAATATTCAGTTTAATTAAGTCGCAGATTCATATATTTGATGAGTAAAGTGGTGCTAATGCATGTAATTTATTAGAAGACTAATTAATAAAATTAAAAACTGTACACTTTATATTATTATATGTATGTTCTGCACGATAATCTTCCTAGCTTTGAACCCTTTTTTTAACCCTTTGAAAATAGCTTTAACAGTCATCGAAGTAGAAATACAGAATATATGAACAGGCGAGCATAGCTGTCGACGCGGTGTCTCAGACACAATCTGAGGATAAAAGCCAAGATTTAGAGAAAAAGGTAGCAACAAAATAACGTAATATTTCAATCAACAACAATAGTAAAAACTCTCAAAGATGCCTTTTTACAAACATAGCACTAGAGGGCTGCGCGCATTACGTAATCCAATTTGTCAGTACGACCACTCCCTGAGGTATAATTTACGGAGCTTCTCCTAAACTGAAGGATCAACGTGTAAACGTTGGATCTTGCACAATAGAAGTAGGCATTTGGGAACATAGTTTGAAATCCAACGGCTTACACAGTGGGTTTCTCTGAGCGACTTCGTTATCGGTGGTAGGATTATTGTTTGATGTAATAGAATAGATTTGTATTATTATGTGATTATAACAATATTTTATGATTAAAAACTATAGGATCGGCAACGTTGGTGTTACAAGCGTCCATAGGCTACGGTAACCGCTTACCATCAGGCGGGCCGAATGCTTATTTGCTACCTTAATGGTATAAAAATATATATTTTATACCTCCTGACCGCTCCCAGCTAGGAGCGGTTTTTTTTAATATTTTTTTGCGAATGTGCTTTTGATAAAAAAGCAAAAGCTTGAGAAATTTAGGTACCCAAACGGCTCGAATAACCAGAATTATTTTCGTCTCAGTAATCTTGAGGACGGTTTATTTAGATTATCTCTCTTCAGCTGGCTCTCTATATTCATAGCCTTCCTTCGCACTTCACAGACACTTTTCGTGTGAATACCGACTTGGAAGTTTGAATTTGAGGACGATTTCCACAGTTTATCAAATCACAATAAGGGCACTTATTTTATCAAAGTAATTTTGTTTTTACCATTGTACGGATCGGAGATTGAAGCATCAATCTGAATCAATCAATCAATCATGATTTTAAAGATTTAACATCCTAACTAGGATATATATTTTTATGATATATAAAAATATCACAATCATACATCATCATCTATTTAAGAGCTAGGCTCTTGTCGGTGGAGCAATCGCCAAGCCGTTCTATCGTTAGCCATCTCTTTGACCTCTTGGTACGACATAACGTTAGCCTGCAATCATACAACATACCGAAAATAATAAGGATGGAGGTCAAGAATATGATGCAAACTAAGGAATAATATAAATAAAAATGTGGTATTATTCATCACAAATTACTATTAGTTGCAAATTCTAAAAGACAAAGATTTTTAAACGGCCCATAACTAAGCATGCAGCACCACAAAAATAATATGTACGATCCATCGGTCGATCACTGTACGAGAAAAGCTCTCCCAACATTGTTCTGATAAATGAAGACTGTGAATGACGTAAGACTCACTTTCATAAACGCTGCTCAGGTGCGTTTTTAAATTGAAATTATCTGCGCCTCACGCGATGTCATCATAACGGGGATACATTTTTGTCGGGTTGTATAGGTAACACTTGCATGCTGAATGAAAATATTTAGCTAATAAGTTGAAATATTAATAAATAACAGTTTTGTTCACACTTCGAACTTCAATCGAATTTACCTTAAATGAAGTGAAGTGTTACAGACACATTCAGAAGAAATTAAGTAGGCTTTTGTCTGTTACACTTCACTTTTGTAGTCATTTCATTTAAGGTAAATTCTATTGAAGTACGAAGTGTGAACAACACTGTTATTTATTAATATTTCTCAACTTATCAGCTAAATATTTTCATTCAGCACGAGTTTAGTAACTCGTTTAAGTCCAAATATTAAAACGATTGTTCACGCGCCATCTACCAGCCAGTGCGCTCGGCTAAAAGGACGTCGTCTCCAAGCCAAATATTTGGCACGGAAAACAATTGCCTCCAAATTTCAAATTTTTTTTCTGTTCAAAAATTCGAATATTTTTCACCAAGACGAATAGACGCTAATTTTTCACGCTATTGTAATATTTTGTATTATTATAGAATAAATAGTTATTATCAGTAAATTAAACTATTCATTTATACGGTGTACACGATAATATTTTCACATTTCGACGCATAACTACTGGAACAATCATCGCATATATACGGAAACAGATCTGGAATCATCACACTTCTTCACGTCCCCAACAACGATCACTGTTAATTTCACAAAAATCTGCAGTACCTAATGCAGAAATCAAGGGCCTAAATGTCACTGGTGTTTGACATCTCGCGTCAACAGTTAAGTTTTACGAATGTTACGCTGATATGCTGGAGAATTGCGTAGCGGTTTCAAGTGCTACAGGACTCTCTCAACAACTTTGTTACAACATTTAGGTCTCATTTATACACCCAACACATTATCTTTATATTTATAATACAAATCTTTCTCTCTATCTCTCTATTTGCATCACCCATAACTTCCCTGTCCGCCCCTCTGGCGTTCCGTCATTCAGCTTATCTGTCAAAACCGTCATGACGTTCCACAAACAACGAAGATAGGTTGAAAAAGCAAACACAAGAAATGTCTAGTTACTCTAACTGTGTTTACAAACGAAGCGTCTGCCTATATTACTGAAGAACCCTACATCAACTGTAGTGTAATTCCGGCCATGTGAAGGCAAGGCGAAAGTCATTAATATCTCTGGGCGTGTCATTTGTTTGGATTACTCTGATGTTATGGGACGAATTCTCTACATGCGAATACTTTCCTAAGGTTGAGGTAATCCATTGAGCGAATCCAAATCCCTTAAGCTATTAAGAGATTTTATCTGTGCGTTTGACATTCAAATTAGAGCTATGAAAACCATGCAGTTTAATGGTGAAACACAGCCCACCCTGTGAGTGACTTAGTGTGGTGATATGCGTAATATGTGTGTATGTATGTTATTGGATATTTATATTATTCTATGTATTTATAAGATAATAACATCAACATTCTCCTGCCCTTATCCCATTTTTTTTCGAGTCAGTCAGCGCAATATGTTTTTCTCGTCCATTCATCTTTATCAGCCGTTGTCACTTCCTTTCTGGTTATGTCATCTTTCACATAATCCATCCATGTTTTCTTAGGTCCACCTCTACTCCCGTGCCCATCCACATTCATACATAAAACGTCTCTAACTAGGTTATCTTCATTCCTCCGCATTAGAGATGTCAATAATGGTTTAATTGATTATGTAGGAATTAGAGATGACTATAATGTTAAAATTATGTGGAACTACAACTGGAAATACCGTACCTTGTTGTATTTTCTCTTTTGACATTGTTAGTTAAATATGAATAATGATGAGTAACTGATTACCTTTCCTAGGCCACTACTTACGTTTTGCATAATAAAAACCCTCCTGTGTAATAACAACAGGCTGCTTGATTTATGATTGGAAAATCATCAGAGAAAATGCAAACAACAAACAACACCGAACAGCTATTATTAACAAAAGTTTAAATACATTCGATTTCAATAAACCACGTTCAGGTGGTGAGCGCCAGCAACAAATATTAGCCCACGGAACCCTGAGGTTTAATCAAAGTAAACAACAAATAACGGATGAATTGACGCCTCCAATAATGAGAAAAATCTATATTTACCACGAACAATAAAGTGAGAAGAGTAGTTATTGACAGGTTAAAAGAAGGGCTATTTTGCTCTTCCTTTACGTAATGGCTTTTATTCATGAAGGATGCAATACTTATAAATGTACATATTAAAAAAAATTTAGAAGGACGATGTTGTGTAGTGGGAAGTCAGTAAGGTTGCCTATACTTATATTGGTTTATTGGTCTCGATTCTCTGGTTCATCTGAGTGTGTTGTTCATTGACACTGAATATATTTGTTTTGACAGTACTAAAACTTAATTTAACAGTACTAACCTAAGGTGTGTAGTTAAAACGAGTGTCTGACAAGCGATTTGGTACCATTATACTTAACATTTAAAGCGTAATTGAAAGAAACTACACAACACCTGACAAATATAATAAACAATTGTTATAACACCAATTTAGATCAAATATCCCTGAAGGCCGCCAGTTCCTTTCGAAAATAAATTGAGTTCATTAATTTTTATCCGGGTAAAAATGCCACTGCTTCTCGTCGTCTGAAGTTAATAGGCTGTAATGGTTTAGAGATCGGCAATTCCACTTAGCTTCTTGTGTTACTTATTTATCTAAAGAGATTAAACTTTCGAAGCATCAATAGCAGTTTTTTTTTAATCCGGCTGTTAATTTTATGTTGTTGATTGCTTCAACGGCACAAAATGGTAGGATGATTTGTATGATCAATTTGTGAATATGTTGTAGAATCTTCACTTTAGGATAACTAAAAAGTTAGATTTATAACCAAACAGAAAAGCAAACAGAGTACCTGCTAGAACTAGAATACTGGTCTCTTTTGATCAAAATAAGTACTCGTAATGTTTTAATGTAACATTCACAAAGACATTCTTCTTCCTAACTATGGCAATCATCAATCAATCCTCTTCAAGGAATTTGACATGTGCTTACGTATTCATCCATCGGACAATTTTGTCAAGCCATCATTCCTATCTACATGACAACAACTGTTCAAAATTAAGAACGGTAAGAGTTAGATTTGTAACAATTTATGTATTTGTTTGTAGAAGGTCAGACATTTTACCAAGATATTCTACATTTGAAGTAGTCTATATATCCAGTATAATAATATAAGCTCCTTAACGCTAGTCTGTATAGTGAAGAACAGTATTGAAATTCTTTTCGAACTTTTAGTCTACACTTTTTTAACTGCAGGTAATGCCAACTAAATCTCTTTGCATTTCTTTCTTTAAATCGTTCGTTACTGCATTGCAGACACAGCAGACTCTATTTGATTTAATCTCTGAATCTGGGACTCGACTTAAATCTATAAAATAACTATACATTTCAGGTTTTTTTACATTAATCAACAAAGTTGAACTGTTTGTCAAGAAAATATTATATGATTATGAGACTTACGGCCGAATACTGAAACGGCATTCAAGGTTTGAAGGCCCTACTGTATGAAGCATGCAATTTCGCAGGTATAATTGGAGGTCATTCAAAATTAATGTGGGATTAGATTTGACTGGCGTTTCAGTATTTGGCCATTAATTATATAAACGAAAAAAAAGAGGGAAATAAAGTAAAAAAATAATTAAATAATCATAATACCTAGTTTGAAACTAAAACCTTAAGAAAGGATAATAAAATAATATTACTAAACGTAACTTCAATTTTGAAACTATCAATACATGTGCCAATAAACGCAACTATTTGGCTTCTCCAGAACTACTTAACTGCAAATATAAAGCCTCTAGGCTTACCATAATATAAAACAAAGCAAGATAAATTACACATCACATTTCACTGAAAATCATTTAACTGGTGGCATCGTGCTTCGTACGTCAGCTGTCATGAATATGGAACCATTCCAAGTGTAAATTCATATCATAATACACGTCGTTCTTGTAAATTTACGCTGAATTACACTTCAACATACAAGGCTTTGTAAGGCTCTGAGATCTCATGTGAGTGGAAATTCATCGTCAACAATTTCATTGGTCCTTACAGTTGGTACTCCTATTATTAACGTGGAATGTACTAAAACAATTTGATATAGGATACCTGTTTTAGATTTGCTTAGGCTATTTTTGTCCCCGTTGGCAATCCAAGTTCTAAAGCAAATTGTGTCAGCTTTATACCAATAACTTTACCGCATGATTCTGGTTGGGGTCAGATCTTTTATCTATAAGTAGGTAGGTTAAGTTCTGTTTTTTGTTAATAGTTTAATTTGTTTTGTATCAATAATTATTTTTTTAATCAATACATTTTTATGTAGGCTACATAAATTTGCATGTGCACCGTGATGTCTAGTTTTACAATTTGTTTGTTAAATATACCAATTTTCTATCCGTCAAATAAATATCATTTCAATTCTAATAGTATACCGCGATTATTAAATAATATAGAAAGAAAGATAAAACATTTATTCATACCGACACATTGACATATACGAGAGGGAGAAAAGTGTAAAATAAGAGCACAGTGTCGATGACGGTATGAAACGGTCCCAACGCAGCATGTGCTGGTATGTCGGACAACCAGCTCTGATCTTCCGTTGGGACCGGCCCGTGACGTCACTTGTGTCATACATAATCGTCACAACAGAGAGAAATAATAATAAATAAAAAGAAACAATATAGCAGTTGGAAAAATATTTGGAAAATCTAAGATATTACCATAAAAAATCATCAGCTTTACATGTTATAAAAGGTAGAACAGATCGTAGGGGGACAAACAGTAAAAAGTTAACGCATAAAAAATAACCGGCCAAGTGCGAGTCGGACTCGCGCACCGAGGGTTCCGTACACATTTGTAAGTAAGGTAAAAGTAGCACAACTTAAAATTAGGTCATTATTCGTCGGTTATTGACAGCGCGATTCAGGATTTCTATTAATAAATTCGCAATTTTTAAAATTAAATTACATTTTATGGTTTTCAGAATTTTTCCTATACTTGTGCTGCAGACACTACTTCTTGCCAAATTTCATGATTCTAGGTCAACGGGAAGTAAGGTTTTGATTCCCTTGTGAAAACGCAAAATATGTGAAAATTTGCGACATAAACGGTCTTAACTTACAGGTTTAATAATTTCACAGGCTGAAAGAACCGGGTATTTGATCAACGGGGATGTATCATCTATTATGAAGTCTGTAAGAAGTATAGACGATTGATAAGAGCATCGGTGTCAATAACATCTGCAACGTGCACCCGTATATATGGATATATTATATTACTATATTTCATAGAGGAAAATCTAATTAAATTAAAATATATCTACAGGATCTATAAAATGGCCACATCAATTTTTTGTAAAATCAAGTTAAATCTCCTCCAGTATTCAAAGGAAATCCGAAATAAAAAAATCTTCTTCTTTTTCCAAAGGAAATCCATTCTAAGTAACAGCAAAAGCTTGCGTCGGATGTTAGTCAGGTTTCACCAAAATAACCTCACGAATGTTTATCCTTTGTGGGCTTTATGCGCCGAGTCCTTTATTACGTAGAAAGCCATAATTGTGGTCATAATATAATTATCTCATTTATAAAATAATTTCTAACTATGATAATATACTTCAGTTGAAATTTGGGAATATATTTTTGAGGTGGTTACTTTATATTGCTTTGTTGTTTTTTCTGCCCATTACAGCAAAAACCACGAGCATACTATTGACAAGTCAGTATCTTATCTGGTAAACTTGTACTGCATTACTGGATCTATGCATCAGAAATAAGTTGATTACAGCTTTTAAATCTAAAAATATATGAATTGTAAAAAAATCCAGTGTCGCTCAAATTAACCGCAAAACGTTTCACAATTTCTCAAAAAATTCAAATTCAATTCAATTGATTCAAATCTTAAATAAAACATTCCAGTTTCAAATGCCGAATAAAATATTAATTGAATTGAGAGTAAATCCCTGAGGTGGTAGGGTTACATGAAGGTGACGGTTCAAAGGTTGAGGGCCCAGACAACCTGAGGTGCCTGACCTTCTTGTTGACCACCCTTGCAGCAATATTTGAAGGACGACTTTAACCAGCCACATTACGCAAACGTATTTCAATTTAGCTGACCTCTCCTAAAGTTCATTTTGCATTGTTAATCAAAATTACCGAATTTAGAATTTACATCATTTTCAGGCTTAGTTACTTTGGTTTAGAGTCTTTGAGGATGCAAAATCTTATTAAATCTTAGGTCAAGTTAAATGTTACAGTTTCTAGAATGCATCGGCATTCGTAAAACATTTTTTTCCATGGTACCTAATATCTTATTGTAACAAGCTTACTTTATCGTCAAAATATTCAATTTTAAAACAATTGTGAGTCGAATTATCCAAAATTTGATGTACATAATTTAAAATGTCTATCGGAAATCGTGATTACGCTAAATATGCGAAATTCTAAGCTTATAGACCACGGGATGGTAAGGGTCATGATAGCCTATCTAGACGTTCGTAATACCAGGGGTATCGTTGTTGTTGAGAGATTTTTTTGTTACCAGCAAACGTTCTTCGTAGTGCCGCACTGATCATCCTCGAAGATCTACTAAACCTTACCATAGACACATCGTTACCTCAGACAAGTGCTATTTGGCTGTAATCAGTGGGACTCACGCAAATGATGCAGAAGAGAAGTGCTATCTTCTGTAAGGTGGTACCTTTCATTTCATTTATGTGATATCCCGTTACACCATATCTTTCTTCTACAGTCGTATTGTGATTAATTAGAAAACCACATTGGAACAGACCGGAGTTTAAACCCGGACCATATCAAATGGAGGCGGCGACTCAACCACTCAGGTCACTACGGCCTGCGTTAAATAGTATTGTGCCCGGGTAATTCTGTAACATTTTATATCCAACAGAATTTACCAGACACAATATGTAACTGAAAGATTATCCACACGTTTATGGAATGAAGATTGAAAATGGAAGTTTGAAATTTGCAATATATAATCATACGTTGGTTATGAATGGTGTGGCAAAAAACCCTATTTTAGTTTTCGTATTATGATAATATTTGAATTCCGAGCATCAAGGTCCCATACTCGTAAGAATACACAACAAAATCGTAAAGTAACTTTGTCAGTTTGATATTTTTCGAGTGAGATATCTCTAGATAGATCTTGATGAAATTAGGCGACCTTTCAAACGGGATTTCATCCGAAAATTTGTATCAAGAACAAAACGTAGCGGGGTAGGTACCGCTGGTAGGTAATAAAAATCAATATAAATTATTGTAAAATCTTTTGTAGATCTACTTACCTTTTACAATCTTCATGTTGACGATACTGGAGCGTCAATGATGCGATCACAAATTGTCCATTTTATTTTTTAATTTAACAAGCGCTCTTATTCTTTTACTGTGTTGCATCATTACTATAAGCAGTCATCTTCATTCAAACGAAAACTTTTCCTTCAGATGGAACTCCTGGACTAAATTAAAACTTAAAAATTACTTAATTTCTAGGTACTGTCACTTGAAGTCGTTGGTAATTGACACAGCACTGTTTCGTGGTAAATGTCAAGAGAAGTGCAACTGAAAACAAGGTTGGGGCGCTAGCGCGGGAAACGTGTCAAGGTTATACCGCCACTTGAGTGACGCGGCCGACACTGCGACTAAACCTCATAACACCTACCCCAGAACACATTTAACTACAACTTTCAACTACTACAACACTATCAACGTAGCATTAAAAATATCAGAAATATCCAAACACTGGAAACTAAACTCACGAAATAAATTTCAGTTTACGTTTAACCGACGTATGCATTTGAAAGCGGTGCGTCAAGTCCGCGGCGCACTTTCAAACTATTCCATTTTCAAATTTTTGACATTCCGTGAGGCGATAGGTCGCACGATGCAACATCCCTTCAGAACGATCGGAGTAGACTGAATCCACCGGCAGAGGCCGCTGCCCGCGGAATTGGCGCAATTTCAACGCATGCGCCAGGCATTTGCGAACCGGCTGGATCCGATGCGACCCGAACGCCCCTCGTCTTAATAGAAAAATCGAGGACGTAACGTGACGTCACTGTACACAATATGGGTTAATCGAACGTAACAAAAACAACACGCAGGCCTCATGCTAATTCAACAATTAGTTTGTGCCATCCAGGCTAGATAGGTTTATGAGCTCTGCCAGGAAATTATTACTTTGCTTGGTATTCAGTTATCGGCCTCTGGCCGCTTCCATTATTCTGAGGAAATAAACAAATCCCTTTTTAATCTCGATGGTGGATGGAGGGGTTTGTTTTGTATTTGCTGTAGGCTGGTACCTTTCAGAAATTTGGCGTGTCTCTTTTGTTCTATTTCATGTATAATGTCACTTGGAGTAAGGGAAGGAGTTTCAAAGATTAGAAAATATGTGAAATTATCACGTTACCTTTACCTGTATATCTCTTTAGTGAAATTGCTCTTAAGTTACGACTGGTTCGTTTGTACATACGACATCTTTCGTAGTAACGCGTTACGCTTATATTATCAGCAGATATTAGTGGACTAAAAGTTCACGAATCCCCATCAATCAGGAAAATCAATGTGGATTTGAGAAATAACCCAGATTATTCAGTATTTTTGGTAGGTAGATGGTATGGTGATTAAATTAAATACCGTATTTTATTTTCAGAAAGAGATTGGAAGCGTGCTCATGGTCACAACCGAGCACGATGCTAATGATTGTGCTTACCCTCCGTTCCTATTAAAAAAATATTTTGTATTAATAACAAATATTAAGATAGGGTTACAAGTAGGCATAACAAATTTTAATGGGATTTATACCCGACTACGGTGAAGTTAAAAGTTATGACGTATGTATGTATATTTTTATTTACGTATGTTCTTGCGCAGCGCCTTAACTATTAATCCGATTTTAATTATTAAGTTGTCAATCGATTTTTCATTATGGCCAAGGGCAACACAGGCTTTCAACCGACTTCAATAAGGAAGTCAAAAAGAATCAAGGAGGAAATTTTGCCTTGTGAACCTCGATTTTTACTGATTTCATGCCTATTTTTAGCGCGGGTTTTTTTTTACCTTAGTCGGGGTACGGCTTTAAAACTGTTTACTTGCCATTGACAAGGACTCGACGTACATTTATCAAATATTAATCTACGATTGTGGTAATTGACTATGAAATACTAAAATATAATTACGAAACTATCACTTGAAATGTGTTATTGAAAATGAAATACTTGAAACACGTAACCACGTTGTTACGGTTTCTTCACCATGAAGCTTTTACTGAAAACTTAACTGCAGTACTTTTATGTTTTCAAACCATAAAAGAGGCCGATCCGTTGCAACCACAATAAAATTCCCGACCCTCCACTTTCCCATAAACTTTTTCCTCGGCAAAAAACAGTTCGTGGCCTATTTTATCCTACAAAGTAGAACGAGCGAAACTGAAATCCAATTCTAGATAGGCCTGTCATCCGTCCCCTTTCGCGGACACTATCTTATGAACAACGACTGGGTACGTACATTCGTAACATTCCGTTGTAAAGCCTTTTTTATTACCTAAGCTTTATGTAAAAGGAATTCTGTCAAAAACGAGATCAATGTCTGGATTCTTTACCAGATAAAATCTGAAAGAGTTAGGACTTTAAAATAAAACGTACTAGATTTTGAGTTAGGTACTGCGTGAAGATATAGTTTTTTTATACATGTCAACTGGCAAGCAAGATTAATAGAAACCTTTAAATATAACTTTATTATTATAAAAAAAAATGTGAAACACTACCGGACAACTTAGAAAATACTGAGCACTTTTTTAAACTTTTTAAATATACCAACCAAACACCGAGACACAAGTCAAGGCAAAGACAAAAATGTTTATCTTGGCGAAAATCTGTACTACGAAATCAAACAATGTAGTCATCGGTGTTGTAATCATCAACAATTTCAACCGAACTATATAAAATTATGAAAATGGTAAATGGATTTTATAC
Organism: Falcaria lacertinaria; assembly: GCA_951449985.1. NCBI lineage: Eukaryota > Metazoa > Arthropoda > Insecta > Lepidoptera > Drepanidae > Falcaria > Falcaria lacertinaria. The sequence goes on from OX602111.1 coordinate 3,151,602, forward strand.
TATGTTTGACAATGTATACGCCTTCATAAAATGTCCAGGCAATCTCTTCTTGACGCAAGAATGCGAGTTTCAATCGTGATGAATCAGGCAAAATTTTATGAAACCATGTTTTTCTCTTACTCACTTTATAGAATCTACATGCCAAATTTTGTATGTAAAGTTATTACTACCTGAGATTTTTTAATGTGTCAATGAGTTAGATTCTGCTTTTATTCAGTTATACCCGCGACTTCGCCAGTCTGGTTGGAGCTGGGTATGAGCGAAAAAAAAGCTTTTTAAAGTAGGTTACTCTTTGTCCTATGCTGTACCCCTCACAATGTGTTAAAATCATGATGATCGGTTTAGTAGTTACGGCGTGAAGTGTAACATACAAACTCACATTCACATCTTGTATATATATATATATATATATATATATATATATATACAAGATTATATATATATATATATATATATAAAATAAGAAACTGACTGAATGACTGACATATCAACGCACAACCTTAACCGCTGGGGGTAGAGACTTAAAATTTTGACAGAACGAACCTTTTATGACGTAGGTTCAGGAAAGATTTTTGAAAATACCACCCCTTACGTGGTAAAATAGAGGATGAAAATTTGTATGAAATCCGTCATATTTTAAGTTAAGCGCATAAAAAATAGTATTTGGCCTTTCAGTTAAAAATTAATCAATAAGTATTTGAGGATTTTTGGAAATTCCATCCTGAAGGGGGTAAAATAGGGGATAACAGTTTGTATGAAAATCCGTAATTTTCGAAGGTAAGTCCATAAAAATAGGTAGTAGTGGGCAAAGGCCATAATTTAGACAAGGGTACATGTTGACTTATTTTTACAATAAGTGTATACTCATTATCGTCAAATGATGCGTTGAAATAATATCTTTCTGTCACAAAACAAACGAGTAGGGAATAAATACACAACTATTACAGAACATTACATTGATATACTACTCGTATAAGAACCTCTTTCTGCCTGTTTTAATGTGTCCGTAACACCTAACTGTATATTGGGAACCCATTAAGCTTGCCTTGGACCTTTGATGCCGTATATCTTGTCCAAGTCCCCTTCCGAAAACACTTAAGACTACAAACTCTCTTCTTCTAAGTATATAGCGTGATCGCCTTATATATCTGTATAGCATGAGAGTAGAATCAGCATGACTCTAGCCTATTTTTCGTTTTATCCCTTGACCGCTACATGAACTTATAACTCATTGTGTAGGAAAGAACGGCCGAGGTTATTGCTTCAGATAAATCCTTCGAGAACTACCAGCTGATATTGAACAGCATAAAATGCAATGCGATGCAGAACAAAATAACTAAATGGTACTTCTTTAGCATAACTTTTTTCCTACCCTAAAATGGCTGAATCGCAAATACAATTTCTAAATTCAAATCATAAAACTTTCAATAAAATTTGTTACAGCTGTACGGTTACCGCTTCCCACTCCCATTATCCATTTCATAAGCTTAAAATACTCCAGATGCTTGTAATTCTTATTCAATTGAATATACAGTATACTGTTGGTGTTCCTTAATAAAATAAATAATTTCTTCTAAAGAACACATGTAAGTAGAATTACTGAAGGAATGCGAAAAGAGCAAAATATTTTCTTCTCTCTATTTTTCCCGAAAATAAAATACCTTACATACCTCCCGTATATCAAGCGGGTTGCGATTCAGGATTTTCTATGATTTGTTGCCAAGTCCTTATGGACCATGATTCGCAGAAATGTTTATTTATTAGGGTAAAATATAATTATGTTGGTAAGTACGGTTTGCTTTATAAGCAAAGAAATTCGAGTAACCACATGTGTCCTACTAATATTATAGATGCGAAAGTGTGTGAGAATGGATGGCTGTTTGTTACTCTTTCACGCAAAAACTACTCACCGGATTTGGATGAAATTTGGAACACAGATAATTTATAACCTGGATTAACACAAAGTATACTTTTTATCCCGGGAAAATGTTTTTATCTCGGGAAAATATTAGGTTCCGATTCTAAGCTTGCTGTCAAACCACATTTAATAAGAAATGAAGAAACCAATAACTATTTGTTTTCTAAATTATATACTTTTATGGTTATATACTTATGTAGTTATGATGTTTAGGTGACATGACATAGCTTGCCTAATGAAGTACCTATTGTTTTTTTTAATTCAAAATAGAAACAGAGAAGAATTCCAAAATAATACTGTATGTATGATTTCTGCACTTCAATATTAACTGTTGATGCGTGTCATCATTCTCCTGCCCTTGTCCCATATTATTTGGGGTCGGCGCAATATGTATTTCTCTTCCATACTTCTCTATCAGCCGTCATCTCTGTATTCACTTCCTTTCTGGCCATGTCATCTTTCACACAGTCCATCCATCTTTTCTTAGGTCTACCTGGACCCCTGTATCCATCCACATTCATACATAAAACGTTTCTTACCACGTTATCTTCATTCCTCCGCATTACATGCCCATACCATGCTGTTGATGCGTGTGTTGACGACATTCATCAGACTAGCCAGATAGATAGAAAGATTGCTTTGTATCTCTAAATCAAATTCGCCGACTAAATAGTGGAATAATATTAGTACCCATCGTAAAACAGAGTAAATAAATAAATCAAAATCTAAATACGAATTATTAATTAGATGGAAACATAATTCAATACAGACAACTTAGCAGCTTAAGCGCTCACTCGTAAATCACAGATTAGCTGACACAGCGGTATTAAGGCTGCGGTAATTAAATTTTATTGGACTTAAGTAAAACCAATGACTTCATACATCTTTCGATTAGAAGTCGGGTAACGGCTTACAGTCAACATACAAAAGCTGTGCCGTTTTGTATCTCTGATTTATTAAGCTATTTATATTTAATTTCATCGTAAAGAAGATTACAATAGCGGTTTGAAAAATAAGCTTGAATTGCAATTGTTATTAATATGTGTGTTTAGGAAAATCTAAAGAAGAGCCGTCAGAAAACTCAGTGCTCTGTTTTTTGTTTCTTTGTCTGTTAGTGTGTGCTGTGTGTGTATGTGAGCGTGTGTCTGTCGTTATACAGATAATGGTGTCGATTGTGTTGTTTAAAATGACTAAACTTAACTAATTTGACAGGTCTAAAAATATTGCCTTCCTTATTTTACCCTGCGCATGAGAAAGAGATAGCAAGACTTTTAGACCTGACAATTTTTTTTTTTTTTTTTTTTATTTAACATTAATTGATTTTATGGATTAAAAACTTAAAATAAACTAAACTAAGAAGTACAAAACTAACCTAAACGTAAAATAAAAGTCCCGAACCACTGTCACGGGGAAGTGTGCCAAGAAGGCTGGCGGCATTGCCACGCTGAATTGCAATGCTTAGCCTTTGGGCCAAATATTCGCCAGCCCTCTTGTCAAATTAGTTAAGTTTAGTAATTTTGAACAACAGAATCGACACCAATGTCGTTAGAGGATTACTTATTCTTATGATAGAGGCCAGTCGCAATATGAACTGAATAAATGTATCAGAAAATTATTGGGAACCAGTAGCTGATCTAATATTTATATATTTTTTTGTGTAAATACATAATTAAACATACTAAACACGCAAACGCTAGGCAAACATTTTTGTCACATGTTTGCCACGGCGGGAATAGAACCCGCGACCCTTAGCGTAGCAGTCAGGTATACTAACCACTACACAAGCGGTCCAATTTAATAGAATCACTGGCTCGGTATTGGATGCATCCTTAGACTCAAAGGTGACCGCGTACAATCAGGATATACTTATGTGTTTTTCTTATGTGTTTTTGACAATAACATATCGCCACTATCGACTAACCTTAGCAATGGTATCTAACTAAACATTTTATAAATCTCTCACACCGAACAAACAGAACCCGTTTTGTTTCGAATGAATACCTTCATTCGTACGCCAACAAAGGGGTACGTCCAACTCAATGGACTGGGATCACAATACTCAGTGAGGCTGTAATACTATACTATCATACATGTATTATGTAATACTATTCAAAACACGTTTAATTTAACTGCTAAAAGATAGAAAATCCAGCCTACAAAAAATAGTCCTAAGTAGGTACGGTACATTCATGTGACACCAGTCTATTAATAAAAATATAAAAAAAGGTTAGAATACTATTATCTCAGAGTGGATAATATACTACGTACCTACTGTACTTACGGTTTCATTTGATACTGGATATGAACAAGTCAAAAAAATCTTATTGCTGTATTTATAGCAACAATAAATATTCGCAAAAAATGATATGCCTAGCTAACTTCACGTATACAACCATACTAAAATAATTGAAAAGTTTATTCGTTTTTTGAATTATCTAGTCGACTCTAGTCTTACTCATTAAAAAATAACAAGTTATCTCAACAGCATCCAATAAACGAGCTACAGAAGCATCAGCCAATCATAGTTCGTCTGCGAAATTCCTGAGCGAACAATATCTGATCCCGAAGGAGGTTGGACTAGAATGTGAGATATTCAACAGATTGCAACTGCCTTAACGGGCTATCCATTATTACTTTTTTCAATTTGTATGCCTTAAATATTCCCTCCATATTTCCCCCTGAAATAGATGAATGATTGTATGTAACTTTGAATTAAAACCGATGAGGTACTTAATGAATAATTTTGACATGTAATAATTAAGGTGATAGATTGGATGTTTATTACTAAATCACGCGAAAGCAGCCGAACATATGTTAATTTTTAAGGTTATTATATAGTTAAAACAGAAGTCGATTGTCGGTCTCCACAAAGAAAGCGACAGGTGAAACCGTAATGTAATGGAGGGTATTGCATATGTTTTAATTCAGATTTCGAATCTAAGGTTCAAATTTCAAGTCCTAAATACTGTTCTAAATTGTTTTGAACTTTGTATATCATTTTTGTAGTGCAGTAGTAGGTATCTAAACTAGAATAGTTACAATATTATTCAGATTAATATCATACATGATTCTAAATTTAAACAATTATGAGCAAATATCAAGATCGAGTTCATTAATTATATTATCAAACAAAGGGATTCGTGTAGTGCACGTGTACGTTAACGTTTAATGAATGTTTTATTGAAGAGCTGAGAGATACATGGCTGAAAATTAATTTTGGTACGCAATATACGCCGTGTGCTATAGATTGTTTAATACCAGGCTTCAATATGTCCTGCAATAAAAAATCGAATAGGGATGGACACATAATAAATTAATCGATATCTTTATTTTTTCTGCAAAATGTAATTGATATAGAAATGACCGTGTTATCGCTTACAATACAATTTAGACGTACAAATTGATGTCATTTGTCTCATTATTAACATTATATTTGCAATTAACCTACAATGTTTCAACATCCACACCTGCCCACACGAAGAAAACATAAAAGGCTTTATCATGAACTTATTCAAATATAATAAGTCCGAGGTAAAACATTACCCAACATTACAACTGATTTATCCTGCAGCGTAGGTACATCTTTTTATGGATTTACCTGTAAATATAGGTAGACTTTTTTATTTAGTAAATCTCATTTTAATTTATAGTGTTTAAAAAGGATGAAAATGCTAATGAGTAAATAGGATAACGGGGTATGATGTTCAGTACGATACGGTAAGCGGATATTTTACGGCGCACAATTTATTCCTCTCACTTAGACATCTAGTTCACGACGACAGAAAAATATATGTAAAAAACTATGGTTAAGCTATTTTTAAATCGATTCGATATATTAGTATCGATTTAAGAACGAGTAACGGTTTTTAATTTCACACAGTTATTAATCTGTTTAAGTACTTTTGTTTCGCTCGTAACTGTTTACGAATTATGACTAGATCTATATATTAAAAACAAACTATTCATAGAGGTCGATTCCTGCCTGATCGCTATTTTAAGCAAGCTAAAGCAGAATAATATGTTAGCTTTAGGTAAAAACCCACTGATTTAAAAAGTGACATCTAATACATAATATTATCTCGATCTTTCGAAATATCGATGTGGATTTATCTTACCCATCACTATTGAATATTTAATATCAGTTTACAATTTTGTTAATGGCTATTGTTTTACTGCCAGTTCTAACAACGTGGTAGCAACTAAAACGGTGTTTTCATTGCCACTCAAAGCAATAATTTGGAAACCTAAAACGTGAAGAATGTTAACATGAGAGATAAAACAGTAATATTACTAATAGGTAACATGAAACTTGGGCCATAAGTTAATGAGTGGCAGATTCAAAGACATAATAATAATCATTTGTATCATTAGGGCATTTGGTCTGAACTACTCAATTAACCGTCTTAAAGGCAACCTATCCTCAATCAAGTCCTTAGCCATATTAGAATCATGCCGTAGCAGCAAATTCTCATTGCATTATAATGTCAAACCGACATAACTACTTATATTTTTTATAGTACACTAGCTGTTACACGCGGCTTCACCTGCGTTGTTTTTTTAGATAATAAAAACGTAATTATGTAAGAAGAGCACTCTGACTGAGCTGATTAAGACGGTTTACAAACTTTCAACCCCTGTTTTAGCCTCTGAAATATTATTTTTGAGACTAAAGATAGCCTATGTCCTTTCCGGGGCTAAAATCTATCCCATTGCCAAATTTCATTACGATCCGTTCAGCATTTTGGTCGTGAATAGGTAGCAAACAAACAAACAGAGTTACTTTCGCATTTATAATATTAGTATGAATCCACAATGGTACATCAGAGCTGTAGTGATATCAAAATTCCACTCGATAATAACGCTGACATATTTGTAACTTATCTGCTAGTTAGAATCATTATAGGATATTGGAGTTGGTAACGAGTTTTGTGTCACCGATTATATTATATTTTCCAAGGTTCGGACCTTGGAATATATAATGGTATAATTTTTTGTTATGATAGTCGGCGTTAAAATTTAAATAAATTAAGGACCTAACTCTATTTACACCTGCAGCAAAATATTTAAGCAGCATATAAATATCTATATTTCCAAAAGAGTTACACGAATGAGATATTATATAATCGATATCACCCGCTTCAAAGACTGGCGCATAACTCGTGTGACACGTGAAAAATTGGATTTCCTTATATTAGTCACACAGCGTATCTCCCTAAAGAAAAAAGTGTTGTATCCGTTCCCGTTGTATTACACCTGACTTGTGTATATTCCTCGTTTTATTCAGGCTGCTATCTACGTGTATTAGAAAATTGTGTGACACAATGTTGTGGCCTAGAAAGTTATTGCTCGTGCGTGGTAGAGGTATGGTATATATTACTTTCTTTAAGATATAAAGAAAGAATTGTATGAAGCTGCTTATACCAGCAACATTCTTCAAATCGCTCCGGGAAGGACAGTGATTCCCATCGCAGTACGATTAAAAAATATTGTCTGCCTGCCTATGAAGGTAATTTTATTTATTGCTGCGGTGAACTTTGATCACGGAATAATAAAGGTTGTATTTCCAGACGCTATGATAATGACATTAAATTACCAAATATGTAGTCACCTCCGTGGCTTAGTGGTCACACTCTAGGCGTCATGTGTGTGATACCTGGGTCGACAGATTAGTATTCAAAAATAAAATCAAATAAAATGTATTGGGATATATAATTCGAAAAACACCGAAACATGGTTCGGGATATTCCCTACTCTCTTGTTATTGTGTTTTATTTCTACGTTACAAAAATTGAGTTAAAGTGGATATACACTAGAGCATTTTCTCGAGCATTTCTTTGTAATGTAACGTTCTTACGAATAGTATAATACAGGTAAAAGCTCAGTTTCCTAAGCAAGTCCCGACGTTTGGTTCATGAAAGGGTGATACACTAGAACGGCTCGTTGTTCTGTTACAAGTAAATGATCTAGTCTATACTCACTTTTACATCCTGGTCTCTTTACAGAATCGTTCGAGAAGGCATCAAAATATTTATAAGTAAATAAATAATATAAACCTAACGAATGAATTTAGAATCGTAAAACATGCTGGAATAAGCATCACATCTGTCACCCTTCTGAAGGCAGAGCTTGTCCTCTTAAGCCATGTCTCGGATGAATTAGTCGCAGTCCTCAATGTGATCGCATGTATCGGTTTAACAACATCGTATACAGTGCACAGCTGATTTAATCCTAATAAAGTCACGCCAAAGCTGCTGTCGGCTTATGTCACATTAATATGAGACGCAAACCTGTTCCTCAGGATTTGAGCAACATCTCTTGGAACGACAATTAATTTAATACGATTAATATGAGTATAAAAACACTAATAATAAAATTATTGTTGTTGTCCTTGCTAGAAAATATTCGGTGACCAGTTTTGACGCTCTAAGGCGACGGTTACGAGCTTAAGACTATTGTTAGCTTAAATCTTGATAGAGAAGCTGGTTTCTCAGTTAGAAAAAATCTTTTTTTATACCAAGGTGGCAAACTAGCATACGACCCACCTGATGGTAAGCGGACACCGTAGCCTGTGGACGCTTGCAACACCAGGGGTATGACTCGCGCGTTGCCGGCCCTCAAGTTTCTTATTCGTTTTCATAGTTTCGTATATCTTCTTAGTTAGATATTTTAGGTGTTGGTGTTACACCCTTATATAAGTATTTAGGTATTCATTGTTTCCATACGTGAACATCATAGGTGTAGGCTTCGGGAACGTTGTTCGTATACTACATTCAATAAATATTAACTTTTCTGGTAGGCAGAACATGAGTGCGCTTATTTTCTTGTCATACATCCTCTTTCACTACTCATCTTATTTACCAGCTATATGTATTGTCAAAGTGAATTCATGACTTTGTGTTAGAAAGGACATCATCCATCTTTCATAGAAATTTGGTCGAATTCTGAAAGTGCGGCCAACTCATTTTTTTTTTATATATTCTGTAAGAGCTTGTCCGTCTGTACATTACAGTACATTCTCTCTCTGTCTCGATCTGTTTTGATTATTTTTAATTTCCAATTTTCAACAAAAAATATGAAAATTCAGATTTTCAAACTGAAACAAAATCGAGGACAAAGGTCTTACAGCTTTGGTGCCATTGGTGCAATATATGGATAGACGGGCATGCTCTAACAGAAAATACAAAAAAAATGCGTTGGCCGGCCCTTTCAGATTTAGACCAAAATGGATGATGTCCATTACTAACAATGCCCTCTTTTATATATTCAAATAAATACAATGGGTACATAACCGTCACAAAACTGGCATAAATTGGATAATAGCTGCGCCTGCGCCGGACGACACCAATCTGTGCGTCGTCACAAGTGCTGATAAGTGGTCGTGTAATGTACCCTTAATACGGCACTTCCGATAGGGAAAACCTGATTTTGAAAGAGTTTTGAAATATATAACGTCAGCCATTTACATAGAAATCACCTATTTTACGCTCGTCTAATACGTAATATTATAACGAGGTACATTTTGTTCATTTGTTTGTATGTGTGTACAGGAACTAAAAAAATCTTTCATATGGAAAATTAAATCTCTGGAAAATTACACCTACTAAAATTATGTTAATTAATGTAACTCTATACTTATTTTTATTACACTGGAAATTTAGTTTAAGTCAGCATATGTTCTTGTAACGCTAACTTGAGATAATCTGTATATTATAGGTAGGTATGTTTGCCAAATACTTTTTAAATAAATACTTACCATTAATATAAATTGAGGTATTCGTCGAGACTTTTCAGAATAAACACATTACAAAAGTTTGAAATTCGAACCTAGTTTCAAAAAATAATTTAGTACCGATGATCTCCTCGGTACTAGGGTCTTTAGATTTCTTACGGTCCTCCACTTGCATCGGAGAATACTGTAGACGGAGTTTTAATATTAACTTACTTTAATCATAATCTTTCTCAGAAACTGCTTAAGCTATCTCATGCTATCCTAGCGTTGATTTAACTTTCTCGGAAGCTCCATTCTATTATCACCCATTCAAATTAGTTAAATTGTATCTGTATGCATGATTTCTAAATAAATATGAAAAATGAAATAAAAACACAAACATTAACGATACAAATGTGGAAATCATTCTAATAATATAATAATACACTAATAATTCTAATAAAAGTGTTAAAATCAATGTACCTATACTTATACAATCGAAGCCAAGAACGAGTTTATACTAATGAATTCAATTACAAAACATCTCATTAGCAAAAACATCGTACAACAGCAAATAAAAAACAAATGCAACAATACTAACAGAAAATATTATAAATAGCAGTGTGTATAGAGAAGTGAAGCCGAGAGTGCACAACTAGCGAACAACGAAAACTCAATTTTAATTAGTTCACCGAATTTCAAAGTTAACGCTACACTGCTTTAAGAGCGATTCAATTATGTTTTTTGACCATGCACGAATGCCGTTTAAACATGAGATTAGATAATGTGGCAATAGATGTAGATTGAATCAGAATGCATAGTTGACTGTAATTGTACTTGAAGTTTTATATAGCCAATGTTTTGACACAAATTTTGATGTGTTATCAACAAACAAGACAGTTAAATAAGCGTAATGACTTTTTATACCTAATTGATTTGGAAGTGTACAACAACTGTGATTGATGTTGATATGATGGAAAATTATGAATAAAGCTCTTCAACTATATATAGTGCCTGACGAGTACGAGTGCTTTTTTTACTGTCCTACTTTTTATTGGAACAATTTTATCTATTAGGGTATATTCGAAATGTCTTGTAGAAAATAAATTATTCTATTTCGTCTCGTCAGGTTTGAATTTCGAAATGGTGTGAAAATGACGGATGGTATCTTATATATTCCAAGTTGAATAAAGACTACTTTTTTATAGAATACAAAATATATTATAATTTGCTTTGTCCGCTTAATGAGTGTGATACGGTCGAACGGCCTGCGCCCAGGTGAGCTCAGCCGTGGTTTCTTCCGACACGTGTTTCAGGACTTCCACGTCCCATCAGCAGCGTCACAGCATGATGGTGGCGTGAGACGCCACGACACGCCACCATCATGCTGTGACGCTGGTCCAGCATCCTGTGACGCTGCTCCAGCGTCCGACCATCGTGCTGCGGCGCTGCTCCAGCATCCAGACCTCGATGTGACATCACGCTGCTCGACCAACGCGGCGGCACCCTGATGATGGGACGTGGAAGTCCTGAAACACGTGTCGGAAGAAACCACGGCTGAGCTCACCTGGGCGCAGGCCGTTCGACCGTATCACACTCATTAAGCGGACAAAGCAAATTATAATATATTTTGTATTCTATAAATATGAATTTCCGCAAAGTAAAACCTGAATCAATTCAACTACTTTTTTATTCAGTTTTTTTTTATATTTGTGTATTTTAATATGACAAGTAGTTTCATACAATTATGTGTATAAAAAAGGGGTTAAGCTCACTTATTCCCATTCCCAATGGGCAATACCAACTAATAGATGTTATCAACCAATCGCAGATATACAAAAAAAAATTCAATTAACGAATTCAACTTTGTATTTTGAATTATTCACCATCAGCTAACTTTACGGCTACATGTTACAAGAAACTCGTTGGTTTAAGGATTGTTTTTTTTATTATAGGGGTTGCATATAAAACAATCCTTCTTCGCTTATAGTCATCAAATCGCAGTGTCAATTTCAAATGGAGATACTTTCAACCACTTGGAATTAAAAAGATAGAAGTTTGACGGCATCTAAATACTGGAAAACGCCTATATTATACACGGAATAGGTATATAGTATATTTTCTAATAGTGAAACCATATCGACACAAGATAATAGCACCTATCTAATACTCTGCGTGAAATACTCATTCTCCCGATGAGCAAATGGTATTCCGATCTCTGTTTAAAGTCTAAAATCTAGACTGCGAATTAGCCTCTCCAACGGGTATACCTAAAGCCTTCACATATGTATATGTAACGGATACTGTTGTCCGTTACATTGACAAGAGTTTCTATAATTATATCAGATAATAATTACAAGCTAGTGGCTATTGTTCCTAAATCCGCTGATCCTATTGTTATTTCGGCCAGTCAACTTTGTTCACAGTACACAACACTGATGGATTATTCCCACGACCAGTGTATTGGCGTGTGGCACCCTCATTACGACATGCTTCCGCAATTAGTGATGGAATACGGCTTAGCTTTCTCGCTGCTGCTACTAGTTCACAGTTAAATTTAAAACCATGTGACTCTTACATAGATTCCAATTTACAATGAAATTAAACCAAAGCAATTTCGTAATACAATATTATAATTTGCATTTGAAATAAAAACACCAATTAGTCAAAAAACAGAGTAATAACCGTAGCCTATAGACGTTTACAACACCAGGGGTTATATGAATTACGTATAAACAGTTCTAAATTAATTTCATTTTTAAATACACTTGAACTCTTTTCCAATTCTTCAATACGATCTATTGAACGATCGCTCTTGTGTACATACGTATATCATTTGATACTTCAATTTGATATGTTTTTCGTAGTCTAAATATTAAAACTATAAAACAAAACCATATTCTTTAATATTGCGTGCAATACACCCGTATAAGTACGTAACAAAATATTATGATACATTTTATGGGCGGGAATAAAATTTAAGACCGTTCATAAATTTACAGCCATAAATAACCGAGGCATGGTTTAAGGCGATTTTGAGAAGATTCCAATTAAAACTGGATGCCTACTGTTCAGGTTTAATATCAGTTTATATCCAATTTTCTTCCGAGTATGTATACACACTAGTTAAAAAGGTTTTTAGAAGGCTGTTTTGTGGGCGCGCCTGTATTGCAATCTAGTTATGTACTCGACTACATCCAATGTCTTGAGGCACTCTTGCATAAAAAATATCGGACGTATTGAGAAGTCGTTTTAATTGATACAACATTTGCTTCGAATTGCTTGCGGAATTCAAATATTAGGTCCTTACATATGAAATTGGCGTTTTGTATGGGAGGAACAAAAAGTCGAATATTTTTTAATATAATATATTTAATTAATCAAAGTATGAACCATTATTTTCTATGCACTTTTGCCATCTCATAGGTAGTTCATTGATCCCTTTACTAAAAAAACCAGTCGGACGGGAATCAATAAAATCTTTGAAGGCGATTTGGACTGCCCCATCGGAGTTGAATTTTTTCCCTTGCAAGAAGTTATCCAAATTTCGAAAAAAATGGTAATCTGTTGGAGCAAGGTCCGGGGAGTACGGAGGATGTCTTAGACTTTCCAATTGAAGCTCTTCTAATTTAGTAGCCGTCTGTAGCGCAGTGTGTGGTCTAGCGTTGTCGTGAAGCAGCAGTGGCGTGGAGCGATTGACCAGCCTAGGTTGTTTAGCCGCTAGCTTTTCCATCATGGTTTGCAATTCCTGACAATAGACATCAGCCGTAATAGTCTGGCCAGATTTGAAAAAACTGTAATGAACAATACCGGCACTAGTCCACCAAACGCTTACAAGTAACTTTTTTGGGGTTAATTTTCGCTTGGGGCAGGATTTGGCTGGCTGGCCAGGATCTAACCATTGCGCTGAGCGCTTCCGATTATCGTAAAGAACCCATTTTTCATCACAGGTAATGATTCGGTTTAAAATACCTTCATTATTGTGCCGGTTTAGTAATGTAACGCAGCAGTCGACGCGCGTTTGCCGGTTTGTTTCAGTCAATTCGTGAGGTACCCACCTTTCAAGCTTTTTAATCTTCCCAATTTGCTTCAAGTGAATTAAAACAGTTTTATCACTAACATTGCAGCCTGCAGCTAACTCGGACGTGGTTTGCGATGGATCCGCTTCCACAATAGCCTTCAACTCTTCATTATCAACTTGAGTCTCAGGCCGTCCACGGGGCTTGTTCTGCAGGTCGAAATTTCCAGAACGAAAACGTTGGAACCAAAAACGAACTGTGTTTTCTTTTGCAACACGACCGCCATACACATCATTCACCCTTCGAGTTGTTTCCGCAGCACTAGTGCCACGGCGGAACTCGTACTCGTAAATAATGCGTAATTTAAGGTTTTCCATTTTGTAAAATGAGTGACGCAAACAGAAAAAAACAGAAGAAAAAAAACAAATGAATGACGATCATCGAAGCACAAATACATGAGTCTATAGCTGTACAAATTTGAATTTGGAATTCCTTACCAAAGAGGAGAAATTCGTGATTAAAGTGGCCAGTACGAAAAACGCCAATTTCATATGTAAGGACCTAATATTAAGGAATGCGTATATTTTTTAAAATTACATGGCTCCTATCTAATCTTCAGTTAATTTCAATTATACGAGTACTACATATAGTATCACTTTCAACAATAAATCTACCATCTCTTAATTATTTATTAAAGTATACAATTTGAAAATAATGCCTTTTGATCATCACTGCACAATACATTTATTACGATCAAACGTCTAGAATCATTATCTCCATCATTATCAACTAATTTAAAATAATGGCGACCACACAATAGAAATCAATTGATGCGCTCGATGTGTAGGCCAAGTATGGTCTGGTGTAAATTGATTTCTTTTCATTAGAAAGGCTACATCATGATTCATGATCTTAAGTACACCTACATCACACGCTTGAGATCGTGTATTGTAAAACGAAACGCAGACAACAGCTGTAGCATGAGAATTTCAAAAATACTGGATAGTGGCAATTCACTTATTCATTTGTATAGACTAAAATAATTACTCTATTCTGTTGTTCATTGAAATTTTGACAGGACTCAATACAGCACTAATGAATAAGCATTAAGCTTTAAAGTCTGGCACTGAATGAAAGAAAGCAAATGTAACAACAAAAAATATTTTCTGTAATCATATTAATTATTTGAAACTACTACAATAAGAATTGTAACCTGAATTTACGCTTTCATGATGATTTTTATATAACATCTTACCATATTCATAAATTTGCATACATCGGCCGTTAAACTAAGTTACCAAATACCAGAACGTATCAAAAATTTACCAACCATCAATTTACAGCTGATCTGCTTCATATCAAGCAAAACGTGTCTATGGATTCCGATTAATTATCCTTAAGAACCGTCACGGTCTCTTAGTACTTTCCTTTATAAGCTGATGCAAGAATGACTGGCTGTTAATTGCATTACCTCCCGCAGTCATGGTGAAGGCACAGTAGGTAGTCACCGAGTCCGTCCAACAATAAGGCATTGTCGACCAATGGAAACAAATTAGGACGATGACATAGTGAAATCTGCTTTTGTGGCTGACGGGAAGTTGATATCACGCTTTTTGGCTAATTAGGATGAACGTGGTAAATGTTTGGAACGTATCCAATAACGTTATCGTCATTGTATTGAAAGGTCCTCTTTTTCGATCAGACGATCGATTCAATCCAGCAGTCGATAAGTTAACGTGGAGCTTTGATATGCCTGATTGTAATTATAATTTCGAATATTCTATGATTACTGAAACAATGATTTTATACTATTATTGATGTACGTGTTTTTATGTGCTTGCTGAATTAATACCCATTTGTAGTCATCAAAAATTTAAACATCCAATCACTTAGAATTTAAAATAAAAATTAGTTTTCCTACAAGATACATTTCTGGAGCCTAGAAGTTTGTAAAAAGCATATCATTTTCTGTGCTCAAGAGCCATAATATTATTATATTGTTCTACTTAAAAGTTGGAATTCAAGAACACCGTTGTTGTAGTTAACAATTACGTGAACCATTGACATGGTGTAGCTGCCGGCGGTGATGGCGGCGGCCCGGCGCACGCGCAGGTAGGCCCTTCTACAGGAAAGGGACAGTAATATCGACTCTCTCGCTCGCACCACGTGGAGGGGTGCCACAGCGCGGGCGTATGTTTGCCGCCTGTGCTACATTTTTACTCAGTTTCTAACCGTACTCAAAAGTTAAGGCATTGTCCATGCGACGACCGCCGTACCTACTGTTTATAAGTGTTTCGATAACAACAACAGATGAGTAGAAGAGTTCTGAGACTTTTGGCAAGCTTTTCGGCGTTTCGGCGCCGGCCTGCGCTGGGATGGGTGGCCGTAGGTTGTTAAAAACTGCAGCCGTGCTCATCGCAGTAGGATACTGCAGTTTGTTAGTTTATCATGGTGGAGTAACATTCAATTCTCAAGAAAATCGACCACCAGTGCAAGTGTCTGACTTATCTATCGAGCCCGTGACCAAGACAAGTATTAATGATAGTGGCCAACAAAATATAACATTAGATGATATATTCATTAGTGTAAAGACAACAAAATATTACGAGTTGACACGATTACCCATCATATTGAAGACATGGTTCCAGCTGGCGAAAAAACAGGTAAATTGATAGAATTATTTATTCCAAAATCAGTATTGAGTTTTTGAAGCCTTTCTGACATTGTTGATTTTTATCTTTTTACAACAAATGAAAAGAATACACAAATGGTCATTTTAAGTTACACAATGCATATATTAAGATTTTAATGATGATAATGTTGAGCAGAATAGAGATATTAAACAAAACTGAAGATAAAATAAAGAACAATGTAGGTACATAACTTTTATTATCTAATGAAGGTCTCTTAATGATATCCTCTGTGTTTAATGAGACACCACCCAAGACGCAAGCTGTAACATTATTCCTTTTATTTTAAACTTTATTGACGACTTGCCGGGTTTTATTACCTACTATGTCTAATGACATTCGGCCTAAACAATAAAACTATCATCAAAGTTAAACACTAAGATTGTAATAATAATCGTCTTTTTGCGTGTTTGCACAGTAATTTCATTGTAAATCTGCAAAACAAAATAATCATATTGTTTTTATATCTTTATTGGCTATAATAGACACAATATAATATTAGCTTACAGTAAATGCAATATTAGGTACCTATCTTGAAAATATTAAACAATTTCAGATATTCATATCTGCAGATCCTTTAATTAATTTATCATGGTGTGAACTCTACTGGCTTGATTCTTTTACGAATCATATACATTCTTTATAAAAACTTCTGATCTTTATTAATTTAATTTGAAACGTTAATCGTCAATATATTAGCTTTATGCTGTTAGGTATCTAAAATTCAACCCATTTCATTAGTAGGTACCCATTGTATTCTTCTTCGAAAACGTTGAACTTATAAAAAGATAGCATGCCGTGTAATATTTCAAGAACTTGAGTAATAAATCATTTATAACTGCATCAAAATTGTTCACAGCGGGTAGCAAATGACTTATAAGGTCAATATTGCCATTAACTCTGGTATCGTATACTAAACATCTCACTTTGGGTCTGACACCTCCTGGTTCTTTATAAATATAACGTTGGCATTTCCATGTTCACTTCATCGCTTGGAATTCTTTTATTTTAAAATGTTATATTATGTTGTCGATTTAAATTCTCAAATAAGCCAAAGTTACTCATTGTGTTTCTCGATAAATTTGAGAGGAATTAGTTGTTATAAAATAAAGAATACATTGCTTGTAAGCGAAATTTAATCTTTGAATAATATTAATCGGAAAACTGAGCATTTTCGGATGGTCGCTAGAATAATGCATACCTCTGAATATTACAACAGCAGGTAGATATTTGAAATAACTTCTTCAGAATCATCATTCTTAAATCTGAACCGAATAATGAAATGAATAGTCAGACGAAAAACAATTATAGACTTTTTTTAAATAAGAAAGAACAGTTTAAATAAAGTCGTGCAACCAGTGGCTTTCCTGAATCTGGAGCGTGAATAATCAACCGTTAATCCGGACTCGAAGGACCAGAACAAGCTATTGCCCTGC
Organism: Falcaria lacertinaria; assembly: GCA_951449985.1. Lineage (NCBI taxonomy): Eukaryota > Metazoa > Arthropoda > Insecta > Lepidoptera > Drepanidae > Falcaria > Falcaria lacertinaria. The sequence goes on from OX602111.1 coordinate 3,169,373, forward strand.
GCCTGCGCGGCACGAGCGAGGCACGTGACCGGATTGTTATCTCGCTTTAGCCCTTTTGTGGTCGAAAACTTTTGCTATTTGATTTATATGACATTGTATTGAACTTTTGCGGACTTATGTTGTTCATTGATGGATATTGTATTTTTTTGTTAAGGTCCACTTAATATTGGCATTTATCAGATATAATAGGAACTTGAAGCTGAATTCTGAGATGGTCACACTGATGATATAGATCTCTGACCTAATAACCTAAGATAGAATAGGTTTATGATTTTAAATTACAATTATTAGACGCTACGAGGAGCAGAGCGGTACTTTGGGTGGGTCGGGTGATTTCGGGTACATAATATTTAGATATTTTTTTATAGGTCGCAGGCAGGAATTGGATTGCTTTGACCGTATCCTTTATTATTTATTTATCGTGGATGCTATATCAGACAATGATTTTACAAACAATGTTAATTATAGATCAACCAACCAAACAAAATACGTATCCCGAAAATGGAAACGGAGCGGAGCGGGTAGTCGTTTAAATACAAATCTGTTCTACTTTGCAAATGGTGTAACATATATAAATATCCTTGTCATTATCTAATCGTAAATCGGCATAAGTTTAAATTTACCTCATAATTATTCTTCAAACTTGATATTTATAATTTTTCATATCGGGCTTTAGTAGCTTAACTCATGATTTCTTAGTATTTATTTTATGCGTATCAAGATTGCTTGTGGATTTTATTTAGTTGACAGAAGAGCCAGTTTCCTGTTATTATGTTTCAAATGAGCTTATCAGCGCAGCGTTTGAATTTTTATGTAACCTGTATTATGGTTCTTAGAAGTCAAATGTAGCTTGCAGTGCCATTTCTTATTTAAGATTAGTCATACTTAGACTTGACAGGTATGAGTTTTCTAAGAAGGCTTATATGGTCTTTTGTTCAATATCATAATAAAGTGTTAAAATTCAAACTCCTTAACATATATGCTACTGAAAAATCAACAAAAATGATGAGGATGCAAGCAATTCTGATAAAGGCACTCTTGCGCAATACTGAACTTGCAAAATACTAAAAATCTTCTCGAACGGAATAAAATTACCTACTAACATTTGTGGTGGAAAGCGCGTGTAGCACCTTTGCCTGCCCTCTTCGGCGATCCTTGTGGAAAGGCGTGAAGATATATTATTTATTATTGTATTATAATATTTGCATGATCGAAAGGCTTTTGTTCCGAGTCTGTACTCTTTGTGTAAAGTTGTCCTTGACCAGCGCATTGGCGTTATCGTTTCTACTCACAGACATTAATATTAATATCTGTGTTTCTACTACTGACAGTTTGTTAACTTTATGCATTTGTATTCAACTCGCTACCCACCCTGCTACGCACGGGTGCAAAGCAATCTAAATTTCTGATATTTATGGTATATTCTCCAAAAATGCTTTTAATACAAACCTCCTTCTGACAATTACCAACATATCAAAAATATCAATCAAATCCGTCGAGCGAGCCGTTTCCAAGTTTCAATCTTACAAACATGTTAACGTGGTAAAATATAACTTTATAAGTGCCCTACTAGGGCCTAAACCGAATAAACACTTATGGATTTTTATTTCTGACATGTGGCAATTGATTTTTACCCGCTTTTATTTAGTTTCACCTGTCCGGTGTTTGTGTGTGTAATCAAATCTTGTTAGTTAAATTCAAACCACTTCCCATTGTGCAAATGAGCTTAAATGTAGCATACACCTTTGGTTCCCGTGAAAAAGCACGATTACTCAAATGCCGCAATTTTCAATCCAATAACTACACGGGCGGACTTCACAAAATGAATAATTTTATAACTTCGACATTAACCCGTATGATATGGGCATTGAATGAAAGGGCTTCATGACCAATAAAAGCTTGAATAATAAAAAGAGTTTTTATACCCACATATTATTCATAAATACCTACAGATTCGATTTATTTATACTAATCCCAAAAAGTACTTTTAATAAGGCATTGTAGAGTAAAGAAAAGGGGACGTAAGAGCATGTTTCAGGGAACATTACAACCTAGTTAATAGCCATTTGTATAATAATGTATATATCCCTACAATCTCGCTCGATGGCTATGAAACCAGACGCGAAGCTCGGATAGGACGGTATATTAAAAAAGTTTCGGCTGTTACTATAAAAAACCATTTGCTTTTATATTCTTTCAACTTTTTCCACTAATAGAGCCCATTTTAACTCTTATTTGCTATGTATACTTCTATATTGGTTTATGAATTACGCGCAGTCCTACGATGAGATCGAAACTGGCAACTGAGAAATAATTAGTCAATATTAAATAGCAAGCTCACAAGGGTTACTTTATTCTCATATTATATCTTTAATTTTCATTGCTACTACAGATAAGTATAACCATATTACAACATCTTGCCTATTTATATAAGAATTGTAAAATTATGAGTTATGTTTAAATAAAATTTTCAAAATGTACGCGTTACCTCATACCTGTGAACGTAAGTATCCCATTCATTTAAAATTTAATTTTATAAAAATACTGAAACCTAATATTGATGCGTTGTGATCCTTGCATAAATACCCCTCAAAAAGGTGTGATGTTTCCAAAAAGTTTCGGAGAATCGTGTGGCCTTCGCGCCTAAACAATCAAAACTTATAATATGTACCCTGACGGAATTTCAACAAAATTATTTTTTTTTACCATTAACCAAAGTTTTTCAACCTTTTTCATGACACAGCCCCTTAGTATAAAGAAATATTTTGCGACCCCGTTACAATATTTTCATGTGTTTTATTTTGTGACGAATATTCAATCCATGATATTTTTCAATTTCATAATTAGGGTTCGGATAAATACATTTATAATTAAATACGTAAAACACATTTTACATTTTATACAAATGAATTATGTCTTTTAGTTAACATTATTTTTAATAAATATTTTTAAACTACAGAAGCTTCGCGACTCCCCCTGGCTTCGCGACCCATACGTTGAAAAACCATGGTCTATATTATACTATATATCGTAGGTAATGTATTCAAAATTATGTATTTTGAGTCAGGACATATTTTGTGCATTTTATTCTTTAGCGCCTTTACTAATCTAAATGATTCAATGCCATCAAATAAATTTGTAACGTCACTAACAATGTTGTTTGCTTGTTTCAGACCTGGTTCTTCACAGATACCGAAAATGAACAACATCAAAAGCAAACCAGTAAGTAATATTATAAATATAAGAAAAAATTATAATACTATCATACCATTTCCAAATTCAAACTAGGCAGGATGATAACATATATTCCGCTTTAGTAATTGAGTAGTTGGTAATTCTTAAATATCTTAGAGGAATCTGTGATTTAACACCTCTACTTTAAATTGTATTTTCCTTGGCAGGTGGACACATGGTAAACACGAATTGTTCGGCGTCCCATCAGCGAAAACATTTATGCTGCAAAATGTCCGTTGAATACGACCGCTTTCTGGAGACCGGTAAAAAGTACGTATCAATCTTTCAAAAAGGTTTTTGTTTGTTGTTTTCTAATTTGAATCCTAAACGTGAGAAATAAGGTCCAGATTGGATAACAGGCTGTAGATATCACTGGAACCAAGGTGATCGGATTCTTGAAAGAGATAAGTATGTTTGTACAAATTCGCCGGTCAACTTGTTCGGATTACATACGCCCTGCCTTCTTATTGAGGCCTTCAGAATTACGACGAAGATCCGTCGTAAATTGAAGGAAAATTGATCTTTGTAGTAAATTCTAAGGTGGATCATAATTTGCATTTTTGATTTTTAGTGCAGCCTGTTGATTGAAAGCAACTACCCTCCGAAATAACTCGAATTATATATACGTACAAACAGTCTTATATTGTTCAAAATTCTTTAAAGCGTAAAAAACTATTGGAGAAGACCAAATTAATTTGGGGGTCGTTTAGAACCGTCATATTATAGTTAGGTAAAGAAGACGTCAGAAAAAAAAATGTTTCGATTCAGCAGAATGGCTGATTCAAATTTAAAGTGTCAAATGTCAAAAAAAAATATATTGACATACAGATTTTAAACTTTCCCTAAATTGTATATGCAATATACATCTATGTAATAGTTTATGCCGAGAAAACCTGTAGTATATAAATTTGTTTCAGTGCAGTAATCAAACTACTTCAATCGTTCCGTCTTCTTGGCTAGCAAATGTTATATCCCAGTAACCCTTTTCTTTAGTTAATCTTAGAGCTAAATACTAATTGATAGCATTAAATGTATAGACCTTTGTTGCCTAATATCATTACACTGATTTGATGGCATGAAATTGAACACACTAGACTTTGCTACTTCAGTTAACCATAAACTGAATCCAGTATCAAATCACCCCGATGTTAATTACCGCGTAACGCAATATTATGGGCCAATATCTAGGTTCGTAGGAGCGAAACCACAGAGTTAATACTAACCGAGTAATAATCTGTGTCGACCCCTTGCGGTGCTATCGGTATTTCAGTTCAGAGAGAGTTCAGAGTGTTAACCTATCAACTATTGAATTTTATATCAACGTTAAGTTCACTTAAAAGCGGTATAACATACTTTGCATCATGAAATGTACTTCCACTAAAAAAAAATTAGTCTGCATTCATGTTGATTTAAAAAAAAACATGTGGATCCATCTTCATTACAATGACATTAATCTGTTTGAAACAATGTGTTCCGAATTCGAAAAGTTACAGTTGATTAAGACTGGCATACCATAAACAAAGAAAGCTTCCTTACTTCATGGATGGAACAAAGTGTTACTCTCGTCTTACCATTTTGGGTGAACATATTAGAATATTATAACTATGTTGCTCAAATTCGCCACTTCGAGTCGTATCAGTCTGAGTGAATAATTGACGCGCATTGAGATCGAATATGGACCTTAACACCTGAGAATTAGGTCGCTGTTACATAAACTTAAACCTTTACGTCACACATGGCTACCAATTAGCAGGATGCTAAATTTGAGTAATTATAATCTGCCACCACATCACAAAGTCCATCAAAACGACGCGTATCAGAGCAATTATAGCGCAATCAGAGTAGAGTTGCCTAGAAATGATTGATGCAATTAATTTGGTACATACCTACATATATATAATTGTGTAACATACCTACGTATAGTTCTCCACTAGAAAATATATGTAACCGGATAGGAGGCGGATATTTGGTAAAACAGACGCAAAGGCAAATATACCTAAATAATTCCGCCATCTTAAAAGTTTGGCGAACTTGATAAAACTAGTGTCAGGTGCTTTCGATAGCGATATATATTCATACGATAGATATTCTTAGCGATATAACAGTATTTCTGTACATAAATACCTTGTACAATTGAAGTAAATGTAATCTCAGAAATAATCAAATTAAATATTTTTTAAATGCTGAGATTTAAATAAAAAAAGTAATACAATGCGAATACTTTTGGAAGGAATCGTGAACAGGCAAAGTAATATCAAATCGATAAATTAGCCAAGTGCGGGTTGTACTCGCACACCGTTGGTCACCCTTCGAGTACGGAACCCTAAAAAGTATTCAAAGGAGTTCGGTACACATAAGATATTGATGACTGGTAGTAGAAGCAAAGGAAGTATACAAATTATGAGTGAAATATGGTCCTGTGTGGTATATATACTCCTTTCCCAAATAGGACTCGGCGTTATCGTATACAAAATCCAGCTTCTAAATATATTTTATTCCAGTCCTAGATTATTATTGGTATTCACTTTCGTAGCCGACTTAAAAACAGCTTTGAGACTAACCTTACATTATTCTAAACTTTATTATTTTAGTTAAACGAGCGTATTAGTACAAACGTTCAACGCGGGTAATCATATACCGTTTTGAGAGCGTTTTGTTTTTAATAATAACAACGAGCTCTTAACTTCTGTTTTTAGAAGACTGTCTGTTTAAACACAAAATCCTAATGTTTGAGGATTCTGTGTGGTATCATCTAGTTCCCACAACTGAGAGTTTTTTCTTAACTAATATTGATTTAAAGTTTTGCTCTATTCGATTACCATGTTAATTGTTAGTGTCTACTTTCGATTCTGAATGAATTTTCATTGAAATCTTGAATGAAAGCGTAATTATCACGTATTATATTACATATTTTAAGTTTTAAACAATCTCAGAGATTATTATTACCCAACAAACGTTTTACGAGTTGGAATGTAATGGAACAATATTTGATTATATTAATGTCATCAAAGGGAACAATATTAGTTAGTTATAGGTTTTATTCAGTCCTCATATATTATATTTGGCCTAAACCCATCAACAAATTTTATATCAGAGGGGTAAAATAAGTGTTCTTACTTATGATAAAGTTATTAATTGTTTAAAATTATATAAAAGTACTCTTACATAGAAATAATTTTACTAAGACATACGCCTAATAATGTATATGCACATATTTGATATTCCTAGAAGTAAAATTAGATTATGTATTTTTTTATCACAATGCTTATGTAAAATTTGACTCGACTATTCTCGGAAATAATCTATTCATAAAGGGCAGTGTAGAAGATACTAGAAAACATCTTCAACATATTTATTCTGAGCTGTATATTCTGGTTATTTACTTGGTAATCATCATACGCGGTGGGTTCCAAGTCGATGTCATTTTTAATCTCAACAACTCTACTCTTGAGTGTCCAAAAAATGCTAATGGTTTTTGAAGAGCATATCCAATATTATGTCGGGCTCATAATCAACTTCACGCGGGCAAAGGAGTGTCTGTTTTTTCAAACATTTTTAATGTATCTTCTAAGCTGCTTTTCCAACTTCTAGGTTAGTAAAGCAGCCAATTCCGAAAAGAAAATGAAAACGCTCTCTCTGTGCTTATATTTTTTTGCGTTGGACATCGCCCCATCATTTCTTTTTGGCCGGAGGGCTTTATCAATGTACCAGGAAAAATATTTTGATGTAGACTAGTAACATGTTTTTATGGCACTTCATTAAATTTTATTCTATCTTGTATACCAGACATAAATTTACAAAAAATATCAGCAATATTTTTACTGAATGATCAAAGTACTTATAAAATTGGCCTTTCAATTATGTCACGTACTTAATGACAAAAGTTTACTCCGTAAAATATGATCAAACGCGTAGGCCTTTGTTCGATAGGCTTTCACATAAAAGTAAAACGTAATTGTTTATGTGAGGTGCTATTGCGTTTTTTAAATTTTTATTTAAATTTTATTTGAAACAACAATAAAACAAGTCGAGTTTCGAGCGATGCATGCGGTTAATATTGCAGCCAAAGGTAAAGTTTTTGGTTTTTCAGAAATCTGTATTAATTGTTATGACAAACAATAAAGATAAAATACGAAATTCATTCGTACCTAAAGTAAACCAACAATTTTAATTTACAATATAATATAATACTATCTCAATGAGAGTCAGTAATAGCTGTAAAAGATAAAATAAATTGTTTATAAAGCGCCATCATGGGTACAATTTTATTTAAGTACAATAATACTTTTTAGATGTTTTGTATGTTAACTAAGTATAGATAGGTAAGTACATTATGCATGTCACGAACCAAATATTCAATCGATATATTGCCGTCAAACGAAATTCCATTTAAACGTAGCAGCTATTTGTCCCTAAATATCATTACGAGGCCCATTAGCTGTGGCCAACGCAACAATTTGTTTAAGAAAACCTTGTCATCTCTTGAGTTCTTTTCGATACACCTATTCATATGGATTTGAAAGAGATACCTACATGAACGAGTTGCGATGACTAAATTAGATTGAAACGTTAATTTAAATTCGTTTGTAATAAAAATAGCTTCTTATATAGACTAAAACTAGTAAAATATTTAACAGTCCTATTCTAAAATATCTACTAATTTACAGCAGTTTTTTTCAAGCTAGTGGTTAAACTAAAGTAGTAGCAGCTGTTTTTGTTTTTCTGTTACAAACAATAAAAACTGTTTTAAATCCCGCAAATATGTACGAAATTCCCAGTGGCGTGGTGATACAAACCCTTTTTTACATTTGTCGGACGTGGTTTTGTCCAAGCCATTGAATTCATACAGTTAGGAGTCGAACAGTTCTCTTTATAGGCCCCAGGTGGACTATCCGGCTCGTGTAATAGGATTATTGCTCCGTATCCTGGACATAAAGCTTAGCTGGACAAGGTTTGAGTTTATATCGAGATAAATCAAATAAATAAATGCGCTCCATGACCGCAGTACTAATAATCTATTAAATAAATAATCTTCTACTATATAAATAAAAACAAATTGTATCATGTATTAAGACCAACACTAGAGAACGGCTCGTCCGTTTTGGCAGATTTTTTTTGTGTGTTTGTATTAAGAATTGCGTTGGAAATTCCATCTCCAAAGGAAATATATTTTATTAGTCAATTTGCACCTGTGGGAGGCGGAGCAGCGCCCGGCGACGCGTGACTTTTTGGTGTCTAGTTAATTGATACGTTTGGTAATCGAAGTTAAGTACACAGTCTTTACATTGTAAAAGCTACTAATGCTACCACAAATTGTTATAGTTTCTCACAGCATTGCACATAAAAAGCTATTACTAAACAGAAATTAAATGAAGTAGCGTGTATAACTATTCAGGTAATAGACCAATAATTACTTTCTTTAACCGCTGTCTTGCGGTATCGCTAAGTTAGGTATGCATAGCGGTGAATTCACACAAGTACATCATACAATAATATTGAATGTCCTGGAAACAATATTCGAATTTTCATTAATAAATAAAGAAGACTGATTCCTAAAAATAAGTAGACAATTAATTTAATCGTTCTGTTCCATTACTTTTATGGCAGTGTGACGACATTTTATGCCGGGTATTAGAGCTCTGGATAGTACTTTGGACTGGCCTTGGGCCTTTAACTTGTCGAACTTAAATCCCATCCCATGTATTTACAGCTTTAATTGGTTTTTAACACTCGTGTGTTATGACCCTTCTTTATTGCTTTAAATACTGTATCGGCGAGTGAGGAATAAAGAGTCTTTGATGTTTCTCGAATGTATAAAGTTGAATCCGGTTCAGGGACAGCTGCAGGCTTTGATTGAATTATTTGGCGTTGTTACAGTAAATAGTGCCTTCACTGATCAATTCTTGGGAGTTGTGATGAATTCAATTTGTCAATTAATTACACTGACAGACGATAACATTTTTGACGTAAAGTAAATTGAATTCTATTATAATACTTACACTGTCGAATTCTCTTAGGAATTTATATGTCACGAAAATAAGTAGGTAACGAAATTTCTAGATCCAATCAAATATAATTATTATTGTTCTTATTGAAGTAATCTCTTGCAAAATAACATTCAGTATTTTTTGTCGTTCCAAACGAAGCGACGTTAAATCTTAGACTATAAGACCCTGGTATAAATGAGTACAGTGTATTTATGTTCTGTGGTAATAACACACTTGGTTCCACAATTAAACAGCTGTCTTGCAACCGTTGGCCGATCCAATTTCGCAAATGTATACTTGATATGCAGAAACCTGATCCAGATTATAGCTTAGCGGCCAGTCATTTTGTCGTAGGCCGTACTGTATGTGATCATATATTGCGCAGACGCAGCGCTTATTATTTCCAAGTAGCACTGGCAAATTGCACCGCAACTTTAATTATCAGCGGAGATGCGATATTGGGCTTATAAATATTGTGCACAATTATTTTCTTTAGCGTCATCGAATGCACCCGGCATGTTCCAGCAAGAACCCGTTTGATGGCTTACATTGTTGACTGCTTTTAAGTGAAGCGAAAATCGATGATGCTCTGCGTTAAGTCATCATATTTTTAGTTTTTGCAAATCACGTTAATTACTTATGTATAGTATACCTAGGTCATTACAGTTAGGTACTTTAGTATAAATGGTGCATGTATGAAGAGATTAATGAATGTAAACGAAGCAAAATAAGTGTGCAAGTCAAGAGTGAAATGGCGCTCTAACTATACGTGGCGTGATGATATGTATGTATGTCTGTTGGTACTTTTGGATACTACGAGTATCTCCTCTACAATTCGAATTGATACTAATGTCGGCCGGGCTCCAATTGATGCTATTAACTTGTATTTCGTTTACAACAGGTGGTTCTGCCATTTTGACGACGATAACTACGTGAACGTTCCCCGTTTGGTCCGCGTGCTGCAAAAATACAATCATCAAGAAGATTGGTACCTTGGCCGTACTTCCATTTATGAACCAGTAAAGATGTATAAGAAGCCCTCCAATACGGTGATTAAATAATTAATCCAATTACTTAAATTAATCTTTCTTTAATTAGAATCCCAGAATAAGTTTTAATCCATTTGTTATTTTCAGTTCGTGTTCTCATTTTGGTTTGCCACGGGTGGAGCTGGATTTTGCTTAAGCAGAAGTTTAGCGCTCAAAATGCTACCTATTGCGAGGTTAGTGTTTAAACTATTCTATTTATACTGAACTTGAATTAGTCGTAAGCAAAAATAAAATGAAAATAAAAGGATTTAATGAAAATGAGATAATTATATTCAATTAATTATTTTGTTTCAGTGGTGGAAGATTCATCAGTATTTGCGAAAATATATTGTTACCAGATGATGTATCCATGGGATTTATTGTAGGTGAGAACAAAGCTTTAATAAGAGTACCTACATCAGAGTAATATTGTCTCAAATATGAATAGTAGGTAGATAAGATAGTGGAATTAAAATTTATCTTTTTGTAGAACATCTCCTGAACAAAAACCTGACCCTAGTGCCAGAATTCCACTCTCACTTGGAACAAATGAAACTGTTGCCATCAGAAACGTTTAAAGATCAAATTTCGTTCAGCTACTCAAAGGCGAAAGATGGATGGAATGTCGTCAACGTGCCTGGGTTCGATACTAGATATGACCCTACTAGGTAAGAAAATTATGTTCTTATTTAAAACAAACATAAAAATTTATAACTGGTAGGAATTTGCATGCTGTCTTTGTTATATATGTTTTAGGCCTTTCAAGACCTTCCAAGTGTAACATTAAAATGTTTATGGTTTTTTTAATATTCAACGAACGTTTTATCAGGAAATTATTCCGTAATAATTGTCTGTAAGTATTCCGTTGCCAATACTATAAGATTGTAGTAAATATAATTAGTTGCTATAAAATGTACAATTTTATTTAAAAATTTCAGAATTACACCTAAGCTCACAGGATATAAGGAATTCCATTAATCTCGAACGAAAGATAATAGAAATGTGTTTTTGTTTCAGATTCCTGTCGCTACATTGTTTTCTGTTTCCCCGTGCAAATTTCTGTCCCTAATTACGTCAATGTTTGGATGCTCCAATGATTTTATTGCTAATATTAGACCCTTCAGATCTATTACAATTTCTCAATCTTCATCAGTAACTATATTCAAAATTTGTGCAATATCTGAATTCTACTTCGAATCACAGTTTCTTTATTTCCAATCATACATATTGTATGAATAATTAGACTCTAGTTTGAATTTGATTACTACCTAGCAGATCGTTTTTGTATAATATTATATAAATTCTTGTTATAATTAATTTGAACGGTTGAAATTGTGTTTGAAATCAATTCAGAGGTGATTTAAGCCTCTGTACGAACCAAATTACTTCTGTCCCGTTAATGTTTTCTCTCTTCGTTAATTTATGTTTATCAATAATCTGTGATATTAGTCTTTAAAAATTTGTAAGTAGAGATATTATAATTAAGTGCTATAAAGTTGTATAGTATAAATCGCTCTCAGTCAGAACTGTTATATTATTGTTTGTAAATAGTGTTGTTTATGAAATAAACAATTAAAAAAATTACGTTCGATTCATTTACTTTAGCCTCTAGCAAAATTTAACTGATATTGCAGCAAACTACAGCCGACGTCTCAAAAAAAAATGAATGCTGATGATATAACGGTTTTTTACGAATGTCTATTTCTGGTAAATTCCAAAATCTAACTATTCGCTTTAAAATTAAAGTGATAATCTACAAATAAAACATCGTATTCGAACCTTATTCAATGGATTCTAATGTCTCTTTATGCATTTAAAATAAGACAATGCTTAAACTAATTTCCGACCACAGTGGAGCAGACAATTTTATTCTGCTATGGGTCATATCGTCTTACCGCCAACACCGCATACAAGGCATGCAAGATCATTGACCCCAGGACACGTGGCGTGTTCCATTAAGATTCAAATCATCTTAAGAACATTGGATTTATTGATAACAATGGCACGCTTGTAGAATACTAATTGAGCAAAAAGTTGGTCATGAGCATCTGTCTTACAACAGCTTCTCTTTTTATTGTTATTAAAGTTAAGCATATTATACTCTGAGACAGTCAAATAAGATAAAACTTACGCTCATTTTAGTTATAGAAAGCGAATACATTGCTCAAATGGAAAACTTTACGCATAAATTAAAGGCCACCGTAGAGCCTTCTCGCGCATCACACGAATGGAAAAGACGCAGGAATTGAACATTTGTTAATAAGAAGATAACGAAGGCGTACATAATGTATAGTTTTTAGTACACAAATCTGCATTGACTAAGAATCCTCAAAGGCTTTTAGGCACCCAAAATAACTCTCGATCTTGTTATAATTGGCTTTTGAGTGGAAAAGATCATTGTATAATGTGCCATAAAATATCCAGACGATCAAACTCAATCTCAAAATCATCTTTATTTGACTAGAACTTCACAAGTGCTTTAAAACCGCCAGAATTTACCACCGTATTCAGATGGTCGTTTTTTGCTGAGAAGAATCCGGGAAGAAACCCAGTAATTACTCTTTTCAAACAAAATACATAATTTACATTTAAATTACTCACATGACATGAATATATCACAAAAAGGTATCACATGAACAAGGATATAATGCTTGAATTACAAATCTAAGCTAGAAGTTAATAAATAAAAAGGCTTGATGACCAGCCCCCATAAGCAGCACCTGTTCCCAAGTATGACGCGAATGCAGCCATCACCCTCTTCAACAATTATGGAGGGAAGTTAGCGACCCGTGTTCCGGACGCCGCCGCAAACAAAGGCATTATAGTGAGCATGACACTTTTAAACCCATTAAAGAAAAATATGTGAAAAGGTAAACTGACTATAAAAATAAAACCGACTCAATAAATATAGGTTTTGCGGCTATCGAGTTTCTGATGTTACTCAGATTTAAGCAATAAAGAGCTATCTTCTATTTGAAAGCTTTTAAACACAAAGCAATATACCCATATTTGGGGCGGTACCTAGTTTAGTGTCGTTATATAATCATATTATATGCAAATAGAAAAACAAAGCTAACCTTTATTCGCATTTATAATATAAGTATTAAATATATAATTAATACATAAAAAAGTTAACATGAAAATGAAAATGAAAGTCCGGCTTTAACAACGTCCATTGTTATTTATATATGATCGATCACTCGACGATTTTAAGTAGCACCCAAACATATATCTCTATACTGGATTGTTACATCCCTTATTAGTTGAACGGATATTGTACCTAAGTACTTCAACGAGACCAATTGTGAAAAAGTACTTGTATTAGTTAGCTAGTCTGCTACATGAGGGCGACTTATAGTATGACATAAAGAGATAGATATAGAAAATAAGGGCCAAAGTACTAAATAGATTCCTAAAATCTTTTTAGTAAGTTAATTCCAAGAGAAATTTTGGATGAAGAGAAAGAATTCACCGGTACAATTTGAATGATTAATTAAATTGATTGTCATGCTCCATTTGTTCCGCGGTGGCGGGTCCAGCCGATTTCCTTTCGGTAGCACCTGGCTTTTACCTCTCCTTGATCGATTATTACTGCACAGTCACTTTACGTAATTGGGTTCCTTCCAAATTTGTTCCGACGCAGACGCAATAAAGTCCCGATGCACCAGTCGGAATACCAATTGATTACTGACCTCTTATACGGGTGTCCGTTCTCCCCCGATAGCGTTTTTCACTGTTGAAGTTTCTTTTAAACGTTAATTAAGTTATCCGTTGAAGCCTTCATAATTACGTTTTTGTGTGTACCTCTTTTATCAACAAAGATAAAAGTCACTTCCAATTCTATAAGTTAAAACTTTTACAAGCAATGATAGAAAATGTCATCATTTTCTAATACGCCAGCAGCACTTACGTTTTGTATTTAAAAAATCCGTGAATCTATTTTCTATATCTTTAAAAGTTTTAAATGTATTAAAGTACAAGAAACGGATCGATTAACTGAACTGGTCCACGAATTAATGGGTTCAAATAAACATAATTAAGCTTTCAAAGAGCGCCGTTTGATCTTTGGCCCATTACTTTGGGAATGACATTCAATTAAAAAGGGGCTCCCATTTGCTCGAGATCCAATGTCTTATTATTTTTTCTGCGTTATCTTAGTTCTCTTTCTAATTGAGTTTATGCATATCTTATATAGGTCAGAAATTAACCCATCTAAATGCAGATGCAAGGCTTGAGCTCTCTTGTAATCTTATGTAAATTACTTGAATATTTTTGGAGGGTTACCAAGTATCTAGTAAAAATATGTTTTGTAAACGTAATAAAAGGCTGAAGTGATATACAATATAGAATACGGAGTGAACATAGAGGTTTGGGATTTTAATACATAGCATTTTTTTATAAAATCTAGAATGACCATGTTGCCTGCCTGTCTTCGTGGCACGCTCCAGCTTGATACTAGTTAGCTCAATTTTTATTTATTTATTTTTAACATTACCAAATTCTTCCTATTATTTGGAGTCACTTATGTCTAGTGTTCAAGTAAAATGTCTTTGTACAATAAATACAAAATTTTGGTTAAGGTATATTTCTAGTACATATTTAATCTTAGTACTAGATCTCCCCACATTTCAAGTTCTAACCCTCCAATCTATCTATCAGTCCATCTTCAAGACTGAAAGTTCTACATTACGTGGAATTCACATCAGTTCCCAACTAACTATATAATCGGCAGTCAAAGCACAGACATGGAACAATATAAGTGCAATGTATTTCATTGTTCCTTCTTAATAGAATACGAAATTTCAAACAAGCGTGTATTTTTGTTTGGTCAAACAAACCCAGATATGTATAAACAATTTGAAAAATAATTGAAAGCTAATATAGGTACATTTATTTTCCATAACGCTAATAAGGCATAATTAACGTCTTAAGTTGCAGTAATAAATTAAAAAACTGCACAAAACATAATATTTATCCCGCTAGACATATCAGTGTTAAGCACCTCTTATATTCTCAAAGTAAATTGACCCTAAGGCTATACAACTGTAAGGACACAACTAGTAAGTTAGTCAGTGTTAATGTTTAAGAAAGGAGATTAAAAACTAAGAAAGGAGTAACTATTACCACGTCTGTGGTAGGAGTGCTGGAGTTAATAGTAGTTTCGTTGAAATCTACCTCCAGACCTGTCTGTGCCAATTACCCCTTACTTATCCCGCGGCTGCGCTGTGACATCTTAAATACCACCTTAAGACGAGTATTTATTCATCACGATTGCTAACATCTGCTCGTTGGCTGTCATAAATTTTTTGATTGGAAATTATTTATATTTATGAAAAATAAATTTGGGTTGTGTTTACAGTCTTATGTACAACTGGCGTCTGCTTCTTCTTCTTCCTAACTATGGTAATCAATCAAGCTTTTCAAGGACTATAATTGTTGCCAGTCATCGACGTGTTAGAGAATTTAAAGTTTCAAAATTTCTCATGTTTTTTGCATTAAAATACCTAGTGAGTAGCGTCATGTGTTCTAATGCTTTTTGGAGTTTCTGGAGACAATCCACGGAAGTAGCAGATCGTAACATGCTTTTAGGTCAGAGGTAACCTATTGACCAAAATTATAAATCACTTAACCCAAAAGTCATATTAAATAATTATTTCCAATGTTCCAATAAATCAGTCACTAAATGAAACTTTACTGCACATAACGACACCGAAAATACACGTTAAACATCACTATAACACAATTTACGAGACACAAGAAAAATACCAACCGCTCTGCCTGATTCCTGATTCAAAAAAAGAAACAGCTGTCATCATCAGCTAATATTATTCAGGTGTTCTGTTCAATGTCAATGTTGGCAATTCTGGTTGTCCATAATACACGCCTTTTTAGTCACGGTATTGCATTACGTTTTTCGCACACATCCTTAATATGGCCCGCTAATGCAAATACTTATCAAACTTATGTTTTGGCTTCAATAACATTAAGAAACACTGTAGTGAGCAAACCAGGAGCTCGTGTTAAATAAAATCTTATTTACTTTTAATTTAGATCAATCGAGTAAGAAATACGATTACCTAGTCGATGAAATTTCACCCGTAAATATTGAGTCAGCAGTTAGGACGGGCTGCCTACCTACTTATTTATTATACAATGTACTTTTTAAGCTAAACTTAAAGAGAGCAGAAAGTGTTACTTGCAAATAATTATAATTAGGTATGATGTTTGATTAGGCACTTTCTGCGATCCTAACTACGACTTACTACGTCTAGGGTCCTTAATAAAATGTAAACTTGTTAACTTTGACCAAAGCTTGTCAATTAAAATCAACAGCAGTTTTGTCGTTATTGAAACCGGATAAATTAATATCTACTTATTCCAAATATCAAACGTCAAAATCATGAAACGTGGTAGATTAGCAATCTGTACCGGTAGTTTAATAGAGATAGTGCTGTACCTGATTAATTCTATTGACACTGAGAGCTTATCGATACAACATTCCAATTTGTAATGCCATTTAAACAGCTTAGTTTGACCTGTCAAACACAGGTTCACAGTACTAAAATCTCTGTGGAGTAATAGATATGCGGATAAAAACTGTCACTAAAATCGTGCTTTCTTTAGCACATGATGCCAGCAAATATTGTTTACTCAATATATTTCATTAAACTGAAAGAAAACGACACGCATGGGTTTAGAGATGTTAGTATGATTCATGATACTTCCGTTATACGCTTACTCACCTACTTATCAGTAGGAAAAACCGAATAAGCCTACTAACATTTGACTGGTCTACACTTACTCGTACTACATAGTAAAGTAACTCAATGTCTACAGAAAGCCTAAGGGCAACATCAGAAATGGTATTGTGCAGAATACTCTCAACGGTACCCACATCAAACGGTTTGATATGCCTAAGATGATAAATAGTAAGGTGCAAACAGGCATACGACCCGCCCGATGGTAAGCAGTCACCGTAGTCTATGGATGTTTGCAATACCAGGGGTATCACTGGCGCGTTGCCGACCCTTAGATGATGCATATCAGATTCCTTTTAAAGTATCGATATCGAACCTAGTGGCAGCACTAAGCAAACGGGCGTGGCAGGTCACGACTGCTGCACCCTTGAGCTGATCGCGTCATTGTCCAGCAGTGAAAGGATAATAATGATCGCTGATAAACCCATTTTGTACGTTTCAACATTATACTCTTAGATCTTAGATATGTACCTAGGTTAGGCTAGGTTATGTTACTTTGAAACTATAATGTCAGTTCCAAGAGTACTATTTCAACTGTCACTTTACTTATAATCGTCTGAGTATAGAGAGAAATCCCACTCACTCACTTACTCATTACGTAATCTCAAAGACTATACGTCCGATTGTCTTAAAATTGGGCAGTGCAGTAGGCATTCACTAATAATGGGCTTTTTTTTATTCAACACCCAAATGGGTAACAAGGGGTTATATATTTGTGGCCGAGTTAAACCACTGGGCACAGATAATCTAAGCTATCATAATAACACGCGTACATAATATAGATACCTAATTATTCTATTCGGTTATAGTGTATGGACACGGGTTTTTGTGAAATGAACCTTACAAGTTAGGTATGCGGATCTTTAATTATAAATTGTAGCCAAATGCACAAGTAATATTTATTTTCATTAATATTTGGTGCAAGTGCCGACAATTTTTCTGTCCAGATTTTTGTTTGGACGCAAATCTTTTGTCAAAATGCATTGTTGCCGCGCCCTGACCAGTTCTGAATACTAACAACCTACGAAATGCAAGACATGGACATTTAAATGTGCGCTGTGAAGCCCACATTACGTGACATGAAAGCAATTACATGTCCTATTGTTTTTAAAGCGTCATAATCGCTAAGTAAAGAATGGAATTCATGTCAAATCCGGATTGTGGATTTACCAAGGACGAGTTTTTCAGATTTAGCATTATATTTTTTTAATCTTTTATTTAGTAAATACTTTTAATTTTTTTTTAAACCACTCAAATGGCACACAAGCATACGGCCCACCTGATGCTGATGCTGAATCCGTCACCGTAGCTTGTAGCCGCTAGCAACTTGTAGTTGCCAACCATGTTGTTTTTGAGGACTCACTGTGCTAGCTGCACTACTACGAGCCTAGCGTATCCTCATGGAGCACTGGCAACTTTACTTACCGCAGAAACTCAACAGAACATCAAGTAATGTTATTTCACTGCGGTCTTCTGTAAGGCGGAGGTACAGTCCCCAGTCGGGCGGCTCCAATTTAAATGGGAAAGCCCAAATCCCATATCGCCCTACCTCTCTTTTTAAAGGCTCATGGTGTGATTAATCACTAAACTTAAGCTTAAAAATACTATTTGGTACAGGCCAGGGTTTGAACCTGGGCCCAGCAGATGACAGGCCGTTGCTTCATCCACAAAGCCACCACGGCTTTTAATGTTCTTCTTCACTTCACAAAATGATGGCAAAAATCTGTGTCATTTTTTGGTTAGAACTTACTATCATTCTAAATTTCAGTGTCTCTAACTGCTGATACGTCTTACATTTTTATGGCTAAATCTACCAGAACAAATTCTAAGAAATTTGGCAGAAGGCTTCATTGAATGAAATGAAACCGGATACTGGTATTTTCATGCCGAGGTTAAATAATAATGAATTGCAGACAAATACGGAAGTAGAAAGTTTTGTCAATGGTTTCACCAATCTCTATGAACATATAATTAAACGGGTGTCGGGTGGACGCCAATTGACTGCATTCTGGTCACGATGCGATCTAAGCAGAACGATAATTTACTACTGCAATACAACGAGACGAGAGAAATATACGGTGTACACACGAACTTAGCCCGGCTGCCTCGGTGAACAATTTGCGGAAAATATCCAGTAAACTTGCTGAGGTTAGTTTGAATAGAGATATTTTGTTGTTGAAGCAGTGGTTTAAAGGCTTAACGGTGTGAGTGCCAACATGAAAGGAGAGTTTTGGAGTAGGTAAATTACTTTGAATTTTATATCACTTGATTCCTACACTTCCCTTCGAACGCCAATAATGACATTCACACGTGCATATATGGTTTAAATTTAATGCTATTAAAAACTGTACTAGTTAACTATTTTATGATTTTCATTAGCTTATTAGTATTTTCCAATCTGTATAATAATATACAATGAATTAAACAGACACTAAGAAATAAGGACTGATGTGATTGTCATCAAGCCATTCTTTTTATTTTATATGCACAAATATGGAAATTCATTTCTTTCTACAAAGACCCCTGCACTGACTTTGTTTTGTGGACATAATGTCTCCAAATCCCCGTTGACTTTACCCATCAATGGGGATTAGTGGACAATAAGTTCACAAATCCCCATCAATCAATGTGGAAAAAAATGGGGATATGTGGAATAACCCGTTTAGGACACGGCAACGCTGCTAGATTGAAATATTATAAATCTACTCATCAAGTCTGTTTAGAATTTAGATGTTAAAATAATGTCTAATGTCAAAACATAGTGCTGCGATAAATGATAGTAGTGAGCACGTTTTGTATTGCGTGGGTGAAACCATGTTGACTCAGGGTCTAAACATGTAGCCTACATTAATTAACAAGCAAAGCGAACATTACTTACGTCATTCAAAGTTGGTTTATTTATAATTACAGGTGCTGGTCATGCATAATGTGACTGTTAAATTTAAATTTTAAAAAATGCACTGTCGAACATTAAATTAATAGCAATATAAATTTAAATTTCAATATTGTTTGATCGCGAGACAAAATCCATATTATAAATGCGAATGTAACTGTTTGTTTGTATGTTTGCAACCTTTTCAGGAAACGGCTGAACGGATCGTAATCAAATTTGACAAGGAAATTATATCCTAGCGAAGGACATAGGCTACTTTTGTCTTACACTCTGAACAAATGTAGACGAAGTCGCGGGTCAAAATCATTTATTCAGTTTATGCCCTAAGGCATTTATGAAGGCCTAAATTACTACTTAATAGTATAGGATAATTACGGAATGTTTAATGTTTTATTATTTATATGACGCCTATAAGCTTTAGTGGAATCTAAAAAAATTATAGGTGTAGCAACCATTGTTGGGGGCAGATATTCCTCAACCTGAAGAGTAAACCAAAGTTGTATTAAACACCGTTTATTATAAATCAACGTTACATATGTACAAGAAGGAATCTAAAACAGGAGTGCAACAATAACATGTCACTCGATTGATTGCTTGACACAATCACACATTTAAACTAGACACGGAATAAATTTCTTTTAATTTAAATAGGCATATTAAGCCTATTTCAACAACCATGTCATGTTTAATTATTAAAATATTTATATTACTGTAAGCCCCAAAGGCAAATTAAACAAATTACTTAATTTACATTCACTTCCTTCAAAACTAAGTCACTTGCCGCTTGGGAAGTGGTTCTAACCTCGTCGGCACATTGAAGTGGGAAAGTGCTAATATACCTGAATCTTGGCGCAGTATTTCATCGTAGATATTAAGTGATAGGTGAGGAGAGAGAACATTTTCTGCAATTTTATTCAAAACGAAGAAGACCATTTATTCTTGTACAATAGGTAACAACAAACAAAGAATGCATTAGTTTTTTTTTCTCACACAATACGTTTTTACCTAATTATTTAATCATAATAGGAAACTATTTATTTATTTCATTTGTTGCGTGATTGTTTTGCCAAACAGGAAATTCAGACTTTTCTGAAATTCAGAACATAGAAGTTTTTACCTTTTTTGTATTATATTGGGAGAAAATAACAAGCAAAATTACATTCATTTTTTTTATGTTTTGCCGCTTCATATTTCTCCTTGCACCAATCCCTAACGAGGTGAGCGTACGCGTTTGATCTATAGAAATCTGGTAAGGCGTGGTTAGTTACTGAATAAACCAGTAGGCGCACTTAAATGCTCTATTAAAATGTTGTAGTGAAAGGTTCTTACGCACATGAAGTGGATCCATAAATTATAATGGCATGAAATTAAAAATTGTGATTGCAAATAGAGTCTTAATTCGACTAGTGTATCTGTTTTAGATTGTGTAAGTTTATTCAGATACGCTTCACTCACACAGATATAAATTATTGTAACGGTGTGCATATTTGATCGTCTACCTAACTACATATAATAAAGGTACTGCTACAAAAGAAAATATGCTTTCACTATTTGAATAGAGAATTGAAAACTTTTGCAATAAAATTTCCTTGACTAATTTATTTTATTAGCGACCCACCGGCTTTGCACGGCCAGCGTTAGCCTTATAAGTTAAATTCCTACAAAATACAAATTAATAATACATAAAAACCTACCTCTTGAATCACTCTATTTATTTAAAAAAGCGGCATCAAAATCCTTTGCGTAATCAATATTCACAAGGGATTTTCAATTGTATTTTCATACATCGGGCCTCGAGTCCGCTATCCAACCCATCACGATTTCCTGCCATTATGACGCTATTATTGCGGCAATTGCTACACTTTACTTAAAACTTACCCACCTTTACAATTGCCGCAGTACGTCATAATGGCACGAAATTGTGACAAATCAAATAACGGACTCGAGGCCCGGGTAAAGTCGTTATTTATGGACCTTCATCAAATATATTATTAGGCTATTATTTTAGTCTGTTTAATTTGAAGGTGCTTCAATTTTCAGTTCGTAAAAATATGAAGATTTAAAAAAATGCATCCCGCATTGCCTTATTCCTAATATTAAATTATATAAAATTCATATTTTCAACGAACACGCCTGTGTTGACTGTGATATTAAAATTTCATGAATGCTATGTATCAAAATGCAAGATGAAAATATTCTTATATCATGGAGCGGTGGAAAATGTTCATGTTACTGAAGAAAATCTCACAAATGCTTTATGTATGTTTAAGCGTTATCTCCTTTAAAGGGGTTTGAAGGTATATTAGGAGTCATAGGATAACCATATCTATTGTTAGTTAGTCCGACTTGCTATTTGCTATGGATATACATATTTATAACGCAAGCAAGTTAAGATATAAAAAAAATCCTACCAAAAACTTTTTCCTGGATTCGCATACAATGGAGGTGCTATTTTGTTCACATTACGAAGCCATTGACACGGTCTTTCTATATATTTTTCGACACAGTAACGTTTCTATGAAGGCGATCAAGATATATATTATTTTATATTAATGTCGTAACTTTTTTTAGTTATACCTACACCCATCCACTGAAACCAAACCACACGTACCTAAAGAAAAAAAAAGCGGAACGAAACTGGATTATTCTTTACATTTGAATATTCTTCACTGCAGATGTCTTTACATCTGAATTAAGTCATTATTTACTGTGCACATTGCTGATTAATATTTAAAAGTAATAAAGCACCTTACATTCCTTAACGTCATGTCGGCATGGAAGCTGGAAACCGCAGAGACCATTAGTAGTTTTGCAGTAACTTCCAAAGATGTGGTGAAGTGGATAAAAAGTTTCAATGAAATAAGTTGAAGCTACAAGCACCGCGGTTTACTAACGTTCCCTCGCAAGTTAAACTTGCAATAATGTTTTCAATAAAAAGGTATGATTTATGTTAGCTATAAAAGCTTTTTGTGGTTGTTTAGACGTTATAGAGAAACGTAGCAAAATATTTATGCACTGTTTTTTTTTATATTATAAAATATAGATAGAAGCCCCCGAGAGAACTAAATTAAATCGAAATAACACTAATATCACATTTGATTAAATTTAACTTTGGAATTACCAATTTCAAACAGTTTGAAATTTGAAATATAATTTGTCGGAATGACTTCGGCTATGTTATGTTATGAAATAACACTTTAGTGCCAGCAGGTATGAAAAAATATCTCACTTCACTCACAAGTCTCTAAAATCATGGACGACACTATAACAACCACAGAATGCGGAATTTTCTGTAAAATTATTCGATGTTCTATGATAACAGGACAGCGGGCAGCGTCATCAAGTAGTATTTACGTTAATATTATATAATAATAAAATTAATGCTTGGTCATTATCACACATCGCCATCTGGCCCCAAACTAAGCAGAGCTTGTACTATGGGAACCAGGAGCAGATAGAATATTAATATTATTTTTTCTGTTAACATAAATATCTGCTTCGGCGGGAATCGAACCCGCTACCTCTAGCTTAGCAGTCAGGTATTACCAACCACAGGACCAGCGGTCCTGTCAAAATGCTACTGAATTTTTAAATAGTGCTAGGTATCATTTTTTATTGCAGGGAAATATCTCGAACAATCCGTGATAGGCCGAACAATTCGCATCACGGTTATTAATAAACTGATAAAAAATATTAACCGTCAAAACATATTTTTTCTAGCCATGACCATGCACTTTACCAGACAGAAACACGCAAGTTATTATATTATTAATTATTTTACTGTTGTCTCTAATTCATCTTATAAACATTAAAAACAATAGACATAGCAACGATTTTAGTTAACACCATTAAATTACCGGTAATGCGTACCGTTAAAATACCGTGTTTATGTTAATCGTTACTAAACGACGGAGGGCGATGTAGTCGCATTAAAACTAATGTTGTTCATAATTTCAGTCCCGTACCCCGACTTGGGTCCATTACAATATCGACAATGGTCACTGGATAATGTTACCCAGCTTTACTATTGCTCTCAAAGTTTGATGCTTGACTATCGCTTAAAGCTTAATACTTTAGTAGTAGTGTGTATGGAATGTCCCAATAAAATAGGGGCCTAACTGTTTGAACAATATGGTGCAAATCCAGTTTGCTAACAAAATGTTAAAGCTCATAGCTATTATTTTTATTTTATATCAACTTTTTTACCCGAATATTATGGTGTCGAATGTAGGTACATTTGAACGTAATTTTTTAGCTTAGAGTTTAAAGGGTGTGATTGATTTTATCTTAATATCATCATAATACTAGCCCGCGTCTTTCAAGTTTTTATCACAATTATGAACCTGTGACGAAAAATATATACCAAAAAATATTTTAATTGTTATCTGACTATAAAATGTTAAGAAATAAAGGATATAACTAGTATTTTATTAAATTTAGATATTGTATTCGTCCGCTGTGAAAGCTACGTTAGATAGTATGGCATAAGATACTATCGATACATCAAATGCAGGAGTATAGGTTCTAGAGTACAGCTTCAAAAATGGGTTACCGTGACGGTTAGCACCAGACGTGCCAACGACTTGCTAGTCCCGTCACTTTGTGGTACCGGACCTGAACTGTGTACGTACAGGTTTTAACAGAGAATATAAATATAAAAACAATATTTTATGACTCAAGAACGGCTGGACCGATTTTGATGATCTCGGATTTGTTTAATTCATCTGCCCTTAATAGCAGATATCGGTACAATTCACACACATTTCTTATTTAATTAGGGACAAATTACGTCACGCACGCTTATTGTAAAATTTTCTTTTTTGACTGCACTCGAGCGAAACCCAGTCGAGATTTTTTAGAATCATCGCAAAATCATATAGAACAATGAAAACATTTTGGACTTTATACAAATTTCATCGAAAAGTTAGTGACAATCCAATACAATACCAAAATATTATTATGTGTTTCTTCGTCCTTTTTTGTGTATGGTGAAAGACTGAAACGTTAGCTTGTATCCGCTTTAAGACTAACCTAATAATACTATAAAGCAAGAAGCTGATTACAAGTATAACACTACATCTCAGACTATTTGAATAACATTTCCTATTGAGAACTACCTATCTTACCACGATACCATAAGCGAGGTAACTAATAAACGTCTAACTGTCCCGACAGCGTGTGAGGTCTACAATCAAGGGACTTAGATTGGTCGTGCTTAAAAGCACTGCAACCGCTTTGCATAAAACAGATAACAACTTTCTCGGCCGCGCTTTCAGAAGTGAAATGTGACTTTACGGTACTTATTTCTATAAGGAAGCTGATGTGAGTTTATTTACTGTCTAAGCGGTTAAAATATAAGTTAAGTGTTTTTCTTTTGATTAAACAAAGGTGAAAGACAATCATATGACACTCTTGATAATTAGCAGATATAATACCAGGTATATTATGAAGTCTATTACGAACACACCCAATCCTTTTTTTTTTGTCGTCGGGGCGGAAACCTTCAACATGTACCCGCCTGCTTTAGGGGAGCAGACGGGTATGTGAGATTTTTACTCACTGAAACCCCCCCGGTGCCCATCCTCCGTGCATATACGAGGGCTCTTGGATCTCCAGTGGAACGCACCGGTGCCCTCCTGCACTTTGCCTGAGCACGTCCCGGGGGCAGCCATGTCGCCGCCCCTGGAACCCTCGCGTGCTCTTGACAGCACTTGCCACGTCGTGCTGCCACGAGCCCCGAGCCGGAACACACCTAATTCTATGCTAAGAGAAATGGCTATGCTAGCAATATAAGAGAATAACAAAGTGCATCACAGTATCTCGAGGGTTGGACATTTATTCTTGTAAAATAGGTTGCTTATTGTGGTATATGGTAGGTTGTTATTGTTTATACCACTAAAGTGGCATGCAAGCGTACGGCCTACCTGATGGTAAGCTGTCACCTTAGCCTATACCCGCTAGCAAGGTTAGGGATACCACTAACGAGTTGTCAGCCCTGTTGTTGATGAGGACTTACTATGATAGCAGCATTACTACTAGCGCAGTATCCTTGTGGAGCACTGGCAACCTTACTTAACACAGAAACACAACACTATATCAAAGTTGTTATATGGCAGGTCTTCTGTAAGGTCAATTTCGTAAATTTTATTCGGAACACCCCCGGGAGATTGCAATTCGCCCTACTTCTCTTAATAAGAAATGATGTTCACTGAGTATAAATCCAGATAGATCTTGATAGATCGAGGTGGTAAAGCCAGAAGATGGGAAAATAATCATTATACACAGACGCAGTCGCGTGCAGTTAAATATAAAACAAAACTACCATCTGTGAGATGCTTATTCTCAGAAGCGAGTTTCTAAGAACATAAAAACTAATGAAATTAATTTAATATACCTCGTTTTAATGACCACAGAGCTGGATCATGTTAGACCCCAGAATCAATTAATCAGTTAGCACCACGCTGCGATATTGTAATGGTAACGGATGATCACAGTATGGAATTGTTACAAGCTATCATTAAGATCATTACGGCAAGGGTTAATCATTTACAAAGAATATGATCAACAGTACTTTCCACGATGCAGCGGTGTATTGAACTTTGTATTTTTGGAATCGGTATTTTTTGTGGAGAAATTATGTATTATAGACTAAGACTGTGTAAATTTCATCTTCGTCGTCAGTGCAGTTGTTGAAGCTCCCTCCACTTAAACCTATTCAATGCTGCTTCTTCAACCTCCTTCGCAACACGTTACTACTTTAGAACTTATATTGTGAGCTTATTGGCAATGTTGTTAGCACAGTGAATCTAATCATTTCAGGGTCGGCAACGCGCGAGTGATACCCCTCTGGTGTTGCATGCGTCCATAGGCTGCGGTAACCGCTTACCATCACGCGGGCCGTATGCATGTTTGCCACCTTAGTGGTATAAAAAAAATCAACAATTATAATTGTTGATTTTTTTTATACCACTAAGGCCTGGCAAATCACTTTGTATAGCAAGCGTCTATAAGACACTGGCCACCAGAAGGCCCATACCACCTTCCTACATAAAAATATATCGTATTTAAAAATACAATGCATATAATAACAGTGTATGTACAAAAAAGTGATCTAAGACAGAACCAGTAATTCTAAGCCATCTGATCTATAAACATGGTCATAAAATTGGCCTTTAACTTTGTCATGTAGGTAAGTAAATATAATACAGTGCGTACATAATGACAACTAAAAAAACGAATTCGGTTTTGAATTACTAATTTATATATAATTAGTATGCAATCAATTATGACGGTATAATGAGTAAAAGTGTATGTAGTAAACACAGCCAGTTTCACAAAAATTATGATTAGTGCCAGTTTAATTGCCTATTAAAGTGTTATTTCACACAGTTTTAGACATGAAATTAATTACTTTTGTGTTCAATTTTGTAAGACTATACGTAATTTCGAAAGCTTTGAAAACCAACGAAATTTATAATTATAATTACTTATTTCTTTTATTTTTCTAACTCCATGCCCTTCTGATACGTGGCTAGAATGGCGATCAAACATTGCTTTCAGTATTAGATATTTATACAACCAATCTCGTAATATGTTCATTGGTTGACGGAATGCAGCCGCAATGGAAATGATAATGTAAAAATAATTAATTAGGTACGCGTTTCATGACAACCGAGGCAAGTAGTAAATAATGTTACTATATAAAAGCTACTTCACTATTAAAAAGCTTTTGATGTGTAATAAACCGGACGACGAACAACGAACTACGTCGAAATAAGAATAAAATAAAGTGCATTCCAGTTTAACAGTGTTTAATGAGCAGTTCATTGCGGTTAGCGATGTGTGACGTGCGACCACGGCATTAGTGGGGGTTGTTTTAACGGTGATAGTTAAATATTGGTTGGTTTATTTTGACGATGCCTTTATCATTTTTAAAGATTTCAAAAGCGATTTACTTATCAATGGTCAGTTAGATAATGCAAAGAATTCTTTTATACATACAATTTGAACAGTGACATACGCGATAATGTATATTTAAAGCTAGATTAGTTTGGAGTGAGGAGGGAACACAGAACGCGGAATGAGAGCATGGCGTTCTGTAGGAAGGAGGATGTACCTGATACCTTTTCTATGAATATTTAATTTAAAATAATACGAGTTACAAAATCTGTTGACGAAGCAATAGGTCAAAAATCAGAACTAAGTTCCATTCTCCACACTGAATTATAACTACAAGCATATCATTGAGTAGCATAACTAAACCAATATTGTTTTAACATAACTGTAATATTTTACTTAATAAAGGTAGAAAAAGAACCTCAGCTCGTAAATGTGTAATTGTCAGTAGCGTAGCGCTTTTTTAAAGCGAATGTAATTAAAAAGTTTGAGGACAATGCTAGTTGAAGCTTCACTTCAAAGGTCGTGAACTCTGACGGCCGTACGGCGTAAAATTGTTTTCTACATAAAGGCTTTTGATGCTCATTTCGAAATTTCAGTTATAAACAAACTGGAATGACATTTATAATACACCAAGAACATTCTGTTAAATCTTTGAAGACAGATTTGAAGTATCTTACACGTGGAAAATGGTTGGCAACACGCGATTGATAACCCTGGCGTTACAAGCATCCATAAGCTACGGTAACTGCTCACCATCAGGGAGGCCGTACGCTTGTTTGCCTCCTTTGTGGTAATAAAAATAGAATTTCACGGCTTAGGATGTCCATAACAATAATAGGAGTATATCTTTATACATTGATATAATAAGTAAGATTCGTAAATTAACATAAGAGAAATATATTTAAGCGTGAAAATGGTTTAAAATTCAATATGTTATACATACGCAAAAAAATATCACATGGGTAATTTCAAACACTGGATGTATGTATTGGGTACGGGTATCCTTGATAAAAAGTCATAATGTTAAATATATTAGAGACTAGCTG
This sequence comes from Falcaria lacertinaria, assembly GCA_951449985.1. Lineage (NCBI taxonomy): Eukaryota > Metazoa > Arthropoda > Insecta > Lepidoptera > Drepanidae > Falcaria > Falcaria lacertinaria. The sequence goes on from OX602111.1 coordinate 3,198,218, forward strand.
CCCGCCCCGGCTTCGCACGGGTAGACAAACATACTTACAATGTTTTAACCATCCTCGTACTTCAACGAATATAAAAAAAAAGAATTAGCAAAATCGATTCAGTTGCTCTCGAGATTTGCGCTTAACTACACATTCAGCTATTCATTTTTATATTATAGACAATATATTCCTTGGAACATTTTATTCCAATAAGAAAATTATTAATCAATCAAGCCCACGAATAGTGGCCATAAAATATGTAACTTACTTACTTATAAAATAGTAACATATATGACTATTTATTTCAATATTAAAGTTACGATATACATTTCTATGTGCATTAACTATTTAAATAGAAAAAAAAACTAACCTAATATAAACAATTAAAATAATTAAACAAATAAAACACTTGTCCCAAATCGCTGTCACGCGGGAGGGTGCCAAGAAGGCTGGCAGCATTGCCCCGCTGTATGGCAATGCTGATCCTTTGCGCAAAATATGTTCCGGCCTTCTTGTCACCGGAGGCCTCAATCAATCGTCGCGAGACCTCCTTGTACAGCAAATGAGCCTATTGAGCAACATATTGAGTATCAAATTCGTGGATATGTAACAGTGTTCCATCTCGTTGGTCGGCCAACGTATCGTGTGGTTCAATGAGTGGGCCATTAAGCTCATTAACAAAGACTTTTGGACAATGAACATCAATTACCTTGAGCTCTTTAAAACGAGTAGTTGAGTCACGTCCTTATTGAAAGAAAAAGTCATTTAGTACCAACCTTACTAAATCGTACTTCCATGGTTCAGCCGATATTCGGTTGGCTGGATACGTTGACGTTCAGGATTTGATCTCGCATCAGCAAACATACCACTGCTTACCACTTTGGTCGGAAGCCCTGTCGAGAAAACATTAAAATGTATGTACAAATGCTAGAACAGAATCAGAGAGCAGGTATTACTTAGTCGTTGGTAGTATATACAGAAATACTTAGGTACTAAAACAAACCATATCATACAAAATACTGCTATTACTTTTTTTACTCACATAATTTATGAGAAAGACGACGGTGCTCCAGTAGTATTAGGAAAGGGAAAATAAATAAATACACCGCATTTTTTACTTGGATTGCATAAAACCCTTTGTCTATAAACATTAAAATCCTACTCCTATAGCTGACGTAACATGAAGTGACGCTATTTTTATTAACCATACAAATACTATCAAGCTTTACACTGCTCCATTATTTAATAAAAATATGATGGCACTAAGAAGAATACAAGCAATGGATGGGAAAGGCTTCGGTATATCAGCCATAAGGGAGTGTTCAGCGCATTTGTAAGTATTCCTTAATGTAATACAAAGAACATCCCACGCTATGCATGCAAGTGTGACCATCGCTGTAAACGATCAAATAAGTGTCTCATTAGCATTATTACTGTACAAGTTCAGAATTTACATTGTAATTCCATATTAGTGTTGTTTTATAATAAGAAGGCTTTTTAAATATGATCATGCCCTATTCAGAAGGTTCTTCGAGTTCGAATCGCAACATCACTCACCAAGTCACCACGTTACCACAGATGCAATAACAAAGAAGACAATATTAGTGTCAATATAATTGTCAAAATGACAAGCCGAAATCACTCGGTGGAGTCACTTTTAGGTATCCATCAGGATTAAAACAATTCAAATATCAAATTGTAAGATGCTAAAAAAATCACCAAGGAACCGTGCCAAGAAGTTTGTTTCGCCATTTTTTCTAAAGCCAGGGTGAAATTTGAAAACGGTTGTAATATTTCACGTCCATTAGGTGTACCGTACAGTGATCCCCCCAAAACAAGGTTGGGGTCACGCTAATGCTACCACCGGTACTGAACAGAAGCATCCATAGTGGATGTGACTACATAGACTATGGTTATTACTTACCATCACGCAGACGTACGCTTCATTGCCACTTTATATTATAAAAAATAAGCTATATATAGTAGATACTAATATAGTAGTATGGAAGATAGGCATGGTCAATTTAATACGGTCTGTTTATACACACACTGACGTCGTCAGTGCCATTATAAACACAGTTGAAAAAATAAAACCTGACTAGTAGCTCGTAAATAGTCCCCTGTGGTCTAAGTAGACACAGTCAAGTATTTACACTTGAGAGACCGAGCTCACGTGTCGAACTAGTTTTAACATGAAGTACTATACAAGTATGCGCTTAAAACATTGAAAGAGGTCAAAACATACACTCTACCCGCAACAGATAATATTAGCTATACACTCGAAAACCCATTAACTGTCTTTGAATTTGTTTTCACGTTTACATATTCTTGTTAAGCGTGTAAAAGAAGATAAGAAAAATGGTTTGTTTGCTCACACCACTACTGGGTTTCTTCTTCAGTTGACTATTACATAAGAATTCATGTTATGTATTTTATTTACATAATGTCTGATATCTGTTCCAAGGGTCGGCAACGCGCGAGTCAAGCTTCTGTGTTGCAAGCGTCGATAAGCTACAGTTACCGCTTACCATCAGACGGGCCGTGTACTTGTTTGCCACCTTAGTTGTATAAAAAAAATACAGTAACTAAAAAACCTTGCATGTATTTCGTGGCTATCGTTGACGGCGGCGCGGCGTTTTCCTTACGTAGATTGAATTGGCTGCTAAACCGAGTAACGGTACTTATTCGCTATATATGGATATGGAACTGTTTTCTAATGATGGCGTGTATCCAAAACTCACATTTATACATGTCGTAAATAGAGATTATCCACCCACATAACGTGTCGACTTGTCGAGTCAAATTTCGACTTCTCGTCTTTGTGAAATAACCATAATGGGTTTGTGTATTTATTTTGCAAATATATATTTAAAGAATAACGGTATTATGTTATATGGAGAACCTGAAAATAACGTCAACTTTGTATCACATTAATTTGTTAGGTGTCTGAGGATTGATGAGCAGCCAGAACTCCTAGAACATGAGATATGCTGTACTGTTACACCACTTCGCGTAGATACATAAAGCAATCTCTAACTTATTTGATAACGAGCGATTGTTTTGGTACATTTCTTTCCTTTTTTTGAAAATCAACTGTCTGTAGAAGTTACTACAGAGAATACACTTATTTTAATTTCATACAATAATGTGTTAGGCAACTAATTTCTAATTTATTTTCGTTGAATTTACGTACAGTTTTGGGAAATCAAATTACGCAATGGCTATTTCCACATCAGGATCATTAAATAAAGAAACGGTATATCAATTTAGCATTTAAATCGAATATCAATATATTCTTACTATGGCATATGAAGACAAAGATCACTTAGAAGAGTACAATGCGTCTCAAATATCCGTCACTCTTGAAAAATATTCAATGAGCTATTCAGCGTGACAATCGTACAGATTGTTTAAGGCGGACGCACACTAACATTGATGTTATAAACGGTCAATTTTCACATAAACAGCTGAATTATACAAGGTTCTAGGTAAGTATTCAATATAGAGAATAGCCTAAAGCGACACGACTCAAACAGCGGCGAGCAACAAATCAATTCATTATGTTTTTTATGCGCTATTGTGATGGCGCACGATTGGGAACGAGCGTTTTGGAACCTCGATAAAGCTGGCTGCAGATAAAACTTCTATTTTTATACATAATACGCTATTGTAAAATATTCACGAATTTCTTGGTTCTATTGTAGCAAGCTCCAAACGCAAGAGCAAACTAAAGAACATTTTTACCTACTGTGGGACTTTTCGCGGGCATTTTCGCTTTTGAAACGAAACACGTTCCTAAATTTCCAATGTTAATATTTTATAAAACAAAGAATACTTATTACTGAATTATAAATATCCTATCCGCACCATTTTTCAAGAGAGATTCCCCAAATTTTATCTTAAATTACTAAGGAATAGTGTAGGTGTAGCTTTTACTGATAAAATAATTCTCAGAATCGGCTCACTATTGTAGAGATTACGAAACCAATGAAACCTGTTTTTACTTATTTATTTATTTTAGCATAAGTATTGTTTGAGAAATAAATTATAACAAAATCTATCCGCGATTCCACAGGTAATTGCGTTACAGCCGTAGCGGTAACTCTCACTCCGTATGCAATCCACCTCTGCCAGTCATCCTGACAGCGGGCACCCATGGCTTCTAATAAACCGGACGCAATAAACGACCGTGCACTTCACTCATAGATAAATTTGCATTTGAATAACGCACCCACACACACTCGTAAATCTATGAAGCTATGATAGTAGCTATTAGCCCAGCCACAAATTACTTCGGCGAACGATTCTGATGTAAGGTTTTGCATGGGTGATTTTTTTTTAGAATTTGTTGGAAGCTTAAGCATAAATCATTTGGGTTTCTAGTGATCCAAGACTAACTTATTAGAGCTAAAATGTGACGTCATGTGTTGCTATACCCACATGTTTTGCTTATACATATATGAATAGAAACATGGGTTGGTCTAATTAATCAATCTACTATTATGTACATAGTTCTGCGGGCGAATAGAATTGGGTACATACGTACATATTTAATTAATGAACTGACTAATATTGCAGACGACATGTAGCTGACAAACATATTAATAGTACGCGAAATATAATAGATTTTGGTAGAAAACAGTAAATACGAATCATAGGGTTTGGAAGAACAAATTATGAGCAAACATTGACAATACAACTATGACTCTAAATCGGGTGAGACACGATTAATAAGGAATTTACTAAATTAAGCTATTGAAAATATCTGAACTACCTACGTATATAACTACGTATATAAGAATGCAAACAACATTGCATTGCTGGATGGATCTCTGAGCGAGATGTGTTCCAACCCGCCTGACGAGAGGTCTCAACCAGCCTACACGAGACCTCTATGAGCTTCCGAGCTTGCCAAAACTATATTTAAAAAAAAACGAGATTGTTTATGTTTGCTTTTATTAGCGTCTAGAGAACGGTGAACAATTTTATTGCATTTAAACCCATCATATCTAATGAAGAAATCTATAAAAAATCGACAGGTATATTCAAAGGACCTTCCTCATGGGCGCAATGGAATAAGGTCCCCGCCAAAGTTTTCCCAAAGGAGTACCATAGGGTTCTTCAATAAGGGTGTGAAAATATGCCTGGAGGGTCGGGAACGCGTGAGTTACACCCCTGGCCCTGTTGTTGCAAGCGTCCATACTATAGACTACGATAGCCGCTTACTCTAGCGGGCCGTATGTTTATTTGCCACCTTAGTGGTACAAAAAATGTAGCAGGCAGGATTAGAAGGATGTAGTTGGCTGTGAGGGACCTACGTCCAACTGCAACACGTTTAGGAATGAGATTTCAATAATGCCAATTTGTACTACTGAGCGCCTGTTAATGCAATTTTATTGAAACACAAACTGACCCTGCGGCAATATCAAACCAGTTCGCAATTAAATAATACATATTTCGGTAACGATTTCAATCTATTTAATTCAATCGGCCAAATTGAGTGCCAAATTTTCGTTCGTGGCAACATGATAAAGAATAACGGTGGCTAGTATATCACTTTAAACTAGTTCCCTTTAAGTTATCCGCGAATGTTTTACTAAAAAGTTGAAATAATACCTAAATGATTTTCCTCTACTATCTGAATTCAATAGGGTTGCTGTACATTTGTCGCATTTCGTATACTTTCAAGGTATGGTACCTTGAAAGTACATACACATAACAAGAAGTCAACCGTCTAAGTGCATATTATAAAAAAACAATAAATTATAGTTAGCAAAATTGTATGATTAAAAATATGACTGCCTATGTGAAACTTGTACGTCCCTATCGAAAAATATTTAATAGATATGAACCGACAAGATTTGATAAGACACACACCAACAAAAATACTTAAGTCATCTTGCATTGGAAGCAATAATACAAAATGCCCCTAAAATCCACTTACATACAAATAGTAAGTGGTTGTCTTTGAAATTTATTTGTACTAAAGGAAATGTGATTTCCGTAGCTCTATTTTATTGGATTATTTAGAGCTGATTTCACAAAAACCTTTTTAGCTTTATTTCCGTTTCTTTGTTAACTGGCGTACCTATATGTGATGTTGTACAGAGCATTGGAAAGCAAAACAGCTACGCTTTATCTAAAGAGCATTAAATTACCGACTCAGTTCCCGATGTGGATATCACTATGTAATAGCAGAGGATATGTTACGGACGCAATCTCGCAAAAGCACATAATTTTAAACGGTGTGCGCAGCTGCACTGATGGCCAGAGGCGAAGCGCGCGCCTGTCTGTCCGGTGGGCTAAGTGCAAGGCAATACTACAATGATTTTCCATTATTTAAAGAGAGGTAGGGCGATTTGGGGTATCCCGTGGGTTTTCCCGTTTAAATTGGAGCCGCCCGACTGGGGACTGTACCTCCACCTTACAGAAGACCGAAGTGAAATAACACTACTCGATGTTGTGCTGTGTTTCTGTGGTAAGGTAGGTTGCCAGTGCTCCATGAGGATACGCTGGGCTAGTAGTATTGCTGCTAGCACATAATAATTAGATACCCTACCGTATTGGCTAGATATGTATGCTGCGTCTCATCTTGACTTTCTTCTACTTTTATAACTTATTTATTTCTTAAAAAAAGAACATATTATTGTTAGTTAGATGATACTGTGTCATTAACCAATCTTCACAGTCGAAACTCTCTTTTCTAGTTCGTTACGTTTACCTTATGAGTCCTTAGAAGGAATCGCCTAAAATTGTGGGCTGTGAGAGTTTAGATAAATTTAAAATGAGAAGTAAGTAAAAGTTTCTGTGAAAAAGTTGAAATTGGAGCCAGCATTTTCTCTCACCTGTCAGTCAGCTCCACTTAAAGTGAGTTTTTATCCCCTGCTCCCCTGATTCTTCAAGTAAAATCCACAACATATCCATCGCTTATGTCTGGTACCTCTGTGCAGTTGTTTATTTACGCCGCCTCACCAGGGCGGGGCAGCTCACGGTGCGCCGGCGCCCGCGGATAAACCCGAAGCCGCTACTTGACTCTCAGATCTTTACTTACAATACTTATACGCTAAAGTCAGTATACGTAGATCTAAAAATGAAAATTAGTCGCATTAACTGTGCCAAATAGACATTATCCTAGACTTTTAAAAAAATCCTGTTTTTTTTTATTATGACATAAAAATAATGACACACGCTGGTGTGGTCATGCTAACCTGTGTGGTTGTATGGCCGCCATCTACTTGAACATGTCTGAGTTAAAACCTCCATTCTGGGCTTGAAAATATCGCTGGGTAACACGCATACCTATGTCTGAAAAGCCATTCAACTACATGCGTGAAGTTTGCCAATCCGCGCTAGGCTCGCGAGTTCACTTTAACCCGCAAGCCCTGATAAAAAGCTGATAACTAATTAGATACTAAGTAATAGTAAATGACTCACATATTCAAAGCATTTACAAAAAAAAACAATGACGCATTTCCATAGTGAAAGCAGAACTTAATAAACCAACAAACAAGCCTCATATAAATATTTGTTCGAATATATTAAGCATGTACTCCTAGAGCACCGTCTTTAACCTTTATCACAAATAATTTACCTATAAATCAAATCCAATACAATTAAAAAACTAAAATTCTTCATTTGAATTTGAATTGACTCAACAACCGGTAAGTAATGTAGTGTTATCTTTTATCCTACTTTAGATTTATGAGCAGTCAAAAGTACAGTGAGCGCCAATTAATATCGATAAGTAACATCAAAGTCGGTAAGTTAACGTCTAAAATGATCGATGCGGACGTGTCTAATCTAACAAACCAAATTAACTCGGGTGATCAATTTATCCATCCCGATTTGGGGTCGTTATGATTCGATCTATCGATGGTGGACTCGTGTGGGTGGTTGCAATATCGATTTAATTTAATAGGACTCACTATCTAATCACTTAATGGGCTGAAGATTGATGGGTACACGGGACAATGACGGTGTAAATTTTTTCGGCCCTTCGGAAGGGAGGCTCGGAAATGGAGCGTTAGGAAAAACTTTGTTTTAGGTGACCGCCGTTGAATAGCCTTCTCGGCTACTGTTATCTTTCGCTGATAGCATTTTGTGTTTTTAAGACATTAGATAAATGTTCCTAAACTGTGGAATGAACTCCCCGCCGTGGTTTTTCAAAGGAGCTCAGCATGGGGTTCTCTTCACAACCTGTGAAGAGATTTCTGAAGGGTCGGCAACGCGCAAGTGATACTCCTGGTGTTGCAAGCGTCCATAGGCTACGGTAACCGCTTACTATCAGGCGGGCCTTGTTTACCACCTTAGCGGTATAAAAAAACAAGTAGTTTTAGTGTGTTAGTTAATACATACGATAGCATTTCTTTAGGATTGTCTATTAATACCTGAATTCGACAACAAACGACCTTATAACAAAATACGAAGCTTTATCCAATACAAAATGAAGTGACGAGACTGACAGTACTTCCAATACGAAAATAATAAAAGATACCCTCCCAAGTAATAAACATCTGATAAAAATTGTATGGGACAAAGTATCCCTGAAAGCAATGCAAATATCCAAGACAGACGCTGTCACGCTTGAATGTTATTAGATCTGCAAATAGCAATAACAAAGAAAAAGTGAATACCGAAGCACCTATGGACGCATATACGCGTATAATAAACCGTCTCTTTGCTGAGTCAAACACGTACAAAGGTCGACAACAATTTTCGCATACTGAACATTGTTGGAAATTGAGAGCCTACCTAGTCGTAAGACGACGCGTAGCTCGTAATCTAATTTAAATCTTGTTTAAAAGTATTAGGAGATAATGTCGTATGGCACTCTGTGTTCAGAGGGAGAACGTGGTACAAGAAGAATCTTAATAATGTATAATGCCGTGACCATTTTCAGATGCGTTTGTCCCATCCTAAACGTCAGGAGTTAATCCGACTAAACAACGTCGTTTGCTTAGGCTCACGGCCGGCTTGTATTGGACGAACATTTTAATTTAACAGTTTTGCGCAGTCTTATCTTGTTTAATAAAATGTGTTGGAATGCGCTGCGTATTTCATACGGCGATTGAAATCTTTTCGTGGATTAACTTGGTCAAGTCTTTATTGACTAGGATTTGAGAATAGAAATTTAATATTTTTATTAGGGTTTTTTTTATTTACTAAAGTTGCAAAGAAGCATACCTACGTCCCGGCTTATGGTAAGCGGTAACCGTAGCCTATGGACGCTTGCAATACCAGGGGTATAACCCTCGCGCGTTGCTGACCGAATATGTATACTAGGATAAAAAACATAGCATTAACATCGCAGCAATTAACGTAATGCATGAAAGTAATAAATCAGACTCGATGGACCACCATGTTCAATCTTAGCTGATATGAAACCAGTTCTGAAAGAGCTGATTATATCTGATTCTTTTGTGTATCATAATATTCAAGCTTTGACAGAATTTAAGCAGTCTTGATAATTAAATTTAAGAATAATATTTTAACCTGTAAATAATTACTACAAATGTAACTTAGTACTTACACTCACAAATCGGATCATAAACACCAGAGGTGACATTTAATGTCTATGAGTTCAAAGCGTATGACAAAAAAATTAAAACAATAATTGGTATACCATAAAGAAGGATTCCACAAGAAAAACAAATACAATCGTGACACTTAACTACTACCTATTGGAGTACTAAATTCTTACAATATAGTGACTCTAATCGAGTATAAAGCCTCTCATTATTACTACCTAGATCACATATAAATAAAGCTTGTAACATACGTTTTATATATATAGACATTTATAGCTAAAGTTACAGGGGGTGTAGGATTACTAACGATAAATAGTTAATTCAGAATTAAGACCACCTGATTGGAGTGAACCACCAGTCACCAGTTGGAGTGAATTTGAGAAAGTGTCTATTCCGAATAACATTCCGGTCGCACCGCACTTAAGCGAAGTATAAATTGTATTAGCTACAATAGTACTAGTCACAATAGGTAGAATGAAGCTCTCCTTCCGTTTATATTAACCTCCTTAAACTCATTTTAATTAAATTATTACATATTATTGGGAATTAAGGACGGCAGGACATAACCCGTAACAGTTTTAAAACTATAAATAAACTAGCTTTTTCATCGCGACTTCACCCGCGTAGCAATATAGTATTACCCGTTCCCGTAAGAATTAAACATTTTCTCGCGGTAAAGTAGTCTATGTTCATCGTGGATAATGTCGGCTTCTAATGGTAAATGATTTTTGAAATCGGTCCAGAAGTTTCGGAGCCTATTCCAAAAAACAAACAATCAATTCTATCCTCTTTATAATGTTAGTATAGATAAAAAATTTAATACATTACAAAAATTTGGGGCAAAATATAGATTAAAATTCATTAAATAACTTACAGTATGCAAACAGAATATTATGCTGAAGTTTGATAACTTTTTTTATATACTACTAAGGTGACTAACAAGCATACGGCCCGCCTAATGGTAAGCGGTTACCGTAGCCTACGGACGCTTGCAACACCAGGGGTATCACTGGCGCGTTGCCGACCCTATTACATATATCTTGAAGGGATATGTTCCCATGGGCTAAAAGTAATTCTAATTGTCCCATAAGTAATTTTATTATTAAACCTCCACGCGTTTTGGTCGTCATCCTAATCTTTTGTCTTTTTTGCGGCAAGTATCATAGAAACATTCAAGAGTTTTTGGCGGGAATCAGGCGGAGCGGTTGAGATTTTTTCCAGTGTGTCGTAAATTGTGTTATAGTGATCTTTAATGTGTATTTTTGGTGTCGATATGTGCAGTAAAGTTTCATTTAGTGACTGATTTATAGGAGCATTGGAAATAATGCCATAATACGACTTTTGGGTTAAGTGATTTATCATTTTGGTCAATAGGTTACCTCTAATCTAAAGGCGTGTTACGATCTGCTACTGCCGTGGGTTGTCTCCAGAAACTCCATTGGGCGTTAGAATGCATGACACTAGGCATTTTAATGCGGCAAACACGAGAAATTTTGCATCATGAAAATTCTCTAACACTCGACACTGGCAAAAATAGTCCCTGAAGGGATTGATTGCCATACTTAGGAAGAAAAAGAAGAAGAAGAAACATTCAAATATTGAAATAATCGATCATCCAGACAAACAAATGTACACATATTAGTATTATTACGATTATAAATGTGTAATAGTTCACATTCATTCTTAATATTTATCTCAATTGTTTAAGAGTTAACCTTACGTTCACCAATCATAATCAAATGGCAGAAACCTTGCCTCAATCCAAAGCACTATACTTATTTACTGACTATTGCAATAATCTATTACGGTTTTGCTACCACCACGCCCGTCTAATAATTGAGTAAGTTATTATCCATACTAATATTCAATATTATTAATGCAAAATTAACTCAGTTTGTATGTTTGCTTTTTTTTTTATACCGCTTATGTGGCACACAAGCATATGGCCCACCTGATACCGCAGAAACACAACACTACATCCAGTAGTGTTATTTCACTGCGGTCTTCTGTAAGGCGGAATTACAGTCCCCAGTCGGGCCACGGGAAATCCCAAATCGCCCTACCTCTCTTTGCTACCTTTTCACGACTAAGCGGCTGAGTGGATCGTAATGAAGTTTGAGATAGATTATTGCCTGGGGAAGAACAAAGGCTATCTTTATCTAGAACCACGCGGGCGAAGCCGCAAATAAAAGCTAGTTACTAAACTATCCATTTCAAATCGCAATTTGCCGAAATAATTAATAAACTTAAACTTATCTGTATGAAACTATTTTGTTTACCTAAATTTGCTATTATGAAACTGGTGAAAAGTTTGCGCTTGTTACTATCGAGGTAAACGGTTAGGGTACCCAGGGGAACGCTGTACATATTTTAAAATAGGACATAAGCCACGAATAAATAAAAAAAAAACTGATATTCTTCTGTTTTATTATACCACAGTCTGTTTGATATTGTAACCTTATAGTTTTGTTATTTAATCTGTACAGAATGCTGACATCTTAGTTTTGACCCTCGACACAAATGAGGGGAGAGTGTTATAAGTTTAACGTGTATATCTGTGTGCCTGCCTGTGGTATCGTAACTCGTAAACGGATGAACCGAATTTGATTTAGTTTTTTTTTTGTTTCAAATATCACTTAATCGAGGTTGTCCTTAACTATGATTTGAAGAAAATATTGAGACTGGCGAGTCATTTTTTTTTAATTCAATTATACGGGAAGAGAGTGACGTAAGCCGAAAACTTTACAGACCTTATATATGTTCGTTTCAATATTATATATAGATATGATATATCTAATGCCTCATTTTAGTCCCCATTTGTTAAGCATAGTCGTGATAACGTTTTCAATTCAGTGACGAGCGAGTTTATCAGGAAGTCCTTTCACCGAGACATTCACCTACAATATACCTTTGATATCACAACATTACCTCCTGACAATGTAAGTACACATGTCAGTACGCTGCCGTCAAACATCGTAAATGTTTACGGTTCAATCGCAAAACACGCTCGTGAAACGATTATTTAGAAACTTGCAAACTCTCGTTACCGGTTTTATAAATAAGAGTCCTCAATAAAATAAAATAATTTCAAAGCGGTACCTACAATAAGCGCCGTAAGACCAGTAAGACCCTCAGTTTTATGACATTTTATGACTGTCATTAGACCAAATTAGCAAACATAAAAGTTTTTTACGAGTGAAATAATTTTGGATTTAAAAGTAGAATTTATACTGACAGGTTTTTGATGGTGCCGTTTCAAATGGAATAAGCCCATGGTAAATCCATTATCGTTTCGTAAAGTTTGCCACATCCATCGCCATGCTTCCGTAAGCTCTCTATATTGTCAAATAGGACCGTCCCTACCTCGGGGCCATTTCTTAAATTCTAATAAGTATTCTATTCTAATAAAAATTTGAATATGTATTCCACAAAGTGTACAATTATACAGATACACCACAGAAAACGTTATATGTCAAAGTGCCAATTTATCCATAAAATAAAAAAAGCAAAATATCTTGACACAAAAGCCGGTGACCGACTATTCTGAGCTAGATAATTGTCCACTTTGCCCGAAATAACTCTCATAAATCGAGTTTAGGCACTCTCAACCCTTTTTCAAATAGGTATCTATAACATTTTATTCATGCGAAAGTATCGTGTACGGATGATATATATTTATGACATATAATTTTCTAAAAAATACTTTTTCAATTCAAAATATTGTTTATCTTTGGTGCATTTCCTCGACAGATTTTGTTCAAATTTTAATAATACTAGCAGATTTTTCTAAATTTAATATTGTGTCTTTATTTAAGGCGCGTAAATAAACAATATCAATTATAGTATGAAGTTTTTAAAGGGTATCTAAATAAGTTATTTAAAATAAAAATCAATCAATAACGCGTATCAACAACTTCCCCGGTTACGCGTCTGCTCGACGAACGCACAATTCGATCATTCGTGCAATCTGAATGTTATTTATATAAATTGGAGAGGCACTCGATATAGCGGATAACAAGCTGCCTTGGTAACAAGGTCTCTCGGCTCGTAATTTATCATATTGACAAATCCGCAGATTGTCTTTTGTTTCTTCGCCAGGATCAAATTTGTTCACGAAGAACAAATTACGGTTTTTGAGATCTATTTGAAAGTTGATATATTGTGCATTAATTACGGCATCAATGGTGAGGCTCTGATTTCAAAATAAATTTGTGTTTAGGTATGTATCTACATAATACAATCGTTTTGGGCTGGCAAATAAACCATGGCTTTATCTCTATAACGACTCAATCGGGCTTTCTCTTTGATCATGTGATGGATTGGAGCTTATCTATCAATAGACATTACGCTGCGTATTAGCAGGCTTCACACACATTAGATCAAATTTCAGCAGATACAGATCGTGAAAGCTCGAAATCCAATTGATGTGCATCCCCCATATATATCCACATAGGTTTTTGTTTTTTTTTGTCTATAAGCCCAAAAATGTTTTTTTTTTTACCGAATTAGGGTGAAAAATGGAAACATCATACTTGAAAAGAATTATATGAAGTGAAATGTTAAGGCACTTGTCGTCGTCTAAACCTTTTACTTAAATAACCTTTTGAGTACTGTAGTAGTCTGTGACCAGAATGTCCATCAATAAAGTCCAGTTCATTAAGCTATAGCTTAGGGATTCGCTTTTTTTTAATTTGGCCATGGACATCTATAAACAGCTATAAAGCTAGTTGCGTTTTGCTCCACAATTTAATAAGCCTCAGAATCTTCAGACAGGATCGATCCTTCCACAATGCGCACGCGTAGAGAATGCGCCCGCATATCGGCGCACAATAATATTTGTGGGAACGTCCTACACGTGTTTCTCCTCGTGTGAACTTACAAGGGTGTTTAGATGTCGATACTGTGTTATAGTTAACTAACCGTTTTACCAATAAACAGAGCTTCGGTTTAGTAATGCAGTTTGATACTTGAGCTGCAAGGATTATTTCATAAAGTTCGTCTCACTGAAAAAAAAGCTGTTCTTGGAGTCTGCTCAACTTATGAAAGTCTTTATATGTCCAAAGCAAATTGCACGCGTAACAAATCGTGGTCACAGTTAGTATAATTATAATAGCTAGTCATTTGTATAAAAAACTAGCTTCTGACCGCGACTTCGTCCGCGTTGAGCGTAAAATCCCAGAGGAATGTAAAATTTTCCCGGGATAAAATATATCCTATATGTTATGTTATTATACGATAAAATAATCTAAGTTATAAACTATACATTATACAAATCCGTTGAGCCGTTTTGTTGTGATTGAGCAACAAACATATCTAAATCCATTCTAACAAACATTCACATTTATAACAAATAGTAGAATGATAATTAAATTCCCTTTCCATACAAGCATAATGATAAAGACCAAATACACCTGATATTAGACAAATGTAGCAGGTATAGACCAGTGCAGATTAGAGGCACGTGCTAGAACACTTCCTAAATGCGAGGCGCGAAGTCGTTACGATAACTTGCAGGGCCGTACTCTGCAGCCGGGCTCCACAGATATAGATGAATCAAATAAATCGACAATAAATTTTAAAGGATTAAAATTGTTATTCGATGTCTTAATAAATGTTAGTAGAACAAAATATTTAAAGTAATTGTAAATTGACGCAGAAATAAGAAATAATTTTGTCATAAGAAATCGGTAAGCCTTTGTATAGAAGGGCTTATAACTGACTCCCAAAATAAAGTGTGTATATGTCAGCTCCGGCTCACGACTAGAGTTAACTGCTTTACTGACAACACTGATTTGCCGACAGGGACAGTATAACGCTTTTGAGTAAACGCCTCTTCATATAATTTCCATACCGAGGGAAATATATGAAAGCCTTAAAACACGTTAATTTCAAAAACCGCATAATGACGATTTTTTGTCGAGTTTATTCTACGTCCCTTAGAAAGGGTTGCGCGGTATCTTTATAGCAACATCTTTACTACCAACTAAAAATTCATTTATCTTTATTCGCGTATAATTTCCCTTCTATCTTTCTTTCAGCTCCACAGATGAACAAGTCTTGATTACTTTGACTACAAAGACCGTAAGAATTCATCCTATTATCTGAATCTTTTTTGTTTTGTCTTAATTAGGGTTATAAAAACCCTAATTAAGACAAAACAAAACTTCTTTAATTACAAATAGGTACATAAAAAAATCTTTCTTTTTCGAAGGTACTTACTTTGTGCCGAATCCTTTTTACTGTTAGGGTCAGCCTGAAACATCCAACTGCTGGGCAAGGGCCTCCCTCCATGACTTCCAAGAATGTCTGTCCAAAGCTAGTTTTGTCCAGTCTGCTAGTGTTGTCTAGATCATCTCGACATCGCCTCGCATTAAGAGGTCGTTAACGAAAAAGAGTGATTTTGGCGTTTGGGCTGCCACATCTAGCAGACTGTAACTATATTGCACTGACCCCGCCACGACGCCAGTATATCAGCCACACCGGCCTATTACGGGTGAATGGCGTGACACAAAGGCCTCAAATGACTTTTTTGGAAAATATAAGTGCACTCTAGTTATATATCTTGTCTACCGTCTTATGCTTGTTAAAATAAGTTTCGAGATTTTCCTATTAATTTGACAGCAGTGCTAATCAAAAAATATGATCAAATTAACTAAACAGTCCTTTCTTTGTCGAAAACGACAAAAAAAACATAATATCGTGCATGATTCATAACAAGACATCTCATTAAATATATCACCTAAATATAGGTAAGTATAAGTGTAATCCGAACCTCTTTTGTACCGGTCCAAGACAAAAGTATATATACATAAATGAAGTGGTCGGCACTACTCGGCACGAACGGTCGCGCATACTAACTGGTTCTTAAATTATGATGACAAAAATGGTATAAAGGAGGCAGATGGCCATTCTTCTACCAATTTTGTAGTTATAAAAATATCGGGTGTCAGTTTTGTGAGGCAAAAAATAACCTTACCTTTCAATAATAATAACTTGCGTCATAACGCAGCGATCGGTCGCGGGGTAGTTACCTCACATATTATTCTGTTATTTTTAATGTCTCTTTAAGCCGCCTTTACCTATATACTGTGGTATACCTACAAATTAAATATCTTACAAAAATATATACAATGCGAAGAAGAAACCGTAGAAGGCCAAGATCTAAATCTCTAGTTCAGATTAACAAAGAGTACTCGGAACCGGCGGGCATGTATGAAAATATTGATAAAAAATATAAAAGAAGCAAAAGAGGTATTTCAGTCAAGTAAATAGCACTCTATACTCTCTGCCTACCCCGTGAGGAACTTGACCTAATTATATTATGTACGAAATTACCAATTTAATAAAACATCACCTCCAATAAAAAAAACGTTATGGTACATTTTCTAAATACAAATATACCAATAACCGATATTTAGTTAAGCAAAGTTTGCATGTAACGGTTTTTGTGTAGACATATATAGATATCGCTGGTTTCAACCAGATGCCAGGATTGTGCAACACTTTACTGCCACAGGTCGACAACCGATACGGGCGTGCACGGCTATTTTGCTTATCTGTTAAGAAAGATCGAATGCGGAAACGCCAACTTCGCTATCGGTCTAACTGAATTGCAGCTTGCTTTGAGTAGGTAAGCTTATTTGTCGTTAAAGCTTTAGTTGCTGTATTTAGTAGATGTATCTAGGATATAATTATAGATCTGTATTATTATTATCTAACTGTTAAATAAATAGCATGTATCCCAGGCTGACTAATCAATATCTTGTTACAAACACATCTTGAAAAGCCTACTTTTTAAGTCTAGCAACACATCTGCGTAACGCCAGACTGAAGCTGCATTTATAATGTTATTTATATCTATAAACCCATTTGAAATTTTAGCGAAACATTCCTAACATTTGTCCTAATTGGGCCCATATGGGCGCCAGTACCTAAGGCTATATAGGTCAAGTACGTGACGAGATACGAGCAGTAGTTCTAGACAATATCGTATTGTTATAGAATAGTTAATCGTTTCGGTACTGTCACAAACCGAACATATCTGTTGTGGTGATTTCGGCTATGATACCCAGTTATTAGAAATACAACCACTTATTTTAAAGATTTCTGTGAAGGCAACAGCTTAGAATCACGTGACTATTCTCGGGGTATGTCAACACGGTTTAAAAAGTAGTTTTGCTTTAACGTATCTAAGATATTATTCTAGGTAATTTCAATGGTCTGAGTTAAATGAGTGGTTTAAGAACTTTCTTTTTGTAAAATCGGCTTAAAGTTAATTTAATAAATAAACTGCAATCCTAAAACTTAAAGTATAACGTATGCCACCGAAGCTCTGAATTCTACTACTTGAGGGTCGGCAACGCGCGACTGATACCCCTGGTGTTGCAAGCGTCCATAGGCTGCGGTAACCGCTTACCATCAGGCGAGTCGTATGCTTGTTTGCCACCTTAGTGGTATAAAAAAATACTAATACTAAGAAACGAATAAAGAATAAACATTACTAAAGTATTTTTATAAACAAATATTCACCATTGGTACTCATGATAAATATAAGCTACAATAAAATTTATCTATTAGGCATTAATTTCGATTAACCCGAGCTACGTTTTTACGATGGTATCTCACGCAACGGTTGATTACACATGAAACTAATACAATGGGTGTCAACACAACGCGACGAACTGTAAATACAACTCGAAGACCAACACACAATAGTCTTACGATATGATATCAAATCACGCCTTAATTGTATACCAAGAGGAGAATGTCATAAATTCAACAAAAAAGTACCAAGAAAATCGAATGTAGATAGATAAGTATGTATGTCCAATGAAATTTTACAGGCAACTAACAAACTTTCATTGCGTTTCTCAGCACTAAAGCCTCCTTATTAACTATATTCGAGCGGGACTGTCTCGATATATAAAATTATATTTAACTAATCTAAAGTATTGAAAAAAGATACATACAGATACAGACTAACATACAACCTCCTCCTTTTAAAAGTTAGTTATAAATACGAATTGTAAAATGTTTAGTATCCTTTAAAAGAAATTAGACGCTCCGCAAATATTTTGCGTATGTCTTATGTATGTCCAACTTAAGTTAAGCTAAGGACAAGACAATGAACCAGCCCGTTTTGATAAACGACTATCAGCCGTGTAGATGAAACCGTATCGTTCGCCCACACACCTCCACACTCCACAGCCATCTTACGAACACGTTGAAGTGTCAAATTTAACTAAACACCCAAAATGGTCGTTTCAAACCCCGAACGAATCCATAACGTCCATAGCCCTGTCATGACTAGCCATTATAGAAATATTTAGTGCCAGTAAATTAGTATTAAATTTCTGGGTTACAACTTTGATGAGATTCGATACCGACGAATTTACATTTTAATAGTACCAATATCAGAATCACACCTTTTTGGTATCGGTCTCATTTGCAGGATTATAGTAATGAACGTCGGAATTAACGAGCTTATCCCAATAAACAGTGTGATCAATGGGTTAATAACATGATTCTGCTGTACTTACGATCCCGGAGAGTTCTAGCCTACTGAAGATGGTGGCGATGTGATCATCATGTTTTTATTTGTAAAGATGTGTATTGGAATCAGTGTTTTAAATAAAACTGTTGTTCCAAGCAGCGCCGGATTTGATTTGTTTATGAGTGAAGGCCACTTTATTTCCGCCGCACCGTGTACCGTACTAAAATAATAATTTTGTAGTTAAGTTAAATAAACGAATGAATAAGTCTAAAAAAGTTATAAAAAAGAAACAAGAATATTTTTTTGTTACGGGATTTTAAGTCTAAGACCTAAGATTAATTCCTCAGAAATCTGCCGCCCCTAGGACGCTGCCGCCCCTAGGCCACGGCCTAGACGGCCTATTAACAAATTCAGGACTGGTTCCATGCGTGTATTATTCACCCATAAATATTTTAGAAATATTAACTTGATCTAATATAGAGGAAACTCAAAAATAATAAGTCGAAATTATGGATACCACAATACCTAGATAGTCACTAGGCTTTATGTAGTAGTAGGTACAATTGTTTATTTTTTTGTTTCATTGTTTATTGATTGCTTGCTCTGTGGTCTGAGACAAGTCTACGGTACAGATCTTCTAAGCCATAGAGTAATTGATAGTAATATTTGTTGTTTTGGCGTGTCTGAGTAGAGAATAAAACATTATTTCTTTCTTTTCTTCTTTCTTATGTATGAAAGATCAAACCTTGATGTTATTTCTACAAAAAATATGAGAGACTCGCTTTCTTTAACTTCGTCTATGTTTTTCATATCTTGGGAGCATGTAATTGACAGAAAATATATGTGCTCTGTCTTCAAGTTGAAAGCTACGAGTATCAAAATTGGTAAGCGACTCAGCCGCAAAAAAGGTACGTTACACAGTAAGATATGACTGTAGTTATTCATTTACAGTATTGAGCTCGTATGATGTAAATATTCTGTGATATGTATTACTAGGTCAGTGTGTGGTATTAAATAACGTCCAAGTGAATATGGTTATAAAAATTCCATAACTCTTTGCCTAAAACATAAATATTGCGTGTGATTTAAATTAAATTATTTGAAGAGAAACATATTCAAATATATGTATAATATGAATAGAAGCATGGCAAAAATTGTATGATTTATACGCTTTTGTAAATCTAAACATTCACACTCCAGTCGTTATTGAGATAAAATTACCAATTTCATCGTCATCAATCAATTTAGGAGCGCGAAGGGCGGCTATTTTGCTGACAAGACAATTCGCAGGCTCCACTGGCTATCCATGTCAGCTAATGACTTGAAAACAGACCATTTATTTATTCATCAACACACAAAGGAAGAACCGAAATCGAAATTTCAAATTACATATGAAACAAGTAAAATAAAAAAAATACCCCCCGATCACGACATTTCCTACTCTATCACCGGACCTATAACGATTTATCTAAGTATAGCCTGTTCATTGAGACCATTACAATAAGCCCAAACACGATATATTTGCTGTAAGTTAGTGAAGAGATGGGTGCCTTGTGATTTCAGGTGATGCTGCATCATCAGGTCCAGGTCACAATGTCATTGTATTCATTGAGACCTTTGAAATGACCACGATATATTTGCTGTATCTTAGTGAGGAGTTCTGGTCTCCTAATAGCTGGTATGTTTTTTATTTAAGTAATTTATTTAAAGTAATAATTCAATATGCGATTATAGTTGGCACCAAACTTATAATATGACCAAAAAAATCTTTTATGACGTGCAATACCTTGCTAAGAGTAGTTTTATCACCAGGCAAGCCCATGCTCTTACGACATATCCTATTCAAGGCGACTTAACTAATCGTACTCAATTCAGCCCATCAGCTCAATTGCTCTTAATACAGGGATTGCTCAGAGCCGAAATATGGAGCGAAAATTTTTAATTGCTCTGATCAGGAATAGTGTTTATTACGTGCTCTGCAGATGATTTGCAATAGCAATATGTATTTGGTGTTAAAATATATGGACTACCTTTACTTGTTATAAAATACACCATATCTGGATAGCTGTTTGTTTGTATTGTATATTAAATATAACGACGGTGGCAAGCAAATGAATGACCCACCTGATGGTAAGCGGTCTCCGTAGCCTACAGAAACTTGCAATACATGGGGTATCATTAACGCGTTGCCAACCTTGTTGCCACATTAATACAAGTTTTAGATTATATCTGAAATATTTTAAATATTTTAGATATATAATTTATTCAAAGCATTGCTTATAATATAAGCTATTGCCTGCTGTATATAACTATTATGTTTATGAATATAAGGTACTTATAGAACATAGCAAGTAATAAAATTGTGTGTTTTCATGGTAACTAACTTAAAAGGTTTCCAACTGTACTGGTAATATCGAACAATGATTACGATCATTCTGAATTCTGTTTTAATAGTTTGAAATTGGTCGCAACTTGCAAGCCGCTCGCTCACAAGTTAATTACACGTAATTAGAGCGAGTTGTTTAGGGCGTTGAACGTTATAAATTGATCTTGCGGTCGTGTGACTATCTTCGGAGTATGAATTCCTAATAAATAAGCTGCAATAACAGCTCAAGGCTGAAGGATTAGCTGATTGTATATTTTTTTACATCTTGTTACTTGTTCTTTCTGTCAGCTCATTTCGTCTGGGGTCACATAGAATAGCATTTTAGCTTCAGAGTGCGCATGTCGATTCAAATGTTAACAAACGCTGCTTGAGGTAAGAAGTTGAATAGATCACCTTTATATTATCAAATCTCTTCAGAGCTCGTAATGTTGTCAACACAGGTAGCTGATTGATATTCGTCGAGACAGGCCAGTGTGACAACTGACTGACCAAGCATCCTCCGTAGGTAACCGGTTTTCCCAGTAAAATTGGTTAAAATATCAGCTGGTAGTCGCTTTGTTAAAAAAAGTGCATGAGCATCAGGTCCGACGCACGAGTGGAGTTTACGATTGTCATGCGCAAGGAACGTTGCGCAGAAAACAAAACGCTTTGAGTTAACGCTTGTATTCAATTCACACCTTATGAAAATTCGACACCTAGGTATATATCAATACTAAACTTCAATAAAATAAGCTATCTGATCTGGTTAAAGTGGGTGAAAGGATGGATGGATGGATGGACCAGCCAACTTCGTCAGTTTTGGAATATACTAGTGAGGTGACACGACCTATAACTTAAATGAATTAGTTTCATGATCAACCAATATTAAATGCATCTGAATTCTGAAGTACATACTATGATTACTAACGATTTCAACTACGAATCCAAAAATAGAGATTATTTAGTATATGCATATTTCTATATTCTTATTTCCCTATAACAAACAGCGATGTACCTCATGTAACTACTACGTATCGGTCATCTTAAGTTCGATTTAAAAAAAATCAACTATATTATTTGAACTTCGCCGAACATTCCCAAATATTTTATTACGCTTTTCGAACTTAATACACAGTGAATTAATATCAATAATATCTGCAATAAGGACCCAACGAGTTTGTGAGACCACCTCAAAGATATTTTTTATGATTGTGTATCGCCCACGTCTGAGTTTCCTGTTCTGATAACAAACCTGTGTCATATAACTTATAATTATCATATCAAGTTCTCAACTTTGCCGGTGACTCAGGTGTAAACTTTTTATACGTTCATTTTATTGTGCGAATGACTTGTCAGATATCAGATATTTTTTTACAAAGAAGAGAACCATAACCATCCTCTGTTTTATCATTAAAAGGAGCGTGAATGATTTCATCGGTGACAGGATGCAGAACTTCGAAGCACATCGAACTACATTATTATTTGTGCAGGCGTTATTATACTTCCATTCAATTTAGAATATTTAGATGTTCTTATTATGAAGTATTTTCAAACTATTACCTACTACTATTATTTTTTAAGTTTTAGGTTTTTTTATATTGCTGGAATTTGTGTCAATTTTCGAGCATTTATAAATCGAAAGCACCAATTTGATTTCATGTTTCTTCTTCCCTCATAAGAGTTATACTCTTGTCAGTGCAGCTGATTTCAAATTTACTGCCTAATACCATCAATAAATCGGCAAATTATCTAATGAAGAGCGTTTAAAAAAGTTATAAATAACACCAAAGATATGGTTTAAACCCATAAGTCAAACAAGATCATTTAATTTATTCACTTGCTTACCATTTGAGCTCCCAATGCAGCAGAAGCAATATATATTCATTAGTGTCAGAATGAATCGGCAATTTTATTAAAATCATCAACTATTTATTTAATTAAAGCATTCTTTCCAACGCAACGCAACATAGGTAGATACCACGACAGACATTTCTTAAATGTTTGAGCTCGGGGTTTGTCCGAAATATTCTTTGATCAAAGATTGGTATGTTAATTAGGTTTAAAACTAAAATAGTTGATTTAGATTCGTTAATGGTTGATAACAATGATCAAATTAACTCGATATTTTAAGAACTTAAGAATGACTCATCCGTACGTAAAATTACTTTCATTTATGCAAACGATTATGTATCGAGTACACTCTCATAGCGTAGCGTCACCGATTATTGTCGACTACGCAGAAATGAAATTAGTCGTAGATTCCCTATCTAGTCTGTGATCTTCAAGTTAGATCAAGTTAGTTTCAAAGTATGAAACAGGTTGCGACCTGTTTCATACTTAAATACGACCAAACTATGCGTAGTTTGGTCGTATTTACACAAACACGACGCAGATTTGTTAGTTTGTTTTTAATTCCTATAGAATAGTGTGAGAATATGTAACGAGAAACCTGTGCCACCGGTCGCGAACCACAAACGTAATCTACATATAAATCGTACAAGCAAAAATACTAGAATCAATACTGCGTACTAGACGTTCCATGCAGGAATATAGCACCGAGTAATGCAGTCGATATGTCACGAAACAAGATACAATATAATTATTAAGTTCCAAAAACTTCAGATTTTCGTAGCTAATGGACAAGGTGATTTTTTTTATGTTTTCTAGTTACATAAAGATAAATATAAAAAAATATTTATTCGTTTTATGCCTTAATAAGGCTTATGAAGGTCTAAATTACCACCGGTTCGGAAAAAATCTATCTGAGATGAACCGGCAAGTAGTTAAATTTTTAAGAATGTGTTAAATTTCAAGCTTATAGGAAAATCTACCGACGTGAAATGTATTAAGTTTATGTGTGCCAGGACTTAAATTATCTTCCTTTATTTATAGTTCCTTCAGACTGCGGAGTTTATGATAAAATTATATTTTGTTAAATATCCAGCAAGAAAGTTTTATATGTAACGTGTGGTAAAATTATTTCATCAATATGTTGTCCCAAAAGATAAATAGACGAGAGAAGCTTTGTCACAAAACCGTAGGGCTAGTGAGGAAAGTATATATTATCTATTTACCGCTCTCATTCGTATAGGCTCAGAGTAGATAATAGTATAGGATATGTGATTTTATTGCTTAGGTTATTGATACTTTATTTGATTGTTTACGGAAGGTATTTTGACTTTTTTCTCATCGTCAATTTTCCCGTTACGTGCATATTCCTCATAGTAATCCTTAAGATCCATAGTTTCTTTGTTTATGTGTAATGTTGTATTTATTGTTGTTTCGATGTTTTACATGATCTTAAATTCAATTTTATTTTCACAAATCTTTAACATGCGTAATGTATATAAATTTTATGGATGGACATGCTAGCATAATATTTTTTTATGTTACTGAATGAATAGAAATAAATAAGTTCGTGTAGAAAATACACGATATTTGCGAAGACATTTTGTTGTCTTTTACCTCATAATAGTAGGGCCTTTTAATACGAAATCTACGTGGACAAAAATCTTTTGAATGAAAATGATAATGAAAATGAATTATTCACTGTAGGCCCTAGAAAGCCTTTTATGAACGTAATGTGTCCACATTAAGTTAACAAAATTACGAAACATACTGCATTTAACTTGAACTATATAACATAACAGCGCTACCCTTTGATGTTTCAGTACCACGGATAAGGGCACATGACTGTTTGAACACAGATAAAGCTTAAAAGCACATCGAGTGTAAGAAAGTGCTTCAGACTAAAACACAACAAGTTATTATAACTGGCGAACATCTGGTTCGGGTTGCGTCTAATGCAACGGGATGGAGACGTCAAGCAATCTTCCCACGGACACATCTTCCCCTTGCCCGTTAAGTTCATGGCTTGGAGAAATTATCCCCTTAAGAAAAATATTTTAAAATTATATTCTATTAAAAAAAAAAAAAAGGATTTCTTTTAATGTTTTGCTTCGAGAATAAGGTATAGGTAAATATTTACCTGATTTGCTGAAAACCAACGCTACGCTAGCAGAAGCTGAGCCATGCAATGCCTCTTTGCTTTTAACTAGGTATATGAAAAATGAGAATAAGTTTCCAGTGTAATTTACTATATTATTATTATATGCTTTGATTAAGACTGATTATATTTTAATATAACTTTAACTTCTGGTGTATTTTTTTAAAAGCTATGAACGTGTTTACCTTCTTTTTTATCAAGAAAATAAACTACAGTTATGTTCAATGGGTTTCGTGTCACTAATAAGCCATAACCATTATGTTCTAAGTTCAAATACTCCCACTGGATCCCATTCCTCAAACCTAGACTTAGATGTACTAACCCAACGCCCAGTGACGTCAAAATTCGACGATAAAATATTCATAACTACGTATGCTGAAATAAAATATTCCTATTTTTTTTTATATTTATTTACACTTCATGCAAAATACAGTTTGCACAGGCGGACTTAATGCCGTAGGCATTATCTACCAGTCAACCTTTGGGTGACGCTGAGATGAACGAGGCAGGTATGAAGTGAAGAAGACACAAAACATGAGAAACTAATTATATAATTTATTTGAATATACATAAATATAATACAATTATATATATACTTACACTATATAATATATATGGAATATATACATATATAAACATACATAAATATATTATTCTGATACAATGGTGGTGAAGAAAATAAATTTCAATTTGATGATTCCACTTTAGTATCGTAGTATTGTCGTACATTTGCCCTGAACGTGTTGCGGTTCGTTGCCATCCTGATTTGAGGAGGAAGCGCGTTTTAATCAAAAAACAAATTACATTTCTGATTACAGTACACTTCGTTTTATGTAAATTGCCTAATCAAATTACAATCATTTAGTCAAATTGTTGCCGTAAATAAATACCATTAATGTTACTGTCAGGGCAACTCTATATTCATATTTTCTTTTTATAACCGTATAACCGTCGTCAGGGCACAAGTCTCGGTAATTTTATTAAATAAACACAACGTGAGGTGTTGGTTTAATCGGCTGAAGCAGCAGGTTGGTAATCTTATAATAATTTACGTCATAAACTTAGTCCGGGCATTTTTATTAAACATCATAAAATTACCCTCAGGTCAAAGGTACACAATGTGGGTGCCCATTATGCAAATTCATTAAAACTTTATTTAACTATCGTTCATTAAATGAGTTACATAAAGAAGTCAAGCAGTGATGAAATATTTGTGGATAATAACAAAAATATAATTTTCAAAAAGTTATATAAGCGATCGAAAATGAAAAACACTTGAATAATTATTCAGGATAATTTTATAGTGAAAAACAAACTGAAACTACGAAGCGAGGAGATAGTGAGCTAAAAGTAAAATAAAATAAAAAAGAGATATAAATTAAAAAAACATGTTTGAAATACAGTTTGCGCAATAAATTGTTCATGAATAACTAATATCAAATTGCAAAAAAGCTTTAATTGTACAAAGAATTTAACGCCACTATAGATTTTATTAAGGTATAGAGTAAATTTTAAACGCAAACGAACCGTTAACCGATACATTTATTCACTTCCACCTGTTGACACCCAAACGGGGTAGGGATTAATTAGCACACTGACAGTAGTCTCTGGATACATAAACTTTTGTTTGTTTTCCTTTAGTTCCGACATGTGGTACAGTCGAGGACGGATCCGACACGTGTGGCCGCGTGTTTGAGTTTCTAAGCCCCACGATGCATTGGCGACCACGATCCTATCCGCCTTTGCATTTAATCAGCAGATCAGTTAATGTGTGCGCAGTTTGATTATTGTTGGTTTCAGTTTGGAATTAAATATGACCACTACATGTTTCAAAGAGCGTGTTTCAATGACATCATCATTTCAAACATATATCAATAAAAACCAATTACCGTATATATAAAAGATCATCACTTGAGAACAGCTCGACCGATTTGGCTCAATAATTGTCAGAACAAAGATTATACGACAGATTTTTTTTGGAATAAACACCGAAACATTTGGAGTCGAAATGTTTATGGTATTTTTTTGTAGAAGCTCAAAAAAATTGCTTTACGTTTGGGATTTCATTATATACATCAGTTGATTGAACTTGTGCGAAGCTGAGACGAGTTAGTTACACATAAATAACCGATCATTACACGTATTACCATAACTTTTCTCTCCTAGTTTCATACCACATACGATCGCAAATCGCATGCACAATTACCCTATTTTCCACGCTTCTATATTCCTTAGAAAACCGTGCAAACATAATGTTTCGCTATTAGGAATAATTTGTTCACGGGATTCGCAGCGGCCATTTGCTACATCGATGTAAGTTGTTATACCTACATGCTTTATTAAGATAAAAACATATACATTTGTATTATGCATTATATAGAGTATACACTAGTCAGCTCTTGCGGTAATTATACGTTTTATTAATGGTAAGAGGCGAAATTATGTCATGAGTCCTTTTCCCATTGCAAATAAAAAAGTTAAGAATTAGCTTAGTGATAATGAGACAGTGAATACAACTGGCGGTTTTACCGCTGAAGTGATCTCTTCTAGGCAACGCGGACTGCAGGGAAAATGTGAGAATGAAGTGAAGCATAGGCAGATACTACGAGTGGATGCTCTATAGAAGATGGAATGACGCAATTGAGATGTGGTGCTGGATACTCATGCTGTGCAGTCCGCCGACAGCCCACAGAACCAATATCTCCATCCTTAAATAACAGCGCATAAGTGCGAGACTCTCCACCCATGCCCTACTAATTCTCAAAAACTTCGGTCACATCGGTTGCAGAGAACCAGAGAACATGGAAAGGTAATTATAGTGGGGAAAGTCGATGGGAATAGACCTCGCTAGTTGGTCTGCCGATACCTGAGACAGTAAGAACAGCTGAAAACAAATTGGCATGACATGTCTGCTGGAAAAAGTGACAAATCAGCTGACATACTAGACACGAATGAAGAAAACGACAATGAAGAAGAGACTAATACACCTATATGTAAGCCGTGATCACCTTACTGCAACCACACTGTATGTAGTTCTATGAGAACAATTTAGTAGACTCAATTGTAGACAAGTCACGTGATTAATCATTGGAACGAACATTGTGTTCCTGTCATTGTTTACTACCGTGAATCGCTTAACACTACTTGACTTGCTTATACACCGTTTACAATTTGAAACAGAAGTTCCCACGGCTTTAACGAAACAGTGAACGCTCGCGAATCGTACTTTCATACTGAATTCAGGGAAATTTATTTTTCCCATGCATTATTTTTGTTTGTCAAACAAGGGATAATGAGTCCGTTAAAAATATTTATTCAAAATTATCGTATAGCTATTTTCACTCAATTGACCTGACCCGTTTTTTGAGACTCTCTCATACAGACACAACAGATGTTCATTATCATGATTCAATTACATACGTTTTTATTTAGTAATACATTTTTTTTTAACACATATATTATCTCTTATATCAAAAGCAACACGACTTAAATTAGTCATCAAGCAATGTGGGACATGTGGTTTGCCAAAGATATATACACTATGAATGTGCACTACATCGACCATGAAACAATTTATTCTGCAAGTGCCAGTAAGTAGTGCCGTTTTTGTATACAACTGTCATTTGACATCTCGAATTAAACGGGCCGGAAACCTACACTGTGATTTACTAAAATATTTATATAATTAGTAAACAAAATAATAGCTATTTATCTTCTAATATATGAAATTCTCGTGTCAGATTGTTTGTAACAAAACTCCTCCGAACCGGCTCGAACGATTTTATGTTTTTTTTTGTGTATATTCGGTAGGTCTGAGAATAGGACATAAACTACATATTTTTTCACACCCGCGGTAATTTTTTAATATTGAATTGATTCAGGTTTTACTTTGCGGAAATTCATATTTATAGAATACAAAATATATTATAATTTGCTTTTTCCGCTTAATGAGTGTGATACGGTCGAACGGCCTGCGCCCAGGTGTGAGCTCAGGCGTGGTTTCTTCCGACACGTGTTTCAGGACTTCCACGTCCCATCATCAGGGTGCCGCCGTTACAGTATTATAATATCCATAATAAATCAACTGAGAGTATATTAAACTTTTATACGACATTACTTACATGACATGAAAAAGGAAGAGTTGGATATGAATTTATGCCTCAATATAAATGTTGGTCTTCAAGATAGACCTCACAACAATACATTTCATTATTATACTCAACAGAACTCCCACTTGCCGCATCTCCTCTGAATCGTTTTGTGTCCAACGTGACAGCACTTTTCACCCGAAAAGGGGAAAACGAGCAACCTCGTAAGCACAGCGACAAATTTAGCCTTTTCATTCGACCATTATATTTAAATGCAGCAGGTAGTCTGCTCACTTCGCCAAAAAATGTATTCATCGCTGTCCGGACGTCGTCAAGCAAGATGGAACCGTAACAACAAAACACAAAGCACAACATTGATCAAGATCTGATGCATGAATGAGTGATAATTGCATGCATGATAGATATATTAGATATATATTATATATATACTGTTCTAATATTATCAAGATCTGATGCATGAATGAGTTGTATAAAAGCAATGTTGTGCTTTGTGTTTTGTTGTTACGGTTCCATCTTGCTTGACGACGTCCGGACAGCGATGAATACATTTTTTGGCGAAGTGAGCAGACTACCTGCTGCATTTAAATATAATGGTCGAATGAAAAGGCAAAATTTGTCGCTGTGCTTACGAGGTTGCTCGTTTTCCTCTTTTCGGGTGAAAAGTGCTGTCACGTTGGACACAAAACGATTCAGAGGAGATGCGGCAAGTGGGAGTTCTGTTGAGTATAATAATGAAATGTATTGTTGTGAGGTCTATCTTGAAGACCAACATTTATATTGAGGCATAAATTCATATCCAACTCTTCCTTTTTCATGTCATGTAAGTAATGTCGTATAAAAGTTTAATATACTCTCAGTTGATTTATTATGGATATTATAATACTGTAACGGCGGCACCCTGATGATGGGACGTGGAAGTCCTGAAACACGTGTCGGAAGAAACCACGCCTGAGCTCACACCTGGGCGCAGGCCGTTCGACCGTATCACACTCATTAAGCGGAAAAAGCAAATTATAATATATTTTGTATTCTATAAATATGAATTTCCGCAAAGTAAAACCTGAATCAATTCAATATTAAAAAATTACCGCGGGTGTGAAAAAATATGTAGTTTATGTCCTATTCTCAGACCTACCGAATATACACAAAAAAAAACATAAAAACGTTCGAGCCGTTTCGGAGGAGTTTTGTTACAAACAATCTGACACGAGAATTTCATATCGTGGTGACATTACGGTTAAATGAAATAAGATTATTGAAAATCATCCAGTCGTAATTTCATAACACATTATTTGCCATATTCGTTGCCATCTTTATAAACTACACATTTATTTATCAACATAAAAATTGTATTAGCTGGAATGTTTTGCTGTTATTCGTTGATGGTTCAATTTTAAATTTCCGAAGTCATGAAATCAGATATTTAGGCAAAGAGAACATGTCGATAAACGTCGGAGTAATAATAAAATCGATGTAAATGAAAATAATATTGAGTGAGAAATAAATATTGTTTACCCGAAAGAAAAATTGGCCTCAGTTTGCTACGTGCCACGTGTAATTATTGTGTAAGAATCCGGTATATTTTCTCAATGGGCTTACATTGTATGGCCGTATGTGACCCCCCATACCCCCTTACCTAAGGGACTTCACTGCAATGCAATCGAGATTGGCTGGGGACCTCGGGATCGGACAAATTACGTTGCTTGTCGGGTCAACTTGCTTGCCAAGTTACCGTAATTTCTTTTAAAGGAAAGGCGGGTTAGAAATAAATCAGAAAAAGTTTTGCCTTTCTTTTAATATATGGGGTTAACATAAAATTATTATTAGCGAGCACTTATCGAGGCAGGGATTGCGTAGGGTCCGCGACTGTTATCAAAGTACGTTATGATTAAAAGGTAAATTGAAAAAAGTCTAGTTTTAAGAAGTTGATCAAATAGGATCGTGGAAACATCATGAATGACAAATTAAATCTGTATGAACACCTCTATGTAAATATAGTTTGAAATTGGAAACTGGCCGCTTGCAAAAAATTAAGAACAATTTTAATAGGAATTTGAATATTTTATATATAATATTTTGCATTCGAAAGTCATTTGTCATTTTTCCATTAATAAATTATTGACAGCAAAAATATTTTTTTATTGCTTTTGATTTTATGTAAACACTAACATATGGTAATTTGGGTGTTAATCCGGTTTTTTGTTATTGAAAATAATAACCGGCTGCACTATAGTTGACGAACTCAGACAGGAGAAATTTACTTAATTATTATGAACAAGTTTCATGTAAGTACTAGTAAACCTATCCTTCTTTAGACTGCTAGAAAGGACACCAATTTTACTAGTATATTATTCACTGATTTGTTTGACTAGAATTAACAAAAAACCTTTTGTCTTTTCCAAGTAACTTCACCTCAATCATTTCTTATTTCACTTCCGTAGATACAGTTCGAGTGCATCAGATACAATCTCGACCGTTAGTTCTAGTGACTACAATTAATGAGTCGGATGTCTAATCAGGTATAATATTTATTTTCAACATCATTTTGTTTGGCAGCATAGTTTGCTTATCCAATGCAGGAAAGCACTTAATTATTACTAGCGGACAAATGATATTATGGCAAGCATTATACTATATATTTTGAGTATGCGCCGCCATTTCTATATTTTAAACGACTGCCATAATTTGAATCACATTAATTTTATCGAGCACTAGCCTTTTTCCCGCGACTTCGCCCGCGTAGCAATATAGTATACTATTACCCGTTTCCCCATAGAAATAAAGCATTTTCCCGCGGCATAAATTAGCCTATGTTCATCAAGGATAATGTCGGCTTCTGATGGTAAAAGATTTTTTCGTGAATCGTGCCAGTAATTTCGGAGCCTATTCAATACAAACAAACAATCAAATCTTTCCTCTTTATAATATTAGTGTAGAAATTTAAATTTATTTTATGTTATTCTCATAATCCTAAAATATCCATAAAAGCATAATTTTGGAATGATAATCACAAGTATTGTCACATACTTTTTATTTATAGCTTTTACGTGGTACTACCAGTCAATAAAATTACTGGCGTGTTAGGAGAGAGTTTATGAGGAGGCATTTCAAACACCTTCGTAAGAACGGAAACTAAAGTCACGTACAACGTGTACTAGAATTTCACAGTAGCCAGACAATTTGTCCGTAAAATCCAATTTGATACCAGAATTCATTTTAAAAATTGCTGTAATTTCAAAATTACCTTCTGGCCCGCTCAAAGCGTTACTAATATTTTTATGTTACAGTATCTTTGTTGTGTATGAGCAAGAGACATCATCACTTCCGTCACGCCGATTATAGCCGGTCACGAATTCAATATGAAACGTCATTATGGCCCCTAATCAAATATAATTTTCTTTAAATATTTCGAACCGTACCTTCTTCCAGATAAAACTACAGAAACACAGGACCATCTCTGTCAGTTATTAACATATACTCGCCTTCGTCAAAGTTAAGGATGTGTGCATTGATGAATATCAAATTGAATAGTTTCAAAGTCATTCTTCAATCAAACGACCCAAGGATTAGGAAAGAGATATATTTAACACCTAACTAGGTCGAGAATTTCGTCCTTTTGCATTTTATCATACAATGTGTCCTTTTCCATTATTGGTTTATGCTTATACTCTATTGTAATTTAAGTTAATTCTCTTAAAAATACATTTTCGTTGCAATTCAGTTAAATAAAGAAACAATAAATGGGCTGTAAAATTAAGGGTAAAAATTAGGACACAAATCGATCCTTATAAAAAATAAAAATATTTTGGTTACAATAAGATTATTGTAGTGTAGTGCACTGGCAGGATACCCAGCCGCCTGAAACGGACTATCGGGAACTCAGAATGAAATTAACAAAACTAAATCAAAACGAAAACTAACTTAAATTCGAATTCAAACGATATTTATTTTAAATTAACATTCATTCGATATCTAAGTGTGGATTAATAGCTGCAATCAGGGTACATTTGCGATCGAAAAGCTTTTCTGATACAAAAAGTTAATACACAATAATGATTCTTAATTACAGCGAGAACTAACACCACATCCGCAATAAAATTGCTTGTGTGAGACTCAATGGTTTTTCTTCCGAACTGTACGGAGGGGTTTGAAATAATTATAGTTTTAGAATATATTCATAAAAATGCTTTTATAATAAGTAAGATATAAAAAGTAGTAAGATAAGAAAATATAAATAGCAAGTCAGTTTGTAATCTAGGATGAAGTCTTAAATACTATTGTTTTACCTGTGAGTTGGCAGATATTTTCAAACATTTTAAGAAATATATCAACTGATTTGGTAATCTCCATTAAATCTTAATCAGGCTTAATTGATTCTTAAAGAACAAAAGACACATGGGAACACCCTAATTTGAGTATGACACTATTTTAATTACTTTGCCAGACCTATGAGGACGAAAGCAATATTGATATAATTACAGTTTGGTTGAACGCAGTACGTAACGATCCTTTTGAAGGGCAAGATCGTTGGCGCTATTTATAAACGTTCCGCTTAACTTTTTTTTAATCGTCGCATCACTTCTGTGCATCTGAGCACGCGCACCTGCCTATTTCCTTACACCTCATTGGTCGACTGAGTAGCACAAGTCAATAACATCTAACCACTCTTGAGGCCACCCTTATACTTGTTTTTTAACCCTTATCTTGTTCGTAATTACGTTGTATATCAGGTTCGTCCTTTGTTTGGATAAATTGAGATGCTTGGGACAAAAGCGTCTCATGATTTTGTTTATAAGGAGATTATTTTAGTCTTAGACATGCAAGCGATCATGCCAGTAGCTAATTAAATCAACCTCAAAAATCAGGATGTTCTACATTCAACATAATATGGACATATAAAATTTATTTAAGTCGTGTTAGAACCATATATTTTTCTTAACCGTTTTTTTCGCTTGTAATGAGCTATAATATTATTGTAACATCTTAGAAACATCAAATAATTTAAAAACATAATTAGACTATTCTTTTCATTAAATTTAAAACAATTGTGCTGTTGTTGCTTGAAAAATTGTTGTTGTAAGAGTTTTGAAAAGATATTTTTACCACCATAATAAGTATTCAGCAAGCAAGTTGCGCTGCAACTTTAAAAACTTTATCAAAAACTCTTATACCCTCGAGAAATATTTTGTAGACAGAAGTCAATTAAAAACTGGGTTAAGTCTTGATGAAAAAAGGTAGAACATTCGTAAACCTGTTTTCTGATTGTGAATTTTCCTGAGTATATATTTGACATATTTCTAAAGGATGAATGTGTCCTCTCGTATTACGAGCGGACTTA
Source organism: Falcaria lacertinaria (assembly GCA_951449985.1). Taxonomy (NCBI): domain Eukaryota; kingdom Metazoa; phylum Arthropoda; class Insecta; order Lepidoptera; family Drepanidae; genus Falcaria; species Falcaria lacertinaria. Next base: position 3,233,035 of record OX602111.1, read on the forward strand.
TTTCATGTACATAAGTTTGGTATTTAAACTGTGGCAAACAGCTAGATAAAGACATTATCAAATGACTTGTGTCATATACATACGGATTTAACGAAGTCAATACGGTAATGCATATTGGTGGGACCTTATGTTGTTAGATGTCAAAACTTATCACAATAAATCAATTTGTTTTCGTTTCTGTCCATTTGTTTAATGGCTCTGCTTAGACAAAGTAGAGACCAAATGTTATCATTGATTGTCAATCTCGCTTCTCTTAAGTGGCCGTCCGAAGACCATTATTGTGTTTTTGAAATCGCATTTTGTTCTTACAAAATATTGACCGGTAGATCTATTGATAACTGATACATATTCTTGACTAATGGTGCTTGATGTTTCATTTTGAAATACACTCACTGAGTTCTCTTGTTTTAGTGTTATGTAAAATCTGCGCTTTTTATCTTATAATGAGATCGCAAATTGGATCTAGTGTAATTTTGTATCACCACTTTCTAAACTTTGTTTTATAGAATTAGTATTTGCTGACTATAAGACTTTATCTGTTTAAACCAATCTTACACCTTACAAGACTTACCTGGCTAATGTTATCTAAGTATTCCAATCTATAGAACGCAGTTATGCACAGCATAACTCCGAACAGACCTGCAATACGATTCTAATAATTCTAAGCATTCACCGATAGGCCTGTGTAGGCCTAGTAACTTCAGAATTGACTAGCGGCTACGACAAAATGCTGGTAATAAAAAGACGACAAGACGAGCACAAGTGGACATTCCACCGACGGCTGTCAAACCGCGATATCATCTGTAAATGTTGGGATTCGAAACGGCCGCTCGGAAACCAGAAGCTTTCTATATCGATAACATTACACAAAATGTTGACGGTATAAATTTTATTGGATCAAGAGTACCTACTATGTTAATAGTTAATAAAATAACAGCTACTGGTTAGAGTTTTGAAAGCGGAAATTATCGGAATGGTTCACTTAGGAATACGTTGGCTTTTCGAATGTGTTTTTTATTAGAATTACTTCCATCTTTACTATGGAAGGCATTTTACTTGTAAACTAATCAACATAAAAAACATCCACATTCAAAGAAACTGTTATCACAAACAGTGATTGAGATAAGACCAGGACAATGATGAGGTGATGAAAATCTTCACTTTTTTCAAGTATAACAGGCTATATAACCATCGTTATTCGCTTCCAATCTTTAAAACATAAATTATCGTCAAGACTTGAGAGTTATTGTTTCTGGGCGAAATGTCGAAACGCTCCATCATAGTGGTGTCACTGCCATTTCTACTGATATTGACTTATGGGGCTTTTATATATCAGTATAACGGTTTAACCATAATAAACAGCCTTCTTACACAGACATAAAGATACTTATGGGTTATACAACTTTCTTGATCTCTTTAAAGTGTGAAAACCTTGCATGTACCCTCAAAGGTCGAGTCACACATATCGATAACGGCACGGTACCTATCCGATACAGTTACTATAAGTAATTCAGTGATACTTCAGTGTCTCCTATTGACATAATATAATGTTACTATATTTTTTTAGTTAGTTTTGTCCGTTAATATATTAACACCTAACACTAGATCCGTCCTGAGTCGTTACGGATATGTGAGTCGACCTTAATTCGGCGCCTTGAATCGTTTTACTTTACCTTTATTAAGGCTATCAGATTGAATCAATAAATCATTGGTCGATGAATGGGCCTCGCCACCACAGTTTATATTGTTTTCTAATAGAAGCCATTGTCTCCAAGTCATGCGTATGTAATATCTCATTGTCTTATCACTATTGTTCCGTCAAGAAGTTCTTGCGTAGGCCCCGATAAAGAAAAGTTCTAAGGCGACATCTACACTGGTGAGGGTTTTAAAAAATCTGAATCGAATGAGATTTCTATAAGCGAAGTCACGTAATACCGATTTGTCATTGGCTGTGCCGTACAAAGAATAAATCGTTTTGCATTTTGTTTAAGACGAGAGCTGTTTAAACACTATCAATTTAAAAAAAATATTCATACCATTAAGGTAACACACAAGCATACGGTCTATCTGATGGTAATCAGTCACCGTTGCCTATAGCCGCTAGCAATACCAGGAATATCACTAACGAGTTGCCAACCCTGTTGTTCATGAGGAATCACTGTGCTAGCAGCATATTACTACTAGCCTAGCGTATCCTCGTGGAGCACTGGCAACCTTACTTAACGCAGTAACACAACACTTCATCATAGGTGTGGTATTTCATTGCGGTCTTCTGTAAGGCGGAGGTACAGTCCCCAGTCGGGTGGCTCTTATATTAATGAGAAATCCTATGGGTTCCCAATACGCCCTACCTCTCTTTTTAGCTCATGGTGTGATTAATCACTGTACTTAAGCTTAGAAAAACTCATTAGTACAGGCCGGGATTTGAACCTGGGCCCATCAGATGACAGGCCGTTGCTTCAATCACAAGGCCACCACGGCTATAAAGTAATAAGTAACCTAAGGCTCCCATATCAACTACCAGTTTTAAATCCAACCAATTTCCTTTCATTCAGATAAGGACCCACTATGTATTATTTTAATAGGCAATAAATTTCTTGCAAATTGCTTTCTTAATTAGCTCCAAAACCAGTTCACAGGTCCGTTCCAATTCTGTACATTTAAATGAGCGCTAAGCATTATATAAGTTTAAGAGTTTAATGCTGACACCGTACGCATTAAGGTGGTATTAATTATCGTCTGTACGTAAAAATAAAGTAAAACTGAAATGTACGCCCGGTATTAGAAAATTTATACTGAGAAATAAAAAACATTGACATGTTTTGTAGTGTACACCGATGTGTGTGTGATATGTTTTCAAAACGGACATTACATAAATTATTCAATGTCGGGACATGCTTTCAAAACAGGGTAGTTAGTTTATTGAAAAAGAAAATTGTTAATTCAGTTTAGAGTCAGCTTGAGTTCTAATACAGCAACATTGTACATTACGATCGACAAAAAAATAAAATGTTACCTATATGTTCTTTCTGTTTCCGAGCCTTTACCACCCACTTGAAAAAAAATGTTGCCTATATATTTATTATTTTCTTTTGTTTCGGGACCATAAGGGGTTACAAAGTTATGAGTATCACAAAAGTCGGTTACGCTACAACGCCCAGACAGTATTCTTAGCCAGAACAATTTTCGGCTATGTATTTGTGTCGATTCGACTATTTTTGTATGGAAAATGAACAGCGCTGCGCCGACGAAAAGTGGAATCGTATGAAAATGTTGACACTGAGAGTTACGTTTTCAAATACGTAGTCGGAAGATGTTATTGCTACCAGCTTTACAAAGGGATTTTAGTTGCAATTCCATATTTCTTTAAAGCGAAGTCACGAGCGGACACTTGTTATAATAATAAACCAGATTAATTAAATTTATATCACGGAGGTAATTGAATGCGATGAGGGAATTAAAGTTTAGTTTTTATTGCTTATTTCGCAGTCGTCGTTAAATTTATTCAAAAGCGACACCACCAAGATTAAATTCTTATGAGTATGATTCATACATTTTAGTAATATTGTATTGCTTGGAAACTGGTCCAAAACATTTTGAAGTTTACTCTTAAAGAATAAATTTTCATATAGGCTGAAAAAATGTATGAGGAGTAAAATTAATAAAAGGGCTAACTCACGAAACTGTTGTTTTCTAGACAACGTACCGCATGATCGTACTCCAGTCGTGCCTCGAAGCTAGCACCCTCACACCCTATTACTCGAAAACATTTAAAGAGGTATTACGTCAGCTGACTGAGACCTCTCGTGACAGGAGTGCTGGCACATATCTCACTCAGAGAATCAGCATTGCTATCCAGCATAGCAATGCTGTCAGCATTCTTGGCACGCTCCCGTATGATTTTTGTTCATGTCAGATCCTTTTTCTATAAGTAGGTAGGTTAAGTTCTGCTTTTTGTAAATAGTTTAATCTGTATTCTTACTATTTTCTCATACTTGTCGTGTCAGGTCTTTCAATTCTGAGGGTCTTTGGGGTTTCTGTTCATGTCCAAGTATCGTCAATCCCAGTCACCATCAGCCTATAGCTACATTATTAGAAGTTTTAATATTACTAGCGCACGAGTTTACGAGTTTTATTCTGTGAAATTGCACAACTTGTTATGATCCGTTAATAATGAAATATGTTATAAAACCCTGGTTAAAATTTCATTACAAAACACCATATTTTACATCGATTCGAATACTGTAACCGGGAATTTCAAATATTTTTCTCCCACGTTCTAATAAAATATAAAGAAATATGCGACCTATCGCTTTGTGGGCGTTAATTTCATTAATCTGGACTATGATAGACACCATAAAAATTCCGCCGTGTTTGTTTATTACGATCTGATAATGGTAGGGTACGGTAGCCATGGGAAGTGATCACAATGTATTTTATTGCTGATTGTATCACTGATATGTAAAGTTAAATTCTTAATTCACATGTAGATCTGTAATGAAAGCTCCAGCTTCAGTAGTCATAAACGTAAAAGTAAAAATGTAAGAGGTTTGTTAGTTTAATCGAGCGAACTTGATTTTATTATCAAACACGTTTAAATTTTAGAATGCCATAGTCATCAGAACACATTTTTAACAGCACCACTTACTATATTGACCAATTTTGGGTGCGTTTCTACGTGTAGCTGAGTGACGATATTATCAGCAACTTTACATAGCAAAACCTGATGTAATCGGTTCATGTCTCATAAACCAAGACATCGGGTCTACGCTTTAGTAACTGCTACACTTTGATAATGATTAGTCCTACTCTTATATTGTTTATATTGCTGTGTATTTCATCCATTTAGTAAGTTACTTGAACAATTGAGAGAAATCTGAAATCCACGGACGTCTTTCGTCCTGTCTAAGCGCGACCCACAAATGTGTTACTGGTGTATTGATCTCCATTGTGGATGGGTTCACGTTTTGTAGATACTTTTACGTTTCTTATTTGTCAGTAAGTCCTTCTGATAGTGTATTACTTAGTGTTAGGTAAACAGTTTTAGGCCATTTAGGTGTGCTTGCTCTGTTTTCGCGTTCCGTTTTATTTTTTATTATTTTACTTTGTTTCACCAAACGGCAATCACCACACAATGGAGCCCGGTCATAGCAAGATGGTGTTGCGGTAGACCAAGAAAGAGATCGTGAGACGTACTAGACCACACTAGTAGACTACACTAGCTTTGGATAGACACTCTTGAAAGACATGGGGCAAGGCCTTTGTCGAATAGTGGGATGTACCAGGTTGACAGTAACATTAACAGTAGCTTCTATGAGTGTGTGCAATGGAGGCTATGGTTCCAGACATTTTTTCATGTAGTGTCGTAGTTGAGTGGATGTTGTGGAAATTTCTGATTTCTGCAGTTAGGCGGTTGCCAGCAAGAAATGTATAGATAGGTATCAGGCTTAATAACAATGTTCATTAATGAAAAACGCACTTCGTTAAAAAAATATCTGTGTTTTAATAAACTCGTTTATATATTGCACATTCATGAATGCGCTCCTTATTAGCAGTTTTGGTAATGACTTTCGAACAAGCTTGGGGCTCGCTTTATTAAAAGATGTTTAATACGAAAAGCTTTGCAACTTTGTTATTATTACATATTTTGTTTCGTTATTTCGGCAATCTTCGCTTAAATGAAACTTAAATTATCACAAATAAATTTTAACAATAATGCAATATACACAATAAATATTTTAACTGAATAAGAAGGAAATATTCTCATTAAAATGAAATTACATACATATATATCATCGCGCCTTTAAGTCCCTCAAAATTACACGATGAAAATGTCATAGTGATTCATATATTATACAGTTTAGTGCTAGCACTATTTTACGATCAATTTGTGTTAGTGTTTCAATCTAGTTTCTAGATATAACGAATACATTTGTGATAATGAAGTTGAAGCTAAGGAACTTAGTGTACAATATTGAACTTTTTGATGAAGAAAGAAAAATAAAAGAGAAAGTTTATATGTGAATAGGAAAAGACAATTACTATGTACTATTTTCTATTCTGTTTTTGAATTGAATTATTATTTATAAATTGTTTATTTTAAATATTTTATTACAAGGTTTCCTCGATTTTCAATAATGATTACGGTAGAATTTTACCATGCCATACCAGGCAAACACGAGTACTGTATGTATATATATATACAAACACGAAAAACACAATCGAATTAACAACCTACTTGTTGACAGAAAATAATTGGTGTTAGAGCTTTACTATAATATTGGACATATTTCAAATTAGTTTTTAAATAAATAAAAACGGCAAAGCTAAGTGCATACACATCGACATTCACGAAGCTGTGGCCGCCAGCAGCTTTTTATCGCCGCTTCGTTTTTGCTGACTCTACCGACAATACATAGCGCGTGACAGCCCGCGGGTGCGCTTTGCGCCTTCTACTCATGACACACAAAAAATCAGAGCCCTGTCATTTAATTTTGAACTTTATAATTTTTGTCCTTAAGCTGGATATGTATCGGCCCGTTTTCAGGAATCCTTAACAGGCGTAACGTTCAATTCGTCAAAATGTTATCTAAAATAGAGCCTTATTTACCGTGTGCTTAGATTTAAATTTGGGAATGTTATGTTTTGCCGTGTAACGAAATGATCGGGCGCCTCAGTAATAAAGCAATGGAACGGTCAAATGTGTCTCGTGCTACGAATTTTGTTGTGCAATGCAACCAAAAGGGACGTAGTTTTTATTACATTGACTTGTGTTTTTTAGTTTTCGGGATCACGTAGAGATGTATTGTACACAGCTTTTGAAAATTTCAATGGGTAGGGTGCAATGACCCCTATTTCCTGGACTATTGTCGTGGGAGATTACATTGATTTACATGCCATAAGGCCTTAGTAGATACTCGTTTTTTTCTCGACTAATACGAAATCAATATAATTAGAGATTGCTCCCATTGGAAATTAATTCAAAGGTGGAGGAACACCTTAAACCTTGTAAAAAGCTTGTAACCTGTAATGGGTTTAAAAAATATTTTGCATATCGTATTCTATTTATTTTAGTAATTAGTGCTAATTTGAATGTCCATCATTCAGCTTTCCACCGTTCAACCACATTTTTTTACAAATAAATGTTTCGATGATATCCGCGATAGCAATCAAGCATACTACTAGACATTAGCGAACGGCTCATACAAATAGAAATACATATTTTTATTATCAGGTGACGATCGATAACTAATACCAGCTATTGGGATCAATAATAAGTTTTTTTTCAGGATAGTATTTCTTGTATATTTTATTTTTTTAACAGAAAACATGGATTCTTTGTAAAAGCTGAACACTTAACCGAAAAAAATATGTAGTGTCTACGAACAAGGTGTTCAGTAACTTATCATGCCATAGTACGCGGAATCAATTTCCTTGAAGCTAAAAATTAACTAAGACTGTGTAGCTTCCCGTATCGCAAAGCTCATCTCGTGTAAACATCGTATACACACAATCTAATAAACAATACGGGGAAACCAGGGATTCCATTATTACAACTTTAATTAAAATTTCCCTGTTGTTACCGAAACCATCGTCGAGATAAAGATGTTCAAACGAAGATAAGGACGTTCCACTTTATATTATTATGCGCACTGGTTTATTCCATGTTCTTTTGGCTTATTGAAAATGGTTTGGAAACGTGAACCTTAAAGCGTACAAAGTAATGATGCTTATATCATTTATTGCCACACTGGCACACCTTATAGTTTGGTAAACAATTCCAAATCTCTTCAGAATCATTTAATTTTTCGAATTAAGTAGAAGGCTATAAGCATGCTATTCCGACATAAAACGCTCTCTCATAGTGCGAATGAGTACCAAAGAACATCAAATGTTCCCCTTTTCAATAAATTTATTACAATTATTACGATATACATAATAAAGTGTATGCATGCAAAAATATAAACATAAATACGAAAGGTATAATTATATAATATATCAACGATAAAGGACAACTTCAAATTACCTCCACATAAGTAAGTTTAGTGTAAATATGTTTTTGTCCCATATATACGTCAAACTGCACTATAGCATTGATATGCTATAGTGCAGTTTGACGTGGTTATAATAATAAAAAAGTGTGTTTCATCTGATGATGAAACACACTTTTATATTATTATAACCACTATCAACGACAGCACATAGTTGTTTAAAAGTCTTCAGTAACAAGTCCTTTCACTAAACTCGAGCGTTAAGGAAACTTCGGCTCCCGCTTAATTGCTAAACTTCATCCAACGTCATAATATCGACAATGAATCTCTAGTTTACATCTTAAAATATATCCAGTAAGATGAATGACGGGATACCTTACAAGAAACGTAAATATTTATTTCAACTTGATTGATTGTTTTCATCGGTCCGAAGTTTCATTGAAATGGAAAAGCTATGAATAAATATTTACGCCTTCAGTTACGTTCAAATAAAAAGACAGGAAAGTTTTCAACAATTGTGTCAGCCGTTAGAACTTTGAAGGCTTTCCCTTCCTTACCTTTCCAAGAATTTTAATTTCCGTAATAAACAACAATCACACTTCATAATAGAAATGATTTCTTCATTTTCATTGGTGAGTTATATAAATTTGGATTTTTGTAGTATAGAAATAGGATGCAAATTAGACCTAAATAAAAGGCAAACTTGCCGCCTGCCGGTTCGCTTATAAAAGGCAAGGGTTTATCGAATATTTCTCTCGTAATATGTAAAGCGTGCAGAGTGAAACTGTTGGGACTATTTCTCTCCCAATCGAGATTAAATTTGCATTTGCGTGCCGAGGGCACTGGCTGGTAGCCGCCTGTGGCCGGTTGATTTAAATAGAGCGTACTGACTTGCTGCCTAGGAGTGGCACAAGGACATTGGCCATGAAATGAAAATAATATAGTATACGAATACTCTATAAAGAGTCATAAATGCTCTAAAGTTAAGAAATGTATTAAAATACCCGTGAAAATTGTTATATTTAGGTTTAGGCTTATGATCACCTCAGATTATTTATACCATACATTCGGAGAACGTCTTCTGAAAATATGAGTTGGCGAGAAACTCGGCAAAACTTTCTTTTTCACTATTTCCAACTACCCACCAACGACTTTGTCCGCGAAAAATAATGGAACACAAAGCCCTTAGATTAAATAGCTAATGCTACTTTAGGATGGCGTATCATAGCGACAGATTCTGTTCTATAGTTCAAGAGATTATACTACGTTTATGCAATTAACCAAATATCTTTCTCCAAATATCTCCCTTTGATATTAGTTTAGTTGCAATTAAGTCACTATATATAATAATCTAAAGAATCCATCCTTGTATGTATTTTGATAAACGCTCGCTGCCAAAGCTCGCACCACATTCACCCATGAAACAGCTGTAGCTGTTCAGCCTCTCGCTATCTTGCCATGGAACACCTTTCTAATGTAGAAAACGAACACTAGCAAACAATAGTGTTTACACGCCAATGTAGTATCTGATACAAAATTGAATTAAATAGAATCCCTGACCAGATGTTTTACAATTTCTAATGTGTATTGGATCGTGATAAGAAACTCTAGTTGGAAGATAGTGAATAAAGTTTATGTTGTGCAGCAAAATATTTTAAAATTGATACAAACGTAAAATAAAACCTAGAATAAAATTTTAAATGTATTTTAGACCAATCAACATTTTAGATGTAATTCCTCTTAGTGGAATATTTTGTTCATCTAGCTCCTGAAACTCAACGTCAATTTGATATTAGGTAAAACAAATCATGAATTCATGTCAGTGCAGCCTCAATTGAATGTTAGCGATATTTTACGATATGCACTACTACAACTAAAATTAAGTTATAATTGACCTATCAGAAAATCTGAATTGACTGAATTAGCAAAGCCACGCGTCAGCTATACGCTACGTGTATAAGCTTTAAGTACTAAACGGTACGAAGCATGCTATTTGCACTAACTCGAATCTCACCTAAATTCCATCGAGCGCACTGCGGTCATAGTATTAATTAAAATAATGACTACTAATAACAAACTTGTATCCAAAACGTATACCCACATTATCTTCAATCTTAATATACGGAACTAATTCACAGTTTCTTCGAACAATGCAATCCCGACCGCATTGCATTCATTGTATGTAGATAAATCTGCTCGGCTGGTACACTTGAACACCTACTAGTTTAAGTATATGTTTTACTAGCTTTTTCCCCGCGACTTCGCCCGCGTAGCAATATAGTATACTATTACCCGTTTTCCCATAGGAATGAAGGATTTTCCCTCGGTAAAAAGTAGCCTATGTTCATCGTCACGGCGTCAATGGTAAAATATTTTTTCATATCGGTACAAGTAGTTTCGGAGCCTATTCAATACAAACACACAAACAATTTATTCCTCTTTATAATATTAGTGTAGGTAGACTAAGTATTATGTTTCTCAGAGTATCAGCGTGCCGTATTACATAATCTTTTCATATTTCGTATTACAGGAAAGATTTTATATTTTTATTCCTTCGGACATAGCTAATCTACCTCTTTTTTACCACCGACAATTCACGTGTCAAAATTACAAAGGTTTGTTAACTTTTGTTAAATCGTGGTTTTACTGTACAACATAAGTGGATACAAGCGTACTGAATAAGCTCATACATGCATCATATTTGTGGACTATGGGATATTATGGTGTGCTCCATAAATCAACGGATAATATAACTGTTCATTTTAACAAACGAAATGTTCTCGTGTGTATATATAAGGTACCTTATTTATAGCATGATGTACTTTGAAGCCATAAAATCAGCAAACGTTTATTATTTTGTTCAGTTTTAAATTAGATATAAAGGTATGCTATTCCAATCAATACATATAAAGGTAGGATAGGATATACCAATCAAGTAAAGATAATCATAATAAATTGATTTACATAGTCAGCTGTAACTGTGTCACAATCAGAGGCAAACTTGTTTTGTTAAAATTTTTGAATAGTATAACTTGGATTCCAGAATGGTAATTTCAGATGCCACTCTACGCATTGTTTAGTGCCTTTAGTGGTGTGTTCCGTGTGTTGCATTTCTTTGTGGCGCCATCTTGCGTGCTATGAATCATGCAACACAAACTGTTACTATGTAGCAGCATACTAGTATGCTAATATAAAGAAATACAGTTTGTATAGACTATACCCTACAAAGCTTGATGTTGATAGATTAATTTCCAAAGCATTAACGGTATTTTATATACCACTAAGGTGGTAAATAAACATACGGCCCGTCTGATGGTAAGCGGTTACAGTAGCCTATAGACGCTTGCAACACCAGGGGTATCACTCGCGCGGTACCGACCCTATTAATTACAAAGGAAATAATATTAGTTGTAACATAAAGATGAGTACTTTTCTTTCTAACCTTTTTTTTATACCACAACGGTAACAAACAAGCATACGGCCCACCTGATGGTAAGCGGTCACCGTAGCCTATGGACGCTTGCAACACCAGGGGTATCACTCGCGCGTTGCCGACCCTAATCATACGTTTGTTATATATTCCACCTCTCATTTCAACAGCTCGTGGCAGGCCTAGACGCCGGTGGAAGGACGAGCTGAACTCCTACGAGAAAGACTGGGCGAGGACAGCAAGCGACAGGGAGTTGTGGAGTTAGAGAGGAGAGGCCTTTGCCCAGCAGTGGGATTTAGCGGGCTCATAATAAAATAAATATTGTTATACCTATATTCGATGCAAGCAGTGTTCTCCAGCAGTGGCACAATAGCAGAAGATGATACATGTGAGCGGTTATTTGTTAATTTTTTTTTAATTTACAATTGAATATTCATCAGTATTCTTGGTGACAAATAATTATATACATATATCGTCTTCAAGGGTGAAATGGCACTCTATAGGTAATTTATGTCTACCCCATGAGGCACTTGATCTGATAATATGTATGTATGTACATCTTCGTTGATGGAATGCCATAGAGCAGTATATCATCTATTCTGAGCCATTAGGATCAACTTTGTGCGAGACATTAAATGCAGCATAATTAGTGTAGTGCAACAACCGTTGCACTGTAATTAGTAAGCTGTCTTAATAAATTGACCAGTAATCGAACTAGCAAGTCCCGCGGCAACCGTTGAGTTACAGAAAATAGAACTGTATTTGAGTTCATATAAATGTTACTAGAATAATATATTATGACAAACTTTCAAAAGATTTACGAACCCTTCAGGCCTTAAATGGCCTCGCCACTTTAGTCCGGTTAAGCAGTAAAAGTTCCCTCGAACTAACTGCGAGAGACCATATCCCAAAAAAAAAAAAAAAGATTTACGAACGTTTTAAGTGCTTAAAATTTAAGAGGGTACTATTATATTTTGTACTTATTATGTTAGAATGTATGTCTTTCATAAAACAGTTACATTCTATCTTGCAATTTTTAAATCTTTACATTTTATAAGGATTTGATTCATTTTTTTTATAAAACAATCTTTTGTTTTAAATTAATATCGCATGATATTCCCATTCGAGTGAATTATTTTACAAAACTTTAAGTATACTTACGTCCTTCTTCCACCGTGATCACGATCAAAAGATACAAGGGTCGTAAGTGAATTTTGTAAAGTTTCGAGCCCTCCCCTATCATCAAACTAAGTATCTAAGACTAATTTCTCAAGTTACCGAGATCCTTCCTAAGCAAATAGCGAACGCAAATAAAATTAAGCCGATATATTTCGGCACATATTATACGACTGCATTGCGTCCAATAAATATCATGGGAGACGTTGCAACGAGATAGTTACTGCAATAGATATTAAACTTTACTTCAGAGGTTTTAAAGTTAAATACTTATGAAAGTTTTTAGCGTGTGGCACTTTAGGCGCAGGTTGCTCACGTAGGCGACGAAGCCTGAACAGAATTCACAATCATACTTGGCACTGCACGGCTTGGGATAAAAACAGGCATTGTGCTTGTGCAAAACAAAAGGCACGCCGCCCACACGCCAATGTAAATTACATAGAACAACATGTTTTATAAATATTATTCATAAAGAAAGTCAGCAGTAAAAATATTTTAGTTCGTGGAAAGTGATCATAAGAAAAAATGGCAGGAGGTAGTTTAACTGTACAATGTGACATTACCCATTTTATTTTGCCAGACATACATAGTATTTTCTTTACATGAGTTGAAATATCATGACAGAAAGTTCTGTTCTACATAAAAGTAAGTAAAACAACACAATAGAACTTTAATTAAATAAATTTAAGTCCTCAAGAAATGATCGATGTCTTTTTTGTTTTATCACGAGCAGAGCACGAAATTGAATGTCCTAATATTTGTAAAAGGTTACAAGTATTAAAGATTATCTAAATAACCATAATTATTAGTTTGTGGATGGATATATTCTATGAATATCCTGTATCACGCAGAATTGACTAGCGAGACGCAAGAAAACATCTCCGATAAAGGGACCAAAACAAACCTACAAGAGTAGGTACATTTAGTCTATTTTTTATTTCATGTGGATACTTCTTCATAACATAAAGATGGCACACAAACCTACGGTCCTCATAGTAAACGGTTACCGCAACGTCTATACGCCTACGACGTACGTAGCCACCAGGCACATATCCACACTTGGATTACCAGCTCCACAAAATCTCTTCAAATCCATTCTACAGAATTCACTGATATACTTCCTTGGAAAAACCACAGCGGTGGGGTGCCCATTTCACAACCTAATCGTTGAGGGAGGAAGTTCCTTTCAAACCGCACAGTGTGAGACCCTTTTGGTTCCAAGATAAATCTAAGTAAAACAGTGAAAGCTTGTTTGTTCTGGAAGTCAAAGCTGTGTGGTTTCAAAGTAGGCAAATGTGCCTAGCCTTTGTATTGGAAGTGAGAAACCATGTCTAGCTGTCTAGCTAGTCTATGTAAACATAAAAACGCATGCTGCTTATGTCGCATTAAATGTCATGTTTATTTGAAGAAACATTAGGTACGTAGTGTGCAGGTTGCTTGGAAAGTAAATTTTCATTTCCTTGTCCATAACATTTTAATGTGCTTAAATTGTAGTTATAAAGCTTGTTTTATAAAGTCATGTTGTGAGATGTCCATTGAAATATTTTTCCTACCAATGGAATGGCATACCTAAGTTGTTCTGTAGTCATAGCAGGTCGAATCGAATTGCTTTTGACTGCGTATTCGTACCGCTTTCCACTATTTCATTTGAGAAATTGAACAGCGTTGCGGCGGTGAAAAGTATAACAAAAGAATCCGTATCAACAATTTGGTATGTTGAGCGTCACTTTTTCGATAACTGTTTTACCAACGAGCGCTGTCAGAAACTCAGGTGTGTGCTCAGAATGATTGTCCAGTTCTGAAGTCCAGTCCAAACCATTAAGATGACACACACGTCATTTTCCCACGATTGGATCGCGTACCCGATCTGGTTCTGCCATCTGAGTGCCGGCATCCAAGCAATTTGGTCATAAATAACGGCTGTTTCAAGTCGGTTGTAGGTATTTATAATCATTGCGATAAAAGTATGGTTAAATATCTGCTAATTAATTTATCAGGCTCAGTTTTTTCTTATTATGTTTGCAATCATATTCAACCGAAGAGTTAAAAAATGAAAACTTCTTGGTACTCTCACTCTACTCAATTAGAGGTCTTTATATAATTTATCAGCTCTATTGTAAACTAAACATTGAGCTATTTTAACGTCCACAATTTTAGACAGCAGTGCTTTTCTTAAAAAAACTTCGTTTTATCATTGAAGCATTTTGGACCGCGACAGTGGTGAGAATATAAAAATTATAACAAGTTATGTTGACAGTTTGTTAGTTAAAAATATGGATGTTGCGAATACGGATTGCTTATTATGGCAATTGACATTCAGTTTACAATTCCCATGCCAAGTTAGCTATAGTCTGGACATGGACATGCCATACGATCCATCTCTAGGGAACTTCGAAATTGAACATGAACACTATTACCTGACTAAATTGTGTTTATCGTTTTTGCGAATAATATGGCATATATTTCTGCAAAGATAGCACGGGCAGCAGAAGAAAGCGCAAAAGAACCTTGTTACCCATTACATAGATCCCAAGTCCCAAGAAAGCCAGGATAGGAATGTACCTGGTACACGTAAACGTTATCCTTTCCACATCATTTGTCATTAAATACCGACATATAATTTTGATTTGAATTGTAATCTTTCCAAGGCTTCTCTAAGATGCGATTTGATCCTTCAAAGCACGATCGACCCTGATGCCGTTGGCACAGCTTTCCTCTCATCATAAGGTGGATTATGCGCCAATATTGCGGGCATCCACAGACTACGATACTCACTTAACGTCAGGCTGGCTGTACGCCTCGTTTTCATGTTACTGTGTCAGTTAAATAAATGAAAGGTAGAACGATATGGGATTTCCCGTGGGTTTTCCCATTTAAATTGGAGCCACCCGACTGGGGACTGTACCTCCGCCTTACAGGAGACCGCAGTGAAATAACACTACTTGCTATGTAGTGTTGTGTTTCTACGGTAAGTAAGGTTGCCAGTGCTCCACGAGGATACGCTGGGCTAGTAGTAATGCTGCAAGCACAGTCGGTCCTCATCAATAACATAGTTGGCAACCCGTTAGTGATACCCTGGTATTGCTAGCGGCTATCGGCTACGGTGACTGCTTACCATCA
Organism: Falcaria lacertinaria; assembly: GCA_951449985.1. Taxonomy (NCBI): domain Eukaryota; kingdom Metazoa; phylum Arthropoda; class Insecta; order Lepidoptera; family Drepanidae; genus Falcaria; species Falcaria lacertinaria. The sequence continues at coordinate 3,248,752 of OX602111.1, forward strand.
GGTGGACCGTATGCTTGTGTGCTACATTAGAGATATAAAAAAAATGAAAACTAATTTCTTAGATTATTTACGAACCTTACTTCAATCTTATTCCAGTTGCGAACAAAACTGACCGCACGTTACTTACGGTGAAAGTACGGTATGAACAGTTACTCGCCGCCTCGGCTTTCTCATCAGTCCTACGTACAGTATTAGATCAGATAAGGAGGCAATTAGATCCATTAGTTGTATACAATTCGCAATCCACACCCACCCTTGTAGAGTTGTTTTGTTATCATGTGAACATTTTAATGGACGGAGTTTGTTAATCAAGCCAGAGTCTTTAATCAATATGAACAATGAGATCTTTCTAAAAGGTTTCGCCCGCGACTTCGTCTAAGTGGAATTTATTAATCTCTCATCCCTAAGAAAATCCGTAATTAGATTAAATCTGGATAGGTACGTATGTAACATTCACTTAAGATACTGAATGAATGTTGAACACGCTCCAAATGTTTATAACAACAATCATTAATAACATAGAAACAAATTAACTTGTCCAGTGTTTGTAATTGAAAACATTGCGGAAGTCTATTAAAGAATCGAGTTTTTGTATGGATTAAAATTTATATCGATTAGATTTAGAAGTGTAAGCTGTGAGAACTTGCATCTATTGTTTTGGCGCCTGCGGCATTGCTATGTTTTATAGGAGCATTTTATAATTCGATGTTCGAGCTTTCAACTTTAATTGCTCCCTAAGGCTCGTACTGAACCGCCCGTGACACTTGGTATGCGTACCGTGATGAATTAAGCGATTATTATAATTTACTTTTTGAGTTACATACAACACTATAATTTGGCGCTAATTGTTCCCTACAACTCGACTATCGTAACTATGATGTAATGATTTCTTTGGAATAGATTAGTCCTGAGAACAACGATGAACAATTAAATTCTCATAATAGGGGCGCCCCGTCTTCCTGTATGGGCCATTCCCAAGTATTTTTCTGGATTTTGTTAAATTTACAAAAACAGTTTAGTCATAGAAAAGAGTAGGTAGATACTTTTTTTTATTTCTCATGTTCTAATTATTTATTTAAATTACTTTAACATATGCGACGTAATTCTACGAAGGTCGTAAAACTATGAAGTTTTACACCTAGATTAGGTGACCCGCTGTGATAATTTTTATGTTTCTCTTCCTTTTAAGAACCGAGTGTGAGAATCGTAGTGTGTCTCCAAATCTATGAATATTATTATAATAAATAATAAGGTCACGTGGAGATATTTTACTTTGCACTAAATATTATACTAATATTCTTTACGTCAGCTTTACAAGGTTGGCCTCTAACAGCACGCGTGGTAGTAGGCACCACTGCAGTGTCAGGTATATTCTGAGAAAGAAGGGTACGTAACTGCTTTTCAGTAAATGTTAACTTTTACTTGTAATTCCCACTATGGTTCTTTACAAATAACTATTTTGGAGTTGTAACTCCAAAATCTAAATTTAATCTCAGGCACTAACCGCTCTGCCAAAGTTCTATAGTCAATACAAAAGTCTTTCTAATTGTAGACATCGCTTACCCTATTTTTTATACACAGAATGCTATGCCTTCAACTCAAAACATTTATTTTCATATAACTTATTATAAACATTCCAATTTTAATGTTCATCTAAGTATAATGTGAATGATGTGATCACCTGTAAGTAATTGAAAGAGAACAATTCTAGAATGTACACTCAAGGATAATGTGCGTGTATACTGACTGTCACTTACAATCAGGCAAACGAGTAGGTTACGTCGTGTGGTTGTCTAAAAAAATATTTATTGAAATTCCTGTTACAAGAACAATTTTTAATCCATTAAGCTTATCCGTTTTTTGTACAACGTTACGTACATACTCCCTGATCTCGGAAATACTTTTTATATTACTTTCATTTGCGCCTAATGGATAGGCTTTCATTTCAGATCATATTTTTCAAGTTTTTACTTATTAATCCCCTGACTTCTAAGTAATAGTTACAACTAAAATGTTTTCTAGGCAGTCTCTAGACTACTTCAGATATTTTATCTTTCTACTACCACAACTTAAGTTAATGCAAGGGTGTAAAGAAGTTTAAATATACAGCTATACAATTGTAAGCCTTTGCATCGGACGGCCGCGTAGTCCATAAACAATGCACCATATTAACTCCCCATAGGAAATAAACGGTTCTGGACAATTGAACTTAAACACAGACCAAACAGAGACTACAATAGTGAGCGTAAAGCGATAGCTGAGGCGATTTGCGTAGGCGACCTACTCCATGCTACGCGCTCAACGCTAAATCCCCTTTGTCTTAAGTATAGGTTCTCAAAGTGCGCGGTACTGCGCGCCCGTAGGCGCTGAGGCTTTCTGGGGGCGATTAAAATTTTTTATATAGGGGGCGCTGTATAAAAATCGGTGGGTGGTGGAATGTACAGGGAAATATAAAAACTATATATATATATATATATATATATATATATATCAAAATGCGAAATATTAAATTCAACGTAAGATGTAATTGTTTATTTCCCTACATATTTAGATAAATAATATATTAGGGGCGTTAGGTATTTTTTTGGTAGGTACACTAAAAATGTTTGAGTAGCACTGGTCTTAAGCCATTATTTACTTGGGCTCACCCAGAACTAAGCTGTATTATAAGTTCCTCTTCTTCTAGACTATGCAGCTTATCATCAGACAGGCGCTGCGGTTAAGTTTATTGAAATATTTGCCACTCTGGTGTCACCTACATACGCCCATCATCGCTTTGCAGAAATGTTTTATGACTTTGTATATTCAAAGTATAACTCGCCTTTCTCGCCGTTGTGTCCTCAACCTTCTCCACTTGTTGTCCGAAACGGCACAGCGAACAACCATAAAACAAGAAATGTGGCCGACGCACAGTCAGCGGTCACTGGAATACCCGACTATCTTTCAATGGCCAATTTATGGTACTAAACCCATAGAGAAACAAATAGCCGTAATTAAATTACCATAATTTGTAACTATAAGTTCGTATTTATGTTAATTGAATAGATAAGTATACTGTGTCTGCGCCAAAAGTCGGTAGCAAACTGTTTTAAATTTTATTTTACCACGATGAGACTACTCTATGATTGAGCACTGCTCTAATATGTCTAGTAGATAGGCGTAGTAAAAATATGAAGTAGCTAATTCTCATGTAAGGTTTATGCTGATGCTAATTATCTTCTTCAACTGACCAAACTAAAATATCTACCCTTATCTAAAGTTATTGAAACTGACTTAATTTCATTTGACAGCACCAAAACTTTATTTGACAGGACTAAGCTTATATTTTGTGTAGGTAATGTAGTCTAGTGTGTGACACGAGAATTGGCATCACTGTCTTGTCATGAACTTAACGCATCATAATGACGTAAGACTCTTTGTATATACTTTGTAAATAACGAAAGACACCGCTCGCTCCTTTATGAATATAATATCGTCAGCCCTAACAAATGACACTTCTTTCATCAACTTCATTAGTTTATCACGACCAATTTACTGAGACCTTCCAGTCCCCTTTGCAATGAAACAAAACATGACTTCACGGGAGGTTATAGCAGTACTTACGGGTCAAGTTATGTTGGTGGTGGGGACGCAACTGGATAGAATGTAACACAAAAAGACTCGTCTGTTCTCGGGGTTTTCAAGTTGCAAACGAATGACAGGAAACGGTCGTGAAGTGAGCATTCTAGGAGCAGAAAGGTATAACTATGGATCGTTTCGTTTAACAAGACATTTTAAATAGTATACAAATGAAAATGTAATGTTAGGTCGAAGTAGATTCGCTGTTTAAATATAATGTGAGTTAAACAAATCTTAACCGAAATTTTACTATACCTATTTGCAGCCTGCGGCACCGATACACTATACTGTTTAAAGAGATGTACAAAATATTAGTTATATATAGATTTTGGGTGACGTTGGGAGGTCACAGGACCTAATTAGCATGTCTGATTGGTTATGTGAGTAAGTATCACACGTATAATATTAAAGATGAATAAACTGTTTCAAATTCGAAACAGCGTACCTCTACGGGTGTTTGTTACATACAAACTCTCAGTATCGGCTTCGATCCTGCTTGCATCGAGCAGCCGCCACTTTCGACAATATATTATAACAAACGGGAATACATATTCAGAAAGCACATCTTAAAGGAACAAGAAATTTAGTACGTGCCTCGCGATTAGGGTTACCACCGAACTTAAAACTGAACATAAATGTCAAAAACTTATTATGCTGATTATTGTATTAATATTAATAGCTATGCATATCAATTTTTAACAACTACAATAAAAAAACAATACCTTGAATATAAGAATCCCGATTTTTTCAGTTAGGCCAAAATCCTGGCTACTCTCTAATATACTGACTTCTGGCAACCCTACTCGCGATCTTAAATTTATTCATGAAACATCATCACTTTGATTTCGTGATAAATTACGTTTGAATTTCGACCTGCTTAGTATGAAATAATGCTCTGTATGTAATGAGAATGGAAATGCTGCGAATGATCTGTATAATGAGAAATTTCCCTTTGTACGACTATGACGTAAATTGACCGCAAATGAAAAATATACGGCAACACTTTAACACGGGATATGTTTGCAATAATAAATTAGCCAATAGAAATTATTAACTTGAAACTTATCCTGGTTTTGGTTCAAAAAATGTCCACCTAGAAAAATCCCTCACAACTACAATAGATTAAGGTGAATTTTTCCTTTATAAGTTTTATTTCAGGATACCATGTTCACTTAATAGCAGTGTTCAGCGATGGGTAGCCTTCCAGCGAGCGTTATCATCGTATAAAGGGGGTAAGTATAGCTCATCACACCGGAATAATTATGCACATAGTTAAGTGACAGCAACTACGTGGTCCGGTTTAACGAACCAGTGCAGGCATAGAATGTAAAGCCAGAATAGCCGGTCTGAGAGGCGGAGATAATACGTCCATTCTATTGCCTCTAGTGTTTCATATCGCGAGATTGCAGCCTCTGGTCCCCGGCCGCAGATAACATGTCTCAATCACGTAACATTTGCAACCAGCAATCGCTATTGATGCAATTTCATTTTTCAATAAATTAGTATATTATTTCAATCCCTTATTTATGCCCCTTTTATGTTTTACCTACAACAGATTAAGATTTCATCACTATTTCTTACCGTCCCTTTTATTTAGTTCTAGAAACAGTGGGTACAACTACTACAATTTTGTATTACGTATACACCTTTTGCATTTCCACACTTACTCGTCAAGATAAATCCCACAATAGATGACCGCTGGCAACGAGTATTCTTCACCTCAACTTATGTTCTATTATATAACGTTATTTTCAATGTTTTACTCAATCTTCCACAGTCATACACGATTCTTGTAACAAAATTATCCATGCAATGCATCATGTATGTCATAGTAAAGTAATAATTTTCAAAGCTTCTGTGGTAGATGGATTTAATTAAAAACTAAAAATTAGGACTCGACGACATGGCGTAGCAATTATAGTGAAATTTCAACATTACTTTCTCAAATTGTGTAATTACCCATGCGGCTAGGCGGCTCCCGCTGGTTTTAGCGCAGATGCACAAATCCAAGCGTCAGACTGCGAGAGATAATGGACATGCAAACTTCTATTAAAAGGTGCTTAAACCACGAAAAGGATTATACGCTACATGATTCTAGAATTGCCAATAGAGCTACGAATATTTTAAACATTTTCATTACATAACTGTGCAGAGTAATTATTATTATTACCATTTAAATATTATGGGAATGTAATGTGCCTGACTTTTATTTACAAAAAACATTGGTTGGGATCTATCTACCTCGATTCGAGGTTCTTTGTAAATCATTTACAACGGAAAAGTCTGTACTCTGTGAATGACTATACTCTGTGGCAGCTAGATACTACCTTATTATTTATTAAACACGAACACGCTGACAAGTAGTTTAAATAAAAAATCTGGTACCAATAGAAGGTACAATCTGTGTGCATATTTTGGGATCCAATGACGCCATGTGCTTATGTTTAAGCATTATTATTGTTGCTATTAATATTTTACTGGAAAAATTTAAACAAAATATTTAATATTCTGACGGTTAATCTTTCTTTATGTTCAATTCGCAACCGAGACCGACGGATGAGACAATTTCAGGGCCGGGTATTTCGTTAGTGAAACTACTGGTAATTTTTACTCTGGGCATCTAACTCGCACCAAGAAACAGCACTATATATAAAATCAACCAACTTGAAACTTTTTTTTTTATGTCAATCACATCCTTATTTTGTCATAAATAAGTGTGAGTACAGGATGCACTTGCTGTTATGTAAAAGCTCTTTGCTTGATGAAACTGGGCTTGATACGTATGCAACGTGTTAAATTAATGTTTTTACACACCTGACGCGCTTTGTTATAGCTTCATGTACGTACACAGATTTTAATTTAATGTGAAATATTATAAAGTAAAATTACAATCACTTGAAACAACTTCGTCGAAGCCATAACGTTTCTAAATGTGTTTTTTAATGTTGGTATTTTAGATGGAAAAATCTTATGTCGACCTTACCACAGACCTAGGATTTTTTTCGCTTACGAATAGAATACGCTGTTACCTACACATATTATACCTACATAATTGATTTAGACCGGTTGATTGGTTTTAAATACAAATATCATTATCTGAAAAAATATGTTGATAGGTGCCCATGCTATGAAAGTGCAGTGATCAGTCTGTGTGTCATGTAAGTTTAGTATCAGCTTGGAGGTATTTATTAACGTATTTATGTACCAACAGTTATGTATATTTTTTTATTTTGCTTACGTATTATTAGTCAAAGACAGGTACATAAAACTTGTTTAATACTGATTACAACCCAGTTAAAAAAAATTAGGTGTGGCACTCGGAGACTGCCGCGGTAAAGCTATATAATTATTTATTTATTTTATTAATGCAGTATTTTTTTATATACCTATATACTTTCTCACAAACAGCTGATTACGGTAGTTTTCCAATGCCTAATATAACCAATGCCACCTAAAGGCGGGTTGCTGAACTAAAGAGACAAGCGTGATATTTCAAAAAGTCATTAAAAGTTCTGGTATTTATCGATAGATGGAACTAAAAAGTATAACCGCTGTGCCGGTCGGAGTGGGGGTGTTAGGTTTTTTTCGTTACGGAATTTCTGGATTCGGTCCCCACGCTCAAGGCCCGCGATAAAAGCTATACAATAGCTTAAAAAACTACATAATTTTATCATATTATCCATCAACCCACGTTTGCCAAAAGTTCCCACGATAAATATAGCGGGTAGTCAATTCAGCATGGAGCATGGACAAAGCTTAGGGCTCATTGTGTTCCTCTATCGAATCTACCATTGTCGATGTGAACAAGCTATTATCTATTTGTTAGCAAATATTGTTCTCGGAATGTTTGTGTTGGGAGGGTACGAATAGTATATTCGAAAATTTCGTATGCTTGCCATTTTCCTAGGCTCTATCTTGGCTTATTATGACCTAGAGTTTGTTTTAACGTACTACGGCGCAGATAGTCCATTATTACGAAAAATGTGAAACATAAGTCGTTCTTAGCAGTAAATATTATGTAAAATGGCAAACTCGATAAATTTTCCGATGGTAATAAAATGTATGTAATACAAAACTATATTTGTATTACTTCCGAGATAAGATTTTTATTTGATTATGAGACGTTATTATATATTTCATATCATAATAATACATTAAGGAATAACTGGAACTTTTATTAAAAAAAGTTCTCACTATCAATTAGAATCATTATGCAGAACCATAAGGACTAAATTTTTTTAAATTATACAAGTTTGATTCGGATTGGATTAGTGATATGAATTAATACGCGGACTAATTAACGAAAACATTAATTAAGGATACTAACACTTGACAGATATAAAGTGTGGTTCGCTGTACCCGAACAGTAAGATTACATGTTTTCTGTAATCCCGACCAGAAGGCAGACTTTTCCTCTATATATTCTTTTGTCATAAAAGTTCTACTTACATAGATAGTGCAAAACAATAAAAACTTACGTCAACATGTTTTCGTAAATATAAAGTCAATTTACCGCACAAATATCATTGTGTGAAATCGCGGAGGGTTGCAACTTTCTGTGGGAAATATCCACGTCCCGAGCACCCTTCACAAGGGCACGTGCCATTGTGACCTTATAATAAACGCATTAATTCTTTTTAGGCCGTATACCCACCCCAAAGGAATACATTACGGAATTCCGCCCAAAATGAATTGAAATCCCAATTTTTATTACATGAATATGATATTTTCGTTCATTCTCAAAATATTTTTTTGTTAACTGCGATCACAATGAACGCATTCATTATGTTGTTATTTATGTTATAATGCTGACTTAAATATAGGTACCCCGCTACAATTTGAGGCCACAATCACAATAAGTAAAAATTATACTCACATAACACACTTAACTCATTAATAGACCGACCGAATCCGGTGGTAGATTCTGACGATTTGAAAGTGCTTGCCTGTAAAGTCTAGTCAAATAAAGATCTTTTTGAATTTGAATTTCAATTTGAATAAAGAACTATTACTACTACTACTTATTTTCCTATTAACTACGCGATTATATAAATTATAGGCGTCTGAATGCGCTACTGATTTTTACATATAACATGCAGGATTGATACGTCGAAGGCCAATCGTCTGTCAGTTGAAATCTTGCTTGCATCAAAATTCAGTAGAGAATTCAAACGCTGGTTTTTGTAAAAATACTAATACATATTATCTACTCTGAGCTAATACTTAAGTTGAAAAAAAACAGTATGTGTGATCGTATTAGTTTTATTCTATTCGCCACGCTTTAAAAATATTGTAATTCAAAATTGCTCCAAGATTTTTTTTATTGTTCGTGATATTAGAAAAGTTGTTATGCAATATTTCTTTTTAAGTATTTCAAATATTTCCCAAAACACTATATTGTATACATTATTTTGCATAACAGAGAAGGCAAATTCATCCGATTTCATTATGTGTTATTTTTTTGTTCAAGCTCCTTTTTTCGGTCTAGGTATTTCATTCGCGTGTTCCTACTAAAGTTAATCTGTACTTAAACGCAAATAACAGATGAGCTTTGGTAGACCGCACACTTATTCAGAACACACTAACAATTAATGTAGTGAGGCAAACTGTGAACACAAAATATATTGCTCTAAAACTTTGCAGCTCGGTAACGTATAAATTTTAGGCAACCGTTTCGTTAGCGGCTATAAATTGGACATTAAAAATAATACACAAAACTCCCGGACTCTGGGATTAACTGATTTATAATACCACAAGCTTGTCTGGTGCCCAAGGTCGAAGATTACAATATAATTAATACAACGCTTGTTTTTGTTGTTGCGATTCCGTGAGGAGTAAGGTTTCCTTCTCTCCTCCAAGCCGTCTGTTCGCAGAAGGGAGACCCACTCTCTTACTACTAGCGCAAAGCATAAGGTTAGCAATGCACTATCGAACTGGCCATTTGCTTATTTGCTATCTTTTACCATAAGATGTAATAAAAAGGTAGATGGAACGTCGAAGTGACGACGGTTAAAACTACGCCTTCAGTGTACATATACACATTTACACACACACCTACAACGAATACAATTAAACTACGCCTTGCCCACGCACAACTTGTTTAAGAACCGGCGTCACTTCATAGTGCGTTAAGTAACCATCTACCTTTTTTATTACATCTGAGTTATGTACATTCAAAATCTTTAATTAATTTGGCGCAATCGTAATCCACTTTATGTTAATCACCATAATATGATTTGTTGCGCACAGGCTCGATGTTGTCATTCCATCATTTCAGTCACACGTCGCTCTGTAATCAGATTGTTTTAATTAAATCCACGTGAAATTCAACGATTGCATCGAATAGTTTGCCAACATTGCGGATATTAAAGTTCCCTCGAAATGCATTATCCAACACGATATTCATGAATTTTCCATGTGTTTAATACGATCGTTTATCTCGTGAATTTATCACGTTTGGTATCAACGGAAATTTTGATTTTATTTCCATGGCATCAACATGGCGATAAGCATGAATGAAAATTAAATTGAAATTAATCTTTTAGTTTTTACCCTATACCCTTTCGGCATACCCAGACAATGTAAAGCTGCATATCACTCTAAACTTTCACAGCTCATTTGATTCTTCTAAAACTATGAACCACTTCGTATACGCCTGCAGGCTCCGGTTGACTTTTATAAGAACAACAAAGCACTGGATAAAAAGGATACCAGGTAAGGAAAAGTTGTTTACTGGTCTTCTATATCCGCTCATATTTTTCGTTCATGCTTTTTGTTTTAAACGAAAGATTTTTTTGCAATGGACTTAACCTAAAAATTAGAGGTAGGGCGATTTGGGATTACCCGTGGGTTTTCCCATTTAAATTGGAGCCGCCCGGCTGGGGACTGTACCTTACAGATGACCGCAGTGAAATAACACTACTTGATGTAGTGTTGTGTTTCTGCGGTAAGTAAGGTTGCCAGTGCTCCACGAGGATACACTGGGCTAGTAGTATTGCTGCTAGCACCTCACTGTGCTTATCCTTATCCTTATCAACAAAATGGTTGGCACCCCGTTAGTGATACCCCTGGTATTGGCAGCGGCTGTAGGTTACGGTGACTTCTTACCATTAGGTGGGCTGTATGCTTGTGTGGCACCTTAGTAGTATAAAAAAAACTTACAATGCAGCAAAACACTACACATATCAATAACAATGGAGAGCGGAAAAGCCAAAGACAATAATATATTATTAAGTGTGTATTGCTTCGTGATGATATCAATTAAGCTCTCGACTCAGTATTAAAATTAAGGTTGGGAGAATTTAATTACTGGTTTTCTGTCAAAACCTTTGTTTAAGCTTTATTTTGGTACCGCAACGAGACAAAAGCTCTTGTGACATCAGTCGACACTATGTGTTCCAGTAGAATAACAGATCTGCTGCCCGCATCATTTGCACTGAGTTTTATCACAAGCATTATGTACAAATTAGCACTGTGTACACGTTTGTTATATGTACTTTGTAAATTTATTTTTCCTGGAGATATTTTCCTTTTGTTATACTATTTATTCAGATTTTTAGTACTGTCATTATTGCTTTTAAAAAAATATGCTTATATACTGGGCAATCATTATTTGTCATTATTACCAAACAATTTATCAATCCAATACGATTGAGATTCTTGAATATATAGGTAAACGATTTTCATATAACTCGACCACTCAAAAAGAAGCAACAAAAAATAATAGGTATCTATTAAAATGAGTAGGCATTCCAACTTGGCAGCGTAATTTATAGACTAACTATACAGTCCAGCCTTGAGACTTGACAATGATTAATTGAAGACATTAAACTTTACAAAGGAGATGGGATAACAAGTCGCTCCAGGGCGAGACACTTTGATTCTCGATACCCTAAATGCAAATGTCACATAACACAGACACAGACTGTGGCTTACCGCTTAAGGGCACCTTGGATTAGAGGATTGTATATTTTTATTAAAAGTATCCTTAATTGATGTTCTTTTTATTTAAAATTAAGATTTCTTTGTTGAGAAATGAGTGTATCTTTAAATTAGTATAGTACGTCAAACTTCAATTGTAATATATTTAGTAAGCTTAATGTTTATTAGACATACATACATACATAACATACAATATATACAGAGTGTGATACGCTCTTTCATTCTTGACTTACACGCTTCTTTTACATTCATCCACTTCTTCATACATGTCCGCCGGTTTCGAGTACTGCTCGTCTTCACCTAGCTGCCATTGAGTAGGTTTTTTGGTATTTTCAACCGACTTAAAAAAATGAGGAGGTTCTCAATTCGACTGTATGTTTTTTTTTATCTAGAAAGTTACACCTTGTCTTTCCACGGTTTCTTCTTCCACTCACAATCGCATTGTATTTTTTTTGTAAGTCTTTCTTAGTATTATTTACGAGACTTGTTTTATTATTTATTCACGTCAGTTAATAATTCTCATTAAGTAGCTTTAAATCATCTTAATGAATATATTAATAACCAATTAAATATAATATTAACGTGAGAGACAATGAACAGAATGTGTTAAATGATGGCATTATAAATTAATATTTATCATATATCCGGAATAAACTCGTTACGTTACCTTACTCGTTTTTCGTTGCGTTTATTCGTTACGTTTACTCACATCTATTACGAGAGAACTGATTTATTTGAATTATTTAGAACGTAACAAATTAACATCGTAATTTTATTGTGTCATAAATTTATGTGTTTTATGGAGTTCACTAATCATTGTTAGTTAACCGATTTGGGGCCTTTTCAGAGTTATATTATGTGAAAGATACATATAAAAAATTAAATCCCTTTAGAATGGTTCTACCAACAACGGTATATTACGTGATCCAGTTAAAATTGTCTTATTAAGCTTATATTTTTCTCTAATCCAAAATATCAATTCAATATTTCGGGTTAAATGTAATTTTTCTATGTTCGGACGAATTGAGCTTTCCGCATCGAACATATTTATTTGCCGATACATGAATTTATTTCCGAGTCTTGGTATTAATACATATGAAAACTGAAGAATCAAAAGGATTTAAGTTCACATCAATATTGGTGCCAATTCTGTTGTTCAAAATTTGTAAACTTAACTAATTTGACAGGTCTCTAATTATTGCCATCCTTATTTAGCCCCGCACATGAGAAAGGGATAGCAAGACTTTTAGATCTGTCAAATTAGTTATTTTTTATAATTTTGAACAACAGAATCGGCACCATTCTCACACTTATATAAGGTGAGCAAAGACATGTACATTTGCATTTGCGAAAATTCATGATACCACTATCACACTTCATGATGATACCTCTAGGCTCTATCACACTATCGCCATGAACGTGAGTACTCTATTTGAATCCCATTCCCACATTAACGTGCGGGTAACTAGTGTATTTATTACAGTTGTGGTAAATACTTGTGAATGTTCACGGCCTACTATGATTTTGTCCATTGTTAGGTTAGGAGCTTCCTACTCACACTTGTGTGTCGAAGAATTCACATACCTACACAATACTAAACATTGTAAGTAACAAGACTGACTACCAGTATTTTTATTGGATAAAAAAAATCCAAGCTTTTTTAGTCATATCCGTCCATTGTGTGTAATCAAAGCTTAGAAGGTAAATTTGACCCACTTCCCAGTTCCCTGATTGTGCCACAGACCTAGGATATTTTATTCTAAATCTATGGATTGAGCTGAAATTTGACATAACCGTTTCGTGCCCGTGACAATGCATGATAACCTAAATGTCGCCATCAGGTCCGGTCAAGCTTCTGGGTGTTTGGTATGTATTATAAGTGTGTATTTACAAAAACAAAGGTTTTAAGTATTCTATCAGCTGCTGATTCCCATAGTACCTACAAGCTTTGGTTAGTTTGGGCCAGATTTTGCTATGTGATTAGGTCCAAGCATTATTATTATTATCAATAAAAATCCGTTTAAAACGTTTCCAATGCAAACTTCAGCTCGTTAACGATCATTAGTCATTATTCTGAGCTTCAGCTATTGAAATGAAATCAAAGCAATGTAAATATGCGGTGAAATCTGCCGTAACTTGTCTACAAATTAAATATTTGACTGCTTGTTAGACTCAAACACAAATAAAAAATCGCATTGGTAAAATATTCGCTGACTACTGCTTAAGACGTGCTTGTTGTCGAAAAGACTTTAAAGCTTTAAGCTTTCAATGAATTTCCCGTGAAAATAAGTTAACTACGATTACTTATTATTAGGTCCTTACATATGAAATTGGCGTTTTGTATGGGAGGAACAAAAAGTCGAATATTTTTTAATATAATATATTTAATTAATCAAAGTATGAACCATTATTTTCTATGCACTTTTGCCATCTCATAGGTAGTTCATTGATCCCTTTACTAAAAAAACCAGTCGGACGGGAATCAATAAAATCTTTGAAGGCGATTTGGACTGCCCCATCGGAGTTGAATTTTTTCCCTTGCAAGAAGTTATCCAAATTTCGAAAAAAATGGTAATCTGTTGGAGCAAGGTCCGGGGAGTACGGAGGATGTCTTAGACTTTCCAATTGAAGCTCTTCTAATTTAGTAGCCGTCTGTAGCGCAGTGTGTGGTCTAGCGTTGTCGTGAAGCAGCAGTGGCGTGGAGCGATTGACCAGCCTAGGTTGTTTAGCCGCTAGCTTTTCCATCATGGTTTGCAATTCCTGACAATAGACATCAGCCGTAATAGTCTGGCCAGATTTGAAAAAACTGTAATGAACAATACCGGCACTAGTCCACCAAACGCTTACAAGTAACTTTTTTGGGGTTAATTTTCGCTTGGGGCAGGATTTGGCTGGCTGGCCAGGATCTAACCATTGCGCTGAGCGCTTCCGATTATCGTAAAGAACCCATTTTTCATCACAGGTAATGATTCGGTTTAAAATACCTTCATTATTGTGCCGGTTTAGTAATGTAACGCAGCAGTCGACGCGCGTTTGCCGGTTTGTTTCAGTCAATTCGTGAGGTACCCACCTTTCAAGCTTTTTAATCTTCCCAATTTGCTTCAAGTGAATTAAAACAGTTTTATCACTAACATTGCAGCCTGCAGCTAACTCGGACGTGGTTTGCGATGGATCCGCTTCCACAATAGCCTTCAACTCTTCATTATCAACTTGAGTCTCAGGCCGTCCACGGGGCTTGTTCTGCAGGTCGAAATTTCCAGAACGAAAACGTTGGAACCAAAAACGAACTGTGTTTTCTTTTGCAACACGACCGCCATACACATCATTCACCCTTCGAGTTGTTTCCGCAGCACTAGTGCCACGGCGGAACTCGTACTCGTAAATAATGCGATATATAAGGTTTTCCATTTTGTAAAATGAGTGACGCAAACAGAAAAAAACAGAAGAAAAAAAACAAATGAATGACGATCATCGAAGCACAAATACATGAGTCTATAGCTGTACAAATTTGAATTTGGAATTCCTTACCAAAGAGGAGAAATTCGTGATTAAAGTGGCCAGTACGAAAAACGCCAATTTCATATGTAAGGACCTAATATTAGTAGGATTAGTCTACATTTTATATTGTATTATAGGATAAGGACGAATATCTTAGTGGTTTTCTTGCCGGTTCTTCTCAGAAGGTTCTTTGTATTAAAATATTGCTTGCCTGCCAGTGGACGCTTGCATTACAAGCTACGGTAACAAACAAGTGGCACGTGGGCTGTATATTTGTATGTCAATTTAGTGTCATAAATACTATAGAGGCCACAATATATATCGCTCAACACAAGATTATGCGCCCACTTAGCTCGAAAATTGGCATAGCTATACTTTTCTCGACAAAAACACACTAAACACACTCTAAGAACGTATTTTTAAGAAGAGCCCACCCAAATTTAATTTTATATCCTATTGGAACGAGGGTGAAGGCGCGGGAAAGAAGCTAGTAGGTGTATTATGTTAATATCAATACTAGCATTTTGTATCAATGTCAAGGCGTCCACATATGGTGAGCTCTGATTGTTTGTTCGAGGGGAGACTACACGAAACACATGGCTTAATTATTCCACTAATGACGCCTATGGGAACGGATTTTGTTTAGAAAACAATCTTGGAACTGCCCTATCTGTGAGTCATATTCGTTTTAGCTGTCTGACTATCCATACTAATATTGTAAATGCGAAAGTAACTCCGTCTGTTTGTTTGCTACCTTTTCAAGACCAAAAGGGCTCAACTGATTGGCAATGAGATTGAGCAGATATAACCTGGGGAAGGACATAGTCTATCTTTGTCTATAACCACGCGCAAGAAGCCGCGGGTAAAAGCTAGTATGTAATAATTATGTCCAAGTAAAATACGCTTGTTATCACGACATTCTCTTAATCCGCATAGAATTGAGAATATCAACCATTTTTTTTTCAACATTTTAAACATTCAAATTCGATAAAAGAACGTCACCTCTCAGAGAGGCTACCTGATTGATCACATGGGTGATAATGACTTGATGATTGACCAAAACGTTGAAATTACTGTAAAGCCATAACCCATGTATACAGTGCTATATATACCAACATTATGTACGCTTAAAGCTGCGATGTATAGAACTCGTTATCTTATTATATAGTAACCATAAAAAAGAAAATGTAACACATTAATAAAAGAGAGCTTGTTATACAAGGTGCACCTGCTTTACTTTATTTAAAAAGAAACTAGCGTTTATCGCTCCACGTCGATTGCTTGATCACCATTCTTAATGATATCCTGATAAGGTAAAGTGGTAAGAATAATAATTATAATGAACATTTTTATCAATTAATCTTAACATAGTTTAAACAGAGTCTCTTCCCGCCGTCTGTGCCTACACTTAGAGCTTTTAAACTTCGCCAAGGATTTTAATGCGGTTTTCACTAATAGACAGAGTGCTGCCTGAGGAAGGGTTTTCGCTAGTAGAGTAATATTACTTGAACGAAGTATGTATATAAATTCGAAAATATTTTTGTTATTTACGTCAACTTGTTACGATGTTTGAATTACTGAATAACTACCAAAGGTTTAAATGTAGGTATGATGTTTATGTTTTTATTTCTTATATAGGTATCCATTCTGAGCTTATGACCTACCGACAATGTTAGTCTCATCCCACTTAGATTACTAATTGATTCTGTAAATTGGTAAAATAGACCTTCATAAATGCCTTATTAGTGCCTAAACTGAATAAACAATTTGCGATTTTGATTTTCATTGAAATAGAACATTTTGAGAAAATCAGCAACATATAGTAATATTTATTCGATATTTATATAACATAGAAGTAGCATTTGGAACGGTATATGTAACGAAATCAACTGCAAATTAGGTCCATGGCAACCCACAAATCCCCCTGACGATTGACCAATTGATTGAGTCTAACTAGACATGTGACGTAGGTAGGTTTCTGGGACACAATTTTGGTTTTAGCAACCGACTGACCATTATAAAAATACATTTTAACACGGTGATCCGTGGTAGGTAGGTATGTACTGAAAAATAAATAAATAAATAAATAAAAGGTACGTTTTAATGCTATAACACAGATCATAGAAAAAAGGTAGATGGAACTTTGCGAACACAAGTGACGCTGATTCTTGTTGTGCGTGAGCAAGGCATAGTTTCGACGCGCCGCCGATAAAACTTACGCCACACAAACACCTACAACGATTACAACTTACAATTAAACTACTATCACGATATTGTAATGTTGAATACCATTTAATCGAGCGCCTGAAAAATTTATTAGATCAATTTGTCGTCAATCAGTTTTTTGATAGAAAGCTCTACTGTGTAAGAAATTAGACTTGCAGGCAAAACAATTAAAACATTCTCATATTATTTGTCTTGAGTCGTCTTAAAAAGAGCCAGTAGCAACAGCGTATTGTATTCTCTTGGAATAGCAAGCTTCCAATCTGCGGCGGTCAGTACGCTTCAATCATTATGAGTTTTAAAAAGATATAGTGAAATATAAGCCTCAACAAATGTTTTTATTCTTCTTTCACTTTAAATATGTTTGTATATTAGGTCCTTACATATGAAATTGGCGTTTTGTATGGGAGGAACAAAAAGTCGAATATTTTTTAATATAATATATTTAATTAATCAAAGTATGAACCATTATTTTCTATGCACTTTTGCCATCTCATAGGTAGTTCATTGATCCCTTTACTAAAAAAACCAGTCGGACGGGAATCAATAAAATCTTTGAAGGCGATTTGGACTGCCCCATCGGAGTTGAATTTTTTCCCTTGCAAGAAGTTATCCAAATTTCGAAAAAACTGGTAATCTATTGGAGCAAGGTCCGGGGAGTACGGAGGATGTCTTAGACTTTCCAATTGAAGCTCTTCTAATTTAGTAGCCGTCTGTAGCGCAGTGTGTGGTCTAGCGTTGTCGTGAAGCAGCAGTGGCGTGGAGCGATTGACCAGCCTAGGTTGTTTAGCCGCTAGCTTTTCCATCATGGTTTGCAATTCCTGACAATAGACATCAGCCGTAATAGTCTGGCCAGATTTGAAAAAACTGTAATGAACAATACCGGCACTAGTCCACCAAACGCTTACAAGTAACTTTTTTGGGGTTAATTTTCGCTTGGGGCAGGATTTGGCTGGCTGGCCAGGATCTAACCATTGCGCTGAGCGCTTCCGATTATCGTAAAGAACCCATTTTTCATTACAGGTAATGATTCGGTTTAAAATACCTTCATTATTGTGCCGGTTTAGTAATGTAACGCAGCAGTCGACGCGCGTTTGCCGGTTTGTTTCAGTCAATTCGTGAGGTACCCACCTTTCAAGCTTTTTAATCTTCCCAATTTGCTTCAAGTGAATTAAAACAGTTTTATCACTAACATTGCAGCCTGCAGCTAACTCGGACGTGGTTTGCGATGGATCCGCTTCCACAATAGCCTTCAACTCTTCATTATCAACTTGAGTCTCAGGCCGTCCACGGGGCTTGTTCTGCAGGTCGAAATTTCCAGAACGAAAACGTTGGAACCAAAAACGAACTGTGTTTTCTTTTGCAACACGACCGCCATACACATCATTCACCCTTCGAGTTGTTTCCGCAGCACTAGTGCCACGGCGGAACTCGTACTCGTAAATAATGCGATATTTAAGGTTTTCCATTTTGTAAAATTAGTGACGCAAACAGAAAAAAACGGAAGAAAAAAAACAAATGAATGACGATCATCGAAGCACAAATACATGAGTCTATAGCTGTACAAATTTGAATTTGGAATTCCTTACCAAAGAGGAGAAATTCGTGATTAAAGTGGCCAGTACGAAAAACGCCAATTTCATATGTAAGGACCTAATATAAATGTATTAATTCAGCTGGGCTTAGACAATTCGTTCCATCCGAATCCGTTCGCAAGGCTTGGTCAAGGAGCTAGTGAAGTTTGACTCCAAACCAAGACTTAGAATAAGTATTTCCTTGCGCTTGCTCCAATACCGAGAACAGGCGTTGCGAGCCTCGTTCTATATTTTTTTCTGCGCTGCTGCAATACAGACGACTCCTTTAAATACCTTCAATTTATGACTTTATATGTAGTTTATCCCTTTTTATCTGCTGATTTGATTAACTTATGTATCTGCATTCTAATTGTTATGCTTTGTGTAAGCAAGCCACCTTTGAAATCTTACGAATGCTGATTTTCCCAAAAGATCACAAAACTTTTGTATACAAAGCTCTAAAATTAAATAATAACATATTTTAAAGTCGGTAAAGCCACATAAATACATCTTTTGTAACAAATGTGCAACATAGTGCAAGACAACGAAATTCATTGAATCTCAAACGGGTGACTGTGGCGCTTTGATCAACCGCCAATTAAAATGCCGGCCTGAGCTACCCTCGTATAACCACGGGATTATCTGAACGCATAAAAGGAACAAAGCATTAGAACTCATTTGCCGTAGTAATGATGTATGCTGGAAAGGGTTACCTATAAACTTGTTTTTAGAAAGAGTTAATTTAGTACAGGTACTTAGACCTACATAATTATTGTGGGGTTTTGAAGACGAATACAATAATCTAAATATATATAACTCAAAGGTGACTGACTGACTGACTGACATAGTGATCTATCAACGCACAGCCCTAACCGCTTGACGGAACGGGCTGAAATTTGGCATGCAGGTAGATGTTATGAAGTAGGCATCCGCTAAGAAGGATTTTGATTAATTCTACCCCCAAGGGAGTAAAATAGGGGTTGTTTCTTTGTCTGAAAATCCGTCGTTTTTGAAGTTAAACGCATGAAAATTGGTGTTTGACCTTTCTGTTAACAATAAATAAATAATTATTTCAGGATTATTGGAAATTCTTCCCCTAGGGCATAAAATAAGGCGTGGAAGTTTGTATGAAAATCTATCATTTTTTAAGATAAACGCATGTATATTGGTATTTGGCCTTTCAGTTAAAAATAAATACATACGTATTTCATAATTTTTGGAAATACGGGTGGTATTTCCAAGAATCTAAGGGGTAATAGGGGGTGAAAGTTATGTATGAAAATCAGTCATTTTTGAAGTCAAATCTATTAAAATAGGCAGCAGTGAGAAAAGCTATCATTTTGAATTTTATATATAAGTACATGTTGACTTATTTACCACGCGTGCGAAGCCGCGGGAAAAAGCTAGTAGTAGATATCTGAAAGCATTCCAATCTACATTAAGATGTATTGTAGATGATATACATATATATAGATGATGCTTAGTCATCATCAGACGTTATCACACACAGTCATCTGTAACCCACTAAGCAGGCAGAATTTAAAAATAATTAATATGTACTATTAGGTTATGAATTTAATCGTCAAACAATACATATAGTCAGCTTCATGTCTGTAAAGCCTCCATAATGTGTGTCAAATGCTAAACTGACACTCAGTGTCAGTTTAGCTTAGGGTTCCATATCTCTATAAGCTGTTCGAACGATAAATTCTCATTAGCGTCAGCATTCGTGGTCTACTTTTTTTTGTTTTCTGATCACCCAATTAATTTGGTCCGGACACGTCTCTCTGAAGCTCGATTCGTCGCTAAAATCGCGGAATGCTAAAGTAGAAACCTGGGAACGCCCCGGTTCTCAGATTGGACAAACATTCCGACAGTTTTGTTTCTCCTTTCCTCACTCCTTTTAGGCTACGAGCAAATTCGACAATTTCCCAGGATAGGTATAATATTTGGTTGTGAACTTAATTGACCAGCTCTTACTAGTCTTCGTTCTTCATAATTCACAATTCAGAGCCGTGGTGGCCTAGTGGTACCTATGAAGCGTTGCCTTCTATTCTAGCGAGATGCAAGTTCGAATCCCATCGGTCTGTATTATTGAGATTTTCTTTCTTAAGTGCAGTGATTAGCCGCTCCACAAGCTCAATGGTAAGTAGGTATAAGATGAAGGAAAATATCGAGAGGAAACCTGCATTATTTTAAGACAAATTCAAGGACTTATGTGTACCCTTGAGGGCGAAAAAAATACTTCAAAGTTATATTTAGTCTCTCAAAGAGACCGTTAATATCCATAAAAGAACTGGGAGGATAAAACAAAATGTTTACAAGAAACAAAAACCACTATAAATACCTACCTAGCTCCGGAAATCTATGCGATTTGAAACCTTTAAATGTTTATCGTGTTGAAGTTAGTCTTTCTCAAATCGCCCCAGAGAAGTCAGTGCGTCTAGTTTGGTCTGAACTGCTCAGATATTCCGGCCACGAATTTTGCTGAATATTAAAGTGGAGTCGGAATCTCAGCTATTAACCATGAAATCACAAACTTGCATTCCCTCCCTAAGTGGGGTAACGAGAGAGCTTTTAGTTTAAATTTCACCGCAAACAAATACTGCCTTTCTACATTTTGAAAACCTGCAACTCTATAAAGGAACCTCCTACATAGTACTTTTTACTATTGAAATAATTTTGTGTGTGTTGATTACCGATATTACGATAGATCTTCACCATTTTGAATGTTTTGAGTAATCTATATACATATTAGCTACATTCGAAAAAAAACGGTACGATAGCTTTAATTTTATTGTAAAAGCTTGGAATTGCATACTATTTTATTAATATATGCTCCACACATGTTTGCTCCTTTTTTGTTTCTAAACGATTTTTCAGAATGAGGAGTTCTGGTTGTATGAGGCCGACCATTCTGAATTAATAATATGTATTTAATAACTATGTACATATACGCAATATTTATCACCGCATTCAGTAAAATCCGCAGAAGCAATCATTCATGCAAAACCCCATAAAACAGTATCGGGACTACGATATATTAAGTCCACCACTGTAACTTACCCTTAAAAGATTAGGTTTAGTTCCCGCATACCAAATGAACACTAAAGCTTTGTATGTAACGACTCTACTGAGAAATCTTCGTGATCTCCTTATTGTCAATTGAATGTAGCCATTGATTCTTGCAATTTTATTGTTGTTTATTTATACATAGGTATGTTATACGTACTGGATATAGAGACACAGATGCATTAGTAAACTATTACAAATTTATTTGCGCTTCAATAAGCGCATCGTGAACACATCGTGTCTACATTGTAAACGTAACGGCAGCAAAAATAACTTTGTATTACCCAGGTATTACCACGCCTTTTACGCTTTCGCAGTCTATGGGTGTTGTGTTTATGGACCACAGATAATGTTGGTATTTGTTAATTCAACTAGAACAAGTTGTAGTAGTATTTTAAGAGAGGTAGGGCGATTTGGGATATCCCGTGGGTTATCCCATTTAAATTGGAGCCGCCCGACTGGGGACTGTACCTCCGCCTTACAGAAGACCACAGTGAAATAACACTACTTGATGTAGTGTTGTGTTTCTGCGGTATGTAAGGTTGCCAGCTCCACGAGGATACGCTGAGCTAGTAGTATTGCAGCTAGCACAGTGAGTCCTCATCAACAACATGGTTGGCACCCCGTTAGTGATACCCCTGGTGTTGCTAGCGGCTATAGGCTACGGTGACTGCGTACCATCAGGTGGGCCGTATGATTGTGTGCCACTTTAGTGGTATAAAAAAAATAAAAAGTCATATTTTAATGTAGCCAATACCCACAGTTTTACCGGAATATTAGATAGGTATTTTACTATTATTATTACGTAGGTTCCAATTTTAAAATCCAATACCTACTTCTACGATACCTACATACCTGGGTAGCTGGGTACTATTTAACAATATCGCATACCAAACTGTTTAGGTGGATACACATACAAGTATGACTGCCAAACGCATTCCAATTTCCTTTTGACCAATCATCCCGATGAAACGAAACGCTTCACGGTCCAAAGACATACAATTTTCCCCGTATGTTCCCTTCTTGAATCGTGCAACAGTTCCGCTACTGGTTTATGAATAAAATATTACGGGATGAAGGCTTTTCATCATGTGATATCTACAGCAATATTATAAAGAGAATAGATTTGTCCTTTTTTGTAATCAATAAGTGGATGAGCTCAAAAACTACTGGACCGATATTAAAATTGTTTGAATATAAGTTAATAAGCTCAAAAACTACTGAACCAATTTCATTGTTTTTTCAGCAACACTGCTATAATTATTACCACTGAGGTAGTAAGGGTAGTAAACAGGCTAGAAGCTAACTTAAAAAAGAATATTTAGTCAGTCAACGGGTTAACCGTTTAGGTTAGGTTAACCTAACCTAACCTAACATTTAAGCTAACCCAACAAAACAACCATTAAATTTTAATTCATCATTTAAGATGTACATCATCAAAATAAACATACATTGTACAAAATCACTAAACTAAACTCATTTGACGGAATAAAAAGTCTTGCTATCCCTTTCACATGTACGGGGTTAAATAAGGATGGCAATACTTTTAGCCCTGTCAAATTAGTTTAGTTTAATGATTTCGTACAACAGAATTGGCACCAAAATGTCACCATCACTTAATACACAGTAATGACGAGGACTACATTTAGGCAACTAAATAAATTATAATTTCAAAAATCTACCCTTGAATTAATGAAAAAGACGATTCAATTCATACATCTAATTAGATAGATAGATGCAATGTTTGCGTCAAGCTTTGAGAAGTACACTGATCAAACAATGTGAACTAATGGCGGAAAACAATATGTGGTTGAATCAACAAGAGATAACGAAGATACTGTTTACTTTGCACTGGTGATTTATGTCTTGTTTTCCGATTAGTAGATAGACAGATTGTTCTAAACTATTCATGGAGATAAGACCGAAGAAAAGATGTTTGGATTGTGTGAAGAATAAGACTAGTATTTTTATCAAGAATACGGAGAAGGAACGTATAATGTTTCAAAAAGAAACCCGGAAGATATGGAGGAATTATAGACACTATATTAACTAAAACCATAAATAAGATAACATACCGTTATATCTATATATAAATTCCTCTTCTGCCTACCTTGTTTTAAACTTTAGGAATTAAACCTGTAATGATAGTTGTAAAATAAATAAATTAAACTTTTCATTTTAGTTTTTCCACTCATTGCTTATATTCATTATCTTATTCGTATATCAATTAAGTTAAGAAAAATAAGTATACATTAAACTAAATTTGGATAATCGTATTTATTTCTTTAAAATACCAAAATGTTTTACGGCGTAGGAACCCGCTGATAAGGCTACGATGCCTATAATGAAAAGAGTTCTCTTCAGGACCTGAAAAGTAAAGAAAGTCATCAATAATCAAGTCCGTTGTCATTTTAAAATGTATAGGATCCTTCTAATTGATTAGTAATTATGTGAAATGTGTAGAGTTTTTATGTTTTTAAATAAATTACACACTTTTGATTATTGCATTATAGATTATTTATATTTTATTTACCAAATTAATATTTTAGACAAATGGAAGTCTGTATTGTGCTGTGTTCATATATGTGCATCAAAATAACCGAAAATGCCGCCGTATGTAATATACAAAACATGACATAGATCACTTAGGTATTTCCATGACGTTAATATTTTTTACAAATCTAACAATACATTAGCACAATTTTCCTTCCCACTTTTATATTTTACTAATATTATAAATGTGAATGTGTGTGTGATTGTACCCTCTTCACACATCAACGGCTTAATGGATTTGCATAAAATTTGCAATGGAGGTAGCTTATAAGCTGGATTAACATAGGACACTTTTATCCAGTTACTTTTATTTTGGACAAATCACCCATGTAATCGGAATCAAAATGAATAACCCGCGTACCTACGAAGTCGCGGGTACCGTTAGTTTAACATAATTGCTTTTATGTAATTACCTTATCTTGCCACTGACGGTTGTTGACACACTGGCTGTAAGGCATGGTGGTGAACGTGACGGAGTTGTACAAAGGTACCCAGAATCCTGGCGCGAGCCAGAATATGAAGTCATCCATAGCTTTACGAAGCCTGTACGAAGGACGGTTGACGAGATCACGCATCTAAAATTTAGAGAAAACATTAAAAAAAAAATTATTATACTCAGACAGAACTTTAGAAAATGTTATTTTATGATGTTTAAATAGAACACGATATTCGTTAATTGTACCGACATTGGGCAATTATAATTTTCATTTCAATCAATTTGATTACAGTTATAAACTCAAGGCTTTCAATTTATTAGGCCTTACATAAATTTATACAGGCCCCTACAGGTCAATAGAAATCGTATTTATAATATAAATAACATTATTCGAAACCGGCGAGCATTTATAAAGAGACTAGCGGCCCGCCCCGGCTTCGCACGGGTAGACATTTATTTTGTCTACCCGTGCGAATTTTTCTTGAATTTTCTATAAACGCTAAATGCTATAAACCTCACGGAGACCTTTCCAACGAATGCAAAACCGTGGAAATCGGTTCGTGCGTTCTGGAGTTATAGCGTCAGGAAGGAAAACCCGACTTATATTTATATAGTAGATTGACAAATGTAAGAAGTATGTAAGAAGCAAAAGAGGTGCGCAATTAAATGATGAAATGGCGCTCATTTTTATGAATCTATGTACTAATGACCCGCCCGGCTTCGCACGGCCAGCGTAATCCATAAGGTAAATACCTACAAAACTCAAATCAATTATACATAAAAACCTTCCTCTTGAAACAACCGTATCAAAATCCGTTGCGTACTTTTAAAGATCTGAGCATACATAGGGACAGACAGCGGAAAGCGATTTTGTTTTATACTATGTAGTGATGTGTTTATGAGCTTGACTAGGGATTGATTGGGGTCACTGGGGCGACTTAAAGAAAAACAATTACCTCAATATAATTATACATGGCCAGGTCACTGATGGCGAATGTATCCTGCCATCTGATGTCGGAGAACTCCGTCAGGATGTTAGTTAAGTTACCATTGTGCTTCTGGAAGAGCTGGTCTAGTATGGTGCAGTCTTCGAACCCCGCGTTCATGCCCTGGCCGTAGAAGGGCACCACTGCATGTGCCGCGTCTCCGATGATTAAGGCTTTGTCTTCTACGTTGTAGGGGCGACACTTTCCAATGAAATAGAATAGTTAAAGATAGACTTATAGGCGAAATTCCTCACTAACTTATCACAAAGTTTCAGGAAGCGAAGGCTAGTATTTAAATTTGAAAGTATGTTTTTTTATAGCACTACGGTGGCAAACTTGGTAAGCGGTTACCACATGCTGTACTCCTTTGTAAAAACCACAGCATGGAGCTCATTCATCATTTAATTGTGCGCTCAACCGCGCAGTTTGGGACCATTTTGGTTCCAATGTAAAGGGATAAATTCCCCGCCGGTTATCTTACCTTAACAGCAACTAATGGCGATGGTGATCCTCTAAAAAAGTCGTCAACGAGCTTCTGACGGCCTATCAGCGGTATAGAATCAGGGAAATACTTCTCGAAGAACGCTATCAACTTGTCTTCGGTTTCCAAGCTCTTGAAGTGTGCGAATGGCATGAACAAAGTTACAGTCCAGGAGCAATCCTGGTTCGGAAGTGCTATCATCATGAATTCACCTCTAGGCCAGATGTGGAGGAAGTTCGGCGGCATTTGAAACTAAAAACAATACAACTCCCTTTTTATACGAATAATAACGTAGGAACTATCAAAAATTACCATATGATTATTAATGTGTATTTTAAATTATTGTTATGTGGGTGGTAACACTGAGAGACGTCAAGAAATATTCAACTTGGAAAATGGCAAAGAAATTGTGTTTAGTTGTGAAGAGCGTTATTTATTTAATACTGCATACATATCATCTTTTGGCGACGAGGATGGGATAGATGAAAAAGACGACTTCATATTTGGATAAATTTATCGAAAATTGACTAAAATCTGCAAGTTAGGGACATATTTCTACATGGCCTTAACAATTTCTTCTTCTTTCTGAAATATCAATTATATAACAAGAGACGAAGGAAAGTACCTACACTATATTTTATAGCACCCTATGCAAGTGCGATTCTAGCAATAATAATTGTTTCTAATGCCCGTTTTCCTACATCCAACAACCCCCCTATTGATAACTGATTCAAGTATAATCACTATCATTGCTATTTGCGCCCATCGTTTGATTTGTAGACTTCCACCGACTCAAAGTAATTTATAACCGTATCAAACACGGTAGCTATCACATTATCGCTCCAATATCTACGAAAAGTAATTTCAAGACATGTGTTCGCATTATTAAGCCTGTCTAACATGAAGTAGCGATAAATCACCGTAAAATAAAATTGTACGGAATTAGTCTTTAGAAAATAATTTATCACGACGATATATTATTAATAATAAGAACCTCTTTATGCTTGAGGGTAATTCTTCAGTTCAAATCTGTTCCTTGAGTAGACGTATCATCAATATGGTGCTAATATTCAAAGCAATTATTCTATTAATTTTAACTTATCACGTTCTTTGCAAAGAAATGTTTAAGTTGTTTGATTTAGTTGAAAATGAATCAGACGTTTCCGTAGATTGTATTTCCGATATTATAAGGAAATATTTCCCTTGTGGAACTTATATGACGGTAGTTGACACTAGTAAAACTAATGAGCTGATTAAAAAACTAAATGCAGGAACTAATTGTTACAGTGTCATTGTGAGATCATTTGATACGCGCTACTGGTTAATACATAACATCGTTTATTTAATAACAACGGAAAATATAAGTGAGCTTTCAGATGGCATGGATCGACTAACTAAAGAAGTATTTTGGAACCCTAGAGCTAAATTTGTCGTCCACTTACCTAATGCAAATAGCACCGAAATAGAAGAAGGATTTGGGATCTTCCTTAAATATAGAATGTACAACGCGACACTAATATCAAGGAACCAAATAAATTTGTTAGTGGAAGTCTTCACATTTTTCCCGTTTGAAAATAAAAAATGTGGTCAATATCTTGATACAGTTCATTCCTTGGGTGAATGCAAAGACTATAAAAATATAGATTTTTTTCCCAACAAACTCCCTGACGGACTTCGTAATTGCACTGTTAAAGTTACCGCAACTGACGCTCTGGGAAATAAAAATTTAACAAATTTCACCTCAACTGAAGGCACGATGGATCCAGAACTTTACTTTCTAAATATAGTTGCGGCCCGGGAAGGTTTTTGTATTAAATACACTATACACGAGAAATACGAAATGGGCTTTGGTGTTGTTATGCAAAATCGTACAGTAACAGGATTACTGGGTTACTTACAAAATAAAACGACAGATATTGTTGTTGGGACTATAATTCTGGTCAACAACAGAGCTGAAGTATTTGACTACGTCTGGGGATTCAGCTACGTAGCTTTCAATTTATACACGCCCGCGATTGACGTTCAGATTTGGCAGAAAGTGTACAGAGAATATGGCATCGTATCATGGTTGCTGATAATACTAACTTATTTCATCGTTGTTGTGGTATGTAATCTCCTCTTTAAGAATACGGATCGAGTCAATATTGCACTTAAGCTTTGGGGATACATATTTATCAACTCGGACAGTAAATTAACTAAAGTTACAAGATTAAGACCGATTCTCATCTTTTGGATTTGGTTCACATTTTTCATTGGCAATTTCTACACTACTGCCTTGTTCAGTTTGATGAGTACCCACAGTACTCCAAAGAGACATATTAGTCCAGACAATTTGAAATCATTTCCATATTCGCCTTGCATCAATAACAACACACGGCAATTCTTTCAATACGCTTACAACACAACTTTGCCGAAGGGACAACCAGTACGTCAGTGTGAGTTTGCAAATACTTCACTTAAACAAGTGGCAAATGAGAAAACATTTTTCGCTATCGATTTAGAAAACAAGTACAAATTTTATGAATACAAATACATAGACGAGCATGGCAAACGAAAACTGGATTCGTGGGAATTCACTCCAAACTTTGTGGTTGCTATGTTTTTAACCCGAGGATACCCTTTAAGGGATAAGCTCCAGTTGTATGCAGGCCGAATGCTTGAATCAGGACTATTGAAAAATCAAGCGGAGAAAACATATCGACAAAGCTTCGTAGCCGTACAAAAAAGTGCAAAAAAAAAATTTGAGCCGTTGAGTACTCATGATTTGATAGTATACATTTTAATTCTTGCATTTGGTTGGGTTGTCTCACTGATCTGTTTGTGCATTGAAATTCAAAAGAAAACGAAAACTAATTGATCTGAAATAAATGTTTATTATTATTATTTATTAAATCTAAAGGATAACCGAAACCTGAGATACTGAAAAGACGCTCTAACTGACAAATATAAAATATCACACTTTTCACGTGAGATAAGCCGCGGAGAAATGGGAGAAAGATATTTTTTTGAAAATTAATCGTTAGTATGGTTTGAAGAATGTTGTGCTTATGCAAAAGACTTACCCCGCCATCTTTGTCGGCTGGTATGCACAATTCCAAGTAACCGTGTTCGATGTACTTCTGGCTAAAGTCGAAGAGCGGCTGTTTCATCATTTCCTTGCGGACAGCGGAGAAGGCACCGTCAGCACCAATGATCAAGTCAGCGTCCACTTGCACCTCCTCCTTTGTGTCTGTTCTGTTAAATGTAAATATTATATGCTGTAAAAATCACGGATTTTATTGCGTTTTTTATTTCATTTTGCACGCCGTCATAAGCTTTTGAGTTTAGTGTCTTTTTTTAATTCTAAGTACCTACTGGTTGATGCGACAATCCCGGTCACTATTCGAAAATTTATTTTGTTTCCTTCACCAAGGAAACAAGAACAACCATGAAAGGAAATATAATATCATTTAGACTGTACCATGGCTAACAAGTAGAAATTGCTCGACTGTGTATAGATGCGAGATCTATGAAAAAAATTAGTACGTCAGTCAAATCAACAACAAAAGTCCGTTTTGCAGTTTAGACACTTACGATAGTCTACTTTAGCACACTTGTCACTAGGCTGCACGTACAAGCGTGACAGATACATTGCAAAGACTTTCATTTGCAATGTATGGTTTATCCCTTTCTCGCTTGTAAGCCCCAATTATTGTCCGGCAGGTTTTTTATTGGAGGATTGACAAAAAGAGAAGCGGATACCGTCGCCAGGTGCGCGCATAACTGATCAAAATATCTTTATTAGATAGATATACCATTGAATAGGTATATGTATTGAATGGTTAACATAGAATTTAACTATTGGATTTTCCAAAATAAATTAAAATTTTGTTTAGTATTAAAAAAACAACTGACTTACTTTTGAAACGTCAAGGAACCCTTCTTTAAATTTGCGTCTATTAGTTTGTGATTGAAATATCTCTCCACATTGTCGTAATTTTCTGATTCTGCAATACATAGATCTACAGTATAATTTATTATTATTGATGGCTGTGTGAATCTTTTAATTCACGATAATATGGCACATCACAATTTTAGTGTTACTATGCACACACGCTGAAAGGCGCAATCATGATTTAAAAATATAAATATTTACCTGCCAAAAGTAAACTGTTGAGATAATTTCGACCGACAGAGTAAATACACTGAAACAAAGCCCAGATTTATTATAATTGTAAATTACTCTTTAACGTTATTTTAAAACATTTCCATTTTAAATATAAGTGGCATTTGCAACCTTTTGTCATGGTACTGTTATCTATAACAAGGCCTGCGACCGAGTCATGATAGATTTCACTAGGGTGAACTTGTGAAGTCTATCGTGAACTTCACTAAGGTAGATTGGGGTGAGCTCCTTGAGGATTCGCTGTGATAATAAGGATAAGGCGCCAATAAGGATACCATATGCTGCAACACAGAGTCCTCTCAGAAATAAAGTTGGCAACGGTGACCGCTTGCCATCAGGTAACCGATAAGCTGTTACAGTCTAACTGCAGTGATGCTATTTATGAAGACAACTACCACTCTCCAAGTAAATTGCATTTTATTTACAAGATTTTGCAGCATTTCACGTGTGGAATTCAGGACTCAACCCTGAGTGCAGAACAATGTCATGGTAAAACCTTAAATCCGGCTATCATAATAAAATGCGTACACAAAATTTCGTATCTGTGCTGTTGAAAGTTGAAGAGTTCCTTTATCTGGAGCTTTTCCTGGGTGTTGATTCAGGTGACACTTAATTTAAAAACATTAATATAATTAAAACATCGAAACAGAACCGATATGTAAAAATTCAACTCCACAGAATAAGTAGAAGTAGTTCTAATTTTCCTTGCAAGATTTGACCTAAAGAAACAAACATTGCAAGTTAAAAAGCTTTTAAAAAGCATGATCAGTAACAAACCTGCTTGGTCCTCGCGTCGTAAGGTATAACATACGTTGAGCCGTCTAGCCTATGGATTCTGCGACCAGTCATTGGTATCCCATGTTCCAGGATCATGTGGCTCTCGAGGCCAACATCCTTCAACGCACGCCTTCCGCGTATAGAAAGAGCGAGGTTTATTGACCTGCCTTTTGCTAGAGGTGTTTTCCTAATATCTGTAAAAAATTAGATTATTGTACTGGTTTATTATTGTACTGGACTGTAAAATATTAGATAGATAGAAATTAAAAGCAGGGTCGTCAACGCGCGAGTGTTACTCTTGGTGTTGCAAGCGTCCAAAGGCTACGATGACCACTTACCATCAGGAGGGCCGTATGCTCGTTTGCCATTTTAGTGGTATAAAATATAATAATAAAAATAATTCGGTAAAATAGAAAGAGTTTAGTGTAAGCAACGCGAGTGATACCCCTGGTGTCGCATTGGAACAAGAGTAGGTACAATGGGCTTCGTAAGTAGTACGTAGGTATGTTAGTGTGATTGCCCCTTTAGTCATCCCGTTTGTAAGGGCTTACCTTACTAAGCAAGTGATCCATGTTTGGTACAAACACAAAAAGGGAATTGACACGTATCACTTTTTATCGTGCTTTCAATCAGGCCAGTATAATTTTGTATTAAAGATTTTGAGTTTGGCATTTTAAGCTATAGATCTTCCAACCAATTATTCATGACGGCACGTCAATTCTTCCTCTTTAATCCTATTCATAACTACATACATTATTTAAATTACCGCGATAACCGCACTTTTTTTTTATTGAGGTACATTAATTACCTATATAAATCCAACTATTTATTTTAACAACCACGCTAACCTCGCATGTAGAATGTATTAGATTACATTAAAACTCGCGTGTTTGAGAACCCAATATATAAAGAAACAATCATCCAAATGGAATCCAGTTTACCTTCACGATATTCATAGAGACGTACACGGTATCCTCTTTTGGCTAAATACAAGGCTTCAAGGGACCCCACCTGTTGAATAATTAACAATTTCAAAGGTTAATAAACTTCATGTATCAAAAGATTTGTTTAGAAAATTAAATATATATTTTTTTATACCATGAATGTTACCGTTACCGTATGACTCGCCTGATAGAAGCGCGGTCACCGCAATATAGCTAGCAATACCAGCTCAGCACGAGTCTTTGATTTTATACGAAAAGTATGAATTGTGCAGCACACCGTATCCTCGAGTTGATTTGGAAACCTTACCACGACTCACCGCAGAAATATAACACTATATCACGAGTAGTGTATCTTAACTGCGATCTTCAATTAATTAGAAGCATAGTCCTCAGTACCAACAATTACATTTTTGATTTTATCGTAAATATATCTTAGACCACCAAATAGGTGGTATGGTATTATTGATATTGGTATAGTAGTATGGCAGCGAGTCGTGTGTGCAAGAAATTGAAATTGATTGCGCAATACACAAACAAGAAAATATACATATATAACAACATTGAAAAATATAAACAGGTAACTACATCAATAAATACTGTTGAAATTGCTGACAGTTTTTACGTGATAGGTACCTACTAGTATAATCATATTATATTTCGTACATAAATATGAGTATTATATATGAACCAAGCATACCTTTAACTCTGTACATTGTAGATTAAATATCTAGACGGTTTAACTTTTAAATGTATATCATGAAACTTCGTTACAACGTAAAATGTTTTGACGTATGCATACAAAAACTAACAAGCCTCTAAAAACTAAACCTACCTACCTATCTCATGGCATAACTAAGTTTGGCACCACGTGACTGACCTAATTATTATTAGGTCCTAATTGTTATTAGGTCAATGCAACACGTGGTAAAGAAACCTTAGGTTACTACCCACACCTACTACTAAACTAATATCAGAATAATTATTCGTTACAACGGAGTACCTAATTATGTAATATAAGTACCTAATAGTACGTATTCGATGCGGAGGAATGAAGATAACGTGGTAAGAAAGGTTTTATGTATGAATGTGGATGGGTACAGGGGTCGAGGTAGACCTAAGAAAAGATGGATGGACTCTGTGAAAGATGACATGGCCAGAAAGGAAGTGAATACAGAGATGACGGCTGATAGAGAAGTATTGAAGAGAAATACATATTGCGCCGACCCCAAATAATATGGGATAAGGGCAGGAGAATGATGACGATGATGAGTACGTATTCGATTATTACAGTTACACTATAAACAATTATTTTGATCGAAATAAAATATTAATATAGTTATAATCACGCCTTATAGTTCCTAACGGTGTAGAAAGTTTGAACTAAAATAGTTTTGAGATTAAATAATACATAGATATACTTTAATATTATTAACAGATATATAAACAATGCAAATACTTTATTGCCCACTATATAACAGGTACATAGGTACCTTAGAAGCTTATTACAGCCGATGGACAATCTTAGAATAAGTATACGTAAAGTAGAAAATGGTGTGACAGTACTAAATATTATATAAGGAGCTATTATTTTTATATTATACCTAGTAATAGTCAATAAATAAAAACACTTACCAATCCGCCACCAACGATAACAACATCCATTTTCTTGGAATATCCATTCTTCATAGCCATCACTTTTTTTCGCCGATTTAATTATCTACTAAACCAGTTTAACAGCTTTTAGTTATATTATAATTAATATAATTTCAACGTTGTTTATCGTGTGTAGTCCGCGACACAACTGACTAGTGACGACTATAATTCCATTTATCACAAGAGTATTAATTTAATGTCTGTACCGATAAGGTTTCTAGGCGGTAGCTCTCAAACTTCTATCACGATTGATTTGACCTACAGATTAGGATCACCCGTCAGTATTGGGTTTGACCTTATATTAAATAGTTCGTTATGTGGAGATGTGGTTCTTTAATATTGATAATAGGACGAACTTATATCACAAAACAGATACATTATGGGACCTTTGATTATATACTTGTTAATCAAACTAGAGTACTTACCCTATAGGTCTATAAGTTTAAGAACCTAACGTTTTATGTATTGATTTTATCTTTCGTTATATTTATTTTCGCATGTAATTGTTTAAAATTGACCGCATTTATACTTAGGTTATTTTCAGTTGTTTTCGACCACTTGTATTAACCTTATTAGCCGTGGTGGTCTTGTGGTTGAAGCAACGGCCTGTCATCTGATGGGCCCAGGTTCAAATCCCGGCCTGTACCAATAAGTATTTCTAAGCTTAAGTACAGTGATTAATCACACCATGAGCTAAAAAAGAGAGGTATATAAAACATTGTTACGTTCTTTCTCTTTCTTTTTTTCTCTCTTAATAATAACAACAAAATTTGATAATGCGAAATAAGTAAACAATATTTTATATAATATTTATTGCTACCGGAATATATAAGTCATAATATATTTCCGTTGGGTACAAATAATAAAATTGTATAAGGGTAATAAAACATAAATATTGATATCCAGTTCGGAATATTTGTGTTTTAATGTTCACTAATATTATAGTTGTACGTAGTATATTATCTACTCTGAGTTATAGGTATGACGTAGTCCAACATAGAAAGTCTACGATATCTTATTATACGTTCTAGTTGTCTCTAATGCAGTAACCAAATCCAAAACCGCCGTTTCAAGTTACGCTAATCCCAGAGGTTCATTGATCTGGACATTTGATATGCAATTTAAGCAATATTGTATTGTATCCCGATTACATACAACGTAAATTCAAACCCAACAATCCCCTTGTTACATAAAAGAAAGTCAGTATTTCATTTACAAAAGCAATTTATTTATTAGCTTAATATTATTTAATGACTTAATTATATTTTAATATCAATAATTCACTTAAATATTTATCATAATGAAACTCAAAAGCTCATGTTGCTAGGCATAGATGAGATGTCTTCAGAGGGACTTTGGCTCGAACTGAACGAACTAAGAGTTTCTCTAGTCTCTTCTTTGATTTTGAGGTGTTCTGTACTGGATGGGGGTCGTGGGAGCAACGACCTGTCTTTATGGATGTCTTTCGAGGACTTGTCCTTGCTACTGTGCTTGTGCTTATGTTTGTGCTTGTGTTTCTTCTTTTCCTTCTTCTTTTTCTTAGCCTAAAAAGGAAATTGCAAAATTTTTTGTTAGAATAAAGTCGTGTTGGCCATGTGGTATGTTCTTTTGGTTGCCCGATATTCTACCCAACCAACCCACCGGTCTGTACCAATGAGTATTTCTAACTTAAGTGCAGTGAGGAAACCTGCGTACGTCTGAGAAGCTATTCAATGACGTATATGTAGTGCCTACTTAGCATCAGTCACGTTGGCACCAAATTATCTTCGGTGGAAAGAGGGTGTTGTAACACCTCTGCCTACCCCTTCGGAGACTCTTGTTTTTATTACTTGCCTTTATTACGTAACTCTCAAAATGCCAAAGTGTTCATACGAATATTTAGTTCCACTTTTCACCGCCGCAGCGCTGTTCATTTTACCATACAAAAACAGTAGAAGGCGATACGAATATAGTCACAAGTTATTCTAGCTTGGGCTAATGGTTATTGTGATATGAAATTTCTTATGAGTTACCTTAGGCGCACCCATATCGTCCTTCATGTGGCTGAACATGCCCGGCTCGAAGCCTATAGGGCCCGAAGAGCCTGGTATGCCGGGAAGCGGGGCAGCATTGTCCGATATAAATTCTCGTTTCGAATCGTCCTGCGAACATAACACTGACTTAATAATATCCATAACAAGAGGGTTACATTTTTTATTTTTTAATACAAGCTTATGTTCGGGGTAGGGGTTACTGTGGAAATGTTAAATTGCCATCTTGTGATAAAGGCCACAATAGATTAAAAATTGGTGCAGTTAGGTTAGTACGCACGCACGCACGGTAAGACGGAATCGATTCCCGTCGATGTTTAGTATGTATTGTAACTATGTATTTGCAAAATATGCGGAAATTATGTATTGAATCCATTGCCTGGTTCCCATAGTACGAAGCTTTACTTAGTTTGGGATTAGATGGCGTTCAAAATCAAAATCAAAATCAAAAATCATTTATTCAGTTTAGGCCCTAATAAGGCTCTTATGAAGGTCTAAATTACCACCGGTTCGGAAAAAAAGCCACCTGAGAAGAACCGGCAAGAAACTCAGTGCTCTGTCTTTTTTTGCATTTAACAATCATTATATAACAATTTGTAACAAAATTCTTCTAGACATTGGTATGAAATTACAAATATCAAAATGAAAGCTACCAAGTTGGTTTTGTCACTGCTTTCATGAAATACATATTCCAACTATTACAATTACCAGGAGCGGGGAGCCACGTTATGTGATAATGCCGGGGTATTATTATTATTGAGTACTTTATTAATTTAAAACTTACATTGAACACTCTGATAGGCATGTCAATGGGCACAGTAGTGATGTCTATCTTCACGTCTTCCTCCTTGATGTTGGACAACGGCACCGGCAGACCGTCGTCATGGATGTCCAAGCTTTGCCTATCGACCAGGAGTGACCCTGAACTGGCCAGGACACCCGATTCTGGTTCCATTTTTACCTTTACAAATACAAATTTGACTTGCTCTTTGAATTGTTTTTTTTATACATCTAATGTGGCAAACAAGTATACGCCCCGCCTGATTGTAAGCGGTAACCGTAGACTATATACGCTTGCAACACACGGAGTATCATTCGCGCGTTGCCAACCCTAATTGAAATAATTTGTTGCTCCAGCAGTCGCAGGCTCCAGTCGTGAAAAGGTAACACACGGACCGAGACATAGAGACGCATATATAGATATATTAATACTGTGATTACCACTAAGAAATACTATGATCTGTTTTTTAACGTTCTACTTCAATCTTCAAATCAGCTTCAAACTAAAAATATCATATCAATATGAGTCAAGGTTTCAACGACCTTTCCTGTTCATGTCTCATTCCCACTTCATAAAAATGACAGAAAATACAAAACGTAGGTTTTACGTTCCTATTCTTATTCCGATCGTGTTATATTTAAAACTTACCTCTTCAACTTCCTGCTTAATGGCGGGTCCCTCCAACTCTTTGATTCTGTCTCTTTCCTTCTCTCTCTCGCGTTCCCTTTCTCGTTCTCTTTCCTTTTCAACCCTCTCGCGTTCTTTATGGTGCATTTGCTTCATCATCGCTTGTATCTCCGGCAAGGGGATGCACAAAGGCCGTCTCAGACCGTACAGAGTGTAGTACAGATCAACTAAATCGCATCTGAGTTTGGCGTCATTTGATAAATTTGAGTTCATGTTGCTCCATAGCCTACAAAACAGAAAAATATATGTGAAAAATTGTATGTAAGAAAATTGCTATGATAAAAATAGCTATAAATGCGTTGCTTTTTATATAATGGATGTGATTTATAACTGCGATGATAAGATAGTGAGTAATTACAAAAAGCAGCAATATAAGTTATTTTATCCCCACGACAAACAGCGATATTAATTATGTATGCAAAACACATATGCGATAAAATAATTAGATTCCATAAAAGATAGACCAGGGATATTACAAAACTCCGTATGATCACACACTGTATAACTAACCCTTAACCCTTCTCTGGGTTCTTTTTTGAGATCATTTCATCCTTCAGGGCGTGAAAACGTAAATTGTCACATAAAGTACCACACTTCACATTCTCCATGGGTATTGCGATACACTTTACATTTCACACTCCGTACGAGTATTGCAACACATTTCACTCTGTCACTCTTGACTCGTCACTCTATCAGTCTGTCACACTTCAATATAACATAAAATGTTATAAAGTGTGCAATACCACTGCAGAGTGTGAAATGTGTCGCAATACCAGTGCAGAGTGTGAAATAAGAAGTGTAGCGCAATATCAATGCAGAGTGAAATGTGAAGTGTGTCGCAATACCAGTGCAGAGTGTGAAGTGTGTGTGAATCAATACCTGTGGACTACTGCTTCGGTATCAAGGCGGTGTCGCTGCGCGCGTTCGAAGGGCGGCATGTTGACGAGCAGCCGCGCGAGCCCGTGCCTCACGCCGGGGTCGGGGTCGCTCTCCACCGCCGTCAGCAGAGAGGATAGGTCCTCCGGCTTGCCGTCCACGCGCACAAAGTCGACCAGACACTCGAACGCGCCCAGTCTCACGTCTATAGCAACACCAATTAATACCAATAAGCTGTACCAATGTGTTATCTACGCTTAAGTACAGTGTTTTTTTTTTAATAGATCGGGAAACCGATTGACCACGATCTCACCTGATGGTAAGTGAAGATGTAATCGAAAGTGGATCTCGCTTGCCCATTAGTAACCAATTCCCTCTAGTCTTAAATAAGGTTAATTACACCATGAGCTTAAAAAGAGGGGTAGGGGTAACTGTAACCTTCCCTGGATTTCCCATTAAAATTGAAGCCTCCATTGACTGGGGACCGTACCTCCACCTTACAGAAGACCACAGTCAAACACCACTACTTTGAAGTAGTTTTGTATTATAATACACCGTAATATAGGAGTATAATGCTGATAGCAGTGAGTCTTCATCACCAACAGGGTTTAAAACGCGTTAGTATTGATTTTTGCACGTTTGAATCACGATACTTAGGATTTTTTTTTTAAATACATGAAAAATTTACCAGCTTTTTTGTAGAAATTAATAATATTAAATGCATTCTTTACCTTTTATTTCGAACCATATTCACAGGTGGAAAGAAAACCCTAGAATAGATACTAAAATATACCTGTTCAGGAGACAAGAAGCCAAATTTATTACCTTTTTACAATAGAATATACAATGCGTTGGTCGCTTGGTTGGTCGTTATTACAAAAAATTTAGTTTGACGCTATTAGTGGTGCCAGGTGCGGATTTTTGATTAGTGCTGTTCTACGCGTGAACATCCTCCCCCGTTGAAGAAGGCGTCTTCAACTTCTCATCTTGATCCTCTTGATGCAGCAGAGGACAGAGTCGAGAGCGAGGAGAGAGTTGAGAGCTCTACGAACTATTCCATTTCCAGTATTAATATCAGCAACTCGCGAGACACCATCGTTACCAGGAAACAGAGTTTGTATTCTTCCTATTCGCCATTTTAAGGGAGGTAAGTTGTCCTCCTTTAGTACAACCATATCGCCCAGTTTTAGTTCAGAATGTCGCTGACGCCATTTTGTACGTTGTTGTAATTCAGCTACATATTCTCGACGCCAGCGTTGCCAGAAGTGTTGTCTCATTTGCTCCAATTGCTTGTATCTATCAAGGCGATGAATTCTGATATCTGTCAACTCCTGGGTTGGAAGTGAAGTCAAGGGTTTTCCGATCAAAAAATGCCCGGGCGTGAGAGGAGTTAAGTCGGTAGGGCTTGAGGACAAGGGACATAACGGACGTGAATTCAGTATAGCTTCTACTTGGGCGAATAATGTCGCTAGTTCTTCAAACGTGAGATGTCTATCTCCTAATATTCTTTTTAAATGAAATTTTGCCGACTTCACCCCTGCCTCCCATAAACCACCGAAATGTGGTGCGTATGGCGGAGAAAATTTAAATGTAATACCTTCATCGGAACTAAACTGAGTAATAGAATCGCGATTATTAAATATAAACTTATCCAATTCGATTTTAGTTCCCACAAAATTTGAACCATTAACGCAAAATATATACTTTGGTTTACCACGACGTGCTATAAACCTTTTTAAAGTTAAAAGAAAAGCTGCTGTACTTAAATCACTGACTGCTTCTAAGTGAAGGGCCTTGGTTGTGAAACATACGAACAGACACAGGTAACATTAATTATTTTACAACCACGGCCTTTTCTATCTGTTATTTGAAAGGGTCCTGCGTAGTCAACACCTGTTGTTTCAAACGGTATACCGGGTGTAAGTCGCTGCTTAGGCAAATTGCCCATGATAGAGTCAACAGTCCTACCTCTCATACGTCTACATACTATACATCTATGTGAAATACTTCTCGCAAGATTCCTTCCATTGATGACCCAATAAGATTCTCTAACTGAGGCCAATAATAGTTGAGGCCCAGCATGTAAAAGGCGAGTATGCTCTTCTTCAAATAAAAGAACGGACATTCTATGTTTTGAATCTAAAAGCATTGGATGTTTCTTATCATAGTTGAAGTCTGAATTTTCTATTCTACCACCAACTCTTAAAACTCCTGTTTTATCTAAGAATGGATCTAACGATAAAATACTTGACCGTTTAGATATGCACTGGTTATTCCTAAGTGCTTCTATTTCATCATAAAACAACTCTGACTGTGCTAATTTAACCAAGGCAATTGTACTATTACATAATTCTTGAGAACATAAATTATTTGAAGAATGTTTCCTATTTTTATTTCTACAGCTATCAATGAATCTAAGGACATATCCTACAGTACGCCTTAATTTGCTCAATTTAGAATAACGGTTAAATTCTATAAATTCAATTCTTGGATGATTATATATGACATTAACTTGCATGCTCACTTCATCATCACTACACTTGTAATGTGGACCATACTTTTTATTAGGCCACTCTGGCTCATTTAAACCAAGAAACTGAGGACCTCCCCACAAAAAGGCTGTCAGCTTATCATCGAAGCTATCAACACCACGTGACACAAGGTCAGCCGGATTATCATTTGTGGGTACGTACCTCCATTCACAATTATTCTGCGTTAACTTGTTAATTTTATTTACCCTATTTGCTACAAAGATATTGAGCCTTTTAGGCTGCGAGGTACGTAACCATCCGAGGACGACCATGGAGTCCGTCCAATGTATCACTCGAGACACTTTACAACGTAATGCCTGTACCACCTTTGAACTCATTTCAGCCGACAGTAGCGCTCCACACAATTCGAGTCGAGGTATAGTTCAAGATTTTAATGGAGCGACTCTCGATTTTCCGCACAGTAGTTTTACATAAACTTCGCCGTTTGTATCGACTGTGCGTATATATGCACACGCACCGTACGCTGCTTGAGATGCGTCTGAAAATACATGCATTTCAAGATTTACTACATTTTTACAACGTACATGTCTAGGTACGTCAATACATGAAAGGGAATTTATAGTTTCTACAAAGGTTATCCACTTCTTTTCAATATCTTCTGATACCTTCTCATCCCACCCTAACTAACACTTCCATAAAAGTTGTAATATAATTTTGGCCTTTACTATAAATATACTTAACAGTCCCAAAGGATCAAATATTTTTGCTATCAATGATAAGATATTTCTTTTTGTAATTTTTTCATCTACCATGAGTTGAACCGGAAACATACATTTATCTGAGCTAGGTGACCATAATAACCCCAGCGTCCCAGTTGTGGTATTCGCATCTGTGAACACTTGACAGTCCTTTGAAATATTTTCACAAAATTTAATGTTTGTATTAGTTCGAAATTTTCTCAAATTGAAAGCGGCATCCTTTAATATTTGAATGACAGAATTACATATTTGCTCTAATTCCTGTTCAGTTTCTGCCCCCGTCAACATATCGTCGATATAAAAGTCTTGTTCAATTACTTCACCAATGCCTTTATCATTACATTCCTGTGCTAATTGTAACAAACAACGAGTACTCAGAAAGGGCGCTGATGCTGTCCCATATGTCACTGTATTTAATTTTAAATATTGTAATGGTTCATTTTCATTTTCTCTCCAAACAATCATTTGCCATCGCCTTTGACTCTCATCTACAGAAATTTGTCTATACATTTTCTCTATATCTGCGATTACAACAAAGCTGTGCTGCCTAAACCTAATCAAAATACTAAATAAATCATCTTGAATTATTTTACCAACACCCTGTATGTCATTTAACGATTTCCCAGAGCTAGTGGCGGCAGACGCGTCGAAAACGACACGAAGTTTGGTGG
Organism: Falcaria lacertinaria; assembly: GCA_951449985.1. Lineage (NCBI taxonomy): Eukaryota > Metazoa > Arthropoda > Insecta > Lepidoptera > Drepanidae > Falcaria > Falcaria lacertinaria. The sequence continues at coordinate 3,290,968 of OX602111.1, forward strand.
TTTCGCTTTTCTCGCGCAATACAGGATGATGCGGTAAGTAATATGCATCATCTAGTTTATTTGAGCGTGACAAGTGGCCTAACAATTCGTACTCACGAATAAAACTGATATACGGTTCCTTTAAATTAGGTTGCCGTTTAAATATTTTTTCTAAATTATAAAATCGCCGTTTAGCAATCGGCAGTGATTCGCCTAATACTTCGGGTCGGGTATGAAAAGGCATCTTAACACAAAACCTACCGTTTTGTAACCTATAGGTATTTTCTACAAAATGTTTTTCACAAAACTCTTCCTCTGCATTTTTCTCCCCAATTAAAGATCGGATCTCCTCAACTGACCAACATATTTCTAATTGTTGACTAATGTTAATACTAAATTGACAGCTCACCGCATTACTCTTTTTTCCATGTATACCTATTGGACCAGCAACCACCCAACCCAACCTTGACTGCTGCAATGTGGGCTTACTACTGCCTAATTTTATTTGATCACCCTGTACTATATCCCAAAACAAATCTGCTCCAATTAAAATATCGATTTCAGCCGGCTTATAAAATTGGGGGTCTGCTAAGTCTGCCATTACATGCCTTGGAATATTTAAATTTCTTGTATCTACATCTACATTTGGTAACATACTAGTTAAGCGTGGTACTACCATACTATTTACTTCAATACTAAAGTTGCCCTTTAATGACTGTAATTCAAACTTACAAGTGTCCCCTATACTTAAATGTATGTTTCCAATACCCGACACAGTCATGGGCTGCTCACTCTTTACACTTTTCAATCCTAGCTTGGCACGTACACAGTCAGTTATCATAGTGATCTGACTGCCACTATCCAACAATGCGCGCACTACATATACTTCTTTACTATTACTGTTGACAATGCGAACAAGCGCTGTAGACAATAAGATGTGCTGGGTCGAAACAGCAGTTGCAGTTGATAAGGAAACCGGTTCCGAGGCTAATATACCACCAGCACATGGAGTCTCCACATTCATTTGCGTTACAAGTGACTGCAAATGACTATTTACATTATTTACCATATTATTTGAAGCCTTCTGCCTATGCAATAAAGTGTTATGCTTATATCTACATGTTTTGCATGGCCTTTGCTTACAGTTGCTTGCAAAATGTCCACTACATAAGCAATTTATACATAACTTATGTTTTGATACTACATTATGTCGCTCCTCAATACCCATAGAAATAAAACTAGGACATTCATACAAGCGGTGCAACTGTTTACATAATACACAACTAAAATTATGAGTATTATTATGGGATACCTGACTGGATGTTACAAAACTAGAAATCCTCTCATTCTTTGAAGACTTACCTATTTTTACACTTTCTAGAAAGTCTGCCCTATTACGTATGAAATCTAAAAACTCCTTCAATGTTGGGACATCACTGAGAGACCCCCTACGCTCCTCCCAGTGTCTACTGGTAAAGCTGTCCAGCTTACTTGAAACTAGGTAAATTACCAAGGTGTCCCAATAATCAACAGGTTGACCTAAATTCTTCATAAATTCTTTGTAACTTGATCAACTACAAATCGCAATGCAGTATCAGATTCCTTGATTATATTTTCCATATGAAACAATGACTTGAGATGTTTAGTTATCAACAGCCTCTTATTATCATACCTTTCACATAATAGGTCCCATGCTGCTGTATAATTGTCAGAACAAAACTCTATAGAATTTATTATCAAAGCAGCGCTACCTTCCAAAGAAGATCTCAAATAAAGAAACTTGTTGATTGTATTTATACCTTCATTACTATGTATCAATGAGTTGAATGTATCCCTATACTCTAACCATTTGTTATAACTGCCATCAAACAATGGCAGCTTAATAGTTGGTAATGCAATATTACTACTAGTACTAGCAGAACAATTATCAAAACTACCGGATTGATTGACTGCTGTATTTGTTATACTATGCCGCTTACAGCCAACATTACTTGCCTCATCTATAATGGATTGGGTCTTGGACATCAATGAAAAGAATATATTCTCAATAGCCTCTCTTTTTTCAAACTGTTCACTAGAATTATCAAACAACATTTCTATTTCACTCTGTAAACTATCAAAATTACTTAAACTTTTATCCAATTTACTTAATCTCAATTTTAATTCTGCAATCTGTTGATTAGTTAACTTAGTTACATTTATTTGTTGTATTGTTTCCAAATAATTTTTATACGCGGTCAACTGACCCTTCACACAACTACGTTTTTTAATAAGTTTTTCTTTATCTTGTATGTCAACCATTTTGTGGGAAACAAAAATTACGTGGAGAATAGGTATGAACTAAAATGCTGTTATTTTATAAATTACAATGACAATGAAGTAAAGCCAACAATATAAGTTATTTCAACCATTATGCGACGAATATTTTTTCCAATACAAATACGTGAAATACGACAAAATTACTACAAAGTACAACCCAAGTTCTATATGGATTAAAGACAGGACGCTACTCGCCCAACCAGATAAACACTGAATTGGAAATGGAAAGGAGAAGAAAAGGAACGGGCTCACCAATCGTCTTGACTCCAGAGAAGACGCCAAGTAGGTAGGTATTTGACTTCCAGATGCCTCGTCTTGAAATTAGTTAAATACGGATCCAACTGGCAGAACAACCAATTTCCATTACAGTCCTGGTTTTGTATTGTCTTTAATCCTGGTCACGGCACCATATTCTTGTTCAGGCGACAAGAAGCCAAATTTATTACCTTTTTACAATAGAATATACAATGCGTTGGTCGCTTGGTTGGTCGTTATTACAAAAAATTGAGTTTGACGCTATTAGTGTTGCCAGGTGCGGATTTTTGATTAGTGCTGTTCTACGCGTGAACAATACCTACAATACATAGAATAAGACACACACTTACCAATATACTGGCCATACTGCGCGTACGCCCTAAACACGGTCGGTATACTGGGCAGGTGGCCACACTGTTGCAGGCGGCGGATGGCGCGCAAACAGCTTACTGTCACCGTGTTCTTGTAGCAGGGAAGAACCTTCTCCAAGTTCAACACGCGAGTTATCTCTTCGAGCACCAGTCTGGTGTCCGCTGATAAGGAGTCGGCTGTTATTGGGGCACCCTAAGGATAGAGGTAAAAAAATTGTGCGAATTTTCTTCCCGCGATTTATGCATATATAATTTTGAATTATTTCGCGAGATGAATACTACCTCCAATACAAAGGACATCGTCCATATTGGTCCAAATCAGAAAATGCCGGCCAACGATTTTTTTTATACTCTGTTAGAGCTTGCCTGTCTGAAAATTTTTAGTAAGGCGACAAAACTGTAGGAATATTATTGTAGTTGATTTTATTTGAGTTCAAAATCGTAATTTCTTACATTTTTGTTGAAATAGGAATTCTAAATAACCAAAACAAATTAAGTCTGATATTGTAAATGCGAAAGTAACTCTGTTTGTTTGTTTGCTACCGTTTCACGACTAATCGGCTGAACGGAACGTACTGACATTTGGCAATAAGATAGATTATACGCTGAGGAAGGATAGGCTTCATCTTATGATAGGAGATCTTTATCAAGAAACACGCGGGCGAAGCTGCGGGTGTAAAAGCTAGTATTTAATATAAATGTTAGTCTTCCTCACCGGTTGAAGCACCGATATAACCGGTGTGATGGTAGCCGCGAGCGCGTCCACGAGCGCCGCTTTGTAATAGTTGTCCGAGAAGTGGTTCTTAGAGTTGTCATTGTACTTGAACAGATCCAATAGAAACCTGACCACTTCTGGCGGGCAAATGCCGTGGATGTTGCGCAGTCCTGAAATATTTTCTCTATATATAAAAAAAAACCCTATTTCACTCGGTCCCGGCATCAGGCGTGAGCAGCTGGACCGCTTTCGCAAATTCTTTTTTATTTGTGTTATAGTCAGGAGAAGGTTCTAATGAAAAAGAATGGAAAATTAATCGGAATCTTATCAATTTCGCGATAAACTAACGGTCCTTTTTGCTATGGATTTGTCATATGAATTCATAAGACAGGACATCGCCTGGCGGGTCAGCCAGTTTTTTTATACACTACAGACCCTTGTGGCATAGATAGATAGTTTAGGTAGGTATCGATTAATTACGCGTGATTGTTTCAACATCAAACCATAATAGAATATGCGATAATATTATCAGGCCTTAATTGGCTTGAGAGCCTAAAGTGAAAAAAGATTTTCATATTCAATTTGATTCGTAGCAAAAAAAACTGCAAGTGCTATATTTATTTCTTACTCTTACTAGAAACGCGTAGATACAGGACACCACCAGAACTCACAAGAAAATCTGATTACCGACTGTTATCAAATTGACGCACAATTTTTTTTTTTTAATTTCCAATATACGGTAACCGCTTACCAAAAGGCGGGCCGTATGCTTGTGTGCCACCATTTAATACCGTGTTCAAATTTAAAATAAGACTAAAATTACACCCCATTTAAATAAATCACAAATAATTCATCGACATATCTATAAACTAGCATCCAGACATACGCGCGAGTGAGACATAAAGAGAGCTTTATAGTATACAATATAGACATACCCGCCATAGCGACCGGTATGGTCTTCTGCAGGAAGTAATGCTGTAGATTGTCAAAGCTGTTCTGTTTGATGATGTGAGGGGCCGCGAACGAGCCGAACATCTTGCGGAATATCGTCGACATGGCGGGAGGGCCCGCCCAAGAGGTTATCATTGCGTTCGCTACCTGGCAAAACACACAAATTTTACTTCGTTATCCAAACAAATGGATATGGAAATTATTGAGTCTCATTCAACGTATTAAGAAAGCCTAGCCATGTTAAAAATTACTGCCTAGGTACCTAGTGCCACAAAAAAAACTTAATTTCTTCATTCTAAAGGACTATGTCTTCCATTGATAATACATTACAAACTAAACTTTCACCACATAGTAACAAGTCACAATATCGCACAAAAATAACACAAAAGATAAGTAGGGCGAAATGGAATCTCCCGTGGATTTTCCCATTAAAATTAGAGCCGTCATTTTTAAAGCTGGAGGACTGTCTTACGTGGGTCGTACGCTTCTGTCCTGCTTACCACCTTAGTGGTATAATAAATAAATCGCAGACGTACCTTAGTCAAACAATTGGCAGCTCTACACCTAATCTTGTAGTAAGTCTGTTCATTCTCGATGGTGTCCATCAAGGCCTTCCTGGTGGCCGGCTCGGGATAGTTGTGGAGAGCGTCGATGGCTTCGCTCTGTGCGGTGACGTCACGCTCGTGACGCAGCTGGTACTGCCACTGGTAGTCAGGCTGGGATATCACCGTGCACCGTAGGAGAGACATCTCCGGGTCCAAACGGATCCATAGTACTGGGGAGTCGCTGGAAGATGATTTTGCGATATAAGGTGCGTGTGGGAAACGTGGGGTTTTAGCGATAATTATGCCACTGATAGTGGGGCTGGGATATCACCGTGCAACGTAGAAAAGACATGTCCGTGTCCAAGCGGATCCATAGTACTGGGGAGTCACTGGAAGATGATTTCGCGATATAAATTGCCTAGATTTTGGCATAATCATGTGCATCTTTGAATTATAAGACACGATTAACAATTAAAAAAAATACCATATAAGTATTATTATTTCAAATGATGTCATATACATAAACTAGTTAATATTGCATTCAAAACCTGTATTTATACCAAAAAATGTTTTTTAGATCACGACAAAAACAATAAACATACAATGGTGACAAGAACAACAGATCTTGTTTTTATCATTTTTTTTTACATTTGGCCTCCTAACTAAAAACAAAAAAAAATCTAACACTGTTATCGAATGAAATATAAAAGGAATTGTTTTATAAGAAGAGTTCTATAAATAAACTTACTCCATAGCAGAGAGATCCATATCGACTTCTTCCCCCGTACAGAGCGGTATCTTCTTCTTCTTGTTGCGTCGGCTCTTGCTGTGGCACGTGATGTCCGCCTTCACGACCGTGTTCTCTATCTGGAGAGTGTGCTTGAAAGTGCCGTCCAGCTCTTGTAGTTGGACCAATAAGGGCCCCACGTACTTCCTTATACCACGATCGTGCACGCAGTCTTGACGGATTTCCAGTTCCACTGTGTTTCTAGAGGACGAAATGTACCAAAAATTAGGTGTGGCACTCGGAGACTGCCGCGGTAAAGCTATTGCATAGCATTTTTTATCAACTTATGCAATTATAATTATTTATTTATTTTATTAATGCAGATTTTTTTTATATACCTATATACTTTCTCACAAACAGCTGATAACGGTAGTTTTCCAATACAACCAATTCCACCTAAAGGCGGGTTGCTGAACTAAAGAGACAAGCGTGATATTTCAAAAAGTCATTAAAAGTTCTGGTATTTATCGATAGATGGAACTAAAAAGTATCACCGCTGTGCCGGTCGGAGTGGGCGGTGTTAGGTTTTTTTCGTTACGGAATTTCTGGATTCGGTCCCCACGCTCAAGGCCCGCGATAAAAGCTATGCAATAGCTTAATAGTCTTCAAAAAATCAAAATCAATAATCATTTATTCAGTTTAGGCCCTAATAAGGCACTTATGAAGGTTTAAATTACCACCGGTTCGGAAAAATAAGCCACCTGAGAAGAACCGACAAGAAACTCAGTGCTCTTTTTCGTTTTTTTTTTCATGTAACAATCATGATATAACAATTTGTAACAAAATTTCTAATTATGTTTAAAACTATTTCTTAACTAAAAAGCCTTTTTTTCTCGCGTAGCAGTAGTTGCTGGAACATTTGTTACTAAACCGAACAAAGGCGAGAACTAGGTGGCCTCCAGCCAGGCACAATAAATGCTAAGACTAAGAAGCGAATGTTAGCAATCGCAAAATTAACTGTGTTATATTTCGCTGATTTTAAAACAAAACGAAGTATTTTATTATTAAAAATACGTCTGTCGTAGGTAATCTTGGCAATGAGCACAATAGTCTAATAAACAGCAGAATAGAAAACTAATATATTTATATCGAATCGAGGGGCCGATGTAATTTTTCAGTAGAATTTAAATAAATTGATAAAAATACATATTTCCCTGTTATTGAGCTTCAAAGCTAAAACAACCTAATTGCTTCAGGCGGATTTCGTTTTGTTGATTCTAAATCAAGCATAATCTGTCCTAACGATTCGACGTGCACAGGCAAAATAATATTTGTTGCAATCATAATTATCAAAAAGTATACAGGGATTTCTATGCCACTAAGGTGGCCCACAAGCATACGGCCCACCTGATGGTTAGCACGTTAGCAGTCATCGTAGCATATAGCCGCTAGCAATACCAGGGATAGCACTAACAAGGTGCCAACCAGGTTGTTTATGAGGACTCACAGTGTTAGCAGCATTACTACTAGCGCAGCGTATTCTCGTGGAGCACTGGCAACCTTACTAACCGCGTTATTTATAGAAAATGCCACTGTCAATTAAAAAAATCTTAATTGCAAGGAAATAGTGATATCCACCCAAATAATCTAAACTTACCTCTTCCTATTGAACACGGAAGTGAGTTGAAACTTAGCATGACCCGAGGTGCGTACCCACTGGTCAACGAAGACCGCCATATCCTTCCCGGTCACCGTGAATATCGCTTTCACGAATAGATTGGTTGAGAGTAGCAGATGGCTCCAAAGACCGCTGCCTATTTTAGTGTTGGCCGCGTTGTTGGCGAGAGACAGTTGCTTGTTGAACACTTGGAGAAGCAGCTCTTGGCCTATACGCTGTTCCAACATCCTCAGTACAAGGTGGGATTTCTTGCGCATCACCTAAAAAGTTTAGGTATATTTGAGTACTCTCTCACTCTCTCTCTCTTTCTCTCTCACTCACTCTCTCTATTTCTCTCTCGCTCACTCTCTCTCTTTATCTCTCAATCTCTCTCTCTCTCTCTCTTTCTCTCTCTCTCTCTCTCTCTCTCTCTGTCTTACTTTTATAGTCTGGTTTCAGACACAAGTGAAGCTTTTTGAAGATAGCTTACCCACCTCAATATATCTCGGTGACATAGTCTGGACGTTTCTGACGGGAAAATAGAACGTGTCTTTAGGCTCGACCCGGGCTCCGCTGGCGGGAGGCTGCCACGGGTCCAATATTATTCCGCCATATTGTTCTTCATATGTCACTACCTGCAATTAAATAAGAGTTTCGGACCTTAAACTTAAGTTAAATGACGTAACGTGTGATCTCATCAATATTAAATGAACTGATTTGATTGATTTGCTAATTTATCACTCGCGCATAGTTGAGAGAAATCGCTGCGCTGCCAGCGTGAGGAATGAACGGCTTCCACACTGCCAACATAGTAGCTCTTGCTAATTTCACTCCCATTACAGTATAAAAAGCCGAAACACAAAAAAACATACCTCTTGTAACTCCTGATGTATCCAATATCTGTACTCATTATTGCCAAAACACTTCTTAGAGTACAGTCCACATAGATAGTCCGGTATTCCCTTAGCGAGCCACAGATCAGACCAGTTCTGCATGGTGATGAAGCAGCCGAAGAACTGCTCTGCCACAGCTTGAGCCATAGCCTTCCTGCTTATGTAAGTCTGGTCGATGATCGCTATTGAGTGGAGAAGATGTGTACTCAGGATCGACATTGTTGTGTAGGCTGTGGTATCATCTTCGGTCTTAAAAAAATACAAAGTTATTGTTAAGCCGAGGAAGTGAAGTCACATAGATTCGCGAGATATACCTCTGGCCGTATTTTTGTTTTTATTGCAGCAGAAACAAAAAATGTAAATTAACATTGACAAAATTAAGGTCATAATATCATCTACTAAGTCTAAACTGCTGCCAAAAGTAATTGGGCTTTATTAACATTGACTTGAGGTTTCTAGTTGCTTAATTATTAAGTATTATATTGTTTCGCAAATATCTGCTTGGAATAGCAGTTAAAATATAGTGCGAAAATAAAATTTGATTATATCTTTGTGTACCAACCTCATCAACAAATACTTGCTTATAGCATGGGTAAGGGTATCTTATGGAGAGAGTTTCCTCATAAAACTCAAACGCCTCATGTAGGTATCTGACAGTGTTCTTCAATATCTGCATTAGATTTGGCAGACAATAATGTGTCACCTCATTCATAAAAGGATCAATGTATGTTTCAAATGGGCTGGAAAAAAATAAACATAGCTCATTTTTACCCCAGAAAAACCAACCAATCCCACAGTATAAAATCAGAGATGAGAAGAGAGAAGTAATTTTGTGTTAACAATGTTCCATGAAAGAGAGGTAGAGCGAATTGGGATCCCTAATGGGTTTCCCATTATATTGGAGCTGCCCGAATGGGGACTGTACCTCCACCTTCCAGAAGAAGGCAGTGAAATAACACTACTTTGATGTAGTGTTGTGTTTTTGCGGTATGTACGGTTGGGTTGCCAGTGCTCCACTTACCATCTAGTGGGCCGTATACATGTGTCTCACCTTAGTGGTATAAAAAAATTACATATAAATTCATCCATTTACTAAAGATGCTTACCCAATGGCCAGTGCAATATTAGGGGCACAGGCTGGAGTATTAACCAGATAATGGAAGGTCTTCCTCCTATGATCAGGTGTGTACACCACATCAACCAGTTCTCCACATGAGACTGCAGTCAAACTCTCATCAACAGTGAATTCTAGCTTCCATGTACAGGGCTCTGCAAAACTGTCTACACAAGGGAACCAGAGTCGTGCTGAATGGCCGTAGGTGAACATGTGTGCCGATTTCTGAGAAAAAAACATACTGGTCAAAGTGGTTAGACTTTAATCTACCATACTTGTTTCTATGTTTCAGGTACTCACAATGTAACACCAGGCTTAAAAGATAAAAAAGGCTTAATTCATTGAATTCTAATTCAATTCTAAGACAATATTACATGGAAACTCAACAAAATCATGTTATGTTTGAAAGCCTGATTGCTATGATGTGGTGGGAGTGTATATGTATTGTACTGATTTGTTTTATAGTGTTTGTCTTGACTGTTTGTTACATATTTTATGTAAGCATTCTGTTACACCTAGCACATGCTTTAGTTATTTTGAAACCAGAAAGCATGTTGGAACATTACCTCAGTCAAAGTTCCTTCTCCATCAGGCACAACAAAATGCATGCCTCCCTGTGGGGACTCCAAAGAGAACTCAATACCAATTCGTAGACCTCTTCCTTCACCCACCAAATGTGCTGCATCTTCTGGCACTTGTATGTGAAGTTCACCAGAATTGTGATCAGGATCTATCTTCTGTGCAGCAGCCAGGTGGCATTGGGAGAATACTTCCAAAGATCTCCTGCAAGTAAGCATTTGAATTTCAGTTAAAACTGAAAACATAACCATTTCCTTTTTATGCAATGTACATTGGCAATATTTTTAATAGATTTACCAACAAGCTTATGGTCTACCTAATGGTGAACAGTTACTAAAGCTTACGGATGCTTGCAACACCAGGGTTATTATTATATCACTCACACATTGCCTACCCTAAACATAGGCTAACATGTAGCCTTAAATATTGGTATATTAAATGGAATGAGACATTCCAACATTAAGACTTCTGTAAAGTTCCTGGAATAAAAAAGTATCACAATGTTTTTTTTGTGAAAGTAACAAAATAATGGGGGTTGATTTTGTTGACCAAATCACTAAACTAAATTAATTTGACAACAGGGCTAAAAGTATTTATATCCTTATTGAATCCTGCACATGAAAAGGGGATAGCAACTTACTCTCTCTCTTACTCTTACTCCTGTCAAATTAGTGTGATTTTGTACAACTCAATCAACATCATGATCTACTTCTAGAGATGGGCAGAAAGATGTGTGCAATAAATTCCTAGAATACTTTGTAAAGATGCGTTTATTACACTTAATGTAGTGATGCAATACTTACGTGTTGGGATCTGATTGACATATATCCAGGAATGGGTCACAATACTGAAAATTGGCTTCATACTGATCATTCAAACACACGCGATAGATTCTGCACTGCTTGGCATTTAGACGAATGTAGCGCAAGTTATCTTTCAATGGAACTACTGTCAATTCGACAAATCCCTAAAACAACAAAGGTCTCTTAGAATGCATGTTTGAATCAATGAGGATTCTAGCGATTGATTAACGTAGGAAAAACTTACAATTATGCTTCTTCTCTCGAAACTTATACCAGTCAAACTCAAAATTTGATGAGCTGTAATAATTAGATAAAAAAATATGAAAATGCTGTGTATTTGATAATTGGAAGTAAACAAATACAGAAATACTTATAATTTAAATGGGCGACAATTGTCGCCTGTTCGTTCCTTCTTCATATTGTAAAAAATTACGACCGCTCCTTAGCCTTTTACATACTTCAACATAATTATTTTTTCATTACTTTTAAAATGATTAAATCAATACTTTCCTACACGCATTAAATCTGTGATTAAAAACTATAACACAACAACACTTGACTGATTGGTAGCTTCGGCTTGGTGCTCGTTTCACTGATTGACGTAATGAACGACTGACGTGACGGACGACTAAAGAAAGCAACGTCACGTCTGACAGACAGACCGTCAAATCAAACCAACAGAGTAGGTATAAATAGCCCAGATCTGTCCCTCTACGCTACCAACAGACCAGTTAAAAAAACTCCCACTTCGGCATAAATAATACATTTGCATAGGACCTTAGAATAAGGTCTACGGTTCGCAAGCATAGGACACTATGGATAGCAATTTGCAAGCACACTGCACGCACAGGTAGTTAATTTGATAGATTTTTCCGAATTAGAAAAAAAGTCTAGATAGTCTTCATTAATTGTTTTGTTTCTGTCCTCGTTATTTCGGTTCAGGTCTCTGAAAAATGAGCACGCTAAAGACAACCTTATTTAAAATAAGAATACATAAGTAAAAATAGTATAAAGTTTTATATATTGCTACTATTTTAGTACGGTTTCTATAGTTTTCGTTATTGGGCTGAGGCTGAGGATCAGGTGCCAAAGTTATTTTTTTACTTAAAATGTTTTATTAATAAAATAATCCAAATTCATCTGATCATTCGGCTACTACTACAAATTTATGTAGTTTAGTCGATTTTTGATTCGAGTATATAGAAACATTAGATCAATACTTACACATCCCTAGTAATGTCAAACAAAGTAGGATGGAAAGCGATATCCATTGCGTTAGTGGTGCGATTATTGATGGAATATAAAATTTGTAGCCTTCTGGATTCTATTTAGCAACAGATTTTAGTTTATTTGAAAGTTATCGTTTCGCCTGTGATAAGAAAGCAATATTCATGTTAAACTACACCAATAAATGATCATAATGTGGGACTCCCTATATATAACTTGTTTGGTTCTGTATATATTTTCTTTTCAAATTATTGTCACTAATTCACGTACTTCGAACGTGTGGAAATTGAATGTAGAAGAAGACCAGATCGTCGATGGCAATACATTGACCCAGGTCAGTCATTATTCATATAATAAGTGAGTTTTCATTTTATATAATCGCCATACTACTTAGTCCGCAACATAATAATATCCCCACTGGCTTTTAGTTAGTCTTACCATTCTTTACATTTATACCCGGTTTGCCTTGAGTTTATTTTTCTTCGTATTTACCTTTGACAATGTTATACCTATCAGTTATAGTATGAATACCTCAGAAGAATTAATGAACATATATGTTTTCTAGGACGACTCTGAAAAAGCGAGAGTGAATGAAGAAGACACTGTTTTTAACATAATAACGTCAACAATATATTACGGCAACACATGGACAAAACATGGCTTTGATATGTTTTGCACAGATTGCCAGATTTATGAGCAGCAGAGGTAAGCATCCAAAATATATTTTTTGGTAATTTTTACTGTAAACCAACAACCTGTGTGGGTCACTGATACAGTCAGTTGTGTACCAAACACATTATTTTTATACCACTATGGTGGCACACAAGCATATGGCCCTACCTGATGGTAAACACTTAGCTGCTAGTAATACCAGGGGTATCACTAACATGTTGCCTGCCAACCCTGTTGTTCATAAGGACCTATGCTAGCAGCATTACTACTAGTGCAGCATATCCTTGTGGATCACTGGCAACCTTACTCACTGCAGAAACAGCCCTACCTCAAAGTAGTGTTATTTGACTGCGGTCATCTGTATATCAGTTCCCAGCCAGGAGGCTTCAATTAAAATGGAAAACCCACAGAAAATCCCATTTTGCCCTACTTCATGTGTATAATATGTTGCTTAAGGATAGTACAGCATTATATTAGTCAATGTATTGTTTTCTCCAAACCAACTAACCAAACTTACCTCTATTAGAATTGATAGTCAGTAGTTTAATATAAAAAAGAAAAACTAATTTAACATTTAAGAAATGTGTTTATGAAAATACCTATCTACATTATTATGTCTGTAAATAAAATATTTTGATTCAATAAATTAACATATTATAGGTTAAAGTTATTACATGTTTAAACTAATGCACATAATGAAATATAAATGCTCATTTCCAACTCTATCACAGATATCTACTAAGCTAGTCTCTTTCTATTTACCTAATTAAAATGTCAAGAAAGAAGGTACTTTCATCCCAAAAGTCATACAATACTGATATTTACTCTTGTAACCCATATGGCCAAATACTTACAAAATTTGATGCCACTTCAATTTTGAGTGACCCCCAATGTTACATGTGAAATTGTATTTTGACAATGCTTCACACAGTGATGTGAACCTTCAACCTCATTATGTTGCTTCAATATTGTTATCATTAAGCTTTTCTTCTGCAATGGCAGGAATTGTCCCATTCACGTTATACAAGCTTAGCACGGCGAGGGAGTGCACTCGTTTGCCCCCTAGTCGCGTATATGCCTAGCATGTTTCTATTCAAGTTTGTGTTGATGTCTTGCTTTCTTACCTCTGAGGTTTGTATAAAAAAAAAAGAGATTGTGGCTATTTTTATTTTGTAAACATGTGTCATTTTGACAGGCAAGTGATTTACTGGGTGCAATAAATTGACGTCTTTCTACAGGGCTGGAACGGACAGCAGTGAGGAGACTACACCAACAGAGGTTCATGCTGAAGTAGATGATGAGTACTTGGACTGTGGCAAAGCTGTAAATTTTACATACTATGACAATTTAGTTGGTGTAGCACGACGACACCGACACCCTAATGTACCTGAGCCTCAAGTAAGACTATTGGTATTTATTTAATGCATATTCTAGTATACATAACATATATTAAAGCATTTAGCTATACATCGAGCGCCACTAGTAATGAGCAGGTAGGTGCATGTCTGAAAACAGAAACACTAGTGTGATACGGCCTTTGCATTAAACAAGGATATAAAGGTAATTATTTAAAGTCTTATAAAGTTACAATAAATAACGAATCTATTTTATTTTAGCAAAATGCCCATAATATTATACTTTCAAATGGTTCTGTGAATGTGCAAAATGGCTCATTACCATAACCAGCTTCACAGCCAGTGGTTGAACAGCATAGACACTAGACATGTTATTATTATTAGTTTTCAATCGATCTAAAGTGGTCTTGATTGTGTCAAAGTAACTTCAATCAAAGTCACTCCCATAAATTATACCCATTTATGGAAGTAGTTTAAATGTATAACGGACAGTGTTCAGAGGAATTGTTCGACATGATGCCTACGGCAACATTTTACCACCGCACCTCTCGCCATCGGCGGGGAATTCACCCCCACACTTTGGAACCGAAATGGTCTCGCACGGCGCGGTTCCAAAGGAGTTTTCTCCCGCGCACGATCAAATTGTGGAATGAACTCCCCGCCGAGATTTTGCCAAAGGAGTACAGCATGGGGTTCTTCAAGAAGGGTGTGAAGAGACTTTTGAAGGGTCGGCAACGCGCGAGTGATACCCCTGGTGTTGCAAGCGTCCATAGGCTACGGTAACCGCTTACCATCAGGTGGGCCGTATGCTTGTTTGCCATCTTAGTGGTATAAAAAAAAAAATGTTCAAAAGAAAATCAGCCGAGTGTGCGTTGGACAACAAACTAGGTTTCTAGTAGGGGAGCTCCCTTAATGTACTATTTATTTTCATTTGTATTATTGTTGTTATAGGGGCAACAGAAATACACAACCTAAAAATTACATTGATAGTTAAACCACAATGTATGAAGCTGGTTGTGGCACATAGATAACATTACCATCGTTGTGGTATCAATTCACATATTATGTACATAGTATTTTATCATATATTTAACTGCCTTCTTTATTATTTTTATCTATTATTATAATAAAACTGTAACAGGTCTAATTATGTGTATAGAAAAAAAAAACTAACCCTTCTTCTTTGAGGTCAGTCTGATGGCTTTGTTACCTTGAGTCATCATAGTAAGTTAATTTTCTAGTCTAATAAAATGCACAGTTATTTATTGTAAATATGAATGAAAAAGATTTAAAGTATGAAACTAATAAAACTTAATATTTTATCCATTACAATTTACAAGTAGATTACCTTTTTCTCTAAATAAACAATGTGGTCTATTCCCACTAGTTTGTCATTGTACCCACGAAACTGTTGAAAAGTGTGATAGTACACATCCTGCAACCAAATTGTTTTCAAATGAAACAAACATGCAACAACAAGCAATTCTACAACTGAAATACATTAACTTTACAACATTGCAGGTTGCACTTATATTTACAAAGAAGAGACCATACAAAAATGGTGTTACAGAATTTGATATAAACGCGTTAGAAAAGCGTTTAAAAAAAGCAAAGAGAGAGAAACCAAAATCAGTACAACTTTACAATCAAATTGGGAATTTTTGGCGCATCAAAGGTGACACGCGACAGTCCATTGAGTGCTTCAGGCGAGCCCTTGCAGTGTCGCCTTACAATGCAGAAGTGAGTATGCATTGTATTTCATACCTTGGCACACAATATTATGACATAATTGTAGTATCACATTGCCGAGTCTACGGGTTCTTAAACTATTTATAGATCGTTGTTTACATATTTTATTCATACACCTCTACAACACTAGGTCAGTGTCTACTAATTCTCATAAACATTTCAAAGTTTGTAAGGATGTATGTATAGATGTTTGTTTCTCAATCACGAAAAACGACTCAACGGATTTGTATGAAATTTGGCACACATAGTTTATAATCTGGATTAACACATAGGATACTTTTTATCCCAGGAAAATGTTTAGTTCCTCTGGGATTCTGAGCTCAACGCGGTCAAATCACGGGCAGATGCTAGTTCATTGCATAAATAACAAGCATTATGCATATGCATTAAAAACGAATTAAATATATGTAGGTCTGTTACATATATACCTACATCTCTCATATGTATTATATTATAATGAACTAGACAAGTCTTATTCGACAATCGATATGTTTTGCCACAGTGGCCACAGATGGCAGGTTCGATTCGTGCATCTTATTAAAATATTGTATGATCAGTGATAACAGATAAATCTTTATTTATAAAGTAGTAATGATAAACGAAAGATTATTATGTTTGATGATACATTTTGGAATGTAAATTAATTTACTTAAAACATACCGTATACGTACATACATTATTATAGTTGTATATTTATCATAAAAATGCGATAGTTTTTGTTGCTCAGATATTATCATATCATTTATCATAACATTTCATTATCAACTACCTATCTGCTAATCATACAATGTAAATATTACGGCATTTGGATGCAACAAAAACAAACATAAAAGTATTTTTTTCTGCTAGAAAAATTCATTTCTATGAAGGATGTAAAGTACCTTTAGGTCGGCTTTGTAAATGAACGGATTTAAAAAAAGTCACAAATTTATCTTAATACTTTAGTTTCTCTTTCTCCACGGTAAATTCGTATTGGTTACTTACCTACTAAGCTACTGATCTATTAATACGTGTACGTCGGATCTAGTACAAAATGCACGAAAATAGTGCCCGGATTTGAAAGAAAATTAATATACACCACTTAAAATCAAATTTAATTTTATATCTAGCGTACATACAGTAATAATCGCATTAGCATTTTGGTGTGTTTTAGCTCGGGCTCCGGAGCGTAAAAAAAAGCCCTGGAATCCATATAGATATGAATGTACTAAAGAGTTTGTTTTGATGCCGGCCAGGTATTGTTGAACTTGGCCCGGGTGCTGTTCACGCTGCAGTACCTGGACGACGCCATCTACCTGACGCGGCGCTCGCTGGAAGTGCAGCCGCCGGACCGCAACGCGTGGCAACAGTACTTCACGCTCGGCGAGATCTTCAAAGCATACGGACATTATCAGGTGACCATATCTCATTGGTTCGAATGTAGTAGAATTATGCGCAAATAGGTACTGAAACGCCACTCAAAACTGATGCCACAATAATTTTGAGTTGCCTCCGATTTACATGCGAAAATGTATTTTGACGTTTCACACAAATAGTTACACGTTCACGACAAATAGTTATGCGTGTCCATCCTGTGATCCATCCTCCATTTCGTGACGTCCGCCATATTGGATTAAAAATGGCGGCATTTAGCTAATCTCGCATTGTCACGGGATCCAAACGTGTATGTCAAATTCAAGCTGAATCAAACACTGGGAAGTGGGTCAAATTTAACTTGACTATAAATCAAATTTAAAAAAAAATCAGTCTAGGCCCTAATAAGGCATTTATGAAGATTACAGACACACACACACCGGACAGGTGAATCTAAATAAAAGCTTGTAAAACGGCCCGGACGATGGTGTATGTAATTGTAATATGATAATTTGTATTGCTACTAGGAAGCGGCGGTGCACCTAAGGCACGCTCTCGATTTAAAACCTGACTTCGAGCCGGCGCTGACGGCGCTCAAAGACATTGAAAACATACCGGAAGCCTCGGTGCACGTCTACACGCTGCTTATCATTGTCTGTTTGGTAAGCGGTTTTTATTTATCTAATTGATCGCAGTAAACGCTTATGACCTTCAAATTATTTATTAAATGTAGACCCTAAGTATTTCGCTAATTACTATATCCCAGACTACACTACGACAACGTTTTTTTTTTATATCAGTACCAACTTTTAGCCGCGACTTAGCCCGCATGGTTCTAGATAAATATAGCCTATGTTCTACCCCAGATTATAATCTATCTCATTTCCAAATTTCATAACGATCCGTTCAGCCGTTTAGTATCGTAGTATCGTTAGCCGTTTAGTATTATCGTTCCTAGTTAGTTTATTTAGTTTTCACAATTAGAATTGTGTTTTTATTTTTATTTAGGTACTAATATTTAAAGATTTAATTTGTCATAAGTGTTAACATATTTTCTGTCAGAACTCTAAGTTTATAACATGTGTACTTTTTATGGACTCGTCTGAAATAAAGATTTATTATTATTATTATTATTATTAGTCGTGAAAAGGAAGCAAACAAACAGACTTACTTTCGCATTTATAATATTAGTATGGACAGATTGTAATGGTAAACTTCTTGTTTCGTAAAGGTAATGGGAGTTCTGTTGGTGATATTATCATCAGTGGACAGCGGGAGTGACGTGGAAGAACACAAGACGCAGCGGCACTTCAACCGCGCGATGGCGATGCGTTCCCTCCGCGGCGTGGCGTTGCCGGGCGCGCGTGGACGTAAGAAAGGCGGCTCCTAAACATACACCGGTATAGCGGTGCTGAGTTTGTGCTCTTATTTTTTTTTATTTATTCACGACTCTGTTAACAAGGTTTTTGGGGAAATATTTCGTTTGAAAAATATCCTGTCCTTACTCATAATCGGTGAAGCGAATCCGTGCCCAGGGGCTGTGTCCATGTGCGTGCGCCATTATGGATTACGTTTGCCTCATATTTCTTTGTTAAATTTGATCATGATTTCATTAGCCGGTTAGTCGTCAAAATGCATGAGTAACTAAGAGACGGTCAGAGTTACTTTCGCTTTGATATTACCTCAGTTTTTTGTTAGTATCAAATTGTCTAAATTCTCAACAGACTTTAGCTAGACGTATAAATCCAGTGATTCTCATGGAGCGTTGTGTCGCATCCTTTTCAATACGAAACGGTTTATTGCTTCAACAAGTGTCACTAACATATTTTCATTGTGAATGTAAAACTGTTGGGGTCCGATAGAAATCTTTCAAAATATTAAACTTTACAAAGTAATTTGTAAAATGAGAGGCAGTCGTTTTTTTTTTGCTATCGGAATTAGGGATATTCGGCCAAGACAGCTAAGACTTGGCCAATTCCTGCACGGAGAATAGATTTCCGCCAATCGGCAATGTTCCATGCGAAATCTAATGGGAACAAAATGTCTTTCGTCTGCCTAAGAGCGTAAAAACATTATGATTAGGTTATGAAGTTTATTTAGTTCCTATAAATGTCTTATGATTTTAAAATTGTATTGTTCTTTATATATTGTTATGTAATAAGATCACAAACTCAGTTCGGAATGATACATTTTGTCGCTTGAGATCTAAATAATACGAGTGATATAGCTTAAATGTTTTATTATCTCGCTACCAATATCTGTGGGGTTCAACCAATACATTGTAGCACTGTTCCGTTCACCATTTCGTTTTATGTTTACCAACAATTTGTCAATCTAGCACTAAGCAACTGGACGAAGATTTTGAAGGATATTAGTAAACAAACACCCGCCTGAAAATGAGTGTTTGGTGTAAAATGGGAAATACGCGATTTGTCGGTTCGACGGAAAACAATGATTGTGTTCTTAGAGAACGTTAAGAAATTATGAACTTTGTTGCAAAATCTAATTTGAACACAAGTCCTGAAAAAATTCAGTCCTATCTCCAGTGAGTACGAATCAAAATTGCTTGCTCGAATATAATTTTGTCGTACTATTCTTAGTACTTTCGTCTTCCTGATTGTGTTGTGATTATAACTAATTTGAGATGCTTCGACAAAATGACTGGTTGGTTGTGCTTATTATTTTATAACATTGTTATTAAACGGAACAGTGCTATCAGAGGCTATGTACAAAATAATTGTTTATGTAAAAGTGACCAGAATGGTCTTGCCATGTCTAATTTGATCTCTGCTTCGTAGTCTTCGTCATCTCGTGAAAGTCTTACACAATATGTTTCCTTTTAGCAGTTCCGAAAAGTATGAAATATAATAAGCAATAATGGATTTTCCAATATATGTATTTACATTTTATATATATATTATAAACATGTTCCACAAATCCGCTCCGTTATATTTATACATATTGTAAGATAAGATTGTTCTTATTTGTAACAGAAAATTATGCTTTCGATAAGCAATATTAGTTATATACTATTTTATAGGTAGTTTATATTATTCGAATAATGAACAAGCTCGAATTTCAAGTGTAAAACCATATAAAGCGGTAATTTGGTGTTCAATGTATCCCTGTCGAACAAAGAAGCTGCTAAATAAAGGAATTTACGTGTAACCTGGCAGGTTTGGGAAGACAATTCGGAGTGACGTGCCGGCCTTGCGACGTCACTTTTGCAACCTAGTCATTCACTTAGACAAGTAGACCCCGCGGCTGCGGTGGGTCGGTGTGTGTATTTCTTTCAGTAGTGCATGCATGATAAAACTTGTTAAGTGTTCGTAGCGTCTAAGGATTTAACAGGAGGAGCAAGTCTTGAGATTGGTAAAAAATGTACCTGTTTTCAGTGGTTCTTTTGTTAATTTTTGACTATTTATATTACATGATTGTCCTAGCATCTACTTTCTGTATTTTCATTACCCTACCTATATCTGTGATAATAATAATAATGTGATTTTCAGTTTCAGCCACGTATGAAGCAGCAGATAGGTCAATAACAACCCATAATACAAAATTATAATGTATTTATTATAAAATGTATACATATAACTGAGGAGTTCGATGAACTTTCACTTAAGCCATCTCAAAAATAAGCCGAAATCAATGACAAACAATACATAAGTAAAATTTACAAATTACGTTTTGAATTTACATACAGGCAATTGATCATTACTTATACCTAGATAACCAAAACATGACGCGTACAGTAACGTGACGACCATACAAGTACTATGTATCTTGTTCGACTGTTACATTGGTGATACATCTATTAGGGAGTTAAGCGATGTCGTGAATGCCAAGACGGAATATGTCGTGTTGAACGAAGAACGAGTCTCCCAGGGGTTTCAGGACGAACGTTTGCATGTATGGATGAGGAGGATCGTCGTCACACTGAAATTATCACAACAAAAACTTTAACTATATAGTTTTAAGGACATCATTTATAGTTAGTTGATGTAATGTTACTGAATAAATAATTTTGTTATTAATCATTTAATAGCTTAGTTAGAAATGCATCTAAAGGTATGTTATAGTTCAACATTTTGTTGATATCATGGATACTTTTTTAGTTTATAACTAATGGATAATTTATAAAACCACAGCTATTTAGATAAACACAATCATGTGCATGATAATAATTTACAACTAATTCACTTTCTATCATTTGTTAGTAAGGAAACAAAGAGATGTGCTCCATTTGCAGTTCCTTATCAAGTTAAACCTAAGGTCGTTAACATCAGTATCACTGGATCACAAACAAAACATATTGTTTATTTAAATCACTTTTATCCAAATTGCCATGCAGTAATATATTTTTACCCAACTTAGGGTAAAGCTAAAAACTGAGTTTTAAATAAATCAGTGAGTTCAATTAAATTCGATGAGTAAAGCAGTGTAGCTGCCATTAAATACATTAACTGCGTCCATCTGGCCACATAATAATTTATGTATTTTAACAAAGGAAATCATGTTACTCAATTTAAGCAACTTATGGGTATTTTTTACGGCAATTTCTCCTTCCTAGCCTGGTCAGCAAGTTTTACGAATTTATATATTTATGAATATGAGTTATATTACTTGTGGAATACATGTGAGTATAAGTTCAGTTAATAAATGCAGGATTTACAGGTCAGACAGGTTGCATTTAGCCTCAAGATAAGTTAGCAAAAACCACAGCAGTGCCAGTGCATTATTATGGAAGCACAAACACTATCCTCTTACTTTGGACTTGTTTTATGCATCATGTAGTGCCAGCCTGAACATGTCATGTTCAACATAGAATGAGTTTCCTATAGGCTTCAGTACAAATGTTTGAAAGTATGCATGGGGCTGATCGTCGTCTGTCTGTTTCAAAATGTAATCAATTTTCATTTATCGGGTATAACTGATTGAATTGATTATATGGATTCAAAATTAAATTACTGCTGTTAAAATTTAATAACTGTATTCTATTGAAAGTAGCCTTTTAGTAAGACAAGTTTTTCCTTAGTTTTTGAGACATATTCTTTGCTTACTCTAAGTAGGTAATGAATAGACATGAATGCAGAGATCAACTTAGTTGGAATTAAATTGTTTAACAACAGAATTGTCAAGAACTAGTTCGGACATTTTCAAAAAATCTGTTTCATATACTAATTACTAGAAGATATTCAGCCAAACAATTATAGTATTAAAGCTTTAAAGTTAATTTATTTATTTTATGAAATAATCAACATTCACTACATTTATTATGTCTCACAAATTATAATAGGTACTATATTATATTTACCTGCAATCTTCCAAGTACATTTATTAAAACTCCACCATCAAACATTGGTTGTGAATCAACAGACGTTATTAGTCTACCAATCTTTTGAAATGTCAAAGCCTGAAACAGAAAATTATTAAGTAAATACAAGGTCCTCAATTCAGCTTTACACAAAAAAGATAATTTCTAATAGATATGGATTATCTGCCTCTAATGATTTTGGTTTATTGTATCCTATAGTCATATAAATTTGTAACTAAACCTTGTCATGTAGGTACAGTGTCTCAATCAAACTTCTGCCTACTTAGTTAACACTATTACTGAAGGGGAAGACAACGATAAATAAAATAACTCAATGAGCGACATGTACCATACATTTCAGAGTAAAAAAGTCCATCCTCTAAGATTCCAGAGCAATTTTCATTATCTCCTCACTATTCTACTCAGTAACTCAGTAGTGATTCATTGTTTGTTAGATACCTACGTTACAATGGAATGAGTAGGTAGTGATTGTGATCTCAACTTACATTTAGTTTTTCCATAATCTTAACAGCACCCTGTAGCTGGACTCCTTCAAATGTCATAAATGAGCTTTCCACCTGGAAGTAAATATTAATCTTGAGCATAAAGGTTGGTATATTTGTAAATATAGGTATGATTAGTGTAGTATGATTTAGGTGGGTATTATTGTCGCGGTACCTATGCTTCTGTCAACATTATTATTTTACTTTTAGCATAATTGTTGTAAATGTTGTGAAACGGCTATGAGTACCTACATTTGCAAATAATTATTATTTTCGGCGGGAGTAATGAAGCTTAACCTAGAAATAAAAGTAACGGTTCTTTTGATGAAACCACAATATGGAAAGTTTAATCGGTGATTTGAATAGATGTGGATCAAAATGTAATAACTCACGTTGTACATATTTGCCAGATTTGCTCGTGATGCCGGATCATCGAAAAGTGTGTAATATTGCTGTACAAAACCTTTTCCGATAGCATCGTACTGTGGATTTAGCGCCATTTAGATGATTTGTTTGCCCTAAATGCCACTGAAAACTATGTAAAACCACTCTTTTAAACTATAAACCAAAGGCCTTTTTGGCCTCTCGGCTCGATACAATTTTCTCTCCCAGAAAATGGCAAAGCAAAAAGCAAATTTGAATGTTGCCAACATAACTTCACCAGGTTGCCAAATAACTTAAATTGTGTACAAATAAAACGTAGTGGTTATGTACTCCGTGTTGTATAATTTTATGGATTCATTCGTCCAAAAAAAAGATTGATTATTGTTGTCTGTCTAAAATTCACGGAGCTCTATAAGGTATATGTCTCATTTTGGATAAAAAATTGCAGACGGTGACTCGCCACCTGCAAGATGGGCCTCTCTTAAGTGCGGAGTATGAGATGGCACAGAGGTGAGGGGCAACACCAGCGTAGGTGGCTGAAGGGTGTGGAGAGGTGTGCACCGGTTTCACCCTCGCGGGTACTGGCATAGTGCAGTCCTCTGAGAAGGAGGAAGAACGAGGTTCTTACGGACATTGAGCACTTCCACTCTTTCGAGCATACAGATCTCGCGCTCCACCCTTGCCGGCCAATGAAGGCAAGCTAGGGGCGTGCACAGAGTACATAACCACTACATGGGCCTAGGCTGAGTACCGTGGTGTCGCTACTCACCAACAGCTCGCCACTAGCTATCCTGTTATCGCAACAAAAACAAGAAGAAGATACCTAGTTGGATATGAATATTATAAAATTATGTGTTATTTTTTTTAATAAAACACGTTTTGTCAAAAAAATTTAATTGTTCTTAATGAACTCGGTTTTGGGACCCAACAGCCCGGCTTTTTTGATGGGTAAGTCGCTTGCTACTATTCATTAATCTGTGGGTAAGTCCGGATTTTTTATTTTAATCCTTACGTTTATGTCAGGTAAACCACAGAGTACACAATTAAGTATGCTACTGAAGAACTGGTATCTATGTCATGAATTAACAAATTACAAACGTATGAGGTGCATCCTTGATTTCAGTTGTCTTCAAGCTTGTCAGAACGTAGTGGTTAAATGTACTCTGTGCTTGTCAGTCTTGTCACTTGTCAGTCAGCACGTCAGTCAGTTGTGTAGCTTGCTGGGTTCGGCATGGGCTGTGGTTCTGTTTACGTATGTTTTAAAATTTTGGCCATTTAGTTATCATTTTCTTACTTCAAGATTTAGTCAAAAAGCTTCTATAATGTCTTTAGCCGATGAACTACTTGCTGATTTGGAAGAAAATGACGACGGGGAACTCGAGGCAGCAATTGAGAGCAAGACATCAAACGACGCGTCTCATGAGTTTGCCGTACCTTATCCTGTAATTCCTAAAGAAGAGGAGATTAAAAATGTTTCTATTAGAGAATTGGCTAAACTTAGGTATTCAGATCGGCTGCAGCGGGTATGTCCTAATAAAGCAAGTCTATCTTATAAATGAAACAATACAATTTGAGCTTTGAGTTATCCTCAAACCTCGTATTGCTCGCTTTAGTCTGATGGTAAGCTAAGCAGTCACCATAGCCAAGAGCCGCTAGCAATACAAGAGGTATCACTAACGCATTGCCAACTATGTTAGCAGCAGCATTACTCTCTGTAGAAACAGCACTACATCGATGTAAGTAGTGTTGTTTGACTGCAGTCTTCTCTAAGGTGGAGGGAGTCCTTAGCTGGGTGGCTCCAATTTTAATGGGAAAACCCATGGAAGATCCTAATTCTCCCTACCTCTCTTAAAAATTTCTCTTTTATGCAGGTTGTAACTGAAATTGAGCAAAATGTAGGGAGTAATAGGAAGAAAATTGAAGTGACTGGATTAATGGAAACAGATCCTGAGTACCAATTGATTGTAGAAGCTAACAATGTTGCTGTGGAGATAGATGGGGAAGTTGGTAGGTTACCTATTTATAACTTTTAGCACAAGTACAAATTTACTAAATTAATTTATTTGCTAGCATATTCCAATCCTAATCAATGTAAACTAAAAATGATGTAATTATTCATGTTTTCTTTTAAATGATGAATATGATAATGCAAACCTCAGATACTCTATTTAACATCTTGTATAATCTTATTTTGTACCAATTTCATAAAAGTAAGTATATACTAGTGTCAATTCTGTTGTACAAAATGACTAAACTAAACTAATTTGACATGACAAAGTATTGCTATTCTTATTTAACCCTGCACATGAGAAAGGGTTAGCAAGACTTTTAGTCCTATCAAATTAGTGATTTTGTACAACAGAATCTATACAATACCACTGGCATTACTAATATGTCTTGCATTCCACAAAGTGAACAATTAAGTAAAATATGATTACCTACTCATCGTTACTTAAGGTCCAAATGTAAATGTTGAACAATTTCATTTTCCAGCTATTATTCACAGATTTGTTCGGGATAAGTATCAGAAAAGGTTTCCGGAGCTTGAATCACTCATTATATCACCACTAGACTACATCCGAGGTGTAAAGGAACTTGGCAATGACTTGGACAGGGCTAAGAACAATGAAATACTGCAAAGCTTTTTGACACAAGCTACCATTATGATTGTTTCGGTCACAGCATCTACTACTCAAGGGTAAATAAATATTTGTACCTAATTATTTATACTGGCAAAACAGTTTTGATTTAAAAATAATAATATACTCTATCTTTTAAGTTACGCATTTTTGAAGGCAAAAATTTGACATGAAATGTTTATGTGTAGTTATAAAATTGTGAAGTTGAAACAACTGTTAAAATGGTTATTTGTTTGACTGTCTGTAACTCGGTTTGTACGTAAAAGGTTGGTGCAAAAACTACTTAAGAAACTTATTTATATTAGGTCCTTACATATGAAATTGGCGTTTTGTATGGGAGGAACAAAAAGTCGAATATTTTTTAATATAATATATTTAATTAATCAAAGTATGAACCATTATTTTCTATGCACTTTTGCCATCTCATAGGTAGTTCATTGATCCCTTTACTAAAAAAACCAGTCGGACGGGAATCAATAAAATCTTTGAAGGCGATTTGGACTGCCCCATCGGAGTTGAATTTTTTCCCTTGCAAGAAGTTATCCAAATTTCGAAAAAAATGGTAATCTGTTGGAGCAAGGTCCGGGGAGTACGGAGGATGTCTTAGACTTTCCAATTGAAGCTCTTCTAATTTAGTAGCCGTCTGTAGCGCAGTGTGTGGTCTAGCGTTGTCGTGAAGCAGCAGTGGCGTGGAGCGATTGACCAGCCTAGGTTGTTTAGCCTATAGCTTTTCCATCATGGTTTGCAATTCCTGACAATAGACATCAGCCGTAATAGTCTGGCCAGATTTGAAAAAACTGTAATGAACAATACCGGCACTAGTCCACCAAACGCTTACAAGTAACTTTTTTGGGGTTAATTTTCGCTTGGGGCAGGATTTGGCTGGCTGGCCAGGATCTAACCATTGCGCTGAGCGCTTCCGATTATCGTAAAGAACCCATTTTTCATCACAGGTAATGATTCGGTTTAAAATACCTTCATTATTGTGCCGGTTTAGTAATGTAACGCAGCAGTCGACGCGCGTTTGCCGGTTTGTTTCAGTCAATTCGTGAGGTACCCACCTTTCAAGCTTTTTAATCTTCCCAATTTGCTTCAAGTGAATTAAAACAGTTTTATCACTAACATTGCAGCCTGCAGCTAACTCGGACGTGGTTTGCGATGGATCCGCTTCCACAATAGCCTTCAACTCTTCATTATCAGCTTGAGTCTCAGGCCGTCCACGGGGCTTGTTCTGCAGGTCGAAATTTCCAGAACGAAAACGTTGGAACCAAAAACGAACTGTGTTTTCTTTTGCAACACGACCGCCATACACATCATTCACCCTTCGAGTTGTTTCCGCAGCACTAGTGCCACGGCGGAACTCGTACTCGTAAATAATGCGATATTTAAGGTTTTCCATTTTGTAAAATGAGTGACGCAAACAGAAAAAAACAGAAGAAAAAAAACAAATGAATGACGATCATCGAAGCACAAATACATGAGTCTATAGCTGTACAAATTTGAATTTGGAATTCCTTACCAAAGAGGAGAAATTCGTGATTAAAGTGGCCAGTACGAAAAACGCCAATTTCATATGTAAGGACCTAATATTTTGCAGTGCTATGTGGCAAAATAAATGGTTAATAAATGGTTGGCAAGTAGTTATGAATATTATTTCTTCTTCTTCTCTTCTTATTGTGCAATACACTTCCAGGCACTGACTATTCAAATACAAATCTTCTCTAGTCCATTCATCGGTTGTCTGGAAGAGAGTGCTACTATGTGATAAGACTGCCAATTGTGCAATACAATATAATAATGTTTCCAATCATACCATGTATCGTCTTCTTGAGCAATAAAGAGTATCTATCTATCTCCCTTTTTTTTCCAGGAAACTGTTAAGTGATGATGAACTGGCTGAAATCTATGATGCATGTGACATGGCTTTGGATCTAAACAATCTTAAATCCAGGATCTTTGAGTATGTTGAGAGCAGAATGACTTTTATTGCTCCTAACATCACTGCAATTGTTGGTATGTTTGAATAGTTAATGGTCCTATTCTATCTCTGCTTTCAATAGAAAACATAGTTACTTTTTCTGTCTGTTTCTATGCTTCATTCTTTAACAATATGCTTAATTAATTTTATTTCAATTAAATTGAAGTATGTAGACAAATCATTAATGTTTTGTATACTTACTTTATTGAGTCTTAAAAAGGAATTAGTCTGCTAACATGATATATAACTAAGTTACTTATTATCAATGACACCAGAATCCAGATCGATAGCCACACCCAGGCCAAACTAAGAGGAGTTGGTAAATAAAAAAACAATTGGTCATTAGAAATGTTTGATTCATTAAAAACCATTCCTTCGAATATATGTCTAATACCTATTATTTAAATATAAGAGATAATATATAAAGTGTATTATTTACAAATGACGCTATTTTTTGCGTACAAGGTGCTTCAACGGCGGCAAAGATCCTTGGTATAGCGGGCGGTCTGACTAAACTATCCAGGATGCCAGCCTGCAATGTACTGACTCTGGGCCAGCAGAAGAAAGCATTATCTGGCTTCTCGCAAGCTGCAGCGCTACCACACACCGGGTTCATATATTTCTCACAGATTGTGCAGGATACTACACCTGTAAGTAATATTACAATTTCCATAATATTTAGGACTAGCGGCCCGCATCTTCTTCGCACGTGTAGACATCATCAGTTATTTTCTCTACCCGTGCGAAGCCGGGGCGGGCAGCTAGTATAGCCTAAGGCCTTCCTCGATAAATGGACAATCCAATAACGAAAAGAAATTTCAATTCAAACTAGTAGTTCCTGAGATTAGCGCGTTCAAACAAACAAACTCTTCAGGTTTATAATATTAGTATATAAGTATATATAGGAGAATAAGCTTTTACTCGCGACTTCGCCTGCGTGATGCTAGATGGAGATAGCCTTTGTCCTTCCACAGGTTATAACCTATCTCAAATTGTAAATTCCATTACGATCTGTTCAGCCGTTTAGTCGTGCAAACAAACAAACAGAGCTACTTTCTTTTTTATAATATTAGTATGGATTTAGAACCGTTCCGCTGCCACTAAACGGCACTAGGTACCTACTCTAGGCAGCCTAATCGCGTTTCTTATCACTGTGCTCCCCACACGGCAGTCGGTTTTGTGGGAACGTGTATTATGCCTATATATCATAGAAAAGTATAACGCTTTGACAGATATCCTTATGACCGCACGCGGAAGCGCGACCTGCCAATGGTTAATTATACTAAACTAATTCCAACAAAACAATGTCTCTGCCTCCAAACGTCGAGTGAGCCTGCGGCATAAAATAATGAAACGGGATGTAAAATAAAACTACGCGAAAACCGCGCAGCGCGAGTTTGTAATAAAATTAGTTATAACATTTGCATGATTATTTTCTCCCAAAAAGTTGAAATTCATGTAAATCATGGGTCTTATACAGGAGCTAAGATTCAAAGCAGCAAAGTTGGTGTCGACTAAACTCACGCTCGCGGCCCGGGTGGACGCTTGCCATGACAGCACGGATGGTCGCATCGGACGGCAGCTCAGGGAAGGGATCGAGAAGAAACTAGACAAATTGCAGGTAAAAATTTAATGTATTTCTTATTGATAGCGAACAAGTGGACTGTATTAGGAATGGTAAAGAATTAGACGCACGATGGTGATAAACAAAGATTTTTACTACAAAGCACTTAACAAAACTGGTATTACAAGCTAAACGAAAAGGAATCCGACACAAAACTGCCACGGAATGTCAAGTAAAATATAATTACGTTTTCTATAAATAAAACAAACGGCATATGTATTCGGCCATCGCCAACAATTATTTTACAACTATCATTACAGGTATATAATATTCCTAATACAATAGTGTAGACAACTTATCCTAGCACTTAATCTATAAACAGCACACCGTAAGTAACCTTTGTGAGCTCGTTCAGCGAACACGAGAATGTGTCCAACTGTTGTGCTGCGCAACAGCACATTTTTCATCACACTCCTCAGGTATTCACTGAATATTTTAAATACCAACATGACAGATGGGGAGCCTGTCGCCGTTCTTTGGTCGTCTTCTAACTCCTGGGCTTATATTTTCTATACCACTAAGTTGGCAATAAGTATAAGGTTTGTTATGCTATGCGGTTATCGTAGCGTATTGACGCTTGCAACACAAGAGTTTTGGTTTTCCCATAGGAATACGCCTGGGGCTCGTAAAGAAATTTTTGAGAGATTTTGGCAGGGTCGGCAACACGCAAGTGTTATTCGTGACTTTATTTGATCTTAACGCCTCAAGCCAAGTATATTACCGCTAAGCTGCGTCGGCGCATATATTATCACTCGATATTTTTTCTTATAGGAACCTCCACCAGTTAAGTTCGTGAAGCCGCTACCGAAACCCATAGAGCAGAGTCGCAAGAAACGTGGCGGGAAGCGAGTGAGGAAAATGAAGGAACGCTACGCTATGACGGAGTTCAGGAAGAATGCGAACAGACTTAATTTCGCTGACGTGAGTGTAAAGTCTTTATGCTTATTCCTTGCATTGTGTGGTATTTATTATTATTAATAGTATTTTTAGAAATTACTCTAAAAGTTCTTTCAATTTTACTATCTTACTAATATTTCAAATGCGAAAGTTTGTGTGTGTGTGTTTGTACCCTCTTGACACATCAACGGCTGAATGGATGTGCATGAAATTTGCAATGGAGGTAGCTTATAAGCTGGATTAACATAATTATAGCTTACTTTTTCCAGTTACTTTTATTTTGGAAAAAAGTTGGGTGCCGCGCAAAAAAACCCGTTAACTTGGAATCTTTCAATACAATTTTGTTTTTACTTCAACAAATACTTTAACCATATACTTCCATTAATAAGGTTACTTAATCACCTTAAAACCAATCCGGATATCGACTCTAGCTATGCATACAAATAATTTTATCTGCGTGCAAACGTGCACATTAAAGACATTATGAGAAAGAATTTGTTTATAATTGGCTCGGTATCAAGTGTTGTTACGCGATTGAAATTTTAAGAAGAGCTAATTAGGGCGAGAGTAGAATAGCAGCGTTATCATTACCCGCTATGCAATTACTGGTTTATTCGCGGAATCGTTAATGCAAACGTGACGTCACGCTCTGCGTGTCGCGGCAGATGTTAATGAATTCCGAACACAGCTCATGTATCGAACTGGCCCGTTTTTTCCCGGGGTCCAAATAGACCGGAACTCGGCCCGTTGGGTGCGCGTGCTTTATCTGGCGATTACACACGGTTGCAGCGAATCGACAACCTGTTATTGCAAATTTTTGTGAAGGCGATAGGAGGCCGTTGAAAATTGATTTTGATAGATAATGTTTATGTAATAAGAAATGAAGTAGGTGAATCCAATTATATGCATCATCTGCATTTCCGAATTGTTTTGATTGAGCTTATCGAGGACACGACCGTCTTAGTGTTATTTCCCGTTGTTATGCAGTAATTTAATTTGATTGGATTAATTAAATTAAATATTTTTAGATATACAGTGAGTCCTAGATACTTATGGCGGAATACTGAAACGCCAGTCAAATCTGATGCCACGCCAATTTTGAGATTCTACGTGCACAATTGTATTTTGATGACGCTTTAAACAACCTTAAAAAATTGAGGTCGTTTCAGTATTCGGCCGTAAGTCAGCAATTGCAATCAGGCAGATCATCTTTGTTTTTTCTCCCTACCCATAAAAGGTCTTCGCATGATGGTAGCTTTAATTTTGATATTTCTAAATACTTATGTCTATAAGAATTTTGTTAAACATTGTTATATCATGATTGTTACATGAAAAAAAAAAGAGCACAGAGTTTCTTGCCGGTTCTTCTCAGATGGCCTTTTGTTCCGAACCGGTGGTAATTTAGGTTTTCATAAGTACCTTATTAGGGTTTAAACTGAATGAATGTTTTTTTAATTTGATTTTGATGTATGCATGAAATATCGTATAATTGTATGACCAATGATGGTTATTTATTGATAAGATATGTTGGGCGGATATAAGTCATTAATTGCTGCTTAAATAAAACAGCGAATGATTTTCGTATGTGTTCTCCAAACGAACCAGCAGTGTGTACAGTCTTAATCGTCAGTTCGGTAGCAGACAGTTGATTGCCCCGCGTCGTAGTAAAGCGATTATCGAATTGTGTTAATGCAATACAATCGATTTATGTGCCGAGTAACACTTACTCTGCTGTTATCGTGTTGTTTTATTGAAGAAAAACTGATATTTTCGATATATATTTTATAATTGTTAGTACTACATGTAGGACTCTTCTGCGGCTTAGGATCCGCACGTACATTTATTTATGTAACCTCTTATAAATACTTGATATCTCCAGGGGTCGTCGAATATTGTATGTTATGATTGTAAAAATACAAACCCCACCAGCGGGCAAGAAACGACATCGGGTTAGATCTAGTGTCGTCCCTAACACTGTTTAGATTAAGGCCAGAGCGATGTCATAGTCAAAATAACAAAATGTTTGTGATTATTCAAGTATTTCTGAAAGGATCATGAAAGTATGCATGTTTTTGAAATATAAAAACCGTATGAAAATCCATTCGGAAGTTTTTGAGCTCAACGCGTTCGGACAGACAAACAGCGGGGGGATTTTATTTTATACTTAGTAATTAGTATGTATTGATTGAACCGTCATTACTTTCCTAGATCGAAGACGACGCTTACCAAGAAGACTTGGGCTACACCCGCGGCACGATCGGCAAATCTAGTACGGGGCGCGTGCGCCTCCCGCAAATAGATGAGAAGACCAAGGTGCGCATAAGCAAGACACTGCAGAAGAACTTGCAGAAGCAGCAGCAGTATGGAGGCGCCACTAGTATCAGGCGGCAGGTCTCTGGTACTGCGTCGTCTGTCGCCTTCACACCATTGCAGGTCAGTTTATAACACCCTTTTTACTTTTCAAAGTATTTTTACCTACTTCATAACGTCCAATTGAGAAAATTTGCACACATATTAAGGACTGATTAAGGATAAGGAATGATTATAAGTACCTACTATTGAAAAAAGGAGGGGCAATATGATTGGCCAATTGTTACGACATGGAGCATTTATACGAAATATCATAGAGGGCAAGATCTAAGGAAAGCGTGGTAGAGGGAGGCCGAAGATAAGTTACCTGCAACAGATAAAGACGAAAGCTAATGTTATGTCGTACCTAGAGGTCAAAGATATGGCTAACGATAGAACAGCTTGGCAATTGCTCCACCAACAAGAGAAGAGCCTCTTAAAAAAATGAAGATTAAAGACCGATGGCAGTTCAATACTTTCATAACTTTCTGAATATCCTGACCAGGACCAACACGATAAATATATTTTGAAACATGCATTTCTTTATAAAACAATTTTAGTATTTGATAGTACGAAGTTAAGCAAGTGTATGGCGTGCCTGATAGTAATTGGTCACCGTAGCCTATAGTATAGATGCTATTGACACCTGCAATATCAAGGGTATCAATCAATAGCACGTTACTAAATTATTTTTGCAGTCTCAATGTCTACTACTAGTAGCTTATTACGATACGATATCCTTAATGCCAGCACAACGTAGGTATCCAACGTAGGTATACATTCCGTACAAGGGAATCGCCTGAGTCGTTCTGGGAATGTAGAATATCTCGTAAGCCTTCGTGGGTAGCCGATAGTTCTTAAAACAAAACAATTTGCAGTTGAACCGTATTCGAATATTTCCGATTGCAACCTGTTTAATCATTGACAATTATGGATTTGGATATCACGGTCGTTATTCAACGTCTTGCTTCCTACATGCGCTTATAATTGAATAGGTATTGCATAATATATATGTTTCTAATAATGGTAATCTAGACCTTCATAAGTGCCTTATAAGGGCCTAAACTGAATAAATGATTTTTGATTTTTATTTTTAACTCAATTAACATCATAGTCGTAAAATAGTAATCAGATAAGAAATTATTTTTGAAAATTGGGTAGAGATTACTATGAGTTGTACCTATTATTATCTTCACAGTAATTTCTGTGCGTGTGTTAACTATTACTATTAATAGCACACAGTAATTTCTGTGCGTGTGTTAACTATTACTATTAATAGCACACAGTAATTTCTGTGCGTGTGTTTTCCTCACATAGAAGTTTGACGGATTTTAATTAGTTATCTTTTTGTATACTATATGGACTTTTCTGGATGTTTCTATTGTTGGAGCTGTTGTCGAGTTCCGAATTTATACCTCGCGTTCGCAGTCGCTGGAAATAGCTAGTTATATTAATAGATATCCGACGAATTAGAAAATTGTATTAGAACTGTCTGACCCACGACTTTTCTAATCATTACTTTTATCTAGGCTTCCTACAGTAACCACAACTTCGTAACGGATCAATCAAAAGTAGGTTAATAGTAACCATAATAAAATAATGTTTTGAATAGCTTTCATATTATCTTATTATTGGAGAGATGTAGTATTCATTATGTATAGATGACCCGGGATTCTTTTCTTGTTTGATTGTTAATTTTTTAGGTGTCCACCATGTATTATTATTGTCACTAAATGTAGGTATCACGAAGTCAAAAGCTATGGTGGCCTTGTGGTTGAAGCAATGCACTGTCATTTGTTGGACCAAAACTTCGCGAGAATACGCTGCGCTAGTTGTAATGCTGCTAGCACAGTTGTTAATGATACCCCTGGTAGGTACGGTGACGAAAGTTTTTGCTTCACGTATTAATAATATAATATTTTGAATTTTACGCTCCTACCTGCTAGTAATTGCAATCAAACAATAGACTCGTGTGTCTGGTCGCTTGTCCTGAATATAGACAATAGTGTGTTTATCTCATTCTAGTATTTAGGAATATCCGGCGTGGAGGATAATCTGTGCTCAATTTTCTAATCATGACAATAGAATTGCTAAAAGATGATGCACTCTGACCTCAGTTGTCATTAAGAACAACGTTTAAAAAAGATTTTTTGTCCTTTACATAAAAAAAATAATATCACGTGAAGCCAAAGATTAAAAAAGTATTTTTATGAAATAAATAGCACTGCACAACTTCGCTCGCGCTTTTCCTCTAAAATCAAAGTGCGTAATTTTAAGTTACAATATTTTAATGGTTGAATCGATAAGCCCATCCTAGTCCGCTATTGGATCAAATATAAACCAGGATTACCTTCAAACTAATTAAAAACATTAAAGTTGCCACCACTAAGTTCTATGATGTCCAGTTTTTTATCCAACATGACAAATATTTAAGAGAGGTAGGGCGATTTGGGATTTCCCGTGGGTATTACCATTAATATTGGAGCCGCCCGACTGGGGACTGTACCTCCGCCTTACAGAAGACCGCAGTGAAATAACACTACTTGATGTAGTGTTTCTGCGGTAAGTAAGGTTGCCAGTGCTCCACGAGGATACGCTACCGCTATTAGTAATGCTGCTAGCACAGCGAGTCCTCATCAACAACATGGTTGGCAACCCGTTTGTGATACCCCTGGTATTGCTAGCGGCTATAGGCTACGGTGACTGCTTACCATCAGGTGGGCCGTAAGCTTGTGTGCCACTTTAGTGGTATAAAAAAAAGGAACATAATTGTTTCACAAACGATTAAGAATGACAGCTAAGTTCCCATAGATAATATTGGAGTGCATACTCGAGTAATTTGTTCCGAACGAAGGCGTCATATCGCACGATCTTGATACTCGCCCTTGGCCATTCATGACGTTTCTGTTTATCTAGTCAAAATGGTGATGTTCTCATTCAGAAGTCTTGTTAATTAATTCTTTGTGTAGGCCAATACTTTTTTCAGGGAGGTAGGCACATTTTAAAGAGAATTGCTGATCCAAATCATATTTGGGAAAAAGCAGGAGCTATTGAATCATTCACAATGACATGGCAGAACACGTGGTCCACTTGCCAAAAATAATGATATAATGGCACAAGACATTATCTTTGCTTCTAAGATAACTGCGGTTAATAAAATTGTTTTATTTTGTTTCAATTCACGCGGACGAAGTAATGGATAAAAGATAGTATTCAATACCAACGTTATAAGTGAGCAAGTTACATGAAACCTATTATTATTATCTATACCTGTACTGTATCATGTTGTACCTATTGAGAGTGCCCATTACATTAATATAATCTGACCGTGGGCCCGCGCCCAGCCAATGAACATTTATTAAACGCGTGTTTACTATCTGAATGCAACATAGCATTGCAGTTCCGCCGTCTGACAGAATGTGTCATTAATAAAGCTTAGGCTAGGAAATGCGCCACTGAAATAATGTATCGCATTGCGGAGGGAAAGTAGAAATCTTAACATTAATATGGCATAACCAGGTATCTTCGTATGTATTCTAAGTTCACAGCCACTTATCGCGGACATGTTGCAGCTGGGTTGGCAAACTCGACCTTTTGTTGAGAGCCTAGGATTTTTTTACAATTAGGATTTTTGTTTATACTATAAAGATGTTAAACATTTACTATACCCATTATAATCGGAGCTGCCCGACTGGCGACTGTACCTCCACCTTACAAAAGATCGCAGTGAAATAACACTCAGGTATCTGACCACCACTAGACCAGCGGTCTCGACAAATAATAAGTTTTTAATCGTAAATCCATGACAGACACACGGACGGACGGACAGCCAACTCTTAGTAACAGGGTTCCGTTGGTTACACTTCGGGTACGGAACCCTTAAAAGTAGTGTTATCTTATAAAGGTACATATTTCTGATGCATTCGTACATTTATAAACTTGGAATCTTTATAGAAATTAAGTATTCGCATCCTTCCTTCAACATAATATAATAACGCTAAGCGGTCACTAACAGCTTACAAGTTTTGCATGTAGGCAGACCGCTGAGAAAATTGCATATTGGTAATCCAGGCGATCGGGATGGAACTTTCACCGTGTCTGGTATTTGTGTTATGGGAATGGCAACGCCCCTCGGCTAATGTTGGTCGATTAAGCCTTCGCCAGCTTTTTCAGATTATGAACATCGCCTTGGAGTAAAGATTACTTTTGAACGAATTACGTTCCTTTTGAAGTCTGGAATTCAGTTCTAATCATTCCTTTTCTCTCATGTCAATGGCAAGATGTTGGTTATCTTGAACTTGGTTTAACTTTTAAAGTCCCATTGTCTCTGAAATTATTCAGGTTTATGCGGGTGGTGCTGTGCTATCAGAGTCACGAACTAAAGCATCTTCGATTTGCTTCATACTTTGGAGGTTTGAACTATACCGTTTAATTTCGAATTAGGATTATTTCGACAAAGACAACTTTGTTTTTCTAATTTATTTCTACATATTTTAGTATTTTGTTAAACTTCATCGCTAACTTACAATTCTATTACTTTATCTAACTTTAAGGGTAGATAGACGGTACTACAATCCGAATCGATATATTTGACTTAGGTTAATGATGAGTAATCATTGCTTATAATTACACCACTAAGGTGACAAGCGATTTAATAACGCGCTGTACTTTAACTTATGAAAGCTTGTCACTCGGGCCATCACTATAGCCGATCTCAAATTCCGTACCAAATATTCAATAATCAAATGCGTTCCTTTCGCTTACAGTTTGCTCTTTAAGCATGTCGCAACCTTCACATTTTTCAAGCTGGGCGTTACTAGTACGACCCAGTTTACGTACTCTGCAATTTTAAACAACATATGATCAGCGGATAAATATAGCTATTACCGGCCCTTATCGGCCCTACAGGTTACGACTTACGATGGACTGTGTTTTACTGCTACAACAACGTCTCTTAAGAGATAAACGTGTATATTTTAGCGAAAATGAATATAATTATGCGTCTCATACGCACTTCTCACTATTAACACAATCAAAGAAAAATTGACGAGTTCTCAACAAATTTCGTACATATTTAATTTAGAGTGTTAATATTTCGACAGCATTCCAACCGCCATGATCACGGATACACTAGTCTAAATGCTCTGTTATAGCTTTTGTGAAGACTTTGGCCCGATTTTTACGGAGTTGGTAACGTGAGAAGCCCTTTATGAATTACCTACTTGGCAGTGACTTCAGCTGCTAAATGTTGATTTCTTACATATCTACGTATAAAGAATTTAAATTTTAAAACATGAAAGTTAATTCACAATGAGTATAAGAGGTAACTTAAGTTTACAAATTATGTTCTGCTCAAAATTATGCTCTGGAGCATGCTTCAGTGATTACAAATTTTGTATAATATATTTATTTAGTTTGTGCTTAAACGATTTACGTACCTATGCTACCATTTAAATCGTATCTTAGGTGACTTTATCGATTGTGACCTTAGTAGCTTTTGCTAAGATCAAATTCCAGCGCTGCTTTATGACTAGGAACTGTATCGAATAAATCTATCTTAGCCATTAGGCTGACTATCGACCGTTAGTTGTTAGCGATCAGGTAGATTTACCCTGGTATCGCCGGCGGCGGCGGCAGCGGAGCGCGCTGACAATAGCGGTGGCTGTCCTACTGGATATAATGTTCAATTATGGACGGTTTGTCGGAAATATTACACTGAATTGTACACTTTCAAAGCCTATGAGTTATTTATAAATGATGGATATTTGTTTTGCTTAGTTTGAATGCCGAGTACCTTGTATAAAACAACAATAGTAACTGACCCATTAAACGGTATACAAATTCGACCGTGAATTACGTCGCGTGAAAGATGAATGTTATTTCATCTAATGCAAAAACCTAACGTGATAAGCAAGAATTATGAATGGTCATTACATGGCATTGCCTTACTTCTACTTGTCTGCAAATACAACAATATTTGCAGCCTCATAATCACGGACAATCTACATAGTAATCGCTATGCCAAGAATAATCTCATATTAACGTCTGCTGATGGCATTGTGGAATTTATGAAAATCAACTGTTTATGTAGTTTTCTACAAGAATTATAATAAAATATGACTTCACTCTTTATATCGGCGTATAAAAAGTATAGGTAGTAGGGAGTGGCGTGGCGGTTTAGTGAATCATCTTGAAATTTAGTATAGCATATCAATTTCTTGTGTTTTACTGACTTCAACGAAAAGTCTGTAAAATTTCGGTTCATATTTTTTACTTTGAAATTACCCGCGTTACAAGAAAGAGGTAATATCCGCCCCGTTAAGTTTTTTTTATATACCACAAGGTGGCAGACAAGCGTACGGCCGCACCGACGTGATAGTAAGCAGTCACCGTAGACTATAGCCGCTATCAAAACCAGGGGTATCACTAAAGCGTTGCCAACACTGTTGTTGATGAGAGCTCATTGTGCTAGCAGCATTACTACTAGCGAAACGTATCCTGGCTAGCAGCATTACTACTAGCGCAGCGTAGCGTGGAACACTGGCAAGCTTGCTCACCCATTGAGTGGTGGCGATTCAATCAGGCCTTAGTTCAAACAATTTGATGATTCATTCAGTGTAGGTACTGTAGGGGCTTAGTGGTGGGGGACACCATAAATAACACTCGGGATCGTTTATATATTTATATTCTTCAAATAACTAAATAATTGCACTTTTACAATATTGTTCCGATGTCGGGCCTAACGTCATTCTATAAATTATATTTTCTAAATTATAATTTTTTGCTAGTGAAGTGTTGTTGCCTTATTATTATAACTAACCAGCAATATTGATGCCAG
The DNA here is from genome assembly GCA_951449985.1 of Falcaria lacertinaria. Taxonomy (NCBI): domain Eukaryota; kingdom Metazoa; phylum Arthropoda; class Insecta; order Lepidoptera; family Drepanidae; genus Falcaria; species Falcaria lacertinaria. The sequence continues at coordinate 3,330,761 of OX602111.1, forward strand.
TACCTATCAGAGATGTACTGTCATCGTCAACATGCCACTGCCGGACAAAGGTAACTGTCCAACGATAGTGTTGTTTAGATACAGTCAGTTAATCTCGCTGTTTCCTTTGTGGTAGTGGTCTTAAACAAGAGCATACGGACATCTATAACACTGTTATCCGTTATAAGTAACTCAGACAACCAATAAATAACAATACTTACTATTGTATAAAATTAATACAAATACTTGACTCGGACAGGCCAGCCTTAAAACTGCGGTTGGTATTTCATTAATTTTCAATGATTAGATATTTAAAGATCATCAACAGCGATAAATATTGACATCATGAATCGACTTAATACTCGCCTTACATAAGCATGTAATGCAAAGTGCTTACAAACAATGCGTCGGTAAAGATTACAAAATGCATTTTGTAAGGATCGAGATAAATGTTAAAACTAAACCTGTTTGGTGGCTTTTCAATGGGAGCTTAACGATTTCTTATTGTCACTGCCCACGGACAGGTGTTAATTATAAAGCTATTGCATTGCGCATGCGCGGCGAGAATTCCGCTCAGTCATTGAATTTTATTAGGTCAAGAAGGTAACAGCATTGCAGCGATTGCTCCCCGCTGTTATAGATGAAGATTTGGCGGCTGACCTCATAATGTTGGGTACCCGTTACAAATTATACGTAGCGCAATAGATTTGAGTGTTAGTAATGTTGGTATGGACTCTGAATCTGTAGGGATGGCAATGAAAATTTAACTTAAGAGGAAATGTTATGGCCATGGCTGTGACATAACAGAGATATAGACCTACTCGTGAAAAGATTTGCATTCATTTGTAGGTAGGAGGTTTTCTAGGAGGCTTTGTGCGTTTCAGAACAGGTTATTTATGATGCATGGACTTTTGTCGACATTGTCGAAATGTACATTTACGAAATTTATTTTATGAAATCTAGAACGCTGGCGAGATCGTAATTACAAAGAAGATAATAATGAAATTCTCTATTCCAGGGTTTGGAGATCGTGAACCCGCAAGCGGCGGAGACACGGATCAACGAAGCAAACGCCAAATACTTTTCAAATACATCGGGCTTCCTGTCAGTTGGGAAGAAGACAACATAATCTGTGTGTGACTAATGGAAATGACTGTTATTAAAATAATTTAGGAACTGAAATGGCGCGGATGATATGTGTAAATTTGATAAACATCCGTAGTATGTGAACATAAAATAACATTATTAATGATGATTGAGAGTAAACCATGTTTTGTTTTTTATTGTAGCCACTCTAGCGATAAGTTGGTCGAGCAACGTGTGCGCACCGTGAGCTGATTTCACCTTACGTGGATTTCTAAGTGCATTATCAAGTAGTACAGAAAGAGCTAAATTCTAAAGCCGTTCAAAATACATCGTTTTCGACGTGAGCCGGTCACGCCTTGTATGGGTTTGCCACATTTGTGTTGTGTATCTGTTAGGTAGTAGGTACTGCGAACAAGGTCGTAATACATTTAAGAGTAAATATAGTGGTTGCTTAATCCGTGTTTAGAGTAGATCAATGTTCCCACAGCACTGAGACGTAAACAAACCGCGCCTCAGCACACCTTGCTTTTGCTTGATATAAATGTAATTCTGACACGATGCCCATTCTTGGGATTGATTGATTTGGTGCAAAAGTTACGTGCGGTTGTAGCTGATTGCCAGGCCGTCCACGAAGGTTTGGTGGGTGTTTACTTTTAATAACCGACTTGTACGTAGAGGAGACACGTAGATTGGAGAAACAGTGTGTGTCATACCATACATTGTTTTCACGTGGTTTCTTGCTCAGTCCCATGTATGGGATCGCAAGGTAAACCAATTCTTTGGGGTACCATTTTCGTGGTGTTCTTAAGGTTCCCTGTATTTGGTGATACGGAACGCTCGGTGTCGCGTATTTTATTTGGCCGTTTTAGTACAATCAAACGCTTAATAAGTATATTATCATAGCGCCTAATTCATTGAAGAGACTATTTATTTGATCTAGCTCAATACTAATAGCGTTTTAATTCAGTTTGTACAGTACAGTTTGCTTTATCTTATTCCTTTTATGTGTGTTATCCTATTTTATTTGTGTTATCAGTATAATCTTAAACAAAAAAAAAATACATACATACATATTATGTCATTTATATATGGCACTTACCCGTTTACGTGTCATAATTGCGAGTAAAAGCAATTGCTATTTAATTGTTATCCATTATAGACTTTTACTTATGGAAAATAACATTTAAACGCTGTGCCAGTTCGGATTTCCTTGTGTTTGTGTTACGCAAGCCAAGATGCACTCACCGAGCGCCGTTGCTAAACGCATTGCAACCTGGGCACCGTGCTCACATTCCATACATATTTCACATTAACTTTAATAGTCGGTAATAATGCATTTACCTTATATATTATGTTAATCTTCTCTGTGAATTTATTGCCAAAGTTACTCGCCATTTAGCCGTTCCGTGGATGATTAATGTAAGCCACGATTGCACTCGAGGAATAACATTTAAACTTTTACATTTGCAAAGTTCAGGTGAACTACGGTGACTGGAGCAATCTGATAAAACAATAAATATTTGCCTTCAACTATCTATAGTAATTTCAGATTCATTGTTTATATGTTGAGGTGTTTGTTAATACAGTTCTATTAAATAATAATAACGCTTGGCCATTATACGTCGCATTGCCATCTGGTCTCAAAGTACCTAAGCAAAGCTTGTACCTACTGTGGAAACCAGACAACTGATAGTCTTGGGTGTCATTTAGTAGAGGTCCAGTCAGGAAAGGCTCCACTCCAATTGTTTTTTTATACCACTAAGGTGGTAAACAAGCATGCGGCACGCCTGGTGGTAAGCGGTTACCGCAGCCTATGGACGCTTGCAACAGCAATCGCGCGCCGCCGTCCCTTCAGAAATTTCTCCTTGGGAAAACCACGGCGGGGAGTTCATTCCACAGTTTAATGTATGGGGATGAATTCCCCGATTTCGATAAAAATATCGTAAGTCGAATTACAAAGAAATTTTGTTTCATTTTAATACGTCTAAAGTGCTTCTAAATAGTTGTATTCAAATATCAATTTTATTTTTACATGTAAGGTTTAATTATTGATTCGAATACAAATGGAATCTGACTAGCATTTTTCTACCACTTAACAATTAAAGTGAGAGCCACCTATTATAATGGCTTTGAATTAATTTTGGCCAAATCGTTATGAACCATATCCGTTGGCGAAACCTACTAGTCCCTTCACTTTAGTTAGTTGGATTTCTACCGAAGAATAATCCTTATTTGTTTTACTTTCATCGCAGATTGTGAAAGGCATTTAAACCTACTTAGGGAAGTGATTGTAATGTCATGTGCTTAAGTTCGCTGCTACAAAATTACTTCTGAGACAATACCTGATCTAATTTAGTAGTGTTTTTATATCACTAAGGTGGCACACAAGCCTGATGGTAAGCAATCACCGTAGATTTTAGCCGCTAGCAATACCAGGGGTATTACTAACGAGTTGACAATCATGGTCTTGATGAGGAATCACTGTGCTAGCAGCATTACTACTTACTGGCAACCTAACTTACCACAGAAACTCAACACTACATCAAAGTAGCGTTATTTTTTATTTAAACTTGACTGTTTGACTATTTCTAACTCCCAAGAGGACGTAACGCGAATCACTGGAGACAAGAAGTGCGTAAATGCGAAATGTGCCAAATTGCGAAAGGTTATCTACTAGTGTAAAACTTACTTATAACGATGAATCTTTGAGCTCGATTGACTGCGATCAGGGTAAGAAGGCAGGTAGAGGGTAACGACCTCGCATTGATGGAAGTTGCTTTGATTGCTTTGATAACCCAACCTCCTGTCTAGGTAGTTACAATGAGAAATCTAGCCAATGGCCTTAGTGGTATGTACCTAAATTGGACAGGTACTTTCATATACCGACTAGCATGTAAATAAAGATGATTGTAGACGAGAAGCCATGGCATAAGGTAGTGGGAAAACTAGTAGTTAATACCTACCTATACTTACTCAGAAAATAATATGTATGAAATATTTTATGTAGGTACTTTTATATTTTAATGCTAGCTTGCGCTCCGCGGTTTCTAGTTTAGCCATAGAGGGACATTTTTAGCCTTATAAAACTATTACTTTGTATGACGCCTCATTTTACGCTTTTAATGTAGATTTTAAAAATAAAACATTAAAAGTTAGCGCCCCTATGCATAATATTTTGTTGTAATAATTTAATCTAATCACTACCGTATGTGATTGAGCACAAAATAAATAAACATCTGAGTTTTTGGCGGGAATCAGGCGGAGCGGTTGAGATTTTTTCCAGTGTTCGTAAATTGTGTTATAGTGATCTTTAATGTGTATTTTTGGTGTCGATATGTGCAGTAAAGTTTCATTTAGTGACTGATTTATAGGAGCATTGGAAATAATGCCATAATACGACTTTTGGGTTAAGTGATTTATCATTTTGGTCAATAGGTTACCTCTAATCTAAAGGCGTGTTACAATCTGCTACTGCCGTGGGTTGTCTCCAGAAACTCCATTGGGCGTTAGAATGCATGACACTAGGCATTTTAATGCGGCAAACACGAGAAATTTTGCAACATGAAAATTCTCTAACACTCGACACTGGCAAAAATAGTCCCTGAAGGGATTGATTGCCATACTTAGGAAGAAGAAGAAGAAGAAATAAACATCTAAACATTAATTAAGTCTGGTCATGTCATCATGAATATACATAGGTTATTTTTGTTTAATAATGAAAGAATTTTATTGAACGCATAATATATTCTATTGTTTAAGCTGAGCATGAAGACACGAATGTGATATTTTTCTCAGAATACGAGACTAAAATATTCGCAACAATAAGGCACAGGAGTACGTGATAAATTGACTTGGAGTTTACGATGATGTGATGAGTAACAACAGGCGTGCCCTATTAACATCATGGGACGTGTTTCTACGCCGTAAGAATTTGGATTTTGTCTGGTAAGTTCTTACCGTGCATCCACACCGCAGTTAACTTTTTGTAGACCAACGTTTTCAAGTGTTACTCAGCAACATCCGTCAGCAAGGGTCAGTTCGTTGTGGTTGTCGTTTCAATTTTTAATTCTAAGTAACAATCAGCAAATAGTAACAAGGAGCCACATAAGTGCCTAATGCATTCTTGTTCAATTTTATTGCTCCACAAAAGTTAACTGCGGTGTTGATGCACGGTAACAATGTGTGAGCTGACGGTCTGTTTGCTCCTGACCACTTAGGTTGTGTTCAAGAAGTAGCTAGAGCACAGATGGGGTAAAGAAATGTTAATAATGAGTACCTAGTCCGTGATACGCAATCCTTTTTTGTTTTTTTTTTTTGTAATATAGAACTCATAGCTTGATAGTAAGCGGTTTCCTTCGCTTGTAAGTCATACGTTATACAAAGTTCCTACGTACAGTAACTGAATATATGCAATAGAAGCGATACTAAAAGTTGTTTAATTATGCAGTCCGACTGAATTGTAACGATCGTCAAACGCGCACTTACGCTTTCTGGCTTAATAATTATATTATTATAATGCGATGAAATTACTCGCAATTAATCCAAAAATTATGCGGAGAGTGAAGTAAGTATCAGAGCTGCATTTTAATTTGTAGGAAAATAAATTTCTATTTGTCTAAACTCGTTTTTTATTTAAGAATGTTTACTTATGTTTTGTAGCTGTAAGTATATTCTCCCCCATAACGGTGTTTTGTTGTTTTTTTATATGTAGGTAGGCTATCCTAACATACAATAAAAATATAGGTAACTAAATAAAGCCAACGCACGTGTTTGCACAGCTCACGTATAAATAAACAATTTGGAGGAAAACAGTAGAGATTATTATGGATACAACTTTTACTCGCATAAAAAAAATACTTTCCTTTTTTCACAGAATGCCCTTATGTAAGAGTGTTGACAGCGTAATGTTCAATTTTAGAAGTATGCAAACGATAGTAGTAAATACAACTAACTTCAAATACTAACTTGTTAAGATTACCTACCAGGTATAAATTACCTTATAAGGTGTGTATCGTTGAAGACTTCCATTATCTATCTCGGAAAACTTTCATTAGGTTGTACAAAACAATAACGTGATCACTTCGAGTGTCTACAGAATTAACAATAAACACAAATATAAAAACCATATATTATAGTATGTAAATTAAATATAGAAGAAAACATTCACACAACACGACATCACGTGTGTAAAATATTCGTCATAAATTGTAACTTTATGGACATTATTACAACATTTACAAAACTATAACTTCGTAGCCCCCGATTGCACTTGAATGGAGCGTGGGTCGTCATAGAGGACGGCGACCAATGTACGTGTCTCGAATGTCTTTCTAATAATGGACACAATGCCATCGCAATTTCAGTTAGATCCGTTTCTTAAAAAGGCATGACTTTATATTTTACATCCTCATATTTTGAAATGTCTTATTATCCAAAATCTAAACTTAAAGTTCTTGTGATCGGCGCCCTCGCTATCAAAGTTCTATATATCACGTAAGACGCGGATACCTATGCCTTATATTTACATTAAGTATTAAAAGAGATCACAGCTAAGATGCAGGCTGCATTACGATGATGCGATGTAGATAAACGTAAGAAAAGAACGTTAACGGTTCATTGGAATCAAAAGAGTGAACCCGCTGAGTGAACGCTCTTGAGAACAGGTTCCGGCCGAGGCTGTCGAAGCGGCGCGAGCACGACACATCCCCAGTGTACACTACGAGGTGCCCGCCGCAGTGTTCTGACGGCTGCTTACGTACATGCGCGTGCGACCGACCCATCGCTGAACTGGGAAACATCTGCCGCGAAGTGCTTAGTGATAATACATTTGTAATCTTACGGTGTCAGTGCTTGTGCATATTATTAATAATATAATGTTACGGTGTGGACTAGTCTGGTAATTTGTGAGTGTAGACATGGCGAGCTTCGAAGACCTCGCCTTCGATTGGGAGTCGCTCTGTCAGGAGTGCCCCGAGTGCTGGACTGCGTCAGGTAAGTAACTTAATAAGTAATAACTAAGTGTGTCTTTATAGGTTTAAATAACGAATCGACCAGGATGGTGACGGCATTTAAACATTTTGAATTTATCGTTCCATTCGCGTACGTTTTTTCAGACTACCCTCCTCTGTTGATGCCAAAATGTTTAACTTTGAGTTTTACCTGTAAAATGAGAATTATCTACTCAATTATTGTTTGGTGTTTTTAAACTTTTCATAGGTACCTACCTAAGGATATAACTCATAAGGAAGGGTGAGTATGAAAACTTAGCCATATGATGAACATATCAAAAGAACGCTACAAATGTAAATTATAGATAGATACATTAATAGTTTCATCCTTTGATTATATGCCTGTCTGCCAGGTAGGTAGGTATATAATCAAAGGTTTCGTCGATATTTTTCCTAGGGTTTATATTTGGTGACAATTACTTCTGATTTGAACACCTACATACCTACATTTTATGAATAGTAATTGCTATTTATTATGCCGCGCGTACATTGTCGTGAATTAGAGGTTAATGGTATGCAGGCGGTATGTTAAAAATTTGAAGGTAGATCAAATTGTTCAGTGGTCATTAAGTTTGTTAGGAAATTTCATGAAATGGGAATTACTAATTAGTTACAGTATGTACCTAGTAACAATTTGCAACACAGAAATACATACTCATTTACTTATTAACTAATTTACGTAGTAACTATAGGTCCTTAGTTACACCCACAGGTGCCACATAAACATACCGTTCATAAACTAAACTTAATTACGGTAATTTAAGATATTTATGGGGAAGTATATAGGTATTGAATAATTAACATTTAACCTGTTGTTTTAATATCTGGATATAATAGGTATCTACCTCTTTTTATTTGTTATTTTAAACTGGTACATTGTTATAATGTGAGCAGAGTTAATTTTGGATCGGTAGATATTTCGGTATAAGCGCTGACCGGTAACATGCAGTATTATTTCGATCTGTTTTTTTTATTTCTTGTTATCTCGAATTTACGCTTTCCTGACGATACTTTAGATTTACTTATGAGACCTTGCAATCGAAATCTTTACAACAATTCTTAAACTGAAGTATCAATTCGATTACCAATTTAATCCACAAAGATTTCATAAAAACAAGAAATGTAGATGGATCATTTCCATCTACATTTCTTTGATTTGTTAAATTTACGTTCTTTTGTGCATAAATACGAATGCATAAATATGAAATTACGTATTCCATTAAATTTCAATATACTACAAAAACAAGCTACAAATTGCACAAAAATTGGACATGAGATTAAAAATCAATGGCACTAAAATAAACAACATTCGGCTGATATATTTTGCAGGTGTTGGTGAAAAAGAAATTGCGTGTGACTATGATAGAACGTTAACCTTGTGTTACGTTGTTCTGTTAAAGGTGTTGCCTTGTTCAATATTGACTCTGACAAATTGTCGAACACTTGGGAAATGTTGAAATTTAGAATATTTTAGACGAAATATGTGTTCGAAAGTGTATATGTGTTAGAATTAGGAAACATACTGGTTCTTGTCTTCACAATAGCGTCTTTTGGAACCATTGTTGTTTTATTTCAAGGGTTAAAGGCGGGCCTAAGAAAAGACGGGAAGACTGAATGTTAAATAGGACAACACTATAGGGGATATATGATACTGATAGAAAATAATGAAAGAGGGATCGAGTAATCACACGGACCCTCAGCAAATCCTACCAATACTAAAAATACAGAAGGATCCTTGCTTCTCAATCACGCCGGTCGGCGATCAGACGAAATGAATTATATTACTAAAAGTAATATATATTAATAATACTTGTAATATGAATACTTTTCTTCAAAAAATCTTTAGTCGAATCGACTTTCAAAGCTTGTGCGCGGTAGAAACTGTGGGTGCAGCTGAAATTATCTAAATATGTTGAGCCGACCCAACTACACCAGAATTATTTTCAGAAATGTATTTCTAGTAAATTTATTTTTTGTATATTTCACTGGGCTCTGTATAGGTATTATATTAAAGTATTCGTCTCCTAGATTAATTTGTGGGAGTGACAGCATAGAGTATATTTAAACAGTGTCCGTGGTGTTTCTCTCAGTCCATCGAAAACTTATGATAATCCTCATTCCTTTTATTTTTCTTTAGGTATTTTCTTATTGCGTAATTGAAAAGCGCATATAGAAATATTCTTAGATATTTGCACGTATAAAATGTTCCAGCAGGGATCATTCCTTTCAACAGTAGGTACGCATAGTTTGATCGGTCTCAACTCTCAGGCCTATAACTACTTGTTTTTTGCTCCTAACTAGTATCTTGCATTGCACCCCTCTAATTGCCGTGTGCGTAATACAGCCTTATATTATACCATCGTTATTAATTTCCTGTTAACATAAACAAGTTTATAGACATGTGGACATGCGCATGATTTGATACGAGATTACTAGTACTACCTAACCTATGTTATGTGTTAACGTTTGAACAACTTTAGCGTGTATCATAACTTCCCTAGTTTAAATGAAAGTAAACGAATGATGTGCCTCAGGTTCTTCATCATTGATGAAATATTGTGATTTTTCTGCTTTCTATATAGCTCTCCCTTCAGTTAGAGGAGCGATTATCCAAAATATAGGCATCAGAATCCGCTGTTGAATTTGGTGCGAGTAGCCACGCATCACACTAGACTAGAACTGAAAGCGCGATCGGCATGCCATAGGCCGTTTATTCCTGTTTAATTAGATATTTAGTACCTAACCTTACTACTGAATTCTGATGTGTAGAATAGCGCACTTGTTTCATAACAATTAGGTACTCATGTACCAAATCTACGCTTGGATAAAAGAAAAGTAAATAACAGCGTGGCATCTACTTTTAAAAGTAATAAATTACACAATATTACGTTTTATTTAACCTTATTAATATGTAACGCAGTAATAAAATAAATTACTTATTATGATATAATGTAAAAAATATAAGTGCCAGCAGTATCTATTATAATACTTAATGCAATTTCTCCAGTGTGATAACATTCATGATGACGAACTTGTTCTTTAATTATGCAGTTAAGTATTTTAGTGTCACACAGAAGTTCTTTTAGGCCTATTCTTTTAATTTAATTAGCTTTATCTTAGCGCTATCTAGTATAAAGGTAAATCATATGAGGCAAGTAGGGGAGAGCGGGGGAATTGGAGCATACTAGGGAAATGTTAATTAAAGTCGTATTTGTGAAAACTATTGCAACTTTTAATTAGGAACATAAAGCTTGTTTATTTCAGCTAATCACAGCTTAAATGAACTAAAGCACCACATTTGGTTTAACAAATGTTTTTTGCAGAAGACATTCGCTTTCATTATCCGATATTTCTGAAAGTCGATTTAATGCCCATATGTGAAATAAGAGCTAATCGTTGTTAATCAGTCTCAAAAATGTTTCTTCCATAGAAGCAATATTATTTATACAACGAAAATAACAATGAAGAAATCAATGTTTTATACCCCTTCGACCGCTGCTAATGACTTTGCACGTGCTAATTGCCGCATAAAGTTGCGGAACGGTCACAGCCAGACTTAAATATCAGGAACAACCATTAAAAAGCTGGATCACCGCGGCTTGTACTTAATTTCTAGCATTAATAATGTTCACAAAATTTCCGCAACTTCTGAGACGGTGCCACATCTCCCCAGTTTTGCCTGTATCTAGACAAATGAAATTGAAATTGTCCTTATTCAGAGTATTCTTACTGAACATCGCATACCAGTTTTCGTTTGTTTCTTTTGATGTTTCTTTATCGTCGCACTTGATAATGTTCTTTATTGTATAAGCTGTAGTATGTTGTGATTTAATTTAATTAATTCTTATATTATATTTAATCTAATATTTAATTCTTTTAATATAATTCTACCTATACATACTTATAATAATAATAAACTAAACTGTATTGCGAATGCTTAAATTAATCTCCTTTTTTACAAATACATGATAAGTAAGTATTGAACACACGCTAATTATGCTTCATTTTATCTTTTATTTTAATGTCTCGTTATCACCTACTAGGTATATACCTAAGGCGTTCCGAGTTCCGAAAGAATTAATAACTGGTGTTAAGTTGTTAAAATTCCACATTTAATTGAAAGTGATTCCATTTCGCTTTCGTTTCTCACTTTAGAGATGGCAATTAAAGTTTAAGTGTTGCAAGTTTTTCATTCATTATGTTACAAGCTTTGCATATTTGATCTTGAGTCGTAAGGTACAAATAGTTACGTTATGTATTTAATTGAACGCACAGAGTTTATTGTTTATTCCCACGATTATATTGGAGGTTATGTCATTGACCCCTTTGTGTCAGTAATTTAATTGATTCGATTAGTTTGGGTGTTTTACATAGGTTTTGTGCGTTACTAATTCAGGTTCAGAATAAGTGGAATGTTCCTACTAGTGCATCGTGTATTTATAAGTATTACCTACGTATATACTCATAAAGGTAGGCAGTGAAGTTGAAAATAAATATTAATTCGGATTAGTTTCTAACTAATGTATTTATTCTAGTAGTCTATACTACTGATTGTTGAAATATGTACGCCCAAGGCAAACACAAACGTTTATCACATAAATGTTTGTATCGGTGAAAATGGAACCCTTGACACCTTGCGTAGGTGTATTAACTACTATACCATCAGTGTGGTCACATTAATATTATACCTAGAAGATAAATAATTTATTTATTTATTTAGCACAAAAACAGAACACAATTTTATAAAAAACAAGTATAAATAAAGTGAAAAAAAATCTGAATTGTGCCCCAAGGTATGTGTGCATAAAACTAATTAAAATTAAGTTGAACTATCTAGTAAAAAAAAACAATAACAAAAATAAACTTTAACTTAGGATGATAATGATGAATGGAGGATAGTTTTAATGATTTATTTGAATTCTACGTCGGACATTAGTGTTATCGGTGTACACAGAACGTTTTTTGTAGGTTCAGTCAGAGTTCAAGATCATGGACACAATGTGCTGATTCACCTATCTAACCTAACTGCAATGTGCTGATTCACCTATCCAACCTAACTACGCGTTTGGAAGTATTTCTGAATACTAAATGGTGGTATTACATTAGGATGTCATGTAGGTACAGATTAATTAGAAAGAAATGGTACATAATGTTATAACAAGAAAATATAAAATATTTATTCCGCAAAGCGAATTGAGTGTGAACAAAAAAATGTTGTCTGTAAAAATGCACTGTGGAATTATAATTCCATTTATTTGGTAATTTCTCTACACAATTTATAAATACTTACTTACAGTTTTGTCGTAATTAAGTGTAAAGTAAATAGAATCTGACAAAGATACGTTTTAGATATAAAACTACGTCAGCGAGGCAAATAACGTAACGTAGCACCTATTTTAAGGACTTTATGCTATGCAGCAAAACAACTCGCTGACATAAGCGTCAATATAAAAAAGGACTGAGAATGTCTGCTGAATTGTAATCAGCGATTTGTCATGGTCAAAACCGTTATAATGCCACAACTAACCGAATTCCTCCGGCACACGATCGGTTCGAACCTTCTTTGAATATTTGCATTTAAATGTAAGTTTCTCTTGTTAGAATTTAGGGCTTAAAAGGGCGTCTTTAGTTGCATGTATTTAAGAAAATTCTTTAAGCTACTTTCTGGCACGATTGTAAATTTTCCATATATGGCGTGTCTTGCCTCTTTTTTTGGGTACATTAATAAATTACCGCCTTTAGCTTAAGCGGTTGATTAGTGTTCGCTTGTGACCACTTTTATATGTTTAGATCTAAATTATTTATATTATATTTCGATGTCGCCCTAGATTAGAATGTGGTGATGATGAACATCTTTTACATTGGGACTTTAAATTTTTATTTGGATATGAAATTTTGATACTGGTTATATATAAATACGACTGCAGAGGTTGTATACTTCTTCTTCATCTTAAAAAAGGCGTGTTTATTTATTTATACCCCATTCCTGCTTCAGAATGGCATGGTACTCTGCGTATCACGAAATAGGTTATATATTTGCGGCGGAGACCGTGAGATCATGGGCTTTTCGAAAGCTCATCAAGGAGGTCTCACGACATTTGATTGATGCTTCTGGTGACAAGAAGATTGGAACGTATTTTTCTTAAAGTGCCCATACTAGCAATGTGGGCACTTTCCCGGATGTCAACGAACTGGGATAATTATTTTAATTAATGCTTTGATTAGAATTATCTTCTGATGTTTCTTTGAAGTGAAAATAGCATTATACTTGCATTTTACTTCGACTTTACCTGATATAGCGTTGTCTGTTTATCTGATTGCTCACACTTTCACGCCTTATTTAACCAATATGAGGAAGTTGACCATTAATTTCAAATAGGCAGCTGCATACATGGTTGCATTATTTATTATCTACGGAACGGGGAAAGTACGGAATTGTAGATGACCATAATCTAAATAAAATAAACCAACCCTATACGATTATTTACCGGCTTCTAAGCGGTATATCCATAGGTATAGTAAGGCGCTATATGGGCGTTCAGTATCGATAACCCTTATTACAGATACTAGCTTCTGCCCGAGACTTCGTCCGCGTTAAGCTTAGAATCCCCGAGGACAAAAATCCAGGTTATAAACTATAAGTCAGCCAATTTCCATACAAATCCATTGAGCCGATTTTACGTGACTGGGCAACCAACCTCCATATTCCGTACATCCATCCTTACAAACTTTACATTTAAAATATTAGTAGGATTTATATGTAATAGAAATGTTAATTAAAAATAAACTACAGTGTAAATCGCCTGCCGTCCCTCCTTTATTTATCACATTATTTTAGTACTTTATGTGTTTGCACATATATTAAATATTTAGATAACTCATTATCATCTTCCTGCCCTTATCCCAAGTAATTTATGCTCAGCGCAACATGATTTGTGCTTCCGTTTCTCTGTATCAGTTATCGTCTCTGTATTCTCTTCTTTCTAGCAAAAAATCGAGGTAAAGCTTGGAAATCATTGAATCTTTTGTAAATGGCGCGCTAATGAGGTATGCAAGACCCAACACGTTTGTGTCTTTATCTCAAGAATAGCTGTTTTCCCCGCGACTTCGCCCGCGTATCAATATAATATTAGGTCCTTACATATGAAATTGGCGTTTTGTATGGGAGGAACAAAAAGTCGAATATTTTTTAATATAATATATTTAATTAATCAAAGTATGAACCATTATTTTCTATGCACTTTTGCCATCTCATAGGTAGTTCATTGATCCCTTTACTAAAAAAACCAGTCGGGCGGGAATCAATAAAATCTTTGAAGGCGATTTGGACTGCCCCATCGGAGTTGAATTTTTTCCCTTGCAAGAAGTTATCCAAATTTCGAAAAAAATGGTAATCTGTTGGAGCAAGGTCCGGGGAGTACGGAGGATGTCTTAGACTTTCCAATTGAAGCTCTTCTAATTTAGTAGCCGTCTGTAGCGCAGTGTGTGGTCTAGCGTTGTCGTGAAGCAGCAGTGGCGTGGAGCGATTGACCAGCCTAGGTTGTTTAGCCGCTAGCTTTTCCATCATGGTTTGCAATTCCTGACAATAGACATCAGCCGTAATAGTCTGGCCAGATTTGAAAAAACTGTAATGAACAATACCGGCACTAGTCCACCAAACGCTTACAAGTAACTTTTTTGGGGTTAATTTTCGCTTGGGGCAGGATTTGGCTGGCTGGCCAGGATCTAACCATTGCGCTGAGCGCTTCCGATTATCGTAAAGAACCCATTTTTCATCACAGGTAATGATTCGGTTTAAAATACCTTCATTATTGTGCCGGTTTAGTAATGTAACGCAGCAGTCGACGCGCGTTTGCCGGTTTGTTTCAGTCAATTCGTGAGGTACCCACCTTTCAAGCTTTTTAATCTTCCCAATTTGCTTCAAGTGAATTAAAACAGTTTTATCACTAACATTGCAGCCTGCAGCTAACTCGGACGTGGTTTGCGATGGATCCGCTTCCACAATAGCCTTCAACTCTTCATTATCAACTTGAGTCTCAGGCCGTCCACGGGGCTTGTTCTGCAGGTCGAAATTTCCAGAACGAAAACGTTGGAACCAAAAACGAACTGTGTTTTGTTTTGCAACACGACCGCCATACACATCATTCACCCTTCGAGTTGTTTCCGCAGCACTAGTGCCACGGCGGAACTCGTACTCGTAAATAATGCGATATTTAAGGTTTTCCATTTTGTAAAATGAGTGACGCAAACAGAAAAAAACAGAAGAAAAAAAACAAATGAATGACGATCATCGAAGCACAAATACATGAGTCTATAGCTGTACAAATTTGAATTTGGAATTCCTTACCAAAGAGGAGAAATTCGTGATTAAAGTGGCCAGTACGAAAAACGCCAATTTCATATGTAAGGACCTAATATATAGCATATGTTACTCAGTGATAATGTAGCTTTCTACCGGCAAAAGATTTTTTGAAATCGGTACAGTAGTTTCGGAGCCTATACAATACAAACAAACACATCTTTCCTATGTACACTATCTACACATCTACATCTACACTTCTACACTTCTACATCTACACTTCTACCTCTACACTTCTACACTAATATTATAAAGAGGAATTTGATAAATGTCTATGCTCCGAAACTAATGTCTACCCGTGCGAAGCAGGGGCAGGCAGCTAGTTTATAATATTAGTGTAGATGTAATAAAACACTATGGTATTAAATACCAAATTACAGAATTTTCTGCTTCAATTCCCTTGGTTTTATTGACACAGTTTGTTCAAGAATGTAATCCCAAATTATAGTTGTGAAGGCTTTGGAATGTTCGGCGTCAAGCAACTGAGCTAACATTAAGATGGCCTAGTTCTTATATGTGAGCCTTGTATGTATAATGTATTTGAGTTACTTTGTAAGATAACTGAACATATTTTTTTATGAGAAACTTAATCATTTTTGCAGAAATAATTTTCACCGTCTTATATATATATGATAAGACGGTGAAAATTATTTCTGCAAAAATGATTAAGTTTATTTTAATCTCTGAGCTTATCAACTTATGTCTGGATATATATCCAGACATAAGTTGATAAGCTCAGAGATTAAAATAAACCTAATCATTACATTGTTATTATTTGAAAAAGCTTAAGTTGTGTCGATGACTTCAAAGACTGCAACATTACTATCAGAGTAAACTAAATCTTATAGTTACCTTAGATTAAATTCTATTCATTCTGTTGTTAATCCAATTAATAAATCACAAAATCCAATTAGTTGTTTCGGAAATTTGACAGACATACGAATTAACATACGAATATTTAAAAAATAACAAGCAAATCAAAATTGTACAAGCTTAAAGAAAGCCTTTAAGTATTTCGTAATCACAGACAGATACTTCAGTTTTATTTATTTGAATAAATATAATTTAACGACCGAGTACGTAATAGTTCTCTAAACATGAATTTATTAAAAGGCTTCAAAAAAAGTTGGCACAATTCCTGATATGCTTCTTACATTCACTAACGAGATTGATCTATTATGTCGGTAATTGGAGAATCAATAAAAATTCGCAACACACAGTAACACTCTATCCATTTGCGTATGAATTAACACGCCTCATTGGATACTCTTTTTCTGTGCCTACCTACTTTTTATTCTTGGCTAATGTTACAGTTACATAAGACTAGCCGACCATAAGCAGTTTGAAAATATTGAATATCTATACTTATACATACAAAATAATATACCGACGCAAAAGAAATACGATTTACAAAAAACTAATGTCTGATATTTTTTGTTTTACTCATCGCTTACTTTCCACATTTAAGTTTTTTTAACGCGGTGCCTGCGAGTCTCTACCTAAGGGCAGATTTAGCGTAGCTCTGCCCAAGACCACTTGCTGCGTAGACACGGACTCCCAATTACATGATTGTATTATAATATATTTTTTTAAATATGCTTATTATATTATTATTACTGATGCTTCGTTCTAGCACTCTTGCCCGGTCCGAATTTTTTTGAGCATTTTATTTGCTCTTGAAATATTCCACGAGATCGCGTGAACGCAACTTTTCTTTCCCTATCAGCGCTGTCGATGATCCTTCCCGGGCTTATGTTATCGTCTTACTTATACTAGTTACTCACTACTAGTGATGTTACTGGGATTTGCAGACTGGCCTAATGAGTTACATTAGTTATTTTTAGTATTATAATCTTTGCCTGATTGATAATGGATGTATTACTTTCGATCTAGGCTAGGATATGATTTTGTTTATTCTTTTTTTCAATCGAGACGGTCAGTTAGGTAACTTAGCAGACGTATGTAGAGTAAGATTGAATTTTAATCGTTTTTTTTTCAGTTTCGCAACACGTGTGATTAAGCTTTGCTTGACGTAGAATTTTGTTTGTTGATGGATGACTGATGTAAATGTTAGTGTTCATTACCGACTTCGCGATAAACAGGATTTATTTTTAATTCTTCCTCATGTAGAACCTTAATCCGGTTTGACAAGCAGACGGAACTTAATTTTAATAATATGTCACATTTATAAATAAGTCTTACGTTATTTCTTTTAAGCTGCGTAAAATATTTTTTTCACTCCTGCTCAAAAAATCCGATACTAATTTGAGCACTTTTCTCTATGGTTACTAATATTATAAATACGTAAGTAACTCTGTTTGTTTGTTTGCTACCTTTTTAAGACTAAATGGCTGAACGGATCCTAATACAAATTGACAAGGACATAGATTATATTCTGGGGAACATATGCTACTTTTGCCCTTAAATAAATGCAGACGAAATCGCGGGTAACAGCTAGACTTGAAAAATTCACCCTGTGTAATGGTCATTTTAGCCTTTTGTATATCAATCTCCTATTATGATCATACTACAAATAACGACCGTAGGAACACTTCTAGCTATAGGTATGTTAAGCATTATGTGTTTATTTAGTCGTGTTACAACTTAGAATAAGATTTGCATCGACTTTTCTAATCGTAATGGTTGGCACAATACGTTTTATCACGACGTACGAACAAATGGGTTCAAATTTGGCAAAGTGCTTTCAAGTTTCAAGTATGGAGCTGATGTCGTGGGCTTTGCGTCTAAGATTGATATCACAACAATGGCATAAGTCATATTATACCATGGCATAAATAAGACATTATGTAATAAAATGACAAAGTTATGCAGCTTTATCCGTGCCATTATTTGATTTATGGCCACTTTATAATAATTTATTTTTTATATTTACTTTTCTGATATGAAATGGAGAGCTCTTTTACAAATATCTACGTCTACATGTGTATTACCGAGATGTCAAAGGTCATTAGTCGCTGTTGATTAACTGCTTATAATAAACTAGCTACTGCCCGTGACTTCGTCCGCGTTGAGCTTAGAATCCCACAGGAACCTAACATTTTCCTGGGATCCTATGTCCTTCTGGTTCTAAGCTACCTCCCCCCAATTTTCAGCCCAATCGGTTCGACTTTCTTTTATCTTATATGGATTCGATGTTTCAAGTCGGCAAATATATAGTCTGTCAAAAAAAAGTTGAACATAATGGAGGTGCTACTGTGCCGTTCGTATGGCAACCCGCCGCAGCTCGCACAGAGCATCAACAGTCTTGATTGGTTTGTTTACAGTACAGTAAACGTCGTCATAACATAGATTCCTTTAAGCATGTTGCCAGTAGCCGAAAATTAAGTGCTGTTTCTAGCCTTTTTGCCAAACTATTGGCATTCTAGCATATCGAATCAAAATTAGAGTTACGAATTCAGATATTTAAGAATAATTTTCTAAAGAATACCTGATAAACCTATGAAGCAAGAACATTGCCCTCATTTAATATTTTTAGACGTACTAATTTATAGATATCTTAAAATCAAGGTTTATTACATAAACTAGATGCAAGCATTTCTGCCCACCGCTCTGCCGACATTTATAGATTTCTGAAATATTTATTGAAGTATTTTTATGAAGCCTCAATATATTTCTCTGACAAAATTGGAAGATATATAAACAAAATAATGAATTCAACAATTTTGGAGGCTTTGTGTTCCGCTGCTTGTGAATGGTGAACGTAATTTAAATAAAGAGATGTATTTTAAAAATTATTACATATCGAAACACCATATACAATTCGTTGTAGCACAAATTAAATTAACACATTTACCATGCTTGTAATATTTTTTAAAAGAAAAAATAACTTAGTACTTTATTCGTTTTCCCATGCTCTAAGGTTGCTAAGGATAATACCTGTGCAAAATTCAGAATGAAATCGCAAAGATTAACGTAACATAATGTGATTTTTAATCAAAAAACTAAGGTACATTATATAAAATACGTAGTAATGCAGACAGCTGAGACCTCACAAGCTCCCGTCGCCATCGCCACGAACATGAATACTGAGTCCATTGTTTTAATTAAGACAGCTGTAACAAACCAAAGTGTAACACCATAATCCACAAAAAACATTGGCTATTCTTTCAAAGTCCATTGTTTTGAATGAAAGGAGTTCTCCCATGAACTATTGCGTAACATGAACCTGTATCCCTTTGCCTGACAGTAAAGAGGTAATACGGACAGCAAACAGGTGTTAAGGGGGTTCAGTGCGAAACCGCAATCGCAGTGGCTTTTAGGTATAAGGTTTCACACTTTGTATCAATCGATCTAATTCCCATAGTGTCTGCAAAAACATAGTAGTAAAATATTTTATCGAAGTTTGAAAGTGTTTGCAAAAAGGACGTAGTTAGGCGTTAGGCGTTCTGTCAGAATAGACTGAATGTTAGGTTCGGCAACACGCGAATGATACCCCTTAAGTTGCAGGCGTTCATAGGCCACGGTAACGGCTTTCCATCAGGCGGGCCGTATGCTTGTTGAACACCTTAGTGGTATAAAAAACTAATTGATCACAGGCGCAAGTTGGCGCAATCTGACCACAGTCAACTGGTTAAAATTACATTATACGGTCGGCACCACTCAAGTGGTAACTATTACAGTAGTTTTCGGTGTACGCTGAGAACTAATTACATAGGTACTTAAAATTATAAAGTTAAATTGTATTTTTATTTGCTGCAGCTAGTTGCTTACAGTACCTACAAAATAATATAATGATTTAATGTGTGCCTATTATATGTTAAGTTTATAGTATGTTTAAATAATTTTGCATCATATAATTTTGCATTACCCTAAAAATATGTGCTTATATATATAAAAATATGTGCTTCGGGTTCAGATATCAATGTGCGACTGTTTTCTCACGGACTTTTTTATATAGGTTATGTTTATCGATGTACACAGTTATTTATTATTTAGTAAAAAAATAAGTCATGGAGATGGACTTTGTGTTATTTCACCCGAATACGTTATATGATTATTTAGTAAATAGATACCTACGTAACATAAATATACTTTGCAGTACGCACCTCAGATGCACGAGTGCGACATGCACTTGGCCCGACTTTGCTGTGTGTGGAACTTTTTCGGAGCTTTATAGAAGAAAAGTACAACACACTGTCGGATATTATATATATACTCGTGCGCTTGTTAATTGTACTACATGTCTAATTTTTAAAGTAGGTATTGTAAAAGTCACTTTGTTAAGCTTTCACACCAAGATGTAAGGAAAACAGCTGAAAGTGTAATACTTTTTGTCCTATGCTTGATACATTGAATAACTTTTTCTCAGACGTAACGTGTGATCGGTCATTCACACGGGGCTCGGCGATGCGTACCTTCTGCGGACTGTCATTAACACCAGACAAACGTGATATTTATGTCTATATACATTTTGTGTACTGCATATGGATGGAACCTGTATAGTTTTGACATAAGGTTGTATAGGTACCTTAGACACTAGTATTTTCAGAGAAAATTAAATGTCAAAATGATTATTTTTATTTATTCACACGATTAGTGCTCTCAATGAACACGTAGTGCTTTAGGTAATAACGAATTTATGTATCTTTGTTTAAAAATGGGACCGCAATAATTTTAGTACGTAGTTTGGCGTTTTTATTTTGGGAAAACTGTGAAAGTATTGTCAGACGCCATCGACGTGCTAACTCTAACTCTCGCATCATTTTGTACCTCAGTGTCATTGACGTATCGTCAATGCTCAGTGTATTGTTTCGGAAAACAGGACATAAGCTCGAGGTATAAGAGTCGCGTTTTATATTAATACTAAAGTAACTTATTTAAAAAATACAATTTGTCTGAACATGTACCTTATCCAAAAGATGCACACTTGACTTTATATAAGTCGAAGATGTCAATGTAAGTACCCAACTTCATTCACATCGATTCACTTTACTAGGAGCAGTATTTCGCCATTATCGATCTTTGGTTTCAAATCGATCCGGTTGCTATTACACTAATGGCAGGATGTGAAGTGCAGTGCCTAGCTAACAGGTCCCACAATCAAGCTGAGATCGCGGCGCCTTGCAAATCGGGGCCGCATTCTTATCGACTATTATTAACATAAATGCATATCTTTACTATGTCATTATTAATTTATATTCATAAGGTATGAACGTAGGTATGTCTACCGTTAGGTTATTTATAAGGTTACCGCTGCGCTATACTATACCTATATATATTAAATACGATTTTTATTTTACCGTTAAAATCGTTCGATCGGAACAATTGAATGGCCTACACTCTGATAATCTAGAATTCATGTTATACTAAACGCATAAGATGCACCATAAATTATGACAACAAAACAATAAGGGGCAGAATAAACTACGGTGGCTATGATTAGACATTGTCGAGAAAACAATGAATGAATATTTCATAATCTTAGGTATCTGTTGAGCTTGAAAGAATACAGATTCATTAGCTATCAATCCGTGACCTATTAACATTTACAGTGTATAGCAGTCACTCAACTCAGAAATAATACATTTATGGCTTTGAAACAATTATTAGATAACGTAATACCGTAGTATATTTTCTACTCTGAGGTAATATCTACCGTTGATACAATGCATAGTCTAATTAAGCGCGTCTGTTGTTTTTACTATGTAATTGTATATGTAGTATCTACAAATGGAAAATATACATACAGTCAAAGTTATGGGTCTAGCAGTGCAATGACAAGAATCTCGCTCAGAGAATCAGCATTGCTATCCAGCGTGGCAATGCTGCCAGTTTTCTTAGCACGCTCCCGCATGATTCGGTTTGGCCATATATTTCAGTATAGGTTTCAAATTCCAGGCTAATTAATACATCCATCTTCGAATTAAGAAAATGTTAAATTAACGGCTGACGGATTGGTGTCAAATCTTACGGAAATTATGATATACAGACAAGATACCTACTTGCCTAGTCACTGTTCGTGTTTACTCACTCATTTTGCATATTACTCAACCGACGAGTTGATAAAATGACAGAATCGTGATTGTCCTACTATGCTTCCCACAGCTAAGATAAACATCTCACACACACTTATATTTTTATCTCTAATGACATGAAGTATAAGATCTTTTAACTTCGCTCGCGAGTAAATTGTCCTAGAAAATAAGACTGTCTTTTGTTGGTCAGAGCAGTCAGGATATTATGGGTTTTCTATCCACAAAAAAATACATTTTTCAGTATGACCACGTGACTATAAGACTACAAGCACATCTGCCAATGCATTGTAGCAACGACAGAATGGCTCTTTGTCTGTGTAATTAGAAAATTCAAATTAAGTTTATTGCAAGGGTCTTAATTGGTTTATTAGTTTCGGTAGAAAGTTACATGTAACGAAATGACGAACAAAATACCAACACCTTTGAACACCTTCGAAATATAGATGTGTAGCATAAAAATATATGTGTAGTAGATTAATTCAATAAGAGAAATGCGATTGAGCTTCTCCCGAAGTATGAAAGAGATTAAAAGATACATCTAGTTACAATAAAGTGCACTGTACCTACTGATTTTATTTAGGACTTTATGAAAGTCCGTTGAATTGTCGAAATAGCTTTTTAGTTCTTTGTTACACCTTTCATAGTAAATTCCGATGTTGCTGGATATGCATATTCTTATTTAACCAAGCACATGAGAATGGGATAGCAAGACTTTTTAGTCCTGTCAAATTAATTTAGTTGTGTGATTTTGTACAACCGAATCGACACCAAATAAATACTTTCATTGAAATTATTATTAATTTAAACATAAAATGACTTTATTTGTCTGAAGAGCGGTATGTTAGACGTTTTTTATAGTTATATGACAGACTCAAAAGTATCATCAAATCTAACAAAAGTGGATTCTGTGCCCTGTGCGACTAAGTTGGCAAAAAGCAAACGACTTTCCATATGATAAGCGGTCACCGTAGTTTACATACGCTTCCCATTGGAAAGGTATAGAACGCACTTTATCGACATTGGAGCAATCTCTTGTTTTTTTTATATTTCTAACAAGGAACACAAATTCACCATATATGCAGATATACTATCTATGTAGATAGACAAATAATATATGTTACGCATATCTTTAAGGACTGTGTTTATTATTAAGTAAAATTAATAATTTACATCGATATGGGTATTATTTCTCGCACACTTCTTTCATAGCGCACGGTCTAATCCTGTTTAAGATTCTTAACTGACAAGCTTAATTGTTAATCATGAAACATTAGTTTCAGTCGAAGGTTTCGAAAACTGATTTGAAGTTCACGGATACCTTAACTCCTCGATATAACAGAAATAATGTTCCTTTTGTTCTATACATTATGTGAGTAACTAAATTTATACTCAATCAATTTGATACTAATATTATAAATGCGATAGTATGTTAGTATGGATGTATGGGTGGTTGTTTGATACTCTTTCAAGGAAAAACTACTGAGCGGATTTGGATTAAATTTGGAATACAGATAGTTTATGATCTGGATAAATATGTTGGGTACTTTTTATCCCGGAAAAATGTTTTGTTCCGGGAAAATGTTAGGTTCCTCTGGGATTCTAAGCTCACCGTGGACGAAATCGCGGGCAGAAGCTAGTAGTAAATATATATAGCGTATAGACTTTAAATGGTGATGCAATAGGCAAGTTATAAGAGCCGTTGAGTTTCAATAAAACATTTTACAACAGTTAACTATTTACAGTTACCGCATTCATTATTTTAAATACTTCCCACACAACAGGCCATCTCTCTGATCCATGCTTTGATTGCTCAAAACTAGGAAGAGTTAATTTCCACGACACATTCGGTTAAGCTGTTAATTAAGACATGGATATAGTATATTAGTACCTAATTAAAATATTAATTGCTTATTCTATTATAGCTGCACGCTTTGAGAAACTGTGATGACAGAGCAGGCCAAAAAATTGGCCAAGTGCGATTTGGACTCGCAAAACGAGGGTTGTACTAAAAACAAACTAGTTTAAATGACAAACTTAAGTTGCGGTTCGATCCCTAGAAACGGCTATTGCACCAACCGCAAATAAATTCGCTCTATTTTTTTAGAAAATATAGCGATACTTTCTCTGAGCATTTCGAGCTTCTATTTTTTAATATATATATAATGCTTGGACATTATCACACAGCGCCATCTGGCCCCAAACTAAGCAAAGCTTGTACTATGGGAACCAGTAACTGATATAATACATATATACTTTTTTTTTTGTAAATACATACTTAAAATACATACCAAACACCCAAACGCTAGGCAAACATATTTGTCACATAAATGTTTGCCCGGCGGGAATCGAACCCGCGACCTCTAGCGTAGCAGTCAGGTATACTAACCACTAGACCAGCGGTCTCGTCATTTGTTACAATTTTTAAGATAGAGCAACCAAAACACGGTTTTAGTAGTGGACCTCCCTTTATTTTTTTCTTTTTCATTATTCGTTGTTATAGCGGCAACAGAAGTGCACATTCTGTGAAAACTCTCTATCTATTACCGATCACGAGATACAGCCCGCTGACAGACAGACGGTAGGACGGACAGACAGCAATCTCTTAGTAATAGGGTTCCGTTGGTTACACTTCCAGGTACGGAACCCTAGAAACAAAACAACTTATCCTTATTATTTCAGTTGTTTTGATTTCCACAATAGTAATCTCGCGTGGAAACCATTATGAAGGGAATAAGGAGGGTTGTACTGATAAATCTAAGGATCCAGTCTGCGGTACAAACGGAGTAACATACGAAAACATCTGCGATTTCAAACTCGCTAAATCAGCAAATGAAGCACTGGCACTACATCACAAAGGAACTTGTGTTTCAAAAAGAAACGCAATATCGATTTCCCATAAGAGAAGGCTGTTGGCTAATGAAGGGATCACATCCAACCATAATACTACCTTCCTTAGGCCAATATCCATGAAAAAGCAACGCTTTTACTGTTTTTTCTGTAAACCCATACAAAATATTGTGGTAATCGACTAATAGCATGTGATGGAGGTACTCAACTAAACATTGTATTCGAAATATTTGTAATTCAAATGTTTACTTTGGTCGGACACTAAAAAGTTTTTAATTCGTTCAGAAAAATAATTTCAACGGAAAATATTAATTTGAGTGCAAAAACAATTGGCTGTTATTTCGCGTTTTTTTTGATATAAAAACTTTGGTGTTGTGTTATGTGGTGTCCTTTTTTTGTCCGCCTTTTTTGATTATTTTTGAGCCCGGTATTTTTTCCATTACCTACCAACATCAAGGACTGGGTGACGTAAGATTCGAATGTTGTGAAAACTAGGTGGCACTCGGCCTTAAATTTTCGTAACCTTACTTACGAAAAAATAAACAGATTTCAGAACAGTTATTTATCACAGTTGCAGCAGTGGTTGCAAAGATAATAACAATAATAATGCTTGGACATTATCACACGGCGCCATCTAGCCCCAAACTAAGCAAAGCTTGTACTGTGGGACCCAGTAGCTGATAGAATACGTATATACTTTTTTTAAAGAAAAATATATATTAATTTCCAAGAACGGTTCATAAAGTCTTAAACTAATACATGATCAGACGTATTCTACTACGGTTGGTGTAGAAATATTAGTTATATTTTCTTCTTCTACTAAATTATGGTCCTTGGTCTGATGGTATGCAAGCTTGGCTCTTGTACGACCACCCAGAGTACTCAGATAAAAAAAGGTGAATGGAAATTGCGAACAACAAAGTGACGCTGGTTTTTTAAACATACAGGCATAGTTTCTTTGAAAATATTTAAATACGTATGTGGCTAAGATATTCGACACCAACACCGGTGTTCGGTTTAACAATATAGGAGGTATTAATAATATTATCTAATACACCTAATACTCGCACCAGACGGTGACATGCGGACATGTGGTAACTGGTAACGTGATATCACCAAGCGAAGCCTTAGTTTTGAAGCGTTTATGAAAAAAGTGTCATGTTAAAACTGCGATATAGATTTGCAATCTACACTAATATTAGGTCCTTACATATGAAATTGGCGTTTTGTATGGGAGGAACAAAAAGTCGAATATTTTTTAATATAATATATTTAATTAATCAAAGTATGAACCATTATTTTCTATGCACTTTTGCCATCTCATAGGTAGTTCATTGATCCCTTTACTAAAAAAACCAGTCGGACGGGAATCAATAAAATCTTTGAAGGCGATTTGGACTGCCCCATCGGAGTTGAATTTTTTCCCTTGCAAGAAGTTATCCAAATTTCGAAAAAAATTGTAATCTGTTGGAGCAAGGTCCGGGGAGTACGGAGGATGTCTTAGACTTTCCAATTGAAGCTCTTCTAATTTAGTAGCCGTCTGTAGCGCAGTGTGTGGTCTAGCGTTGTCGTGAAGCAGCAGTGGCGTGGAGCGATTGACCAGCCTAGGTTGTTTAGCCGCTAGCTTTTCCATCATGGTTTGCAATTCCTGACAATAGACATCAGCCGTAATAGTCTGGCCAGATTTGAAAAAACTGTAATGAACAATACCGGCACTAGTCCACCAAACGCTTACAAGTAACTTTTTTGGGGTTAATTTTCGCTTGGGGCAGGATTTGGCTGGCTGGCCAGGATCTAACCATTGCGCTGAGCGCTTCCGATTATCGTAAAGAACCCATTTTTCATCACAGGTAATGATTCGGTTTAAAATAACTTCATTATTGTGCCGGTTTAGTAATGTAACGCAGCAGTCGACGCGCGTTTGCCGGTTTGTTTCAGTCAATTCGTGAGGTACCCACCTTTCAAGCTTTTTAATCTTTCCAATTTGCTTCAAGTGAATTAAAACAGTTTTATCACTAACATTGCAGCCTGCAGCTAACTCGGACGTGGTTTGCGATGGATCCGCTTCCACAATAGCCTTCAACTCTTCATTATCAACTTGAGTCTCAGGCCGTCCACGGGGCTTGTTCTGCAGGTCGAAATTTCCAGAACGAAAACGTTGGAACCAAAAACGAACTGTGTTTTCTTTTGCAACACGACCGCCATACACATCATTCACCCTTCGAGTTGTTTCCGCAGCACTAGTGCCACGGCGGAACTCGTACTCGTAAATAATGCGATATTTAAGGTTTTCCATTTTGTAAAATGAGTGACGCAAACAGAAAAAAACAGAAGAAAAAAAACAAATGAATGACGATCATCGAAGCACAAATACATGAGTCTATAGCTGTACAAATTTGAATTTGGAATTCCTTACCAAAGAGGAGAAATTCGTGATTAAAGTGGCCAGTACGAAAAACGCCAATTTCATATGTAAGGACCTAATATTATAAAGAGGAAACATTTGTAAACATGTACGTAGCAAATAAACTTAAAAACTAGTGGACCGATTTCAAACTTTGTTTTGCCGTTACAAAGCTACATTACCACTGAGTAACATAGGTTATCTGTTATATTGTGAAATATATAACCACTAGCGGCCCGCCCCGGCTTCGCACGGGTAGAAATTTTTATCAAATATTTTGTCTACCCGTGCAAAGCCGGGGCGGGCAGCTAGCCTATGTTAATCAGTGATAGTGTAGCTTTCTAACGGTGAAAGAATTTTTGAAATCGGTCCAGTAGTTTCGGAGCCTATAGACATTTATCAAATATTTTGTCTACCCGAGCGAAGCCGGGGCGGGAAGCTAGTATAATATATAGCCGATGTTACTCAGTAGTGATGTAGCTTTCTTAAGAATTTTTGAAATCGGTCCAGTAGTTTCGGAGCCTATTAAATACATTTAAATACATACAAAAATACTAATCTTTCCTCTTTATAATATTAGTATAGATATAGATAAGCGAACACACACGTTTTGCAGAGTTGTGTGATTAGTTAATTATAATAACCCTCAGCGGTGTACTAGGTATTTACTGTGTGTTAAATTTTTATATTGTAAAACTGAAAATGCGAAAAGCTAACCAACAATTAAATGCCGTCAATGCCGTCATGGTTTTTCAAATGTCTGATACAACTATAACTTGGCATTCAGTATCAATTTATCCAGTGTATGGTCCTTATAAAAAATATTTGATTATATCAGTGATCACTATATAGAAATATAAAGACTGGATATAATACCGACTCTCCTTCTACTGAAAAGTCGTCATTCAAAGTTTAGCCCCTGTAACTTTTTGAAGAGTCGTCCGTAAAATAAAATTTCTCATGTAAGATCGGAGGCCACATAAAATGTATGTGCCATCAGACTAGCGTTTGAGTATATTACGTGCATGGAACGATTAATATGGTATTAATATGAAGAAGAAATTAGGGTCGGCAACGCGCGAGTGATACCCCTGGTGTTGCAAACGTCCGTAGGCTATGGTAGCCGCTTACTATTAGGCAGACCGGGCCTTTTTTCCCACCTTAGTGGTATAAAAAAAGCTGTGTGTCGTTTTAGCAAAATAAACAATCAGAGAA
The DNA here is from genome assembly GCA_951449985.1 of Falcaria lacertinaria. Taxonomy (NCBI): domain Eukaryota; kingdom Metazoa; phylum Arthropoda; class Insecta; order Lepidoptera; family Drepanidae; genus Falcaria; species Falcaria lacertinaria. Next base: position 3,359,654 of record OX602111.1, read on the forward strand.
ACACAATACATAGCTGTCGTTTTACTGTAATTTTTTTTCTACCATTTGATATGTTTTTCACGGTAACTTAAAGCCAAATGACGCAAACACTCCATATATTGTATTTCGAAGGATGTTTTGTGTCGGAATAATTCTGCTGCCTTTGATCCTTTCGGATATAAAGTTACTTGCAGATATACATTACTAACACCAACCAACGGTACGTCGAATAAAAGAAAAAAATCCGAAAACGAAGTGATTGCCAAGTGTATTGCTTTGCTTGTATTATACTAGGTGGTATATTAGCCATTAGACCAGCGGTGTACCTATCTATCTGATGGCTGCTATACTTTATCTATGGACGATTGGAACACCATACTAGGGTGTCAGGCACAGGACGTCATTCATAATTGTGAACCTTCAGTTCAGGAGGAGTCGTTTCCCCATTAAAACTGATTTCGATGCTTATATGCACGCAATGGTCAGCGATTACTGGTACTACTAATTATTGTTGGATTGCGTTATACTATTATACAAGAAGAAATCGTTTCCCTTGTCATACGTTGAAGATTTTCAAAGCTTTCAAAAGTTCGCTATTAGTAATAGGTGCTCGTGACGGTCGAAAGGGAATTGTGATCTGGTTTGGTCACGATTTGTGTTCGATTTTCGAAAATGTTAACGAGCTGCGCAGACGTAAACGAAAGTGAACGACCGCCATTGTTCAAGGAACAGGTGGTTGTCGATCTACTGATACCATTCGCCTTCGTAACCTGACACCTACGACTAAGTTACACAACTTAACAAACAGGAAAATTTCTACACAATGATGCCCAAACACGTACATTCATAGGGACAGACAGACAGTGGGAAGCGACTTTGTTTTATACTATGTAGTGATCAAATACGGCTCTGTAATAAAAAACAAAAAGATAGAGCAGTCGATATAACGTTGGAGTGTTACATTCGGCTCCCCACCGCTATCTGGGTTGGCATCACTGGTTCCCTGATACTTCATATAAATATTTCAGCCCCCCTGGACCACTGGTATTATATATATGTTGGTCGTTACATAGCTATTTATTATAGGTACTTATGCCTACTTATATACATTGTGATAACGTAAATATAAGCAAAGAACGGGTTTTGCTTATATTTCCATTATTATTGGACACATATTAAGCGAATATGTTTTATGAATACACCGCAGTATCTTGACCACGTCTTTTTTTTCTCTTGTTCTTGTTTCTTAGGTATTTGTTTATTTAGTTTGCTGTCTTTGTTGGACACAGTTTTAGCCCTATTATGTACTATACGATATGCATATTCATCAGGAGAACAAGGACCTCTGTGAAGTATAGCAAGTTGTGGATATGTCAGTTTACTAATGCCCAGTTCACATGTATTTATATATGTTGCTCCATCAGTTCCACACACAGGCTCTGGTAGTTGATCCGTGCAAAGTTGTCTGGATCCATGTAATTGTTGCGTCGCGGAGAGGAGAACAGCTGCAAACCGAATAAACACATGTCATCATTAGTATTTTACTAAATATATCATAAAATTTTCATTTAAAATTATGGACATTAATAAGAAATATTGGGAATGATATTGGTATTTGATATTTCAAAAATGTTCATGAAAACAGGTTCATAAAAATACAAGGTCAGTTCAGTCTGACTGCATGTATTGCTTGTTCCTTTGCAGAGGTAATGGGGAGTAATTCATTTATGTGTCATTTTAAACCTTTGATAATATCTCAAGAAATACTGTTAATATTAATTTAAAGAAATTAAGAATCTGGAACCAGGTGTACATGAATTTACTGTACCGATGTTATGTGTGGAGATCTAACTCAAAATTGCTACGGACGGACGGGTGGACTGAATACAATATAATTATAAAGGCTGCGTATTTTGCTTTAGTACAGAAATAACACAAAAAAAAAATTTTTAATTTCTTCACTGTCTGATTGCTTGACATTTAAATTGTAATGATTAATGTTAAACTGCTGGCAGTATTGAAAACATAGCCAAATAATAAAACGTTATGTACTCACTTATTGTACACCACACGTACAGCATGGTGACATAGAACTGTATGTAATAGAATGAACATAGCTCATCTATCAAGTTTGCAATTATAATCGCATTAAAAAACCTTGTCTCAAATGGAAATAACTTTTAACGGTAATTAAATTCCACCACTGAATTGATTTGAGACCACTGAAGACAGGGGTCACCAAATGGCGGTCCGCGGTCCGGATCCAGACCGCCGACCGATTTTATGTGGACCTAAAATGAATAGTACATTTAGATGTTTTTGTTGTTTTAGACAGGCTTTTATTAGTAAAAGAAACAATCTTCTTAGATTAAGTGTATAAATTATAACTTTGTACGTGTGAGACATCAGATTGTTTCAAAATAAAAGTAGCATAAATTAAGTCTTGTAGAATCAGCTATCTGCCAGTGAAAGTCCCGTTTAAATCGGTCCAGCTGTTCGGATTTTGTTCACAATAACAATAATGTTCGTTTACTTCCCAAACGGACCGCGACAGTCATATCATTTATAACGGAACTGGCGGGCATGTTTGCAGAGAGGTTCGACTGACGGCTCTTATTTAATGAGTCTACCTTGCCACCCCGGTGGCCTGCACTCACAACATTTTCTAAGCTTATTTTAAGTTAAGAATTGCAAAAAAAGTGTTTTATACAAGCTTTTTTCATTCTTCTTCTTTATTATTCTTCGGTCAAGCCCTTACATTTAATACCCATAACATTGGGGTGACTGTGGAATTGATCAATCTCAATTTTGTGACGCCCGCCATATTTGATTAAAAATGGCGGTAGTTAGGTAATCGTGCATTGTCCTCGAAACCAAACGAGTATGCTTCGTGTATGTAATTTCAGCTCAGTCGGACACTAGGAAATGGGTCAAATTAAACTTGCAAGATTATTACAAAAAACCGGCCAAGTGCGAGTTGTATTCGCGCACTGAGGATTCCGTACTAAAAACAAAGAAGCCTTCTTTTTTCTTCTTAATATTTTGCTATAGCGGTAACAGAAATACACATTCCGTGAAAGTGTCAACTACCTATCTACCTCTTACGGATCATGAGATACAGCCCGTTGATAAACAGACGTACAGACAGACAGAAGGATCGACGGATAGATGGATAGACGGACAGACGGACATATGGACCGACGGACAGACGGCAAGACGGAAAGACGGAAAGACGAACAGACGGACAGACGGACGGACAGACGGACAGACGGACAGACGGACTGACGGATGGATGGACATCGACGTCTTAGTAGAAGGTGCTGTTGGTAACCTATCGCGTACGGAACCCTAAAAAGTATGTTGGTCAGGAAGGAAGAATTTTGAGATTTGAGGATTGGCTATGAATGTAAGTTGATTGACTCCGCTGTCACTTTTGAGTAGATGGGTGTTGAAATCCCCTATAATGACGGTGTGGTCGTACGCAGGGATTAGGGATTTCAGGTGACCTACAAAAGAAAGAAATTGGCTGACTTGAAGGGACGGACTGTAGAAGGTGTCTAGTATTAATGAAATTAGTTGTGGTTGAATTTAATTAACGCTAGAAAAGTTTTCTAATGCGATTATAATTGCAAATTAATTTTGCTTATAAATGGAAACTTGATAGATGAGCCATGTTGATTCTATTACATACAGTTCTATGTCACCATGCTGTACGTGTGGTGTACAATAAGTGAGTACATAACGTTTTATTATTTGGTTCTTTCTTAAATATTTCTTTTCTAAAACATCTGCTTTGAAAATGACACCTTTTTTTTCCGAACAACGGTTCCTTACATGTTCCTGCTTACCTATATCTATACAAATAAATGCAAATTTAAAGTGTCTGCTTGTTACATCAAAATAACAGCATTTTACTAAATTCATATAAAAGTATATACGTTACCTAAAAAAAATCAATTTGTTTTTTTTTATCCGCCTGTCTGTTTATTCTGGCTAAGCTCCGAAACGGCTGGACCGATTTTACGGTTACCGATTCTATTTTTTATATTCAATAAGAAGTAACTAAGGCTCCTTAAAATTTAAGAAAAATAAATCTGGTTCCGCGCTAAGAATTAAAACACCCATGAAATTGTTAACAAATCCGATTCCACGCGTACGAAGTCGTGGGCACAGCTAGTTTACAATAAAATCGCAACGATGATAGATATGAAAAGCTAAACCTATCGTCAAACAAGAAAAGGGCATGGTTCAAAAGTGGTTGTTGACACTATCTTACTGTGATACCGAACATTTTGTCAAGATGGTCCGGTAAGCAATAGCCGACCAGACCGAATAAATAGGAAACCATTTTTTTCGGTCTGGTCAGCTTATAGTGCAGTTGGTTGAAATGAGTAATGATTATTTAATCTAGTCTTCAGTAATAATTGTGTAATTAGATTTCTTCTAATGGTAGGTACTACATATGCTTTCCCCAATCAATGTCGACAATTTTATTTTATTCTTTTCGGCGATAACTTAAAATATCATTGTAATAAATAAGCATCACTAATGCTGATACGTGTTAACTTGGCTTGCTTGCAGTTGTTCTCCTCTCCGCGACGCTACAATTACATGGATCCAGATATCTTTGCACAGATCAACCACCAGAGCCTGTGTGTGGAACTGATGGAGCAACATATATAAATACATGTGAACTGGGCATTAGTAAACTGACATATCCACAACTTGATATACTTCACAGAGGTCCTTGTTCTCCTGATGAATATGCATATCGTGTAGTACATGATAAGAATCTACTATTACAAAGAAAAAGAAGTTATAATATACCAGGATATCCAATTAAAAGAACACTACAGTGCTTTTTATGTCTGATCGTAACTGTTAAAAACCGAGGGCCTGGACAGGGTAATACATCAATCAATATATATACTTGTATTCATAAAAAAAGAGTGGCTTTGTCCGCCTTTTCTCTAAACCACCAACCAACCAACTACTACATATAGTTATAGTAGTGAATAGCACTTGGTCTGTATAGTGATTAAGGAAAACTCCTTTACCGAGACATATGTATATAAAACGACGTGCCCGCTCATTTGTGTCTGTAGGAACATTATAAACACAAAAACTACTGAACGGATTGTCATACGATATATTCATCAATGGACGGAGTGATAGATGAGGAAGGTTAAGACTATAACTTATTAAGCTTTTGTCTAAATCGACAGTAATATGATGTGTTTATCATGAACACGGCTTAGGTATTTCGCTCAGATGGCTAGCGCTGACTAAACCTTAAGATATACCTAAAAACAATTTACTAGAAAATTAAAGGACTCAAAATGGCCTACATAAGGTTCGCGAAAATGTGTGTTTATCTTCTTAGTACCCTCACAATAACCACTTTTATCTATTACAGATACTGATTCCCAAAGAGAGCGTGACCGTTTGTAAAAAAAACTGCTTTCGAATCATTGTTCGTTTTGCTTCACAAAATAAAAAATAATATTTTTATTGTCATACTTGTTTTTTTTTTAAATGTACTTATTCGGGGCCGATATAAAACTTGGTAAAAAGACGACGACGAGCAGATGATATACTACGTCATATTAAGCAACTTACGTCATTTAAGGGTCGGCCACGCGCGAGTGATACCCCTTGCAAGCGTCCATAGGCTGCCGTTACCGCTTACCATCAGGCGGGCCGTATGCTTGTTTGCCACCTTCGTGGTATAAAAAAAGTTACGTGTAGGATATCGTCAAAAACTGACAATAGGAGTTTTTGGAGGACACGAGAAATTTTGAAACTTGAAAATTCTCACACTACACTGGCAAAAATAGTCCCTAAAGGGATTGATTGCCATACTTAGGAAGAAGAAGAACAGACCTTCATTGTTTTATTCTTCTCTCTCTCTCTCTCTCTTTACTCGCGAGCTCTCTCTTATCTGGTTTTGGAGCGCGCTGTTCAGCTATCAGTCATTGAAGTAGCAAGCCCGTGCTGCAACGCTTTGTATTCTTTCATACACATAATATCTGTTTTGTTGCATATCTGCTTGTGAAAGAGGAATGTAATAGGAGAAAATGAAAACCTTTTTAATTTAAGGAAAAGAAACATACAGGGCTTATACCTCTTATAAATATAAATAATAAATTAAATTAAAAAAAAAATGACGAGACCGCTGGTCTAGTGGTTAGTATACCTGACTGCTGCGCTAGGGGTCGCGGGTATGTGACAAATATGTTTTCCTTGCGTCTGGGTGTTTGGTATGTATTATAAGTATGTATTTACAAACAAAAAGTATATAAGTATTATATCAGCTGCTGGTTCCCATAGTACAAGCTTTGCTTAATTTGGGGCCAGATGGCGCTGTGTGATAATGTCCAAGCATTATTATTATTATAAATAAAAAGATTATCTAATTAAACTGAGCAACTTGTTTGTGAAGTTATTCAATAGAAGGATGCACCTTTGTCAATAACTTTTAATATATAAACCTTTCATTTATTACTATAACTGAGAAGAGAGTTGAAGCTACGAACTATCATCTGATGGGCCCAGGTTCAAACACCGGCCTATACCAATTAGATTTTCTAAGCTTAAGTACAGTGAATAATCCTACCATGAGCTTAAAAAAAAGGTAGGGCGAATTAGGATCTCCCGTGGGTTTTTCCATCAAAATTGGAGAGCACGGCTGGGCACTGTACCTTAACCTTACAGAAGGCCACGGTAAAATAACACTATGTTGATGTAGTGCTGTGTTTTTGCGGTAAGTAAGGTTGCCAGGGCTCCACAAGGATGCGCTGCGCTAGTAATAGTGCTGCTTGCACAGTGAGTCCTCATCAACAACATTGTTAGCGCAACGCGTTAGTGATACGCCTGGTTTTGCTTGCGGCTAATTGGCTACGGTGACTGCTTACCACCAGGTAGGCCGTACGCTTGTGTGGTACTTTAGCGGTATAAAAAAAAACACGGCCACCACGGCTTTTAAAATCAGTCTCTGTAAACATGCCCGCCGGTTTCGGGTAGGTACTCGTTAACGTTACCATAATCTTAGATTTTATTACTGAAATTAGTTGTGGTTGAATTAACGCCTGAAAACTTTACTAATGCGATTATAATTGCAAATTGATTTTCGTTATAAATGCAAAATTGATACATGAGCCAGGTTCATTCTATTACATACAGTTCTATGTCACCATGATGTACGTGTGGTGTACAATAAGTGAGTACATAACGTTTTATTATTTGGCTCTTTTTTCAATACTAGCAGCTTTTTAAATAAATCCGCTTTGGGAATAACCACACCGTTTTGGTCCAAACAAAGCTTCCTAGGCTTCATGTTACTGCCTATCTTTACCGATACATCTATACAAATAATTAGTGATTAAACAAACTTACCTGTAAGTGAAGTTCTATCATAATTATACGAGTGCTTCGTCCGAAGAGATTGGTAACCTAGAAGAGAATTATTTATACATACAATGTAGCTACGTCTTCGTGACACCACTCATTCGCACTAAATTGAAAGTAGTTGCAGATTTTTATTTTCTGAGATGTGGGTACATGACTTACGTTTACTTTCTGCCGTCGCTCGCCCGATCACGTCATTGGTTTGGAATCTGAAATCTGGGACCATTAATTCCTGAACCTGCTTTTAGGAGTTGGAGCGGGCGGGCGTTACCAATCTCTTCAGATGAAGCACTCTTATAATTATGATAGAACTTCACTTACAGTTCAAACTATTATGTCCGTAATAAATACTAATGATGATGATACATTTTAACTTGACTTGCAGCTGTTCTCCTCTCTGCGTCGCAACACTTACATGGATCCAGACAACTTTGCACGGATCAACCACCAGAGCCTGTGTGTGGAACTGATGGAGCAACATATATAAATACATGTGAACTGGGCATTAATAAACTGACATATCCACAACTTGCTATACTTCACAGGGGTCCTTGTTCTCCTGATGAATATGCATATCGTGTAGTACATGATAAGAATCTACTAATACAAAGAAAAAAAAGTTATAATATACCAGGATCTCCAGTCAAAAGATCACAAGAGTGCTTAGCATGTTTGATCGTACAGGGTAATATATCAATAAGTTTATACTAGTATTCATAAAAACATAATGTGTGGCTTTGTCCGCCTTTTCTCTATAACCAACTACTGCCACCTACACATGATTACAGGTAGTGCATAGCACTTGGTCTGTGTAGTGATTAAAGGCAAACTCCTTTACCGAGACCAAACGGTGGGGGAAAGACATTAGTATCGGAGCATAGACATTGATCAAATATTTTGTCTACCCGTGCGAAGCCGGGGCGGGCAGCTAGTACAATATATAGCCTATGTTACGCAGTGATCATTTAGCTTTCTAACGGTGAAAGAATTTTTGAAATCGGTCCAGTAGTTTCGGAGCCTATTCAATACAAACCCACAAAAATACAAATCTTTCCTCTTTATAATATTAGTGTAGATATTTCCTGATTATTCTAGAACATTTTCTATAAATTCTATAATTAGTTTTAAATTTAGAAAGTTTTGATATCACTACCTGTATATGAAACAATGTCCCCCGGCTCGTCTGTTTGAACATGATAAGCTCAAAAACTACTGAACCGGCCATATATTCATCAATGGACGGAGTGATTGATGAGCAAGGTTGTGTATAATATTAATTGAGGTTTTGGCTAAATAAGCTGAAATATGATGTTTTTCTTGAACACGGCTTAGGTATTGCGCTCATATGTCTAGCGCTGGTAAACCTTAAGATATACGTAAAAACAATCTGCTAGAAAATTAAGCACTAAAATGTTTATCTTCTTAGTTAACTTACAATAACCACTTTTATCAATTACAGATACTGTCACATTAAAATGTAAAGGAGCTTGCGTGATCTGGTCTCGAAGAGATGATGATGATGAGAGACGGGGGATATAATATCTTGTGATAAGACCGCCAATTGTACGTTTTTATCATTTATTTTATGTTCCTTAGTTATTGATTTTGGTCTACAATAAAGAGTTATCCATCCATTTCCGTGATTGGGACTGAGACAAAATTCACAAAAAAGTGTCAGCAGCTTAACTATATGAAATTGGATTTACGTATATTATTACTTATTTAATTACCATTACAGAGGAACCCAATGCGATACTGCGGCTCATTTAAATGAAAACAATTTTAAATTTACAAATATATACATTGGACGCAACAATAAACATATATAACGCGACAATTAGAAATAGTTAAGAAAACAATTAATATTAGTAAACAAAAACACTAAAAATAACTTACAATATTTAGTTATACTTTTGCGATTTCACACAAACTGTATGTAAGTCAATATGTCAATCCTGGAGTAAAGCTCGTTCACAGTTTGTATGGCTCGGGTGAGGGGTATCTTAGCTAGGAGGTTGGTCCTGGCGGTGGGTACGGCGAGTAGTATACGCAGGCGTTGAAGCACTCCTGGGCTATGCCGTTCTCGCCGCAAGAGCTTCACCTTCAACTCGGTGTATCCCACCATAACCAGTACGAATAGTGTGGGACACATGAGGGGGTAGAACGGGTACACTCCATATAGTTTCGAATACAGATGCCATATTATAATCTGAAATATTATATATTATAAAAGTATGAAACTCTCATTATCGAATTTAATTTTCGTTTTTCTGCACAAAATAAAACAATAAGTTTATTGTGATGTTTGTTTATATTTTAATGTCTTTAGTCTTTAGTTTTCCGATAGTTAATAATTACGAGCATACTGAATTTTGAGCAACGTATAGAATAACGTCAAAAACTGACAATATATATATATATATATATATATATATATATATTAGGTCCTTACATATGAAATTGGCGTTTTGTATGGGAGGAACAAAAAGTCGAATATTTTTTAATATAATATATTTAATTAATCAAAGTATGAACCATTATTTTCTATGCACTTTTGCCATCTCATAGGTAGTTCATTGATCCCTTTACTAAAAAAACCAGTCGGACGGGAATCAATAAAATCTTTGAAGGCGATTTGGACTGCCCCATCGGAGTTGAATTTTTTCCCTTGCAAGAAGTTATCCAAATTTCGAAAAAAATGGTAATCTGTTGGAGCAAGGTCCGGGGAGTACGGAGGATGTCTTAGACTTTCCAATTGAAGCTCTTCTAATTTAGTAGCCGTCTGTAGCGCAGTGTGTGGTCTAGCGTTGTCGTGAAGCAGCAGTGGCGTGGAGCGATTGACCAGCCTAGGTTGTTTAGCCGCTAGCTTTTCCATCATGGTTTGCAATTCCTGACAATAGACATCAGCCGTAATAGTCTGGCCAGATTTGAAAAAACTGTAATGAACAATACCGGCACTAGTCCACCAAACGCTTACAAGTAACTTTTTTGGGGTTAATTTTCGCTTGGGGCAGGATTTGGCTGGCTGGCCAGGATCTAACCATTGCGCTGAGCGCTTCCGATTATCGTAAAGAACCCATTTTTCATCACAGGTAATGATTCGGTTTAAAATACCTTCATTATTGTGCCGGTTTAGTAATGTAACGCAGCAGTCGACGCGCGTTTGCCGGTTTGTTTCAGTCAATTCGTGAGGTACCCACCTTTCAAGCTTTTTAATCTTCCCAATTTGCTTCAAGTGAATTAAAACAGTTTTATCACTAACATTGCAGCCTGCAGCTAACTCGGACGTGGTTTGCGATGGATCCGCTTCCACAATAGCCTTCAACTCTTCATTATCAACTTGAGTCTCAGGCCGTCCACGGGGCTTGTTCTGCAGGTCCAAATTTCCAGAACGAAAACGTTGGAACCAAAAACGAACTGTGTTTTCTTTTGCAACACGACCGCCATACACATCATTCACCCTTCGAGTTGTTTCCGCAGCACTAGTGCCACGGCGGAACTCGTACTCGTAAATAATGCGATATTTAAGGTTTTCAATTTTGTAAAATGAGTGACGCAAACAGAAAAAAACAGAAGAAAAAAAACAAATGAATGACGATCATCGAAGCACAAATACATGAGTCTATAGCTGTACAAATTTGAATTTGGAATTCCTTACCAAAGAGGAGAAATTCGTGATTAAAGTGGCCAGTACGAAAAACGCCAATTTCATATGTAAGGACCTAATATATATGTATATTAAGTATGTGAATGAAAAAAAACAACAGACCTAGATTTTTTTTTAAATCACAGCTTAACATAATTGTCAATTATCTACACTAAAATATATGTTTAAACAAACAATAAAATAGGGGCCAAAACTACTGGACCGATTTATAAAAAATCTTTTACCCTAAGAAGCCGACATTATCCCTGATGAACATAGGCTACTTACTACTAGGAGAGAGAGAGAGAAGAATAAAACAATGAAGGTCTGTAAGTTATTCTTGCATTTTAATAACCCAAAATCAGAGAGCTTCTACAATCGAAGCTGTGATTTAAAAAAAAATCTAGGTTAAATCTAACTTAATATATCTATTAAATAAATAGAATCATAAGTCAACTGAGCACCTTGAAAGTGAAGTTATTAAATAGAAAGATGCACCTTTGTCAAAAAAATAAAATATATAAACCTTTAATTTATTACTAAACTTTGGACTGTAGCCGTGGAGGCCCTGTGGACGATCTGTCATCTGATGGGCCCAGGTTCAAACCCCGGCCTGTACCGGAGTTTTTCTAAACTTAAGTACAGAGAGTTATCGCACCATTTTCTTAAAAAATAGAGGTAGGCGAAATGGGATCCTGGCGAAGTGTTTTTATCATAGACATAATAATAATCCCTGTTTTGTTAGAATGCAAAACAGTTCTATTAACTAAATTACTATAATAAAATATTAAAGTTTTTGACGTAATCCTATTTGTTGCTCAATATGCAGTATCTCAGAGTATATAATATACTGCAGTATGCACCTAATTACCTTCTCTACGACCTATTATTATTAGGAAACTGAAGACCTAGACAGTCTTGTGTCCTTTTTTAACGAGTTTACTATCGAGCCCCTTCAATAGTACCTTTATTAAAATATAAACAAGCATTACAATTGAACATATTTTTTATTTTGTGAGCGTTCATATAGGTGAGCTCCGAATACTCTTTTCGTGATTTTTTTACTGGACCCGACTACGGAATGGCACTCGACGTCCACGTCTTTTTGGGTAAGTGTCTGTATCTGTAATGGATAAAAGTAGTTATTGTGAGTGTATTAAGGAGATAAACACATGCTTTCGCGGTCCTTTCTGCAGGCGTTTTGAAGACCTTAAATTTTCTAGTACATTTTGTTTATGTATATCTTATTGTTGAGTCAGCGCTTGCCGTGTAAGCGAAATACCTAAACCGTGTTCTTTAACACATAACATTTCAGCCAATTTAGTCAAAAGTTTAGTCTTTAGTGAATTATACTCTAAAACCTTCCCCTTGAATCACTCCCCTCTATTGGTGAACAAAGACCGTAGGAAAATACGTTCAGTAGTTTTGGAGTGTATTATGTTCATACAGACAGACAGACAGACTGACGAGCCGGAGGAGAGTCGTTTTATATACATATGTACTGTTATTAGAAATTTCCAGATAATTCTTGAATTTTTTCGAAACTTACTATAGAATTTAAAAGACATTATTTGAATATTCTAGAGAGCAATCTGGAATATCTAAAATATTCCAGGCAATCATATATAATGTATAATATCAGTGACTCACATTTATACTACTACTAACTACTATTACTACTACTTACTACTATTAACTCATTACTACAACCATGAGTAGATGGCAGTAGTTTTGGTTATATACAAAAGGCTAGACAAAGCTACCCTTTTTCTTTTTTGTAATTCAAATATTCAATATATTTATTGATTACCGGGTCCATGGCCGTTCTGACTGTCAATAGTGAAGAACAGACATAATACGCATTGCATTGATATTTTATTTTTAGCGTCTTTTTTCTCATATATTTTATTTTTAGCGTCTTTTTTGTCATTAAACCATGATCTTTGTCTTAGTAGCCTTCCATTGGCTGAAACAGGGTTAACCTTATCATGTACTACACGATATGCATATTCATCAGGAGTGCAAGGACCTCTGTGAAGTATAGCAAGTTGTGGATATGTCAGTTTACTAATGCCCAGTTCACATGTATTTATATATGTTGCTCCATCAGTTCCACACACAGGCTCTGGTGGTTGATCCGTGCAAAGTTGTCTGGATCCATGTAATTGTTGCGTCGCGGAGAGGAGAACAGCTGCAAGCCAAGTGAACACGTGTTATCATAAATTTTGTAATTGCCCGTTTTTACATAGATATTTTGAGTTATCACTGAACACTATTAAATAAGGTCGCCGACATTAATTCGGGAATACGTACGGAACTACGTAGGTTTTTTTTACTAAATTATAACCGTAGACTTGATAATTTATAATTTTACATATTTCAATCAACTGCACTTGAAAGCATGCCAGTAGGTATTATTGTACAAGCTTTTTGCTTAAGAACATGCGTATAGTCATGGGGAGCGGAGACGGACGAATGGATGTAAATGGAAATACAAAATCATCAACTTCTAAAATGAGTGAATAAAATTTTGTACTTTGGTAGCATGCTTACACGAAATGGGAAGTATGCAAAAGTTAATAGCAAAGAGGATAACCAACTAGTTATATCGGTTGTTAACTAACAACCGCTAGTAAGGTGAATGGTGCCATGACTGCATTTGTAAAAAAATAAGAACAAGGTTTTAGGGGTGGACCACCCTTATCACGTACGCAGTATATTATAAAAATAGTTAACGTCCTATTCTCAGACCTACCAAATACCTATACACCAAAAATAATCATAAAAATTGGTCAAGTCATTTCGGCGGAGATTTTGTACAAACACTGTGATACGATAATTTTATACATTAGATAATGCCAAGTCATGTGCAGTAAAGTAAGTAAAGTCTCATTTAGTGACCAATTTATAGGAACATTGGAAATAATGCTATAATACGACTTTTGGGTTAAGTGATTTATCATTTTGGTCAAGGTTTCCTCTGACCTAAAGGCGTGTTACGGTCTGCTACGGCCGTGGATTGTCTCCAGAAACTCCATTAAGCATTAGAATGCATGACACTAGGCATTTTAATGCTGCAAACACGAGAAATTTTGAAACTTGAAAATTCTCTAACACTCGACACCGGCAAAAATAGTCCTTGAAGGGATTGATTGCCATACATAGGAAGAAGAAGAAGATAGTTTCAAGAACCACTTTTGAACCATGCGCTTTTCTTGTTAGACGATAAGGTATAGCTTTTAATTTTTATTAAATTAAATCATTAATCGTTGCGATTGAATTAGTTGTAAACTAGCTGTGCCCACGACTTCGTACGGAATTGGATTTTGTTAACAATTTTATAAGTTTTTTTTATTTATGAGCGTGGCATCCGTTATAGTTTTTATTTAATAAATGGAGCTTTTGTTACTTCTTATTGAATTCCTGTAAAATCGGTCCAGCCGTTTGGGAGATTAGCCGGAACAAACAGACAGATGGACGAAAAATAACATTTTTATTTTTTAGTAGCAGTGCCCGCGACTTCGTACGCGTGGAATTAATTTTGTTGACAGTTTTATTTGTTTATTTTTTGTTGCACCGTACCATAATTATTTATCCAAAATAAATTATACCTAAGTAACGCTTATAGCATCAGCTACCTTTCAGTGAAAGTCCCGTTCAAATAAGTCCCGCCGTTCGGATGTTGTTCACAATTTTATGGGTTCTTTATTAGTTACGCGGAAACATATTTTTTTTTTTAAAAAAGTTGTCTATGTTATGCCCAGTAAAGTTAGCTATCTGCCAGTAAAATTCCATTCCAATCGGTCCAGCGGTTTCGGATATTACCCCAAACAAACAAACAGACAGCCAGACAAAAAATAAATAATTTTTGTATTAGTACAGTGTTTACTTTCATATGCATTTAGTAAAGAGCTGTTAGTTTGATTTAATTTGATATGATAGTTGTATTTAATTAGGATTCAGCAAACAGAAATTAAACCCACGAGATTGATAACTAATTTAATTCCACGCGTACGAAGCCTATTAAGTTATTACGGTCCCGTATTTGAATTTTATTGTTGCGCGGAGCCCTAATTATTTTTCCAAAATTAAGGTAGCCTATGTTACGCCCATTAAAATCAGCTATCTACCAGTGAAGATCTCGTTCAATTTGGTTCAGCCGTTCGGGTTTTGTTCACAATTTTATGGTTTTTTATTCGTTGTGCGGAACCCTAATTATTTTTCCAAAATTAAAGGAGACTATGTTACGCCCAGTAAAATTAGCTATCTACCAGTGAAAGTCTCGTTCAAATCGGTCCAGCCGTTTCGGAGAATACCCCCAAACAAACACATAGGCAAAAAAATAAATTGCACTTTTGTCATTAGAATCGCGTTTTTGCTTTCATATGCATTTCGTAAAAAGCTGTTATTTTGACATTACAAACAGACACTTCAATTTTATTTATGTGTATAGATACGTAACGTATACTTATTCCACAAAAACGGTGTGGTAATCAATGCGGATTTATTAAAAAAGCTACTATAAATGCTGCTAAAAATATTATAAAAAAGAGCCAAATAATAAAACGTTATGTACTCACTTATTATACACCACACGTACAGCATGGTGACATAGAACTGTATGTAATAGAATGAACATGGCTCATCTATCAAGTTTCCATTTATAACGAAAATCAATTTTCAATTATAATCGCATTAGAAAACCGTGTCTCGAAGGGAAATAACTTCTGTAGCGTTAATTAAATTAATCCACAACTGATTTAATTAATTATCTATGATATGGTAAAGAAATTGGAAATTGGAGCCGGCGGCGGCGGCGGGAGTCTATGTCGAGATCAAGCTGTTCAAG
Source organism: Falcaria lacertinaria (assembly GCA_951449985.1). Taxonomy (NCBI): domain Eukaryota; kingdom Metazoa; phylum Arthropoda; class Insecta; order Lepidoptera; family Drepanidae; genus Falcaria; species Falcaria lacertinaria. Next base: position 3,375,535 of record OX602111.1, read on the forward strand.
AGTCTTGTTACCTTCTATAACCAGACTGGCCATAAATACTGTTACATTCAAACTTTTGTGTTACAATACTTTATATGTTTATTGCATTTATTCTGTTAAAACTTCTTTTTATTTTATACCACAAGGGTAGCAAACAAGCATACGGCCCGCCAGATGGTAAGCGGTCACCGTAGCCTATAGATACTTGCAACATCCAGGGGTATCACTCGCGCGTTGCCAACCCTGCAAAAATCAAAAATCTCTTTCAAAGAACCCCTTGAATCCCAGGATGTGCTTCTTTTGATTTCCCGCCATTTTAATTGTTTTTCGTGTTTACCTTTTTTTAAGCCCGCTCTGGTACGCTACAATTACGCACTATTTGAGTAAGAGGAGTAAAAAATAATTTTGTAGGTAAGAACCGAAATAAAAAACATTAACATTTTCCTTAATTAACTGGGTAGGTACACGTTACGAGGTACTATGTACATGTTGCTGCGTGGTAAGGGAACCAAGATGCATGTCATGTTGGAGATCCTGAAATAAATAAATAAGATAGGCCCTATTTTTTTTATTAGTTAAAAATATTTTAATTTAAATGACTTTGCTTGTAAACATAATGATATGTACACAATATATCTATACATATAAATAAAATTGAAGTGTCTGATTGTAAAATAAAATTAACAGCTTTTTACGAAATGCATGTGAAAGTAAACACGTTTCTAATGACAAAAAACTAATAAATTTTTTTTTGTCTGTCTGCCTGTCTGTTTGTTTGGGAACTAACAGATAGGTGATGCTATAAGGCGTAAATTAGGCTACTTTCGTTTTGTAAAAACAATAAGGGATAAATTGATGTTTTAGGGTTACGTACAAAAATAAAAACCAATTGAATTTGTCAATAACTTTTCAACGGGCAGGACCGATTTGAAAAGAATACTATAAGGCATCAGTCGCTGAGATTACTTTTATTTTGAAAAACAAAAAGGATTCCGCGTAACAAAAAAATCAAATACGGGACCCTAATAATAACTTAATAGACTGCGTACGCATGGAATTAAATTGGTTGTTGATTACATGGGTTTATTATTTTTTTGCTGTACCCTTTAAATAATTTATAAATACAATACAACTATACAAATAAATAAAATTGAAATATCTGTTTGTAATGTCAAACTAACAGCTCTTTACTAAATGCATATGAAAGTAAACACTGTATCTGAGAGTAGATAATATACTACGTACAAACTGTACTAATGACAAAAAACTTAAAATTACTTATTATTTTGTCTGTCTAACAAATAGCGGTAATTTATATATTTATTCAACCGCAACTGATTTCAGTTATTATTTAAGACATGACGAAAAAGTTAGGCTATTGCGATTGGGATCACACGTGGGTTTTTCCCATTAATATTGGAGCTGCCCGACTGGGAACTGTACCACACTTACAGAAGACCGCAGTGAAATAACACCACTTTGACGTAGTGATGTGTTTCTGCGGTAAATAAGGTTGCCAGTGCTCCACAAGGATACCAGGGATTAATTAATGAAATTAATTAATTTCTCCAATTTATTGTAATGTACCTACAACTATCCGGCGAAACTGGCGAATAAGCGACAAAAATAGCTGCTTGTGGACTGGCTGCTTAATAAATTAGAAATGGCAACAGGTACGAGGTCCAATAATATAAATAACTGCTTTATGAATAATTGTTGTTGAATATTGTATTTCATACGCACAATTTAAAAGCAAAGCTGAATCCATCTAGCCTCTAACTAATGATTTCATTGAGATGACACGTTCTTAATTGTGTCTACTTAATGTGTCTCTACTAATTATTTTTGGCTCGGGCGACGTACTTTGAATCCCTCGCTACGTTCAGGATTCTACTAAAGAATCCCTAACTTCGCTCTGGATTCAAAAAAGCGCCCTCGCCGTAAAAATATTATTTTGCTCCCTTATGATACAATCTACTATTAATTAAGGCGGGTCTGCTAATACTTTATCACGAAATTATAGCCCCAAAATAATTTTAAAAAATATTCAAGAGCTTAAACCCGACTTCGAAATAATCACGATCTAAAAAGTATCAAACAAGAAAATAATTTCATCTGATATACTTTAATGATATACGCCATACGGCCCACCTAATGGTAAGCAGTCACCGTAGCCTATAGCCGCTAGCAATACCAGGGATTTAGATTTAGAAAAATTCTAGCGATAGAAACGCGCTCACGCCACACATGAATAACGGAGAGTTGTATTTCTACTAAAAAAGAACAAAATAATTTTTTTGGAGTATCCAATAAAAATAATTGTAATCGTTTTATATTTTCAGGTAGTTTCAATTGATTTAAACGAGGTAATTTAGAATATTTTTATAATTTATATACCAATAATTTCATTTATTCTTTATCAGAATGTACACGGCTCTAACAATATAATTTAGTCGATGTCAAAATCAAATTAAGTGCTGTCATAAAGATGGACAAATTTAATTCAAATGAACATATTGCCATCCTTATTTAACCCCACACATGAGAAAGGGATAGCAAGACTTTAGACCTGTCAAATTAGTTATGTCTAGTAATTTTGAACAACAGAATCGACACCATTGGTGCCAATTCTTTTGTTTTTTAGTATAGTTTAGTGTTAGTTTAGTTTTAGTTACGCTGGACAGAACGGGCTGAAATTTGGCATACAGGTAGATGCTATGACGCAGGCATAATATATACGAATTTCAGGATTTTTGAAAATTCCACCCCTAAGGGGATAAAATAGGGGTTTAAAGTTTGTATGAAAATCCGTCGTTATAGAAGTAAAGCGCATGATAGTTGGTATTTGGCCTTTCAGTTAGAAATAAATAACTACGTATTTCAGGATTTTTGGAAATTCCACCCCTAAGGGGTAAACTAGGGGATGAAAGTTGTGTATGGCAATCCGTAATTTTTGTAGTTAAATCTATGAAAATAGGTAGCAGTGAGCAAAAGCTATAATTTTGAATTTTAGATATAGGTACATGTTGACTTATTTACCACGCCTGCGAAGCCGCGGGAAAAAGCTAGTTTCATTATAATTTTTCAATTAATAATTTCTATTAGGAACATGATGATAATGATTAGGAACACTTACTTATAGCGCTTGTAATATAAGAATTAGCAATCAAAATTTATGACAGCCGGTCTTTATTTTGTCGGAATGTAAGGTCTTCACGTGAATATATAACGAGCTTGAGTACAATACCACGCTTATTTTATTTTATTCAAACTTTTCAGGTTTCCTACTTTTAACTAAGAGTATAGTCGACTTTCGTATTTATTACGTTATTACCTGGAATTTAGTATTCATTATTATTTAATTTTTTAGCGCCCAACAATAGTGTATGATCATTCTTTATAAGTAATAGGTATTATAGGAATACCTTCGAATTTCGATAAAATATTTTACTGTGTTTTTGCAGGCATTATTGGAATTAGATCGATTGATGCAGCGTGTGAAACCCTATACCTAATTACCACTGATATTGCGGTTTCGCACTGAACCCCCTTAGCACCTGTTTGCTGTCCGTATTATCTCTTTACTGTCAGGCCAAGGGATACAGGTTCATGTTACGCAATAGTTTATGGGAGAACTCCTTTCATACAAAACAATGGACTTTGAAAGAATAGCCATATTTTTTGTGGATTATTGTGTTACACTTTGGTTTGTTACAGCTGTCTTCATTAAAACAATGGACTCAGTATTCATGTTCGTGGCGATGGCGACGGGAGCTTGTGAGGTCTCAGTTGTCTGCATTACTACGTATTTTATATAATGTACCTTAGTTTTTTGATTAAAAATCACATTATGTTACGTTAATCTTTGCGATTTCATTCTGAATTTTGCACAGGTATTATCCTTAGCAACCTTAGAGCATGGAAAAAAGAATAAAGTAAGTTTTTTTTTGTAAAATAAAACATGCATGGTTAATGTGTTAATGTGGCTTCTTATAAACTTATCACACGGACAGTTCGGGTGAAATGGGATTACCCGTAGAGTTGCCCATACACCGAGGACTGTACCACCACCTGTCTAAAATTGGAAGTCAACTACTTGAATGTATGTGTATATATATGTATATGTATAATGTACCCTTATCCCGACAACGATACACTGTGTGCTGGCAGTAAGCTGCTAGCACAGTTAGTTCTCTCAACAACAATTGAATTTGGCAGCATCTTTACAGCAAACTAAATTTGATATCGTTTTAGGTTTAATTCGGCGCACTGCTTGAAATCATTGGTTTCAACGCTTTGCATTTTGTAGCACTTATTAATATTTTTAGTGTTATATTTAATAGTATGCGTCCAGAATAGTACGATAACTATTAGCACTCGAGATTTTTGATATATTTATCATTAAATTGACGATAAAAACAAAATTGTATAAATTCAAGGTCAAAACACTGAATAAAATGTATGCAACGGTTAGCAGCCATTACCAGTGGTGACGTCACAAGAGCGTGGGGCTCGTTCGGAAGCTCTCGGCGTGTTTTTGGCACCGAGTTAACAAATGTATTTTTAATGTGTTATAACTTTTTAATTAAAGCGAAAAACCACTAAAAATAGTCTTGTATGAAAACATATATATATATATGATCTTCCGAATTTATGACAAGTACTTAACTCAATTATCGGCGTTGCGTATTCCAAGCTCAAGAAGTCTATCGAGCTCTGAACTTACTTTTTTTTAAGAGCAAAAGGAACTGGCCCTGGCTTAAAATATCCAGGAATAGTATTATCTTTCAATTGTAAATCAACATATAATTTATTAATACAACCTAGTTCATCACTCCATTTAAGGGGTATTGGTTTAGTAAGCGCTGCACCTGTCCGAAGGGCTTATTCTTATTTCTACAGATAATATTGTGGTTGCGGGTAAAAAAATAGATGTTGAACATAGTCATGAAATCACACCCCACCTTCATTTTGTCTAACATATATTTTTAATAGAATTCGAAAGGCCAGAATATGAAACATTAGCTATAAAATAGCCCAATGGGTAATTTTATGACCAGTGTACAGACACATTTTGATATCACAATCGTTTAATTTCGAAATGAAAAACACTGTGAATACAACGTTATATATAAAGTGGTCCCCGAGCCAGTTACCTGATTTTCCAGTGTACCAGGATTCCCCCTGGACCTGGATGCTTCAACCCCAGCACCTTAGTATGTTGATCCGGTGGGCACCCTATGCAATACATAGGAATCCTTTTATCATTCAGCTTTTGCTTCTTATGCCTTAGTATGGTCTCTTTAGCGGACACAGGCTTAACCGTATCATGTACTACACGATATGCATATTCATCAGGAGTGCAACGACCTCTGTGAAGTATGTCAAGTTGTGGATATGTCAGTTTACTAATGCCCAGTTCACATGTATTTATATATGTTGCTCCATCAGTTCCACACACAGGCTCTGGTGGTTGATCCGTGCACAGTTGTCTGGATCCATGTAGTTGTTGCGTGGCGGAGAGGAGAACAGCTGCAAACCAAGTTAACCATAGCATCATTAGTAATTTGCTATATATATATATATATATACATACACATATATATACACATATATACATACAACCGCTTTGTAAGTGGTGTAATTAACAGGGTAAGGCCGCCAACATCTGCGATTTTTTGTGTGACATTTTTGTCGTTTTATGTTGCAGTATCTTATGGTTAATATATTCAATAAATTGTAGATTATATCTGAATTATTGGTGTAAATTAAGTTATTGACAGTTCATTTAATTTGAATTGCCGCACATTAACTGAATGTCATTTCATGTGTAGACTGTGGTAATAAGTAAATAGATTGATGGACAGATGACACAAGTTGGAGCGATATGTAATCTGTGGTACGACGAGTGCATTATAAAGAATGCGTTGAAATAGGTGTTATAAGTAAAGGAATTTGTGAAATAATAGCTTTAATTTTGTTTCTCTTTTCAGGTAAGATTTGTAATTAGTTATTAGAAATTAAACGTTCATAACAATGATATTATATGTAAAAATACGTTACCTGAGCTGTATTTGTCATTTAAAAGTGGCAAACTCACGCACACTAGGATAACGTAATGCACACGGTTAAATGGAGCGTGGGAGTAGGACGGCACGTCATAATAATCCAGAGCTAAAAAGGGGAAAAAGATGCCATGGGCATGGTCATCTGTCATACGTGGCATTCCGCCATTGCGGAATGACAGTTCTATTGTTAAATAAATAATTGATTGATTGACAGTTGTATTGAATTGTGACGGACTGTCTTAGAGCACAATGTTTCAGGAATCAAATGTTTAGTTTTGAAAAATAATAAAATTGTCATGAGAATGCATATATGTATGTTATCTCGTTATTTTGGGGCACATAGACCGAACACGGCACGCTACCGACGTCCTACGATGCCCCGGCGCAAAAGTGAGCCAACGTAGCCAACGTAAGACAATCAGCTCAAATTCATGGCCCGCTCTCAGAGTACAATATGACGTATCATTACTTATAATATCATTGGTTCATATTGTAAAAGATAAATATTAATAGCATTTCATAACATACTTTTGTGTTATTATTGTAACACATAAGTATGTGTAAGAACGTAACACAGTAGATCTATAAAGCTGCATGCATAGCGGTATTTGGACTGATTTTTAAGGCTCCGTACCTTAAAAGGAATAAGGATCACTTTGTTGACCGTCTGTCTGTCTGTCTGTCTGTCAAGAATTTTTATCTCAAGAACCCGTAGAGCTATCAAATTGAAATTAATATGAAATTCCCGGGTCTGTGGTCCCTTTCGGCTGTTGAATCATCAAAACTTTAAGTCAATATGAAGAAAAGATATAGCCGTTTATGTCGCAAAATTTCGCATATTTTGCGATTTCACAAGGTTTTTTTAAAGTAATGTGTCTGAGTGATTTAGTACGCATGAAAAAAGCAGTAGTTAAATACATATTTTATAGTGCAAACCATCCCATGTACATATTTAAATTGCACATAAAAAGTCTCTTTTGCACCGAACTAATTTAGTATCCATATTTTTGTAAAATAATACAGCTGTCAATTGTTTTTTCTATTAAAACATAATTCATTCATGTGCATAAAGACTGTCGATTTTTTTATAGACAATGGCGTTAACTGCCGCAAAACGACAGAGAAGATATCGAGAAATGTTAAAAGTATGAATCCTGAAAATTTTAGGATCAAAAGAAAAAAAAGTGAAAGATTATTAATTTTTTTGTTGTTTTTTTGCCTATCAAGAACTAATTCACAATCAAGATTATTTTCATTTTCGAGATTTGTATTATGTTTTTTTTACAATTTCATTATTAAAGATACGCAGGTACATCGTTTGAAAATCGAATTTAATTTCATTACTCCTCTAGCGCACTGCAGTCTGTCTAATCTAAAAATGGTATTTTTTTTTAACTTTTGTGAAACCATCGTTACCCAAAAGATGTGTTACTTTTGGGTTACATTTGTGTAACGGTAGCACAAAACGACACAAATGACACACAAAAAAATCGTTGATTTTGGCGGCCTTACACAAAAAATTTAAACAGATATAGGAATAGGTTATTGGGAAGGATAAGTAGGTAGTATATTAAATCTATATGTATAGAAGGCTTCCTTGGTCACGGCATCACGTGTGATGCTGGACTGCTTACGACTTTGATTAAGTTAAGTCGTTTCTTTCTGTCAGGAGAAGGTTCTTACGAATGAAAAGAAATAAGAATGATGCGCGAATTAGAAAATTTAAGGAAATATTCACTTTTCTAATGTAACCTTAGAGCTTTTCAAAAGCGGCTTTTGATATAACCTCAGAGTAGATAATACACTACGTACAAATATAACTGTCTGTCGTTTGACAGTGGGCCCAATTGAGAGAATGCGCAGTGCAAGTAACGTTTAAGACAGATGCAAACGTATTTAATATTTGAGGAGTTTGCTCAGCTTAGTACAGAAGGTAGAAAATTCAAGCGAAGGCTAGGAAGTTAGAGATTTCCTCCACAAACACTCTTTACAAATTTACTTTCACAAGTTTAGGAGTGAAGGTCTAACTCAAATAATAAATAGCAACGGCCGAACGGGACAGAAGCCTGAACACTTTAAAATTTTTATATTTGAATAATTATAATATTAAAATATTTTAATAATAATAATAAAAAGATATTGGAAAAGAAAGGCGAAACAATAAAACGTTATGTACTCACTGATTATATACCAAACGTACATCTTGGCGGCACAGAACTAGGTATGTACATGGCTAATACTCGCACCTATATATAGTTGAAAATCATACTGCCATGGAAACTAAAATTAATTTGCAATTATAATCGCATTAGAAAACCTTGTCTCAAAGGTAAGTAAGTTGTATAGCGGTAATTTAATTTAATTCAACCACAACTGATTTCAGTTATTATTTAAGACATGACGAAAAAGTTAGGCTATTGAGACTTACTATTAGGTGCACCGACGGTATGCTTGTTTGCCACCATAGTGGAATAAAAGACCGGCCAAGTTGGACTCGGACAGAGGGTCCCGAACTAAAACACAAACTACATTAAAGGATGAGGAGTTTATGATCGTTTACTAACTACTGTTAGAATTGTTTTTTTAGGTAAGGTTGTTTTTAAGGTAAGCATACGACCACGGCTATTCTCTGAATATGTACTAAATACAATATGTATAATTCAATAATGGTACCTAATAGCCGTGGTGACCTTGTGGTTGAAGGAAAGGCCTGTCATCTATTGGGCCCAGGTTCGAATCTCGGCCTGTACCAATGAGTTTTTATAAGCTTAAGTACAGTGATTTATCACACCATGAGCTAAAAAAGAGAGGTAGGGCGAATTGGGATCACCCGTGGGTTTTTCCCATTAATATTGGAGCTGCCCGACTGGGGACTGTACCACACTTACAGGAGACCGCAGTGAAATAACATTACGTAAATAAGGTTGCCAGTGCTACACGAGGATACGCTGGGCTAGTAGTAATGCTGCTAGCACAGTGACTCCTCATGAACAAAAGGGGTGGCAACTCGATAGTGATATCCCTGGTATTGCTAGCGGCTACAGGCTACGGTGACTGCTTACCATTAGGTGGGCCGTATGGCGTATAACATTTAAGTATATCAGGTGAAATGATTTTCTTGTTTGATGCTTTTTAGAGCGTGATTATTCCGAAGTCGGGTTGAAGCTCATGTTTTTTTTTTTTTTTTTTATTATTATTTTGCATCTATAATTTCGTGATAAGTGAAACTCCAAAAAATAGCGTCAAACCGTTGGATACCGTATTTCAAATATGTCAAAATATTATCACAAACTTGTGGTGATGACGTTATTCGTGAACCTTTGCAAGGAACAAACATACTTACCGCACCTGTGGCATGCGACGTTTCTATCGATGGCGTTGTACATGGACAACGCAACCACCAATTGGATGATGGATACAAATTCGCTCCACTGATTACCCTACCCGATGTTCAGGAACAGCATCAGATCGAATCCGTGGGCCTTAAGGGAGTTGATCTGGATGATGTGCAGCACCTTAATTACATGCTGAAGAAAAGTGTTGAAAGTGATTATGGGCAATGTAGTGATTAAATCAAAGGTGTGAGTGTTGCGACCATAATACTTTATATTATTTTATTTCTGAATGTTACTTTTGTAATATGTTTAAGATTTTAAAATATACTTATAGGAAGGTGTGGAAGAGAGCAGGTACGAGAAGAGGACCAGCCTCAGTCACCTTTTTAGTTTCACGTTAAATAATGGCGAAGTTACTATAAAATCTTCGACATTCCGTAACTTCGAGCTAAGGGGGGAGGAGTTATGTTTCCATAACTGCTTCCCCTCATTAATGTTAACTCTATCTGGAATCACGCCACCGTCTCCCAGACGCATGGTCAGCATGGTTTTATCTCATCCGCCGCTGGGAGTTGGTCATTAGCATTAGATTGAGTTAGTTTTAAGCCGATCTTTGTATCAAACTCTAGATACGATTATGTAATAATTTAAAATAAAGAATATTCGTACAATCCTAATTAAAAAAATGTCTAAATTATTCAAAGCCGCTCTCGAAAGTTATCTAGATAGTTAGTGTCCATTAAATTTGATCATATTTGTAGATTTGGATGTGTGTCTGCTACTACTACTGCTATGTCATCAGCGAATCTAATAAATTTTAAAGTGTCATCATTTGTTACCCCTATATCTGTTGATTCCCAAATCTTATTTATGGCTTCTTCTTTACAAAAATTAAATATGAGTGGAGAGTAGAGCGAGAGTAGAGTAGCAGAAAGTGTGCAAACACTTATCGAACTTTCAGTCGATTTGTTTGTTCGATAAAAATCGACGTTGTCTACGGTTTCGCTAGTGAACGTCATTTTGACTCTTGTCATTTAAAAACTTTTCCCCGTGGTTTAAAAAATCAGCCTTAAAAGTAGCCTTATAGTGTATGTGTTTTTGTTAGTTTTCGCATAAAGTATCATGCTTTATATTGATTTAAGTAAAAATAATAGGATTATTTCGCCTGTGTTTGGTACAATAGCACCGCTCATTTTTTATATGAAACTAGTAGATAGGTTTTTAAAGTATTTGGTAAGTACTTTAAATCAGTTTTCATATTAAATTTTAACAACAATTCAAAATAAATGAAAGTAATATGCGTAACTATGTAAGCGTACCTAATTGATACGAGCAAGTCATCATATCTTACAACTCTTTATAATAATATTATATTTTTTGTTTTAGTAATGGAACCGAGGTCAAGGGCTAGTCCAGAAGAATAGACTATATGGAAAGGTATTGTGAAGATTTGCGGGCTATGGTGTATTTAATATAAAGCTTTTTCCCTCTATAATGGTTTTATTTTTATGGAAGCTACATAGCCTTTTATTCGTCATTTTAAAACAGAGATCGAATAGAACTAATTAAAACAAAAGATAAACTATAACTTAAAAGAGTTGCGTTCCAGATTATAGAATGCGTTCATTGTAAATTAACACCCTTCCTCAATGAATGCTTATCATCACTGCTTTACAAAATATCTGGAACAAATTATGTTTAAATCTTACAATTACATTACATCTATAATTAGTTAAACCCTTCCTTAAATACAAATTATCTTACTGTAAAAATAACAATATCACTAGTATATTTGAAAATAAAATTTGAGGCTCTGCTTTCTGCCTATCACAAACTGAAACATGACCAAATAAAATAACACCGCTACACTTATATAAATTAATCTGTTAGGTACACTACTACCTATTATAAAACACACTTTTATTTCTTTAAGTTTAAATCTTTACATAAAATTTCAAATATAGTTCAAACTTTTGGTACATATCTGCCAACTGTTCTTTAGTACTAACATAATTCAGTATTACAATTTTCATGCTAACTTTCTCTCTCACAATATGATATTCAGGATTTTTAGCAACATGAATAGCAGACTGATTATAAATGTTTATAACAAAGTTTTGACAATTAATCCCAATTTATATTAATAAATTTCTAATCCAACAACCTTCAGCTACTCCTTTTCCTAAAGAAACATATTCCGATTCTGTTGAAGACAATGTAACACATTTGTTAGGGTATACAGATGCAAGTTGGGGACCTCCCCAACTTGCATCTGTATACCCTAACAATGGTTCTTCTGTATTTCTTTCAAACACTTACTTGTATTCTAATGTTCCCCTAACATATCATAAAACCCTTTTTATTGCTTTCCATAAATTAATATTAGCATTTACTTGGTACCTACCTAGATAACTGATGGCATAGCACAGATCTGGTCTAGTTCCTAGCATTGCATACATAAGTCTTCCTATTAATGCTCTACATCATGTTACTATCTCTTTACTTGGTGATTCATCATTTTCCAATACAAGTCCTTGTTCCATCCATAGGTGTTGAAATAGAATGACATTCCTCCATTTTATATTTTTTTTGTATTCCTTCCAAATATTTCTTCTGATCTAGCTCTATAGAATCTTTTCTTCTTTTTATCTTTATTCCTAAGTATGTCATCTCGGAACCTTCTAAATCTGTCATTTGAAACCTTGTCTGTAGCGACATTTTTAAGTTTTCAATATGGCTTTTACTTTCCCCTATGATTAATAAATCATCAACATATAATATAGTATAAAACTTCTCATTTGTTTTATAATATAGACAGTAATCAGCTTTGCTTCTAATAAACCCTTCCTGGATCATAAATCTGTTAAATTCTTCATTCCAGTTTCGTGGGGACTTTTTCAATCCGTATAGTGATTTCTTTAATTTAAAACGTTATTATCTAACCCTTTTAAACCTTTTGGAACCTTTAAATACACCTCATCTTTAATATCACTATAAAGAAAAGCACTCTTTACGTCCACTTGGGATATATTCAAGTTAAACTTACTATCATAGCTAATAGTATTCCTAAAGTTGGTAGTTTTGCTACTGGAGCGTATATCTCAGAATGATCAAAAACATCTTCCTGATGGAAACCTCTTGCCACCAATCTGGCCTCATATAATTCGGTATCATTATCTCCTTTCTTAACTCTAAAAACCCATTTTGTATCTATAGCTTTCATCCCCTTTGGTAAATCTGTTACAATCCATATATTATTATTTTCTAATGTATGGATTTCTTTATTTATTGCTTCTGTCCAATTCTGTGAGTGTGTTCTTTACTCTTCATAACCATCTCATAAGTAAGCTGTTCTTCATTCATTGCTGCATATAAATAATAATCATATTCATACCTTTGAGGTTTCTTTATTAGTCTTGTCCGAGTTCTAATTTCTTGATTTTCTGGTAAAGTTATATCTCCTTCAACTTCAGGTTCATATGATAATGATTCAAAGTAAGTTTCCTCCTGTTCTGTGTCTGTCTGTTCTTCACCTTATATATCTTTCTGTGGATCTTCTATTCCTCCTGTTCCCTGTTCTTCTCTTTCTGTCTGACTATCTTCTATATCTATCTGTTTTTCTCTATCCGTGTTCTCTATCTGTATGACTGCTGTATTTTCCTTCTGTTGTTCTTCTATAATATTTTTTTCTTTAATAAATACCACATATCTGTATGTTTTTACAGCTTTTGTATTTGGTGTCCATATTCTATATCCCTTGCTGTCTATACCATAGCCAACAAAAATACCTCTCTTGCTTTTGGAATCCCATTTTAGCCTTCTTTCTTAAGGTATATGTATTGATACTTCTGTCCCGAATATAAATTATAAAATGTATATAAATTATTTATATTAAAATCTTCCTTAAATAATAACTCATATGGCGTCGTATCTATTATCTTTGAATTTCCATTTCTATTTATTGTATAAACCGCTGTACCCACTGCTTCCGCCCATAAGCTCTTCTGTATTTTCTTAGCTTGTAACATGGTTCTTGCTGCTTCTACAATTGTTCGCATCTCTCTTTCTGCTCGTCCATTCTGTTTCGGAGTGTATGCCACTGTCTTTTGATGAATTATCCCTTCCGTATTTAAATATGACTCAACATCTCTATTAACAAATTCTGTACCATTGTATGGCCTAATAGTTTTAATTTTAAACCCTGTCTCTAAATGAAATCTTGGAACAAACATTTTAATAATTTACTTACCTCATTTTTGTGTTTTAGAAAGTACACGCACACCTATAACTGCTATAGTCATCTTTAAATAATATAAAATATTTAGAACCCCCTAATGACTCACTTTCCATTGGACCACATAAATCCGAATGTATTAGTTCTCCAGGTAATGCGGCTATATTTTCACTTCTCTGAAATGGTAGCCTATGCTGCTTTCCCTCTAAACATGGTAAACATTGATGATTAACCTGATCTGTAAATTTAATATTATTTCTCTGCAACTCTTTTGAAACATGTGTATGATTCTGGTGAGCAAATTTTACATGCCATTCTTTTAGTGAAGCTACTGACGTTAATGCTAATCTTTTATAATTAACTTTGAAATCCATAACAAATAAATTCTCAAATCTCTTTGCAATACATGTTACCCGTCCATTTACTGAAAAATTACATTTATTTTTATTTAGTACCATAACATAGCCTTTGTCTGTTGCGCACCTGGCTGAAAATAAGTTCGCCTTCAAGTCGGGCACAAACAAAACATTTTCTAAAGAAGAACATATACTATTATCACCAACAGAAGATACAACAGAAATAAAAAATCCCATCAAAACATAACTGTGAAATGAGAGCCAATTTGAATGTTATAATATATGCCTTGGTTGTTGCTTTAACAACAAAAGAAGTGAGATCTAAATGAGTGCCAAGTTTAATGGTCAGTCCTGAAATTTATTTATAACAATATAACTTAGGATAATATATTGAAGCCTAAGGTCTGACTTGGTTAGTTCTAATATTCGAATTATATTATAGCCTAAATAGGATATGTCGTTCCAGGTAACAGTAATTTTTTTACAGTAATTTTTTTGTCCTAGAGCATGCTACAATGACGCACTTTTTGAGCAAGAGGAGTGAAATTTTTTTTTTGATACCTTAATATAAATCGAAATAAAAAAATCATTTTGTTTGATTTACTAGGTACATGTTACAAGGTACTAGGTACATGTTGACGCTAATATGAGAACCAAGATAAGCAGCAACTTCTTTAACAATTTTTTTTTAATTTTACTTCTTATAGACGTTACTTGTTAGAATAATGATGTGTAATAATGTAATATAATATATTAGGAAATAAACCTGTTACAATAAGTTCACCTTTTTTTTTTGCATCTCTTGGTTATTTTGCAGATTTTACTTTTTAAACCACGGCTGGAAACAAAATAAGCAGTACATCGGAATCCTTTTATCTGGCGTCAGGCCTATCATTTTCAGCTTTTGTTTCTTATGTTTTAGTACGCTGTCTTTAGCGGACACAGGCTTAACCTTATCATGTACTGTATCGTGTACGATATGCATATTCATCAGGAGTGCAAGGACCTCTGTGAAGTATGTCAAGTTGTGGATATGTCAGTTTACTAATGCCCAGTTCACATGTATTTATATATGTTGCTCCATCAGTTCCACACACAGGCTCTGGTGGTTGATCCGTGCATAGTTGTCTGGATCCATGTAATTTTTACAAGTTAACACGTAGCATCATGAGTATTTTGATATATATATTAATTTATTTATATTCAGGATTGGCAACGCTGGAATGATAGCTCTGGTGTTGAAAGCATCCATAGGCAGTGTCATCTTTACCATAAGGGCACACGGGCCCGTACCCAGGGCCCCTGGCCTGATGGGGCCCCGGAAAGCTTAAAAACGCATTTATTTCCGCCAACTTCTAACCAGGCCCAGCAGGACCACCGAGGACACTCAATGTAAACGTAAACTTTTGTTTGCCTTTCCAAAGGAGCCCCAAATACTAGTGTGCCCAAGGGCCCAGGCCTGCTTTAAGACGGCCTTGTCCATTGGCTACGGTAACCGCTTACCATCAGGCGGACCGCATTCTTGTTTGCCACCAAAGTGGTATAAATAAAAATAAATACTTATAGATATGAATAAAATTAGATTATCGACATAAATAAGGATATGTAATGTAGGTATAATATTCAATCTATAAAGAGGCCTTCCTTGGTCAAGGCATCACGCGTGAACGGCTAGTCTGATTACGCCTCTGGTTACACTAATTCTTTTTTGTTTGTTTCTGTCAGAAGGTATTATGAAAAAAAAGAAATAAGAACGATGCGCGAAATTCGAAAATGTAAGGAAACAACGACCATGTTCACTTTTCTAATGTATCATTAGAGTGAAATAACACTACTTGATGTAGTGTGGTGTTTCTGCGGTGAGTAAGGTTGCCAGTGCTCCAAGAGGATACGCTGGGCTAGTAGTAATGCTGCTAGCACTGTGAGTCCTTATCGACAACATGGTGGCAACCCGTTAATGATAGCCCTGGTCTTGCTAACGGCTATAGGCCACGGTGACTGCTTACCATCAGGTGGGCCGTATGCTTGTATGCCACCTTAGTGGAATAAAAATAAAAAGCTGAGTACAGTAGATAGAAAATTCAAACGTAGGCAAGGAAGTTAGAGATTTCCTCCACAAACACTCTTCACAAATTTACTTTCGCAAGTTTAGGTGTGGTCTAACTCAAAAAATAATTGGCGACGGACGCACGGGTAGACTGAACACCATCCAATTTTGATATTTGAATACGGAATTAGCACAAATAAGAATAAATAAATCTTATATTTCTTCATTGTTTGATTTTTTGCCATTCAAATGATTTTTTATTTCTATTTTCTAATTTCGTCAACAGTTGACGAAATTAGAAAAGTAAGGCGAAACAATGAAACTTTATGTACTCACTGATTATATAACAAACGTACATCTCGGCGACACAGAACTATGAACATGGCGAATACTCGTACCTATATTTAGTTGAAAAACATGACGCTATGAAAACTAAAATTAATTTGCAATTATAAGCGCATTAGAAAACCATGTCTCAAAGGTAAACAAGTTGTCTATCGGTTATTTAATGAAATTGTATTCAACTACAGCTGATTTCGGTTATTATTTAATACATGACGAAAAAGTTAGGCTATTGAGACTGGTTACACTTAAGTGCGCCGTCCGTTGCCACCATAATGGAATAAAAAACAGCCAAGCGCGAGTTGGACCCGCGCACAGAGGGTTCCGCACTAAATCACAACGTATGTTAACAGACACCATGAAAGGAATAAACAAAGCATAAAACTTATTAAAGGCATAAAATATGCTGGTAATC
Source organism: Falcaria lacertinaria (assembly GCA_951449985.1). Lineage (NCBI taxonomy): Eukaryota > Metazoa > Arthropoda > Insecta > Lepidoptera > Drepanidae > Falcaria > Falcaria lacertinaria. The sequence continues at coordinate 3,392,311 of OX602111.1, forward strand.
TGCTTTGCAACATTAACAAATAAGACATTCTCTTATGAATAATATTATAAATTCTCTACAGAATCACCTAAATAATGTAAACAGATACAAGACTCTTAATGACACATTTCTATAAAAAAATTGCAGAAAGGGATCAAACGAACTGATCTGTAAGTGAAGTTTGGCCATCGTTATATGAAGACAATAGACTTTCGATGATTACTAGTTGTAGTATCCTCATTCCAGCGGTCCGGTGCCACGAATAAAAAAAAATGCTCAAATTTCACGTATCCAAAGCCTCCTCCCGATGTGCCAGCCGTCGTCAACTGTGACTCATTTCTTAAAAGCACATCTATGACCATTTTATTCGGGTAAGAGAGAAACAGCATAATAGGACGATTGTTTCTCTTGGGTCTTGGGAGGACTGAAGTAATCATCGAAAGTCTTCATAATATTATGATGGCCGAACTTCACTTACAGGCAAGTTCGTTTGACCACTTATTATTCTTCAGACGACTTTCGATGATTACTAGTTGTAGATGTTTAAAGAACAACATAAAATTGTAATAGATTTACTTAAACAAAAATAATGCATTTATTACAAAGTACCTACTATGTATTCATAAATTATTATTGTTAGATATTTGGTTTGTCCTTGTAATGAGGCACTAATTTTACCAATTGATTTTTATATTTATATATTCATAGAATACAAAATATATTATAATTTGCTTTGTCCGCTTAATGAGTGTGATACGGTCGAACGGCCTGCGCCCAGGTGAGCTCAGCCGTGGTTTCTTCCGACACGTGTTTCAGGACTTCCACGTCCCATCATCAGGGTGCCGCCGCGTTGGTCGAGCAGCGTTTTGACACATCGAGGTCTGGATGCTGGAGCAGCGCCGCAGCACGATGGTCGGACGCTGGAGCAGCGTCACAGGATGCTGGACCAGCGTCACAGGATGCTGGAGCAGCGTCACAGCATGATGGTGGCGTGAGACGCCACGACAGCACGTAGACCCTTCTGTAACTAAATCTCATTTCTCAGCTTTAGTTACAGAAGGGTCTACGTGCTGTCGTGGCGTCTCACGCCACCATCATGCTGTGACGCTTCTCCAGCATCCTGTGACGCAGGTCCAGCATCCTGTGACGCTGGTCCAGCATCCTGTGACGCTGCTCCAGCGTCCGACCATCGTGCTGCGGCGCTGCTCCAGCATCCAGACCTCGATGTGTCATCACGCTGCTCGACCAACGCGGCGGCACCCTGATGATGGGACGTGGAAGTCCTGAAACACGTGACGAAAGAAACCACGGCTGAGCTCACCTGGGCGCAGGCCGTTCGACCGTATCACACTCATTAAGCGGACAAAGCAAATTATAATATATTTTGTATTCTATAAATATGAATTTCCGCAAAGTAAAACCTGAATCAATTCAATATTTATATATTCAAATAGATGTTGAAAATATCTGTCTAGAAACAGTGATACCTGTTAATTAATTAATTATTGATCGACCCTCTATCGCTGATCAAACCCTTCCTCTTATGTCGTAAATTCTAACTTGCGGCCGTGATCCTACCAATTTATATAATACCGTTACTCTTGGGATTATATTTATCATAATCATGATTGTAGAAACAATTTTACATGTCCTATGTTACCTACATTTACCTATGTAGTTAACATAGGACATGTAAAATTGAAGTTATACGTACACACCAATAATATGCGACACTCGATAGTGTAGTTGTAGTCATGTAATGTTTATATGTTTATACATGTTGATACAGTTGTCCCTACATATTAGTCTATATACTTAATAATAATATGTATTAGTACAAGGATTATGTATAGGGAAGAAACTGCTAATACATATATACTAATGCTATACACTACAGTTTGTGGCTGAAGGTATACCAACCCTATAAAATGATTAAATCAATACATTTACATTATCGACTGTTAAATGCAAATGGTGTGATGGAAAGGACAATTTGGTATATATTATAATCTAAACTAAGTTAAAACTTAGATATTTACTAAAATCAGGAACAAAGTAAAAATTTAGATTTGAGTAGTTATTTTATTATCTTAGAACCTTTAGAGTTTATAAAACACAAACATATCGTCTCATAAAACCTAAATATATTTTACAAAGAGAAGAATCTAAGATTCGCTATCAATGATGTTGCTGTTATAAAAACATTATAACATGTTAATGAGCAACCACTTTAACTCCCATATTCTAGAACATTTTTTTTTTCTTTAAGAATATTTTCTTCATCAATATCACACAGTACTGGAGATCTTTTTAAACACGGAAGTTTTTTAAAGCCGACATGTGTAGATACTACTAGACAATATTAAGAAAATACTGTTAATTGATAACTCTGCCACATGCACTCGAGTTTATATTTAAAACACCTAATACTTATGGATATCATATAGTATTTGGATCTCCCATGAGGAGATTTCTCATTAATATTGGAGCCGCCTGACTGGGGACTGTACCTCCACCTTACAGAAGACCGCAGTGAAATAACACTACTTTGATGAAGTGTTGTGTTTCTGCGGTAAGTAAGGTTGCCAGTGTTTCACAAGGTTACGCTGCACTAATAGTAATGCTGCTAGCACAGTGACTCCTCATCAACAACAGGGTTGGCAATTCGATAGCGATATCCCTGGTATTTCTAGCAGCTACAAGCTACGGTGACTGTCTACCATCAGGTGGGCCGTATGCTTGTGTGCCACCTTAGGGGTAAAAAAAACATAAATGTAAAATACCTTACGGGCTTATTTTAGTAGGTACGTAGGTAAATCATATACATTTGAAAGACCTTTCCAACGATACCACCACGATATGCTAAGCAAATAAAAATAATTGGAGCACCAATAATAAACTCACAAGATTTAATTTGTTGTAATAAATGTAACAGATACAAAAATAGATATTTTATGTGATAAATACGACTCTGCCATAAAGAGTGACAAACAGGCAGAGCAAACGTTATGGTGACACTATGATGATTGAGAACGTAATCCTAAAATAGAGATGCTGCCTGTGGGTATGCTGCCAGTAGTCGTAGAAGCTAGAGGCGTCGTCCTAGTTGTTCCTTTGGATTTGAGACGCGGTTTAATTGATCGAACTAGTATGTGTATAGTCGTAGGATAGTCATACGGATACATGAAATACCGATTAGATTTCGTATCTGACCTCCTAGTTGAAGGTCTATATGACATGGGGTATAGGGGACATGGGGGAAGGGTAAGGGGAGGGGGAGGTCAGCTGTCCCACCTACTCAGCTTCGCAATATCGTTTTACAGGTCCTTTGCATAAATGAAGTGATGATCGCTTAAAACATATTACGCAAAATTTCACTTTTTTTCTTAATATGCTCTTGTTGGCCGACATATGCTCAAACTTGCAAGTACCTCTGTGAAGTATATCAAGTTGTGGATAAGTCATTTTCCTAATGCCGAGTTCACATGTATTTGTGTATGTTGCTCCATCGGTTGCACACACAGGCTCTGGTGGTTGATCCGTACACAGTTGCCTGACTCCATGTAATTGTTGCGTCGCGAAGATAAGAAAAACTGCAAGCCAAGTGAACAACACATACCATCATTAATATTTAGCTAAATATATTATAGACTATCTGTGCCCGTGACTTCGTACATTTGGGCTTGAATTGTCATGACCATGCTTTCTGGCTATAAGTGCCGTATATTCATAGATATAAGTGGTGTATTATTTGTTGCCTTGATTGATAGAAGACAGATTTCATAATCTCTTAAACGAAAATTACTACTCATTTTAAATAATCTTGGTTGAAGGAGCCAGGCAGGACCGATTTGAACGATACTTTCACTCGCAGGTAGCTAATGCTAAGACGTAACTAAGGCTACTTATATTTTTTTTAAATAATTAGGGTTTCGCGCAGCAAAAAAAGGCCATAAAATTCTGAATAAAATCCGATTGGTTGGACCCAGTTGAACGGAACTTTCACGGACAGATAAATTATGTTATAGCGGCACTTAATTTTCTTTTAGTTTGTAAAAGTAATTACGGTTCCGCGCAAAAATATTAAACCCATGAAAAAATAAGTCGCGGACACGGCTAGTTGTGTAATAAGTTAATTTCACATAGTTCAGTCAACTGAACTTGTTGTATATCTTGACGCAATTGCAGAGGTAATGGTTGACATTTGTGGGAAACTGGGAAAACATACATATTCAAAATTTGAGATATCTTAAAGGACAACAAACCCAAATATTTAAATAACCTTACCAATTTACTATCTCAATTTTATGTGTGGAGATCTAGCTTAAAATAGTGTCGGGCGCACAGGTGGACTGAACACAATACAAGAATAATGGTCTTTTTTGTATTTGAATAAGGAATTAACACAAATAATCAAAATAAATGTTTTTATACTTCTTCATTGATTAATTATTTTTTTGTTAAATCAATAAGGTGGCAAACAAGCATACGGCCCGCCTGATGGTAAGTGGTTACCGTAGCCTATGGACGCTTGCAACACCAGGGGTCTTAGTCGCGGGTTGCCGACTCTTAAGTGCTAGCAATATTGAAAAAAATACAAAAAAATCAACGTTATGTACTCACTGATTATATACCAAACGTACATCTCGGCGACACAGAACTATGAACATGGCTAATACTCGCACCTATATATAGTTGAAAAACATACTGCCATGAAAACAATAATTAATTTGCAATTATAAGCGCGTTAGAAAACCATGTCTTAAATGTAACAAAGTTTTGTACCGGTAATTTATTTCTACCACAACTGATTTCAGTTATTATTAAGACTTAATTGAAAAAAAAATATCCTGACTGAGAAATTCAAGGAATGTGCGTCTTCACTTCACCACCCTTCACTTCCCAATCCAGAGTCCAAGTAGAAATCGAAAACATCGACGATTAGAACTTGGAAATCTACCGCGATCAACAGGAGTTTACATCTAAGCAATCACAACGAAATGGCATCTCCCGTGGGCTTCACCATTAAAATAGGGTCCGCCCGATTGGAAACTGTACCTCCACTTCACCTTACAAGAGTCCGCAGTTTAATAACACTATTTTGATTTGATGTAATGTTGCTATTTTGCGGTGAGTAAGGTTGCACTTGATCTACGAGGATACGCTGCGTTAGTAGTAAGAATTTGCTGCTAACACAATGAGTCCTCAACAACAACAGAGTTGGCAACGCGTTAGTGATACCTCTGATATTGCTAGTGGCTAAAAGCTACCGGGACCGCGTACCATCAGATGGGTCGTACGCATGTGTGCCACCGTTAGTGGTAAAAAGAAAATTAATTCGTGGTGAAAAATTGGGACTCAATATAGAATTATCGTTTTCATTATACATGATCGTAATTGCATACCTACTTATTATCTGAATGACTGAATACAGATTTTTTCTCAATGAAAGCTTATTACAAAGCATTATTGTAACTGAAAGATGTCGATGTTTATATGGCCCTAAGATTCGGCGGTTACTGGTTAATATTAAATGCATTTAAAATTCAACAGATGAAAGGAAAACAATTTGCCACTGTCATACGTTGCAGATTTTTAAAGCTTTCAAATGTTAGATATCAGTAATAGGTGACCGTGACTTGTGAATTGGTCTGGTCACGATTTGTGTTGGATTTTCCTTGAAACATACAACACTTCTCGGAGTTTAAGCTTAGTCTGGAGTAAGTCCTCCAAATTCAAAATATCTGGTTGAAGTATACATTTGAAGGTGGAGCTTAAACGTCTTGACTCATAGCCCTTGAACACGACGAAGCCCTTACACTCCCCTCGAACTTGAATAGCTCTGAATGATCCAGCTACTCCTGAAGCTTACATTCGCGTCCAGTGCCACAGCTCGTTTCTAAACGGACCGGACCGTACCGTAGGCCGGCGAGCCATAGTATAAAGAAGAGGGAGTAGGGTATTCCGGCCCAATTCGCGATATAAATGCCTACTGTCTTAGGGTTGTCACTTTTAGCTAAATATTAGGCGCGGCTGATCGCGCTTCGCTAGCAACCGCATGAACAGCGGCAACGTCAAGTCGCGGTCCCGACTCGCCATGTCGCCGCTAGATGGTACAGGCGGCAACATAGTCTTAGAGCTTGTGTTTAATTTATTTGCTTAGTGCTTTATACAAGTCAGCTTTTTGATTTTTTTTTATTATGCATAATGTAGTATTTTTACACATAAAGGACCACATTTATTTTTAATTAATACAAACATATCTATTGAATCACACATTTATTACAAAATTACAAATTAGCTACAGATGATGATATTGATGAATAAATCATTTAGCGGTGCCGAAAAGCCGTGACGCGCGCCCGAACCTTGTTCAGTGTTAGCCCCGACTGGCGCACTGAGAAACGGGTCGAGATTTTGTTAAAGTGTGCGTGCGTCGACACATAGATACAATAGCGCACACATACAAGCCGCGCGCGGTGCGTTTGTATGAAGATAACCTACTTCCCCTCTCTTTATACTATGGCCGAGCCGCAGGGAGTTTGGTAATCTGATGTTATGATTTTAACAGTCTATGTATGAATGTATGTTTGTATTGACGTATGTTTCACCGTAGCGCCTAAACTCTTCATCTGATTTTGATGAATAAGGTGTCAATCAATTCGTTATGATGGCCCGGGTAGTATGGTATATGTGACGTCACATTCAATTTAATATAGCGTGTATTTTATCCGTGTGACGACTCAAAACATAATGATTGAGGGGCTCGTGGCGTACTTGTCATTGCGCATATCTATTTATTTATTTATTTATGTCATTGGCACACCAACAGCTTATAGGCTTATTTCACACATAAATGAATACAATTTGTCGTATTATCTAGCCTACTTACTAATAACAGGTGTGAGACAGCTTTTAAAGAATAATTATAAATCAATCAAATCAAAAAGTTAGAAATATTAGGTCCTTACATATGAAATTGGCGTTTTGTATGGGAGGAACAAAAAGTCGAATATTTTTTAATATAATATATTTAATTAATCAAAGTATGAACCATTATTTTCTATGCACTTTTGCCATCTCATAGGTAGTTCATTGATCCCTTTACTAAAAAAACCAGTCGGACGGGAATCAATAAAATCTTTGAAGGCGATTTGGACTGCCCCATCGGAGTTGAATTTTTTCCCTTGCAAGAAGTTATCCAAATTTCGAAAAAAATGGTAATCTGTTGGAGCAAGGTCCGGGGAGTACGGAGGATGTCTTAGACTTTCCAATTGAAGCTCTTCTAATTTAGTAGCCGTCTGTAGCGCAGTGTGTGGTCTAGCGTTGTCGTGAAGCAGCAGTGGCGTGGAGCGATTGACCAGCCTAGGTTGTTTAGCCGCTAGCTTTTCCATCATGGTTTGCAATTCCTGACAATAGACATCAGCCGTAATAGTCTGGCCAGATTTGAAAAAACTGTAATGAACAATACCGGCACTAGTCCACCAAACGCTTACAAGTAACTTTTTTGGGGTTAATTTTCGCTTGGGGCAGGATTTGGCTGGCTGGCCAGGATCTAACCATTGCGCTGAGCGCTTCCGATTATCGTAAAGAACCCATTTTTCATCACAGGTAATGATTCGGTTTAAAATACCTTCATTATTGTGCCGGTTTAGTAATGTAACGCAGCAGTCGACGCGCGTTTGCCGGTTTGTTTCAGTCAATTCGTGAGGTACCCACCTTTCAAGCTTTTTAATCTTCCCAATTTGCTTCAAGTGAATTAAAACAGTTTTATCACTAACATTGCAGCCTGCAGCTAACTCGGACGTGGTTTGCGAAGGATCCGCTTCCACAATAGCCTTCAACTCTTCATTATCAACTTGAGTCTCAGGCCGTCCACGGGGCTTGTTCTGCAGGTCGAAATTTCCAGAACGAAAACGTTGGAACCAAAAACGAACTGTGTTTTCTTTTGCAACACGACCGCCATACACATCATTCACCCTTCGAGTTGTTTCCGCAGCACTAGTGCCACGGCGGAACTCGTACTCGTAAATAATGCGATATTTAAGGTTTTCCATTTTGTAAAATGAGTGACGCAAACAGAAAAAAACAGAAGAAAAAAAACAAATGAATGACGATCATCGAAGCACAAATACATGAGTCTATAGCTGTACAAATTTGAATTTGGAATTCCTTACCAAAGAGGAGAAATTCGTGATTAAAGTGGCCAGTACGAAAAACGCCAATTTCATATGTAAGGACCTAATATATCTAATAATTACTAAATAAATTATAACAAAGGGTATGTATCTAATCTAAAGACAGTGATGGACCTGACTGCAGTACTTTACGTTTCCTCTGGGAGGTACTATCAATAAAAATGTCTAGATTATTAGAAAGTGAATGTATATTGTACGTATCTTGAGCCTGTGTAATGGTGAAAATTTACCCACATTTGACCTAACTTTACTCGGTTTGAATGTTATCTTAGTATTGTTAGTTCTACTGGTAACTCTAGGGACCGAAAAATGAAGGTTGCGCAACAGATATGATTCTTTAATTCCTCCGTTTACTATTTTGTGAAGATGAATTAAATCAAGGTACGATCTTCTCTGCTGCAATGAGTTTAGTTTAAAGAATTTAAGCCTACCCAAGTAACCCATTCTCCGGCTGATACATTTAGCTTTAGAAACCAGAAATCTAGTAAAAGAGCGTTGTATTTTCTCAACTCTATCAATATGAACCTGGTATCCCGGGTTCCAAACCTGACTGCAATACTCAAGGCGACTTCGGACTAGGGCGTGATATAACGTTACAAGCGTGTTTGATTTAGCAAAATGTTTCCCGATTCTCTTGATGAAGCCGAGCATTTTGTTACTGTCCTTTACAACTTGATTGATGTGGCTAATAAAAGTTAATTTTGTATCCATTGTAACCCCTAGATCCTGTATCCTTGACACCTCCTCCAGAGTATATATATGCGAAGTTAAACCACCTTAACTATGACTAGGTGTTGGATGAGTGATCACCCGCCTAAAGCATGCCGCAATGCTGCAAGCAGGTCACTCTGTGATTCGGAGACACGCAGAGCACTTTAAACCGTCGGTCGCAGTTGTTCGGAACACCGTACAGGAAAATTTGGTGTACAGTGGGTAAGTGAGTAAGACTCAAGTAACTAGCCACATCCGGTTAGGTCTAGTGCACACCAACAGTGGTTGGTATACGGCCAAGGCGATGATGATGCGTCAATATAACAAAAAATATAAGTCTAGAATACCATACAGGCTTATTTTAGTAGGTACGTAGGTAAATCGCCTAGCTAGGTGTTTTCCTATACTTATGAAAGATCCTTCCAACGATATAATATAAATAAACTTCATGAATAAAAATAGTTGAAGAAACAATAACCGGCTAACGAAAATGTATTTATTGTAATAAATGTAACAGTTAAACGAACAGATAATATTTTATTTTTCTGATAAATTCAGTTGCCCCACCTACTTGGCTTCGCACCATTGTTTCAGTGGTCCGTTGCATAATTTTTTTGTTGATCGCCCTACACATATTATGCAAATTTTCTGTCTTAATATGCTCTTGTCGGCTGACACAGGCTTAAACTTGCAAGCACCTCTGTGAAGTATATCAAGTTGTGGATATGTCAGTTTACTAATGCCCAGTTCACATGTATTTATATATGTTGCTCCATCAGTTCCACACACAGGCTCTGGTGGTTGAACCGTGCACAGTCTGGCTCCATGTAATTGTTGCGTGGCGGAGACAAGAAAAGCTGTAAGCCAAGTGAACACATACCATCATTAATATTTTGCTATTTTTTTTATAGATATGAAAAAAATAAGATTGTGAGGTATTAAGCGCTGCCTGCTATTCTAGCGACGAAAGTTGGAATCCCACCGGTATGTACCAATGAGTTCTTTCAAAAATCTTACGACTTGCCATCTGTCACGTTTGCACCAAATTATCGTCGGTGAAAAAACGTTGTTGTAACACTTCTGCCTACCTCTTCGATGACCCTTGTGGGCAGTCGTAAAGAGTTATATGACTTATCATTTGAAATTAGATTATCGACATTAATATGTGGGAAAGTTGTAGTGTAGGTATATAAGGAACCTGCTATAAAATAATAATATTATAAATTGATTCTACATAGTTAAGTCAACTGAACTTGGTGTATATCTTGTCGCAATTGCAAAGGTTAACAAATTTATTTGTGGGAACAGAAATTTTCTAAATTTGAGATTTCTTTAGGAAAAACTAACCCAAGTATTAAAATAACCTAGTCTTTACCATTTTACTATCTCAAATTTATGTGTGGAGATCTAGCTTAAAATAGTGTCGGGCGCACAGGTGGACTGAACACAATACAAGAATAATGGTGTTTTTTTATTTGTATATAGAATTAACGCCAATAAATAATCTTAATAATATGTTCTTATAATTCTTCATTGTTTGATTGCGTGGCACCCAATTTTTTTTTTTTGTTATACCAATAAGGTGGCAAACAAGCATACGGCCCGCCTAATGGTAAGTGGTTACTGAAGCCTATGTACGCTTGTAACACCAGGGGTAATTAGTCGCCCGTTGCCGACCTTAAGTGCGTGTAATGTTGAAAAAAGGTCAAAAAATAAAACTTATTATGTTCTGATATGATCTGATATAGATAGTACTCACTGATTATATACCAAACGTACATCTCGGCGATACAGAACTATGAACATGGCGAACACTCGTACCTATAATAGTTGAAAAACATGACGCCATGAAAACTATAATTAATTTGCAATTATAATCGCATTAGAAAACCTTGTCTCAAGTTTTGTAGCGGTAATTTATTTCTACCGCAACTGATTTCAGTTACTATTTAAGACATAATAATTAACAGTTTTAATTCCTGACTGAGAAATTCAAGTAATGTGCGTCTTCACTTCACCACCCTTCACTTCCCAGTCCAAGTAGATATTAAAAATATAGAAGATTCCAACTTGGAAATCTACCGCGATCAGCAAGTACTTCACATCCAATCAATCACAACGAAATGGGATTTCTCGTGGGCTTTAACATTATAGATGGATCCGCTTGATTAGGGACTGTACCTCCACTCCACCTTACAGACACCCGCAGTTGAATAACATTAATTTGATTTGATGTACTGTTGCACCAGCTCTATCTGACTGTGAATGCCCCGTTCTGAACGGACCGTTCAAATCGATATCGGCGTTCGAATTTTGTTCTGTAATAAATTTACAGCATAGGCTGTAAATTTATTGTAGAGAAACCATGAATAATAAGAGAAAGGACAAAAATATATTTGCCAAAAGTGTGTTCGTTCGGTAGCCAGCGTTCGATATTATAATGTAGGACTGGCACACTGGACTAGCATGACCAGCTAGAATATATTCAAATTTATAATTTAAGACAAATTATGTAGGTACAGTATTTTGCTCCCGCCGCCTGAACATTGTTAAATGTGTTGCGTAACCTCCAGTCTCGTCGATCAAGAACCATTGGATAATCATAGATACTAATTTCGGAGGCCTGGTTGCGTCTCCAATAATATTGCGAGGAAAGTGTTGAGAGATGTTATAGGAATGAGACACGTCACGTCGTATAGGGAGGTCAAAGAAGTAGCACTGGACAGGCAGAAGTGGAGGGAAATACATCGGCTGCACCGACAAGAGTAAAACTCTTAAATATAGGAAGAAGAAGACAATAAAATTATTACAATTATGTTAGGAGCGGGAAAGTTTGTTGCCAGTTGAAGTTGGAAAAGGCAAGAGCCAGAGAGTCCTCTAACAATGACTCTGCTCTAGAATCATAGATAAATCATAACTTACATTCTCGACATTAATATAAATCTTACTCTAAAGTTAGCTATAGTCGAGGTGACAATTAAGCCTGTCATACACGGCCAAGAGAATATAAATACACGGCTGGCATGTCGTGCAACGCCACACTAAAGAAAATTATTATTAAAACTTATTTCGATATCTGTCTGAAATATGAGACCAAATTGTTTGATAGAGAAACTTTACGCACCCAGTTAAACAAAACGATAAAATTAAGAGGACAATAATATTTTTTGGTTATTAATAAAGTGTTTTACTTTCTCCTATCAGCCTATGTACCTACTTGGGAGGGTTCTCTCAATATTGCCTACAGGAGAGCCCACTTGCACAATGCTAAGGCTAAATATATCAATAGTGCACATTGTTGATTATGTTGACAACATTATTCTCTACCCAAACATTCACAATAACCCACACAAACGCATTTATTTTTTGGTATCATCTCTAAGGTGACATTGTTTATATTATGTAAATATGATTACACACATTAAGCACTGCATCGGTATGCGTTTTCCATTTTTTGAGTCTTGTTTGCCTCTCTTTCTTTGTTTCTTTTGTCTTAGTATACTTCCATTGACCAACATAGGTTCAACCTTATCATGTACTACACGATATGCATATTCATCAGGAGTGCAAGGACCTCTGTGAAGTATATCAAGTTGTAGATATGTCAGTTTACTAATGGCCAGTTCACATGTATTTATATATGTTGCTCCATCAGTTCCACACACATGCTCTGGTGGTTGATCCGTGCAAAGTTGTCTGGATCCATGTAATTGTAGCGTCGCCGAGAGGAGACCAGCTGCAAGCCAAGTTAACACGTATCATCATTAGTATTTCGCTAAACATTATTCAATACTTATAGATGCGAATAAATAAGATTATCACCATTTTCCCCCTACCTGTATTTTTTAATGCGGAATATGAAATAGGTCAGATTTATATTTATTTTTTATTGTGTCATTAAAAAAATCGTATTTGGAATAGTACACTTTATCTAAGAGCAAGTTAGTGAGTGTCTTTTCAAATATGTTAAGTGTCTTGCTTTCTTTTATTTTTGTGGGTAGCTTATTAATTATTTTAATTGACATGCCGTATATATACTGTTTTTTTAGTAGGTATTAAACGCAAATCTCTCTCCGTTTGCTAGTTAAATGGGAAAATTTATTCAAATTTGTGTGAACAAATGCTGCTACTTCAAATATATATATGGCCGTAAATGTCATTATTTTCAATTTTTTTTAATATTCTTTACAACTTTCGGAACTGGACAAGTTACAAATGACTCTTAATATCTTTTTTGACCTTTACATATATTTAATTTACCTGACGCATTCCCCCAAAATATTACACCATACTTCAATATTGAACCCGACAAGTCCATGATAGGCTATTATAACTGCTGCTCGATCTACTATTTTGGCTAGCTTATGTAGTGCATATGAGATTTGGCTAAGCCTTTTACATATGTAATGTATGTGTGTGCCCCATTTAAGGTTATCATCAGTATGTAATCCTTAAAATTTTGTAGATTTAACTTCACATAGGTGTTTTGCTTCATATTCAATTTCAGTCTGCCTTGCCTGTGCCTGTCTCTGTTTGAAATTCATTATTTTGGTTTTATCAATATTAATTATGAAGTTATCTGATTAGTTTCAGATTATCTTTAATTGTTTCTTGGTACATGCTATATGTTAAGTTATTGAAAATAATTGTACTATCATCTGCAAATAGTGTCATAGGGTAACTAGTTGTATCTGGGAAGTCATTGATATAAACAACAAGGGCCCCATAACATTACCTTGTGGCACTCCATATCGTACAATGTTCTCATTGGATGTGTAGTTTGTGATTGTCTTGGTTTTAGGGCAGGTTCTTTATGGCCATGTTTATTGATTTATCTTTCCTAAAAACTAATTTAAACAATTAACACTTTTACGCTGAATGTTTTTAAGAAATTTGTAATTATAACTGTCTTCTATACTATTAAACTTACTATTTGTTATTTTATTATTATTATTTATTATATTATATAATATTATAAAGATTTGTATTTTTGTGGGTTTGTATTGAAAAGGCTCCGAAACTACTCGCCCGATTTCAAAAATTATTTCTTGCTTGCGGTTATAGTCTACGGTGACTGCTTACCATCTGGTGAGCCGTATGCTTGTGTGCCAGCTTAGTGGTATAAAAAAAGGCCGTTGCTAAAACCAGAAGGCCACCATGGCATTTAATTAAGGAGCCTTACAACTTCAATATTCATAATGAATCAGGTTGATTATATTTTTTCGGTGAACTGAACTATATGTAGGTACCTATAGCATGTCCCAATTGCAGAGGTGATGTATGGTGATATATTGGTGGACTAATTCGTTCATACGCACATACATTTACAACTTGTGACATTTCTGCCACATAATATTTTATAGAACTTAACAGTTCTATTCTAAACGAATTTACTGTCTTAATTTTATGTGTGGAAATTTAGCTCACAATAGCCACAGACGGATGGGACTGAACAAAATACAATTATAAAAGCTCTGTTTTTCGTAATTGTATTCGCTTTTAACACACAAAAATTAAAATACATAATCTTATATGTCTTCATGGTTAATTGATTGCTTGGCATTCAATTTTAATTTTATAATTTTCAAACAACGAAATGATAAAATAGTTTATCATTATGTACTTACTGATTATATACCAAAAGTACATCATGGCGACACTGCACTATGAGCATGGCCTTAGCCAGGAGTATTAAATGGATATATACCACAAAGCTGGAAAACATTCTTCCATGGAAATTGATTTTAATTTGCAATTATGTTCGCATTAGAAATCGTTGTACCCTCGCTTGATTTATTTTATTGACAGTAAAGTAATTATTTTAAACAATGAAAGGAAGCTTGAGGCTGTATGTAAATTGAATTTACAATAATTATATACTGCACCAAAATTCTCTGTGCTCCGAAACAATTATATTTAAGGGTGGGATAACACACACACACACCAGACAGGTGACACTAAGTAAAAACTTGTAGTATAATAAACATACTATGGTGTTAAAAAATATGCAGTAAAACTTGTGACAAACTAATAGTAGGTAGTATGCAGGGTTTTTATCATATTAAAATTTAGCATCGAGGCCCATATACCCTACAGACTAGCATACATATTATATTTATCACTTCACTAAGGCTTCGTGTGGCACTGTTCCGCGGAAGCGACGGAACACCACGTTTTGCGGCCATTTTGCATGACTGTCTTCTTGCACCACAAACGCCTTAAAGTTGACGTTTCAGCGCGACTCCAGCAGCTGCACTTACGGCCGGTACCTACTACTTGAGCTTCCGGTGCACGTACTCCACTATATCCCTCCCCTCGCCTTAGTTGAGTTATGTAGGAGGGAGATGTACACCGGAGTGTTCGCAGCCTCACGTTAGGCTCCGCAGGAGCCTTGCCATAGCGATTCGGAACAGTTTTCTGGCAGCGCTTCATCTTTTGTACCGTCACAAAAACGTCGACTTTGTAATGTAAATTTGTATTTTTTTTAATGTTTATTAGGCATAATAAATAAAATGTTAGCTCTCTGCCCTCGTCCATATAAGCTGTGCTTAATTTCATAGGTACTCAGTCCGCGCAATATTCGTAAAAGGGGAACTAAGTTTTTGGGGATAATAATAGTAGTAAAATGTAAAGAAAAAGATGGAAGCTCAAATTAAAGACATATAGGTAGTAAAAGTAAAGCTTCAAGTAGCTTGTTAAAAAATAGATCATGACCCACACTATATATTATGAAAATGCCGATAATCAAAACTCATATTTTTAACATAAGGTAATATGCCAATAATTTAGAAATTACGATGATGAAGTGTGTTTAACTCCGCGTGAGTGGTGAACCACATAAAGCGTCTACCATTCGGTAGCTATATTGTATATGTATAAGACATAAACGCTAAAAACGAGAGTGAAGTAAAAAAAAAATAAGTGCATGTTAGACTCGCACACCGAGAGCTCCATACTAAAAACAAACTAGGTTTAATGGGAATTTTAACATTGCCGTTCGATCCCTAGATACGGCTATTGCACGAACCGCAAATATTAAGTTGGAAATAGTTAATTCGCTCCTTTTTTAAAGAAAATTATACAATAGATACACACTCTATAAGCATTTCAAGATTAAGATAGTGCAACGATACCGTTTCTATTTATTTTTTAATGTTTTTATTATTTGTTGTTACAGCGGCAACAGAAATATGCATGTTGAAAATTTTAATTTTCTACCTATTACGGATCACGAGACGGACGTACGGACAGACAGTGAAGGCTTAGCATTAGTTAGTTCCGTTGGTTACCCTTCGGGTAGGGAACCCTGAAAAGAAATGTGAACGATGAGTTTTAGGCAACTGCGAATATTAATCTTAATTACATATTTAATCATCTCAATTAAATCCGATTTTTACCGTGATGTTAACAACTACAGCATCAAGCCGTTCTAGAGATGACAAAAGTTACAAGGAGCTTAAATCTGGAGCTCACGCATCAAACAATTTGTAGCGATTATAGGTTAACAACCTTAATGCCATGCGATAATTTATCTTCTTACGAATCGTTAGTTATCGATTACCAATATAAATTTCAGTTTTTATTGTACTCGTTTATATTTAAAAGTTACGATGGGTCCCAAACTTTGTCTTCTTTACATAAGCAAGAGTATTAGTAATATAGTAGCAGTTTCTGTATTATCTGCACAGGGTGTCATAATTTTCAACTGTCCATCGAATCTTTTCAAGGCTTTCCTCGTTCGTATTTGTGACCATGTTAGGACTAAGATTTATTCCTTCACGAAAGCTCTTATAAGTAAAAGTCATTTCTCTGTTTATCACAAACAAGCTGTTACCCGCGGCTTCTGCATTTATTTAAAGACAAACCATAGCCTATGTCTTTCACAGGATATTATCTATCTTCTTGTCAAATTTTATCACGATCCGTTCAGCCGTTTAGTCCTGAAAAGGTAGCAAACAAACAAACAGAGCTACTTTCGCATTTGTATTAATAGTATGGATGTAATTGGAAGGTAGAGTAACCATGCACGATTCTACCCTAACATCGGCTTAAACATTCATTTTTTATTGTTGCAGGTACTGATCCGTATATTTTGCCCGACAGAAAGGTTTGCAAGACTACTCGAGGGGTTTCTGGCAATGGTTAGTAGATAGTCTAATAGCGAAATACATAAATCCTGTATCTCTAAAAAAATCTTGAAGAAAAATATAATATTGTTTAGAAAGTATTACACAGCGCCATCTGGTCCCAAGCAAACTATACAAAATTTGAACAGCATATACCAGATAACTACTACTCTTGTAAGTACATGACTACCACTAATGCTCATCATATACATATCTGTCCTGATGCTGGGAATGAATCTGTGTTATCAGTTAGGTTAGGTTGGGTCGGTTCGCTCGTCTCCCCTCAAGCGGACAGGACTTTTAAAGGATAAGCCCTATTAGTAAACTAGCGTTTTTGACAAATATTTCTTGAAGAAAAAATATTAATAGACCTTTGACCAAAGAAATATTTTTGAATAGGTAATTTGGATTAGATACCTAATAGGTTTTATTATATTTATTTAGGTCAATTAGTTATTAGTTTATTACTTAGTTATTATTTGTAAATCCAGTCGAATGTTAAATAGTTTTCAGATTTTAAAATCGAATTCTAAAACAGACTACCTAATAGATTACTGCCTCTCCGCCTAATCTTTATAGCCATTGGTGATGAATAGAACCATAAATTCATTTCGTACACCGTTTCTATTGTTCTGCGTGAACTATTTATAACCTATTGTTAGAGATATAAACAATTAACGAATTATTTAATATAATTTGAGGAATGGCAGCTACATTTTTATCGGAAGGCTTACTAGTAAATTGAAATCGCAAAACGAATTAATGACACGCTTGCTCTTTTCACTTAACACAATATTAATATAACGATGAATTTCCAATTAGCTTTAACTCAGGTAGCTTCCCATAAAAAAAAAATTACAGTATTTTTTTTATTAAGACTACAGATAATGTATCCAGCCAGTAGTGTCAACAATTTAAAATTGGAACGCTTACTTAGATATGTGGCAATTGTTACTAACTAGAATCGGAATGCGTGGCATCAAATCATAAAGTGATAAAGTACAGGAACGAACTGACAGCATGAAGAATTGAACTTTATATACCTACACATAGAGATGTGCAGTGATAGGATATGAAAATAAACTACTATTAGAAAGACTACATTCACTATCTTCATCGATATAAGCTTAGGTCATACATGTTAATTTAAAATGCTGTTGGAGTGCTTTGACGTGTTTATTACTAGCGGTCGCCTAGTGATCGAAATTCGAGCATTAAGCAGGAGCAAGCCGTTAAAAAAACAAGAGTGAGCACTTAAATGTTTATTTTGACAAAGTTTAACAATAACTTTCACACATTTGAGTTGCATCAATTTGTTGTAATATTTTAATTTTAATTAAACGCTTTCAATTTTTATTCATTAGTCTTATTGCTTTAATTCAAGTAAGTAAGTTTCAAGTTCAGTTTAACAAAAATCTAATGTATTGTGAACTCTAGGTTAAATAAGTAATAACATACTTAAAAAGGTGTGGTGCACAGCAAACTGGGATTGTAAATGATTCTCAAACAGTGCAGCATTACTATTCACATTGATTAACACCTCATCCGCGCGAAAGTCTTGGCAGGTAGACAGGTAGGTACAAGCAATCGTTTCATCATACCGACGAGTCTGACATGTGACTTTGAACTTTGGAAATGTGTACCTACCTTGTTTTTTTATCCCACTCAGGTGGCACACAAGCGTACGGCCCATCTGATGGTAGTCACCGTAGCCTATAGCCACTAGCATTACCATTATAACCAGGGATATCACTAACGCGTTGCCAACCATGTTGTTGATGTGAACTCACTGTGCTAGCAGCATTACTTAGCAGTAATGCTGCTAGCACAGTGAGCACGAGCGTAGCGTATCCTCGTGCAGCACTGGCAACCTTACTTACCGAAGCAACACAACACTTCACCAAAGTAGTATTATTTCACTGTGGTCTTCTGTATGGTGGAGGTACAGTCTGCCGCCGGGCGGCTCCAATTTAAATGGGAAAACCCACGGGAGATCCCAATTCGTCCTATGGTGTGATTATTCACCTTACTTTATATTAGAAAAAATCGATAATACAGGCCGGGGTTTGTACCTGGGCCCATCAGATGACAGGCCGTTGCTTTAACAACAAGGCATTCAACCTTATAATTCAACAGTCAAAAGATGTGGCTACCTGTATAGAATTAAGACTCTAAAATAAATGAAATTTAATGAAATTTTAACTCTAAAATATATTGAGCAATAAACCCTTTTAAGTTTTTTCAAATATGACTATTTGTTGTTAAAGCGGCAACAGAAATACTCATTCTATCAAAATGTCAACTATCAATCAAAGTGTCTACATAATTATGACCTCAGACTCAGAGTAGATAGAGAGATGCCCGCTGACTGACAACCGCTGACGGACAGACGAACGGACGGACGGACGGATGGACAGCGTAGTCTTAGTAATAGAGTTCCGTTTGTTACCCCTCGGGTATAGAACCCTAAAAGTTGAACTAAGCTCGAAAATACAAGTTTAACGTAAGTAGGTTCTACATTAAGTAGGTACAACATATACATTGAGATCCGGAAACAGCCTAACATTACTAGATACGTAGTCCCCTTTAATAACTTAGCATTCCGAATAAGTATTGGATCTCCACGTCTTGGCTTTCTTCCAAGAGACGGCAGGGAAAGTCTTCTTAATGCAAAGTATCCATTCGTGATTCGACCTCATTTCATTTTAAGCGTTGTTAGCTGTCTGTTTGTGTAGAATAAAAAAGTGCGTAAAAAGATTTTGGTGTCCCAAGAGTTTTTTTATACCACTAAAAGGTGGCAAACAAGCATACGGTCACCGTAGCCTATGGACGCTTACAACACCAGGGTATTACACGCGCGTTGCCGACCCATCATAAGTCTCTTCACACCTTTCTGAATCCGAACCCCATGCTGTACTTCTTTGGGAAAACCTCGTATTACGAAATATTCTGCAACGCCATAAAACACCAGATAGCGGTCATGTTGGATAATTTTTGATACCTAATTTTTAACCGCCTCCCCAATGGGAAGCTCCTAATGTGATTGTTTAGTTTGCATTTTTATTCAAGTGTACAATGCACATTGTGACGTGATATAATCGTATTTCTAGCAGGTTCAGTATTCGTATCTTCTTCTTCTTCTTCCTAAGTATGGCAATCAATCCCTTCAGGGACTATTTTTGCCAGTGTCGAGTGTTAGAGAATTTTCATGTTGCAAAATTTCTCGTGTTTGCCGCATTAAAATGCCTAGTGTCATGCATTCTAACGCCCAATGGAGTTTCTGGAGACAACCCACGGCAGTAGCAGATCGTAACACGCCTTTAGATTAGAGGTAACCTATTGACCAAAATGATAAATCACTTAACCCAAAAGTCGTATTATGGCATTATTTCCAATGCTCCTATAAATCAGTCACTAAATGAATCTTTACTGCACATATCGACACCAAAAATACACATTAAAGATCACTATAACACAATTTACGACACACTGGAAAAAATCTCAACCGCTCCGCCTGATTCCCGCCAAAAACTCTATTCGTATCTATTTCCACATACAAGTATGAAACGTCATTTTGACATATGGCATCACCTTGGTATGCAAACTTATTAGCATAATATTTCTAGGTGAACATAATAGATGTCCTATAGGACATGTTAATCGCATCTATTTTCTTGTTATAAAAGTAGTTTATAGCTTGTTTTTAGATTCTGAATCTGTGAAAGTTTCCTACGGCGGTCATAAAATACATTACTAAGGATTTATCTATACACATTATCTAACCCTTCCAAGTGAAATATCAATTAGGAAAACATATTCACAAATACGAGCCGTGTCTAGTTTTTTTAAATCAGGTATGTTTCAATCGAAACTAAAAAAAAACAATTTCAACTTTTTCAAATTTCAAACTAATACTGGCAGGAGTAGTTTGTATGGTACTTACAGAAGTACCAAAGCGTGAAAAATAAAAGAGAGCTTGAAATATGCACCCGGGGCTTTAACACGTTTTCATATATCTATATCTCAGAGTAGTTAATATATACAACTCATTAATACAATCTAAAACAAATGCAAAAAAGAACCTAATATAAAAAACCTCTTATCCCTTGTTACAACTCATTTGTATAGCACCTACTTACTATGCGACCATTTATTAAGCACACGTTCTACTTTAACCGTCTAAAAATAATAGATACTTATTGAAATTTCTGTCACGAGTACTTTTGTAAATGTTTTTGTATGCAATTTCCGAAACATCTTCGTAAATGTTCAAGCGAGAATTAATGAAAATTACTTAACCCTCTGAGTAATGCCTCGTAAAGTCCACTTAAGATCCGATTACTCGATCCACGTTCCGAGATCAAAGCAATTACCGGACTCTGAAATCATCCCGAGTGTATCGAATCGATTACAACTCGATTCCCGTATTCGAAAGCCCACTCCCTCGTGACCGATCCCTGGCTCTCGAGCTCTCGAACGAACCTGCGCTTAGGGAAAGTTGTGGAGCACCGTGAAATTACATTGCTAGAAATGATTTAGGAATACATTTATCGAGTTGAATTTCGAAAAATAAATAACAGTATGAGATTTGAAAGACGAGATCATAATTAAGTAAGCTTTAAAAAAATTACGCCACAGATGGCTTCTTTTCATGCATTGTGAGTATTTCACACACACAACACACACTCTTTTTGTACTGATACGCACCACATTCATGTCCGGAACTCGGAATCAGTAGACAGAACAATCGAATCTGCCGTAAGACCTTAATTCTATATTTCGGAGTAAATTATTATTTTCACTTCCAGCTTGTGATGCATCAGCGAGGTTTAATAGTAGATCTAGGGTTAGTCAGCTTTAGGTCACCCACTTATTGAGGAAGCTTGTGTGCAGCTTTCTACAGACATGTCCAGACAACAGACCAAATTGTTGAATGGAGACTATTTGCGAGCGAGTGCATGCAATTGAAAGGCTCTCGGTGTATTTAAATCTCTCAAAAACGAGCGTTCATAGTAATACCTCGGAGTAGATAATATTATATTTTAATACGCAGACAAGAGGCACGTATGTTACTTAATAGCAGATTTAAAACATATTGTTATGAAATTTCTAGTTTACTTTAAGTTTAAGTAACTTTAAGTTTTTTTTAAGTTTGTTATCAAGTCCAAAGATGTTGACAAAAGAAAGACTTCGTTAATAATCAAAATTCGACATACCTATTAAATGATATGTAACCAAGAACAAAAACTCTCTAGCGCAGCAATTCTATAATCCCCAATCGGTCGTGGGGGAATAAAATATACATTTTGTGTTGCCAGTCCTTAGAAAATACGTCCGCAGTGTTCGAAAACGAATGTCCACCCACACAAAGAGATGACCTTTCAAATGCTTTCCCATTGAACAAATTGCTTACCTTTCAAACGCTAGTCGATTTATCTCGCTGCGACTGCGGGAGACCAGACATCCGAACCATGGAAAGCTGCTTGCCATAAGAATGCTGTTTCTTTAACATACGCGCTTATTATTAAGCATTATTTAAATAGTCATTTAGACTCTTATGCTAATTAAAACAAACTGTAGTTTCCATATATTTAACATAGTATGATAGATAGCGTATCAATAGGGTGGGTTGATAGCTGTTGATCCAATCCATAACGCATTTCTTCACCTACGCTGTTCGGTTTTGTAGGACTAATACTGTGATTGTATCATGGTATTACTCTAGTTGTATGAAAAAATAAAATTGAATCATGTGCAGTGTGTCAATGTCTATCACTCAATTAGTGATACGCGTTATAATTTATTAAGGGTAAGGATATAGGCACTATTATTACTTGAAATTAAAGATATTACGATTTGAGTTGAAAACTCAGTTTTATTGTCGATTATAGCATACATGGCAGATTGCGTAGCTAACAAGCTTTGATTATATAATCAAAGCTAACAAGTAGCTAAGCAGACAGCAGAAATTAAAATTAAATTGAAATCTAAATACCTACACGCTATATTAAATTGATTGAAACTCGCTTTACTATTCGAAGAGAAGGTTGTCATAGCCCAATATAAATAGTTATAGGCGTCAGATAACGATTAACTGACCTGAAGTAATTGGGCCGAAGGGCCAGGAAAGTTCCGATGATGTTTTTAAATTTCAAAGCAAAGGGAGATGTGAATAAAATAGTTGCTGTACACTTGCCGTCATAACCGAGTCAAGCGCACAAATCTATTTCTATCAGATTCTGTCATTCGTTGCATTTCCTTGCGCTTCGGGTGATCACATAAATTTTGCTATCGCTATAGGGCTTGCACCTCGCGCATTTCAAGACAACTTAACTAAACAAACAACACTAAAGAAACTTAAACAAATTACATTAAATGTATTTTAGGTTAGGGGTGCCTGGGTGGTTTTCTATATTATACACTAGTCGTATAGGTAATCAATCAAATGCAACTATCTAGATTTTTTGGCATATGGTAATCATATAACTTTATCTCTATATATAAAAATGAATTCCTATTTCCTTGGCCACGGCATCACGCGTGAACGGCTGGACCGATTTTGCTAATTCTTTTTTATTTGTGTTTGTTATTGTCAGGAGAAGGATCTTATAAAAAGAAAAATTGAAAAAATAAAACCGGCCCCTTTTTAATTTCGCGATAAACTAAAGGTCTTTTTTGCTATGGTGGATTTGTCATATGAATTAATAGCTAAGACAGGACATCGCCTGTCGGGTCAGCTAGTACCTTATATTTTCAAAAAAATTACCAAGGCTCATACAAAATTTGATACGCAAAAATACTTCTACTTTTTCTATAAACTATTTAAGGGTCCCCAAAATTATTTTACGGGGTAGCTAACACGTGTTGCATGCAGCACTCCAATGTGAACGTAGCTTTGTGCCTTATCTCAATCTGGTGCAGACTTGTAAGTCTAAACAGGAAATAGATTGGCCACTAAGATGAAGGTGACGTAACAAATTGTTGATCAAGATTTCGGTTTTGAACAGAAACTAACCGTAGCTTTGCCTAAGCTTGCAATAAAAAGATCAGTGATAAATATTACATACTATACCTCCTTTCCTAAAGTGCATGATTTGCATCGGCTTATAATATATGTCCTAGCAGTTATGTCGTAGCCGTTTCTATAGTTCCGAAGTACTACAAGGAAGTTCATCACACTCGACTTTTTAACTACTAAAGTACCTGTCGGAACAACTTAGTACAAAACACAACTATTTTTACTCTGTAATTTGCATAAAATCTCCGCAGACTTTCGATTTTAATATCTAGTACTTGTTTCGTGCCTCAGACATTAATCTTTTGCGGTAATTACTACAAATTAGAAGTTTCACTGCTGTTGTTTTGCATAAATGTACCCATATATCATACTATATTACTATAAATAGAAAACGAATACGATGAACGTTATTTTTTCCATGTATGTATATTTATGTATAAATACATTACATACATAACGCCGAGTCACACTTCACTCTTGACTTGCACACCTCTTTTGCTTCTACCATATTATCTACTCTACATTCATCAATATCTTCATACGTGTTACCGGTTTCATGTACTCTTTATCTTTCCAGCCTTTACATATTTGTTTATTTATATTGGTACCAATATTTTTCCACCAGTGGTGAACTGACACTGGCAAAAGGTCATACAAAAATACGTCCCGAAAATCTTGATCTACGTGGTACGCTTTGATTAAGGTGGTACGTAATATATTTTATTATTCCTCGTTTAATGATATTATTTATTATTATTAGTCCGACTAGTATTCCAGACTGGGTGCTTGTAAAATATGAGAAGCATGTGATGCTGTCTATGAGCAATAAAAACTACCCCATTCTCAATCTAAGAGTCGTACGTACAGAGTACTACGTACACGCGCATCATTGTATAATAAGACCGGCCAAGTGCGAGTCGGACTCGCGCACCGCGGGTTCCGTACGCACTTGTAAGTAAGGCTTAGGTAAGATTAAAAGTAGTCATACTTCAAATGAGGTCATAATTCGTCGGTAACTCTCAACACCGCGAAACAGGAATATTTTTTAGTAAATCGGCATTTAAAAAGAAAATTACTACATATTTACGGTTTTCAGATTTTGTCCTTTACTTGTGCTGTAAGACACTGCTTCCTGCCAAATTTCATGGTTCTATGTGAACGGGAAATACCCTGTAGGTTTTGATTCCCTTTTGAATTCGCAAAATATGCGAAAATTTGCGACATAAACTGTCATATCTTTTCTTCATATTAACTTACAGGTTTAATTATTTTACAGCCGAAAGTGACCATAGACCTTGGTATTTCATATTAATTTCAATTTGATAACTCCACGCGTTCTTGAGATAAAAAATGTTGACAGACAGACAGGAACCCTAAAAATGGAAAAGAAGCTACGTGTGAAAAAAAGTTGGGTATATGCATTCAATTTAGTTCAAATTAAAGTAGTAAATAGGCTGAGAAACTACGGTTTAATCAGATTCCTACCGTTAATAATTTTAAAAATAACTGTGCTAGACGCATTTGTTCGCTAACAAGAAGATGAGCAATGCAATGCAACACTAATGATTAGAAATAATACTGCTATTGCATGCGTCTATATATGATGATTGCTTACTGCCAGACGAGCCGTTGGCTTAGTTGTAGAAAACAATAAAAATTGGGTTTTGCCCCATTTATTAATGGTCAGTTACACAAGAGTACTAGATAAGATTCCGATACGGACAAATCAAAGATAATTTATACGAGAAGTTTTTTGCTCGTGAAGTTTTAATTATTATATATTAGTAATGTTTAAAAGTTTTCATTTAATTTATGGTATGGCGGCATTACGAACATAGAATTACAATGCATTATGCATTTCAAACACATCGGAGGGTAAAAAAATAAGGCAAACTTGTTAGTAACCAAGTAAGAGTTAAGAATTGGATAAGACCAATTTTCGAATTCTTAACTCTTTCTTAGTTACTTAAATGTTGTCATTAAAATCTCAAACTGAAAGTGTTGATTACGTATATAAATCATTTATTTATTTGACATTGAATAAACGTTAATCGTTTCTAAATCGCTACCTAACGATTACGCCTGTCGTAAATGTGGTATTTTTACGATCTAGTAGAAGATACATATGTGGAATGAAGACTTCTCATCCGGCGCAGAGGCAATTACTCGATACCTGAGGCAGTTCGAACTTAATAGCTTTATAATAGTCAATTGTATCATTATATAACTCTAATATATTTCCGTAGGATGTTTGGCTCAGTAGTTGGTTGTGACTTGTGACCTTCATTAATATACTTAGTTAATGAACTTTAGTCGATGAGTCGATTCAAGGCTAGTCGACTATAATTTTAATTGCCAACTAGCATCCCGTTGTACTAGAGTGCTTGGTGAGACGTAAAAGACACCTTATGAGATTTTTTACATTTATGTTAAACTAGGCTTCGCCCGCGTGTTTCTAGAGCAGCCAATGTCCTTTCCCAGATTATAATCTGTCTCATTGCCCAATTTCATTACGATCCGTTCAGCCGTTTAGTCCTGAAATAGTAGCAAACAAACAAAGATTAAATTAATTAAAGAAGAAAGAAGAAATTGGCTGACACGCTACCGTGTATGTGTAGATACTGTGCCATTGCGGCAACATCCGCGCAAGAGCACGTACGAAATTATTGAAATTTAATATGGCGAAAGAAAACAGGCTAATTACATAACCAAAATGGCAGCCGTATTCAGGAACGGATAGAGCTTAATTTTGCATTAGGTGTATTGTGCATACTTAATATCGGCGAAATATTAATTTGATTGTTGATTTATACGAGCTCGAGTGTCGCGTGGAACTATCGAAATTTTACGATATTTTTAATTGTTAAGATTTCTGGCCGTGCACCCAATGGGTTCAGAGTCTGGGCGCATTGTATATTTGTGAATATTACTCTCTTATGTAGAGTTATTATATCCTAATGTGATTGCCCGAAGAGGCATTGGAAGTTGATATGATATCAATTTATTCGAATCACAAGACTGTGTACTGTAAATTCCAGATTATTCCTATCTTACTCATACTGCATTTTCCAGTTTTAATCTGGTACCGTCCCTCTGTAAGCCAATACGATCAAAACCGTCCAGGGCGCCACCACTCATGTCATTTAGGATAATAATATATGATCGACTTGCTATTAAAATCTTTAACAAGCATCGATTAAAGTTTTATGATAACATTAATTTGCATATTAGTTTTACTTAAGTTAAACAGATTAAACTGTTTTTTATTTTGATTTTTGCCTCAATATTTTTTTCTATCAATATATTTAATAGCAGCTAGTACTTAAACTTCGTTTGTGAACAATCCTGAAAAATACATATTTTCGACTTACCCCGCCGACTATCTGTTATGTCATACAGGTCGGCGACTCATTTACGACAGGTGGACATACTTACGCAAGCGAATCGCGTTTTATTCGTACACCCACTCGATTATCGATAATGATTCCAACATTTTATAATACCATTTTATGACTCGATTAAAATATTCCCTGTCACATTCGAACTCATCAAATTATTTATTCGAATGGGTTTTTCAACAGTCTACATTCATTTAAGTAACACTTTTAATGACGCTTTTATGCACTTTTATACGATAATGTATCTTTACGATACGAGTTTTCTGTACCAGCTTTCTATTTAAAAATCTGACAATTATTTGGCATAATATAAGCCTACTTCAAGTAGGTATATAGAGATTACAGGTACATATCTCCTATTAATATAATATATTATATATGTAACAAGGCTATAGCTATATTATGACAATATGAAAAATAACGTACCTATTTTAATAATAAATAGGCTTTTCACTTGTCACGTGGTCCAAAAATGTCTTCAGTGCGCGTTTACCTCTGAATTGCCCTTCGGGGGTCCATTCAAGCAGGTGTGAATAAAATAACATAGTTCTTGGCTTTTATTATCATCATCCATCTCCTGCCCTTATTTGGAGTCCACGCAATATGTGTTTCTCCTCCATCACTCTCTACTCTCTGTATTCAGAGGCTTTTATTATACCTACAAATTAGGGACCGCTCCTACAGGCACGGGTCACTGACTTGTGTATTTTTAGCTATTTATATTCTTTTTTCTATATACCACTAAGGTAACACAAGGCCACACAAGCATACTGCCCACCTGATGGTAAGCAGTCACAGTAGCCTGTAGCCGCTAGCAATACCAGGGGTATCACAAATGAGTTGCCAATCCTGTTGTTGATGAGGACTCACTGTGCTAGCAGCATACTACTAGCGTATCCTCGTGGAGCACTGGCAACCTTAATTACCGCAGAAACACAACACTACACGAAAGTAGATTTATTTGACTGCGGTCTTTTGAAGGTAGATCGCCGTATCAGACTAGGCTGGGCTGCGTTCAGTAAACTGTCAGACATATTTAAATCGACAATGTCCATTTCAATTAAAAGACGAGCATTTGAGATGTGCATCCTACCAGTCTTAGTATATGGAGCAGAAACTTGGACTCTCTCTCTCTCTAATCCATAAACTCCAAGTTGCCCAAAGGAAAATGGAACGGACTATTCTCGGAATTACACTGCGAGATAAAGTGAGGAACAGTGAAATCCGCAGGCGTACTAAATTCACCGATATAGCTGTTACTATTGCACAAAGAAAATGGAGGTGGGCGGGGCACTTGAGTCGTAGAACCGATGGCAGGTGGAGCCGAAAGGTGGTAGAATGGAGACCTAGACAGGGCCGACGGAGCGTGGGACGGCAACCGGCGAGGTGGGCGGACGATATAGCCAAAGTGGCTGGCAAGAGCTGGACGCGGAGAGCTCAAGACCGAGGAGAGTGGCGTGCATATGAGGAGACCTATACTCAACAGTGGGTGAATCCTGGTTGAAGAAGAAGAAGAAGAAGGTCTTTTGTAAAGCGGAGGTACTGTCCCCAGCCGGGCGGCTTCAATATTAATGAAAAAACCCACGGGAGAGCCCAATTCGCCTTGCTTTTAAGTAAATTGGGGCTACCAGTAAATAGAAGCAGCGCGCCCGAATTGTGCGTTGGGATTTACCTGTCTGGGCCAAAACCTCTTTTAAGCCTCTATTAAAGACCTCAGCCAATTAACCTAAATGCTATATTTATAAATATCTTAGTATCTCCGCTGTTTCCCTCTTGGTAGGCTGTATTAAATTTATATAAATTTAAAAATATAAATTTTCCAATTCTACTTCCATAAATGTCACTTCCTATTTATACCGTCAAATATTGCAACTCAATGACATGACAGATTGAACGAGCATACTTATCTGAGTCACGAATAATCGATTTAGCTATAACCGAATCGATTGTCTTAAACGCATGTATGTTGTCTTAATAATGCCTCCCGGTTATGAATCGAAAACATTAAGACATGTAGGCCAGATTGTTTATTAAACATTTAGGTAACGTTTGCTCTATTATCTTTGCCCTACGAAAAATCTACTTGGGGAGTTCATAACACGACAAAACACATCATCCATGTTTCATAGAGATTTAGTCCAAATCTAAAAGTGCGGGCCAACTTTTTTTTTTTTTTTGTATATTCTGATAGAGCTTGTCCGTCTGAGCGTTTTTTTACTATGGCACCAAAGTTGGACATTACAGTACATTTAATTTGATTTGATTATTTTGAATTCCTATTTTCAACATAAAATATATGAAAATTCTGATTTTCAAACTCAAATAAAATCGAGTACAAAGCTCCTACAGCCTCGGTGCCATAGGAATATATGTTCAGACGGGCAAGCTCTAACAGAGTATACAAAAAAATCGCGTTGACCGGCACTTTCAGATTTGGACCAAAATGGATGATGTCCTTTCCGGTCTTTACCCAATTATCTCATGTGATTGGTCGTGAAGCTACTTTCTGAACATGCTTCCGCATTTCTTAGTTTTATTTTTATGCTGTCTAGAAAATGAATGCTAATTTAATTTATTTGAAGTTTGACCTCTAGCTTACATAAATCAACGCAAAGCTTTTGCTGGCAAATTCACGTTTTAAATACCTACTTACCTCGTGTGTTGTACATTAAGGTAATAAATTAATCAAGAAAACTATACGTCAATATGAAAAACTTTAATACCTCTCTCTAAATGAGAAGTCTTTCACTTACTTTTAATAGTTTGAAATCCGTTGAGAAATCCTTGAGATAACCCACCCATGAAATCAACATTTATATACAAGTCAATTTACAAATTAATCTGTTTCTAACACATTAGACGTTGTATTTAAATCAATCAGAAAATAACATATCCGATCTATTGGCTGCTTTCTCGGCAGCAATTAGCAGTTTAGTTACACCAGCACCTCCATAATTAATCATGAGTCGAATGGGACTGTGGCTGCTCAATTACTTGTAAATTATTATAACACAAGTTTACTGATTATGTAGTCCGGTGAAGATGTAGTAAATTTAATTCTATGTTAAGCAGTATGACAAGAGATGTCAGATAAAATATGATTTATCTCACAGTCTGTGTGAACATGTATATGAGAAGCGATGAGAGATTACGATCCTATGTAACTACAAGAATATACATATTAATTAAATATAATGAAAGTCAGGTTTGTTTCCTTCCAGTTTTAAAATGGCATAAATGTAACATACTTCTTTTAGATAAATACTGGGGACTGTACCTCCGCCTTACAGAAGACCGCAGTGAAATAACACTACTTGATGTAGTGTTGTGTTTCTGCGATAAGTAAGGTTGCCAGTGCTCCACGAGGATACGCTGGGCTAGTAGTAATGCTGCTAGCACAGTGACTCCACATCAACAACATGGTTGGCAACCCGTTAGTGATATCCCTGGTATTGCTAGCGGCTATAGGCTAAGGTGACTGCTTACAATCAGATGGGCCGTATGCTTGTTTGCCACCTTAGTGGTATATAAAAAAAAACAAATCCGCTAAAATATCCAGTCCATCCCCCTGTTCATGAATTGCAACATCATACCTATTGTGAAAGCCAACACCTCGGCAAGCGATGTAATGTAGGTACTGCAAAGAATCAATAACAATCACAAAGAACCTATCTTATCAGTGATCTCATCTGTCCTCTTGTAATATCCCCACGAGCCACGATGTTGGCAAAACCGTTCGAATAAAAATTAAGTTATGGAAAAGGTTTACTCAATTATTTTATGAGAAGAGCTTTAGAATATAGGATATATAATATATACAATATTTTTTCTGGTCATTTTAAATTTAAGTTTCAATCTAATTTGAAACGGGTAGGGTTGGTCTTGAGAAAATCTAGGACATATTGATTGGTTTTTTCACAGGCATCCTTATGAGAAATAAATGAATAATGATTTAATAAAATAGGGCTTCTTAAGCATGTATATTTATTATCATCATATATATTATAGTAACTGTGTGCTTTGAACATTATTTTAAAACAACTGTGATATTTTGAACCCTGAGAAATCACGGCATTCCACGCGGGATACCAGAGTACTTCTTTCCAATTGCATGAGATGGAATTGCGAGTATAAATATAAATATTATGCCAGGGATCCACGATACGCTGGGCTAGTAGTAATACTGATAGCGCAGTGAGGCCTCATCATCAACATAGTTGGCAACCCGTTAGTGATACCCCTGGTATTGATAGCGGCTATAGGCTACGGTGACTGCTTACCATCAGGTGGGCGGTATGCATGTGCCACCTTAGTGGTAAAAAAAAAGTAAATTTATTGCATTCTGACGGGTACATACATAACTCTGTTATGAATCTAAGAAGACACTAACTCTTTTTGTTATGAATCTACAAGAACAATGTGACATTAGCACCCAATTTAGCTCCTGTCAGAATTTGCTATAGAACACGAATCTGAGTTGCGAGACTTGCGACAACGATATCATGTCCTCACGGTATCGGAGGTGTGAACATTTTGTGGCAACAATAGGGTAACAATGAGCTATTTGACGCCACAAGATACCTTCGCAGTAGAACTGAATTACTTAATAGTATTAACTGTATCTTAATCGATGCCCATTACCTCAGTTATTGTCGGCTTAATAGCGCAATTAACGAAGGAAACAATGCTTTTCTGGTCGGCTGCATAACTTCAATTCAATTCAAAGTTCTATTTATAATTATATAGCTTATAGCATCAAATAATACATATTACTAATTCTGATTTCTAAGTTGGTAGGTACTTAAATTAAAACAGTCAAATTCATTTCAAAATCGTCGTCAAATTATTAAACGATGTTATACGAATTTACTGTGTACATGTGTTTATCTATTATTCCTTATTTACACTACTCGGTACTAAGACGGCAAACTTGAAAGCCTACTCTGCTAATTGCAAATTTAACGAATACGACTGAATGAGCTATTGTTAGAACGCGCATCAAAGATGCTCAATGACGTAAGTCATTAGGTCCAGCCATTAATTATTTTAATCGCAACTTACATTGCGCAAGCTAAGCTTTCGCCCAATAAAATAATGAAACAATTGTTGCTGTTCAATGCTCCTTTTGTGGGACGTAACAAATAGATCGGCCACAAACTGGCGATTAATTGCCGTCATCGATCGAAAGTTGTGTAACCTTTATCTCGCTAAAAACATTAAAATGGGTTGTTATTTTTCGATATGAGTTAAGATTTTGTGAAGACGGCGAAAGTGCAGATTATTTACTTTTCAAAAATGTATTCATACGATAAGAATATGATGCCTTAACCTCAGTAGATATGTCTTAACTATACGTCATAATTCTTAATTTATAAAGCGTATTTATTGACACTAAGAATTTAAATAGATAGATAACTCTTTGTTGAACACTAAAAACTATAATACAGGAATATAATAAATTACACTTATCGGTACAAATGGCAGCTTTATCACAAGATGTGATCTCTGAAAATACTAAGGGTTAACTAAAGTTTTGTGATATAATGATAAACTCGCAAGCAAGCTTTAGAAGTATTTCGAATAGTAATTGGCGTATGTAGATGATGTAGTGACTTGCATAGTCATCTCTTCCAGGAGAAAAACACAAAAAAGCACAATGATAAATCATACAACGCAGGAAGTTTTATACATCTAGTATAGCCATAATAATATACATAAACAGATCCCCCATCATTTTCGTCCCCCACTGGCATTTTGCCAAACAATACGAGGGAGTATAACCTACACAAGTTTGATGGAATTGTTTGACGTCAAACACTCCAGAACCTTGGTAAAAAATAACAAGAACACGTAGAAAGGCGTTCCGTACATACACAAATACAGTACAGTTTTTTCCTGTACTCGTACATGAACTGATACAGTTGATTATGTAAGGAGTTACATTATTATTTACTTAATAAAGTAATTACTTAAAAGTTGTGTGAGATCAGTCCTACAATCCTACTTGTAGTCAATTCGAAAGGATGGACTAAATTAATTATGGTAAAAATATCTGGTTTAAAAATATGTTATTTACAATGTTTTAGGTTACCTACCATAGGGTACGTATATATGACAACCCAATAAATGTAAGGAAGGAACCTATTTTGTCAGTGTGAGGTAAAATAGAGATTAACTTTTAGCAAATATATTCAGTTAGATTTGTTCTAGAAAACCCGATGTTCACGTTTTTTACGTGTTTCGTAAAGTGGTTTTAAACACAGAGTATTTAATCCTGTCCCTTTTGTTTAACTTCATGTCTTTATGTAATGTTTATTGTTTAGTTAGTTCGGTGGAGGTTGATGTAATTTCCAATTTTGTGCGATGTTCATAGTGATGATTAGTTCCAAGTTCAATACCTCAACAGGTTATGTATGACATGACATCAATGGGTTTATAATGATGTCACCTCTTAAATTGGTTATCGATGGGTTTTTCCAACAACGGTCACCGAACTTCCAAAGACAATTCCAAAAGCTAGAAGTTCACTATATCTGAGTTTATCACATGCTCGTATACTCTCACAATTATATAGGAGAATTTAAATATAAACATACTTCAGGTCTAAATGTAGATATAAAAAAAAAACATTGTTTAAAATACGTCACGACGTGTGCGCCTGAAAATTTTCATAATCAACAGAGTTTTCATCACATTGCACCAAACGTTTTAACAGGCGCTTATTGCTTTCCCTTTCACAGCAGACGTATTTTTATGAGATATTGAACATTATGTTAATTCTCTTTGGTTTATTTGTTTTTATGAAGCATTTTCTTTGTTTAATCTAATTAGGTTAACGTTAATACTGTGACATCAAAGCTGCAAATATATATCAATTGAATAAAGCTAATTTAAGATCAACTATTCTGGGTCGATGGCATAATGAGTAATCGCAAAAACATTGCAGGCCTTGAATGCGTTCGGCCGTACTGCTTCTGTAAGCAAATTACTCAATTAATTTCCATCTGAGAGGGCTAATGGCGGCAGTCGCCGCGAGCGGGGCGTCCCGCCGACGCCATAGCTAGTCGATACCAGAGCTCCGTCCGCGCATGCCCCTTACGAACCCTCTGACACGCATGTGTCGTCGGACTGCGCACACAAACTCGGGCACTCGCAAGTCGCAAAGTTGCGACATCGCACAAGCGACTCTACCCGCTGTCGCATAATTGATTGTTCATTCGATACTGACATTGAACGGCCGATGCACGGCGGGCAGCGGTCGTTTCGTTTCGATTAACTAATTATTTGGCCACAACGAGCGTGGTAGCGTGGTTCCCCGCAACTCTGGGACACTCAAACCCGATCAGCTGGACAACCCCTAATCATCGCGATGTGTTCATTCTGTGTGAGACAAGGTGCGCTGGCAACAGTGGCTTGTGTGGTTTTATAAAGTGTCAGTGGCTTAGGAAGCATGGATGTTCCGAAGAATAAGGGACTTGAGGAATTGGAAGATGATAATATCACTTCCCGGCGATGTATGCTTGATGGTGAGTTCAATTAATATTTGTTCACATAGAACTATAGAAACGGCTAGTATGATAATAAATGCACTGACTGTTTTATTATAAGACATTGAATTATAAATGGGGACAAAGTTCGCATCCGTGATGACGTTTCGGATTGCATCGCAGTGTCGAAGGAATGCTTATTGATTTTCCTCGCGGGCATAACGACAACGGCGTGTTTACAAACGATTGCTTCTGATGGACGTCACCAGGTTATTCAACAGTTCATCACACTGAAAACAAGAAGGTTAAATAAGCCACAAGAGATAATGGTGCTAATTCTGTTGTACGAAATCATTAAACTAATTTGACAGGACTAAAAGCCTTGCTATCCCTTTCTCATGTGCGGGGCTAAGTAAGGATGGCAATATGATTGGTCCTGTCAAATTAGTTTTGTTTAATGATTTTGTACAACAGAATCGACACCGATGTCTTGATGACAAAATTGTCACACATTCCGCAAAACTAAATTTAAATTCACGTTCCTATGTACTTACATGATAAATAGCTGGTATTAATTCATAATAATGATGCCTGATATCTAGTCTCCGTGTCGAACAGATAAAGCGGACTTAGCTCATGAACTAAATTATTTGGATTAAATGCAAAATTTACTCAGCACCTTTAAAGTCTATTAGCGTAGAGTCAAACGGCTGATCATTTAAACCTTATAACATTGTCATTACGCAAAGTCCAAATAGGTACCTGGAAACTGAATCATTTTCGAAAAAACCTCAGCCAAGTGACTCATCGGGAAGGAAGTAAAGAAGATGACATTGAAAAGTCAAGTTCATGAAGTGAGGGCAGATGGTATCCCGTTTTGGCAAGACTTGCATTGTCCCTTGGCGTGCCATTGAGTTCGTTCACCCCTTCTGCACTCTGCTTTTATAGGGTTTAAAAATCGATACATTCGCCCTATCTTTAGCGAACCAGTTGCGAGCTAAAAACCCCTACTTGTAAAATGTCCTTAGTTTTTATACAGATGTAGGAATGAAATTTGGAGTCTCATCGAGCATATTTATTCAATGTCAGACATTTATGTCAACAGACCTTGACTAGTATGATTCATATTCGGTTTTAATTAATTATCTCACATTTATGTTTATTCCATTATTTTCGTTTTTATTAATTAGTTTCACTGTTTCCTGTATGCGTTGTTCTTATTTTTGAAGCTAAATGGGTGCGACCAAACATACACAATTTTCGGGCAAAATGTGATTTCAAATTGAATGCAATGCTCTCAATAAATCGTTCATAACTATCACCTTTGTGAAATCTTTTTTTGTATTTCAATGTTCTTCTGTAAATAATGCATTGTGTTCGTAAATCAAAAGGTTTATCTTCTTTGCAAAACGTATTCACTACTAACTACTACCTATCGACATCAACGAAGAATTCCATTGCTTAGAAATATGAGCGACTTACGTATTAAAATATTACGTGTATGTAATGTTATGTTAGAAGTTTACCTACATTCACAAAGTTTCGAGTTACCCGCCAGCTGCGGCTTAGTTGCCAGAGCTCCGATGAAGTAATTCAATTGATCTAGCACATACCTTATCAAATTTATTTGTCTTACTGCCAAATACTGAAACGACAGTCAATGTTTGAAGGCCCACCATTGGAGCCGTCGTCAAAATACAACTTGGTATGTAAAATCAGAGGCTCATCAATATTAATGTGGCATCAGATTTGACTGGCAATTCAGTATGACACAGTAGAAAGTAAACACGCTTCTAATGACAAAAAAACAATAAAAAAATTGTCTGTCTGTCTTTTGTCTGTCCGTCTGTCTGTCTGTCTGTGTGTCTGTTTTTTTGGGGTAATCTCCGAAACGGCTGCACCGATTTGAACTAGACTCACTGGTAGATAGCTAATTTTACTGGGCGTAACATAGGTTACTTTAATTTTGGAAAAATAATTAGGGTTCCGCACAACGAATTAAAAAACTATAAAATTGTGAAAAATCTTCGATTCTTCCCTTGGACCAAGAGTAGGTAAGGTAGGTGCACTACGTAGGTACCTGCTCATAATCACAAACGACTCTACAACCAGTTTCTTATTCTTTTTTCCTGTTTTAAATTTAAACCAGAAATAAAAGACGCCTCAAGTTTTTAATGCGTCCCTTCTTGGTTACCTGCAAGGAAATTATAATTCTACGTATAAGTATTTATATAGGTACGTCCATCTGAATACCTACTATACAAGATATTCGGATAATGAATCATAGGTAGATAATAAAAAACACCGTAAATAAATAACGTAATCAATATAGGTAAATATTCTTTTGGTGGCAACACAACGTGACAGATAGTGAGTCCGTGGCCACCTCATAGGCACAGTAGGCACTACATGAAATTACGTCCTCGAGTTTCTTCTGAGACGTATGCAGGTTTCTTTACGAAATAGCAATACCTTTTGAATATATTTTACCTTGCACTGATATCCGTCGTTTTAAAATAAAAATTAAATTATGTTTTCCTTAGTTTAATTCAAGAAGTAACGAAAAAGTGTTTTTTATTGTACGGATAGAAGCATCAAATAACATTGCAGTTTTGAACATTCTTCAAACTACATATTATGTGGAAAATTCTACTAATAAGAATATTTAATTACTATCTAATGAAGACCCGTAATGTAGTTAAGACAACCATTAAGAATAAAATAATTTTATTCAGTTCCTATTACCTAACTGTTATGTACCATTAACATTATAATGCTGAAGATAAACCTTTATGGGTAATTTTTTAAGATGTTTGCTTTTCCCAAGACTGTGACTAAGTCTTAACAAAAATAAAAACATGAATTGTTTATTCAAATCAACTCGAAATGACCGTGACAGCTTAAATAATATTTATCTTATATTATCCATACATATTTATTTATGTATTACATAGATTTTACATAATAACATGAATGGCAAAGTAGTTCTGCCCGTCTGATGAAAATATTTAGAATGAGATTTGTATGGAGCTAGCTTGCAACTCTAGTATGTTATTTTTAGCAATATGTTAAGTTACTTTTCTTACGTCAGTTTTATCTATATCTACACTAATATTATAAAGAGGCAAGATTTGTATTTTTGTGTATAACGAACAAACTTAAATGACTGATTTCAAAAATTATTTTTCCGTTAGCAAGCTACATTATCACTGAGTACCATAACGTAGGCTATATATTATATTGATACGCGAAGTCGCAGGGAAAACAGCTAGTATATATTACTACATGTTTGCTAGTAAACTATAATCTTTGCATCTCTGCTATTCAAGAAACTTTTCAAACTCTAAGTGGTATATTTATACCATTCGTTATTCCGATATACGAATGCGTTATTCGTATAAATTACACATATATACATCTACCTACCTGTTTTTTGTTTTTTAACATAATCATCATCGAGTAACCTTGTCTGCTGTTTACATTTACTAGCAAACATAGTTCAAAGATCAAACCGAGTTGCTACAGCGATACATTAATTCTCTATACCAATCTTACGTCTCTTCCATTTGCCATTTATAAGACAAGGATGGCTAGTGCGTATGAGATACTGGTTAATTATGAGAACAAAATACAAAGTATAGAGGCATGCTCACTAAGTGTACTAATTTTCGGTGTAAGAAGTAAAACCCAGTTTGTTACGTTTAATATAGATCACCGACTTTACCTTAAACAATATTGGGGACGTCTAAATCAATGGGGACGTCATGTAATCTAGCCTGATCTGGCTTTACCAGATTAATATACGAAGATACTGCCATGCGCCTTATCAACCCACAATAGAAGTTCTTAACCTGAAGGACCACTAGAGCACCCCAGAGGTCTGCAGTATATAATCAAAAACTGTAAGGTCTAAACTAAGGGATGTATGGAATGGTCAAAATTAAAGCAAAAAGTAAGTATGCAAAGATGGCTGCCTACGTGCGTCTGACGTAAACGTGCATTAAGCGTTCAATAATTTAAACATTTATTTTTATTTTTGTTGCTGTTTGGAGATCTTAGCGATAAAAATGTTAAGGTAAATTATAAAGAGTTTTTTTATATTAATGACACAAGTCGGTGGTCCCAAATCTCTAAGCTAAGGGAATCTAAGCTACTTACCTGAAAATATAATTCCCAAATGTTGGGATCTGCCGTATGTTTTCCAATTAATATAGGAGCCGCCCGACTGGGGACTGTAACTCCGTCTTACAGAAGACTGCAGTCAAATAAATTTGAAGCTTTCATACGCAAGTCGTAAAATCTTATTATTAGAGACTACATAAGTATTAACAAGGATAAAGAAAAAATATTTATCCCACATAAAGTTTCCAACAAATACTGGATGATGTAACTGGTTGCCCAGCAGATGGCACTAATAATATAAAAATATGTTACTCATATAAGTATTCACGTGGTACCTATATGTACAGTAGCTATGCTAGTTTATCTTTGTAAACACCACATAACGTTGCATCATGCATGCGGAATCTTTTAGAGAAGTGATCATCTCAGACGTGATTGATTAGTATGGATTACACTGCAGTGTGCACTAGAGGTAGGCACAGGCACTATGGGCAACGAAATAGTTAAATAGCATTTTCTGTTCAGATTGTGAATCTTTTTTTTATTAGTTTGATTATTGATAGTTATTCTGACTACTGTGCCGGTAGCAGGAACATTGTCAACAACGTATTCGAAAACGTAACTCGCGAAATGTCCAAATTGTCATACTAATTTTTAGTTCCACTTTTCACCGCCGCAGCGCTGTTCATTTTTTAATACAAAAATAGTCGAAGGCGATACGAAAACGTTGTCGAAAAAGTTCATGCTACCGGCACTGTTTTCAATAAACAATAATGGAAACAGTTCCGTTTTTTGTGTCACAGTGAAGGGTAGTCGGTTATAGCTAGATGTTATAAGATACGTCATGTTTGTTTATCGTACGTGATACAGTTACCCGAAATGGCTTGAGATAAGGACATGTTGAAGACGTGGATGTCATGATTTCCCGTACCTATCTCAGGAAGTTACGTGTGCAGGTGAGAAGGCAGTTGACTATTTTCCGAACCGGTGGTAAAGTAGACCTTCTTTAGTGCATATGAGGGCTCAAAATGAATAAAATATATTTGATGCTTCAAGGTCGCTCATGGGGTGTCGACCTGGACAGTTTATTTGAAGGCCAGAGCTTATTTGTTCATAAATATGAACTAAAATAGCTCCGGCCTTCGAATGATGAATAAATATTCATGCTGCATCTTTATGCACAGGTCAAGATTTGGACATTGATTTCGCTCACATAAATATTTTTGATAAGTAGCTACGATAAATAATTTTATTTAAAGGTGCTATGACGTCACCACATGACGTCAATTGTAAGGAAACAAATATTATTGACAGTACAATAAATATTTTCTACTACGAAGTCTCTTTTGCTGTTTTTTTTTGTCGGTGCCATTAAGCTTTCACGTCTTCGTTTAGTTTATGGGTAAAAATTATGCAATTTTAAATTCGTGAATGATTATTATCATCACTGCAAACAAACTAGAACCGATAGGCACATTATTTTGAACAACCCCCATTATTATGATATAAGACCATGATACCACTTGAGATTTAATGATAGCCATCAAATTGTAAGCTCATTTCGTGATAAGTATTTGCAATAAAACAAGAAATTCGTCAGTGAGTATTTCGTAAACATTTCAAGAAAAAATTTTTTATCAATATGTATATAAGTATATTATATAACGCATTATAGTATAATTATCAACGTTTCTCGATCATTAGTTTAAGTTATGCTACGAGTTTCGTGGTCATTGCTATGATTTCGTAAGTAAGGTCGCGAATTGATGATTAGAAAAATTCTGCAAGTAATAATAATTATTTATTTTAATTCTGGTTTTTTTTTTATTAAATTAGTCGCGTTGGTGTAAAATCCAGCAGTTTCGGAAATTAAACCGCCGATCCCAAAAGTAAAATTAACTTTTTTCAATCCGATTCCATGTCTTTCCAAATACGAATTTATACTTGACAAGCTATTTTTTGTTAGGAACGCTGTACATAAACAAAACACATGAATCAAGCAAATTCTCCTTTCACTTAATTTCTTGGTAAAGGTCAATGTTATTCGCATCTAACTTCACTTTCGGATTTTAATAGTAATTTATCTTGTATTCTGCAGATTGTAAATTGTTTAGAGAATAGAGAGGCACATGTCAAAGCTAATATTTCTAAAAACGTTAGTACCTAACCTAGTAATAGAATATGATCTTTCTAAGCGGTAACAAAATTCGATGGATGCCCACGACACCAATGATATCTGAAAGCTTGGCTTATCAACAGTGGCACAACGCATCCTCGGGCACTTTGAAACCTTATCATCTCAGAAATACAACTCTATATTAATATAAGCTTAGGATTATTAGCTAAGAACTTAAGCAATAATAAGTAGAATTTAAGGTTAAAGAAATGTAATCTCATTAAGAATTAGTTGTAACTTGTACTCCTTCTCAAATATACAAACACCACACCAACCATATTTGGGTCACCTTTGTTCTTCTCCAACACTTTAATAATTCATATTTTCTTCGCGAACATAGACCCCATTAACTGTCGGTTAAAAGCTCTACATTCGTTGTCATGCAAGAAGCACTTACTTAGGTACTTTGTGAAAGCGTGTACCGCAGGTCTAGTTCCACCGCAAACTGACTCAAGCTCTTAGGTAATTGACCGGCAAATAATAACCATCTGCATACTTGGACTACTGACCATCTCTGAATGGTAACATAGGTTATGAGAGCGGAATTATAAATGTTAATCCTCTTATTTAAAGAACCTTTATAGCCTCGCTATTTTCAAATTTTAACCTAAAGTTATAAACCTTATTGGATGTGAGATAAATCTTCTAACATTCACGTGTAAATCGTTTGAAACTTTACGCACAGAACTGCATAACCAGCGTTAAATCGAGTATCGCTGACACTTGCAACATTTTAGCGAATTTTTCGCACCAGTGCAAAGGCTGGCCCATAAACTGGTCTACTTTCTAAAACAAATTGATTCGACTTTCAACAAATTGCGGCGTCCCGACGCGCGTGCTGACATTTGCGACTACGATTGCACTCTTCCTGTTCCATCCACGAGGCTCGTCTCGACCACACTTTCTCGTAATTATACGCTAATTGACATAGTTACAAGTAATGCCATTGATCTAGTGTTTAATACAATATATTTAACTGCAGTTAGCACTTTAATAGGTAATTAGGATTACTTTAATGCGATACTTTTGTTTTGAACCACGAATCTAATATTATGTTTTTTTTTACAATTCTATTCATATTTGATTTCGAAGAAATTATATTCTTTTTATTATAGGTGGTTTCCTTCAACATCAACAATTTGATTACATTAATTTACCCTAGGCGTAGTCCTCCCAGTAAAAGATTACCTATCTAGTTTGTAACAGTACCAACTTTACAAACAGATTACCACGCTTACGCATAACAGATACATAGATCATGTATCCATTATGTAATAAAATCACATGCAGTATGAAACAACAATGAAATATTTAGGCGGAATCTTTCTGCGTCTACCACCCAGACGTAGCAAGCGGTAATTTGTCACACAAAACAAAAGGAAACCGTTGTACCCATTTCATAACGCTTGTGGCCGTGTAAAGTGATACTTTGAGCGATTTTGTAACTTACTTATGTAACGTTACAATTTGCTTATCCGTTGATGTCTTGCTGTGAATAAATTAGATAATACATAGGTCGGAATTTAGTTTAGGGTTTTTGCGGTCGCAGTAATATTCCTTGTACATTGCTGGTAATGTCACTTGGAAAAGTGACTTCTGTTTTCGTGGCTAACGGCTATTTTAGGTTTATAGGTCTAAGGCAATTCGTAGTGTTAGGACTAGCTCGAAGATTCATTAGTTAAAAATATGGTTAAGTTTATGTTTTAAAGTCAGATTTTAAGATTCTAACAAGCAAGCGTCGTCCAGAAATAGTTCTTATTGGCTATGCTGTAATGAACAGACAGGCATTTTTTCATCTCATGAATCACTATAAGCCCAATGAAGTTCATTCAACCCACAATAATACAGAGAAACAGACTGTAGTAAAAGCTCACCAAACATAATGAAGAAAATATAAAAGCTCTTCATAAGCCAGATAGTAATTTCTAAGCCCCCTTGTAGAAAAAAAAATCAGTGGATTTTACCTCAGAATAACAATGAAAGCTTACCAACGCTAGGCTTTCCTTGTACACAGTAGGTATATGAACTACTTACTTTGAGGTTTTACGCATGACAAAACAGGGTTCTACCACAACCATACTTCTGTGCGTCCGCAATTGGTACAAATATTTTTGGAGGTTGTGTCAATGCGTTTTTGCAATTCGATTTAAACATCGATAAAATATTACACAATGTGATATTTTAATGCTAAGTGCATAAATGAAACAGTCGCAGTTTAAAGTCAATGTTGCGTTGGATATAAATAAATATTGCTAGGAAACTATTACACAGCGCCATCTCTCCTAAACTACTATCGTACTATCGGAACCAGCAGCCGATATATAATTTTTATTTTGTAAATACTCACTTATAATCCATATCAAATGTTTGCCCCGGCGGGAATCGAACCCGCGATCTCTAGCGTAACAATTAGGTATACTAACGACTAGACCAGCGTTTTTCACGGGTATAAAATATTTATTTGGCTTTGTTTGGAATTATCTTGGGTATAAGTTTAAGGTTCGGGAGGGTAAGAGGTAAATAAGAGACTTTGATGCAATTATATCATAACTATTTTACTGAGAATATCATTGCCCTATGATTTACCTAGACTCTATACTAGAGGGTAAAATAATTTGTAAGATTTAGTATTTTGTTATATACTGAACAGCAATTGATTACGAATTTGGTACGTATTTATGGTATCCTATGTTTTGCAGGGTATAACTCTGTGCGTCCTTTAAGGGGCAGTAGAACCTCAATCTTTATCTCTAGCTACCTCTATGTAGTAAGAAAGACATCCATTCTTTAAGAATGCGACAACCTTGGTCCACTTGCACTCGATTTACAAATGTGAAAATAATTGAGATATGAGAAGCTGTTGAGTTCGTGACACGTGCTTTTTCACGGTTTTTATTTTGAAGTTCAGAGTAAAACATGCTGATGCTGAGTCGACCTTATCGTTTTTAAGTAATGTTTACGTAATACTATGGTTTGATTGCATAAGTAGTACTAATAAGATAGGATATAATATAAACATACGGCCCGTTTGACAGTTAGCTTTAATCGCTTTGCTTGGTTGCTT
Source organism: Falcaria lacertinaria (assembly GCA_951449985.1). Taxonomy (NCBI): domain Eukaryota; kingdom Metazoa; phylum Arthropoda; class Insecta; order Lepidoptera; family Drepanidae; genus Falcaria; species Falcaria lacertinaria. The sequence goes on from OX602111.1 coordinate 3,436,590, forward strand.
AAAAATAGTTTCTTTACCTTTAGTCTGTTCGTTAGTGCATAAAAAGTCTCCTAACAATCTAGAGCGCCTCTTCAAGGAGCGCTGAAATAACCGTAAAACACTACAGCTACTATATATCTATACAAATATTATAAAAAATAATTCTTCGCAGCTTCTGCTTGTACAACGACTAGTCTCAACATAAGGTACGAGAGATATCCTTGGTGTTACGTCGTCCACTATGGGAAATAGTGAATGTGTATATATTGGATACTTACTAGATAAGTTTAATTCCCAAATTCTTATTTCCTGTTACTAACGGTCGATTTTCATGTTCACGATTTCAAAGTTCTATCTACCCCTACCCTCTACAATCTACATAAAGTAAATTTCTATAAACATATGTGGAGCATTGTGTATTCTTAATAGGATTTTCTTGTTTCTTTGTTGTCGTCTTAAAAGCTTTTACTTTGAACTAGAAACTCAGACTGGAAACGAACATTTACATGTAATTTAGTTATCTACGAGAAACTGTTCGTTCATTTTTTCATAGGTTTCGGTTGACCTTAGGTACGTGTTGATTTTGAAACAGTTTGGAAAATACAATAACCTACTAACACTAATATTACATATAATACAACAATTCAAATACTTATTTTTTATTTCCTAACCAATCAATCACTCCCAATCTCAATTTAACAGCATGACTGTATGAGTGAGGGTGTCTATACATATATTTATTTTTAATTTGTCATCGCCGTCTCGCAACCATTCGGTGACCCAATAACGGCGATCAATGACCCTGGCCGAAGGTCGATGACGAATGATAAGCATGCACTTACTTATCTACCACTGTCATTATTGATGCTGATTACTTAAATGTTACTGTCTCATAAATATAATAATCTTTTGAATTATAAAATGTAGGTAGTTGGTAAAGACAATTGAACGCTTGTGCTCTGTGGTCAATCCATAAGCAATCTTAGATCCGATACGTCACTTCGTTTCGTGCTATAATATAATCACTTGTATTTTGCAAATAAGTAAGTAGCGTCGGCAACGCGTGTGTGTCCATAGGCTACGGTAACCGTTTACCATCAGGCGGACCGTTTACTTGCTTACCACATTAGTGGTATAAAGTCGGTACATGGTCTACATCAGCATAGCGTACAACAAACAAATACAAAAAGTAATACAAATCCTATTGATGAGATTGATTAGTATCATCTCAGCGTCATATCATATGGCCCTCAGAGTCCATTTAAAATTCATATTACATTACATGACTTCACAAACGTTTTTGTAAATATGTATGTCATATTATCAAGCTAAGTCCCAACAAAGAAATATGAAAGAGCTATTGATTAAACACTGAAGCAACAGTTAGGAAACTATATGTAACTAATATTATCATTTATCATTAACTTATCAACTTACATCCACACGCCCTCATCAAAAGTAGATCTATGCACGACATGAGCTTTGCAATTGTGACGTAATATTAGTAATATCAATGTATTTGGGCTGATTCGATTTAAATTACCGACCACAGAGGTAAATAATGAGGTTAGTTCTTCATACAATGAATCGTTACCATTATACAATATTACATACATCATGCACTAAAACTAATACCTACTTAGTTTGTTACGTATGACCTATTCAAATGCAAATGATTACTTTGCAATGCAATATTTCAGTATGAGAAAGTAGTAAATTGTAAAGTAGGTGTTTAAGAAGTTCCGAAACTATGTAAGTAAACATACTAGAACATTAATTTGTATTTACAAAGACATACATTTAAACAATAAATAAGATTTATGGCATAAAAAAACAACAACAAAGCCATAAATAAAATTATAGTTAAAAGCGGCTAAATAGTATTACTAAAAACTTAGTTTTAAATCATTCAATGTATGCTTATAAAAAAAGTTTTACTCATATCACTTTTAAAGAAAAATCAATCACAATAATCACATCTTAAAAAGATAAATTAAAAATAACAGAAACATTTACTTATTTCTATAAATACTCACTTGGCAATTACCTTAACTACCTAATCTAATCTTGCTTGATCTGCAGTAAGCAGGCTAAGATCATTGTTAAGGTGGGTACATAAAGATAAATAGTCATACGATAATGATAGCTCTGAGATTATCATATGTATACAAAGATACTTTTATCAATTGATAATTAGTTTGAGTCCGGTTTCGCTTTAGCCTAAATATCATAATATTTCACAATGCGTATAGAATATGTAAGAAAGTTTAGCTAATTTAGGATTCCTTCTTCATTTATTACTTATCTTTACATTCAAGACTAGAACAGAGCTCTAATTAAAATTAGACAAGTCTTGTTAGAGGTCTCAATCTTTACACCTACCTGCCATAGTATGTATCAAGAATTTGTTGTATGAACTTTCTATACAGGTGTATACAAAACTACCCGTAAAGCTGAAAGGAGGTCAAATGGGGCCTTATAACGAGTCCAATCACAATAATTAAGAACCCTAGTAACGCTGTCTAAAATACCCCAAGAAAATATTATTATTTTCACTAATGTGCAAACCCTATGTCAGTAAAATAAAAGCCTAAACTACGCAGAATGCACCTACATTTCTACCTAATTCGCGGAACGACAAAACATTTTTTTTTCCTACTTGACATTTTTTGAAGCCAGTACTTAAGTATAATCCTTGTATTGAGGTAACAAACATTTATGAATGAAAAATAGAAAAACTATTAAAGTAGAAAATTATAAGGTAAAATAGGTACGTAGGCCTTTCTGTTAAATAATCTGGTTCCCTGATATGACAGCTTTCTAGGGTGTAGTATATTATCTACTCTGAGCTAGGGTTGACAAAATTTTTGGCTTTGATAATTAATTATATTTTTTACGGGGTATTTGGTAACACGTTGTTTACCTCTATTTATAAAACCCAATACCATCAGTCACTCATACCAAAATCACAAAAAGAATTAAATTTGTAGGTAGCATTGCGAGTAGGTTAAGAACGATTTTATGGAAATTCTATCCTAACGAGGTAAAAGGGTGTTAGAAGCATGTTTGCGCGGATGAAACCGTGGGCAAAGCTTATATATAAGATGGTTTTGTTCTTTATATTGCGCGTAATGATGTGACATTGTGTCATCGTAAAGGGTTCCGTATCAATAATAGCGGAGGCCCGGAATTACCACGCAGGTTTGGTAACTTAACTTGGTGTTGTGAGTTCTAAGACAAAAAAATATACTCGTACCACACTCGTACCTAGTAAATAGATTTAGGAAATGGTCGTTCATAAATAAAATTTACGTTACATTCAAAATGAATCTCAATGGCTTCGACGGATAATCGTGAGAAAGCAAATCTCGGTGAACAATGGCTTTCTTGAGCGTATAGCGGAGATCATGATTTTCAAGAGCCTCCTTGATTGATTGCCAGTGGCACATCGATCAGACACTTTCTCCGCAGACAACATTAGACTTTTTGTTCAGTAACATGGGTCTAACATTTGTTAATTTCCTCTGCCATAGACGGACGAGTAATCGAAAGAAATGAGATTGAAATTAGATTGGGACGGGCAGTGATGGCGCGAGATAATTACACCATTTGTATCGCGGTATGTTCGGCCTGTTGGACTTGCCTCAGTTCGTTCTCCGCCGCCGCGGTGGCCACGTCTCGCACAACAACCATTTATCAATAACATGGCTGCAGACGCAGGCACTTAGTTAACGACGTCGTTAGTGACAATTAGCTTTTGAGTTTTGGTGTACAATGAGCGAGGAGCAGGAGCAATGCGATTCGTTCAACTCATGGGAGCTGAACGGACTCAACTCCTTGGATCTGTGGGACTATACGGTGGAGCTGGAGTGTCTGCAGGGTACCGAAGGTGAGTCGACTAAAATGTCACGCCCACGCTGCATAACAAAACTTAAAATACACCTATTCATAGGTCGGCAATGCCCCATTAGTGTCCCAAGTGTTGCAACGGCAACCGCTTACTATTAGGTGGACTGTACGCTGGTTTACAATCTTATTGGTGTAAAAATCTAACGATAATCTATAGGTAAGTCATTGGTTACGACCGCGAACCGATTCTTAACGCACAGATAACTAAACAGATTGGAACCGAGGAATAAAACTGTTTGAGTAACGTCAGTTAGGTACGCTTGTATTTTCTATTGAAGATACCGCTTAGCGATTTTTCTATTCTTAATCGCGACTGTCTTGGTCATGATCCGGTCTGAAATAATCGAAGTATAACTTTCAGATTAGATTTAAGATAAATCTGTTTCATTAATAGGTAACATTTATTAGGTACGCTCTTTAAAACGTGCGTTCTAAATTGATTAGACAAAGTAAATGTTCAGTTAGATAACGAAGAATTAGTGAAAACATTCCCAAATCGATACATTGTGGTTTAGATAAGACTGCATTGTTATCAATAGATTGGTATTGACGCAATTATTAAATACCTACGGATATATACGTCATCAATTATTTAGGCGACCAGTAGTAACTTTCCATAGCTACTTTATAATAAGTTTTATTTAATAAATTATAAGTACTACGTCACTACTGTCTGTACAAGGCTAAGTGAATTCAGCAACTCCAAGGTTCTGTTCAGTCATACACCAAATCCAATTGTAATTACGCAGTGAATAATAAGCTATTATCTTCGTAAAAATATGCGGTATTTAATTGGATAAAAGTCACATATTAATCCATTTACTACCTACCGATATATACAATATAGGTAAATAATCTTATATATCCCACGGAAATAAAATCAGAGATAGGTATACGTAGTCTTACTGCAATGAACACCATCCCGCTGGGTGGGATTTTCCCTCATTCCGTGTTCTAAAAGAGCCGAACAAATTGACTTAATAAGGATATGATGTGACAAATCCACTTAATGCCATAGCGAAGCATGACCTGCATGGTTCAAGTAGAAAATTCACCGCCAACAAATACCAAAGCAATAGTTAAAAAAACATGAATACTGGGTTACTCTTTTCTTGGATGACTTACTGTTAGACAATGTTTCACAAACATTCTTTTGAGACTACCTGCGTTTTAATGCTATTATTCATTTTTGATTTTATTTTATAACAGGCTTGTTATTGGATCTCGCATCCTGTTCAAACCACGGAATTGTATTATCTGTTTTAATTAATAATAATAATGATTGGACATCATCACACAGCGCCAACTGGCCCCAAACTAAGCAAAGCTTGTACTATGGGAACCAGTAGCCGATATAATACTTATATACTTTTTTTTTCGTAAATACATTCTTATAATACATACCAAATGCCCAGACGCAAGACAAACATATTTGTCACATACATGTTTGCCCCGGCGGGAATCGAACCCGCGACCTCTAGCGTAGCAGTCAGGTGTACTAACCACTAGACCAGCGCTCTCGCCAAATTAACGAAGCGTTTAATGAGGTCTATTGTCTATACAATCAACATTTTAATTAACCCCTAGTAGGAGTAGTTGAGAGGTAGGGTCTTCAACCTAACTCTCTTATCACGCACGTTTATATTTTCAAGTTCCTATCATCAAATTGACAATTTCAATCGGTTACCTACCGTAAGTACGATTACTAGCTTTGGCTAGCTGGTGGTACTTAGAGGTTGAGAGTTTTTTAGAGCGTTATTGGCTTGGTTGCCACTTTTTAGTTTCTTTATCAATAAATTTCAGTAGCATAGCACATCGTAATGCTGTAATTAACAATGGTTAGTAATTTGTGTGTACAAATGACTAATCGCTTCACTTAGGAAAGCAACAATTAATTAAAAATAAATGTACTTAGGTCAGTTTCTATTTTACATCTCATTCTCATAAATAATATTTCACTAGTCATTTAAAAAGGACTACGAAATTTAAGGATTCATTATTCGCTATATATGAACTTATAAACAGTAGTTATAACACAATTTTGATGATAGATCTTACAATAAACTTACTCAGGCTTAGAATTACGTAAGTCATTCACATTTATGTGACTACTTCATTTACCTTTCATTAATTCGGCGTTTGCATAATTCAGCTTAAGTTTATCCATCATATGATTTCCTTAACTTTCAAAAACACGAACGTATGATTTTTTTTACTTAACTAAAGATAAGTGTTACGCACGAAGATACTTCATACATTTTATTGTGTATGTGATAGCTCCAACAGTCATTCAACTTGCAGACAGCAGAGGTCATCAGTCAGTATGTTTATGTAAATTATGTATTACCTAAAGCGCAAGTATACCTAACTACTACTTACATTATATACCTACACAACAGCACATAAATCAAATTGATTGTCCTTGGGCTTAGACAAAAAACCTGCCGAAACAAAATATTCGAAATATATTGAGCAAGGCAAATATAATAGCACCGGAGAAATAACATACGTACGTATTTGTCCCGCAGGAATCGAATCCACGATCCTAGCCCTAGCGGCTATGTAATCCGTTGACCGTCAGATACATAATATTATCGTCCAATTTAACTGAAACTGAAAACATTATCTACCTCAACACTTATATACCGTTAGACTCTCATTACATTCGATATCGCAAAACGAATCTCTAGCTAGATATCCATAGTGTTCTAAATATTATCGCGAGAAACTTTCATATTGTTACATGTTGTCGAGATGGAAGAGAGATTGTGCGTGAAATTATTGTTTGTCGAATGTAATTTTGCACTCTCATTGTGTATTCGTTTTGTACTAGGGCGTGACTTAGCGAGCAACCTACAAAGTGAGGCAGCCCAAGTTAAAGCCACTATGCTCCAACATGTTAGTAACTTACCTTAACTTAAGTACATAGTACATACCTTCTGATGATTTACAACCTGTTAGTACCTTCCAATAATTTATCACGTATTTCAGTAATAGATACACACGTGAGGAATGAGATGAAATAGTGATATAGTTTAAATTTATGTCTTTGTATCTATGCAAGCTTTTATAATATTTGGGCCATGCGCTAGTGCTACGTCTAGGGCCTAGACTCTAGGCCTGGTGTTGCAAGCGTCCATAGACTACGGTAACCGCTTACCTTACCATCACGCGGGCCGCATGCATGTTTGATGTAAAAAATGCGTGAGAAATTTTATCACGTGAAGCAATATTACCATTTATTAGCTTATGTTAGCATTTATTTGCGTCGCGGCAAAAACTAAGACTTCTGCTTGCAAAAACGTTTTGGTATTATTTATAATACAACTGATTTCTATTTATAATTAACCGTGTGGGATACTAAACTCTATACACAGCGACATAAGAAGAAGAGTTCGCTGACATGAGATATTAAAAAACTAAGTGGTCAACGACATTGGTCGAACACGAACCACCAAGTGTTATTTTGTAGCAACGTATTTTATCTGTGATTATTTGTAAATGTATGTGTGTGGGCACATGAGTAGTATGGTTGTATGTGGTATAATAAAATTGTAGACGACCATGGCCCCACAATTGACCCCACAAAGATCTTACTTGCAAGCTTCTTACCCCATAAAGAATAAAGATTTACTTGCAAGTCTAAAAAGGTTCAACAAAGTAGCAGATAGTAGGTACGGTTTTCTCATAAATAACATAACACTAGACTAGATTATTTTCCACTGAATATTAATTATGTTATGTATTAAAGTAACAAAATTTTCTCTAGCTTCATTGGCGCATAACTAAACATGTTCATTTGTTTTTTCTAATTTGTTGCCGCTAGTTGTACGCAGTCTGACGTTTGAAACTAGTTTGATAGGTACACTCATACATTACCTGCTTATTATACCTGGTAATTATATAGACGTTAAAAACAGAGGTAATACGTAAGTACATATTCGACTTTTATTCTTAGTTGTTACATATGTTATACTTAAGAGATACCTATATAATTTCAGAAACCTGTAGACAGCCGGCGGCATTTTGTTTAAATTTCATTCCTCTCAAAGCACTCATAACCCTCCCCAGATAGGGCAAGTAGGGTGATGTGGGGTGTAGCTGAATAGAAGGGCCACGAAGGGCGTAGCTTTATTACAAAACGCATGTGTAATTTTATATCCTCGTTTTATTTACCTATTGTACACATACATTTTGAAATATAATCATCAAAGAAAACGAGTTTCAAAGAAATTAATAAGTCAAGATCAAATTCTTTGTAGCCAAATTTTTTGGAGCGATAAATTTCCAACTTAAAATCATAATGTATAACGGCTAATTTCGCACAGTTTCTTGCAATCGTTTTATATTACATTTGTAAGAAACAACGTATGCGGAATTATTCTTCACGCTTTTGACTTTATTGTCTAAGTTAATACTAATTCGCAGCATTGTCTTTTCGCATTCATTTTTCATCTGTGCCGGTAGCAGGAACATTGTCGACAACGTATTCGAAAACGTAACTCGCGAAATTGTCATACTATTTTTTAGTTCCACTTTTCACCGCCGCAGCGCTGTTCATTTTTCAATACAAAAATAGTCGAAGGCGATACGAAAACGTTGTCGACAATGTTCATGCTACCGGCACTGTTCACAATCGTATTTTGATTAGTCATTGTCTGACGAACACTTAATATGTAGGCAAAGGTAATTTCTATATAATAAACGTCAACTTTCATCGCCGTGAACAGATCCATGGCCTAAATTTGAGCAAACTCAGAAGAAGCATTCGAGCGTTGTTCTCAGCAAGGTCGGTTCAATGCGCGTCGCCTTTCACGGTGTTGCAGTCTCGAACGTTATGCTATGCTGGTTTAGTTCTACTTGCGATTGTCAAAATTAAGAATGAGCCGGCTATGAGAAGTACGTACCGTGAATTGTACGTGTTGAGTCAGATGGCCCAAGTCCAATTACCTATGTCCGCCGGCAGGCTGTCGCAATACGGTATAGTTTAGTGTTAGACGAACCTGCATCGGTATTACGTTAGCACAATTAATTGATTGCAACCTGTCAAATTCACACGGTATCCAAAGGTGTTGAGATAAAAGACAAACTGATGAAAGTGGAGTTAAAAAATTCTTTCCTTATTTCCAGATTTGCAGTTGGCTGCGGAACTTGGGAAGACCCTACTGGAGAGGAATAAGGAACTAGAAACAGCCCTACGCCAACACCAGAATGTCATCGAAGATCAAACACAGGAAATCGAAGTAAGTTGTCAGTTAGTCGCAAGGTCGCAACACAATTGATATTTGTGGGAAAAACGTTTCATAAAATTTCGATACATTATATAAATAATTAATCATTGAATATTTCACGTATGAAGTTTGTAAAACATAAATAATGTAACATAGTACAAATGAAAATGCAAACATTTTTGTCTTGTCTTAAAATTTTACGTCACCTACTTAAGTGTGATTACGAAACATATTTCTCTCAACAAAGAGTTATCACCACCTTTTTTTATAAAGGCAACTACTTACTAAAGTTTTATCTTTCAGTACTTAACAAAACAAACCGTCGCGTTACGCGAAGTTAACGACTCAAGACTGAGAATCTACGAGCAGCTGGAAGTAAGCATCCAAGACTTGGAGCGGGCCAACCACAGATTAGCCGTCGACCACGCGGCAGACAAGAAACACATTAAAACGTCAGTACACCCAAATTTTACCTACACACTATTCATCTCTACAACCTACAGCATTCATAAAATGTTCTTCAGTAACATAATTCAAAGCGACAGTACGTACTTTTCAGTTTTAACGACATAACGTTTCCGACCTAAAGTCTTTAATATTTTAGTACTTTTTTAACTTGGAATCACGAAATACATTAAAAAAATCTCGTAGTGTCGTTCGTTGTTCTCTGTGTGACGCCAATATTTTACATTGCTAAAAATGTTGTTAAATGTTTTGTGACACACGAGTAGAATGAATAAAAATGATATGCGATGTAGTTACAACCATGATTTTTGTTGTTTGCTGTCAGCGTAGTATAGTATGATTGAAAATAGGTTTCACATTATGTTCGAAATAATGCTTACATTTGTAAATCATTATAATTCCAGACTATGCTCCAACATAGAAACACTGGAAGGAAAATGCGAGGAGCTACAAAAGACAGTCGACGACTTGACCGCCCAGTTGGAAATATCCAGGCGGCGGGTGGAGAGGAAACCAGAGAAAGAAAAACCCAAAGAAAAAGAAAACGTAATAGTGGTACCGAATGCCAAGAAACCAGAACTAAGCACACCTTTGAAGGTCGTAGCACCCCTCCCTGAACTGACAAAAGAAGATGAAGATTTACTCAGGCTAAGTGATGAATTGAGAGAGAGTAAAGTAGCCTTCGCACAAGAGCACAGGAGAGTGACAGAGTTGGAGGAACAGTTGGCGTCTATGGTCCAAGACAACAACAGGCTTCAGGACCAGTTAAGGAACTGGCACCAAAAGGAAGATGAGCCTAAGTCTATGCACGAGGAATTCGCGATCCTTGAAGAAGTCAGGTAAGATACTTCTTAGAAATAGAATTTTGACTGGGATTTTACTATTGGAAATGAAAATTTTCTAACTAACACTAGGATACAATGATATTGGTGTCGATTCTGTTGTACAAAATCACTAATAACTAATTTGACAGGACGAAAAGTCTCGCTATGCCTCTCTCATGTGCGGAGTTAAATAACGATGGCTATACAAGTCCCGTCAAGTTAGTTTAGTTTAGTGATTTCATACAACTGACTTAGCACCATTATATGTGTAAAAAGGTGCTAGGAAAGGATAATCAGTAATTATTGAATTAAATATACATTTAGATATTCACTATGAATAAAGTTCGCTTAGTAGTAAGGTAGGCTATGAGACGCATACACGCTCAAAATAGATTACCTACATTATCATTCAATCAATATTGCATACCGAATAAACTCTGCATTTGAATATTTTACTTTTTAGATATCCGAAAGGAATGCCACCTCACCTTTAAAAAATAGAATTATAAAAAATATATACCTGAGAAGAACAATGAAATCATCAGTTTTGAAAACGATTTAACCTTGTATTTATTTCGATGTTCTTATCTGCAGATTTACGATATTTTTATTTGTTTACAGACAAGGGCAGCTATGCATCAGGTGTCTAAGAGGCGTCGAAAGAGACGACATGTCCTCGATGCTGGACGGCGATGACGACGACCGAAGCGCGATCAGTTCCTTGATCCTCTCACCCTCTGGACAACACAGCCCTAGAGAGGACCTTGTGACTAACAAACTTGTCAAATTTGACGTAAGTACACTATTTTACTCTTCCTTGCATGATTTATAGCTTAACTTCTTTTGTAAATACTAGTTTAAGATACTCTCAACTTAAATCAGTTTCAATTATAAAGCTATTAGCCGCCATTTTGCGAAGCCACCATTAACAACAAAATGGCGCCGTCACAGGTAACTTTTTTCCGTGAAACTTTATTAGTAGTTAATTATTAACCATTTCTGTGTATATTTTACTTTAAAGTATGTTTTTCTATTCCTAACACAAATTAACTCACAATTCTGCAGTACGCAACATGATTAACTTTACTAACATTAAGCTGAATGTTATATTCGTTTTGAAGTGTTTAGAATTCACGTCAAGGAAACTTCTGTTAAAAAAACAAATGTCATATGCCGTACTCAATCGATATTTCGATGACCATCGACAGGGCCGGATTAAGTCATTTTTATACACCAAACAAAGAATTACTAAATATTTCCTATTAGGTATATCTTGATTTACAAATTCAAAATTCCTTCGATATCACGGATAAGTTTTTTTAAGTCTAGGTTCTGTAACTAAATCGCAAAGACAATAGAAGAATAGAATACTTCCTCTAAAAATATTAACTCACAAAAGACTATTCGGGTCTTTTCATATGCAACGTTAAAATCAAATTTGCAACACCCACAATTGCCAAATTTGCTCCTATACTAATCCGGCCCTGACTATCGGAGAAACGTCAGCCGTGATTAACAATGGCTTCCCTGACAACATCTCATGTGACCATTTCGCTCGTTTCTAGGCGACAAAGCTTTTCCAACTGCCCCTGATGTTGTTGATCACGCTTTGCATATGCATTATGAAGCGCATTTGCAGTAGTTTTCTTTGGATATATCGTATGTAGTCGAAGGTACGTCCATTACCGTACACGTTTATTACCTACTAAGCGCGGGTGCACGATAACAGCCGATGGTGAAGGCATACGTGTTTCGTCCGTGTTATGTTTCCACTGCATGTGTCGACGTCTAAATTGTCTGCAATACTAATTTGTGACTAACATCGTAAATCACTAATATTACAAACACGTGATTGTATTATAAATATTATATATTAATATATTTTTGTATCTAAATACGGAGTAATGGGTGTATTTTTAACTAATTTATTTTCATTTTCAGTACATAAAAATAGTTAAATACTTCCGAAGCTACATGTCATTCCTATCTACATAATTATTTCATTTCATTTTTCCTATCATAAATATAACAGACTTTTCCATTTTAGTTACGGCTGAATCAGTCTTATTAATTGCCTACCTAAAAATCTTCAAACATTCAAATTAATAACGTAACGCATTCATTCACATGTAAGATTCATTTTATTTGTGTCTAAATATTATCATTTTGTTACGTTACAGAATGCCAAGGAGAAGTTACTGCAAGGTATTTGGGCCAACAAGGAGGATGGCCACGACAACCCCTACAGAGAGCTTGTCCAGAAGTACGAGGCTTTGCTCGAGGTGCAGCTGTCGCAAGTCAAGAACATAAGAAAGAACAAGCCCGCCTTGCCCATCGCCCAGCCCATGTCCCTCCAAGACGAACTCCAAACGTCAGGAGACTACAGCCAGTTTAGTGTCAAAGACACGGACGAAGAGAGCGGGCACGGTGAGGAAGCTCAAAAAGAGAGCCAACAAAAGAAGGTCGAATCTTCCAGAAAGAAGATCATCCAAACCCCAGACTTCTCCGAAGCGGAGACATCGAGCTCCGGCTTCTCTGACGAGACCAGCAACAAAGCGACGCAGACTGAGCGCGAGCGACCCGGTTCGTTCCTCTGCACCATCGCCGACGGGGAGGACTACAGATTCAGCATCTACGACGACGTCAGCCCTATGGACAGTCGATTCCGGAACAGACCAGAGTACCGAGAACTGTTCAAGGAGATATTCACAATTCTCAAGAAAGCAGCCGAGAACAAAGATGACGGGGAGCAGTTGCCACTCCTCGACGACACCGCGGCTGGGAAGGTGCCTCCAGTCACTCCGGCTACGGAGGAACCGCCCGGCAATTTCACAGATGATACCCAGAGCGTCTTATCCTCTGCCATGTCTGAACAATCCATCCCAGTGTCCGATATTACAGTTCCAGAAACTCCAACGCTGAAAGAGAAGGAGAAACCTGCCGAAGTTCCTAAGAAGCAGGAGGTTGTTAACAAGGAAACCAAACCAACCACTACAGTGGAGGAAAACACCAAGGAGAAAGCTAAGGAACATGATAAAGAGAAGGAGAACGATAAAGAGAAAGACCGCGTTTTAACCCCATTGGTGCGTCAGCCACTGGAGTACATAGCGGCCACTAGGAAGAAGTCCAGACATCGCAATAGGAAACACAGCCAGGAGCGACAGGGGGCCGATTCGCCTGTGTTCCCTTCGCCGCCAAAGATCACATACCAGAAGTCATCCAATAAGAAACGAAGGGACTACAGGCCGATCGAAGCGAGCCCCCTTGTGAAAACAGCCGAGAGCGATTGGAACGGCTCCACGCTTCAGTTCTACAACAGGAACCTCAACTCACCGACCCCGAGCACGACGGGCCGCACCGGCAAGATCTACCAATCGTGGAACTCAGAAACAGACTCATGGGACATGAAACAAAGCACTGCCTCCCAGGAGATACACAAACTGAGGAAACTCGAGCTCTCCTACGCCGAGGTCCTCAGAAACGCCGACAAAACAAAACCAAGGCGTAAAAAACACCAATAAACACACACACATTGTTTTTATAAATCGACCCCTCTTACTTGTCAGTAAGAGTCGTGTGATCCAACAGCCATTTGTCTTTGCCAACTGGACATAATTTAGTTTAGGATTATTGTGATCTGCTAGAATTACTTCATATATTATTTGAACCCATACAATTCACAATGATAAATTGCCATAATACGAACCGGTATAGTTGCTATATACCACATTAACGTAGGTATCAAAGCAACACAATTTTAAAGTATTTCATGTTAGTCCTATATTCCTCCCTCCGACACGATGCTTACAATATTTTTGTATAAAATAACTGCATACAAACCCAGAGCACCTACACATGTACTCAATATGAATGAGTTCAATTTGGCATTATCAAACGAATGAGTTTTAATTTTTAACTCTATCAAATTACTATTTAGTCATTATTTTAAATTGTATATTATTATATATTTTGAATTTTAATTTGTAAATATTCATTTCTATTAAGTTAATTAATTATATTTTTATAATTTGCCATTGATATTTTCGCGTACTTTATATTCTGAAAGGAATTGTATGCTAACTATTTAATTACAGACAGAGCGAAAGGTTGAAGGTATAAATAAAAATTGCATTAATATGAATAAGTATTTCATTAGATCTCCCGATTTGCGTTAACGATGAACATTAAATAAATAATGAAACGCTACATATTATATTACAAGAGTATAATTTAGTTAATTTATACATATATAGATATAGATACATATAGGTGAATTTGTCTACTTATTTTGTGCTTCTAGTTCTCTTTCGACGATCTTGCGGTACTCGTCGAACCCGCCCTCTATACTCGCGACGGACCCGCCGCCGCACACCCACAGCTCTTTGCAAACCATTCGTATTAATCGCTCGTCGTGAGATACCAGGATAACTCCACCCTGCAACATATATGTAGGTTCAAATCGTAACCTTATTGCACGTCTACCACTTTTATAAGTAGCATCGGCAAAATTCGCCTGCATGAATAAAGCCGCCTGCAAGCTAATATGCCGATTGATTAAAAGTACTAACACCGTTGAAATATAGACCTTATTGTGTTACGTTACGCGTCGTTGTCACAGTACGTCTCGCAACTGTCGGGACGCCGCGATGCAGTGCGTAACGAACATGGCGCGTACGCATCAACCAACAGCAAACGAACACATTACGCGGAACGTAGCGTTTGGCTAAGATTTTTCGCACATTTAATAATTAATTTGTGAGCACCGAAACTAACATTTTGTGCAATATGGCAATTCAAATACATACTAATATTATAAATGCGAAGTTAATCTGTTTGTTTGTTTGTTAGCAAACAGCTACCTTCTCACAACTAAACGGCTTAATGGATCGTAATTAAATTTGGCAATGAGATAGATTATATATACCTATAACCTGGGAAAGAACATAGGCTATCTTTATCTAGAAACACACGGTCGGAACCGCGGTTAGAAGCTAGTAATATAATAAAACTTACGGTATACTTGTTGATGCCCTTCCCTAATGCTTCAATGGTCTCGATATCCAAGTGGTTGGTCGGCTCGTCGAGCACCAGGAAGTTGGGGTTGCCCATACACATCGCTGCGAAGGCCACGCGCGACTTCTGCCCTCCGGAGAGACTCGCTATCGTCTGTAACGCCAAGTCACCGCTGACGCCGAAACTGCCTAACTGTCTCCTGTATTCTTCTATCGTTTTGCCTGCAAAAGTAAGTGTTTATGGTAAGGTGTAAATATGTTGCGCGATCATATCATAATCCATTTGTGTAAAACCAAATTGCTGTGCATTAAGTCTCGCAAATCCTGGTAATGGGTCGACCGATTAGTACTTTTTTATTTATTAATACCACTATTTATTCATAAACCGCCGCATTCAGTCGGGTGGTTAAGGAATAAATACGATTAAGAAAATCCCAAAGGAACAGGTGAATTCTCAGTGAATGCAGTAAATAATGGATATCAGTCAAATATTTTTATGATAAAATTTGAAACAACTTTTATTCATTGCGACAGCGAAGCGTGGTCGGTGGAAGACTATATTAGTTTAAGGGGGAAGTAAGCCTTACAAGAAATACACGTTAGAAAGTTTGTCTTTGGTCAACCAGAAGTAATTTTGACCTTATACGAGAGTTCTAACAGTACCAAATCCATGCAATAAGCAAGCCCCAACTTACTTCATCAGTAAAATACCTGGATAACTCTTCTGCAACAGCTCCACGGAGTTGACATTCATTTCCAACTGATCGACGTGGTGTTGTGAGAAGTAGCCGAACTTGAGGCCGCGGTGCACGCTGCGGATCCCACTCGTGGGCGATAATATGCCCATTATTATTTTTAATAACGTCGTCTTACCGGCACCGTTGTCACCCACCTACAACATATTTACATAACTTTCAAAGTTGTGAAAGAGTGATAATGGTGTCAATTATATTGTTCACATGTTCTCTTTGTCACATTTCATTTTTGTAAAAGAAATGGAATATCATGACTGTTACAGAAAAAAAACGACAGCACTGCGTTTCTTGTCGGTTCTTCTCGGGTGGCTTTTTTTCAGAACTTAGTCCTTCATAAGTGCCTTATAAGGCCTAAACAGAATAAACGATTTTTTGCGCTTGTCTAACTAGACTAAAACTTAACTCAAATATTTACCCTCTCAATTGAAACAAAAATATTCATTGTTTTAACACGACGTACGGCACTAAGCAGTTCTAAGCTTAAATTTAGTTTAATATAGACTAATTGGTGGTTTACCCCGATGATTCGACCGAGTTGCATCGGCCGTGGTCATGAACTGCTCTTTCTGTCTTTGTATGTCATTAATATATGTTAAGATCGCGAACATTTTAATAATAGTTGTGGAAATGACAATAAGATAAGAAATCCTTTTCATTTAAGTAAGTACCCTCTGAAATTCATGTGCCCTGCAGCGTTTTTTGTCTAAAATGTATGCTTACTTTCCTAACTTATATAGCTATGAGCAAATAAACTAATATAACTACATATGTTTATATATTTGAATAATTGAAACACATTTCACCCTCCCTATATTATAATCCAAAACATATCAAATTATTTAAATAGATGTATCTGATCAAATTAAGATCCGTTCAGTCACTTAGCGTAATTGAATGACAAATCTACATAAACTTTCTCATTATCTATATACGTAGGATCATATCTATTTTAAAATTACGTGATCAGCAAAAACTGTAGTAACTAGCCAACCTTGTCACAGTTGAGGGTTCCCATAGATAAATACCGAGAATTCCATTGTATGTATATTGAATGGAATCAGGTTGAATACCGCATAATTTGTATTAATCGGTTATTAAGAGTTGGACTATGTAACAACAGTATAATACCTACTGCCAATAAGAAATGAAACAATAAGATACCGTTATGTTCCATTTATTTTACTTGACATAATAATGGTGAGTATATTCAATATTTTATAATCTCCATAAAATAAATTACAATCTATCGATGTAATATACCGCGATCGAAATTGTTTGACTTCTTTAGTTGCAAATCCATTTTTGGCAGGTAAGATCAACTTAAGAGACTATTTGAAACTGAATTATAATATATTAATTTGGATTAAAGCTTTATCTGGTTCTTCCTATTAAAATGGGATTTAGAGGGATTTAAACCCTTAAATATTTTAAATGTGAAAGTTTGTAAGAATGGATCTATGGATGTATGTATTTTGTTGCTCAATAACATAAAATTGGCTCAACGGATTTGTATGAAATTTGGCAGGATTAACCTGGATTAACACATAGGATTGTTAGGTTCTTCTGTGATTCTAAGCTCAACGCGGACGAAGTCGAGAGGTAAGCTTGTTATACTACAATAACATTAAATAATGAAAAACATACTCACTATACATATCCTAGACTCTAATGTAGCTCCGAGATTAACGTTTGTAAATATGACCTTATCCTTTGAGTAATAAAATCCAACTTCATTTAACTGCAGGATGGGGGGTGATAGGGGTTCTGTCTCCGGGAACCTCAGAACCACATCTATTTCTTTCTCTACTGCTTTCAATTCTGGCCTGTGGAAGATAGCACCATGACTTAATTCTTTAAATATATTATCATATTTAAGGCAAAAAATTCTCAGCTGATAAAACCACATTATACCAGAGATATATAATTGAGACGTAATGAGAAAACTGTACTTGTACACTTACTGTACGTACTCAGTATTTAGTTCCTTTAATTATCACCTAGTTCCTAACTTGATTTTTAAAACTGGTCTAGATATAGATAATAATCTGATGATTTCATTTTGTCGTTAAAAGTGATGACTTTTGTTTAAGTCTTAGCGACAAAAACCAGATTTGACGATTGCATTTTTAGGTTTGTTGTATTTCTGGCAAACTGTGATTTAAGCATCACATGCGACTGTTACCAGTATCGCTCTTTTATACAGATTACAGTATTTTTTATATATTTTATGCTATTATTATATATTATGTATGAGTACTGACAGTTTTTCCAGCATCTTGATCTTGCTCTGCACGGAGGAGGCTCGGTTGGCGTTGTACCGGAAGCGGTCGATGAACTCTTGCGTGTGCGCGCGATGCTGTTGCTGCGCCTCGTACTCGCGCTGCTGGTTCTTGTGCTTCTCCGTCTTCGTCTTGTGGAACTGTTCGTAGTTACCTCTGAGAAAGAAAGATGGAGCTTGGAATATTCTAGAAACATGGGTCACCACTCGAGCATACACTGATAGGTGAACGAAATATTCATCCCATCACAGCAAAATTCTCATGCTCGCTGAAAGAGTTCACAAAGATTACTTATAGTGTACTGTCTATAATGTAGATTTAGTGCTAGGATAAGTTGTCTACACTATTGTATGAGGAATATAATATACCTGCAATTATGGTTGTAAAAAAATTAAAATAAAAAAAAGCACCCTATAAAATGTATTTATCCTGATGATCCTGTGCCGCAGATTAGGTCAAGTTTGTAAATTATCAGTTACTAATACATGTGCAAATTTTCAAAGTATGTTTAAGCATCCCATTGATAACAATAAATACTTTAATATCAATATTTATGTTTTAGAAACCAGATACCTCCCTAGTTTACCTTTATCTATAAAGAGACTGGGGTCAGAAGTTGAGCGATTAACTAATAAAGCTATACCTAATATTATATGTTCAAAACCTTACCTATACGTGTCTATCCTCTGTGTGTGTAGATGCATAATGTCAGTCGGAACCGTGTCCAGGAAGTTGCGGTCGTGAGAGACCACCAACAGCGTGGTGGGCCAGTTCTGCAGGTAGTTCTCTAGCCAGATGATCGCCTTAATGTCCAACATGTTCGTCGGCTCGTCGAGTAACAGCAGATCTGGTCTGAAGGAAAACATATGGGGTCGCATTATTCCAAATATATAAAAATTAATCCCTATTTCCCTTGGTCACGGCATCACGCATGAACGGCTGGACCGATTTCGATAATTCTTTTTTATTTGTGATTATTATTATCAGGAGAAGGTTCTTATGAAAGGAAAAGTTTGCAAAAAAACCGGAACCTTTTTAATTTCGCGATAATCTAAAAGTCTTTTATTCTATGGTGTTTTTGACATATGAATTCATAGCTAAGACAGGACATCGCGTGTCGGGTCAGCTAATTCCAAATAATATTAAATTTAATCAGGGGTATTGATTTTCGCTGTCGATTTTATTGTTATTTTTTTGCACTGTTTTTTTGTAAATTCTTGTCATATAATGATGTTTCTGAATTTGAGTAAGAGTTAAAAGGGTGTCTTACTTAGAGAAGAGCGCCCTGGCGAGCGCGAGTCTCATCCTCCATCCACCGGAGAAGGTTCTGGTGGCTCGAGCCTGCATTGAGGGCGAGAAGCCCAACCCGCTGAGGATAATGGAGGCCCGCGCCGGCGCCTTGTCCGCCTCGATCGTCTCCAGCTGCACGTATATCTCACTCAGCTCCGCCGATAGACTGGGGTCCGTTGATCTACCGGCAAATTACATTGAGCCTGCGAGAGGTAGGGCGAATTGGGATCTTCTGAGGGATTTCCCATTAAATTTAGAGCCGCCCAACTGGAGACTGTACCTCAGCCTTACAGATGACCGCAGTCAAATAATACTACTTTGATGTATTTTTGCGTTTCTGCTGTGAGTAAGGTTGCCAGTGCTCCACGAGGATACGCTGCGGTAGTTGTAATGCTTAACAGGGTCAGCAACTTGTAAGTAATACGCCTGGTATTGCTAGCGGCTGTAGGCTATGGTGACTGCTTACCATCAGGTGGGCTGTATATATTTAAAATATGCGGTATTTATACACATTAAATTCGTGAAAGAAACATTAAATTAAATGTAATTCGTCCATTCAATTTAGAAAGAATAATTTTAAATAAAAATAATTCTAAATATATTGGTATAACTCGTGTCACTTTCGCAGTGATATCGAGCTGATAGGATACAATGTAAATCAGAGATAACTGCACATTTTCACTATGTTTTCATTAATATTTAAGTTTAGTTTTATTACTTTCACCAGTGTAACTTGTTCAAAAAATATATCAAACTTTGTAACACTATGGAAGAGTCCAGCTTCTGTTCAGGAATCCCAAAGGTTGATTGATGATTTTTATGCTTTTAATTAGGTTAGTCATATATTCATTTACCATTATTCTATGTGTATATAATATATACTAAGTTGAACGAATAAATAATTCATTCAACTTAGTTAATAAAAAAAATCGTGTAATAAATACATACCCACTATTAACTGCCGCTGTAATTTCCTTCTCTCGCCTCAATAGAGTCTCTCTAACAATATCACACTCTAGAACACTCTGTAATGCTAATGTATCATCACCGACAACTTCCTGTTCAACATGCAGTATGGAGATGTGAGACGGTATCTTGAGTTGTTTGGCCGATATCATCCTGAGAAGTGTTGTTTTGCCAAGTCCATTCCTACCAACTAAGCCATACCTTCTGCCAAAAGCTAGGACCAAGTCTGCACCTTGTAATAAAACTCTGAAAGAGTTATTTTATATGAAAAGTTATTCTCAATAATCTAAATTAATATAATTGTAAATTCTCTGCAGCTACCCTCAGGAATAAGTGATATTCTTTATTTGATTTGACCATGCATGTTTCCACACATACTTTATTACCGATGTATAATAGATATTATAGATCTGTGCTTTTTTAATTTTTTGAGTTTTTAAATCAGTGTTAATTAGTACAAAAATACTTTAGTATTTACCCTGAAGTTTTGTCATCAGTTGTTTACTACTAGAGCCAATTATCTAACAATGTCGTGTAGGAGGAAATAGGGCAAACTGAATACCTAATTAATTAAGTCATATAGCATTACTAGCTTCTGCGACTCTGTTAAGCTTTGAGCTTAGAATCTCAGAGGAACCTAAAATGTTCCCAGGATAAAAACATTTTCCTGAGATAAAAAGATAACTTATGTGTTAATCCAGGTTATAAATTATCTGTGTTCCAAATTTCATCCAAATCTGTTGAGTAGTTTTTGCGTACAAACTTTTGCATTAATAATATTAGTAGTATATTTATATGTAGATATATACCTATCACCATAGGCAATGTCAAAGTTTTCTATCCTTATATCCTGTGTCCTATTAGTGCCCTTTGCCTCTAGTTTACTGTCCTTTTTGGATGTGACCTGTGAAGCTGTGGCTGTTTGCAGGACTGGTGCTGTCACTGGGATCTTTATGTCTTTCTGCTTCATCTGTTTTTGCTGTAGTTTTGCCTCTGCCTTTTCAAGTTTCTTTGCATCGACTTTCTATGAGAATTAATAAATTTTAATATTGTATTAACAGCGCATTCACATACTTCATTTAAATTGTGACTCAATACATGCAATACCTTGTGCCACACGTTGCGCCTTGGTGTCACAGATTATTAAGCAAGTTTCATTTTTTTTTTTTTTAATACTGTTATAATTATGCCTCTCAACATTATATTTCTCCTTAATACTCCTAATATCTAGTTTTGATGTAGTTGTAGCTTCTAATTTCTAAGGAAAACAACAAGATCCTAAGAGTCACTGGTCTGATGAATCATAAAATCTCTATATAAAAATGAATCCCTATTTCCCTTGGTCACTGCATCACACGTAAATAGCTGGGCGATTTTGCTAAGTTATTTTTATTTGTTATTGTCATGGGAAGGTATTATGAAAGTACATTTTAAAAACGAATCAGAATATTTTTAATTTTGGGATAAACTAAAAGGACCTTTGTTCTATGGTTTAATTGTCATATGAATTCATAGCTAAGACATGACACCATCTGATGGGACAGCCAGTCAAGGATAATTGTAGGGCTTTGACTTACCAAATTATCATCCCTAGTCTGAAGCCATATACTTTTGAGATCATCAGTTTCATTCACAGGTGTAGTCATTGAAGCCAAATGTATGGGAGCATCCAGTACTTTGCGTGGTCCATTTGCTGTTTCAGTTTTGTCAGGTTGCATCATATGTAGTAACTTCGCACATATAGCCCTTTAGGAGGATAAAAGATACTATTAGATTTATCTTACCATAAAACTGATTTCAAGACAAGAGAAGAGAAAAACTTACTGGGCAAAAGCTATCCCTAAAAAACCAACACATACTGTCACCAACCATGAAACCAACATAGCTGGGCATTAACTCGTTAATCCGTTAATCGTTAATTAACGAAGTTAACATTTTGATTAACGAATTAACTTTTAAAAATGTTAACGGACAATTTAACTTCCGTTAATATGCAGAAGCCCGTTAATCGTTAATCTAATGCCTACTACCTATTTACCGCACGGCACCGGGGCGCGGCGCGAAAAACAGGTTCAGACAAGTATGAAGACGACAAGCAGCAGCGGAAAATTCGAAGGACAGAGATAGTTTAACTGGCAGAGGGAGCAATGCGAGTAACAACGATGATGACGAGGAGGAAGACTTTTTCAATTCTGTCACTCAGTCTATAGAGAAACCAAAGAGCTCCAACTCTTTAAAGAGTAAAGCGCAAAGTCTATTTAAAATGTGGCTGGATATGAAATCAAAAGACTAGTTCAATGATGCTGCATTCCTCGGGGAACAGATATTCATAAATCTATTTATTAAATACAATACTGCTATACCCTCAAGCGCTGCAGTTGAACGTCTGTTTTCCACGGGTAAAGACATTTTAACACCAAAACGAGCCTCGCTTTCAGACAAGAACTTCAACATGTTAATGTTCATGAAGGGGAATATGCACCTTATGCCCGACGATTAAATTACACATTTGAATTATACAAGTATTTTGTTTTATTCCTAACCTGTTAACTTCCAGAACCTAAACCAACAAGTTGTATAAGTTCTCTAATGCAACAATATAAAAATGCAATTTTACACATATTAACGGATTAACGATTAACGTTAACTTGCGTTAATTCTTCCGAAATGTAACGCTTTAACGCTTAACGAAGCTAACTTTTTTTGAAGCGGATTAACGATTAACGAAGTTAACTATTTGATTAATGGTGCCCAGCTATGGAAACCAATACAGTTGATCTAACACTATAAGCAAATATTAGCCCAAAGGCTCACATAGAATAGTTATAATACCAAACTACAAAGCATACAAGATACCTGTTATGATACATGAGTTTCGGGTAATTTAAGTATGATAATACCTTATGTCGTTCTCTGATTTCTCCGAAATGCCTTGCAATACCTCACCGACTGCCTCATAAACTTCCTCTGTGTCCTCGAACTCACCAGCACTGTTATCCAGGATATCTACAAATTAATACAAATGGCATAAAATCAAAGTTTTACCGTGAATGAGCAAAATCATAACATGATGAAGCCGTAGTAATTTAGATCCTTCACACTTCAATTTGTAGACAAAATATTTAAATATTTATTACACGGTAGAAATACCTATATACTTATAAAACTATACTGCATTGGCTTTATAACCTAGCGAAAACATACCTTCAACATATTTCTTAAGTTCTTCATCAATTAATGGAAATTGACTTTTAATAAAGTCACCACAACTCGCCATTTTACAATGAAACAACGAAACGGAGAAATTTTATTCAGGTTTTAAATCATTTAAAATTGCAAGAGTAGCTCAATCGTTCGACGTCAGACTGAAGACACGTCAAAAAATATCAAAATAAAATGTCAATCAATGTTGTGTTGCCAGCTGCAAAAATAAGTAGATCAGCTTAAAAAATCGCTGATTGTTAGCTGATTTGCTGGCTGAACCTGATGCATTATTTGATAGAATTTTATCAATAGGTAATTAATTAAAGGGAGGTCATTTTAATGCGTTTCTGAAGGGCTTTTAAAATTTTTGGGCATTGGCGTGCATGCATCACATTGAACTGTTTGCATCTCAGAATAATTTGTTCTTCTGAAGACTCCATCTTCATTTGTTCGCATAATAGTACGTAGTATATCGACTCGTATAACCTACTAGCTAAAAGCCGAGCTTTGTGAGGGCTCGCGTAGTTTTTCTGCCTGGATATCTCGAAAAACTTGTTGATTATCATTCTGTTTAAATGATGACGATTTACGGTTTTCAAATTATTTCCTTTACTTGTGCTGTAAGACACTGCTTCTTGCCAAATTTCATGATTCTAGGTTAACGGAAAGTAACCTATAGGTTTTGCTCCCTTGTGAAATCGCAAAATATGCGAAAATTTGAGACATATACGGTCATATCTTTTCTTCATATTGACTAACAGGTTTGATTATTTTCAGCCGAAAGAGACCATAGACCCGGGTATTTCAATTTGATAACTCCACGCTTTCTTGAGATAAAAAATCTTGACAGAAAGACAGACAGACAGACCGACGGACAACAAAGTGATCAAATAAGGGTTCGTTTTTTCCTTTTTAGGTGCGGAACCCTAATAACCACATATTTACGGTTTTCAGATTTTTTCCTTTACTTGTGCTATAAGACACTGTTTCTTGCCAAATTTCATGGTTCTAGGTCAACGGGAAGTACCCTATAGGTTGTGATTCCCTTGTGAAAACGCAACATATGCGAAAATTTGCGACATAAACGGTCATATCTTTTCTTCATATTGACTTACAGATTTGATTGTTTTACATCCGAAAGAGACTATAGACCCGGGTATTTCAGATCAGAATCAATCAGCAGATTTGAACCTGGGTCCATCAGGTGACAGGCCGTTGGTTCAACCACAAGGCCACCCACACACACACGAAAAATCAAGGAATTGATTTAGGTAGAAGGTAGAATCCGATACAAACGGCATTCTATTTCCAAGTGAAGAACAATTAAATTCATTAGAACAATTTATAGATTGCAAGAAATCAAAGAAATTCTGTCATAAGTAATCAAAATTATTTTCCAAATTTAGGTTTTTCTGATGAACAGAAAATGATTAATTTATTTGATACACAACCTCGTTACTTTCAAGGATACGAGAAAGAGCAACCTATCAAAACAATCGTTACTAGGCAATGCTGGTTCTGGAAAGAGCACATTGATCAATTTTTTACTTTTCGATTGAATGGGATTTTCATCTTAGCAATTGCTTGTACCAACTGTTGCTGCTACTGTTAATATTAATGGTTGCACTTCATTAATTTTAAACTAAGAAATGTATGAGTGAAAATGTATTTTACTGACGAATTGAGTATGATTGGATGTCTTTTAAGGAAAATTGATCTATGTTCACGAAAAACTTTTCCTTTAAGGCAAGATGAACCATTTGGTGGATTATTTGTATATTTTTTTGGAGATATCAATCAGTTGCCACCTGTAAATGACCACTTTACAGTGATAAAAGTGAAGGAAGTGAATTTCTTTTAGAAGGAAAATTATTATTCACATTTAGAATAAAAAAAAAACTTTTTATCGAGCATTTAGACAGAATGAAACTCGAGATATACAGGCAGAAAAACTACGCGAGCCCTCACAAAGCTCGACTTTTAGCTAGTCTCATAGTGAGTTAATAGGTCCTACGAGGTCTACCATTCACAGAGTACATAACCACTACGTTTTACTACCATTTTGCATAGGTCTAGGATGAAGTATGTGACATGTGTAGGTCCTATGTATAAATGCTATAGAATGTATAAATAAACAGAATATTACTCAGAATAATAGCTAAAGCTCGCTAGATTACCGGTATATTATTTTGACGATTGACATCAGTCAGTGAAAGATTTTGGCGAGCATTTTTTGCGTGTGTTTTCGGTGTCGTTTTGTACAGTAAGGTTTCATTTAGTGACTGATTTAAAGGAACATTGGATATAATGCTGTAATATGGCCGGTGTGTGAAATGGTCTATCATTTTAGTCGATAGGATACCTTATTGGCGTAAAGGCATGTTGCGTTTTAGCGAAAAAGTACTTGGTCTGTGGCTGCGACCTGCTACTGCTGTGGATTGTCTCCAGAAACTCCCATAAGCATTAGAATGCGTCATGCATTCTAATGCTTATGGGAGTTTCTGGATTAACTATTTTAAATTTGATAATTCTTTAACACTCGACACTAGCAAAATAGTCCATGAA
Source organism: Falcaria lacertinaria (assembly GCA_951449985.1). Lineage (NCBI taxonomy): Eukaryota > Metazoa > Arthropoda > Insecta > Lepidoptera > Drepanidae > Falcaria > Falcaria lacertinaria. Next base: position 3,463,069 of record OX602111.1, read on the forward strand.
GAGGATTGATTGCCAAAGTTAGGAAAAAGGAAGTAGAAGAACTAAATCTAATCTGTTTTTTTTCTTTTATATATGGAGACATTTAAAGAAAATCTAATGTCACTTGTAAGTTGTCAATTTCATAATGACAGAATAGATAATAGTAACTGGACTGACACCTGTCATTAAAACGTAAATAAACGAAGAATCTGTGTGTCCGAACTCAATTTTAATTTAGAGTATCTAGATTTCTAAATATCGAGTAGTGCCTTCACAAATTATCTTATAGGATTGAGCAATGCGAATATGTATGCTGCTCTCACAAAACTCTTACTTAGTGATAACTTAACAATATAATTCACTTACACTATAATCAAATTGTGTTAGTTGGAAAACACGAGTCACAGACACAAAATGGATGAAAACATGGATAATAGTGTCGCTGTTTTGGCTATATTAGATAATCAGTGTAAGTACCTCGTAAGAGTTCTTCACTGTTGTTTCAAAACTCAAGAATATCTCCATATATAATATACCAAAATCAGTAGTGTTATTTTAATTGTTCCTAGTTTTATTGACCAGATAGTCAATAAAACAAAAGAAACAATTCCTGAAACTTTTTGATATATTATTCTAATTATTGTATGAATTCCAGCAACTGCATTTAAAACAAACATGACAATTACCAATTACAATCACAATCACACAATTACTCAGGAGGAAACAGATGTGAATGAAAGTAATAAACAAAGTAAGTTTATATTGTAATAGTTCTTTATTTTTAGGCCGCACTAAATATAAACAATTATTTTATTTTGAATGTTTTTATAGATATTATCTGGACAAAGAATGCAACATTAACACTTTTATCTTTATATGAAACAAAAATGCACATGCTTGACAATCCAAAAAAGAAATCTAAAATGTGGATATCAATTGCAGAAGAATTGAAATCAATGAGTATTGAGGTAATACCTAATCCTAATTTTAATTTATAGACTCCAATTAATTTCTGCTATAAGCAAGTTAGACGGGATCAATATATGTTTTATAAATGTATTTTTTCAGGTAACACCTGATCAAGTGAGATGGAAAATAAATGCACTCACAAAAAAATATAAGGATTGCATTGACAATGGTCAAGGAGCAATGACATTTAAGTTTTTTAATGAAATGCACCAAATTTTAGGAAGATACAGTAATGGTACTGGTACATATAGATTAGCATCAGGTGTTGCACACAGCCAGGATGACCTTGACAGAGATAAAGTTAAGAGAAACATATCCCTGAAGTCATCAACTCCTTTTAGAAAATTAAGGGCAGAACGGAGAGCCAAAGTAGAACTAGACAAACAATGGATAGAATACTTAAGACGACAAGAAGAACAAAAGCAAATTAGAGATGAGAGATATGAGAGGAACTTAAGGTTGAGAGAGGAAGAATTACAGCTGAGAAAGAAAGAATTGGAAATAAAACAATCCATAGCCTTAAAAAAACTACAGTTGAAAGAAAGGAAACAGGAAGAGATTCTCAAAATTGAAAGGGAAAAGTGTGCCCTTTTAAGAAAGTTGCTGGCTGACCAAGAATTAATGAGACAGTAGTATAAAGTATTCCAGCTGACTGTAAACAACTGTGTTGTATTGTTAATACTTATTAAGAATTACTTTAAGATATCAGTAGGTATATGGTAGGTTTTAAATGAGAAATATACATTTATATTCACATGAAGTTTAATTATACACTTCACTTGTACCATTTCTTAGATAACTAGGGCATGCTTTGAGTTATAAATATATATTAATACTTCGTTTTTAAACTTAAAACTATAAAGATTTTTCATTACTCATTGGGCAATTTAGAATTAATATCATTGCCCTTAGTCAAGGATGTTAGTTAGGTATGTTTGAAGGAATACTATATGTATATGTAATTTTATTCATGTACATCCAAATGGTCATTTTCATTGAGACAGTAGTTATGAAGTATACAAGCTGCTACAATTGTATCCGTGATAAAAGCAATATTCCTATAAACTGTAAAACGTCTGACACGTCTGAACCTACCTTTGAGCAGGGCAAATGCTTTATCACTTAATTTTCTTGATGATGAGTGTAAAGAGTTGAACTCTCTTTGCTGCGGTGTTAATCTCTTATTTTCTCTGAATGGAGGAACTAACCAAGGTAATGATGGATAGCCAGAATGTCCAACAAGAAAAGTATTGTTTGGGAACAAAGAATTACGATTTTGTGTAGCTGTGTTATACAGGGGTGATTTTTTCAATACTCTTGCACAGTTTGATGAGCCAGGTTCTCCACAAAATATATTTGTAAATCTTAAATTTGAATCCACTGTGGCTTGTAAAATTATGGAAAAGTAGCCTTTAGGATTGCAATATTCTCGGGCATTTTTAGGCTTCTCAATTTTTACGTGGGTACAGTCTATTACACCCAGCATATTCATAATACCAGTTTTGATGTGAAATGCATCACATATGGTACCAATTTCAGTGTAGTCTTGTGGCCATTTTATAGCATCATTCAATTTTGTCAAAATCCATGCAACTACTCTTCTTATAACACGAAATGTTGAAGAAATGGAGATGTCAAATCGAGTTGCAATAGGTGTTAAAGGTTCTGTATTAGAAATAAATGATAAAAATATGAAGAAACACAACTTTGGTTCTAGAGGCTTAAGACCAAATTTATGTGATGCTATAAACCCAGATTTTTCTAATTCATCTGAAAGGAATGTTTGATACAACATAAAACATCATAATACAAATGTTGACATACACCACAATTTTATCATGATCACATTGAAATTCAAGTTACCAATGAGGCCATATGCAGTATTTCGCGACAAACGCATGCGATTTTTGAACTCTGTATCCGTCCAAGAGTCTACTATGTGCAAATAGTCATCAACGCGTTTCCGTCTAAGTCTCAATAAGTATTGCATCAAAGGAAAGAATAATCGATCTTCATCTTCTGTCTTTTCATCATCTGAAGATTCAGCTTTTTCTATGCATGCGTCGCTCCAAGTACTTTCATCACTCTCATCACTACTGGTAGGCATTGTTTCCGCCAAAATTATTAGAAGCCTTGGATCATTCATAATCCCGAATTGTGTAGTACGGTGACAAAAGGAGTACCTACCTAATATATTGTTTAAATTAATTCATGTTTCTTAGTGTTTTGTTTATTTACCTATCTATTATTATTATTTATTTATTTAATGGCAACACAAAAAAGTACATTTCTTATTTTGTCAATGTCATGTAGATAATAGAGAGGATCCTCTTGGCAACGTCGTACGGTGGGATAACCAAGAAGGAGTTTTTGGCGGGAATCAGGCGGAGCGGTTGAGATTTTTTCCAGTGTCTCGTAAATTGTGTTAAAGTGATCGTTAATGTGTATTTTTGGTGTCGTTATGTGCAGTAAAGTTTCATTTAGTGACTGATTTATAGGTACATTGGAAATAATGCCATAATACGACTTTTGGGTTAAGTGATTTATCATTTTGGTCAATAGGTTACCTCTGACCTAAAGGCGTGTTACGACCTGCTACTGCCGTAGATTGTCTCCAGAAACTCCATTAAGCATTAGAATGCATGACACTAGGCATTTTAATGCGGCAAACAGGAGAAATTTTGAAACTTGAAAATTCTCTAACACGACACTGGCAAAAATAGCCCTGAAGGGATTGATTGCCATATTTAGGAAGAAGAAGAACCACCAAGAAGGTTTTTTTACCTATCTATATACTATACGATACTGAATAAAATTTTCACATTTGACAATCTTGTCAAATATCAAACTTTTTTTTGCCAGAATTTTCGGCACGACGTTGGCACGTTCCCGCATGATTCTGGTGTAGATCCTTTATCTATAAGTAGGTAAGTAATTAATAGTAACTACGAGGTCCTTAATTATATAAACTAAAATAAAAATAAATAAAACACTTGTCCCAAATTGTTGTCACTCGGGAAGGTGCCAAGAAAGCTGGAACATATTATTTTGTTAGTAGGTAGTTACTAAACCTTTTATTTCATAACTGAATGACACGTAAGTAAAATAATAAAACAATCTATATCTATAGGAAAAAAAAACTTAAGATAAAAAAATCAAATAAATAAAACACTTGGCCTAAGTAGGTATGTTAAGTTTTTTTGTAAACAGTTTAATCATTTTTTCTGTCCTTGTTTTTAATTGTGGTAACTAAACTCTTAAAGTACTTATCATCAGTATCAGCCAATATTGGGTAACGTTTCTCAAATTTAAATTATTTTGCATTGAGACGTCATTGAAAGGAGTTACTGATCCAAAGCCTTACCCTCAGAACAATAACTAAAACAAGCTGTTATTCTGAGCTTTTACCCACTACCCTACTGACCACAGAATATATAACCAGAAACCATGGCCATTATGTAGGGTATATTTAAGTTATGTACTCTGTGGTGTGTATGTAAATACATATTTGCGATGTAATACCACACCACAGAGTAATGTAATGGATACGTACCACATATATCTACTATATACTAATTCGTGCGTTAGGTATCCCCGTAAGTCCTTATTCTAAGGGTATCTGTGAATGATTCACAGACCCACAGAGCACATAACCACTGCCACAGACCTAGGATTTTTTTATACCTATGCTATGGATACCACTAAGCAAATTTAGCAATCACAGAGTACATACTCTGTGACTACGTTATTTGTTATTAGCTACTATCCTATGTAAGTATATTATCAAACGTAGTGGCTTCTGTTGCTTAGATTAAATCCCCCTTCTGGCTGTAGGCCTTAAATGGCCTCGCCAATTTAGTCCGGTTAAGCAGTAAAAGTTCCCTCGAACTAACTGGGAGAACCATATTCCGAAAAAAAAATCGTAGTGCTTATGTACTCTGTTGTATTATCTATGTTAGCTAGCTACTGAAGTAGCCAACCAAAACAAATAATTATATTTGATTGATAGCCTTTTTACTGTACTTAATCGATACTAAATACGTGATATTCTCTAGGTCTAGTCCCTAAACCATGGAATGTGAAAATTGTGAAAGCAATGATGTATATGACCATGTTATTCTAGATGAAGGTGAGTAGAGCTTTGGTTATAATTTTATTATACTTGTCTAAAATCTACGGAGTAGAGATACCTTACTCTCTAAATATGATATCAATATACCAAAATCTAAATTAAATAATAACTATACGAAATCATGCTGAAAATTAAGTACTGTCTACTATGATAGTACACATTTTTTTTAACCCTGCTCTATTCGCGTTATCACAATACGCACCATAGATAGTAGTATAGTAGACGAATATTTTCATAAACATTGACCTACTTTTCTTTTAAGATTCATGTAAGTAATTCAGATTCATATTTTATTGACCTGGAAGCCTTTTTTGTTTTAGTAAAATTTTAGGCTACACATTTATATCATTTTTTTTTTATTTAGCCTCCTCACATCAGTCAGTGGATGCCTTGTGCAATTTAACTTCAGATGGAAATCCACCGTCTTCAGAAGTGAAATGCAGTTCAGTTGATAGCTTGGAGAAAAACAGTAAGTATGTATCTGTATGTAGCAATACTGATACAGCTGCAAGCATTATTATTTTTATTATACTTAAGATAGCAAATCATGATCGAAATATCATACAAACAATAAACAATACCCTTCAAGTGTTACAAATGAGTGTTAATATACATCCAGTGCCTGGGGCACAAAAATACTAGATAATGGTGTCCATTCTCTTGTTCAAAATTACTAATCTTAACTAATATGATAGGTCAAAAAAGTCTTGCTATCCCTTTCTCATGTGTGGGGTTAATTAAGGATGGCAATATTTTTAGGCTTGTCAAATTAGTTAAGTTTAGTAATTTTGAACAACAGAATTGGCACCAATAATTAACTAATCTACTTTAGCAGGTGCAGTATGGACAAACAATGCAACATCAATACTGCTTAATTTATATGAGTCAAAATTGCAAATGTTGGAAACTCCCAAGAAAAAAAAAAGGATATGGATAGCAATATCAGAGAATTTAAAAGATTATAACATTGATGTAAGTTTAAAAGTACAAAGACACACACATTTGTTTTACTTACTATTTAAAACACTAAATGTGCATGTGCAAGTATCCTATGTCAGCCTGACACTCAAACTGCCTTAAAAAGAACTGTTGATATTACTTATTGTTCTAATGGTATACCATTGCAGATGACTCCTGATCAAGTCCGTTGGAAAATAAATGCACTCACTAAAAAATACAAACAATGCATTGACCGTGGCCAACATGAGAAATTTCAATACTTTAAAGAAATGGACCATATTTATGAGAGATATAATGTAGATTGTGATTCCTACACTATTGTTGAACTAATACAAAAGAAGAAAAACTACCACATTGAAACCCATGCAAAACCAATGGAGACCAAAGCAATTATTGATCTCAGAAAACTTCGACTAGCAAATAGAATTGAAGCAGACAGAACACAGAGTAAAATACATTTGGAAAAACAGTGGCTTGACTACCTCAAGAGGGAAGAAGAACATAAACTATGGATGGATGAAATTAATGAGAGAACCTTGAAACTAAGAGAGGAAGAGTTGGAATTATGCAGAAGAGAGATGGAAATAAAAGAGACACTTGAATTCAAAAGGATTCAGTTAATGGAGAAAGAATATGAGGAATTGCTACACATTGAAAGGGAAAAGTGTGAATTATTAAAACAATTATACAATAATTAAGAAACATTAATAAATAAATAAAAAGCTTAGAGAATACCTCAGGAATAGAATTTTTACTCAAGCTAGGATATAAGTAATATAAAACCTATATAGGTGTTCTTTTATTTTATGTACTGTACTTCATAACATATTGTAGGTAGAGTAATGTATAAAGAAGATTGTTAGAATTGTTATAATATAGTGTTAATGGAAAACTATGGAAACAGTTTAGACATACATGCACACTCCATTTCTTAAGCAGCTAAATGCATTATGTGCTTTATAAAAAGATTTTATTGCGAAATGAGTGAAAAAGCAATAATTATTAGTAAGCCTGGCTGAAAAGTAAGTTTACAGATACAGAACCGTAAAATAAAAATACGATTTGCATATCTTCTTCCTAGCTAGGCAATCAATCCTCTTCAAGGCCTATTTCTGCCAGTGTCGAGTGTAAGAGAATTATCAAGTTGCATTAAAATGCCTGGGTAGCGGTTTTATTCTCTGATATCACAGAGTACATAATCACTACGTTCTGAGATGTCAATATCCTGAATTCTGATTTTCAAGTTAAACTATCGATAGTGGGGCTATCGATACCTATTTTTATTAGAGTACGGCAGCACTAGTCTTGAACATAATATATAATAATATATTTTTCTTCTTCTTCTTCCTGACTGTGGCAATCAATCCTCTTCAAGGACTATTATTGCTAGTGTCGAGTCGAGTGTAAAAGAATTATCAAGTTAAGAGTTTCTTGAGACACAAATAACAGTAGATCATAACGTGCCTTTAAGATAGAGGTAACCTGGTTACCAAAATAATTGATCAATTCACCCAAAAGCAGGATACAAATACAGGATTATTTCCAATGTTCCTATATAACTGTCTTGCCTAAATGAAACTTTACTGCACATAATTGCACCAAAATAATACACTTAATATCACAAAAACACGCTTTACGAGACACTGGAATAAATAACAACTGCTCTGCTTGATTCCCGCCAAAAACTCTAAGTTATTAAACTGAGTTTTGCCAATCTAGGAGGACCAAAAATGTTCGCCGAGTTAATTATTTTGATCATACCAACTTCAGACTCTTAGATGGAGGAGCTTCTCATTATGATATGATCCGTTTTTTTACTTTATGTAACGATTTACACAGCCAGAATCAATTACTCTGGCAATTTTAGACCAAATAAATAGCCGGTTTTTTTTATGAAGAATAAAACCTCGCGACGCTATAGTAGGCTTTGTAGGTTTTGAAATTATATGGATAACGCTGTGCGAAGCCGAAGCGAAGGGGCGGTGAGCTAGTATATAATAAATTGAAAAATAAATCATGAAGAGGAAATATTGATTGTGATTGTGTATACCTGACTGCTACGCTAGAGGTCGTGGGTTCGATTCCCGCCGGGGCAAACATTTATGTGACAAATATGTTTGTCTTACGTCTGGGTGTTTGGTATGTATAATAAGTATGTATTTACAAAAAAAAAGTATATAAGTATTTTATCAGCTACTGGTTCCCATAGTACAAGCTTTGCTTAGTTTGGGGCCAGATGGCGCTGTGTGATAATGTCCCCAGCATTATTATTATTATTATTATTTGTTATGTTGGTAACAGTGGACTGTCAAGCGTCGTGTCTATGATACGAATAATTCAATAGTGCCAACCTTATATCCCGCCGCGACGCAAATTTCTATTGAAATTGTTGATTTACAGATTTATTTTTTTACTAATACAGTGTAAATTTTAAACAATGACTGACCTAAAATACAAGAGATATGAGAAATCTTTAGGCCTACTGACAACCAAATTCGTGTCATTGCTACAAAAAGCCAAGGACGGCGTTTTGGATTTGAAAATCGTGAGTAAAGCTTGTTTTCTATAGGCCTGTCAAGGAGATTTGGGCACGAAATGGAAACGTTTTGAATTCTTTTGTGGTTATCTAATTTTAGGCCACTGATTTACTGGCTGTAAGACAAAAACGGCGAATATACGACATAACTAACGTGTTGGAAGGGATTGGATTGATCGAAAAAAGGAGTAAAAACTGTATACAATGGAAGTGAGTCCCTAATATTTTCTACATGTATCAATAACTTTGTAGGTATATATTTTATAACAGTATATTTAATTGATGATTAATTTAAAGAGGTACAGGTCCTGAGTGCAACACAAATGATATTGGTGAAAAAGTTATTTTACTGAGGAAGCAAATTGGGCGATTGGATGAACATGAAAAAACCCTGGACAAGTAAGTACTTATCACAATAGCTTAAAACAAATTCTCTGTAATACACATGTTTTATATAGATTGTCTCCCTCCAATATGCTGAGTGTATCTCTTTTGGGGTCAGTCTGCTGAAACTAAATCTCTGTGTAGTGCTGTTTATCCAAAGTAAAAGTAATACTAGAATCTCACCAATATTGAGGATTCTAACTTTATCAATTTACATATAACAAGAATGTAAATGGTTGCTGTGTGTACATGAGAAAAATGATTATTGGGAGCCTTTATCAACACAATATAACCCAAAACAATTGTATTTGTTTGTTAGTGCTAATCTCGAAAACAGCTTAACTGATATGGATGCAGTGTTCATTGATGTATTGTGTAAGCTTCATTTAAGCATCATTGCATTCATTTTATTTCAATCAGATCCTAAATAAAACGGGATGTTTAAATTTTTTATTATTGGCCTTCCTTAGCTTTATAAGTAAAAAAAAATATTCCATGCATATTGTAGGTTTTTGTTTTTCTTTATAGACAATTGCAGTGGATCGGGCAAAGTATAAAAAATGTTTTAGATGAAACGGATAATCAGGCGCTATGCTTTGTGAAGGACAAAGATATTGAGAAGTGTTTTGATGAGAGCCAAGTATTGGTATTGGAGGCACCTCTTGGTGTTGACTTGGCAGTTGGATCATTGCCTAGTAAAGTGAGAATGCTTCATTTAAACATAATATTATGAAACTGTAACAAAAAATATATATAAATGTGAGTGGAAGAAGTTGTGTTTCTGGGGTGAGTATGGTTGCCAGTGCTCCACGAGAATATGCTGTGCTAGTAGTAATGCTGCTAGCACAGTGAGTCATCAACACCAGGGTTGGCAATGCATTAGAGATAGCCGGATATTACTAGCGGCTACGGTGACCACTTACCATCAGGTGGGCCGTATGCTTGTATGCTACCTTTTTTTTGTATTACAAAAAGTCACAATTTCTAGATCAAATTACTTAAGTAGTCATTGATGGAAAGAGTAAGAAAAATAAAATGTTTTCAGGCTAAGGATCAGCATTACTACCTGCACATCAAATCAACAGAACATGTAGGAGTGATATTGTTATGTGACAAGGATAAAGAAAAGGTATATTTAATTATAGTCCACCCATTTGTACAATAATTTCAATTTACTATGACATTGTTTGGATCACATTACTAATACTTATTCCTTTGTTTTGATTATATGATTAATGATACACAAGTTAATGATTCATTGGTTATTCATATACATAATTTAATTACTGAAAAGGTTAGAAGCATAGTTTTATAAACTACGCTTTTCGAGTTTTTCGAGACCTTTTATACAATATTGAGAGTATAATCAGAGATTGATTCATTGTTTGTTTTCGTCTGGTGAACAATACACTAATGTGATCAGAAGAAAATTATAAAAAAATAGCATATTGTATATCAGGGGCATTAATAGCAATATTTGTATTAACTTATGATAAGGCTTTAAGGTAGCCCTCAAAGTATGTTTTACTGTTCAGATCAGTCTTTATTATGATTATATGAATATCATGAACCCACTGCATTAATTCATACTAGTTTTTAAAACGTCATGTATACTCACCTTAGTCACTCATGTACACCTAAGGACCTATCAGTTGCAATCAAATTGTTGGCCTTGTCCGGCTGTTGAACGAATCCCGGCCACGCAATATATGATTTTCGAATTTCATAGTAATGAATATTCATGCAATTATCCGATTAAATTGTTGCAATGAATTCAACAGTTGCAAGTGGTCAGGAGAATTGTCGTCTAATCAAATTGAAATTCCGATTCGGAGTCCTTTAATAGCCCTTCTGTTGTCTACATTCATTAGGTACTGCTGAGGGTTGGTACTCTGGACCATGCGGGTACCAAACCAACCTGGAGGAGGATAGATATAGAATATGCCAAATAATTTTGGATTTGACTGACTTGGTTTGTTCGGCTAGGCATTCAAAGCTTTACTCTTCTTGTGACTTCCTTCCTCCTAACGTGACCGCTTGCATCGCATGTCTTCTTCCCCGCTGTTGGATGAGAACGTTGGCACACAATCACGCCATTATTTGGTAGTAATTAAGTAGATTAACAAAATGTACACAATATCATGACGATGTAAGGTAGTTAACACAAATCTTTTTAAACGAAAATAAGTCTCAAATATGCTCGAAACAATGTACAACAAATTTTTGGATATTTTAATTAACAACTTAAAAATGATTTTATTCTCTGGAATAAAAAGACACGCTAAAATCGGTTGGAACGGAAAATGTCATCTCTCAATATCTTTTAAAAGGTCTCAAATAACGGTGGGATGGTGGGAATTTACCACCTAAAAAAACACATAAATAATTAATATTTCTATAAAATTATTTATTTCATAAACTCTGTCATTAAAAATTAAATGATTGCAGGAATTTGACGAAGAAAGTATGGAAGACAGTGAAGTTCAGAGTTTTACAGATGACTTGGAAGAAGTGTCACAATCAAGTAGTATGTATTAAATTGTTTTAAATATTTCATTCCAATATATTGAAATGAAATCAATAGATATTTCTATACTGCTTATTTGATTATTATTAATGATTCTGCTTCTCTTTCAGATTATCTCCTAAGACTGAGTCCGCCAATATCAAAATATGATTTCTCGTTTTCATTGTGTGGGTCAGAGGGCTTATGTGATTTGTTTGATATTCCTTGTTAGATAATAGTTTACTTTTTTGGAATTTTTTGAATACATTTAAGTATACATTTTTGGATCATGTTGAACTATAAAGAAAGATGTAAATAAATCATGTACATAAAATAAAAGTAAGTATTATATATACCAACAAGAATAAAAACTATATCATGGAAAGGGTGATTTTATTTCCTAAGTTTCTGCTTTGGCACAAATCTGTCAAGTACACCGAATGATTGTTTCGGTTTGTGGTCTGCTTGCGGCAAATCCAACGCCTTCTTACTTTCAATCGCTTGTTCAATGAACTCCTGCAAAGAAAAGTTATTCACAATTTTTATGCTATCTTTTACTATTATACTACTGTATACTACTGTAGCGAAAGTAACTCTGTTTATAGGTTTGCTACCTTTTCACGAATAAATGATAATATAAAATTGGCAATGAGAGATAATAACCTGGGGAAGGACATACGCCATCTTTATCTAGAACCACGTAGGCAAAGCCGCGGGCAAAAGCTACTTATCTATAAACACTCGTATTAATTATAATTTTTTTCGCCTACTCTTCTCATTCGTACATTATACAGGTAGCACAGAGATTGCATTCAAAATAAAGTTGGGAAAGCGCGAGCCGGTGGTACCCTTAGTATTGTAGGCGCCCATAGACTACGATGACTGCTTACCATCAGGTGTATGCCTCTGACCTTTTTAGCAATGTACAAGTCAAAAAAAACTTAACATACCTTCCTTGCCGCTTCCTTTATAATTTTCTTCCTTGCAATATTCGTTTTGCCTTTCTTCTTAAGTCTTGGAGTAACATCCACCTTCTTAGGTTTGAGATACTGCAACAAATTACAAAACATCCCTATTTAATATCTCGACTGGGGCGGTAGTAACTGTGTGGCAGGGAAATAATTCCACGCTCGCTCACACTCACAGATATTGGTGTCGATTCTGTTGTTCAAAAGTACTAAACGTAACTAATCTGACAGATCTATAAGTCTTGCTATGCCTTTCTCATGTGCGGGGTTAAATAAGGATGGCAATATTTTTAGACCTGTCAAATTAGTTTAGTTTAGTAATTTTGAATAACAGAATTGGCACCATTGTGGCAATAGCATTAAATATAAAGTGAACCAAAAACTTTTTGATGTTAGAAACATTAAGATGAGTTGTGCCCAGCGGTTTCACCTGTCTGCATGGGCGGTAACTCCATTTTTACCCATTTAGGTGTTCAATATCAAATACCCTTTCTTAGCGAGTGCCTAAGAGCCCACATTTAATTTTAAGTTTTTCAGATAGATTTAGTATAGATTGTAGGCTTTATAATTCCTGAGGTTTCGTGACTAGTGAGTGAGTGAGTCATTAAGTGGTATTTCACTTAAATTATAGGTATTTAGAGAGCAATTTTACCAAAAGTTTTTTCTTAGCTTCCATCTGTTCTTGAAGCGATGGGACGTCAACTTCCGTAATCTCGAACGGATTGAGGGTGATGAGTTCCGCTGGTATCTTTTCGAGTAATGCCTTGACTTCAGCTTCTTTCCTCTGTGTTTTGTTCTGGAACGGATTGTTTTCCAATGCGTCGAAATTAGGCTCTCCGCTACCTGTAAATTAAAGAAGAATAGGTATATTATCATGGACCTTGAACTTTTTTATAGGCTAAAGCACAACTTTCGTTCTAAAAAACAAAATCCTTTTTTTCGCATATTAAAAATAATCTGTAATGCTGATTAAAAATGGATATGATTTGAAAAAGTTTATGTACTTACCGGGTACAATGATGCTAGTAAAACCATTATCGGTACCAATACCCAAGACATCTTCAAACGGACAGAATTTGAAATTGCTTATAGATTTCGCCATTCTATGCCTCAAGTAAGGTCTGTGTGTAGTCTGTGTGCAGCAGTTACTGAAAAATGAAATTGAACATTAAAAACACATCTATCTGTAAATGAAAATTACAATTAAATCTATTATGTGTGGTGAAAAATCTGGTTTTAGCATATTGTGCAGGAAGAACCAATAAAGAGCCAGAACCAAAAAAGATTCTAATATATAAAATTCTCGTGTCACAGTGTTCGTAACAAATCTCCTCCAAAACGGCTTGACCGATTTTTAAGGAGTTTTTTGTGTATATTTGGTAGGTCTGAGAATAGGACGTTAACTATTTTTCATACCCCTAAGTGATGAGGGTGGTCCACCCTAAATTAATATTTTTAGGCAAAAACAAAATAGAAATAATTGATATGGCAAAACAATGTTTGCCGGGTCATCCAGTTTCTAAATAATAATAATACAGGACAAAAACATACTTATAAACTTCAACGGCCTCCCCTAATCCAACCGCTAACATATCTTTCTGTGAGAATTCCAAGTTAACAGCAGGACTTCTTAATTTGTAGTGTTGTACCGGACCATCCAAGTTCCTAATGTCCCATATTTTCATGCTGCGATCTACACCTCCGGTGGCCATATACCTGTGAAGAAAAGAAAGTGCTTACTAATCTGTAATGTTTCTTGCTGTATTGTTTTAGCTCAGCCTAAACATAATTATTTTTAAGTGATAACACTTTACCTATGGCCGTCTTTGTGTCTTAATTAGCCATCACGTCTTTTACTCATTAGAAAACAGACAATTTCTTGAAGATATATTACTCCCAGTGTTGAACAAATTTTGAGTGTGATTTTCATTTAACTAATACATCATGAAAACTACGATACAGAAATTCAATGCAACATCTTTTAAACAATAATATTGGCAAACATGTGTGTCGCCAGACTGATGGTAAACATTCACCTGAGCTTATGAGAGCCTGCCATATCAGGGATATCTCTACTAGGAATAAAAGTTATTGTGTTAATACACTACAAACCCTCAAACTTACATTCCTCTACTGTCAACGGCTATAGCAGTCAATGGAGTTTTATGGCACAATATTTTTGCTAGTGGATCTTTGACAGTGGGTGCCCACAATGACACCACTCCTTTAGAATTCCCGAGGCAGAGAGTACCGTTATAAGGGTTCTGCGCCATTACAGTCGACCTCCCAAGGTGGTTGTTGTAATGGCCCACTATCTCCCCTATTGACACGTCCAACCATGTCATGAAGCCATATTCATTCTGGAAAAAGTTAAATTATAAACTGAATCTGAATTAGATAAAATATATGTAGCATCTATAACTCTATAGAGTTGCCGCATAGGCATCTATTGATAACAGTTCAAACTTCGATAGTCACCACATTATCGAATCTATCAATAGTAATATGGATATTTTTATTTCCTAGGTTAACTATAGGTAGTATAGCAAATCTAATTGTCTACATAAGGGCTACATAAGAGAGATGATATTTGGAGTTCATGGCAATGTTGTTATTACATATATTATGATCCTTTCTGTGGCCAGTAGTGGGAGGAATGTCCACTCATACTTTAATGAGTTGGCAGGTTCTGGGCTTTATAGACTAGACTGAAAATAATACTCACAACAGCAGCTAATAGAAAGTGATAGGGCAGGAACTCCATTCTCAATATCTTGTCCATTCTCTTTATACAATGCAGTTCCATTCCAGTGTTGTCATATATGTACAGCCATTCTTTCTGGGCTACTGCAATCATTGTTTCCACGTGTAGCCAACTGCAATCATACAAATTAATGCCTTGAACTTTAAAACAAAATTATTGTTTTCTGTTTCAAAACCCATTCAATTATTGTAGTAAGTAATATTTTCACCACCATCATATAAAGGTTTGGCAATTGTTCTGGTGTGCAGGTATTTGCATTTCATCTCTTTATAAAAGGTTTGACAGGTTCTGATGAATTGATGGGCTCTATTGGATGGTTATTAGATATATATCTACCCTTTCGGTGGTGCTATTGTTGAGACCGAGATTTGATTTAAGATTTATAGCCAATGTTAACATAAAATACCTGATATCATGTATAGATTCCATAACATTAATTTCACAGTGCAACTTCTTTGTGACCCAGTCAAAAGCTGCAAGATGTCCCTTTTTGCTGCCTAGGAGTAAGTGCCTACCATTTTTGGAGTACTTGGCCCTGTATGGCCCAAATTCTAGGTTCAGCTCAAATATCTTTGTTGCTGCGGCAATGTCTACACTGTCAGCTATTATGCGTTGTGAGATTGCTGTGGTTTTCTCATTTTCTTCTACTTCTATACCCCTGAAACAGTAATTAAACAACCATTACACTCATTTATCGAAATTAATTTATATGTGAGACAATAACATTATAAACTGGCAAAGTGGAACAGGACAACAATCTGATATAAAAATATTGGTATCAGATTAGAGCCATGGGAGAAAGTGTATTATAACTGTTATTATAAGTGGATTCCCAAAATTATAACAAGGTTATTATTTCATCAATAATGTACTGCATCAACATCATGTATTATAATTAAACTAAGGTAATTTATATTGTTGATGTTGTTGAGGTAGGCTCAGGAAAAGGATAGGATGACTTAAAGATATTCCAGGATAATTGGGCAAGCATTACTGGGGATAGACAGCAGTGGGGGAAATTGTGGTAGACCATTGCCCAGCAGTGAGACTATATACATTGATAAAAAAATTGCAACAATAAGTTACTGATGAATATCCATTGGAAGCCCTTTGGTACAGTTTGGTCATATCTATCATATCTTAACTGGGCATGTTTGAAGAGATTTATGAATGTGGAAGAAGCAAACAAAGACAGTACATTCAAAGTCAAATGGCATTCTATACTGCTCTCTCACAACACTTTATATCTTTTCTCGTTTAATGAATGCCTTAAGAAATAATGGTGTATATTTCAAAGATAATGTTTGTGTTGATACTTCCGTAAAAGGTACCTACCCCTGATCTTCAGTCAATAATATTTCAGCTCTTGCAGCTTGTTCTTGTGCATAGTTAAACTTATGCTCCTTCCTTGCCAACTTGGCTGCATGGAGTGGGTGCCTCACTCCTTTACCAACCATTCCTTCACCTCTAGAATGCTGCTCCATCTTCTTAGGGTCTACGGGAGCTTTGCCAGGATACTTCTTATTTTTTATTTTATTTTTAGGATCATATTTTGGCTTTCTAACTTTGTTCATATTCTGTACAAATTAAAACAGTTATTATTAAACTATTTCATTACTGTCAGTTAGTTACGAAAAAGCATAACCTGCAATATTTTTTTTTAGATAATGAATCTCGATATTACCTTATGTTTCATTGAGTTCATCAAGCGTGGAGTGATTCTCACGTTGTATACTTTCATGTCATCAGCGTTCTGTTTAGATTCTTTAGCAGAATTATCATTCTCAGTATCAAAATACCGCTTCTGAAATATCAGTGAGGTAGATTTTATTCTATTATTCTCACAATAAATGGCCAGTGTGCTAAAACCTGAGAAATAATACATACCTGCTTCTTTTCCTTCATGGTTCCACTTTTGTAATTATTCAGTAAGTATGTAAGTATCAAGTATCTAAGCTTTTTACACAGCCGATTTTATAACTATCCTGGTAGGTTGTAAGGCTGTTGGTAACTTGGTACATCGCACGTGTTGTTTTTGTTTTTGACGTAGGTTTTTGACAGCAGAATGTCAATTTATCTTTTTGCTATTGAGTACTTTGGTCTGGATACTAGTCTTTTAGAGATAGTCTTATATTTTTCGGTATCATTTTCAATTCACTCCAAGCGTAGAGGGAGTAAGTACTCGAAGATATTACAACGTATATTATCTACTCTTAGATACAACTGTTTTGCCATAAAACGTCACGGATTATGCTTTCAAGCATAAACAAATTCAAGCAGATTCGATAATTTGAAATATATATATTGTAGTGTATTTGTGTCATTATTTGTAATTAAATTATTAATTGTTATGGTTAAGTAAGTATTATACATAGTCGCAAATGACTACTTGTGTAATTATACCAACAGGTGGACATTAATTATTAACTTAATAATAATCATAGACAAGCGCATATTTTGAGATAGAGCTCTAACGGTATCTCTTCAAAATCTGTCCTATTGTGTATTATCTATGTGAAAATCAAAGCTGCGCGACCTGCCAATCTAGTGTAGCGGTTGTATTCTCTTGGCTGCAAATTACAGATTGCCACAGTCAAATTATGTTTACTCTTTTCTAGCCTTCTAGGTTTGTGCCAAGAGAGTACAACCGCTACCATAGCGTTGTATTCTCTTGGACTGCTACGCTAGAGGTTTGTGTTCCTGCGGAGAGTATGGTTTCTAGAGCTCTTCTCCTGAAGGATGCACTGTGCTAGCATCGTATCGTAGTAACACCATGGCGTAAAATGGAAGGCCACATGTATTGCAGTACTTATATGCAGTAAATATCCATAAGCCGTGCACAAAAGAAACGGACAAAATAATTTTTGGTATTTATTATTTTTATTCTCTTTAACAACACATACTCAATATATTACAGAAACATATATGACAATCATAGTATTAACATAGTAATATGTTTTAGTATTTAAATGCGAATAATTACTATTCCTGCGTTAATTCCGTAAAAGGAAAAACATTTGGAGGATAATAGCACGAGACAAATTCCGTAACAAAATAACTTACTGTCAATTACTGTAAAATTGCACAATTTATTATGAAAGCTCCTTAAACAAAACTGCAAATTAACAATAACATGTGTTAATTTAAGCTATCACATCTCGACAAGGTAACAACAAATAATTAATAAGTAATAACACGTAACATAATCACAGCAATGTGAACATTGGCTAACAAAGAAAGTAGGTAGTTTTAATTTCATTATCCCTAAAATCGATTATCAATTAATGACTGAATTATTAACTTACATGGTCTAATGAGATCTTACCATTTCCTAATACAAATAAAAACGTCCCTATGACGTGACAATTTTATTTACAAAAACTGACTAGAAAGTCCTCTAAGGAATTCAATAAGTTTTTTTTATGTTTACATTTGTGTACCTAATAAATTGTATCTCATTATATTAGTCTCACAGTGATCCGGAGGTGTGACTGAAGCATTTGGCACATTCCCAGTATTTCGAAACATTTTGACAGGTGCACAGATTAACTTATAGGCTACACTTTTCTGCATGATATATAAATCTGAATTCCATTTGATTTTTATAATTTACTAAACCGTGACCATGTTCATGGCGATAATTTAGACAATAACATCTTTCACCGAAACATAGATACAATATTTACAAATTAAACGAATCGTTTCAATGTTTTTTGTGGCTAAAATCCCTTACACAATACAATAGTAGGTATAAACTTTCCTCCTAACTATTACATTATTATTAAGCACATGAGTAACAATATTTTAAAATGTATTTACGTTTTAATAATGAGTCCACCTTATCGTTTAAAAGTCGAATAAATCGAGCGTTAATTGTGATGTCACAAAGAAGTCACACATCGTATACAATGGTTTACAAAACAGACATCGTTCCTTAAATAGAATACAAATAATGTTCGTTACACGCGAACAGTTCCATGATCACTTTCAGACACTGTCACTGAATCTTTGGTGAGTAGCTTTAACTATGGCACTTTCACATAAAGTTGTATGGAAATTGCACTATGTTTGGTCGTGTAAGCTCCGCCGAACGACTCACCTCACTGTCGCTCCGATTCGGCGGCGCTATGCGACCCTTAAATAGGCGTAGGGAGTACTGTGAAGTCTTGGAGCGCATTTTTCACCGTTTCGTAGATAGGTCGATTCTCGTCGGGGCAGTAGCCGTCAGGGGAGCACAGGGTCTGGAGTTTCGTGAGGTACGAGTCGAAGTTGTCATGGGCGGGCTTCTCCCCCGGCCCGGGCGGCGGCGGCGCGCCCGGGGGACCCGCCGCGGTGACGGGCACCGTGCCTCCCCCGGGGATCCTGACGTGCTCCAATAACGTTATCACATTGTTCCTCAGACTCTCGTAGTACTCGTTCAGGTTGCTGTTGCGCTGCGATATCAATTGGTTCTCCTGAAAAGACGGATAAACACTTTATGACTTTATTTGTTTCTATGACTATCTTAATCGGACGCCGAATGTCTTGTAATAAATTGAACGAGGGAATAACCTTAATATGGCTTTTTAGACATTGAAGTTGTCTAACGTGAAAAAAAATTAACAGTACATTTTTAGGTACAGCCTATTGATATCTTACATTGCATTGAGGAGCAACCATATTCAAAATGTGGTACCAAAAAATGAATAATATTTATTGGTACTCACAATTTGATGTGTTAGTAGCACTCAAAGTTGGATGTTTGGAGCCATGACAGTACCATCTGACAAAAATATTCTGTTATGATATTTCTGTGACGTGAAAGTGACACGCTTGTGTAAAAATCTTATGAAATTGAGTAATTGTACTTTGCTTAAAGAAACTATTAGTATGGAAAGGGTGAAATAAAGAACTTACTCTATCCCCATGCGTCAGATGTGTCTCCATGGCGTTGATATCTGACTTGAGACGCATCATCTGAGATTCGACGCGAGCATTCTCTCGCTGCAGTTCTGTGATCTCCTGCTCTAGCGTCATCAGGTCTTCCCCATTCCCCGTCTGCATGTTCATATCCATTCCTTAAACAGAAAGAAAGATCTATTGAAATATAATCCGAAATAGTTAACTACAACAATCACCATTTACTAGAAAATTTTGTCTATGATAGTCTTTAAGAATTTTAGTAGAACAGGGCGCAGTATTTTTTCGCTTTCCTAACAAACGACTGAATGCTGAAACGACATTCAAATTTGAAGCCCGCATAAGCATTAGATATGGACCAAACAAGCTTCTCTGCATGCAGTATTGCCTTTGCTCAACGAGCTTTTGCTGTATATAAAATCAAAATCAAAATTAAAAAAAAACAGTTTAGGCCCTAATAAGGCACTTATGAAGGTCTAAATTACCACCGGTTCGGAAAAAATCCGCCTGAGAAGAACCGGCAAGAAACTCAGTGCTCTGTCTTTTTTTTTCATGTAACAATAGATTTACATACTTTGCCTCCGTATGTAGAGATATCGAGTGACATGTCATGTTATGGAACATTTCTTACCTGAATATGGCTTTGGATACAGCGGTGTGATATCATCAGGATACTTTGGTTTCTTGGGCTGTGGCGTGGGCGTGGTGGATCCTGCGACCGGGCAGCCGGAGAGCGACCGGTGCGTCAGGAAGGAGCCGTTTATGTGTCCGGAGCCGTCGCAACCGGGCGTCGGACAGTTCACTCCGTCGAACTTGATGGCCGAGGCGGCCGCCGCCACCGCTGCCTTGTGTTGCTCCACCGTCCCACCACTTTCTAATACTCTCATTTTGTTCCGATTCGCTATCGGACAACCGGATGCGCTGGCGGACGGAATAACAAACAAAATTTAGCATCTCAAATTTAAACAATTTAATTCTACATGACGCGACATACTTTATATTCATATATACGTACCTACTCTAAATCTACACACAAACATCTAAGTACGTTTCCACAGAGTTGAAGTCTTACCTTCGATGCGATAAGAATTTCCCTGTAGCGTGTCCAGATCCGTCACAGCCCGGTATAGGGCATCTAAGCAGCGTGCAAATAACCAATAAACTCATTGTAAAAGTATATATAGTAGTAAATTATATACATAGGTATATGAGCTACGCAACAGTTTTAATTAGCATCTTAATTTCCATGGCCTAGAGTGCAGTATGAAAACGGCGCACGTGTATTTTATTATGTGCGTTTAGAATTTCAATGACAGTAGTAAAATGTGCAAATAACGAAATGTGGAAATCAGTTAAGAAGTTCCCGATGCGAGGTGTTTATAATATTTTATTATAAGGATAATGATATAATAATAAGGAGCAAATAACGTTGAACAGAAAGGGATATGATTTTTATCAACGTTTTTGAATAAGTCTTAGCTGAGATACAACATGAATTGCAGTTTTCCTCACTTTTTATGCAGGTAGGCAGTTGATAAATATTATAAGGTAAATTGGTGGTAAATTGTAAATATATTTAATAACAGTGTGATGACGTCATCAGCCTAATATCACTCCATATTTCCATAGTGAATAAGGTTACAACATAATGCACTCAATAAATGAGCTGCGATAACAATTGTGCATATTATCAATTGAGGTCACGTCTCTATTAGTACATAGAGCTTACCTTAGCGGTTCAGAGTCTTGTCCATCTCTGGGCTTGCTCTTAGGTTTGTTAGCTCTGGGGCAGCCAGAGAGGGACCGGTGGGAGGAATAGTTCCCTGTGACGTGTCCGGAGCCGTCGCAGCCGGGCGTCGGACACTTGAGCTCTTGCGAGTGGGGCTGCAATTGCGAGCGGTCGGCGCGCGGACACCCGGACAGGCTGCACATATAAAGACTGCTTACAATGGCGTGACGGGGTAACGTACTATATCTTACAAAATACTCAGTACTATTGCTCTGTTTAATTATGGCAATTCTTGATGTGTTACATCTTTCCCCTAGTTTTCCTGCAACCTGTAGGAGTGATTTCGTGAAAAGGTACGCCTTGCTTACCACAGAAACACAACACTCCATCAAAGTAGTCAAAGTAGAATACTGCCATGTCCCTTACCCATACACAAAGAGAATGGAGCGACACTTAACTAGGTTTAAAGATCACTTTATTCTCATTAAGAATACATTATTCACTTACATGAGAAGGAATTAATTATAGTTAACTTATTGGGCTAAACATACATTAACTCTTTCATTAAATACATCTTTTGCTTGCTTTTCAGGATTTCGAGGTAAACCTCGAGCCCTTATAGAGAGTGTAAAGATATGAATCTGTCTTTCAGTCCATGTATTTTTCTCGCTGGCAATTAAAGTGGTACCTACATACACACTTGACCAGTTAATTGCATCACGAAGATGACAAAGAAGCGTTCGGCCTGCCGGATGGCCAGCGGTCACCGTGGCCTTAGACCCCGTCAATAACAGCGGTATCACTAATGCTTCGCCATCCCTACTTCCTATCCTATATTCTTTTACAGAAAAGTATTCTTTATCCTTCTCCAGGCTTAAAACAATCCCATTACAAAAATTCATCAAGACAGGTTAACTCTCAGTTAAGAAAAGCGAGCACCTAAACACAGAAGGGCAGGGATGTTTCAAAATTATTTATAGTACTAGCATTGACAAGGAGATATATTGTATCCTGGGAAAGGACGTAGGCATCTTTTGTGTCAAAAAAAAAGTTTCCAGGAGTGAAATATCTTCTTACAAAATACATTCCTGTTTTCTAGAACCACATGGGCGAAGCCGCGGGCTCAAGCTAAGTGACTTTATAAGTAGCATATTAGTGATAATGATCAACGGTGCCAACTGAAAACCATCGGACAGACAAGACAAACAGGTTTTCCTCAAGAAAATCACCTGTTCGTACATACATACATATTAAAGTAATGCCGTAAATAAGGATATATTCAACAATTATGTTTTCAGGAGAGGAGAACGGTACGATTCGAGGGAACAGACCTATAAATTAATAAGGAAATAAATCGGCATTATTAATTTCTGTGGGCATTGTATAATATTCTGAGCTCAGATCAAATGAAAAACGAAACTACGCCTTGCCCACACACTACATGTTCAAAAAACCGACGTCACATCGTTGTTCACATAGTTCCATCTACCTTTTTTATTTGATCTGAAATTCCGAGTGATATATACGATATTATAATTGGTTCGAATGATAAAACTAGGTAATATAGGTAGTTGATGACGTCATCACAATGGTGATTGCTCATACATTGAATAATATGAAGGCTCATCACATTGATTGTAGTTGTAGATGTTAATCTTATATATCGTTTAAAAACGATAATAATATACCAATCATTAGCAATGTTACTACTGTAGTTTAGTTTTAGATTAGTATGCATGTTGCGAACAGTCTCAGTAAAAGGGTTGAGCGTAATTGGATTAAAATAAAATTAAAAAGGTAAGTGGTCAGTAACCGGTTCTTATTAATTAAAAAGTTATAACTCATTTAATTATTTAATGACAATAACTATTTAGATAAATTATCACCGTCTTGAAATCAATCAATGAAATCAAATCAGTGTTTAAGTGGGAAATGTATGATAACAGTCGTTTAGAAATCTATTGACGAAGAAAACAATCCCAATAGCAATTAATACGTACTATGAATAATAGTCTATGACAGCATGAGCTGTCATTATATCACGAGATCCGAGTGTTTAATTGGCGGAGCTAAGGCATAGTGAAGAATTAACATCTAATTTTATCTTCAAGCCTTTCCTCAATGGTCCCCAAAGTCAAAGGCTGAGGTGGTACCTACACTCCTCCGTGACGATGGCATGGTTAGTACGTCGCCGTATCTTACGCACTACATTCGCCATTGAATTTCTTCTCAGAAATATGCAGGATTCCACACGATGATTTCCTTGACCGTAAAGCCCGTGGTGTGATAAATCAATGCACTTAAGTTTTTTAGACAAAGCTACATACTCGTACCAGTCGTATTCGAACTTGCGCAGATATAGCAGGTTACGCTTCATACAACACTGCCACTACTTACAGGCTCTTATGTTACAGATAAAATTGTTTACACCTTTCCTAGGGGATATGATCATTAGTAACATCTATTGATATAGTTTTGTGTTCTTGCTGGTGAGTAAGGTTTCAGATCTCTTTAAGGAACGTGGCGCTATTTGGCAGTAGGTGAATCATATTAAGATCATGTTATGATTTATGCAATGTGGCGCTTCTAGACCCCCCGTGTCTCCCTTAAGTTGCTACTACAGTAAAGACCACTACGAGAAGTTAGGCAACGAGCGAGTGAGACAAGCTGGTGTTTCAAACATATATAGGACAACTGCTTACCATCTGAAAACTTTATGGGTTGTTTGTATTTGAACCTTTATAGTAAGTCTAATATTGTTTTGTTGGGTAGGGAAAGATATACTTTGCTTCATGCCGACTACTCGTACTTCGTCTGCATACGATCGATCATGATCGTTCCAAGATAGGGAAATCCTCCCTTCTTCGAGATTCAAGAAACCTGCGTGACATATTTATTTCATGGATTGCTTAAAAGGTACAAACCGCAACACTTTCACATTCATAATATTTAGATATACATTTACATATCAGTAATTACTTTAGTATGTTACCTATACAAACCTTTTTCGTCGACCATGAATCTATAATTAAATAGTTGTTTTATTTATAAAAAGACGTGGTTTCAAGTGCAACTTGCAATACAATATCGATACGAAGTAAACACACTTGCTATTACAATATATGTACTTTGTTATGCAAGGACTCGATAAACATGATACCGTAAGCAATAAATAATAATTACGCCGTCGTAGCGTGGTGGTGAGCCTAACAATGTTAAAAATAGAGCGAATATTGTCCATCTATATTATAGTATACATAAACAGAGAAATCTCTTCAAACACTGGCTGTAATTATATTTATATGCAAACTTAAAATATAAGAAGAAATATCTATCTGTATCCTCTATTTATAGAGGTAAGTAATTAGTGTAGTGGTGTCCCGTGGGACTGCAACTTAACAACTATTCATGTATGATGTGGAAATTTGTAATTTGCTGATTCCGTTCGATAGTTTAACGATTTGAAATCGGTTAACAATATTTTGACGTTTTTCGATATCTCCTCAATTCAATGTACATACAAATCTACTATTCTATACATTTTTTAATTATAAAGAGAAACAGTTGCTTTGCATGATTTGTTCATCTGCAAAGATTTGAATGTTTGTGTTTTGCAGCGACTTAGTTTTATTTGTACGTAGTATATTATCTACTCTGAGGTTTTACGGACGAAGTCATCTATCGATCTTCGTCGAGATTGATCATAAGATGGTAAAGCAAGATATATAAGAGTGTTCGAAATTTAAATCAAAACACTGCATTCTATTTCTAGCATGATATTCTTCAAACAAAAGAAGATTGTTTATGAGTTTCTGCCGTGACAAAACAAGATCTCTTTCGATTCGATGCCCATTGTTGTGAATTGTGATACTGCAAGTTATTTTGTACGATTACACAGTTTTCAATTAGTAAGTTGATGAGATTAAATAGGAAATAATTTATTCAGCACATATATTATATGTAAGATGCTTTGGTAATAATATACACAGAAAATACTGATCTAGAAAATCATTGTTTTTTGGGTTATGTGAAAACAAGTAATCGAAAGTATGGAACTAACAGTTTCGGTACTTGAAACTGTAGAGTATTTGAAGATAGGTTAGGTACATTTATTATTGCCTTCCGAGTAAACAAACTGAGCGGCCCAAAAGCGTTAGTTATTTTAATACACATTGCCTCACGAAACTATCTTCTCAAAAAACGTAGTAGGATAATGTAGGTTAACTATTTGAGACTTACTTGTTTTTTAACTTGATAATTATGTACTTGATATTATTTGTCAATTGGTTTCTTAATTACTATTCGTGTTTTAAGCGTTTATGAAACGGGGCCTTAGACTACTTTCGGAAGTTAATTAGAAGGCTACATTTAAATTTGTAAGGTTGAAGTAACAACTGATTCTATATTTCCTTTTATATTAATAATCAAACAAACAAATATAGTTAAAGTCAAAACATCCCTTAAGGTAGAGAAAGCTCTCTTATCATTATAATAATTATTAGAATTTACATAAAATTATATAATTATTAAGTTTTTATTTATTCGAAGTCCTTACACTGCAAAATTACTTGATTAATACAAGTACTCGCCTTTATATCCGCTAAGTCGTCTCCTCTCCCTCTATCATTACATTGAGAAAGAGAGAGGTTAAATACACAAAGCAAGCGAGGACAAAAGCGTAAGGACGACATGACGACTCCGTATTGCAGTGTCGAAATATTCTATCTATGCTGAGTAAACTTTGTATTTCACTCGTAAAGAGAAAATGTTCCATTCAAATTAGGTTGTTTTTACTAATAGGTTGTTCTGAGTTTTTGAGTTTAGTTTCCGATTATCCAGAAGGAAACTTTAGATGATATTTTAGCATATTACTTTATCGTCACTATGTTTTTAAATAAGCATAATTTCATGTTTTAGTGAGATATAGCGCGAGCTGTATTACGGATTAGGCTCTATGATGCTGTAAACTAAACAAAATATGATATTATTTTATCCCCCGCCCCGATTTTGCAATGTCAGTCGATTTGTTTATGTTTTTTTTTTATACCACTTATGTGGCACACAAGCATACGGCCCACCTAATGGTAAGCAGTCACCGTAGCCTATAGGCTACGGTGACTGCTTACCAGCAGCTTAAGCAGTCACCGTAGCCTATAGGCTACGGTGACTGCTTGGTGGGTAGTGATACCACTAACGAGAGTAGTGGTATCACTAACGAGAGAGGAGTCGCTCTGCTAGCAGCATTACTACTAGCCCAGAGTATCCTCGTGGAGCACTGGCAACCTTACTCACCGCAGAAACACAACACTACATCAAAGTAGAGTTATTTCACTGCGGTCTTCTTTAAGATGGAGGTACAGTCCCCAGTTGGGCGGCTCCAATATTAATGGGAAAACCAAAGTGAGATCCATTTGCACTACCTCTCTTTTTAGCTCATGGTGTGCTTAATCACTGTAATTAAGCTTAGAAATCTCATTTGTACTAATGAGTTAGCCGGGATTTGAATCTGGACCCATCAGAAGACAGGCCGTTGCTTTAAGCACAAGGCCACCACGGCTAGTTAATGTTTTTATTCGTTGCGCGGTACTCTGATTACTTTTCCAAAATAAATTTACGCCTTTATATACAAGGTTTATCGGAAAGGGAGTACTGATACTTAGGCAATACAAAGTATCACCTGTGATTGTTACACAGCCGACGTCCCGACTCGGAGATCGTATGTTTTTAATTTCATACTAAAATTAACTTATGCAATTTATTTCAAAATAGTAGCAACCCTCATGAGCTATAGCTATGCATTATTCGATGAATGAGGCGCGCGGCGGCAGGCGGTAAACTACAAAGCGCCTTACACGTGCCGCACCCGCTGAAATTAACCTACTCAGTAGCAGTGGATTGTGCATCCATTTACGTCTACCTATTTGTTTGATTTTAAATTATCTAAAAGTTACCTGTTCTAATGATTATGTTGCTTTATTTGATCGGACACGTCGCGTATTTGTTCACTTTAAGAATTAATCGTTTTCCGTAGGGAAGGACACTTAAAGAAGGTTAGTAATTGGAAATTGTAAAACACGGTGCAGTTGGATTCTATTACACTATTACGAACTGTTTGAGTACGTGGGTACGAATCTTCAAGGGCAAGGGCTGGCGCACTCGCAACCGTCGTGACGTCAAAGCGACGGTTGCGGCGAGCTGCTACCAACAAGAATTACAAGAAGGGTTCATATGTTGCACTTCTCGCTTGATGCATAAAGCGGCACGTCGGTCGATGAACAGATTTTATCACGTATCGAAACACTTGCGGAGAGCCCCCGATGCTCTCAAACGTACCTACATCCATCGCAAATCTACCAATGCACAACATAATAGTCCTCCTGATTGGTGTAGGTCTCCGTCGACATTTTTGACAAAAAACAATGCTAATAAGCAATAACAATAACAATGATTAATAACAATAACTACAATAATCCGAACATAAACACCCGAATGCGTTTAGCTGCTTAGAGCGACTGAACTGAAGCCCACGATAGAAATTAATTTTGCCTAAAAAAATATTTTAGGTTTTTAAGCAATGGCGGTAAAACGAATTAATCAAAGGACATGCGCCGAAAGAGCCGCGTAGGCTAGTTGGCGCGTGCGGCGGTGCCTTTGACTCCTTTTTCGATATTGTGGATAGGGCATGCGGATAGGTAGCGTCCGTCGGCCATTTTGCAGTTGCGGTCATTACCCCAAATATGAAACACAGCTGATGATAGGGTTGCGTTAGCTTATTTGTCATGAAATCTTTAGACACTTATAATTCAAAAACTATTGACTTTTGGGGAAAGTCGTATATAGAAAAGTTGTTCGTAATCCTGGGTACTTTAGTATAGTTTCAGATACATACCACATTGTGGTTACACCTTGTATATATATAAATTACGCCCGATTTACGCCTTATAACAAAAGCTACTTGCCAGTGTAAGCCCTGTTCAAATCCGTTCAGCCGTTCGTATTTTGTTAAGAATTTCATGGGATTTTTATTTGTAGTGCGGAACCCTATTTATTTTTCCACAATACAAGTAACGCCCAGTAAAATCTGCTATATGCCAGTGAAATTCCCGTTAAAATCGATTCAGCCGTTTCGGAGATTACCCGTAACATACAGACAAACAGAGAGACAGTTTTTTTTTATCAGTAGCGTGTTCCGTCGTATGCATTTAGTAAAAAGCTGTTATTTTGACATTACATCGGTAATCGCGTGTCTAATCACAGTGGCTCCTTCAACCAAGATTATTTAAACTGAGTAGTAATTTTCATTTACGAGACTATGAAATCTGTCTTTTATCAATCAAGGTAACACGTAATACACCATTTATATTAATATACGGCACTTATAGCCAGAATGCATGGTCATGTCAATTCCACGAAGCCCAAATGCGGCTTGGTTACATTTGTTTTATAAGAGAGCTCCAGCAGTTTCCGTCTGGCTTCACCATCAGTTCATTGGTGACCGTAAACACCACTAAAGCCACCGGAAATCTTCCGGCTTCATCATTAGTTCAT
This sequence comes from Falcaria lacertinaria, assembly GCA_951449985.1. Taxonomy (NCBI): domain Eukaryota; kingdom Metazoa; phylum Arthropoda; class Insecta; order Lepidoptera; family Drepanidae; genus Falcaria; species Falcaria lacertinaria. Next base: position 3,492,443 of record OX602111.1, read on the forward strand.
TGGAACTATCGTAAACACCACTGAAAAGTCACGGCGAAGCAAAATACGTAATTTTGCTTACTTGGATGACATATGTTTTCAAATTTCAAATAAGGGTCACCAGGTACTCCAGATCTTCGATTATCCTAGTTTTTATAGTTTTCCCTTTATGCGGCCATAAAACCCTAACTCTGTACCAAATTTCAGCTCTCTGAGTTTATGGGAAGTACTAGTTCTATTTTGATGATCATGAGTGAGTGTGTGTCATAAATGCGAAACTTTGCTGTCGCTTAACATCGGAACTAAATGACCTATAGACTTGAAATTTTTAATTTTAAGTATGATTTTATAGCTTACTGGATGACGAAAATTTCTACGTTCTGGTCCTATCCAGAGGTTCTCAAATAGGGGCCTGAAAATGCGGCGAAATGGTTCGGGTAAAGGATGGTACGTCAGTGTTTGCTTCGCGCTCGACTCGGCGGGGGCACTCCCGTGCCCCCCGATGTCTCGTGACGTAAATTATGTAATAGCTAAGCTACTGGTTTATATTGACAGTACTATTCAAAGTCTAATAATACATGATAATTAGCACAAATACAAAAATCTTAGGTATGTTAGGAGTCCAAGTTTCTGGTGTGAAAAAGGGGACGACTAAATCTGTTACACGCAATGCCATCTTACACGTTTAATTCCATAATCAATGGTTCTTGGGGTCTAGAGTGAAAAACCAACGAAGCTTTCGTTATGAGGGAACGGTGTTTCGAATCCTCGAAGCCCCCGCCCTTACGGGGGATCGCAGTTTGACTGAGCACTTGGGCTGCCTACATTAGCTAAACCATAGGCACAACTGGCACAAGCTTAAATGACGTTTTGTCACTTTGCATATTCAGTCAGTGATATATAGATACAAACATTCTTTTATCTCGGGTAACGACAAATTGGCGTTTAAATGAGCGAATGAATTCCAAGGTACTAGGCAAAGTAACATTTTCCTGAAAAAAAACCAGGAAGTCTATAAAAATGGACATCGATTGTTCGGACCAAAACGAAGGATATGTTCATAGTAAGAAAGCTTCGTTCGTTTTCCATTGTAGACCCCCTAGTCTTTGTTTTCAAGATTTGTTTAAAGTTTTCTTCATGAGAGGTGATGTTGCGTGTAACTGGTATGCTTTTAATTTAACTCGTACTTGTCGGAAGGCGTTAAGGCATGCGGTTACTCTGCATCAGAACATTCAGAGCCTCGTGGGACGACGCCAATTGGCGCGGAAGTACTCAAATTGCTACTCAGGGGCGCTGCGACCGCAGAACTAGAACACTGCGCATGTGACATACTGCTAATATATTCTATATTCACTGGCGCTGACAGTTGGCAAAGGAAAACATACAAAATATTGTTTTCCTCATTAAAATTTAGAGCAAACAACATAGAAATAGATATTTTTATCATATAATATACTTGTTCCAGATTGGTAATTAATCTCCCTACTTTCGAATCGAGATAAAATAAAAAAATCTTGAGATTGCGTATATCATTTTCTGACCTGCAACGTTAATGAAGCTACTAAAATATAAAGGTAGATCGATAAAATCCTTAAAAAAACAAAATGTGGAATCCGTCAATTCAGTTGAGATGCAAAGTCGTGAACGTGATGAATGTCTCAAGTAACCAACAATATTTACATAGTGTTTCAAAACATGATAATAATGGCATTGAGTTGTTCTTAAATGCCGTATTGCCGTAATGTATCAAACGGTGTTAGTTAACCAAGCGTTTTTTAGTTATTTTGTTAGTTCCGCATCTGTGGAAAAAAGTTTTTGTTTTTGTCGCGCTCAGTGTTATAGATCTGCTCGAGTAGATTTGGTTAATGCGCCAACATTTCGCGCCGCGAGACTCGCGGGTCAGTACTGTATTCGCGGTACAATAATGTGGTGCCCGCTTGCCTGCGGTGCGTCGCGAAGATTCCCGAAATGTGCCCGGAGCCGTCGCAGCTCTCCACAGGGCACTGGATAAGCTCCCTCGGGTCCCTCGTCTCCCGCATCCGGTTACTCAGTTTCCCATTAAAGTCGTCGCGGTGAAAGCTAGCGTAAAATACATACGTCACTGTATAAAAAAAGTTTGGAAAACAAAAAAAAAGCAAAAATAAAATGTAATGTAAAGTAAGTAACGCAAATAACGAAAAAAAATGCGACCTAAATTGTATCTTTTTGTACATTTCAGTATGTCATTAACCTAATGTATAAATGTATTATTCTATTTTAAAAGTGCGTTAACTATATCCACCTTCGGAATAACATACGGAGTAACTGGCATGAAGTTCGTACATGCTTACAAAGTTTTTGGTATATTTTAGTTGACGCTTGGAATAATGGGTAAAAACTACAAAAAAAAATATTCGAACATATAAAAAGTTTGTTCTTACCTGTTTTTCCGCATATCTGTGTACTCGACAAAGTTTAGCGCAGGAAAGTGGCACGAATATATTATTGTGTGTATCTTATCATTCATGTGTTTATCTGGCGATTCAGTGCGCTCCTCGGCATGCTGCGCGCCTGCGCGGGCGCCGCCGGTATATTTAGACTGATCCACCAAGTGTGACATGTTTCGTTCCAAAAGTCACAGAAAAGTAAACTCTAACCTAAAATTAGATGCGCGCTTGGAACACTGATATGCGTTAACACTTATAACACTGGTATCAATATAAATACTTATCAAGAAGTTTCAAAACTTTTTAAACTTTTGTACTGTCAAAACTTTTAAACAAACCTAATACTGGTTTTGCTGTTGTGAGCGTCAGTCACTGTCCAACAAAAACTTTCAAACTTTTTACTCGAAACATCGCGTTAGCAATAGTGAATAGCATTGATCGCGCCTTGCGTCCCTTGTGTTCTGTCTCCTTTTAATTCGCAGGGGCAAAAGAGACATCAATATAGAAATTCAAACTAGGGAAAGAGATAACAATACAGTATTAAGTAAGGGGAATCTAACAATACTAGCCCATTTTTAAACTTCTTTGACCTTTAAATCCGTAGGTTAAAGTCTCCTTATATTTTAACTTATTTATTAATATTAATTATAATAAATAAACTAAGTCAATTTGGGTTCTGTAGATTTTTATTGGATATATTATGGTTAAATTATTTTCAATATATGGTAATAAAATAACATTCTAGTGAATTTTGTTCATAACTTTTCAGATTATTAATTTAAAATTGTATAGATGTTAAAATCATAAAATTAGCATGAGAGAATGAGAAAGACGCTAAATAACCATGACTACCAACCTGACAATAACAGTGTCGTTGGTTTATTTGTACATGTATCCGAACTCCTAGACGAAGTGTACAATACGAAGTAAGTAGGAGGGGAGTTTTTGGCGGGAATCAGGCGGAGCGGTTGAGATTTTTTCCAGTGTGTCGTAAATGTAAATGTAAATGTGTTATAGTGATCTTTAATGTGTATTTTCGGTGTCGATATGTGCAGTAAAGTTTCATTTAGTGACTGATTTATAGGAGCATTGGAAATAATGCCATAATACGACTTTTGGGTTAAGTGATTTATCATTTTGGTCAATAGGTTACCTCTAATCCAAAAGCGTGTTACGATCTGCTACTGCCGTGGGTTGTCTCCAGAAACTCCTTTGGGCGTTAGAATGCATGACACTAGGCATTTTAATGCGGCAAACACGAGAAATTTTGCAACATGAAAATTCTCTAACACTCGACACTGGCAAAAATAGTCCCTGAAGGGATTGATTGCCATACTTAGGAAGAAGAAGAAGAAGAAGAAGTAAGTAGGAGTTTTTGGCGGGAATCAGGCGGAGCGGTTGAGATTTTTTCCAGTGTGTCGTAAATTGTGTTATAGTGATCTTTAATGTGTATTTTTGGTGTCGATATGTGCAGTAAAGTTTCATTTAGTGACTGATTTATAGGAGCATTGGAAATAATGCCATAATACGACTTTTGGGTTAAGTGATTTATCATTTTGGTCAATAGGTTACCTCTAATCTAAAGGCGTGTTACGATCTGCTACTGCCGTGGGTTGTCTCCAGAAACTCCATTGGGCGTAAGAATGCATGACACTAGGCATTTTAATGCGGCAAACACGAGAAATTTTGCAACATGAAAATTCTCTAACACTCGACACTGGCAAAAATAGTCCCTGAAGGGATTGATTGCCATACTTAGGAAGAAGAAGAAGAAGAAGAAGTAAGTATACTTCCGTACGTCAGTGTATATTTTGCATTGTATAATTACATATGCACCTATCTAGATAAAATCAAATTAAGATGAATATCGGAATATACATGTATTGTTGTATCAAAATATTACAATCTACCAATTGCTTTGTGTCGTAGGTATCTCAGAACTATACATTTTTACTATATGGCGTATTGGAATAAATCGTAAGTTTACTTACCTATAGTCATTATTATAAAGGAGTTTAGTTACTTGCAAATTTATCAACTCACCAATAGCATTATGTAAAAGGTAACATTTCTTTCTAAAAGAAATAAGTGTGAACGATTGTATAAGTGGTTTGGATAAGTGTGAATTATTGGTATGGCTTTAAATATTAAATTATAAATCTATGACGTACCTACTCATATTCTCAGTGTCAGAGACAATACACCCGTCTACACGTAACCAAAATTGTACGAAACTTGCAATATCAATGTACATATTAAAGTTAGATAAAAGAAAAGATAGATATTTTTTTAGCTACAGCGCCATCTTTCGATTACGAACCATACTTAATTGACATTGATAAGACCCAGATTGTTGCGACATAAAAACCAACCAAATCACTGACGTCTCAGAGTAGATAATAATTATCTGACGTATTTTTTTTATACCCCTAAGCTGGTTTACAATTATTAAGGAATGTCTAAGAATTATTAATGTTACTCCTAAACTGAAAATAGCGGTTAAGATGTTGCTTGTCAGTCAAAACGACTCGGCTGTCTGATTAATTAATTACTTCTTTAATTACCTGCATTATATAGATTGTTTTAATTACTTATAAAGAAAATACATATTTACCAAAAGTGCACTTGATCATTTACACATGATTTCAGATTCCCATATCTTCCTGTCGATGCTACCTTTTCACGGCAATACTACAAAGTTGATTTACAAAATTTATTCATGGTCCTAGAAACCCGTAGGAGGGGCTACGATACTTATCTTTGCGGAGCATATCAATGAAATCCAGAACAAGTCGGAAGTAAGTGATAATGCTAGCATTACGAGAAAGGAGACATTGATAATACGTCGAAAATACATATACGTTGTAAAAGAAAACGATGTGCCCGCCTGGGCAGATTTGTCATGTTCCTGTTGAGAAGTTGGGTCACGGAAGTAATTGTTTCAAATAAGCAACAAAGGTGCTTTCATCACTCTTATCAAATGTTAGGAATATATTTTTTAATACCACTAAGGTGGTAAACAAGCATGCGGCCCGCCTGATGCCGCCTGATGGTAAACGGTTACCGTAGCCTATTGACGCTTGCAACACCAGAGGTATCACTTGCGCATTTCTGACCCTAAATACCGTTTTTGTGTGCTGTAATAAAAGATGTCTTCATAATATTCACCTGCTATCCTTGGGCTTCTCGTGCGGCGCGTGCGGCGGCGGCATGTAGCAAGGTGGCGAGTACGGAGGGGCGTGTGGCGGGTACGCGGGCGGCGGCGGGTACGCCCCGCACTGGTACTGGTACCCGCCGTACCCCGCCGCCGCGGCTGCTGCGGCGTAGTCCGGCTGCCCGAGGCCATACCCGGCTACTGGGTGGGGACTCACGCCGCCGTAACCTGGTGACAATATATTATTATTTTCACATAAGTAAATAAGATAGTACTTGTATATTGTCTAGGGAGAAAGCCAGATCCGAGACGCCAGAGCAAGAGAGTAGTCAAATAGGCACTATGGCAGCTATGGCGTTACATAGACAAGATAGACATAGCCGACATCTTATCTAATAATAATTTCGTTCAACATACTGTAGACCTTGTACTGACTGACACCGCCGCTGTCTCTAAATAAATCTGTGTATATAAATAATTTGACTATGTAAATTTATTCAGCGCCACGGAAAATCTGAAGAAACGATTGTCAGAATTTAAATGTCTTTAAGATATGCACTAACTAGCCTTGAGACATGAATTGTTTATTTAGTTTTTCAGGAACCTATTTATTATTTACGAATTAAGATGGTAGGTACTTCAAGCTAAATTGCTGAAGGAAAAATTAAAGACTCAAGGCAAATCTATGAAATTATCACATGTCAACGCAATCAATGGTGATGAATATTGTAGAATTTCGTTACTATCTTGAGAATAGAACTGTGAAACATTTTAATTAAAGCTCTCGTACACTAATCCGTATCGTGGGTTTATGACCGCAGCAGTAGACGTTGAGAGCTAGGTCGGGTGGATTAGTATACCCGCGTGTTGCGGAGTTGCGGCCTCAGCTACAACGGGGAGTGATTATCGCGGTCGCGTTTTAATTTGTACGTCGTGTTTTATGCCGCTCCGTGTAGTGTTCCCCTTGCCCCCTTACGTGGGGACAATATGTGATACTTCGCCTTATGATTGTAATATAAGCTAATTGAATTAATGAAGAATGTCGCCTAACTTTGTCGTTAGTTATGAGCACTAATTTAAATTATGTAAAGGAAATAATTTATGATAGATTTATGAGTTTTGAGTATATTGAGCCCTTACCGGCGGTGTCTCGATGATAGGCTTCTAGGTAAGGATGGCTGCCCCCGCTGTCAGGTGTTGATTCTCGACTGTATGATACGCCACCAGGAAAACTGCGACTGACCAAAATACAAGATTATGAAATTGTCATGGAAGTCACAACGGCTCTGCCATGGAATAATTCCTCCAAGCGACTGCTTCCTTAAAATGTATATAATTTGAAATTCATATGCTCGAGCGGGGCGCGTAATGTTTGTATCGCTGAAAAGAACATTTAGGTATGACAGAGCCGTAAAAGTTTCAAATAGCCTATCGTACAAAATGCCTCACCTATGTGGTAAACGGGACACACTAAGGTCGAGGGTCTGACCCTGTGGGCTGGGCACCTGGGGGCTTGCGGTCAGCTGGGGCGAAGCTCCCGGCTGCGGACTACCCCGGGCTCCGCCCCCGCTGCCACCGGCGCTTGTGTACACCGGCGATGCGTATGGACCCTGTTGTCAAAATTCACTTTTTTAAATTCGATTAAGATTTTTATTTTCCACAGTTGTCTAAGAGCTCTTACAATTAAACGTTATCATGAATTCCGTGTCAAAAAAGAACCGAATCGTGAATTTAATTTTATGCTTTACAGCTTTGTTATTTTGTTCAAGGTTTTACGGGGTTAACTGTCTAAGTAAATCTAGATGACGTTACGATATCCGGTGGAGTCTCACCTGTGGACTACCACTGGACGTGGACAGATCTATGGCCGGACGGGGGTCTCGGGGGTCACGTGGTGTGGGGCTTCGCGGGCGCTGCGCTTGCGCCGCGGCGATCTTCACTGATAGGTTGATGGCAGAGAAGCCAGGCGGCACCCCGGGACCCATCGCCGTCACCCCACCAACGCCACCTACTCCGCTACCCGTTTCGTAGTGGTACATTGGTCTGGACGGATAGGATTGCGCATTCAGGACAAAGGAATTACTGCATTTTTAATGTCACCGCTTAATCTATTTACGAGTATTTAATATCAAACGGAGTCTCGTTTACCACATCATAGATAAGGCATTACTTATTATATCGAGAGGTCTTTCTCTTTTAAATTACACGACATTAAAAAAAATATTCCACATACCTAGGATATATGGGTCCAGAGCTGGTCTCCTGCTCGGACTGGTCGGTTTTCATTGGGGTAGGCAAGTGAGGGTCGTGGTACCGCTCCTCCTCCCAGCCGTACGGGCGCTGTGGACATTGCGCGGGGTCGTACCGCTCGAAGGCTGGGGCGCCTTCGTAGCACCGGGACTCGTAGCCGTAACGAGCTTCGTTCATTTGACTAAGGAAGAGACGGTGGCAAGCTTGAGAATAGGCTAAATAAATATAATTTATAGATTTTTTTTGCTTCGACATTTTCACACAATGCCATCTGGCCCCAAACTAAGCAAAGCTTGTGCTATAGGAACCAGCAGCTGATAGAATACTTAATATATACTTTTTCTTTTAATACACACTTATAATACATAGTAAACACCCAGACGCAAGGCAAACATGTTTATCATATAATTGTTGGCCCCGGCGGAAAACGAACCCGCGGCCTCTAGCGTAGCAGTCAGATATTATACTAACGACTGGACCAGCGGTCCCGTCGCTATAGGAAGATTAATTAATATAGCTATAATTTATAAGTACACTACATCAGTAGCTAGTTATATGTAAATAGATAGAAATATAAATAGAAAATCAATTTTTGTTTACCACTTATGTATCTTATTGTATCATAGGTTCACAACAGCTGTCGTCAGACTGAGCAGTAATGAACCTATACCGATATGAAAATTTGAGTTGTCGAGCGTACGACTGCGAAGATCCCTAACAAAAATAACAAAGAACTTTGTAGCCATAAGAAGAAACGAAGCATAGCATAGTATCAAAGGCACTTTTGTAGCACTAACTTTTGACGAATTAAAAATTTTACACAACAATACCTACATATACTATACCACGCCTAATCTCTTTCGCGGTAGGCAAAGGGAACGCCATTTCACTCGTGTCTAATTTATTCATCATTATCGTCCTGGCCTTAGCCCCAACAATGTTGGGGTCGGCACTCCATCTAGCTAAATCTAGCGGGTTACTAAATTTTCACATAAAGCGAGTGCCATCTGACCTTTGCAACCAATTACTATTCCAACTCTTGACTATTTAACTATTTATAGTAAACTTGTGAAGGAGAATAGTGCCCGTTCTCTTGTCACACACTAGCCTTAATTATGCAAAGGTTTTGGTTAGTGCAGTCTAAATCAAAGTCCTGTCAAACCTATGAACAATAGAAAATGGTAAATATTTAACTTACTACTTCACGCCTTCCCACAAGGGGTAGGCAGAGGTGTTAAAACACCCACCGAGGATAATTGTGTGCCAACGTGTCTGATGGTGATTCGATCACCGTCTCTTAGGCATTACATATGTTCTTGAATTTCTTCTCAGACGTATGGAGGTTTCTGCACTTTGTTTTCCTTCACCGTAAAGCTCGTGGTGTGACTAATCACTATACTTAAGTAAGAAAGACTCATTGTTACAGAACGGTGGGATTCGGAATTGCGTCGCTTGAATAGCAGGCAACGCTTCATACCACAAGGCCATCGCGGCTCTTATAAATATGTTTAGTTTTGGTCTAGTCAAATGAACAAGAGAATTGACACCACTATCAGCGAATGTGAGTAAGATTGTATGACTATGACGAGTAATACCTGTAAGATCGGACGTGGTCGTCAGGTGGGCGCTCGTAGGGCGAGCGCTGGTCGGGCGGCGCGCCGTAGCCGGCGTGGCGCGTCTCCATCCCGGCGGGGGAGTCGCGCTCGGGCTCGGCGGCCTCTCGCTTCGGCACCAGCAGCTCGGGGGCTTCGCGCTTCACGGCAGGACTCGGCGGCGAAGCCGCTTGCTCTTGATCTCGCTCGAGATCGCACTCGCGCTCACGAGTTGCCGAGCTGTTACTTTCGCTTGCCAATTGCACTGTTTGCGGCACGGCTACTGTGGACCGAACGAAACCTTTATGATCCTTTGAGTAAACTGCTCTTGTAACATCAGTGTTTGATAAACTAAAAATAAAATGAAACTAATAAATTATATTACAACGTATTAATAATACAAATTGATTGTGTAAATCTTCATTACAACGCAACTGCTTTACCTGTAGGTAGTGTTTCTAGCGCTAACCATACGGTGAGCCTTATTACAAAGAACCCACGCGGCAGAAGCGCAAGCACAGGTGAATACTCGTAACCGGCCCATCGCGAAAGATAGATTTTATAGTAAAAAACATTTAACAGTAAGAACAACAAATTAACTATCAACAATACAACCCATCGCTTGGGAATGTATTGTTGATAGTTATTTTGTTGTTAATACTGTTAAATGTTTAGATACTATTTTTACCTAAAGGTCTGACTCGCTGTGACCTAATGGCAGCTTTCCTGGCGGCGGCAGTGGGACAGCCTGACAGAGAGCGGTGCGTGCTGCGATTGGAGCTGACGTGGCCGCGACCGTTGCAGCCCGGCGTGGGGCACTTCAATATTGTCTCGTGCAACGCCAATACTGTACATTAAAACTAAATCTATACCCCAAAATAAACAAATTCATATCCTACACAATACGCATTCGCCGGAAGATATAAGAAATCATAATAGTTTTTCATTAATATCACAAGTAATTATCGTAATTGGGATTGACAGCTTTTTTTCAATAATTTGAAAATTTTAACTATTTAAATTATCGTTGTAGTAGCCATTAAAACAATATGCTACATCATCTACCTTCTGTATATTACATAACGTAGCTACTCTGAGAGCGGGTAAAGAGTAAAGACTACAAAGTGTCAGTTCATTCTTGACTATCACACGTATTGAAATTTTTACATTCATCAATATTTAAGCCCAAGGCCGCAGGTCCCGAGCGCTTAAGATAATAATATGAAAAATAGATTCGAGCGGCTCAAAAGAGGCCACTGTCTATAGGCTACTATATCCGCTTAGCATCAGGCGGACCGTATGCTTGTTTGCCACCTTAGTTGTATATAAAATAAATAGGTACCTTATACGTACAGTATGTGAAAATTATTTGTCTTATATATCATGATATCATACTGCTAATAACAATGCAGTCTCAGAGCTTTTATTTATATAATGAAACTGTTAATGAAAAATTAGTCACCACATAGTATACAACAAAGTCGCTTTCCGCTGTCTGTCTCTCCCTATGTATGCTCAGATCGTTAAAACTACGCAACGGATTTTGATGCAGTTTTTTTAACAGACAAAGTGATTCAAGATAAAGTTTTTTATGTATAATTCATTGTGTTCTGTAGGTATTTAACTTCTGTGGCTAACGCTGGACGTGCGAAGCCGGGGCGGGTCGCTAGTATATAAATTTAATCTAACCTAACTACAAAACTACTAAAACAAATTCAACTTTTATAAATAGTACTACTGAATTCTATTGATAATAATTCAATTTTGACTGTTTTACTAATTAACTGTATAAATTTGAGCTCTATTTCAAAATAATTTGAATTACAAGTAATACTTACTCTCCGGTGTGACTTTATCCTTCCTTGGGCATCCTGACAGACTGATGCAATAAACAATCATAAAGACAGTTTAGTTAACGTTATTTAGTACTGTTTGGTATAAATAAATAGTTAATATTTTTACACTGAACATCAAGTTCTTCGATAAGAATATCGGTTTATAACATTATATAATGAAACATAATAAATTAGGGTTAGGGTTTGTTAGAAATTGATTTTAGTGACGTACGAATTCGAACTCGAGATAAAGGTGATAGATAATATAACTTTGTGTGAATGAATTGAATCAAATGAATCCGCACGCAATGAATCAGCGCTTAACTGAGATTTGTTCATAAAAGTGACATACCTTCTGTGGTGCGTGTAAAGGCCGGTGACGTGGCCCTGCCCATTGCAGCCGGGAGTGGGACACTTGTTGCCTTCTGTGGACAAATCGACCGGTGCACAAATTAGTGTTTTCCTAATCATCGCGCGGGGGCGTGCGATCGATACGGACGGGCGTGCCGTGCCGCATGCGGGGCGTACCTGCGCGGCCCCGCCCCGCACTCGCCCCACCCCACACAACTCCGAAGAAAAAATAAAGAACGCCAAGCAGCTGCGCGCCCACTCACAATTTTTCTTTCAGCAGTTACGGGGCGGCGCGCACGCCCCGCCCAATCTCTGCCCTGACCCGTTTTTATTGCCTGACGTAAGCCCAAGCACTACGAGGAAAACCTTATATACGATATTGACGTAGGTGGAGTCCAACCTCACTCTGACTAACGCCGACTAAATTACGGAGACATTTTACAAATGAGACTCGATTTGTTTCGAGCTTTTGTTACGAGATGGATCTGTTCGGGCAGACGACGGTTGGTGGAATAAATAACACCGGTTTCAGCTAAACTTCCTGTATAATGAACATATAGACACGCTTTTTACTTAAACCAATAGTTAAAATCGCAGAATTCGCCTGCTATATATTTACTGATGTGGTTCAAATTGGGTAACAATGTCGTATGACGGATCGATTCAAATCACGGTAACCACGTTATAATATATCCCGACTTTGAAACAAACTTGGAGTTAGGTAGTTACTGGCGCAGAGTTGTATATTACGGGCATGTCGTTAAGAAAGTTTGGGTATCGTTGTACCTCTGGCGACCGGCGGTGAAAGTGCTGCGATCGGACGGGACTCGCGCGCGGGCTGCGCGGAAGGCACCGCTCGTGCCTCCTGCAGCGCAGTGGCCGCACGGGACCCCACTGCAGCCGGCTGCAGCACTGTATACTGCTTGGAACCTTTATTCACTGAGCTCTTATCGTGGTCATTAGAGTAGCCCCCGAACGGCTCACTCGGCAATGTAGATCCATGAATCCTGTGTTTCACCTCCGCTGGTGGTTTGAAAGCAGACTGCGTTGAATATGGCAACGCTGCAGTCGCCGCTTTATAAGCGTTATACAAAGATTGCTTGTTAACAGAAACCGTTTCCCTTTTACGCCGTTGTTTGGAATCACTGTCATCGTCATATTTATCGTCGCCGCGATCGGACATGTCTATTTCTAATTCGTTGGACGATGAATCCACAAGGTCATCGAAATTTGGTGGTTCATAGTTGTTTGGATAATTGCGTTGCCTGTCGTAGTCTAGGCTGCTTTCTCTCTCCATTCTGTGAGTTTTGCGTTTATCCTCATTGTCGCTAGTACCATTTGTGTTGAGGTCATCAGGTGTATGATGTAGAGCGAAACTTCTTAGAGAAGCATCAGCGCTTTCCGAAGACTGGGACGGGGAAGACGGTAACATTTTGTCTGAGCGCCTTTCGTCGAAGAGGTTTTCGTAGCAGTTGGCGTCGTCATTTTCGTCACTGTGCGAAGAGGATTGTTCCCTGGGCCAGCCAGAGAGCGTGTTTATTGCCGCTTGTGTTTCCCGGATGAGGGTTTCGTCATCGTCATCTTGTCGCGTGGTGAGGGGTCTGTGCGTGGGCAGTGGCAGTCGGCGGCGAGGGTCGAGCTCAAGCCGCTCGTCGTCTAGGAGCCGCCGTCGCCGCTTGTTGACGAGCTCCTCGTCCTCCATGGAGCCGTCAGTGCTCGTCCGCTCCAGTCGCCTGTCACTTAACCTAAACGTCTCCACATCTACGCCAAACTCCAGCCTCCGTTTGTTGATCGGTGGCAGAGGGGACTGCGTGTTGAGCGGCGCCGTCCTGTAAACAAGTCACGTGCTCAGATACTAAAATCGAAAGTTTATCACAAGAAAAATAAACATCGATAATAAGTAAAATGTACTTGCGATTAGATTTTCCATCCACAATCAGAATATTTTTACGCGGAAATGATTCTCGGCGTTCCCAATCGACGTTAACACATTAGAAGCACTTGGTTGTTATGTTTAAATGCACAAAAATCGTTCCCACGTAAAAACCATTTCACTCAAGAGCTTTCAGGCCAAATATTTTTTTGACATCGGTGAGTGCTGAGGGACAAAAGTTATAAAAATGCGGAGGGGTTTAAAATAATTGGAATTAAATTTCAGCAAAATATTTATAAAATGCAGGCTAAATAAGTAATTCGTTTATTAACGTGTTTTTGGAAACAAGATTCTTACAATATAGTACAACGCGATTTTCTTTTGAAATACGTATAAATTCTCTAAAATACTATCCGGCCTATTCCACTTTTGTCACGTTTTCAAGGGATCAAGTTCCTTTACCAATTTTATTTTCCGTCCACTAAAGATTCTTAAATTATGAAACAATAAAACTAAACTTTATACAAAAGTTTTTTAGAAAAGTTTTTTTTTACTTTGACATACTTTTTGACACATCTTATTGACTACGTTTAATAGTTTGCTTTTCTTTTAATTTCGGACTTATACATAAGGAGGTCTATTATTTAGAGGTTACATATAATTTGGAACATGTTTTGTTGCTTAGGCTGAATGCTGAATATTCTTCATAATTTGATCATGCTTTAAAATATAAATATTACAAGCAAAAACACACACACATACCCAGTTTAATATTTTAGTGGTTATCTTTAGTTTGACAAATTTTGATTTATTTATTAAGCTAGCTGTCCCGATTACAGACGTGTAGTGAAAAAAATCCTAAGTCTGTGGTCCCGACAGACGTTGTCCTATCTTTGCTATGAATTCATGTGTCAAACACACCAGAGAAAAAAGGACCTTTATTATAACCTGAAAAGTTAAATGTTCCGTTTTTTTTAATTTTTCTTTTCATTTGAAACTTCTCCTGACAATCAAAAACACACAAAAAAATTATAAGCAAGCAGTGACCACGTGAAATATCTATATTTCCGTTGGTCACTTGGTTCATTGGTTTAATTTATATAGATTGCGATATTTGCAATAAAGACTGCTTGTCTTATGTATTTTTTATTCTAGTACAAATATATATACAAGAGATATATCCATATATTATGTGTATTAAAGCGAGGTAGCACTCACTCGTTGCTCACGAAACCTCAAGAATTACATACAAAACTAGAAACGTGTTTCGCAGGCGATTGTTTATAGATTGGTATGTGGAATACAAAGAAATAAAGAATGGAGCCTTGAGAACATTTGCAAACAAAAAATATCTGTAGTCAGTATCGCAATTTCGCTTTAGAACACGATTCGACCTTTCACTCAGTGTCTCAGGAATCAGCTAGTTACCATATGGTAATAAGTATGAGATTACGATTTTAATAGCTGTTTGTTAAATATTTCAGTGGAATACAACTGCTAAACAATTTAAGCGGTTAAGCAGTTTGTACGTATATGTTGCCAATGGATAGTCAATTTTCTGTGAGAAAGTCTAATTCTTAAAAGTTGAACGTGAAAAACCGTGAGAAGCCGGGACACATTTAGTATTATAACAAAATAAATCTTCAAACAATATTATCTAAAATGTAACCTTAACCTGTGACGGTAAATTTCCTACAAACCTCTAGTCCCATAACTCCATAAAGCAATCGGTCCTGATTTATTGATCGGCAATATTCTCTCTCAAAGTTGTGCAATATGCGCCCGACTCAAGTCGAGATTGTAATCGATGGTCCTTGACGGGGGTACCTTCAAGAGAACCCACCGGAAGGCCGAAATACCGATAGTACGACGCCGGGCAAACATTTACGTACGTGACGCACCCTTCAAGTCACTACCGACGTTAGCCGGAATTACCCATAACGTGAAACCTACCCAGTGGACGGGATTCAGTACAAACGCGCGTTTCTATGTTCAGAGTAACGTTTGTATGTTGGCGTAGGGTAATTAGATAAACCCTGAGGGCGGTGGCTGCTTAGCCGGTTTAAACTAGTGCTCGTGTGGACCTTTATCAGCGGGTGGCGAGTGGTGGGTTATCTCGGGGCCGCGTTAATTGTAATGCCTCGAGATTAGGGCGCGATATAAGGATATTCGCAACGTGAGCTTGGGAGAACGCGACTGGATTAACCGAAGACGCTGCTGTGGAGGTTTCTTAATTATGTTTGTTTTAATGTTGTTCATGATATTACGAAACACAAATAAAGAGTGGGTACTACCCGCCATATATGTACTGAGTTTTGTATATGGAATTTAAGTAAACTATTTTTAAATTTATTCTCTGTATATTTAAATATTCAAATTATAATCCACTCATAAAAGTAAATTATAGGCTTAAAGCCACAAGACAACATTCAAAATTTACGGCCATTATAAACGGTAGGAACGCACATTTCATAATTTTCCATAATTCCTTGGAACTCTATTATAATTCGTTAGAATAGGAGAGGTGAGCGAAGACGTTGGACCCTTTCCCGCCCTGGAGCAATAACAAACACGCGTCGGCCTCTCGGGGGCGGCAGACATAGCGGCTTCAAATTCAAATTGCACCTTAGAATTCTTAATTATTGAAATCATAAATCAAAACGTGCCGTCTGGGCGGGCGACCATAAAATTGGGCACGGGGGCGCACGGCAACCTCGAGTGTGGTAGGATTAAGACATTATCACTTTTCTTTCGAGAAGCGCCCTCCTTGGCATGGCTCGACTGTAAATCAGCGGGTAAATCCTCTGGATTAGATTCATAGAGTTGCCGCGGCCTGCGGATCGGGCGCCGGCGATAATGGCGTTGTGTGCTCTCGTGATTTTGCTTTTAAATCGACTCCCCGAGAAAGATAAATACTCTCCCAATTTGGCTCAGGGCCCGAATTGAGTTCCCGTTGAAATGGCTTAATGGAAAGTTTATAGCGAATATCTGAAGTTGACTGATAGCTGGACAGTGTACGCATGGTTCGATATCAAATTGGAAGGAGGCTTTGAAGAGATTATAAGTTTCAACAAGAGATTATTTAAAGAACAAAGGTAGCATGATGATAGCGACTAGAAATTGGAATGGAGTTATAACTTTGCAAATTGTTTGATATAGCAATTGTTGCTTAGATATGTAAGAATACGAGCAAGAAAATAATATTAAATAATAAATCATGAAGCAACTGAAACATCATCAAAACAACCAAGATCCGGCTTGTACAAGCGCTTTTGTTACCAAATATGCCATGTGCATAGAAACTGAAAACAGAAAATTGTCGCACTGAAATGTGGTTCTGGAGAAGAATGGTCGTAATATCGTGATATATGTTATAACCACAATAATTCGAGAATTCTGCATATTCATTTTAATATTCACATGTAATTTCTTTGGAAGTGCGGAAGAATATATATATATATATGTGGACAGTGTTGCTGGTAAAAGCCTTCTAATAATATCCAGACATAGAAACAAAGAGCAAGGGTTACTACCACACAAGGTAAAGTTTGGGCAAGGTGAAAGTGGTCGGACTTCAAACACCGACTGCCTATACCTGTGACATTTTCTAAACTTGTATAGTACCACAGGCTATAAAAAATTAGCTTGGGTGTTATGGAATCTCTCTGATGTAATAAAAGAATATTGTTCTAGCAGAAACAGCTGTCCAACTGGCACCTTCACCGCCACCTTACAGAATAACTACTCTGATCTAAAATAATTTTCCGAAACTATTAACCGTGACAACATAATCAAATCTGACTACGGCTCTGAAAAATTCTGTATTTTGTTAAGTTACGTTAATTTTAACCAATTAATAGTTTGCCTAAATAAAAGGCTTATTCCGGTTGTCAGTATCTGGCTTTAAATGAGATTAAATATCTATAACGTAACAAAATGATATTCACAATTTTGTTACCGGATAACTCATCAAATCATGTTTTAAAATTAGGCGAATCGAATGTCTATTATCTTATAGGATAGGTGAATTTACTGAGGCGTGTTTAAATTAATAATATAAAGGATAGGTGAATTTACGGGGTGGCAGCAAAGACACACATAAATTGCGTAAAAGTTGAATCTCGGCTATCTGAGAACTCTCTAAATCAAAATATCGATTGCAATGTTTTGTAACATTTTTGAACTCATATGTTTGCCCTTGTGTACTTGTGTACACAAGGCCAACATATGAGTTAAAAAATCAATATCGCAATAGTTTAACTGGGTTTAAATAAGTGGGGTAATGGTAGCGAGGTGCATTGTGAGTGGCAACCGCGCGGAGTCCCCTCGCCAGCTGAGCGTTAGGGTTGGCGACGAATAGAGGACTTTTTTTGTGAGTAAGATACTAATATTTTAAGAAAAAAAAATGAATGTACGTACAGCATAATCTCGTCAACTTCTGATACTGGTTAAAAAATATATTTAACTAATAATGATACACTATCGCGAAGTAATGACTTTATTTAATTTCGTTGAAAATATATATGATATAATACGTGGATAAAGTCTCCGTTAGCAGCTTGTATACTAAAACTAGCTTTTGCCCGCAGCTTCGCACGCGTGGTAAAGTGAATAAGTCAACATGTCCCTTTATATAATTTGATAACCAATTTATATGCGTCTAACTTCACAAATAGTGAATTTTCATACAAACTTACACCCTCTACTTTACCCCCTTAGGGGTGAAATTTTCAAATATCCTTCCTTAGTTGATGCTACGTTATAAAAGATACCTACTGTCAAAATTTCAAGATAAACAGGTCATGTAAAATGTTATTCGGCAATCTTATATTGCGATAAATGGAATTTTAGTTCCTTCCAAATTTCTAAACTGTTTGCAAGCAAATATCAGAATTCGAAGCTAGATTCAGAAGCCATGAAAGCACATCTAGTAAACGATAATTAAAAATATATTTTTTCTTGTTCCTGAGTTTTGTATTTTATTGTGATGAAGGTTAGGAACATTTTCCGCCCGATATAATATTTTATGGCTTGCCTCACAACCCTACGCTAGGCGCCCTATCATGGTGAGGGTTATCGCATGAGTGTGTTGGAGTACGGACTTGGTCGGGTCATGTGTTTTAGCTACACGCGTTCCAGTATCGATAAACGAGCTATCTACATGCTATTAATAAAACGAAAAAGATTATCAGGATTAAATAGTTTAAACAACTAATGAAACATCTTTCAGCAAGTATTGATCTGATGATCTTGGTCAAATATCCTAATATTTTTCTTTGTCCTAACAAAGTTGTACAGATTGTATTGTCATCGGTGCTTCATACGTGTGTGAACTCCAAAATTATTAGACGTAAATACGTTGGAAGATTCTGTTAAATTAATAGATGTTAATAGATACGTACATACGTACGAGTG
The DNA here is from genome assembly GCA_951449985.1 of Falcaria lacertinaria. Classification (NCBI taxonomy): domain Eukaryota; kingdom Metazoa; phylum Arthropoda; class Insecta; order Lepidoptera; family Drepanidae; genus Falcaria; species Falcaria lacertinaria. Next base: position 3,511,318 of record OX602111.1, read on the forward strand.
AAGCTAATAAAAAAGTAAATTCGGTAGTTATAGTGTATCAGCCCTACCCTAGGGTTCCCTCACGGCGAGGGTCGGTCGGACCCTCGTGGCAGCAGACACGTTTCTCGTGTTTTACTTACACACGATCCGATCTCGATACACTCGGCTTTTGTTGGCTATATTACTAACACAGTTCTTTTTGTAGAAAATAATACGAGTTTTGATCTTAGAATGTTCACAATTATGATGGGAAAACTGGTATATGAATGAAGCTGGTTAGAATAGCATTACCCAATATGAAACCGATTCATCTTTATTTTACCAGGAGTAGTAGAATTAATAAAAAAAATCGTGCGTTAATAGTACGTCCGTGTGCGTTGTAATAAGTCTTTTGTCATGAATACGTTTGAATTTGCGATTATTTATTTCTTACTAGCGGCACGCCCCGGCTTCGCACGGGTAGAAATTTATCAAATATATTGTCTACCCGTTTTAAGACTTTTTCAGGCAATTTTTTAAATTGTTCTCTCCGTACTTTAAGGAATATTCTTAAAAAAATAATTTGCGAAATCGGTTCAGCTGCTTTCGAGATTTGCGCTTAGCAACACATTCAGCTATTATTTTTTATATTAAAACAGAAATTAAAAAAAACTACAAGTCGCCGATTCAATTGTCACTATTGCTAATCATCTCGTAATATGTAGAGTATCTGTTCATTTCCTGAATGTATTTTATTAAAACGGCGCTGTTTTTAATTGATTATATCAAATACGCGTTCAAAGTGCTAAACACAAGTTCATATACACAGCAAGTGTGAATTCGGGCACAATTAAACCGGTGACTACCATCTGATAGTCAGAGTGGAAACAATTTGCCCGCTATCTAGATCGGCACGGCGGAGGCGTAACACGTGAAGAGCTCGGCCTACCTGCATTTAATTATTTAACTGTTGCTTTGCCGTTTAAATTTAACAGCCAGTTTTGGATTTTATGTGCGGAATGTACTCTATAAATGTTTGTTGTTTATTGAATACTGCTTTATAATATAGCTGTTGTTTTTTTATTGTAAAAAATACTCTTTTGGTAAAATATTTTTTATCAGGATTCTTCATCATTACCATAAATCTCTTCCCAACTATTTTTGGAACAATGCTCGATCTAATTAGTCCCGGATAGTCAATAAGTGTTTATGCTTTTATTTTAAGACATTTTTTGACCTTCTTATAGTTTCCCGGTACCTGTTGAAGACCGAAAGAAATTTTACAGAATAAGGTGTAATCGACAACAATAATCATGCCAACAGCTGATCACTTTCATCTTATCTATTTGAATAACAATGTAAAAATGAATCCCTGAATCCCTTGGTCACGCGTGAACGGTTAGACCGATGTCGTAAATTTTTTTTTGGAGAAGGTGTTCCTATGAAAAGAAAAGAATAAAAAATAACGGATTTTTTTTTATTCAGGGTATACTAAAGGCCCTTTTTCTATGGTGTATTTGACATATGAATTCATTGCTAGAACAGGACAACGTCTGTCGGGACAGCTAGTGCTTGTATATTTATACTCTATGCGTTTCTAATCTGTGATGAAACTGATACGCCGTTCTGAAGCCCGCCATGGTCTTTTGAAAAACTCTTTAAAAACTTTCTTTAAAATATGTGGCATTGCATTTAAGACGCTTGGCGGGTACAGCTAGTTTTGAATATATGTTGATATGAGTTATATAGGTATATCAATTTATAAGAAAATTTTAATTAAATATTTAGCAACGGGTACTCGTTAACAAGCTTTTCTCAATTTGGGTCACATGACGCTGTGTGATAATGTCCGAACATTATTATTATTAGCACGTTCTTTTAAAAAATATTATAACCTGTATGTAATATGAGTATTTTTATCAAATGAAATTTTACCTAATGGCTGACATCTTTCTTGGTGTTTGTTATAAAAATATATGTACCGACATATTATACTGAATTCGATTTTTTCCAGCAACCATTGTTTAACATGAATATGCGAGCTAATCCCTAGAAATATGCCTGAAACGCTAAGCATAGTTTCCGAGATAAGGCAAATTATATTATATTTGGTGTCATATTATATTTAGTCTAAATATTATTATATAAACGTATGTACTCTAATGCTGGTCCTTGTTCGGGTTAGATTAGCGGTAGGGGGTTGTTAGCAAGTTTACCGCTAGATAATTTCGTATTCCGTCTCCGCAGTAATGTCGCGGTTATTTGCCGACTCGCGGATCTAATCGAGCTGATTGAATTACCTCACTCAGATACAAACGAGGGCGGAATAATCAACATCAAACACACTCAAACATCACCTATTCACCACAACATACATTTAAACGTAAACATTCCTCAAATAATTAACATATTATTTACTAAGGTAAGTCAACTTGAAAGCATTTCGTGAAATGGTTTTACTAGCGTGGGAATTGTGCGTAAACGTTTTTTTTTAAATTCTTGAACACTTCTTGATATCATCACCGACGTTGAATACACCGCTGAAATAACAACCGCATTTTTTTTAAGAACGACAAAAATATAGCGGCGGTATTTAAAATCGATTACGCGCGTTCAACTATTCGCCTCAAAAGAAAATAGTTGACGGATCGAACTAAAACTTTAAATATAAAAGCGGACTTACCAAACGGGCCGAACTAGGGCCGACATCGTTATAAAACGCAGGAGCTATCCCTCATCGCACAAAAGTTTTTTAGAGCCACGAGAACACATAAAAATGAGATCACTTCACAGAAAAATCACATTTAGTGAAATTGGTTACGTATCATCGTAGTCCGTAGCACGGCGTAGCGGTGCTACGTTAGGAAAGTTTCGCGTAGCCTGAGGCGGCGTGGACTGCGGGAGCTGTGACGGTACGGGGCGCGATTCGCGGACTACGGGCGGCGCGGGCCGAGGCTGGCGCGGCCAGGCTCTGCGGGGAGGGGCTGCGCGCGCACGCCGCCGCCCACTCCGTCCCGCCCCACACACCCGCAACCTATTTATTTCTAGTTACGTAAAATTTACGCGCAATACCCGATACTGCATTTAGCTTATGTTACAACCCTGCACTGTATATAGGCATTATATAGTACACGTAGCTGAAATACGGTACAATTCGCAATTTTACTCAATGGAATGCTTAACAATTCCGCTCCGCAAAGAAAAAACGACGGTGATTCACATAGAACATGTATGTGATACATAAAGAAAAATGTACGCCCACAGAGTGAGCGTGAATAGAAAGCTTTTAAGAGTTTTGACAGGGGCCACATAAAAGGCAGACGTTTGCACATTAAACACCAATCAGTGTTTTTCACGAGAGGCCACTTCTGGCCCCGGGCAGGTGAGGCGTGAACTGAAAAAAGAAGTCGCCGCCGGGCGTCGGGGGCGCTGTCAAATTTGGCAGACGAGTTTTTTCTACCGCAGCCGATGATATCGATGTCACTTAAGCGAATTGAATAAACGCGTCGGAGGGCGGCCAGAGTCTATCTGCCAGCCCTTTTGCATCAACACGATTATACCAATTGACAGCTGACTTAAACGTTACTCAGTATTTCGGTTCTTGTTTATTTGTACGTTCGTTTCCTCTGGTCATATTGGATTGGAGTCATCTGGAACAGTGCAATACGCAGTCATTGAGCTCTACGGTAGGTCTGTTGTTCGATAACATTGGGAACGTAAATTAAAGCAAAAGTTGGATAAAGTGTGTCGTCACAATCAGCTGTTCGCACCGCGAGCGCAACAGACAATGCGATTAAGATCTACGCAGGACAACTTTCGCCGGCGCGCCGAGCGGCAGTTAGTTGTTATGAAAGAGAGAAATTTGTAAATTGTTCGCGCCCGAGTTCGCGAACTCCGTCGAACCGGAGTTTGTTTTAAGAGTTCAACCTTGAAACAAGAAGAAAAGTAGTCCTGTAAAACAAAGTTTTGCGGCCGCCGTCGCCGGCGCAAGCGGTTCAAGGATTGTGCCCGAACTGTCTGTCTGTACAACTTTACCGATTAAAAGCTCAAAAGCTTCCAAGTCATTTTAAAAGTTTATCTGCACGCGGGCGCGGCGCTGCGCGAGGGGCGGCGCGGGGTGCGGTCCGTTATCATCGTGCCGCAATACTTTAGTTAAAACCTAGTTTGAGCTATTTATACATCGACGCCGGTCGTCGGCCGCGCTTCACGGCTGCGAATTAAACTGTCAAAGTTGGTGGAACGGCCAGGCCTACCGCCAGCCGCCAGCGAGGACATGTGTTCGCGCGCCGAATAGTTGCCAACGTACACACTAAGTTCCTAGACCCTTCGCTACTTTGTTTTACAGCTGTTCCACTTAGCGAACTATGCCTCGAGTTGGACGCGAGTTCTTGCATGTGTATCGGCGGCACACACCCGCATCCGAATAGTTTCATAAACATAACCCAAGTTAGTTTTGGACGACTTTTCAAAGTCAATGCATACTAACTTTCGATGTCTGGGAGTAGGATATTACGATTGGATCACCGTGCGGTGACTTTAATGCATTAGTTTGTAGGAAACTTTGTTTTATGACCAAACACAACTTCGCAACAAGGTTAAATTGTTTAATTTACTTTCGTCGTCGTGCGTCGCTTCTTCTTAAAACGAGAAAATTCTATGTGTAGAAATATGGTTGCATATTTTAAATATCTATTCCATCTTTAGGTATTTAATATAGCTTATTAAATATATAACAGCGCATAAATATTGGAGTCACCTGACTGCGGGCAGTTCTTCCACTTTAAAGGTATCGCAGTTAAATATAAATTGCTCTGTTTTTGCGGTCTTACCCACGTTCCACAAATGCCTTAGCCAATGACAACAACTCGAAACCACGTGATTTAATTTTGGCTAATTTTTGGCCAATAAATTTGCGATGATAGCAATAAAGCATTTAGGATGATTGAGGGGCACGTTCTTTGATTCAAATCAAATTCTAGCATAGCTGTATAGCAGTTATAGCTGTTTCAGATGCATCAATTGAGGCAATAGAATAACAACCTATAAATAAAATGGACAATAAAAATAACATTTATCCCGCAATTTCTGCGTCCCAATACGTTAACAATTCTTCCATCATCTTTATTGCCATAGGGCGGCAGAGAACGGCAGAGCACGATTCGTTCACATAATCAGTGTAATTACCAAAATCTCAGTCGGAAAGTCACGATCAACAGTCAAGCGCGTAGATAAAGCTGCCACAACCCTCGCAGCAGTTCACATCACCACCAAATTGTGTTGACCTGCCGCGTCTCTCGAATATAACAATAGTCAGATGACAAAGGGGCCACCGGGAATATTTACAGGGGTTTTCGTACCCTGGTCGCGATGTACGTGTTATCTTCCTTCGCCAATAAGTCACGCAATAATTACCGCGAGTCGAGGATCACGCTCCCCCGCACATATTTATGCATGTAACATAAATATACATAAATAAATATTGCGACAATTGCACGCCGTTTTATGGACTAAAGTAATTGGTGCCGCCGGCTCTCGTATACGACTTTATTGTAACAATGTTTTGGTTATTCCGTGACGCGTGTTGTGACGTAGCGCAGACGGTTTGCAGTAATCATACTTTATCGTTGTACTAAATCGGGTGAGTTTTGAATATCGGACCGACCATGATGGGATTATTTAAGTGGTGCAAAGATGAGTTATGTTGCGGACGGGAGAATCCCCAATATTGTTTAGACTTTAGATAAATGTACTCATGATTTTATGCCAACTCATTATATTGCCTGAAAGCCCTTTGAATGTAGGTAAATTAAATGTATCCCTAAAAAATCTAAGTGGATACTTACATTTACAAATAATACTTACATCTTAGAAGTGGAGGGTCTAAACAGCTTGTGCGTTATCTGATCATCTTCGTTATTCTGAAACAAAACAAAACACAATCAATTTCCAAAAGTTTTCCCAAAATATAAGCCTATGATTTCGGTACGAAATTAGGGGTATAAGAAACGGCTTAGCATCAGATAAGTGGCTAGGTGGAAATGACGACATTACGTGCTACCGACGAACATGAAATGCGATTTTAATTGATGTTACGCGACCAGTCACCAAACAGTTTAACGTGTACAGACAGACATATTCTGAAAAATAATTGATGTTCGTCAGAGAAATAGTACGCGAAAACATATTTTAAAATATTTTCTAGAGTTTTGCCGGTAGTTAGCAGTTAGAAGATAAACATCACATATTGTTGCGAATTATAAGTACTACTTTTGCTCACGACTTCGTCCGCGTAGATTGGTTGTTTGAGATAAAACTCTCATTACTTTTAATTCCGTGGGAACCAGTCTTTCCGGATAGAGAGTAGCATAGTAGACAACTCTCTGAAAAATAGATAGGTTCACAAACAAATATATAGAAAACCATATGAGCTTAAGATAACGCCATTATTTCAGAGTCACTTACTTATTTTTCCATAGACAATAACTAAGTACATATAACAGACTATCAATATCAATACATAAAATAAAAATGTTTCAGGTCGCTTTCTATACATGGACGATATGTGAGAAAAACTATTACATATAGGGAGCATTCATCTACGCAATAGAACCCAAAACAATTATTGTTCGATTTTTAACTGCTTATCCGTGCGTTTGTGCGAGATAATCTCAGAAACGGCTTAGCCAATTTAGATGCGATATTCACTTATTTATTCAGTAAGCTTCACTTTACATTTAGTGTTTGTTTTATTTCAATCAGAAAATCTAACGCGCTTCATTAGTTTTATAGGACAAAATAAATTCAACGCGTACGAAGTCGCGGGCACACATATACAATATAATGTGTGCACATTTTATTGTGCACGTTTTTTAGTTAACAAGTTTAGTCATTCGTAATACGTATTGTTTTTGTTATTTGCTGACAGTACCCAAAGCAATGCTCACATGACGTGTGTTAGAACCACGAACGGTACCCGTTACCAAAGGGGCGGTTCGTAAATTTGATTTTAATATTGAGCATCTAATGCCCTGCTTTGTCCCAGTAATTGATACGGCCCTCTTAGCACGCGTCTAATACCGGTCATTATTTTCAAATTCAGAGGCTTTCGATTTTAAATGATGGATTATTTAAACGTTAGAACAGTGTACCGGAATTAATTTTGGTTTATTCGAATTAGACGGGTTATTTTGGTCAGGAGACATAGTTTATTAGTTGCCTTTCAGGAATACATAGGTTATTACATATATATCTAAACTAATATTAAAAAGAGTAATTTATTTGTCTGTATGTTTCCATGAAGTTTGTTTTTGAAACAGCGGAACTGATTGATAAAACAAATGAAAGTTTGTTCTATTCTTGAGTACCATATATGTCAAGTCTGTAATAGGTTCGGTATCCTGTTTCTACGCGACCTGAATCTTGGGAAAAAGCTAGTTAACCTAGCTATATGTGCAAATACTAATGCACTTATATTTTTACTCAGGGTGGGCATATTAAACGGTATGGGCAAAAACAACTATTATATTATTATAACGTACCTTCTAAAATCGGTGTCCTTAAAGTACATCGTAAGTATACGAATATGGATATGGTTATGAAACTGAGATTTAAATCTAACGCCAGTGAAGTAAACGCTTTACAAAGCCTTTAACTAAAAGCCGCACTGACATATTCTCTCAGATATCCCTGCCTCGGGTAACAATTCATAACCAATACAGGTGAAGTGTATGCGAGTGCTTACAGGGACCCGCTGTGAGTCTCCCCTCGCCGCAGAGATTATGGCGGTGCCATCAAATATGCATAAAAGCCGTAAAATGCCACACTTAACCGCTCCCCGACGCCTCGGCTGTCACCTGGCTCTAAGACTACAGCCAAGAGCCTGAGTTACATTCGTCTCTCTCCAGACATGCTCAGACGTCGGGGTAATTAAAAATTGTCGGCTTACATTTGCGTGAAGCGTGAGATGAGTAATCTTTAAGATAACTCTTGAGTAATATAATTCATAATGGATTTTGCAATAGGCATTGCATAAATATATTTTGGTTTTCTTTATAAATAAATAATGTATAAAAATACCAAAATGACGAAAATAAATAAATGAATGTCATAATAGTAAATAATACTTTGCAGGTATTACCAAAATTCATTTATTGTGTTGCTACAGATATTGCCAACTAAAAAGTTTTTTTTATCATCTTAATAGTTTTAGATATTTACGAACGGCGAACATCCTGCAATTCTATATTAACAATCATCTTTCGTTCATTACACGAGTGCGATAGTAAATTTAAATTAACAGCCCCTCGTTAGTTGAACTATACATCTGTACTGAAATTAATGTTCATTTAGCAAGCTAAAATCGGAGTGGTAGCGCGAGATCTTCGTGACACACTGTCGTGTTGACTAGTGATAAAATTAAAACAATTTTAAAAAGTATATGTAGCTGGTACTAACTGGTTTGTTGTTTGTAACATGTGCAAATTGTGAAAAAAAAAATCATTTTCGTCATAAACATAATAAAAAGAAAAAAAAAACATAATTCAATACAAAAAAAAATCTTTATGTTGTGGGCACTGAGGTTAGTACATAACAGTTTAATGATACAATGAAGTTATACTTTTTTTAGGTAATAAAAATCTTTTGAAATAAATATTGTGTGGCCAGTTTCTTAATCTATTGAATAAAGTAAAAAAATGTGGCTACCTTTTTCCGTGTATAAAAATAATACTATATTACTTAATAAAAATAATAATGATTATACATATTTGATAAGTTTTTTTTACATTTTGAATTTGGTGAATTATTATTAAATATAATTATTCTTTAATTCCCATTTTTAGTGGGCATTAGTTAAATTACGTCACATCGCTAAATACACTATCTACCGCGATGCGATTTTCTTTAGTCAAGAAGATGCAGTTAATGCGCTCGGCATTTGGTTGTAGTGAGAAGCAGCCAATTTAGCCGGCGTAGTCGTCGTCTTTATCGTATCTTTAATGAACACTCATAAGCACACACTACTTAGCGTATTGTGTCGGTTAGCTAGCATAGTGACGTGGCTTTGCGCTTTCTATGCAGCGAGTGACTGCGAGACAGCTTTGTGGGATTTGCGTTTCGGAAGAACGCTGTATCTCGGGTTGAGAAATAATTAGTGCTTGGGCTGAACATGTTCTTGCGTCTTTATTGAAATACTTTAATTCAAATTACATTTACTTTGTAAGGAATAGAATAGTATGTGAAAAATATTTTTCAGAATAATTTGTTACCGGCCTAAGCAAAATGCAATGCAAAAAAAAACAAAACAAAAAAATGCGTTTGAATTTAGAACATTTCTTTGTTGCCATGCTAACTAGTGTGTGTGTGTACCCACTATCCGCAACACTGTATATGTTTCTTTATCAATTTACTAGACATAAAAAGTTATTTTGTCTCCCCTTCGTTGACTTTTCCGGTGAAACAATGTAGGCTTCGCACGGGAAATGCTAATACGGGCGCGTTGGGTACAAATTGATACTCGATCGTCGCTCATATAAAACACTCTGAGCAAGATCGCCCCATGAATAATAAAGAATTGTCGAACGACGGCGATGTGGCGCGGCGATGCCGGCTTATATACGACGAATTCCTGTCAAAAATTTGCAATTGACATTTACGTCGTCAGTCATGAGGCACCTGTACGAAGGTTGATAGAGAGAGGTCTGTTCTGTTGGTATGGTCTTAGTATAACCTCAGAGTAGATAATATACTACGTACAATTATAACGTATACTAACACTAGAATAAGGTAGATTACTAAATGGACTTTTCCGTCCGTATAATTATAATTTTGTAACTCTAGCATTTTTGTATCGGTGAATTTACGATTGAAACGATCGATCTCCTCCTACTCCGCGAGGGACTTGGCGTGATGATATGTATGTATGTATTTTAGTAATTGAGAATTTATTCTTGTATTTTATGTGTTAGAGAAGAGACCGTTTTATGAAAATGGACATTGTTGAAATATTTTAGTACAAAATGATGATTTATACCAATAAGATTTCTCGAATATGTGGTCATGTGACGTTTTTCGTAAATGATAATTTTAATTATATTATGTCGGAATGATACATTCGAATAAAGTATACAAAAAAAAAAACATAATTTTCCAATCGTTCGTCCCAACAAAGCCACACTTTTCAAGAATCGTCCCTTATTCAACGCACGTCCACTATAAAACATAACTCAGATTTTCATAGAGCTCATACAAGGTTTTCTTGTGTTTTCATTTCACTAAACATCCCTTTTACGATTCATAGGATCATCTAAATGTTATGGTAGTAGAAAATATTTAACTTTTACTTAATAACATTACAAAGGATTTAAAGATTTTTTTGGGAATTAATAGTGTCTCTTATATTCAATAAAATAGTTTTAGTAGGAGGAATTTTAAAAGTCTATACTCGCAAAAATCTCCATATATGTATGTTTACACCCTGTTGTGTATTAGTTTAAAAATACACGCTACTGACTATTTTCACTGTCAATATAAATATCTTCTGTGAAATGTGAGTGTTACAACTTCCTACGTACAATTATGTGAGCTAAAACAATATGATATTAGTTAGTCGAATAATATGATTCGATTATTCTGCAACATTAGATTTTATATTTCAGTTTTAATTACTCACATGGTTATCACAATTTGTCATCAATCACCATTCATTAACCGCGCCAGTACTCCCTCCATCTGCCATTTGAAGGCTTATTAGGTGAAATTGTCACGGAACGCACATTCGCGTGACAATATTAAATCACTTGCTCAGTAATTCCGCTTCTTGATCGAAGTTAGAATCGTGCATATAGTATAGAGCTATGAAAAAAGCCGCGAAATCTATGTGATTTATGGAAAAAATAAAACAAACGTACTTCCAGTCCTTATTAGAATCCTTACGTAGAGAAAGTAACTAATATAGGAAATAAACTCTTCTGCTAATCTAATAATAAAAAAAAACATCTCATTCTAGTTTCTACGGCACGAGGTACCTTTTCTATTAGTTACTCAGTCTACGGATCCTAATTAGGTCTTGTGCGTTCGCCAGTCAATCTGTGTCGTCATAATTGGATTGCCTGTGAACGTGGCAACGCAGTTCTTCACCATCTGCGACATTCTGTATTTTCACACACTATTTCAGGACACAAATACGTATCAATATATCTTTCATTTTCATATGTTTTATGTGTATTTGTAAATCGAAAGCCAAACCCCGTAGATGCGATAGAATGCTAATAATAATACACATGTAATCTAAATTAACAAATGCGTTTAGTAATCGAATTAAAATTATTCAAATGTACCTATTCCAAAATCAAACACAGCATCCCTTACCCCATACTTCATAGTGTTCGTGTAGTGTTTACCAGCGGAATCCGTACAGACAATTAGCTCTTTATGCGATTAAGCCCGCGCACATCCGCAGGTGTCGACACTACACATGACACGCCAACCTGCGCGTAAATGTTACTCATTAATAAACCGGAATAGGGATGAGATTAACTGATCATTTACATGGATTTAATGTGTGAGTGATTTTGAGTTGCGGCGCTGTTTGATTCTCTGGTATTTGTGGTTAGAGTTAAATTAATACAGTGTATACGTTTGATGAGTGCAGTGACGATTATTATTAACGATGATGAGCCATGAATACACAGATGGAGAATTTGGTGAATGTATTCGACATTATACTAACTCGATTTTAAGGCTCATTTGTAAGTTAACAAATACTGACAGCAGATCCAGATTTTTAGACGTAATGAAACAACCTCTGTAATGCATTAGATATTTTGTTGCGTGGGTTTAATACATATATTAAACTGAAATTATTTTTGTTTGCTGTACCTTTTCTTTTCCACTAATAACATCGGATACCTTAACGTAATTTTCACAAGTACAAACATAATGTGTTTATCTGATCGTGTAGGAACATCAAATGTGCATTCAGAAGGGAACGGTGAGACGGCACCAAGATGGAAATGGACTACAAAGAGCCTGACGGGACGTTTGGCGTCTACACACTAACCATAGACGAGCTAGTTATAGAGACGACACGGTACCATATTCTGTGTATATAGTACAATTCGTGAAGGTTTATCAATACCTCTAATTGCTAAATTGTAGGATTACAAATTAATCACTACTTGTAGTTGACAATAAACAGAAGCTACGCTGTAATGATTGCTATACTGATAGTATTACAAGTATAATGTATGTATAACAGGATCTAAGGTCGACAATGCGAGATACCCCTGCTGTGCAAGGGTCCATAGGCTACGGTAACCGCTTACCGTCAACCGGGCCGTAGGCTTGTTTGCCACTTTAGTGATGTTCCGTCGCTTCCAGGGACAAGTCTGTTTAAAGATAGTGCTAAAGTAAGTTTTATTTACTAATAAATATATCCTCAGGCCAATAGTTGCTTGATAATAAACTATTATTAATTATAATGTTAAGAAAAACTATGATTTTGATAACTGTAAATAGATGATATGTGTAGTTAAGAGTGACATGCAACTTTATACTCCCCTCTGCCTACCACGAAACTTACTTATATTACTGTATTAATTTATCAGTTCTTGTCTACAGAATATTTATTCTTTGTACTCACCATAGAATATAGTTAAGAATTGGAATTTCGATTCACTAGCGAGTGCATCGGCCTTTACCACCGAGAAGCATAAAGATATTGAGCATGTATTGCGAGCGACACTATTGTGTGTCGGTTTGAATCAAACGATAACGTGGACGACACCGAGCGCGTTGTCCCCTAATTGTTATCCTCCAACAAAGAGCACCAGAAACAAATGACGTCAGTTGTTTGTTACCAGCCAGGCTAATAATAACATGTCCTAGTACAATTGCACTACGCTTCCAATACGTTAGGAAATTGACTATACTTGATTGTAATGCGAACCACCGCTTTGTTATCCCATATCGACTGTTCGATTGTTATTTGAAATGAAACTTAATCGTTCTGTTGCTGGCAATAAAAACGATCGAGGGTTGCTAAGCAAAAATTCGCAGCAGTAATGATTTGATGGGTGCTCGTTGCGCCGCCGATATGGCGCTAATGATCTTCATTTCCAATTTGGATCGGATCGACGTTTATTCGTTTTAAAAGCAAGCTTGAGCGGCGCCGGTGATCGCCCCCGCCCGCTCGTGGCATCAATCATTTTTAGAGGGTTTCGCTTCAAGTTTTCTTCCTGCCTCCGACTCAGCCTCCAACTTTCACGTCGAATGATCTCCGTTGAACCAACAGTGCCTACGCCGCGCCGTAACCGCGTTTTGTATTATTTTTTGTGAATAAATAATATTATTTCTCAGGGGAAAGGGGGATTGGATTTCGTTAAATATGGTTTAGTAATTGAATTGAAATCTCTCAATGTCGACGTTCAATTAAGCTTTAGATTTCGTGTTTGATGAAGGTATTTCCTTTGTTCTTATAGAAATATAATTAATTAATTTAATTTAAGGCCTTTATGTATAATTCGGTTTCAAATCTCTATTATTTTATACAGAGTTTGTTGAATTAAAGTTAATAGTTTATGTGTTTCTTTTTACTATGGATTAAGTAGGTAGGTACCAATTCCTATGCATGTGCCGATGACAAAAGATAGTAGCCTGTGGTTTATTTAATCCTGTCTTATGTTTCTGCGGAGAGTATGGTTTTCAGAGCTCTAGGTTGGCGAAGTAAGTAATACCCTGGTTGTAGCTTGCGACCTGAGCTATGTTGTCCGTTAGGCCGTCCGTTGTCCATTAGGCCGGACCCAAAGTTTCCAACTTAACTTTTGAGGTATAAAAACATCTATAGTCTTATTTATTGGAATAATATCATACGTATGCAAACATCATCACAATAAAGCATACAATATTCTTTCCTAATCAATATTGCTACACTAAGAATAACACTATCCATTACGGAGTCTGTCAAAAGTGATTAATGCTAATGTCGGATGCAAGATTTTTAACTAAGTTAAGATTAAAATAGCTTAGGGTATTATAATTCGCGAGCAAGCCCCGGGCTTCGGATCCGTCATCTCTCCCTAACAAATTATAATGACACATCAGCCGGGAGGTTTAAGCCAATTCAACTTTTAGGTTGCCTGATAATGCGACCCAACGCTGTCTATGAACATTTTATAGGTAAATTTAAATTGAGCACATAATTTTATAATAGGATTGCACGATCTTACTGCGTTTGTCATATGACGTCTGTTTATAAAATTTATATTTATTCCGTACTAGCGGCCCGCCCCGGCTTCGCACGGGTAGACATTTATCATATTTTTTATTTTTTTCTCTTCGTAAGAACCATTCTCGTACGTCGAGAAATATTCTAAAAAAAGAATACGCGATATCGGTTCAGCTGCTCTCGAGATTTTTGCTTAGCGAAACATTCAGTGATTCATTTTTATATTATAGATATTTAGAAGAAACAAAAGAGGTGTGTAAGTCAAGAGTGAAAATAAGGTGAAATTAGTCCATACTCCTTGCCTACCCTGTGAGGGTCTTGACGTGTTGATATAATATATACCGATGTATATTTTACACAATAAAGATTTACAATATAAGAAAATAAAATGTAAATTTATTTGAAGGTTGAAACATTTGATTCAGTCAATTGTGTCCTACGAAACAAAAAAAAACATTTACGCAAATGAGCGGCGACGAGTGCGCGAAATTGTGCCTAATTTTGTTTGTTATCTCAATGGGATACTAATAATAACTTTACAAAGCAATACCAATTCTAATAATATCGATTCGCGAGGGTTGCCGTCCTGTAGAAAACAATTTGTGGTAAAAATCCGCGATATGAGCAACGAGGGCTTTTTTATATTTTTTGCTCACGGGGGAGATCGCGAGCGGCTGATCTTTGTTTTATGAGAACGATTAAGAAAAGCATATTTGAAGTGTGTACTCGGCTTTATTTGCGCCCCGAGAGGGAGTACGCTTCATTGATCTGTAATCGTTTTCCGCATTTTGCTGCTCTCATTTTACGAGCTAAATAAAAATTACATATACTTAATCATGTTTAAAGTGCTATCGAGCTGGAACGAGAGCCTTTGTAATATAGTTTGAGATAAATATATCAAGCTCTTACAAATTCAAATAAGCAGTAGGTACAATATTTACTAACGAGGCAATGCTATGCTACTAGCAATAGATACTTGAACTGGCTAAAACTAGAAAATATTAAAAGAAGAAATATCAAAGTTAAGGTATTTACAGGAATATAATTAATAATAGTAACAATTATTATTATTAATATTCGTTGTATTCCCGTAAATCCCTTAACTTAGGTATTTCTTCTTTAATATTTATTAATATTGACAGATTTAAAGGGAAATTGAGAATGAGAATTGGGAAACCATAAAAGTTGTATAAGACTATAGTGTAGAGATTCCTTCGCATTACCTACTTCTATTACTACTTCCTAGTATAACCTCGGGGATATGTATCATCATCATCCACAGTCTTAACATTCCACTGCTACCCAGTAGTGGGATATTAAGAAGGCCTGTACCCATAGGCCTCTTTTTTGTTATGCCATTCGCCTCGGTCCAATGCCAATCATATTGAGGTTCGACCCGTGATTTGGATTATATCGAGCTGCCGGCGACCAATGCTTCGCTTGCTTTTGCTTGAGAGTAGGTATGTATATCTTATAACCAGAAAATTGTAACTAAAAATAAATTGTTACGGCATTAAACACCTTAAATTATGTTAGTGGTATGATTTTCGCAAAGCTGGTGTTATTTCGTCAGTTAATTTGGCGGCGTTAAGCGTTGTATTGTGGCGCGCGGTGTCTGCTTGCGGAGTGATTAGAATGCTAAGTGCGCACCCTGGTGGGGTTCTCTAATTGTGTGGCTCTCCTTCAGGAACGCACCAACCAAACATCGGTCCACTGAAAACATGCCATTCTTCACAATATTTTGGTGCCACGTTAGTTACGTATCCAATGCGTTACATTTGCAATAGACCTAGTCTTGATGATATGTAGTGAAACAAAAACTTGCATAAGGGTCATTTAAATGTTTATAGAAAGTGTATATGTGATTATATCAGTAATGGATTTAGTAAGAAATTATCGCCTGTTCCTCGTACATTAACAGCAATGTACAAGGAAAAATATTAAAATCACTCATTTTGTTTTGAAGCGTAACTCGCGTAGTGTTGGGTTCGTTGAGATCATCAGAGTCCAGCGGCGTGTTTTAGTGGGAAGAATGAGTGCATATCATCATGAAATCAGTCAAGTCCGTTGAATAAATCGCTTTGTTAAATGGAGTTTGATCACAATACATATTTAAAAATATATTTTACGTGCTTCAATGTATGTTCAATGCGATATATATTTTAAGAACACGCTGGTGACATAATAAGCACGGCATCTTAAGTAGCTACTTTGTATGTATAACCCGTTACTGAGGATATAAATGTGTAATTATCTAATTTCAGTAATGTCAATAAAAGCTACGTTTAATGGCCAAAAAATTAATTGCAACTGTGTCTCCGTGATTTAGACGATCAAAATGTGGTCGTTAGTGCGAATTGAACGAAGGGGTTGGCTCGGTTCCCCAATATAATTAAACTTTACTCACTACCGCGTTTAGGTATCACATTTTAAATATGAATTTTCACTTTAAAAATCGCAAGGGTCTAAGATCGTTGTGATTTTCCGCACAACTTTTTGACAACCACTTCGCTTACGTGGTTGTCAAAAATTTGTGCGGAAGTATGGCACAATTCATAAATTAATGCGCGCCGGTCCTTTTGTTTTGATCGTGCCGCGAAGTAAGGGCGTATTAATTATTCAGCGCCACACTCGACGCAATCAGAACGAGTGGTGATGTGCTGTCACCCGCTGGAGCGGCCGCTGCGGCGGCGCATGATTAGAATTCTTAAGCCACGCCGAAGGCTCTTGATTAGAGGAAATTAAAATCATTATACTCCCGCACCCACGCCACAATGCCGCCATTCTACCCGTCTGACGTAAAAATAAGCGGGAAACGCACATAAAGAAGGCCCGCCGGATACGGAAGCGGCACCATCTTGGAGCCGCCGGGCGGGAAAACAATGGATTCGTTAATTAACATTTTCTTACGCCTCATGGCTGTCGAACGAACGGTTTATCGGACAAAATATTTATGACGGAGACACGATGGAAATTCCACCATGAAATTGCACCAGTGGATTTCTGTTGGATCGCAATGAGTAGTAAAATTTGCTAGAGACATCTTATTACTTTGTTGATGGCCTTCCTGAGTAATGTATTTAATAAAAAAACTAATATTAATACTTAAATTAATCTTACGGTAAAGTTGTTGACTTATAACACAAATTGTTTCCTCGAAACTCAATAAATACGAGTTGTACGAAGGTATCCATCAATATATCAAAAGTTAAGGTTTTTCCAATTCACTTAAAACTAACATTAAAATACAGATATTGTCCGATAGCATTCAGCTTCATTTTATATTGCAGGGATATTAAAATGGAAGCGGTTAAAATTGCATTGCAATTGTACACAATTATAATTTAAAAATACGTGCAAAATCAGAACAAAATACCTATGTAGATCAAAAACACGTTTGTTCCGTATGAAGATTGAACCCGAGATGATGACCCAGTATGTCATGTCCACACCTACTGAACTCTGTACCCAATTGGTGATTCACCTCTTAGTAGACAAACCATTAAATGATATAATTTATATAGCTCGATAGATCACAGTTATCTCAATGAAACAATAACTCAACGAGCACAGAACGAGGGCTTTAGAACAGTAATAGAGAAAGAGGCGGCGCCTGCGGCGTCTGAAAAACGGAGGTCATCAATTTACACCGCTATCGGACCAACTGTTCTATCGATGTGTGATTGATACTCCGCCGTGATGTATGAGATAGCCCATGACATATGCGTGCGATTCATAAATCATTACGGTTGTTAATTACTGGTCCTTTTTATGGCTGTGGATAGCTATACTGTAGTAAGTATTGGAGCAATATTTAAATAAAAATGAATTGATTCTTAATATTTGCGCCAGTTTTTGTTCCGAATACAGATGGGTCGTATATTTGCTTCAAGCTAATACTAAAAAGGTAATTAAAAATGAGGAAGAAAATTAAAAATTATTTCTTCCTCTTTTATTAATTACCTTTAGTTGATTACAACTTTAGCCTATATCCTCGATATATAGATTTAATAAGACAGTCATTAGTCACCAACTAAATAGCCTGCATGATAAACTATCGACAATAGAGTATCGAAAATCATACATCACTCAGCTTCGGGCATTCATTTGATAGGGCATGCATTGACCTCTTGACAGAGTGCCGTCATTTGTTAACTCGAACGAGCTCGATACACTCAATGTCCACGTTTTATTTTGATACATTTGACTAGAGGTAAATTGAGGTAAAAAAGATAATTATGAATATTGTCAAATTAACTTACATTATAATATTTGATCAAGAAAAATAAGTTGCAAATTAATTTGTTAATATAAAAATAAAGTGTCTGTTTAAATGAACATATTTTTATAAACCCAAGGAAAAACATCCAAATTACAATATC
The DNA here is from genome assembly GCA_951449985.1 of Falcaria lacertinaria. Classification (NCBI taxonomy): domain Eukaryota; kingdom Metazoa; phylum Arthropoda; class Insecta; order Lepidoptera; family Drepanidae; genus Falcaria; species Falcaria lacertinaria. Next base: position 3,529,882 of record OX602111.1, read on the forward strand.
ATTACGTCACTAGTGACTTTTAATTTACATAAAACAGTAAATATTTTCGCTTTAATTGTCCCCAGCGAGCTAAATAGCGCAATATTCTCGCTATTATATGGAGTCCGTTGGCATTAGAGTGCTGTAACGGTGCAGTAAACCTCTCTTAGTGGTGGATTACTGTCATTAACCGCTGGCTGTAAAACGGGTGATCGATGCCTACCCTCATGTTTATTGTCTCGTGTGTGGACGCGGTAGAGCCGTTTGTACAGATTTGCTACTACTTATATATGTTGAATTAAAGTTAATGGTACCTTTGTACTTTTGCTAATATTTTTGTTAGTAGTTGTTCATAATTACTTCAGAAATTTGCACACTGATGAAACATCTGATAATTTTCATCCCTAAAAATCTTTTCATTCTTACTTCCCGAATACACACACGACACGGATATAGGACGAAATAAGGCTAAGTTTTAAACAGATTTTATATTTGTAGATTGTCACACGAGTGCGAGTTCGGGCAGAATTCTAGCAAAAAAAAAATTCTGAAAATGTATCCAGTGACAGTTTGGGCTGCAGTAGCTACCACAATTGTCTCAATTATTAATTGTAATTTTTGACGGGCACCTGTCAATTTCGCAGCGCTCAACCCTTCCCTAATCCACCCCAAGACTCGAGGTGCCGGTACGTCTCCTTAGCCGAACCCCCGGAATAAATTAGCTTTCTCCCGGCCACATCGGGATATAAAATTTTGAATATGAATGGAAAATTTTGCATTTGTAATAAACCGCTTTTCCCTGTAATGCTGCAGATGTGTTCCCGAGTACTGGATAAAAATGGAATCTCGCCGTGTCGCTCCTCAGGTGGCTCGCCATAAATATTTATTAATTATTTTTTCAATAATCTCTCCTCTCTTGTATCCTCCGAGGACGGGGGTATCTCCGCCGTTAATTGCTTTTTGTTTCATTTGAATAAGTATTGTTTTTGACTGCTCAAGCGTGACGGCCGAGTTTTATAAAATCTCGCCGATGAATAATTTTGTTGGAACAAAGTTAATTGAATCCATTATTGATTGTATCAAATTTTGTTCTAAATTTTCCCTAGTATCATCGTTATTGTTATTTCTTAGACAACCAGTTCCACGAAATTAAGCTGATTATTTTCTCGTATCAATTATTCGATATATTTAAGTAATTTTTGGTATCGATAACACTTAGGGCTGCACCAGATATTATTTTATTACCGCGGGCGATCGTTGAGCGATTGCAGCAATTTGTGAGCGTAACGGGCGGTCACCCTCACTCACGTAAATTTTTTATTTGATCAAGATTGTTACCGACACAGGCAAATAGTTTGATAATATAGCCAATTTTTTGATAATACCATACTACGACGGATTACGAATGGTTTATTCTATAAAGTAAGGAGTAAATTACACCCGCAGACGTGTTATTTCGATGGCAATTTGAAAGTCGTTTTATTCCAATTTATCTTATTTCTTGTTACTGGGCTTTATTAATTCAAAAACACAAGTGTATATGTGTAATATTGGCGTTTGAAAAGTTGCAAAACTGGTTAGTAATAAATAAAATAGTCTTAATTTTATTTATGGTAATCGAGAAAGTGTTTTCTTTTATCTCTGACGAGAATAGTTTTAAGTCATTTAATGTTTTTGTAGATTTTTTGATTATAGGTACTCCACATATTTTTTTATCTCCATGTTTAGTTAATTATGCAATGCTAGATCTGCTAAACCTTCAAATTTGGTTTCATCAACGTGTTATTTCCTTTTTTTCTCTGATGATATCTAATATGACGCATAATATTTTAAATTATATCGTCCATCGTAGGACGATGGACGATATAATTTAAAATAATAATTTGTCTTAGCGTTGTAATCCTCAAATTGATAATCGATGATCGGCCACAATGGCTCGCTAACGAGCAGCAGCAAGCATTATCAATCTTGGCTAACGTTCAAGACAAGGTCACGAAACACGACACGACACCACAATAGGACCCGCTAATCTTTGTCATATTAATTTGTATAGATCTTGTGACGATGATTTATTTTCCTAATACAATGTTTGCTCATTAGCTTATTGGTGTTAAAATTATTTATGATGGCAGTAAAAAAATCTTATACGTGTATTAATACATAACTTACCATATACATTACCATACATTATACATACATACCATAATATATTTATACGAGTCTTGAAAACAGTACAAGGATAGTCAGTAGATAGTATCCAGTGTTGTTTGACCTGGTGGAAATCTGAATTTCTATTTAAGATGGCCATGCATGGTTACAGCCCTTCATTTTATTTTTATTTTGTTGGTACTGTGTAAAATTTGTTTATTGATGTTGAGTAAATACAGTTTTTACTGACTAAATTAACATGTTAATTATCAAGATATTGCCAGAACACGTACAGAATTGACTGAACCCGTCATTCGCACCGAGTGTCCGTGTTCAACAAAATGTACATATCGGGTCGATTCGACCGATACACATCGGAGTAACAAATTAACCCGCGCCGTGGCCCGGCCTATCGGAACATCTACGCACCATAACGACATTGATTAAACTGATGTAACCGACCTCGGGGAAGGGTTAACATTTATAGTTTTACATTCGGAAAATAGTCAAATTGAAAATTTTGTTCTCTTGATATTTCTGCACCCAAATAACATCGTATAAATATTGATTGTAGCTTCATAAAGGAGATATTTTACTTAAAAACAAACGAATCAGTAAGTGGTAGAACGGATCACGATCATTACAATGTAAGTCTCAAAGAACTAAAAATAGAAGCCTAATTTTATGGGATCTGGGCATTGCAGCCCAATGAATCCGATACTCCAAAAATATGTGAGTAATGTCAAAAGCGCCATATATAACCTGTTTCTCTAACACATGTGTCGGTGGATCGCAGTCAGGATATCACGGTAATGTTCACATCGCGTGAAATTGAACAATAATACACGATTGACTCGGCTCAAAGGAAATGAATAGATTTCATTTTAGTGTCATTTGTAGGACTAATGGCGCCTCAGGTTAATGTCGTGTTGATACGAAGCGGGGTGGAAAGGTGTTTCGTATACATTGACTTATTGCATTACTGACAGATGCTAATCGTTTAATTATGGGGTAGTTTACAGTGCGTTTTTTTTTCGCAATGAAGTAAACATATAGTATTCGTAATGATAATAGCAAGAATAAAAATATTTTTATGTTATGATGATATAATTATTTTCATGGTGCATTTTTATCGAATTAGATTAAAGAAGGAAACGATTTTTATCTAACATATACATTATGTGATGTGAGTTGTTTAAGCATTTCTATATTGACTATGGAATGAGATTAAAGAACATACAGGAGACTTATTACATATTTAAAATGATAAGCTATTGACAAAAGTCCTCGATTTCACTGACAATTTGAGCTGTTTTAAGACAAAACACTAGCACAATATAGCTAACATAAAAATTTGACCTACTGGGGTAAATTATAGAAAATTACCCACACTCCTACACAGCCCAAAACACGGCATAAGAAGTCAACTTTTACCCAAATAATCCGAGTAAATAAATAATACAACGACATTACCGTCAACTTAAGTAAAATACAGGAATAAAAAAATCCCTTTGCCGGAAAATTGCCGTGGAAATTGTAGCGTGCCCCGGTAAAACGCGGCTCAATTACATTACAATGTCTTCTTTGTATTTCCCCAAAAAAAACTGTTCGTAATAAATAATACCGTATGTCATTTCTCAGCACGTATGAAATTTATAACGCACGGAACGGTTCGAAGGGCGATATATTTGTAATAGAGCTTGGGACCGGCCCGGCCATAGAATGGTACCGGATAACACGCTGCGAGGTTCACTCTATTTGCAATAATAGTTCCATTTCATAGTATTCCAAAATTATATTAGATTTATCTTACTTCTAATATTTTTTATAATATTGATAAATAATACTAGTGTTCCATTGTCACACAGCGCCGTCCACATTTAGGAGATCTTTGTTTTGTAATTCTAGAAAAAAAAAATTGTACGAAAGCAATTAGTCGCAGATCTTCTCTGGAATTATTCACTGGGCTACCTCGAAACAAATAACACAGTACGTTTCTATGGGAATCAAACCCGAGACAATTAAACGATACCCGTAATGCAAATGCAATGTAAATTGCGCGTAGAATGTTTGGAGCTAGATAAGTTGATTAAACCAGCAAATACAATAAAAAAATATTTTCTTAATTATTTGTCAACCTGCAAATATCTCTTCGAAAAAACAAGCAAAAAATATCATGATTGCACGACGCCGCACCAGCGATTTGTGACTTAATCACTTTATTGGCAGCGGGGGAGCTTATCGTAAAGGACCGCTGATATATGAGTAAACAAGCTTGCACTTTTCTACCGCCACTTTTGGCGGTCACACAAGCCATAAAATTGTCGCACAAGTTTAGATTGCGCTTGTGGCGGGTTAAATAAAGTGGTGCTTTTTATTTGCGACGGTTTTGGATGCTTAAAGTTCTAATTTACCTTGCTAGGGTCGTCGTCATAGCTGTGTCGCGTATCTGAAAAGGAAAATATATTGTCATTTTGTGCACAGTTTTGGTTTTTATTATATGACTATTATTTAGTTTCAGGATTCGATCTCTCTATCGATCAAATGAGGTGACCTGGGTTGAATTACCGTTCTCAGGGCAGGATATATAATACTAGCGAACTCGCCTCGTAAACAAAAATAAAACTAATATATCTAGGTATTTAAGGACATTATCGTTAAAAAATATTGTTAAAAACGTGTTCAAATTGGAGTTTGAAATTAATAATTATTTTACATCGTCGTCAGTTACATGAATTCGAGTAGTAATACTTTCTGCGTGTTCCAGTTTTAAATAGATAAAATAAATCTGCATAGAGCCCGAGTTTTAGGCCGTAGAAAGAGAACAAAATGACAATGGAGTAACAAAATATATTTATATATATAATTAGCTTAGTACATTTGATTTTTTAACAATATAAAGCAGAATATGTACGAACGAATGAGTAGACTGTAGCGCTTGAATATCTATAATATTTTTATATTAAAATTATGAATAAAGGGGTAATTTAAGCTGCGAGCACACAGGCGCCGGTCTACAAACCTACCCAAGGCTATGATTAGCCGCGGAGCACACTACGCTGCGTACCTAAATATGTTTGTATTTTGGCTTTGCCCAGTACACAACCAATATCGGGTCCCTCTCGAGTATTAGCCATTACGCAGCCTCTTAGCGGCGGACGATTTTAATTAAAAACTTCTTGCATTAGCATGTGTCCGCCCAATCATGATACTAATCCCTTCAAAATATTATTTAATTTCGGACGGAAAATTGCGAACTCTTTCTTAAACCTATAAATAGAGGCTGTGGTAATATTATATTTTGGTGTAATTACATATGTCGAGTCAGGTACGAGTGATAAATAATAAATTGGCATCTAAAAGACTTCATAGGTGACATTAGTCTCATAGGTTTTCTTGTTAAGTAACGGCCACGGGAAAAAATATGTATACGACAATATTTTATTAATTCGCTTTTATTAAACATGCACATAATATTTCGAAAAAAGTCTTAAATTTGGAAGGTAAAATAAGGAAAATCATTTAGTGGAAGAGTTGATTTATTCTGTTCCGATATTTCAATCAATGCACATATATTAAGGAATATTATGAATGCATTATAAGTAGGTCAGGGGGTTCCGTCGCCTAAACAAACAATACATCGGCTCAAGGAGCAATATACAGGCGCAGGTGTAGGTACTTCACCGTTGGCCGACCAAGTTGGAAAGTATTCGTAAGCGTTCAAACATACCGGCCTCGTTATGCATGCCTCGGTGGGTTTAATCACGACCCAAGCCCGCCCACGGCGAATCTAATGTTTTCACTATGTATTTTTTAAGTCCTACCAACTTGTTCCTGTATTCGTACCCCGTCGTGCGTCCGTTCTTACGACATACAACTAACTGATTTGACAACATTTGTTTAAAAGTATGTCTATCTGGAATAGACTAGCTATGTAATTGCTTACCCTTTCTAACTGTTAGTTATTAAGTCTGTTTCTGTGCTCATGGTCGCAGGTTTGATCACCACTCGGAACAAACATCGGCGTTATTATATTTTTTGATCTGGCTAGTTTTGGGTCAGATGGAATTATGTGTAATACTAGAAATAACTTAAGAAGTTCCTAGTTAAAATTGCAGTTGAGCTAGGAATTTCTTCTATGACATCAGTGAATTACCACTAAATTGCAGTTATAAGGACTTTAATATTAAGGTTAAGGGTAGAGGGCGAAGCACTACTGAGCATAATAGGATCTTATTCACGATATGTAGAACGATGCAGGTAGTAAACAACGCTAAGTTAAAGCTCCACCGCCCGGTACGAGACCTCAACGTAACGTGACGCAGACACGAGCCCACATCCAATTCTTGGCACCCATTATACGACATGTCCAATATTGATATTGACACAGTGTCCCACCGAATGTACGCATTTGACAAAGATCCCTTGTCACTCCACTCACTCCTCTCGTATTCAGGTTTCAGATTCAACCCAACCTTGAGTGTTATTATGTTAACTGTTTTGATGTTTTAAAACCTAATTTTTATGGTCACGATCGGATCAAAACTGAAGAAGATAAGGAATGAAAGATTAATCACGCAGCATCAGCGGCGTAAGTTAAAGCCCAATTTTGTTTGACTTGGCGAAAAGTTGCGCGAAGTCTTATTTATTTTTTATCAATTTCACCCGGCCGAGCCTTAAAAGCGTCGCCTGCTTTTATTATGAGGACGTGAATTAGCAAAAAGAGAATGGATTTTGGTTGTGATTATGTCAAAAATAATTAATTATTATCGATTCGGTGGCGAGTAGGGGAGCGGATTGATGGGAGCCACAGCGCGTAGGCGCTCTTTAAAATTGGAAAGCTAATTACTCGGTTACGCAGGAAGGACCATGATGGGGATACGACAAAGATTACGCTAAAATTAATTTAATTCTACAGTATTAGAGAAAATTGCTTTACAAATTCAATTTTCAGAATTTGCGGAAATAAATTGGACTGTGATTTATAGTGAACTATTCCGTCAACTTTACAATGTATGCGGGGGGTTATCTCGGAGGGTACGTGTGAGGGGCTCCACAGGATTTCTTCATTCATTAAGCCGTGCTGGTTCGTGATCCGCCTGCCGAAGTGGTAGCCACAATGTACACGATCGACGATGAGCCAAACTTTAATTTAGATCGCGGTACCTGCGACCGCTCGGCCCGCTGCTTCATTAAAGCAGCCAACCCTCTATTTAGTTCCGACGAGCAAAACTGTGTGACTGACATTTTATATACGCCCTTGTTTAAACCTCAAATCAAAGAAATGGCTCGAGATAGACCAAAGGAGCCGACTTTCTGGCATCAATAAATCACAAGTCGAAAAGTTGGAGCGTCGAAAGAAAAATCACAGTCATCGGCCGCCTTTTTAAATTAACGCCATTAGCCTCGAGATTTCCTCTTTGGAATAGAGTGCAAAAATTACCTCTCTTCGTTTGAGCGTCTGCAGTAATTAGTAAAGCTCGAGTTTTATTTGTTGACGTTGATTTTAAAAGACGTGTGTGAGCGAGACGGATACACTTAAAATGTGAAGAAGAAGGAGAAGGGAATGTTTGTCTCGGAGCTGCACCTGTCGCCCAAATTTGCAATTTAAATACGGAACGAATATTCTAGAGGACCTCTTTAACACGACATTTGCTTATCGTCGATAGAGTGATTGGTGTGGTCTTGAATCTCTTTGCAATTATGAACTTATTGAAATTTGTTTGACAAACCCTTTCATGACGTAAAATTTAAAGTTAATTTATTATATAAGCAAGATTTTTTAAGATAGGAGTACATAACTTGTCCAAAAGTGTAAACAACGCTAATAGTAAACAAATATTTCATCTATGTTATATGAAAATAAAAGGGACATTTATCCTACTACTATTATAAAGGCGAACGTTTGTATGGATGTATGGATGTTTGTTACTCTTTCACGTAAAAACTACTGAATGAATTTGAATGAAACTTTACCACAATATAGCTTATACATCAGAATAACACATAGGCTAAAATTTTTTAGGTTTTTAATGTGAGGTCGTAAAAAAAACACATTTTTTGCGCTTACATTGCAAACGCTGACTGAATCCTACAAGATAGATCAAAACAATTTACTACAGTATTGTACAACTTAAAAAGGTCTACAAAAAAGTCCGTGATGGTATATGTTTATCTCTTAGGAATAACCCATAATAACCATTTTTTATCCCTTAATTTGTACGAGAAATAATGGCTTATTTACGAAGCGATTTTAAGCAATACAGTATTAATCCTTATCCAATTAAGTATCTTAAATACATTGTGCATTTAATAAAGATCAATATGGCTTTTTACAGCATGTAAATTAAATAAATATTTTCGAAGATATCACAGATTTAAAATGCAGAGTCATAGCAATTTCGGCGATAAATACAGTTTCGGTGATAAATACCGGCAGCGACGCCAGGCGAACGGGGCGTGGGGGGAGCGGGGTAGGTGCGGTGGGGAAGAAGTGGCTCATCGCTGAATGCGCGACCCGAACGCGGGCAGACGCGTGAGGGCAGACGTCGTTGACGGTTGTGTCCGTTTTGCGAATTTTTGTTCTACTAAGGTTCTTTGGTAAAAAGTAAGCAAAATTTAGGCAATTTATCAATTTCAAGCGTTGACATACTGACAAGTAATTTAAAATAAAGAAAAGAAACAAATAAATCTACAGCGAAATAAAAATTTAAAAACTACCAGCTTTTTTTTCAGAAAATTCCACCTAAAATACTTTTTAGAGTTAATTTTAAAGAATAAGTTTTTTTTTGTAATCTTGATAAAGAATTTATTGTAAAAAACTGCGCTAAGTTTTATTTGATGATTTTACGAATTACTTCATTGATAATTCAATTACTATATAGATAGGTTACTTACAGTTAATTATAACAAATTATATAAATAGGTTAATTTTAACAAATTACTTCATTGATAATTCAATTACTATATAGATAGGTTATTTACAGTTAATTATAACAAATTATATAAATAGGTTAATTATAACGAATTACTTCATTGATAATTGAATTACTATATAGATAGGTTAATTAAATAGGCAAGGATTGCATTAAAGTACAATCATAACAATAACTACCGTACTGTATTTTTTGGAAGTATAGAAACAACACGTACTTAAGAATTATGCCGCGAAAGCGTAAGTCTAATCTTTCCCAAAGCTCTAATAAAGCTCGAACTATGAAAGTAGCTAGACTTAACGAGACGTTTCCACAAGCCGAACTGCGAAGGCTTAAACAAGCAGAGCGTGAGGCAGCTCAAAGAGCTGCTGAGACACCAGAGCAGTCCCAAGATAGACGTCGACAGCATGCTGAGTATCTAGCATCTCAACGGGCTGCAGAGACACCCGAACAGTCTCAAGCTCGACGTCAACAGAACGCTGAATATCTGGCATCTCAACGGGCTTCTGAGACACCCGAACAGTCCCAGGATCGACGTCGACAGCATGCTGAGTATCTAGCATCTCAACGGGCTGCGGAGACACCCGAACAGTCTCAAGCTCGGCGTCTTCAGCAAGCGAATTACATAAGGTCCCAAAGAGCTACTGAAACTGTTGAAGCTGCTGAAGCTCGCAGACGCGCTGTTGCTGAAAGGGCACAACAGCGACGATTAATATTTACAAGAAACGCGTGGGGAGTATTCGATAAAGCTGCATTTGAGTACGATGAAACTCTTGATTACGAAAGCCACAAGCTTATAAAAATAGAAGCGATGAATAAAGAATGCAGATTTTGCGGTGCTCTTAAATGGAAAGAGGAAGCTGCAGGCATGTGTTGTTCGGGAGGAAAAGTAGTTCTTCCTTCAATAGACGAGCCTGTTGAACCTCTTAAAGAACTTTTTTCAAATGAAACAGATGAGTCTCGCCGTTTTTTAAAAAACATAAGAAAATACAATACATGCTTCCATATGACTTCTTTTGGAGCTGATAACATTGTGTCGATGCCAGGATTTTGCCCGACTTTTACAATCCAAGGGCAAATATACCACACAATTGGCTCTTTGCTTCCTGCTGCTAATACGCAACCAAAATTTTTGCAAGTTTATTTCATGGGTGATGAGGAAGCACAAGTTGATAGGCGTTCTGAGTACGTAGCAGGTGTGGAAAGAAACACAGTTCAAAAAATAACGTTTTAGTGCATGAATTTAAAATGGCTAAAGATAGAGTGACTAGCGATAATTACAAGGTCGTGATACACCCAGATCGTGTACCACGTGGTGAACACGAAAGACGATTCAATGCCCCGACCACAAACGAAATAGCTGCCGTAGTAGTTAGTACTGAACAAACTGCGTCTCGGGACATTGTTATTCAGGCGCACGATGGCCGGCTTACTAGAGTTCCGGACACTCATAGATTTTATGATGCTCTCGAGTACCCGATAATTTTTTGGAAAGGACAAGAGGGGTACAGTTTTGATATTCCTCAGACAAACCCAGTTACAAAACAGCCTATACCGAACAAAAAAGTGTCGTGCAAAGACTTTTATGCGTATCATATGATGGTACGTCGCAACAATTTTAATTTATTGCTTCGATGTAGGCTTCTCTTTCTTCAGTTTTTGGTGGACATGTATGTCAAAGTGGAGAGTGAGCGCTTAAGGTTTATTGCTTTAAACCAAACAAAACTGCGAGCAGAAAACTATATACATTTACAAGACGCGGTCAGGAATGATGCGGATTTAGATCCAAACAATTTGGGTCAATTGGTAATACTCCCATCGTCATTTGTAAATAGCCCGAGATATCTTCATGAGTACACGCAGGATGCGTTCACATACGTGCGTAACTACGGGAGGCCTGACCTGTTTATTACAATGACATGTAATCCCGCTTGGCCAGAAATTACTAAAGAGCTCATTCCAGGACAAAATGCAACAGACAGACATGACTTAACAGCCAGGTTATTTAAAATAAAAGTACAAAAATTGGTTGCTCTACTTACAAAAGGTAAAATATTTGGAGATATGAAGTGTTTCATGTACTCGATCGAGTGGCAAAAAAGAGGTCTGCCTCACGTGCACTTACTGCTGTGGTTGACGGAAAAATTACGCCCCAACCAAATTGATGAAGTCATAAGTGCGGAGATACCAAATCCAGAAAGTGATCGAAAACTCTACGATACTGTAACCAAAAATATGATTCACGGTCCCTGTGGTGCACTAAATCCGTCATCACCATGCATGAAAGAAGGAAAATGCACCAAAAAGTATCCAAGGGCGCTTTTAAAAGATACTCAAACTAACGACAAAGGCTATCCTTTGTACAGGCGTAGAACACCAGGAGATGGCGGCCGTACGATAACTCTAAAAACCCGAGGTGGAACACAGGAAGTATTGGTTGACAATAGCTGGATTGTCCCATATTCTCCTCTTCTGTCTAAAATTTATAACTGTCACATAAATGTAGAGTTCTGCAATACGGTACAGGCGATAAAATATATTTGTAAATATATAAACAAAGGCAGCGACCAGGCTATTTTTAACATTCGACAGCAAGGGAATGTTAATATTGACCCGAGAGATGAGGTGCAAACGTATCGAGCCGGTAGATATGTTAGTAGTAACGAAGCAGCGTGGCGGATCTTGGGTCTGCCTCTGCATGAAAGACACCCAACAGTCACTCACCTTGCGGTTCATCTGCCTAATGGTCAGCGGATTTACTTCACTGAAAACAATTTTAGAGAGAGAATGGCCGCACCACCTAAGACGACACTAACTGCATTTTTCCTGCTTTGCCAAAATGACGCATTTGCAAAAACATTACTTTATGTTGACGTACCCCGCTACTATACATGGAACGTGTCGTCGAAAGAATGGAAACGTCGTTTACAAGGCACACCTGTCGACGGCTGGCCAGGTGTGAAGGCAGGAGATGCTCTTGGGCGCATTTACACAGTGCATGTTAGTAACTTCGAATGTTACTGTTTGCGAATGCTGCTGAATGTAGTACAGGGCCCCACTAGCTTTTTGGATCTAAAAACAGTTGACGGCCAAGAACTTGAAACTTTTCGACAAGCGTGTGAGAAGTTGGGGTTGTTGGAAGATGACAACCACTGGGATGCCACAATGGAAGAGGCAGTGCTGTGTCGCTCTCCTTCGCAAATAAGAGAACTATTTGCAATATTGATATGCACTTGCGGTTTATCCAATCCTCTTCAACTATGGGATAAGTATAAATCTGCATTATCGGAGGATATCTTGCATAGATTTGAAAGGATGGATCAAGTCAACAATGATCTATGTTTCAATGAAGCACTGAGACATATAGAGGACAAAATAATAACGATTTCCGGTAAGAAATTGTCTGACTTCGGTATGCCTACACCAGAGCGTCGAGGAGAGTTGTCGACCGATTTGATCAAAGAGCTAAGCTACGATATTGCTTTATTAGACGCTCAGGTCAGCGAAACTAAACCACGCCTGCTACCCGAACAAAAAAACATTTATAACAAAATATTACAACGAGTTGAGCTTGACAAAGGCGGCCTTTTCTTTCTTGACGCCCCGGGCGGTACAGGTAAAACATTTTTGCTTAATTTGCTTCTAGCAAAAATTCGTAAGGACCGTAAAGTTGCATTAGCGGTGGCTTCCTCTGGGATCGCTGCAACATTGCTGAGCGGTGGACGAACGGCACATTCGGTTTTTAAATTACCTCTTAATCTGGTGAGCGAAGAAACCCCAACGTGCAACATCAGTAAGAGCAGTGCCCGTGGCGCCCTCTTGCAACAATGTATGCTGATCGTGTGGGACGAGTGCACTATGTCACACAAACGCGCCATTGAGGCGCTAGATCGCTGTCTACAAGATATTCACAGCAATCGAAAGTTGATGGGTGGTGTGGTAGTGTTATTGGCAGGGGATTTTAGACAGACTTTACCTGTTATCGAGAGAGGCACTGCAGCAGATGAAATTAACGCATGTCTAAAAGCCTCATATCTGTGGTCTAAAGTTGAAAAGCTTTATCTTACCACTAACATGCGAGTCCAGTTATTCAGCGATGTCGAATCAGGAGCATATGCTCAAAAACTGCTAGAAATTGGTGAAGGCCACCTAAACACCGACCAAGAAGGTATGGTTCTTTTTACACAGCAATTTTGTCATGCTGTGGAGACAGAAAACGAACTTATTGAACAAGTTTTTCCGAATCTGCAACAAAATATTCTTGACGAAAATTGGTTGTGTGAAAGAACCATATTGGCACCAAAAAATGAGACTGTTGCGAAAATAAATAAAAAAATCTTGGCCGAAATAAACAGCGAAACATCAGTGTATAATTCCATTGACACAGTTATGTCATCCGATGACACTACAAGTTATCCCGTAGAGTTCCTAAACTCTTTAGAGTTGTCCGGGGTGCCATCACACAAGTTGGAATTAAAGGTAGGTGTACCCGTTTTGTTAATGCGTAACCTGGATGCGCCAAGATTATGCAACGGTACTCGGTTGCGAGTTACCGAATTAGGAAGGCATATAGTGAAGGCTACAATTTTAACTGGAGAAGCCAAGGGAGACAATGTTCTTATACCGCGCATCCCAATCATACCCAACAACTTGCCATTCAATTTTAAACGCCTGCAGTTCCCATTAAAAGTCGCATTTTCAATGACGATCAACAAATCGCAGGGTCAAACCTTGAAGGTAGCAGGCCTACATTTGGGCACGCCATGTTTTTCTCACGGTCAGCTCTATGTGGCTTGCTCACGTGTTTCCAAAGCGAAGAATCTGCATGTTTATGCTGAAGGAAAAAGATCGTTAAATGTAGTTTATAGGAGCATACTGCAGTAGCTACCTATAGGCCTATGATTAGGGCTCTGCAGTGCTTAGTTACCGTATTTCTTACTTATTACTAGAAGACGGGACGAACCTGAAGTCCACGCGAACGAAGTCGCGGGCAAAAGCTAGTAATGTAATAAAGGTTGGGCTCTGTGAATCCAGATTCAAATGACTTGATTTTTGTTGCAGGTTTCAGATTTTTAAACGAACAGACTGGAACATTTTTAACACAACAACAAATTTTTGACAAATTACTACATTTTACACTTGGCATCTTAGAGGGAGCCAAATATTAATACGTAACTTTATAGTTCACACACTTGTCTCTATGAAATGCAATATTAATACTACCGATATCAAAACCACGAAGTAAATCCCACCAATGTGTTATTAAACAAACACACTTACTGCGCAAGAGCCACAATACCAAAGGGTGTAATGTGTTACGTCACGATATATTTTTCCAAATTGATTGATACGTCCGTAGCGGGATGATATATTGTAGGCATCGTATCGGACGCGGTCGGCTAATAGGTGTTAGTGGATAAATAAAGAAGGCGGGTGGAGCCGCGAGTCATTAATAACTATCGCCCCACGGCACTTCATTAACAATCAATCACATGTGGTCTCCCGTGGCCGAGACAGCTTGTTGCTGCATGACCACTTTTTGTACCTATTTGATTAATTGTCCCTATATTATCTTTAAGAAAATTTGTTGGGATAACTCTTTCAATTACAATAAATATGGCAATATTCTTGTTATATTTACTTACAAATTAAGAAGACAAGAATCAAAAAGGGCTAATTACTCACTAGTTAAAAAAAAAAACTATTAATTGTGAAATCGTTAAGTACGGCCAGTAGACGACTATAGGTACTGTTAAAATAAGGAATAAAAAAAAACTTTAAACTGATATCGTTCTGCATATTACTAACCATTATGAAAATATCTTGGAGATCAAAATGGCGTAGGAAAGATGCCAGATAATGCGCGTAGTAAGTTTATCTACGGCGTTGCAGGTGTGTAGCGTGTTGTAGTATATTACGGTGTTGTTTTGTAGTATATTGTTTAAATTAACCGATTAAATTTCTAAGAGTTTGTATATAGGTTTTCATGTGTAACATTTTTCATCTCGCCTTACGAACGAAACACCTCGCACAGATTACAATATTTGAGAGTGATTTCGTTAAAAGGGACGGAAGTGTGTTACAGGAAGCCGGTGAAGCGCGCGTGCACCAGCACGAGCGCTTCACCGGCTTCCTGAGATTCGGCTGATATCACATGTTACAACACATCATATCATACAACGAGCGACCACTGTAGGGTTCGCTTGTTTGTTATTCATACAATATATTTTGAAATTAAGAAACTGTAAAGAAACTCCCTAGATTAGTTTAGTAGTTATATGTATTCCTTCTCCAATTAACATCCTTTGCCAACTACTGAATCCATCCAACATATACGTATTTTCTCATCCGCCATGTAAGACGCCAATCTCTCTCATTTCACTTTTTTTTTGCGCCAGTGCTGCCTGTCGTGTACATGTTTTTTTTAAAACCTTACAAAACAATGGCTGTAGTTAAACCAACCAAAAGCATGGTTCTAAGTCTACTTTCCTACTACTTACTTCTCAATAACTAATCTCGCGTGTAATTAGAGCTAATGGCTTTTTGCTCCGCTCGCATGGCGGGCATGTGTGAGAAAGAATGACTTGTCGGAAGGAGTTAATAATCTTATTAATTTGTTCGAGTTCCCGCGGCGAGTTCCGGCGTTCTTTGTAATAAATGAGAACACCTCATTTATTAAATTAGTATAAGGGCTTCTTATACACGTGTTTAATAACTTACCAGTATAACTTGACACTGATTTTCTCCCGGCGCTGCGTTATAGCAAAGGTCTTCAATAATTTGCTTGGTGTCATGCACTCTTAGCACAATAAACAATTTACTAAGTAAGTGAAGTAAGAAGATTCATTTATCAAGTGTATGTAACATAAGTTGTTACATTTGATTGATTTGATACGCGATCGGATTATGGTGTAATTAGCGAAGTGAGGTTTTGTGTCGGCATCGTAATTAGGTAAATTTGTTTTGCTTGAAATTAAAGGCTGTAAGTTATTTGGAATTGAATTAAACACAAAGCTTAGAAACAGTAACCTTATCATAGTTTTGATAATTCTGTTAATTAATGATTTAAGTAATTTTCATTAAAACCTTATTTAGATACGTCCAAGTAGCTTAGCTTGCGAGGTATTACTAACTAACTCTTTATGTGTATTTTACGTCTAAAAGCCGACGTGCGGTAACACCTGGTAATTTAGACCTTCATAAGAGCCTTATTAGGGCCTAAACTGAATAAATGATTTTGACCTAGTTTTAGCCGGCCTTAACCTATATTTATCCTTCACCACCGGCTGGAACTCCGTTTGTAGTCCGACATGACCGTGATACGTTGTTTTTTTTTGTCCACAGAAGCTGCTCCAAGCTCCAGCTGGCTAAAGTTAGGTGTAACCGCATTTCGAATTTTGACCGTAACATCTAATATATAAAATTCTCGTATCACAGTTTTCGTTACCATACTCCTCCGAAACGGCTTGACCGATTTTGATGAAATTTTTTGTGCTTATCCGGTATCTATGAGAATCGGCCAACATCTATTTTTCATCCCCATAAATGCAAAAAAAATTGTCCACACGAGCGAAGCCGGGGCGGGCAGCTAGTAATATATACTATTAAAATGAATAGGGTACATACGATAATGGGTTGAATTTATACCAGGTATATAATAAAGTTTTTGTTTCTTATTCTGCTAGTTAATATCGTTCTACTATCATAACAACGCCATCCATTTGTATTATATTCTTACGTAATAATAGCACACCAATTCAAGTTCGCAGTCGATCACTACCTTAAGATTTCCCATAAATTTCTGTCTACATACTCGCTTTGATCAATTAAATTTTATTACATGCGTTAATTAAAGGGCGTCCTAAGTGAAAGATTTATTGCTGGTTTATCCTCATAACCGTGGATTAAAGGGCATTACTCAATACGAGGCTCGTCTTGGGGCTAAGGCTGACTGCGTGTTATTAAAGCCTATTCAACTAGAACTGAAAGTGCTTGCCTATGCACAATTATTTGTTTGGTAGTTATATTGGAAGTTTGATGGCATATCGATTATCTATGCTTATGCGAATTTTCGCGTGGGGGACTTGATGTGATATTTATAAATGTATGAATTTTCATGTAGGCGTAGATGAACAATCTGAAACCATGAAGAATAGCTAAAACTGCAACTTAGTATCACCCAGGATATTAGTCAGTACACTGTTCACCTTCAATAAGGGTACATGCCATCACGCCAAGACCCTTTCGGAGTACGCAGAGAATACACTCAAAATGTCATTTCACTCCAGTCTTGCACACATCTTTATATTCTGTTCTTATGAATCTTTCCAGCCATGCCGGCCACTTCTAAGTACCGACTCTTTCCATATCTGTCACTCAGTGCTTAGTTAATTTAAGTTTTTTATTGAGTCTTCTATTTGACGTACGTACGTACACAAGTAATATATATATCCTTAGTTCCTTACGTTATTCTTGCCTGTAATTTCACTTGCATATAAATGTGACTAGACCAATGGTGCCGCCCGTATAGCGCGAGTTAAATAGTAACAAAAGCGGATTATGCACTATACAGTGTTTACAATGTGTCATGCTATTTCTGTGATATATGCGCAGTAAATTGTAATGAGGAGTCGGCCCCGCGAGGTGTCACCGTAAAGCCGCGCCGACTGCGGAATGATCATAATAAAGTATGATTTCTTGGTCGGGGACGCGGCCTTAACTCGGATAATCACTCCTCAGGCGTACCCATATAATTCCTTAGTGCATA
This sequence comes from Falcaria lacertinaria, assembly GCA_951449985.1. Lineage (NCBI taxonomy): Eukaryota > Metazoa > Arthropoda > Insecta > Lepidoptera > Drepanidae > Falcaria > Falcaria lacertinaria. The sequence goes on from OX602111.1 coordinate 3,547,711, forward strand.
ATGAAAGTTGATTAACATTATACCCCGCGTGAAAGCTGATGTGTGTGTGTGTGTCCGCCACAGATTCCGAGTACTAATTAAGAGTGAGGGCGGGGGGTCGCGGCCGGCGGCGGGGGCGGGGTATCGATCATCGCCCGCCAAGGAATCGACGCAGGGACCCGCAAAAAGGGGAAGCCCTCATCTCAAAATCAGCGTCCGACTAAGCCGACCCGCTCTCAGCACATGTGTTTTGATTTAAATGTGTGCTAAGGGTCAGTTTAATACGCGGACGCGGAAACGGAACGCTCCGGGCGTGATTTGCAAATCCGATGTGAATAATTACACGGCTTACGAGCGCTTACCTACTGCCTTATAGTAATTTGCATATTTTCTTGTGGCTTTGCAGAGACTAACCGTGGAATTGAAATGATGGAACATATGTGGCATGAAATTGTTTCCTATTGTTACTTTCTGGTCAATTTAGCCACTTTCTAGTACGACACTATAATAGGGGTTAATTTTATGTTTGTAAAGCCCTATTAACTCACCTCAATTGACAGCATAGACAAGCTAGACGACCCATGATTGGCGTCTACATTATGAAAATAGGTATAAAGTGGCAACGCCTATCATCGGTCAACAATACAGTGAATACAAAATGTATTTTCTTCAAACTGAAGTCATGTAAAAAACAATCGTTATTATTTTTCTGAAACAAATAATTGCTCGCTGTCCTGTCAAGAGAAAACAAATAATGTCATGAAAAAAGAAACACTAACAAAGCTACTTATCTAAAAAACGCTGGAAAACACTTATCGCGCTCGAGTGCAAATCGTCGACTGTCACTTCAAATCCCGCCGGCGCCCGGACAAAATAGGAAAAAGTAGCAAAAATAACAATCAAATAGAGCATCCGCGGAAATGAGATCTGAAGGAATGATCACGCCCGACCCCGGGGACCAGTTGCCTCTTCAAAAAGGACTTAATCTCTCAATTCGCTAAGGAGTTAAGCTTAAAAAAATATTTCGATAGGCAACAAAGAGCCCCTCGCTTGTCGCGCTGCGGTGTCTTTGACACGTCGCCGCCGGATTTTTTCGCGAGATCTCTTTAGAGACGGGATGTCACTCACTTTGTATCGGCTTTGTCGTCAGAGGTTAAGCGTCGGTTTATTAGGCTTGACTTCCGATTTGCAAACAGAGGGGTGAAAAACTGCTTGCGAGTTCTTGTTCTTTTTTCCGTTTTTTATTGACTGTAAAAATTAATTGCAATCGAGTCAGATTTATTGGCGCAATACCAATGCAGCGTTCAAACGCCCTCGCGCAATCGATATGAAAATGTGACGAGTGGGGTTGCTCGGCAGCCTGCGGGCCTTAATTAAGAATACGTGACAAAAGACGAGACATGCACACAAACACAAGTTGCCTCGAAAAAGGTCCGGATTACGTAACCCCTTTGCGCTTTTGATTTTAACCGTGGCGTGAAGTGCGTACTGGACTGTGGCGTCTAATTTGAAAGGAGACTTCTCAAATCTGGCTTCGGGTACCCCTCGTTTAATCGAGCCATCGTTACACGTGATGTCGATATGAATGTTGATACAATGAAATAATAGCGTGGAGTGGTAGGCGGTCACTATGGTGACGGGGCGGGTGGGACGGAAGCCCTATTTGAATGGAGCTGTGAAAGGCTTTTAGCACCGGTTGACCATTCAAAGCGGGTCAGCATTTTGGGAGCTGACTGCGCTACGAAGTCGAGATAATTAGCAGGCAAACAGGGTACCGCACAACTTTCTCGGCCCGTTCAGGTGCTCTGCAAACACCGCTGCAAGAAATTTAACAGCAGTTTAATTGCGGAACGAAAATAGAACCGCACTGAAACGTTTCATTTCTGTAAAAAGAACTCATATTGCGGCGTACAAGCATAATCAAAGCTGTGTTTGACTTCACTTTAAATATAAAGTTTGAAATTTTCCAATACCAACAATATTGAAAATAAATTAAGTGGAATAATTGACTAAAAAAATATAATTGCTATGACGGAATGTGAACACAAAACGTTTTAGAAGCAGTTTTTTTTAAATAAAACTAAAATACAAATGTGATATTTCTAATTTATACAATTACTTCTCAATGGTTTGTCTTAAAAATAATACATTTTAAATTAACTGCTAATGCTATAAATACCGAACGACTTTGGTTCAAGTGACCATTATTTTTAGTCAACATGCCCGAATTATTTCTACATCAGATGTCGTGGGCGCAGTGCACACGGGTCCATAAATCGGGCATGTCAGCAGCACGAGGGTAAAGGTGCGGACACACACGCGATAAATTTGCGGACGACCCGTTGCCGTGACGTACACGGTCCGTAATCCTGACGTACGTGACGAGTCGACTGTGCGATATAATTGTACTGGCTTTTGGTTCAGTTGGCTTCACTGGTAATAAAATGTAAAGCTTAGGCCCTCATAATACACTTGAAGGTTTACTTTACCACCGCACCGGTTCGGAAATTAATGAGTGGATAGAATATCGGCTGAATCACAGGGACATCATAATTATTTTAACTTGTGTATCATTGTAAATTCTTACCAGTATAATGAAATTAAGTAATATAAAAAAAAAACTAGAGCGATTTGGAATAGCAGATGATTTAGTTACCTATGTTTGTTTTCTTCTTGGCATGACTATTCAGTTGGTTAATATTCGAGAACCGTCGTGCTTAGTAAACTCAGTCTGGAAAAGCGTATACACCATGATCTAGGTGTTTACGTACCGTAATTATAAATTGAATACCGCAATATTGTTTTGTTAATATGTATTAACAAAATAATAATATTCTTTATTTCTTATCACGCGGGTCTTAGTAATCCCTGGCGACGCATGCGAGACGATACGATATAGCTAAGTTTTGCTCAGTATATAATTGGGACCAAATCCCTATTGGAGCCCGAATAGGGACACGCTCAGAGCGTGTTCGAAGGGGCATTAATGAAATTAACCGAACCTACATTGTTAACGAATCAGCGGATAAAATAACTAAAGAATCTTGTACGTACCTTGTATTGGTAATTATTATTGGTGGTGAAAATGGCAACGTCTCACACGCCGTAAATAATTACGACTTACGACGTAAACACCTGTGTACATACATACATCCTATGTAACCTTCTAATAAGCATATATTTTCTAAAGTCATAATACATAGGGCACACTGAAAATCTGTGCTTCTGGCCGCTCATAAATGTTTGAATTTCGAGCATTATATATTTTTAAACATAAGAAACTCAATAATTTATATTAAAAATGATGGAACAAAAACAATTGATGATTGAACACGCGATTTGCGTTTCAATTTTTTTTATCACTAGTTGAAGTTCGTCGTCCGTTGCATAGATGGAATTACCTTGAAAAGATTTTAGATCGATTATTTTTGAAGTTCGCTGACTCCACAAGCCTGCACTGCTCATCTTCAAAATGCTTTTCGGAAGGAAACACCTCATTTCAGTATCGTAAGGCGTACGCAGAATTTGATCGAGGCCGTGTTTATCTCCATGATGAAATTCGTGTAGGTTAGCCCTCAATTGCGATCATCGAGGAAAATGAGGCACGTAGGCAAAAAAAAAAAAAAATTTTTCCAAGACGGTTCTGTCTGCGCGATCCCTCTTGATGAACTTAAGACAGTTAATGCTGGGTGGTGCACCAACATTTGTTTGCCCAGTGTCTTTGAAAATATGGGAAAAACGACTAAGAAATCAAATCCTACTGAACCATGACGATGCTTCAGAGCACACCGCGAACTAGGCAGTCATTTTTGGCTTCCGAAAAAAGAGCTAATGACTCGCACATAGTCCAGACCATGCGATTTCTTTATTTTCTCAAAAATTCAAGATTTGATGGGAGGTTTGACATTTACAGGGCCGGAAGACGCCGTGATAGCTTTCATTCAGCACGTGAAAACCATGCCTTTAGACCAATGGCCTTCATGTTTTTATAATGGTTTGACCGAACGAAAAAGTGTTCAAAATGTGATAGAGGATACTTCGAAAAGCAGTATTTATATTACTTAAATGTCAATTGTTTTATTAATGAGTTACGCAAAACTTTCAGTTTATTAATGTATAAAAACGTCATAAATTGAGGCCGTATAAAACATCTCCGTTGTTATATTTGATTAAGCAATACTTGTGTAGCTTCCAGTATTGTTTTGTTACAGGAAATTTGAAAAAAATATTTCGAATATTCTTATTTTTGCCACCAGACTAATTACATAACAATCAACAACATCGTGAAAGTGAATTTTCCCAGTATTGTTGAGATCAAATGACGTAAATTCTACGTAGCTAACAACATTATGTAACTTCTAAATATATAATATGCATCCGTAATATTTTATTTTCCTATTACACAGGTATATCTACTTACACATAATATCGTAGCAGCTACCTATTCAGTTCTAAAATCACTTACCTATATAAACTAGGTTGGATTTTGTGAGATGAAAATATTCTACATTATATTACTGTCGTGACTTGTAATATCAAATGAAAATACACAAATCTTTATCTTCACGCCTTCCCACAAGGGTCCCCGATAAGGTAGGCAGAGGTCTTAAAACATCCATTTTTCACCGAAGACAATTTGGTGCCGACGTTACAGATGTTGAGTCCCTTGCTATCTCTTATACACTACATATCCTTGAACTTCTGAGACGTGTGACGGCTTCCTCACGATATCCCTTACCGTAAAGCTCGTGGCGTGACTAATCAGTGCGCTGAATTAGAAAAACTTTTTCTTACATAGTGTCACACGGCTCTGAATTCAAAATACATATATTGTGGAAGAATGGTAACCTGCCAAGACGTCATCAGGCCCTAGACAAAACAAGGGCCTGGAGATTAAATTCAAAAAGACTAAACATAAGTGGTGGCGTCGAATGACATAATAACCTAAATTAAGCAGTGAAACTAGCTGTTGTTACGTTCATTACCCTGTAATTCCTGCGCGGTGCGCTATCGATCGCAGGGAGCGACAGAAAACTTTCTAGACGGCTTTTATATGCACCCACCCTTACTAAGTACTAGTATAGCGAACGAGGAGTGTAGCTTGCGGATTTGTGGTTTCGGCATTTTGGACTAATTATGTCACTTAATATGCTTTTGGGGTTTTTATTCAGGCTTATAAAAGATATTTCAAATGCGAAGCAAAACTGAGGTTATGTTCTAAGGGCTCTATGATAGGTCGTTCTAAAAAAGAACTAACAGAACACTTGAATTGATTATACTTGTTCTTCGAAGAATGGTATTTTCTGAACCAGAGGTAGATTCTTAACTAAGTTTTATCTGAATAAATAAATTTAATTTTCGCATATACAATATTATGTTACTGGCTAACTGCTCAGTACGCAGTATTATTATTACTTTTAAAAATAATAAGCAGTAACCATAATACTATTTATGATAATTTATTATTAGAAATCGATTAGAAATCATTATAGCTGCCATGAAAAAAATTCAACCATACTTTTACCATTTGTAACAAGAACCACAAAAAACAGATCCCTAATGTTTTTATTTGCAGTATATTTTTCAACCAAATTAAACCATAATTTGATTGTCAAAACAAGATTGCGATGGATTATAATTGCTCATAAACCACGAAACGTTTTTCGTGTTTGTTTTTCATCGGTAAGACGTCAGGAATGACGTCACCGGTGACGTGGCGTGCATCCGACAGTTGATAGGGGTACCATCACCGTAGCAGTGTAGGCGAATATACCGCTGGTTATTCTAAGTAACGGTATAAAATAATTAAGACAGTACGTATAAATTGGACACACGTATTATCACATTATTCATGTATTTCCTTCGACGTAGACAAACTTGAAATGACTATTTCACTTTTGGCCTACACATTTCTTAATTACACCACGTCTTATAAACTTTTAATAACTGACCTGAATTTCGAGTACGCTTCATTTAACTTGAATATTGTTGAACCATATAAGCAATGCATATATGAAGTGAAAATAGTCAGAAGAAACTTTCAATAATTTTGAGAATCACCAAAACTACTAATCGTTATCACATCGGTTACATATCGTTTTCACATCGGTCATATATCGTTTTCACATTGTTGTTCAGAATAAGCACACATAAGAGTAATCGCATGATCCCATGTGGGGTGAGTCTAATCAGCTATGAAAATTAGGTTCCGCTACGTATCTTCTGCTTTGTACTGCTAATGTGGAATTTAATTACTATTTCCAAATATTATTACTCTCTGATGCTTTAGACGTACTCGTAACATTCTTGATGTTTAATTTATGTTTACTTGTTAATTTTGATAAGGTAACATTTTGTGTCTTTGAAGTTAATTTAATTTTTGTAGAGTATTTCACTACCGATCCTTCGCCTCATCTTTACATGGCCGCAATTCAATCCAAATTTTCGACGTAGGTATACGGTGTATTTAAAAATAAAGCTCTCATCTGATGATTACGAACACAAAATAAAAACGGGCACATCGGTCGAGGTTCTCAAATGCAGATACTGCGGCAACCATTTTTTTTTCTGTACCTAGTTAATGTCTTATCATCGTCATTAATTTAAGAGCTAGGCACTTGTCGGTGGAGCAATCGCCAAGCCGTTCTATCGTTCGCCATCTCTTTGAGCTCCTGGTACGACATAATTTCTTATACCCGTATTAAAAGTATTCATATTTAGCTTATAGCCAGCCTTCTTGTCACCCCGGGAGGGTGACAAGAAGGCGTGACAACAATTTGTGACAAGTGTTTTTTTTATATTATGTTAGTGTTTTTCCTATAGTTTTAGATTTAATCATTATTGCCCATATATATACTTACATATTTAGCTTATATTAAAACCAGTCTCAATATCCACAATTGTTTTCAGCGAAAGTTCACGTTGCTCTTGCAATGAATATGTTAACAATATCATGAGCCACTGCAGCAAGGTGAGTGTCTACACTGCCCAAGTAATATTGTACAAGCCAATCTTGGGTCCTATCATCCGTCATCCAATTAGCAGCCCGATCAATCATAGGCCCGATCACTCCCTGGGCCACCTCTGCGTTTTTTCCACCGTTGGACCCGACCACTGGGGCTTGTTAATCACGTGTGGAGTACGTGTATTGATGGGCTGGTCATTTTTGATATTTTGTCTCTATAATTAATTTTTTTCATTAATCATTTTTTTCACTTCATTAAGCTGTGTTGTATGCAAATCTAATACTTCAACAAATTCAAATTTAGAAGACGAGATTTATAGTTTAATAAGGTACTAGCTGCCCGCCCCGGCTTCGCACGGGTGGACAAAATATTTGATAAATGTCTATATGCTCCGAAACTAATGACGATTGATCAGTTTTCGACCGGAGAGGAAAAATGATTAAATTACTAAAATGGCTATTAAAAAATAAGGGTTGATCGTAGAAGGGTGAAAATTGAGGATTGTATGTATTTTTGTATGCTGTATCATAAAAAAATAGAAATTAATTTTTTTGTCTAAAAAAAAAAAAAAAATTAGGGGTGGACTACCCCTAACATTTAGGGGGATGAAAAATAGATGTTGGCCGATTCTCATAGATACCGGATAAGCACAAAAAAATTCATCAAAATCGGTCAAGCCGTTTCGGAGGAGTATGGCAACGAAAACTGTGACACGAGAATTTTATATATAAGAAGATTATTATTTTTATTACTTGAGATCGCGCAGTGTGATTTCCCGTCCCGATTTCTTTTCTTACACAACATTACAGCTAAAGAACCCATTCCCAGTTATATACTACATCACAGCCAAATGGCACTACTCTGCTGAAAGTAAAGCGTATATTAATTAAGTAATTTCTCGTCCTAAGGTAGTCAAAATATCGAAACAAAATACATTCAAAGTCGTTTAAAAAGAAATAGTGAAATAAAGTGTATCAAATGAACACATCTTCAATCACGATAATATACAGCATAAAATCCAACAAAACGGCACGCTATAAAAAGATGAACAATAATTCTTTTTTATTACTCGCCAAAGTGGGAATCTCATTGTCGGCGAGGAAATAAATAATATCAGGAAGGAAAAAGAAAAGGGAAATAACACAACATAAAATATTAAGATTCACCCTGGATTGGCATCATTCTGCGGTCGCCACGGATTTCTTAGGGCGGCGAGTTCCTACATCTTTGAATGTTAATGATATTTGCATATCCTAAGTCATGAAATAAATCAACCACGACGGACTGTGGGGACGGATTCCGTTATCCCGCCTTTGTCTAACTAAGGCAAATAAATTCAATATAAATATCCATTGTAACAGATTTTTACTACATAGAGAACATTACGTTAAATCTCCGAAATAAAGTCCAAGTCGCACTGTACATTCGGAAATCCTTTCAAATCGCAGAGTGAGCCGGCTCGTATAATGTCAAGATCTGGCATCAAATTGCGCCGTATTGTGTCAAATGCGAGAAAAACGGTGAAAGTGTTAGGGCAACATTTACATAAGTAGAGACAGAGGGTCTCGGCGATGTATACAAAAATATTCAGGACCGAGGTGATGACAGCGACTCCATGCATAGCCTTTATGATAGGGAAAATATTTACAGCCGGCGTGAAAACGCAATATTTATGAAGCAAGTGAAATAGCGAGCCATTCGTGTGAGGGAGCTCGGAGCGAGAGCCTGTGATGATGCACTTTATTGTTTTACATTGCTTACCTCGTAAATTGTAAGTTATTGTTGCCCATATCCATCGCAACTTACTGCTCTCTAAGTGAATATTTATAGCTCCAAATTGACACGCTAAGTCAAAGCAACGATGAAAGAGTTTGTTTGTTTACCATCTGACAATAACATTATTGATTGTTCAGGCGGGAAAGTTTTTATGAATTAACCGCCAAACAAGTAAAGAAGAACAATGAAAAAACAAAGTCTTCAAACAAAAATCGATGACAATCTGGGCCAAAAACTTCGTAGAACTTTGCCGGCAAAAAGATTTATATACTTATAAAAAAGTGAACGGGAAAAGAAGTTTTGGAAAAACTTTAAATTGCGACCTTGAACCGGTTGAACTTTGTTTTAGATTACTAATAGTTAAGTGAAAGCGGCCAAGTTTTTAATGGGAAGGGGTTGATATGACGCGGACATCTCCTGTCATTAGACGGGGTAAATATGACGGGGATATTTCGTTTTTGATTAGGGAGCTGGCCCCTGATTTAAGTGTGTACATTTAATATTTGCGAATAGAGTGCGATGAACCGGGATCGATCGCGGATGGGTAGCGCAGCTCGCGGTCGACGTCAAACTTTTGGGTCGGTTTTAATGAAACAATTCCCAAACTTCATGAATTTGGGTCATTGCGTACAGCACTACGCGGACCGCTTACGAGTACTCAGCGCGGATTTCGTTTGATTACCTTCAGTTATTATGTATACTGCATCAAATTACCTAGTCGCTGAGTAGCACTTAGAATTTTCAATGTACAATAATCTTATCGCTATATTATTTTTGAGTTGAGGACGCCTTCTATACCAACGTACTGAAGATTTTGGAAATAAACAAGAGAAGATCTGAAGACCAGTTTTAGTGGCGTGCCATAGTAGAGACCTGAGTTTATTTGCAGACTTAATTTAAATGAATACGAACAATTCAGTAACGACTTGATTTAATGCCAACATTTGTGCAACTATTTTAAAATAAAATTCTTTTTTGAATTATATTTGAGAAGGTTCGGCTTGATACCGTTACAATCACGCATACGCCGTGTGACTATACAGTTTCAGTGATTACTAACAAAAGCAATTTGAAGTCAAACAGAATGTTATTCATTTGAATTAACTGTGGAGCTTTCAGCGTATTCGAAACAATTGCCGAATTAACAACGGCACTAAAAAAAAGCGTTTTGTAAGGCATTGCTCGTCAAAATTTCCATCCAAAAGGCATTTAGGAGACGCACCTCCGTCAATTGCAACATCGTTTCGTTTATTAACTGTTAACTAGGAGCGGGTGTTTATGTAAATTGTTATTGCTTTTTTAAGAAAAAAGCTCGTTTGACACTCGCCTTATTACTGGAGGTCCTCGCTTAGTCCCGCTCCGGGCACAATGGGATTTTGAAGGTAAATAAGTCTTTAAAAGAGGAATAAGTAAATTAGAAGCGACAAGATAGGAATCTCCCCTATTTTTTCCAAGGTTGGGGCGAGAAAAAGGCGATCGCCTTCAGTCGCTATGGGAAGGATTGGAAAATATGGAAGACCTTTTTGGGAAATTTGTGTCAGTAGCTATAATACATTTTTTTTAGTTGATAATAAATTGTAATTTTTCAATGGCATATAATTTGTGTAGATACAATAGGTACAAACCTACTACATTTTCATGTAAAGTTCTCATCTGATTAATCATTCGATATCCAAGTAATAATTTTAGCATAATGATAAAATCCATAGATTATAAAAGTCTATCAATTTTATGCCTATAATAAATTAGAAAGCAAAAATGACGGTAGTCGGTATTCAAATTCTTAAAATTTATTATACTTTTTGTAGACATCATAAAGTAGTTAAACTCTAATGTTATTTATTTATTTTATTTTATTTTACTTTATTTATGGTTAAGTTAGAGTCCATCTCCTTTACAGCGAGCTCGTAAAAAATCTCTTTAAGGGTGAGTGCGGCGACACTCGGCCGGTATCATAACAGATGCTTCCAAGGATACGTACTTATTAAGCCATCGACCAAGCACGACGTCTCTGCCATTATACCTGCTCATGTTTTTAAATTATAATCTGCAGCGGGATTACAGAGTTTTGAAGCCAATTAACTTTGTTATTTATTAAATGGAAATATGTATACGTATACCTATTGTAAGTTAAGTATATTAGAATATGACATTTTCTTTGCGCACCAGTTGAGGGGGACAGAGAAAAACAAAATGTGTCTCCCGTTGCAGTATTATCATACTAGCTCGTATACTTTATATATTTGTATAATTCGTTCTTCTATAAAAGAAAACCCATAAGCAAAGATGTGTAATTCCAACAAAGCATTTTACTATTGATGTTCACTTTGTCTGAGCTAGATATTTATAAAAAAACAGATCCATGAACAGAAGAAAAATGACTTAACTATTTATTCTGCCGACAAAAATACTACATCATTATTTTTTTATTTAGAAAATATTTAGTCTATATCCACCAGAGCTTAGAAGGCTGGAAGAATACCCGCTGGATGGCAATCCTGATTGTCTTCATTAGATATGCTCCATCCCGCCTGTCACGAGAGAGAGACCTCATTCAGCCGACGAGACCTCTTAAAAAGCTGCTAATCTTTTGGGCCGCAAAAAACATTTTTTTTTATAATAAATTGATCAGATAAAGTACATCAATGTCACACATCACAATTTGTGTCAAAGATAATTTACAAATAGCACTCCTTTAGAGTTCCCAAAAGAGGAGAGTTGGTAAATTCTGAAAATGATCTTACAAAGTGTAAGAGATGTTGCATTGCTCCCCGATGCCGCCTCAAGGCTCTGAGGCTCCGATAGCTGAGTTTACGAGTTATGCAAATGTTATAGACAACAAAAAAGTTAATGTCAATGATAAGTGCGACCCCAAGGGTGCGATCGAGAACAATCCAAGAATTTTCTTTACTAGTGTTCGGGAAAAAATACTCTTCAATTTACTCTGTTGTGTCGCGGGTGTGATGTTGATGAGAACTATTATTTTTTATAGTATTTTTGGAGGGTTTAAGAACTTACCCAGGTTTTCCTTATTCTTTCAGCTATCAGCATACATAATGTTGTTGTTAAAGAGTTTCAAGAGATATTATTTATTTATTTGAAAACTACAGTCCATTTTATTAGTGACTAAAATATTGTTGGGCTTGGAACCGTATCGAGAAAAATAAATTATCATTGATATTAATTCAGAAGTAATTCAATAGATTTAATGTGTTTATGTAATTTATAAAATAATTAATTATCTTTTAGAGATAATACACCAAAAATAATAAATAAAACTAAAATATTAATGTTTAAAAGTATCTGTGAACGATATTCCACAACTAATCACAAAATTCATTCAGATTTGATGTCACAATCTTAGCTGCAAGTGTTCTCAAGAGGCGTGCAGTTTAAAAAGTCCTCGACACAAGGTGGAATTAGAGGGGGGAACTATTAAGAGTTCCAAGTAATGCAGGTGTGTCTTGGCGCAGTTTTAGTGCCAGCCAACGACCTCTGTATTTAGATACATATCTGGTATTATCCATATGTAAGTATAGCCCATACCTATAACATAACCAAATGTAAGTACAAGCCCCAATATGTGAGTGCCATGAGCTAAAATTGATATCAAGCGCTACTAATGAGTTCAGACGTGCATACCGCCAGTCTGGGACCTGATAACGCTAGACTGATTATGCTTGAAAACAAGCAGTTAAAACGTGTAACGTTCCTTTTGAGTTAGAAATCGGTTGTATTAAATACATTTTTTGATCAAGAATATCGCAGAAACAACAAAAATATTAACAATTCTTTTATACGTTGTATATATGTATCATCGCGACAAGCCTGTCACGGGTTAGGCAGTGCGTAGAGTGTATAATGTAAAAATAAATAAATATGAAAGTGTCTATTATTTTCTACAAGCATCTATTCCTATAAGTAAAAGTAAATATTAAAATCACATTAATTTGTATTTGTATCACAATAATACAATGATCTTCTTCAATATTGCATAGAATGAACACAGTTAAGATAAATACATACGCATTGATTCACCTAGAACACACGACTACAGTATTTTTTAGTTGCTGTTCTAGTACGTGGCACATTATCTCAATGTTCGCTCCAACTCAGTCTTAGCTTGACGTACCCCTATCGATTCTGAGAGGCGCCTAATCTTAAGTAGCGTAGGTGAAGTTTTACATGCAAATGAATTAATTCTTCGCGTCGACTGGGTGCATCCGCGGTACCTCGTTGCATTTATAATGCGAGTTCATTACAGGGCCTCGATGAGTCTAGCTCGCGTAATGGGTTTGGAAGAACGCTGTGTTCAATTATGAGCGGGATATTAAAATAGGTAGTCTATCGGTGCATGTGTGGGATCGTCTTGCGTCTTGCTTTACATATTCTACTAAGTGAAGTTTTGTGTTCGTATCAAACTGTATGATTAAAATTTGGTTGATGTAGGTAGTTGATTACATTTTCATAGAAATCCATAATGTGTTTTTGTATCTTTTCATCGTAGAGACTTTAACCTATTTTTTCAAGTGCAAGTCGTCTAAATGATGGTCAGAGTCGCATCTATTTATAGCATAGATAGAGGGCTCTTAAGAATTGTCACATGCTGGGCGTTCTGGTATCGGGTAGCTGTGATAGCAAAATCATTGGCCTTTTATCTAGATCGACCCAAAATAACGTACCTATAATATAAACAAAGAAATTACGAGATATACCAGCTTACTCGAAACAAAAGTAAATATTTTAAGTAATATTATGCACTTTAGGGAGCAAAAACCGTGTAACCATCTTAAGAAAAATCTTAAACGGGCTATGTTAAAAGAAAAAGGACATTCCATTTAAAATTTCACGAAGCATTCTCCGGTTGAACATGTTTTCCTTGAGGCGTCGAGGGCGAGTGTGCATTTTTAATTTTTATATCCACTCAGAAGCAGATGACGCGCTGAATATTTACTGAGGCGACTCTTTCTGTCTTATTAACAGGGGTGGTGAATTGCGGAACGTAATTTACATACATTATCTGAGTACTATCACAAACGGACATGTACTAAGTCGCGCGACAGGCTAGAACGCCTTTAGACAAGCCAACCTACAACATTATTTATCGATTTAAGTATATCAAAGTGATGCAGTAACTCTGTTTGCTAAAACCGCTTTAATTTATGTTCATTGGCAAATGTTATAATTTTAAGCTACGAATATTTTCACCAAATACACTCTAGTAAAGTGTACAATCCTTTATCGGCAATACATTTTTCCTAGTAAGACGCACGGGCCCCGATAAAATCCGGCGTCACAGCTAATAAAACATAAACCCTTCCGATATGTTTATCACGCGGTGGACCCATGATTTAGCGGCTGACAGCCCTATTTCACGGAACCACCGCTCTCAAATTGAATTGATATGTTTCCGCTAACGTGGGCCGCGGCATTTTTCAGAACATATCGCGTATGATGCGATGCGCGGGGCAAAGCGGGTGGAACGGTACCGAGTGGGTACCGTTTGCAAAACGATTTTGGTTTGTGTATAATTCAATTAAAAACAATGATTGTTTTGGTGAATTATTATATCATCAACGAGTACGAAAAACATTGAAAGTACTGAGAGAATTTAGAATTTAAAGCTATACAAATACATGTTACAAGCTAGTTACATTTTAAGCAGGCACTATAAAACTGACAAAAAGAAATTAATTTATTGAGTTATTTTGCTTCTTAACGTTTTAGGAACGTACGAGTAAAATGACTGAGTAGGTACCTAGCTAATTATTGGTTGGAGATACAATTAAATTCTCAAATATATTTGCTCACGGTACATACCTACGTGTCATACGAAGTGTGAGATAGGGGTGTAGTAAAGAGTGCAAACGATCGGGTCGCAGTGTCAGACGGTGCTTACTTAGAACATTGGCAATTTTGCATTCACTTAAACGAGATAAATGAGATATATCTTGTACTAACTAGGCAAATTGCTAAAGTCTAACTTTATTTTCAGCCTCATTAATACCAACTGTTCTAAATTGATATAAAAAAAACACTTAATTGGCAAATAGGTATATGGCTGGCCCGATAGTAAACGGTTATCATAGCCTATGGACGCTTGCAACACCAGGGGTAGCACTCGCCCGTTGCCGAGCCCACCTAGAAAGTCTATACAAAACTAATAGTCAATAGCTAAATAGTACAAAGTAGAAAGTACCTTACCCCTATTAGAGATAGGTGGAATAAATTTTTATAATATCCGATGAAGTGTTGTTCCACCATAAAACCACTCTGGTTGTAATTTCTTATTGTGGTAAGAACTATACCTACTTACCTACTACTAACTCCCTAGTTCTGTAAAAACTTAACCTCAACATAACCTAACATATTCAAACAGAACTATGAATCATGGGTGAGTAAACTGCCCGCGGAGTGCAAAGCTAACGCGTACCTTACTGTATCAAAATGATAAAAATGCTGAGATCCAATAACCATTCATCCATCAAGTGTCAAGATATAATCTTAGGGATGGTGGGACTTGCTTAGCCCAGGCTTGGGGTGAGCCCGAATATAAAAATGCCTTGAAGATTTACAGGTTTCGTGGAGATATCGCGCGCAGATTTTGGTTGTAATGTCGCTGGGAAGTTAAGCAGCGTTTTTTGTTGACTTCTTTTTATCGAAATTCAAACGGAGATTGCGTTAAAAATATAAAGTATATATAGTTCGGACGTTAGATAGTAAAATAAAACTGATTCTCGAGAGCAGTGTTCCGCAAAGTGTGTGCCGCGGCACACTGGTGTACCGTGGTCATTAGCTGGTGTGCCTTGGAAAAATAAGAATATCTCACAAAGCTATGTAGAAAAGAAAATACCTCAACAGCCGCAAATCACGCGCGCGAGCGAAGGGTTTGCTTTCGATTCGGACACTTACCAATAAAAAGGGCACGTTTGAATAGTATTTTAAAATTAACTTTTCTTTGACTTGTAATAAGTAGAACAATTGTACCCACGAAAAGCAAAAATAATGTCTATAATCTATATAAAAATATGTTTGCGAAGTCTGTTGGTACAAGCAATAAGAATTTAATAATTTTATCTATCCTCAAAGTTGGCCGGTTAGTTGGAAGATATCATTTCTCGTAAACGCGGGGCGGTAAGAAATCTGTTTGTATCTCGCATTCCGGGCCAGCGAGCGATTTAAATCTCTTAAGCCCACTGCGACCGGCCGCGGGCGCCACTCGAAAACTCACAAATCTTTCATAATCTCGAAAGATCCGTGAGGGGCATTTTTCATAGTGTACCTACAACCTTCAAAGTTAGTCGAGCCAATAACCTTTTCTCTATTTTTCTGTT
Organism: Falcaria lacertinaria; assembly: GCA_951449985.1. Classification (NCBI taxonomy): domain Eukaryota; kingdom Metazoa; phylum Arthropoda; class Insecta; order Lepidoptera; family Drepanidae; genus Falcaria; species Falcaria lacertinaria. Next base: position 3,563,765 of record OX602111.1, read on the forward strand.
TTCAACCCGCCTTAGGTTTTCATATGCAATGACTCCATCAACAATGTTTTAATTTTATTTCCCCGTATCGTATCGTATATTTATATTTAACGCGGGGCTCGCAGGTACGGCCGGTATTCATAAGCAAATACAAGGCGAGGGACCCCATAATTTTCGGTTTGCATTTTTCCATTGCGACCGCGAACCCGATTTTTACTCCCAAGGGCGAACGGACGCTCGGCCTCAAAAATATTAATGAAAATTTTTACATAAATTTATTCGACTGAGGGGCACATGCGTCGCTGGAGTCGATGGGGTACGGGTCTGTTTTTTATTTATTAATATAATGGTATTTTCGGTCTAATTACCTGGCTGAGGTATAATTCATTGGCTTTGTGTAACGAATATTTGTGGCTCGTGTGTTGAAAATTGAGTATTGGTTGAAATATTAAACCCTTTTATCAAATCCTAAAGATTTAATGCATTTGCGTTTGGAATATAAACATTTTGAGTGAGATCATTATTTCAACTTTACTCTGAGTAGAGTATATAAAAGGCTTTGGCATCATGCATTAAATATATGAAAATAGTTCTTTATATGTATATTAAATCTATATAACCGTACTCGCTCCCTAGTTCATTCAGTGTAGGCAGTATAAAAAGCAAAGCATTCTTGGCTTTAACCCTTCACTGGCGGCATCAAAAGAACAAACGCAATATATCGGGGGTTCGGCTTAATTTGTCCGCTACCTAACTTTAATGCGAGTAGCCCGCCCAAATGCTCCAAATTACTTGGCGATATTTTTAACGGGTGGAATGCAACCGTTTTGGGTTACTGAACGATATTAACCAGATTCTTCGGCAGAGAACGGGTTAAGTCTGTGATTTTAGGATGAACAAGTCCAATACAACGACAACATCTGATTGAGGAATAAAATAATTTGTCGATCGGAAGATATTTTATTTCCGTGTTTATTGGTTTTTTAAATGTTTTCACAATGAATTTCCTAATTAAATTTGTTTAAAAAGAAGGGAGTGCGGATTCTTAATTTATCAGTGTGCTAAGGCAGATTTTTTCTCGGAATGAATTTCCCATCTTAGGGGGCATTGGCTTCTTGCCGTGTTTACAGAAAGCTTCCCGACGAGTCCCACTTTGTTGTTTAATGAAATTATCGGTTTACCGAGCAAATGAACAAAGCCAGATTTCGCTTTCGGTCAAAAAAGGCGGGAGGGAAAGGGAGGGATATTGTTTTTGTTTTCCTCTGAGGTGGTCGGTGGTCCTTTGTGGTTCCGTAGGCTCGGCGCAGCACTTAATCAATTATGATCGATTCGTTAATTCGTGATGCAAAGGGGATTAACTTACGTATTGTATTTATTTAAAAATGGTACGTATTAAAATATTCATAATTTTATTAACAAAACTGCTCTATCTATCTATTATATACAAGTATTCGAATTAGTCATATGTGAGACGGGTAGTTTATTATTACCCCAATCAAAAGTACTAAGACTTTTCTATAAACAAATCGAAATCAAAATCAAAATCAAAAATCATTTATTCAGTTTAGGCCCTAATAAGGCTCTTATGAAGGTCTAAATTACCACCGGTTCGGAAAAAAAGCCACCTGAGAAGATACATAAAACATATACAGTTGAAACTTCTTTACAAACTAACTTTCAAAACATGTTCTCGTTAAAACACATGCGGCGTACAGAACTTCCAAACTAATGGCAATTAGAAGATATCATGAAAAGAATACGGCCCTAGCGACACTAATGGCCATCCCACTTAATTATAGAAAGTGCTTAAGTAAATGATAGCTAATTCTGAGCGTGCTCGGGACCCCGTAAACACGAGGTGTGACTTTTCACCATTGTCGGCGATCTGTCACTTCCACTTCCGCCGGGGCTCTCCGCAATTCTTTCTCTCATTGTTGCCTTTTTCAAAAGAATACTTTCTTTTCTTTCTTTTTTTTTTCATCCGGCGCCTGCAATTGTCACCCTTCGTAGTGTTTGTTGTGCCTTGATTAAATACTACTGTCAAATTTAGTTAATTGTCCTTTCCGGAGAAGTTTGGGATTGCAGTGACTTTTTTAATTAAAATAAAATGTTACCTATTACGCTCATTTAAATATAAAAAAACAATGTCTTTAAAAAGCCTGTCCATACTTTGTACTTCACATTTTGTTTTAATTAAATATCATTATTATTTTTAACATCTCTGTTGTAGCATTCATATAAGCTCCACTTGAGTAAATTTAACAATTCTGTGAGTACATATTTAGGAAAATATTGTGATTTGAAATCTTCAATTTACTATATATCTACTCTGAACCCCATTCATTATTATTCCAAATTATTTTCCGGGGCCTGTCAAATATTTTGATTCAAAATTATTTTTTTCATTCGTGTCTTCGGCGTGTCGGTGAAAATTTACATTTAAATAGAACATCTGCAGCCAGGTCGACCCTCTCAAGTCTTATACAGTTTTTCTTACCCGCTAATTTGTAAATCGTTTCGTAATATCGGAAAATTAAAATGCTGATGTCATATTTTACTCGCTATTTATATGCTAATAATGAATAAGGTTGTGAAGGGATGGTCTTGATTAAAATATCAATGGGTAATTTGTGACAAGCTTGCTAAACACCTCCTTGGCTTAAATTGTAAGTTACGTTAGGAATACTAATATTGAACGAATTTACGATTCTTCTAAAGACATTAATTGGTTGAATCGCATTGAATTTTTTGATGATTATTAGGCCAGTTAAGTTGCTTTACTATAAAGGAGGAATTCTTACATATATCTTTGGATATTTTGAAGCACTACAGTTTTTTATTGATTTATTTTTCTCTTAAAATACAAATGATCCAGCGTGATTTGAGAAACAAGTATTTGGCAACTGGGCATTATTCATAATTACAACGCAACGTTTCACAAATTGCCTCTGAAGCATTGTGCATTCTACTCTAATACAAGTGATTTAAATGCAAAATTGTCTGAAGTACAAGTACCGCGATGAGCTAATCTTGGCGCTCACCACTCTTCAACGAAACATAACTGCAATTATTTGTAAGAAGGGTTGAGACGAGCGCAGTAAACCTAATGCCGCAGTATTCGTAAATTAAGTGCCTTCTCCTGCGTAAATATTATTTTTTTATGTTAATAACCGTCCGATTGCGTTAATAAAGCCTTACATCTCGTAATTAGTCGGGCTATTGTCTGCGAGGCGGCAGAGCGGAGAAATGAATTGAAATAATTCCACGGGGTTGCTTGCTTGGCCGTGCTGATATTTGTGTGAATTCCTAAATAGATTTATTAGCTGTGTTGAGCCGTTCCTTTAGCTAAATTATACATTGTGTTAGTGTAATAAAATACGAGAAAAATAATATCTGTATATATGATGATTTTTTATTCATACTTATAATATATACCAAACACCCAGACGTAGGGCAAACATGTTTGTCACATAAATGTTTGCCCAGGTGGGAATCGAACCCGCAACCTCTAGCGTAGCAGTCAGGTATACTAACCACTAGACCAACGGTCTCGACGATAAATAGTATTATATTAGAAAATCAATAGTATGTTTACTAAATAATCGTGTTTCGTTTAGTTCAACGGTGCGTTAAAATTTACTATGAAGACTTATTGAGTCCTAAGAAAAATAATAAAAGATGTTTTGGAACTGCTTTCAAAATTAAAAAAAATACTATGTATCCTGTTAACAATGTACTATGCAAACATTTTTACAGAAAAATCTCAACGAATGATTTAAATTTAGAAACCAAAATTTCAATTGAAGTAAGCGTCATAATCTGTTACGCTGAGTAGATCTGACGTCATCAACGTCTCCGCAACAGTGGGTCCATTAATTAATAAATTAAACAATACCGTTCTTAATTCTGCCGCGGTTGGCTTGAGCCTCACCGAAAATATTTGCCATGTATAAATTCACGCGGCGGATGATGAAGACAACCCTTCAACGCCGAGCCTTCTTTATAGCTCTATTTGTGTATTTTAATTACAGTCATTATATGCTAATGAGTATCATCCCTTTTTCTTAGCCGAGCAAATGGCTTATATCTATATCGGCCAGTTTTGTCGACAAATTTCTAAGATTTAAATAATAATTATTGCGTTTGCAGTCTTTGGAAGATTTCTTTTTTGCTCCGGTTGAATGTTTTTGATTAATTGTGTTCGTGGAACGGGGAGATCTCGGCTGTAATTTGTTTTGTGTTATTAACTAGAGGAAGTCGTTTGAATTGACGACTTGGAAAATATGGAACGATTTGTCACAAGTATAAATTGTGAATTTAAAAAACATATGGGATTGATTTGCTGTGCTGAATAATGTTAAAAACATTATTTGATAGGAAAAATATAGTCTCATATATATAAGACTGTGTTGGTATGATATAAATTTCCTAAACAACAAAAATGTTTCACCGATTACCATGAAAGTTGGCATATTAAGAGTTACTCATAGAGCAGGTTTTTATGATATTTTTTTTTCTATAAATCACTCTTAGGACTTTATGCTCGTTGCGTGCATAAACTAGTATGTACAAAGATGATTATGCAATTTTCATAGTAGGCTATTATCGCTTTGATCAAATGCTGAATTATTACGGCTAACAAGTATTTTAAAATTATTTTTTTGTATGTAGTACAATATACGTATAACATAATGAATATAATGATGAAAAGTATCATGGTGGAAGAATGATAAAACTTTGATTACCCTGAGAAACTGTTCCATGATAGAAAAGCAAATTTTCATGAAATCTAAGTGGAGTAAGTAGAAAAAAAAACAACAGAGAAATAGAAGAGTACGTAGGTATAGACACTTCCCCGTTTTAAGTTTATAATAACACCCCAGCGCGTAAAACCGCTAAACCCTGCATTGAGTGGTTTTAAACAGCACACAACATAATAAAATAATGCCTCATCGTGAGAAAACACCCCGACAAAAGAGTGCTGAAAATGCAAATCGCATCTTAACGACACACATTTTCTTCCCTCGTACGTCGAAATCTGGGAATTCTTTTACATAATCATGTGTTGAAAATATAACAGCTTTTTAGAGGGCGCGTTTGATAAACTCATTGTTACGTATGCAACGTACGTAGTAGCAAATAATACCTACTGGTATTTAGCATAATCTCTTGATTTGCTCGGATCTCGGGGTGGCTATAAAGATTAGTTATTTGACATTTTATTGTATGGTTTTCCCTGTGTGGTACGGTTTCATGACGCATATTTTTGGAGAAATTTAAAATATGGATAATTATAGAATAAGCATAAATAAAAATATATAATTGTTGTTATTTAGGTAAATATTTGAGCTACAGCGCTGAAGTGGTTAAATTATTATTTATGTCTAGTGGTCTATTCCCAGGTTAAAAACTACATTTTTGCATGTATTTTTTCTTACGTTTGCTTGTCTTATAGGATGTTTGTTATAATGTAATTATTACAGCTATCACATGCATCATACTTCTAGTACCAGTAAACAAGTGGGGTAAACTTTTATTTTAAATACAAGCTTTTATATCATCGCTTATAAGCCCTTTAACTTAATATGCATATCATATTACACAGGACAGGTGAAACTAAATAAAAGCTTGAAAAAACAAGCTTTCTCTGCAAAACCATTGAAATCAATTACCTTTAGTACTTATATACCGTTGAAACTTTATCATCAATAAAAAATTAGTTCCCTTCGAGGTGGTAAAAAGTATTTATCGTTTTACCGTCGCGGAGACATCGCCTGTCCATATTTACAGGCGTCATTGCTTTTTACACAGCGTCATTCTGCCGTGTTTATGACGTCACCAGGTAACTGTTATGGTAAGAGAAAAAGGGGTAAATTGACTGTAGCAATAATGGTAGTGATATACAAGATGCTATAAATATTTATTAGCTCATGTTAAATAAAAAAAGCTGTGATTTTATTCACCTACATACAGCGAGGAATGGTCATATTATTATTATTTTAATTCTGTGACTAACCACGATTTTGGGTAGTCGTAAAGATCTCCGCATAATTTTTATTATTGAAGATCATCGTAAAGATGTACAATCAATACAATAATATGACAAATGAATAATGTAGGAGGCATACATACTTTCCCATAGCGAGGAAAATGGAGTTGGCTTGCTCACATATTTATTACCATTGAAAATTCGGTTGCGGCATCCGAGCGTGCGGTGTAGCATGTTTCCCTGTCGCATTAGGCGCAAGTAGTGCTCTCTTCGCCCTATTAACGGTGATATATGCGACAATTCTTTCTCGGAAATTTCCGGAATTCCACGGAACAGAAGGGAACCGGTGTCATATCGCGCGGCTCACTTACCATCGACACCTTTTCTGTGACGTGCTAATGCCACTGATAAATAGATTTGGAGAGACATTGAGATTTTTCGCGTATTTTGTTTGTCTGTGAATTTTATTTATGTTGCGAAGGTGATAATATGCATACGTTTTAAGGTTTTGCAAGCTTTTTCTAGTTCTAAAAAAAACATTATCGGACGTATAATTATTTGGAATTTAAAAAAAGTTAATCTTATAAATTGGATCTTGTACGTACACGCAGGATGTAAGCATGGTTTGTTACTTACTAGAGTAATATTAATCTTATGAAGACTACTTACAGTCTACACCTAAATTTAAAGCGATAATGAATTTCGACGCGCCATACTTTAACTAAGACAAGCAAAACGAAGAGCTCCCATATTTATGTAACAGGATAGAAACGTGTAGCGCCTGAGGGGTATTTGTTGTAAGAAAAACCTTTACCCAATCCAGATTAATAAGAAGCGAACACGGGTACCAAACGCGATTCGCATGTTCGGATAAAACCCCCCTACAAGGCTACAACACAGCGTGTGTGATGTATGCAAAAAGGGAATTGAATAAGGTGATTTCGTTTCGCGGGGTCGCTCCCGAAGGAAAAGAATCCGGCGGTAATGGCGAATACAATAAATTTTCATAAACAAATTGCGATTTGATGGCGGCATATCGGCGCGTGCGCGCACTTCCAATAAGGATTGATAGGGAAACAATGTGTACACACTGATTGAATGTCAATTTGTCGCTGCCGTTGGTGGCGACATAATTCCCTATAATGGTGCGCACGTCGCCTTAACGACGTGTGGATCGCATCTGTCTCGTGCGAGCGTAGCTTTCCAATGAGGTTTTTATAAAAATTTTGGGGCAAATAAGTACATAATATGTCGCCATGTGCCAATACTACAAGCAGTATAATAATAAGATAAGCTAGTCTGAAATACGGATCACGCTTAGGTAGGCTAAAATACCTACTAATTAATACTTAGTCCCAATAATCTTAAACAAAACATTTTTGGTAAAAAAAAAACTGTTATTAAAAACAAAGAAATTTACTTACTTTCGAAATGTTTAAATATATAATTTACGTAAATAGCATATATATGTAGTTATTTATAGAAAATTGATTACCTACCTAATCGTAGTAGTACTCAATATACGTCTTTAGAGAATTTTCATAGATATACAGAAGTGAACAATTATAAATTTATTTTATATGATTTCACAGGTCAGTTAAAATCAATAATGTTCAAAAATAATTGAAACGAATAATATAAACCTTAAGCAAGTTTCCACAGGCTTTTAATATCAAAGACATTTAAAATAAGTAACTATTTTATTTCAGGCGTGGTTTTCACAACCTTTCTTTCCACACAATCTATTACTTAACCCGCCACCTGCGCCTACGTGTGTTCTCACGCACCTCTCCGTCAAGTTGCCAGTTTGAATTGCAAAACAGCTGAGATTTTTCACGAGGGCCGTAATGACGGCTTGATGCGTTCCGAGCTTAACAGGTGTGGAATAGGCTTTCAAAATATTGATTTTATTTTATATACTTTTATATATTCGGAAAGTAACATTTAACTATCATGCGTTGGTTATCCGAGCACTCACTAATGAGGCAAAAACGACCAAGTTTCTGTGATTGCTACAATAGCCGACGCAACGTTCTTTGATTATAGTGAACGAAACATGGACACTGTTAGAATAAGATATTGTAATTCAAAGCTATTTATAAATTACATAGAAGGTTAATGATACCTACATACATAAGTAAGTATATATAATACGTGTGCTCTGATTTACGATTCCGAACTCATCTGAAATTGAAAATGTTATTAAAACTCTCAAGTCACGAATATAGCTAAATAAAATCCAACAACATACTCGTATATCTGCGAGATTCATACTTATGATAATCAAAGTGGGGCTTCTCATTAAACATTCAAATACTATTTCCTAACGTACGAAGGAAACGGGATTGTCACAATTCGTATTGTTCCAGATCTCATAACGCGTGCAACCCTTTGACTCGAAATTTCCATACAGAATGCTATTACAAAACGGCGGCTCATAAAGGCGTCTCCACACTTGGCTAGCTCGCAGGCGCGTCACCTTTGATGCGCGTATGATTGCCCGCGCCCGCGACACATTGAATCTATATTGTTGTCTTTTTCAAGTTTCGTAATAAGGGATGAGGGTGTATTAAAGCCTTTTATCCGGCTCGTCACGCGGCACGTGGGGTCGGAAGGGGTTTAAGGTGAGCAAACATTAGCTCTTTTACATTTTTGCAATTTCATCGACGACGCCTGACGTCTGTTTACAGTAGCCAGAGTTTCAGCGGGATCGTTCAAGAAGGTTTCGGGGGTATTACAACTTTAACTCTTTTAAAAGGGTTTGGAACAGTAAACGAGTTTTTAATGTTTGTTTACAGATGTGCTTAGTTGTGTCGCTAAAAGCTATGGCATAGTGAAGTAGCGTCAAGAAATGAAGGCTGAAGTTAAACCGTGTATTAAGTCGGCTACGCTGGAAGCGGAGTCGCCGCAGCCCGCTTGCAAATCATGGCTGCATTCTCGAACATTCCAGAAGATGTAGATGGGATTAAACGACGCGCTACATTCAGCAATTACAGTACCCCGGCTGCAGGTAAAGCTGAATATCTTAGAGGCGAGACAATATTAGCCACAGAATTCGGGCGGAAAATGAGCCCGTTTTTGGCTAATTTACAGTGCCTGTAATGTGAGGGAACATGCACCGCAGAGCGGGTACCGTGCTGCAAGCATTGTAGTAATGTATTTGCTTGGCTCGCAAATATGCATAGTGGAACAATGCCGAGCTGTAAGCAAATGTTGGCAAACGCTGAGGTGTCTAATGCGATCAAAATGGAAAACTATTACTCCGAATTTTGTTCATTCTTTAAAAAGTATTTGTGCGTTAGGATGCATCTTTCATTAGCCGGTTTTTAAGAACATTCCAATCAAATAATTCTTTAGAATTACGAGATTAAAATATCTATCGCAAGGTGATTATCGTGTCATTCGTTCATCAATCTTGTTATCATTTCATCAACATAATACTTTAATACATCAGGTACAGAAGGCATAGAAATACGATGATTCTGATCCTCTCTGTCATAGACGCTTATTAATTTGATCTAGAAATTGTTATCGTTATCTTCAGCGACTTCTTCATCACACCAAGTCCGTTTCGGGGTAGGGTGCATGGAGCACGATTTCACTCTTGACTTACACACCTCTTTTGCTTCTTTTACATTCATCACTCTTTTCATACCGCCGGTTCCAAGTACTCTATACTTTCCATCATTAGGTACTTTGCTAAATATAAATGCATTTGTTAAAGGGTTGAGAACAGTGAAAGAAGCCACCAGCTACAGACTCGGCGCACCGCGGTGCCGCGGGCAGCCGCAATTCAGGAATAGCTCATAATTCATGCGTAATCTGAGACGGTCGCACGACAGTGCATCCGCCGCAGATAGCGATGCCATTACAAACACCCCGTACACAAAGCACCAGTCTTAGATGCGCTTCGGATAATTAACTGCTTTTGAACTTACCTATACTCACACCGTGTCCCTTTCCAAGAAGGCACGGGCTTTATAGTACCTTCTATTGTTATTCAAAATACGAGATATTCATATTACAAACAAATTTTTCGCGACAGTTTGAAAACTTCTTTGAAAACACACTTTATTTTTGGGGAGAATTATACATAACATAAATATGTAATATATTGGTGTTTCATCAATCTTATTTAAATATAAGGCGTATAAAATATAGCAATATAAATACAGCCCCATTATTTCAGCTGTTACGCGAAAACAAAAGCCATCATTAACGCACCCACTCCGCATTTAGCACATTATTCAAAAAGCACGTGAGGCGAGGCCCTTAAAATTATACACGAAACAGTGCTCTTTACCAACTTTCCCATAAGAGCCCATTATTTACGGAGCCACCGTACCATTAAGATTCTCCACATATCTTCGAAAGGCGCGGTTATGGTAATTACGGGTCGCCATTTTATCTCGCGACTCTTCGCGATTAGAACTCGCGCGCTCTCGCTTCGGTGCACGTAGAAATAACAAGTCCGCGAACTTAGTTCGGTTCTGAGAAGCGTTCTGAAATTAATTCGGATGGAAGATATCGGGCGGCGTGATAGCGGGCTCCTTCCGCGCCATTTATTGCTCGTGTGGTGCTGGTATCGGTGAAGGGGTAAAGAATATCAAGATGTAACGAGCGGCAGCCGGAAGGCCCGCAAATGAGCTCGCCGACTTATCTCTCTTAATGTGGGTGAGGGTTAATTTTCGTCTTACATGAGCAATTTGGAGATATAGTCTTGGTAACATTCGATTTTGCTATAATATTGTGTGTGTTTCCTTGTCTCGGTAATTATGCTAAACTCAGAAAATAATCCAAGGTAGTTTCAACTGAATAAAGGCTTGGATAAAAAAATATATGATGCAAATTAACAACTGAACTGAAATTTGTTTAATGAACTTCGTATAAGTGAATTATATTTTTTTATACCACTAAGGTGGCACACAAGCATACTGCCCAACTGATGGTAAGCAGTCAGCGTAGCCTATAGCCGCTAGCAATACTAGGAGTATCACTACAAGTTGCTAACCTTTTTAAGCATTACTACGAGCGCAGCCTGTGCAGCGTATCCTCGTGGAGCACTGGCAACCTTACTTACCGCAGAAACACAACATTACATCAAAGTAGTGTTATTTCACTGAGGTCTTCTGTAAGGTACAGCCTCCAGTCGGGCGGCGGCTCCAATTTTAATGGGAAAACCCTGAAGAGATCCCAATTCGCCCTACTTCTCTTGATTAAGAATACTCGTTAAAATCAAGGCAGAAAATGTGAGTATAGTTATGTACATCATACCTACATAAATATTCGTTAAGATTTCGTCTAGACAAAAGGAAAATATGGTAGTAGTCTGAATGAATGCGGTGGCAAACACGGACGGATGGTGAGCAAATACGTGTGGCGTGTATTAGGAAATGAAATTAACTCGCAATTCCCTCATTTGATATGGGATGCAGAACGCTCTTGTTTCCAATTTGTGGAAACAATGAGAAAGGATGTGTACTATCTAAGGTTGGTTTGATTCTATCGCATAGTTATAATTTAATATAGCGTCTCATTTCAGAGTTCAAACGCAGCGAGGAAAATATGTTTCTACTTTTAGTGATGTATTTGAAATGTATTGTTTAATCTTTCGCAGTTATGATCTGAATGTTTAAAATACATTTTCACGGGTTTGTATTTGTACGGAATGTAATTTTATCAAATTTATTTTATTACGACAATATTCTAAACACACAAAATTGGACATTTTTTGAGCTGTTTGTTTAAAGCGAAACAGAATTCGTATGAGCTTCTAATTCATCTCAGTCGTTATTAGGGTTCACAATCAATACTTTTTAGGCTACTGCCGAAAATGGGTATGGTAGGTATGTAAAAAAATATACATAACTAAAATAACTTAACTTTATTAAGTCTTATAAATAAAAGATTATTTCAGAGTCTGTCAACTGAGCATTTAGGTAGATGATCTTTTAAGGGATGGAAGATTTTCCACGATGGAATATTGAGTAAATCGTAAGCATGGTCTCATATAATATGCAACAATATCTCGGGCAGGATGTTGACCTCGGCTTGCATATTTTGTAGCTAGCACTCCAACGAGCAAAGTTTCATAGTTTACTTAGTAAAGTTTCGCGTTTTTTTCTTGAATGTTTTTGGCGCAGGGAGATTATAAAAAGGTTTGATTTAAAATTATTGTTTAGTATCGTTATGTATCATATGTACTGTAAATTGACGTAAACAATTCGTCGTATTAAAATACTTACATACATATATACATGTCATAACGGACCCTTTTGAGCTAGGCAAAGAGTATAGAGCGCCATTTCACTCTTGACGTGAACACCTCTTTTGTTTCTTTTTCATTCATCAATATCTTCATACATGGCCGCCGGTTCCGAGTACTTTTTTCCATCATTGAGTACTTAATCGAATTGATCTTGAAAGTTAGACTTGTCCTTCCGCGGCTTCTGCTGTCGTTGACATTCGCATTGTACCGTGCGTTTTTGTCAGTATTTCACCACTTAATTGTTCTATATGACCAAGATCACATAGAATACCATTTTACAAATAATTAACTTTTAGGTATTTAAATGCAGCATACATATTCGAATTAACCCAGCTTTCGCAATATTACATAAGCTCATCAATAATTTTACTGAACCTTTATATCAAGCTTGATTTGAAATCAGAATGACGAAATAGAAGGTAACTTCAATTAACTAACCATTTTGGTTTAAATTCGGCGTCTATAAAGGCGGAATACACAAAACGTTCGCGGTCGAAGGTGAGAGCTCAAAAGGCTTCACACGGCTAGAGCGTCAAAAGGATTGACCGAGACGTGTCGGCCGGAACCAACCGCAACCTACTCGTTCAACAACCACTGTTTTTACCCTACCATTGTATATAACTACTACCCCTACCATAGACAGACAGACAACCGCTGTTTTTACCCCAGAACTCTGAATAACTTGTCTTTTACCACATCACAAGTTTTGCTTCTATTCTGATTTGAAACGTTATTTAATTTAATTTTGCAATACTAAAGTAATTTCAATAATTATGTTTCTATATTCATTATTGAAATCGTTATGAATGTGTACCTTTTTTGACATTAATCCTAATGTTAGGTTAGTATTTTGATACAAAAAAGATGTTTTTTGGTACAAAAAGAAGAGTTTTTTTGGAAAACATTTGTTACAATATAATTCAGTATGATTATAATATAAAATAAATTATGATAATAAAATAATGTAATAGATTTTGAATATCATAGTAAATTCAGGATTACAGAACAAATATTTCTACACCAACTATGGTAGAGTACGTCTGATCATGTATTAGTTTAAGACCTTAAGAACCGTATTCTTGGAAATAAATGTATCTTTATCTGTATTCGTTTCTAAGATACTTGACAAACTCCACGTTGTGTATTCGGGAGATGCAGGCAAAAGGAGCTACAAACTGTTTGTGGGGCCGTCCACAAACACCTGGCTGCTCTGTCTGTTTGTACTGGACGGTCACGATTGCCGTGTACAATTAGCCCTTGATGTCTCACCTAAATACCAACTCATTCGAACCAACTAATAAACTTAACTTCAGGCAAAACTGTACCTTAATGTCTGCGAATAAGACCTGAGACTTTGTAATCAGGCGTCATTGTTCAGTTGGGTTTGAAAGCTCGGCGTCTCCTTTTGAATGTCGTTGAGGTGCTAGACCGGTTAGCTGCTTTGTATTGCTATGTTTGAGATTAGCAAATACAGTTCGTATTGCAAATATAATTACAAATTAAGAAACACAGATTTTATGGGGATTATCTTAATTCATCTCACAACTGTTTCAAAAAGTATATTGTACCCGTACATAGTTAAATGTGCATATTAGTGGTCTGTGGGGCCGGAAACGGAAAGGATTAAACACATTAGCCGACAGAAAGGGCAGCTAAGGTGATACCCACAGGTGTCGAGGCTTCAACATAATATTAAGTTCCATTTACCCTATTAAATGGGGATATTTCTAATGCGCATGTAATTAAGAATAATCTACAATCAGTATAAAACCATGTTATTACATTCGCATAATACTACGGATAAACGAATTTTTTTTTTGCGATAAAAAATCTACATTTAAAATAATCAAAAATGTACATTAATCTGAACTTTTAAGTCCGTTGCTCTAAAATTGGATGTAGATATAAATATATCTGGTATAAAGTCAACAAAAAACTTTGTTTACATATATTCAATCCTAAAATGCACAAATTATTCCGCTATCTGATTTAATACAACCACATTTACCCAATATTTTCTCGTGCATAAATACCAGTTCATATTTTCATCCTGCCCCAGTGAAAAGCCGTCCATCACGCTCGCAATGTTGACTTCTGGAGATGATACGACCTCTCCACTCGACATGATCATAATATCCCGCTGCATACAACAACCCTTCTACATCCATAAACCGGCTACAAATCTTAACCGGGCTCAGTATCTTTATAACTGGAGTACTACGATCCTTTAACCCAACATAATGGGGGGGTTTACTCGGAGAACCGTCGTAAAGTGTCCCGTCCATCGTATCCGAGCCGTACCCAGCTACGGGCCCTTCGAAATTTCACGAACTATTTGCCCCGCACTAGCCCCACTCAGCTTTTTTGCCGAGGTTTATTGTCCGGATTTTCCGCACACCTTTATCGTTATTGTGTCCGCCCGAGTTCATAAAGGATCTTGGCTCACTATTAAGACCTCATAACCGTGGGAAAATCCCTCAAAGAGATCGGTATCGGTCGGTAGAATTTCATGGGAATAAAATAAAGAAGAGCCGGGTTGAGTCAATAAATCGTTTGGTCAATTGGGCGAGATGCAATGGGCGTGTTAATTGGTTTGGTGCGGGCATGTATCGGCCGGGGCGAGTGGACACGAGCAGTCATTGCGTGAATGATAATTGCCCGAGTGGGCGCCGCATAAATTCCGCCTATCGGTGTGGAATTGAATGGATGCAAACAGGATTCGAACGTGGTTACACTGATATTGGAATTTTCGATCCTGGAAACGTGCCGTGCGGCCATGTGTTAAATTTCAATGGCCTTTGAAAATTAAGCACGCATTACGTGCTTTTATTCCATCAATTATATACTCTGAGGTGTGATGGTAATGGCCTGAACTACGGATAACCATTTTCAAAATGCGACCATAAAATTAACAGCAAACCTAATATACTATTTTATTTTTAGATAATGAAAAGATTAGCGGATATTTAGGGTTTGTTCAGTAAAATGTCATCGTGTGTTTTTAAAAATTTCTTACGTATTCGCGTAGGAAACACACCGTATTTTGCAGGCTATTTAGTATGAACAATAAAACATATGCCTGAATAAAAAATAATACCAATCGGTTACAAACTATATTTTTGGTTGGTTTTGTTACAGGCTTCTAGAACGAAAGTATCTATATCCTTGTAACTGCCAGTGCCGGCTCGAGGACACGGCCAGTGCATACGTTCCCGGTAGAGATAAACGCATACGATTACGTGCCACAGGTGGCGTATAACATTTTTCAACGGGACGGGCCATTGGATACGACCGGCCTGATGGCCACTGGCTTAACACCTTCGCTATTTGTTTTTATTGAAATATGTACGTGGAAATGGTCATGCAGGGCAGATTTATTGGAAACCCTGAGCGTTTTAGTATTGGGTCTAATATTTTCAAATGTTGAGGGAATATAGCCGTGGGAATAAAACTGTGATGGAATGATTCACTTAGAGTGCTTGAAGTCAAATAGGTATACAAAAAGATTTATCAATTAAATAAATATACGACACAGAGTTACTATACAAAATTCGATACACTCTCCTTACAGTTTTGCTCCAAACATGCGCGAAATTTTCGCGAAAATTTCCTCTTAAACAAACCATACGCATCATATTATCCATGCGCGGGGTTCGAAGTAATTATTATTGCTTGCTTGACAAATTGCCGCAAAGCCTACGTGTCGTTGGAGCAATTTGATACAATTTTCACGGCGTTCCCGTATGGGCCGACAGATTTGCATACGTGGAGGGCTGGATTATGCAAATATTTTTTTACGTACTGTTTACCTACCCTAAAGGAAAAGGAAACACTCCGGGCGCGCATTTTAAAAGATTTACGCGCTTTGTCGGATCATTAAGTGCGGAACTAATTTGCTTACCTTTGAAATGTGTTAAGCTCGGTCCGGATAATGACTGTGGGGTAGTTGCGACCGTAACGTGATATGCAGATTGCCAGTCGATTGTCGGTTCTACCACTTTTAGGACAGTTTGGGGTCTTATTGGAATTTTTAATGTATGCCGACGATGGATTAAGTCTTAAAATAGCTTTTTAGCTTTAATATCACAAATCATTACTTAATAGACGAGACCGCTAGTCTAGTGGTTAGTTTACCTGACTGCTAAGCTAAGGGTCGCGGGTTCGATCCCGCCGGGGCATACATTTATGTGACAAACATGATTGCCTTGCGTCTGGGTGTTTGGTATGTTTAAAAGTATGTATTTACAAAAAAAGTATATAAGTATTATATCAGCTGCTGGTTCCCATAGTACAAGCTTTGCTTAGTTTGGGGCCAGATGGCGCTGTGTGAAAATAAAACATAAAGGTGTCATTTTTAACCCTTTTGGCTACCTACGAACTTCGTGCAGTTTCCTACGTAACCTTGCTTTTACTTGAACTAAATTATCCCAATAAATTTTGGGGTCGACAGTAGATCTAGTAGTTAGTAGTAGTAGGTAGGTTAAATATGAATGATACTTCTGTAACTTCTTCAACTGGTGGTAGTATATAAAAATCAAGGAATATTTATAGACCGGGTTTACTACATACACACCGAGAGGGGTGTGAAACTTATTTCTATGTATATAAAGCTGTTTTTGCTGTAGCAATAAACATATCGCGTGTATATATGTACGTTATATGTATGCAAATCAATCATAACACTCTATTCAATAACACATGATGGAAAATGAAGGTTATAACTAAATCTCAAACCAAAAAAATTTTTTTTCAAATCCAAGAAAATATTTTTTAATTCCAACCGTAATCTTATAATATAAGTGCGTAACTTCTCAGCGATATTGAGCATGTGGGAATCGTGGAATTAAATTTTCTTTGTTTTCTCCTGTGGGCTGTGGGCTCTTGGCGTTATTAAATTTCCTTGTGTTTTTTAACACAGCCGTATCATTAGATTGAGGGCTTCCGTCAAGAGGAAATTGTGGCAGCGAGGGGAGCGAGCTCTGCTAAACATATTGAAAAAATAAAAATCCGAGCCACTTAGTGCGTAATACGGACGGTATTGTGCTCTACAATACAGTGGTTAAATACTTTTTTACGTAGAGACATTTTTTGTTAGTGTTGTAATTATTCTGTATCTCATGTTTTGTGTGCTTAAACTATAATTTCACGTAGATAATTAACTGCGTTACGTTACAATAACTGGATACATAATATATAGCGCTTACTATATTTTGCACCATAAAATTTTGATTTAAACTAATTTATGATACGTAATAAGAATACTGAGTCAAGCGAATCAATTTAAGTTCCAATACTTCGTTTAAATGTCTATCAAATGCAAACTAAACGATTTACATCACAGACTATTATATAAACAAGTGAGTTAATTATTATTTGGTCATCATGGCCTTTCTTTTGGTACTCATAACATTGGGGTTACAGTGGAAATGATAAATCTCCAATTTGTGACGCCCGCCGTCTTGGATCAAAAATGGCGGCATTTCGTTAGTCGTGCATTGTCACGGGAGCCAAACATGTATGCCAAAATACATCTCAATCGGACATGGGAAGTGGTTCAAATTTAATTTGCAAGTTTGGATCACACACACACTGACACCGGACGGTGTAATTAAATAAAAGCTTGTAATTAACCACAAAGCTATATAATAATGAAGTAGAGCTACATCCCGACCGCCAGTCGAGTACGCAGCCAGCCCAGCAAGACGTTTGAAGTGGTCTCGTGTAATAAGCATCGCCGCGACAGAATTTCATCGGCACGTTTGGTAACCTTGCCTTAAATATACATATTACATTACGTGAAATTGCCCATTTTTTCCACTCTCCACCCCTACAATTAGGGTGGGCCCAGTATAAATATTGCAAGCTTCTCATTAATGTGCGTGTTCGCTTTACTACATATTTTTACGGTTAGCTTTTTGTCGGCATCTGTAAGGAGTTGGATGTAATGAATAATTAAGACATGTTGTGGACGAAATGGCTTGGGTTTCCCTCAACGTTGTCGTTTGATGGGACATACCTATTTTTTGGACAAATATTTTTTCGGTGGCGTACTTTTTTGTTTTTTCTTTACTTATTAAGTCATTTGATTGGTTTCTTACCTTGATCCGACGTTGATGGCTTTCGATGTCGTAATGAGGCCTGTAACAAAAAAAAACGTTAAACTTATTATTTCACAATAAATTAAAACAAAGATAATATTGAAGCTGTTGGAGATAAAATTATGGCGACTTTCATATTAAAAATGAATACTATATTCTTGCATCGTATTATGAGATATTTGATTATTTGAGAGCTGAAATAACATAATAATTATAACAACACTATACTAGGTCTTGCTGACTGACACTCTATCCCCCACCAAAAGTAATCAATCACGAAAAACAAAACAGAAACCCAAACTAAAATATGAACCATTTGAATGATTAAAAATCCCTCTGCCGAGATTGCATTTTGACAATTAACGCATTAAGAGAGTTCCTTGCCAATAAAGAGCAACTCTCTCTTAATTAACGGTCCCTGTTAAAAATTGAGTACAAATTCAAGTAGCAAATCTTTCCGAGAGGGTGCGAGCTAGATTGCCAGTAATATTTTAGTTTGAGACAAAAAGAGCCCGGCTGAACCTGAGGGGCTGTCACGTAGACACAATAAGCCTTTTAATTCGATTCGTCAAGACGGACGCACGAGACAAAGGGCCGGAGTTATCATTCAATGGGGCACTCCTACCTTTTCTTATTACTTCGCTTCGGTTTTCTTGTGAGGTGGACGCGCGGGGTAAATGTGATGTATTAGAAGATGTATATCTCGAGATACAGGAGGTTAACTTAAGAGTTTTAAGTGGATTATACACTTATAAGGAGTTGTTAATAGACATCAGACATGCCTACTGAAGACAGTAGATTTCACTACATTTGTAAAAATATATTAAATTACATTGAAAATATAATTTTATTTTATTCATAGATTATTTTGAAGTAATTTCACATTGTGAATCGACAACAAACAAGCTGTTGCAATACAATTTAAAACCACTGCCCTCAAATTACGGTATTCTACATCATTTTGATACATTATTTTTGTATACAAAAACACCTTACAAACAGATTACTCACAAAAATAATGACTTAAGAAATTACGGATTTTAGCACGAGATTTGAAAGATTCTTAATAATGACAAATCTCAAGACTTATCCACACACTGTATCCCTTTGTACCTCTCGCTAGAGTGCATTTGATCCCGTCGCCGTGACTTGACTACCGATTTCTAGCTAACTGCTTTATTTGTTGCCGCCACTCTTTTAAACTGCACCCTAAATCTACACCTTCATTTTATCCTAGACTAGCATGGTGTGTTAGCTTGTGAAGTTTCCAAAAAATATATCCTTGTTTATGACTTTCTAGCTATTCAACATTATGGTATACTTTTTAAGACGTGTCTCGGTAAATGTTGCCATCCTTGAAAGCGAGGAGTTAATTTTCGCGATCGGCAATTTGTGTGATTTAGTTACAAAAAACTATATGTAAATCTAACTGATGTGAATTAGGCCAGTGATCCGCAAACTTTTTGTTTTCAAATTACAACTAGAAAATCGAAACCTTTTGGAGGAACACCGTAAATGAAAATTAATATTTTATATATCAGCAATAAAAACATATTATTTATCTACAAAAAAAAAATGGTAAGTGTCCAACCGTGATTTGTAGCTCTTTAGGGATTGTTTTTCAGTCCGTCTATTGAAATCATTAACTTTATGAGATAGTCTTATTTTGCCGAGGCGCACCAACCAATGACTACGGTACACAAGGTGTGCCGTGGCAAACACTCTACAGCACACTGAATTAGGCCATATTCTAGCTCGTCAACTTTTTTATTTACTACCAACACAATCAACATGACAAACAAAATGAAGATTGCTTAACTGAGTACGTATGTTTTCATAGAAACAAGTAAATTATATTTCTCGCTACAAGTCTGTCTTCAATATCTTCTGTGAAATTATCTTGAGAATAATATCTCGTGTGAGATTAAAATTCAAAATTCCGCGAATAGATTTTGAAATCAAAATGGATTTCGCTTGGAATCTCTCAGCCAGAATCTGATAGGTACGAACTACATTTGCATGTACCTACATATATAGCTACGAGCACATTTCAATTTACCGGCGTCGGTTTTATCTTTAATGCTTGGCTGGTAATTATGCCGGCAGACAGTGGGATTTTAACCCCAACATACCTAGATATTGAAACCTGCTCTTATAGTTATAAAGGTCATTATGAGAAAGCGTGCCACTAGCTAAGTCCACATCCAACGATGGTAAGGTGTTCTATGAAATCATATGCAAGTCATATTTAGCACAAGTAGTTTGTGTTGAGAACAAAACTAAAGTAATACATTTACTTTAACTTTGAACATCAACATTTTCAGGTTTCTATATCTTCAAAATATTGTCTTACAATTTTAAATGCATATATCTACATTTGAGAACTCAGTAAATAAGACATCAGTATCGAATTAATCATTGAAATATAGTCTGTGTACTGATGTGCCATTTAATCGTAACCTGATTTCTATCAGTGGCGCAGATACCTACAAAAGATATTTACGGGAATAGTCCTTTTACTTTTACAAGATAACTTAAATGAAGTTTTTGAAATTGCTTTACAGCTGAATTTATGATCTAAGTAACTAATTACAAGCTCGACGTTTTAACGCTACATTTCCAAAGATTAAAGTGCAATTAAAAAGAACAACAGAAACATCTCGTTGATCATTATAACAAACGCACTAAAAGCATGTTTTAATTAAAATAATGGAGCGCAAATGGAATACGATTGAGATACATCCAGGACCGATGTCGTTAGGTAAGTAAATGTTTTGATTCCACGAACTGCTACTTTTTAATCAATAATAGCTTAATCTTCTATTTTGTATATTTTTTACCATATAATATTAGGTGCAATTATAAAAAAAGGGCTTAAAAATCCCTTCTTAAATAGTAGTGTTTATAATCTATAAATGTAATCCTTTACATAACCTTAAAAAAGCTTGTAATTATTTTAATTTATATATTTAAAGATTTTTGTCTATGGCTTACAATCTGTGTGGTACTTAATATCAAATTTCGACATGAATGAATGATAAACAAAATTGCCTACCAAAATTCTATCCAAACGTGACAATTGCCTACCAAAATTCCTTTCATATAAAAAAAGGCAGTGATAATAAAAACACCGCCTCTTCACAATATCGCAATAATTATTGCCTAATTAAATGGCGTTTAAATCACACTAATTGCTCGTTGTTTTTATTTTGGAACCCATTTTTTGTCGCTTCTGAGCGAAAAGCATTCAGAATGGAATTCCTTTTTTTGCCGCGGAACAAACACAGCCTGTTTACTGAAGCCAGCGACAAAGGATGTTTAAAAATTATAGCCGCTATAAATTTAGGAGCAATGGAAATATAGCTATTTCATAAGGTAAGGTGTATTTGTATAAGGGTGATGTTTTTGGATATTCAAGGATTTGGAAAAAAAACGCGGTATTTTAACTGATCTTATTTTATCTTTTACTGTAATAAAGTGCATTTTAAATAAAAGTAACCCCTTTGCCCTGGCAAAGGGGTTTGTGAGTAAAATAGGTCCCAATGGGGATCAAATTTCCTAAAATCCTGAAATAAATATTCTTAATCGTTCGTCAAAAAGCCGAATAAAAATTTTCATGGATATTAAATATAGTATAGCAAAAAATATTCTAAGTGACGTCATATAATGATCTTTGTCAAATTTTAACATATTGTTTCAGTGGCTTATGCTGTGCCTTGATGACCAGTCAGTTAGTAAACTATTTTAAATTTCTATCTGTTCATGACCATAAACAAGATATTGGTGTCGATTCTGTTGTTCAAAATTAATTACTAAACTTAACAAATTTGACATGTCTTAAAGTCTTGCTATCCCTTTCTCATGTGCAGGGTTAAATAAGGATAGCAATATATATAGCAATATGTATAATATTGTCATTTTGAACAGCAGAATTGGCACCACTATTAAGCAAAATTATTTGCACTGTAATGTAAACACGTTTCGATTCGAAAGCGCCGCAGGAAGTGTCCGTCTCCGCACCCATTGTCCCGCGGCGTCGTGTGGCCACCCTACGTCCATCTTGTAATTGTTTTCTTTCAAAGCACTCACGCCACAATGGATAATGACACCAGCTTTGATAGATCAAAGCCGTGGTAGAACATTGCGTGATCGTGTGTACCAATTTGAGCCTGCTTTGAGAATCACTGGGTGACATTTTGCATTTTAGTTGGGAATGATTTTGATGAACGTTTTTTTTTTTTCGTCATTAAGAGATGTGATTGTTTGAATGTTGAGCCACAAAATTTTTGTTTATATATTGAGTAGCTATCAGTTTTTTGACAAAACACTGGAAGTTCAAATGATAGAGATAATGCCGTAGCGACGTCTTATTAAGACAAGATGATGGTTGGATGCAATGCATTACTTATAGCTATACAATGCGGTGATTTCACCCTTACTTACTCGTACAGCTGCTAGCCTATATAAAGTATTGACTTAGATTGTTTTAATTACAGAATGCCATAGTGACATACATAATTTTGGCCAATGTTCAAATTGGTCACAATGACATTGTATGCTTGCGAACCCTTTGTAATGATTGATTGTCACGTACACTGTAGACACGTGACGTATGGAAAACAACGAGCTGAAACAAAACAGAAATTACGAGGTCGTCTGGGGCTGTGTGCGCGAGCGGGTTTGTGTGCGTGCGCCTGAATTAGACGCGAAACTTTCAAAGTTTTCCCAAATTTGTGCCGCCCGCGCCCTTTCCCCCTCCCGCCTCGCGATCGATACCGACCGCCGAGCGAGACCCACACTCGCATCTCAGCGCCATGGCAATACCGGACAACACTTGCTTACTGTGTTTACCACCTCACAATTTTACCTCGTTCCACCGAATTACCTACAAGTGCTACAATATAATGTTTATTCGAATGACCTACATATCGCACATCTGTGTGTGTATTGTGATTTCTATTGTCATCGAAAACGTGATACATTGTACAGTGTGGTGGAAGGTCATTTCGAAAACTTTGTAATCTGAATAAATGAGTTAATCTATAGATTAACTATCAAGGTATCGAAACAGTCTCCGGTGGAAGTATTCGTCAGGAAAATAATAGGGCGTGTCCATAAAATTTCCATCGTCAACTACATGGTATTACCGCACCTCATGTTTTTTAGAAAACCTTCTTATAAGAGGTCGCTGGATGATTGTTGATTATTGTAGCTGGGAAGCTGATCATACACATTGAAACTAAAATGGTCTCGCATTGTGTGGTTCCAAGGAAGCTTCCTTCCGCAGACGCTTGTGTTGTAGAATAACCTCCCTGAAAATCCCAAGGGAAATACAGCATAAGCATCTTGAAGGACTTCAAGAAAAGTCGAATGTGTGTTTGCCCGTGAGAGTATGTCACCAAAGCGTGACTGATATTGTAATCGTCCATTGCCTACCCTAACCACCTACTATCAGGTGGGCCGTATTGTTTTTCAATGTAGTGGTATAAAATATTTACAAATTATAAATAAAAGAATAAAGACACACAGCGCTAGTCATAAGACAAGATTGCGTGCGCACCCGTGAGCAGTCGGTAGACCCGTGCCAACTGTCACTGAGTAAAACAGCAGCGACAAGTGAAAATTGGGCGCGTGAGGGCCGGCCATTGTTTGTCATTAATTGAGGGCTTTGCGATGATCTGAAGTCCGTCGAAGAGCCCGAGGGCCGCTCCTGGGAGATATCGGCTCGCCAATTGCGACGACAGCGACCCTCTGCCTCGAGTGGACAGACTAACTTGAGGTGGGAAAAACTACAAGCTGACACTACTTAACGAACGGCCACCGCTCGGGAATTTTCTTGAGTGCTTGTTAATGTTTTATGGGTGGAACTTTTCAAAGTAGTGTGTAGATTGACGCGCTAAGTGTACCTACATAATTTAACAGGTTTCCCCTCGAGTGTTTGACGCGGCCGGCTCATAGCAAGCTACTCATGAGTGGTCACTCTTCTATAATGACAAATTCGTATAATTCTATCGTAATAAAAATCCAATCACGAAAACGGCTATAAAAAGCGAGGAGAGAAACTTTTCTGATTTATAACAATTAATATTTGAAATATTGTCAATATTAAGGGAAATGGCCGACAGCCGACAAATCATAAAAAAAATCCGCCCCGGAAGGAGGAAGCGCTGGCCCGCTGCTCAGGGACTTTATTTGGAAATGGAAAGTCTAAAAAAATAAACGACAACCGACTGCGGGGGAGTGATTTATTCGCGGGCAGTGCGCGCGCGTTCGATTATCGAGATGATATTTCTCGATATTAAAGTGTTGCCAAGAGTACTGTGGACAATATGACCCGAGGAAGATTTATTGGGCCATTCAACGTGACGTCGTCGGCCGTTACGATTATTTCATTATATTGTCGGCGCCGTAAAAACGGTTAGCGTTTTATTTTATTGCCCGTTCGCGGGAAATTTTTTATTTCAATATTTTATTGCGTTATAAAAACGCGTCTGCAGTGGGTTTTCCTTTGAACGCATCGTCGCCTCAATTCAACGGATAGTTCCTACTTGTACCTCCCTAATTACCTACTGTAGCTTCCTATTACTGATATATTCATACAATTCTAGATCTATTAGAGTTATAGGCAAGCGCAACATAACGTATGTTTGATACATATATAATAATAATATCTGCAAATATAAATATGTATGTAAAGTTAAGTGATTATGCATAAATACCAATTTTGCGTCTTCATGCATAATATTCCTGATATAATATAACCTTTTTGTTTCGTTACGAAAAGGAAATAATATGACTCCACCATTCTAGCTTTCTTAAGACACCTCCTTTATTTTTTTCAGTAATTCTCACTATCTATTAGCTTGCTGCCTGTTTTAATGTTATTATTTTTAAATTAGGAACTACTGAGAACGTATATTGAGAAGCAAAACACAGAGTAACAAGTGCGAGGTTCGGCAGAATGTCGCATGATTTGTGCGTCTCGCCACTATCGGGGGTCGAGACCCGTGTCGATCGCACGTGTACAGCCTTGCGCAAACAATGAGGAACCTGCTTGCTCGAACATACTTATTTTTCCATTTCTTTATTATATATTATATAATACTACCTGACCCCGATAACGTTTCCATATAAATTATTTCTTTAAGATTTTTTGGTGAGGACCACCCTTATCACCCAGACTATATGGGAAAATTGTTTACGACGTATTCTCAGACCTATCCAAAAAATGTAAAAAATCGGTCAATCCGTTTCGGAGGTGTTTTGTTACAAACATTATGACACGAGAACTGTATATATTTTAATATCACTATCACTCCGAAACTAATGTCTACCTGTCGGGCCGCTAGTAGTTAATATAATAACACTTGTTTTTAACAAAGAACAATTTATACAATTGAAACAATAATTGTCCGTTCAAAATTTGAGTACATTCTTCATCGTGCAGTGAAATAAGACTATTTGCTACTGATTTGTAGGCTTCCAGAGTTCACCTAGGATGCGTTGTGTTAGCCTGGGGGGGGGGGGGTACGGTCGAACCTTTCAACTTACGGTTGGCAATTCATCTATAGGCTACAACGGAGGCGAATCAAAATCATAAAAACGTTTATTCAGTTGAGGCCTTGAGGATACTTATGTTTTTTTTCCATAACTGAGAAGAACCGGGAAGAATGTTATATAATGAAGGAGAATTTAAGCTAACTCACCGAACGGAGAGTGGTAAATAATAACACATAGTACTTTTCAAGATTACCATTTTTAGTCTTCTGTTATTGAGCAGTAGACGGGCCAAGTTCTGGTTTATTGAATAAGTGCATGAATCACCGCTGCACGGATCGCTGGTCCCCCCATACGTTTTGTTACATACGTAGGTACAACTCGAACGTTTTAATACTTCCAATGTTTTTAGGGTTACTTAAGCAGCAACATTTTTAGACTACGTATTTGAAAACCTGACTGTCAAATGTGTAAATGTCAAAATTGACATACTAATTTTTAGTCCCACTTTTCGCCGCCGCATTGTTCATTTTTTAATACAAAAATAGTCGAAGGCGATATCAAAGCGCAAATTATTCATGCTCGCGCTACAGATAGCCACATACAGACATCAAATTGTTATTAAATTTATGACATTTATAACATATAATATAGAAGGTTTGACCCGACCACGCTTCTCTGTGGCAAAGAAAAAAACTGTATTTTTTTAAATGATTTTTTTAAAAAGAGAAAATCTTACTTTACTTTTGTATTTACCTGTTTATATAAATCTACTTGCAAATGGGTATGTACCCAGAAAAAATAAGAAATTGCATGTTGAATTATGTACGGAACCCAAGAAAACTATAATAAATCACGCTTAAGGCTCTGCTCTATGTCATTCGGTCGTCGCGTCGTTTTCATCGGTTTTTATTCCGCTAATGCTATCGGCGACATGTGTCCGTACTTTTGTCATGATTATGAGTTCCGAAGCTTTGTTGGTAAATGTATCGCGCGATTCGGTTGAATGGCACCGGTTCCTTGAGAGACACCAACATATAAGATTCTATTTTTTCGTTTACATATAGCCCTAGTCATGTGCCTGATAATATTTCTCAGCGGCAAGAAAACATCTCGGGAACTATTAGACTTTTCACAAACAGAGTTCTAGGATCTCCTACTCTGCGCATATCCTTCTACATATCTCAAACTGGCATTAAAATACATTTCAAAAATAAATGAGCTCCTAAAATAAATACGACTTAATTAGAGCCTTTCCCACCCCGTACGCTCGCTGAACATCTTTCAGACATAAAAGTTATAATGTAAAATCAACTGAGCCCATTGTGGAGTTGTGGACTTATCGCCGTATTCAGACGACCGCACTGTGAAACTTATCCGCTGTACGTATGATATGAATGGCTTCCCATCAGCGGTGAATTTGTAAAGAGAACACGTGTGTCGCATGCATATGACCGGGTTTTATCTTGCCTCTTGCTGACGAAGTTTTCGTTGACGTGCCGCGAACGGAACGTAGATTGCGCGGCACGAATGGCCGACGCATGCTCGTTGAAAATTTTAATGTACATTTATTTATGAGTTCTAATCTAGAACCACGAGAAAAGAGACTGATAACCCTTTAGTTTTTCTAACCCTAACCTTTCCAGTCAAGCCTCTTATAATTAAAGTTGTGTCTGCATTTGGAGATTGGGAGGTCTTTTAAACAAAAATCTAATTGAATTTTTATCTATTTGTCAGTTTTAATGTTTAATTTAAATGTGGCTATAAGCTATTAAGAAAAGATAGGCAGTGAATTAGACGTTAGAAATTTTATTAAAACAAATCCTTTTAAGTTTACTTATTATTTTATGACTTGAGTTACTGCGAGTCCGATTCACAATTGAAACTCGCACGCTACTCACCACAAATGCAAAGTCATAGCTTATGTGCACACTTCATTGTGTCTAAAGGCTCGACGTGAGACGGCATGTTCCGGCGTTTGTGATGTCCAAAGGTAAGCCTTTCAGTGTACACTTTAGCTGTAGCTATGAAGACTAATTTATAATAGGATTTATAATTAGCAGAGTATAAAATCTTTTATCAATTTTAATAAATGTATTATGATGACGTTTGACGGTATTAGTACATGTGGAGACAGCCAAAGATGTAATAAGAGAGTAGTAGACCCAAGTAGGTACAGCATATTCTATAAACTGTGAATGCTTCTTCAAATAAACTTTTCCTATCGGTAAATACATTATGCAACACAGGAACTATAATTATAATGCTATACATATATCATCCAAGAGACAATCACACAAGAATAACGACTGTGCAATGCCTGCTAATAGGCGATGTGATACTATTGACCATACCGTAAGTAAGTTATAATATGTACACAAGAATTACACTGTACGGTATATGCTTTATAAGTATAAAATTTTACCGTAGGTTCTTACCTACGGTAAAATTGTATGCTTGGTACAAATGGTTATAATATGGGCTTAAGAATCTCTATTCCAGCAGCACTAATTAATCGAAGGCAATGACGTCCTAAATAAAGGGCATCGAATTTGTAGGCTCTCACAAATGGACGCAAAAAAACGAATGGCGAAATAATTTGAATACGTAACGAGACGGAGGGTAACGCACGGCCGGGCCATTCTTCAACTTGCTCTGTTCGGATAAAGAGCTAAACTTGTTTTTAAGGGATGACCGATCGTGAAAATATATGTATCGCGGACAGCGCCGCGGGCGTCCATTCAGAGCTTACGTAACGCAGGGTACGTAGGGGTAGATACAGGAAGGCAGCAGGAAGAATTATGTTCCCCGAAGGCTGATGAGGCAAATGTAATTGTGAACTTTTCGACGCTACGCAAATCGGACAACCGAGACGATATATGACAGCCGGATTCCGTCGCGAGGATGCGGAGATTTGGAGGCGGATATTTTCTCTTTTTTTGCATTGTGATTGTTTAAGAGTAGTGTCTTTTATATTATTTTAAGGCGGGTTTTTTGGCTCGGTTTATAGACCCCGCTTTTTTTGTAGTTGGTGCTTTAATGTGATTGATTCATTTGCTTGTACTGGATATGCATACATTTTTATCTACGGTTATTTATGTTGAGTGCCTAGTTTGGGGTCAGTTGGCTTAGTGCGTTTACTTTTCCTAAATATTTATTAATTCATAAACAATAACCAATAGGTAAGAGGTAGTCAGAGTATTAATTTACGAGAACCATAATCAACAATAAATTGAAAGCTATTGATAGAAATCAATTTAAATTACGAACGATCGGTTCGTTGTTATTAATTCATTCCTATAGATTTGAATGAAAATCCACAATGGACTATGGTTAGGAGGGAGTCTGCGTTATTGTAAGAGCAAGTATTTTTTGTTTTTGATCTCCTGATAGATATAACATCAACTTCATATAAACTTCGATGAATTTTAAATGTATTCAAATTGATTCATTTATGTCTGGCTGGCTTGTGAAAATACTTGAGCCTGAAAACATTGTAATAACAAGTTGTTACTTTTAGGTGTGTGGTCTGCGTGGGCGGGATCGATAGAATCATGGTTGTTTAGATAGGGCTAGTGGTACTTTATTGATATACAAATGAGTGTCGGAGGCTCGCGCAGCGTGTGCCCCGAATAAAGGGGCCGCATTAGAATAATTTGCCCGTCGAACGAGCACAATTCTTCACATGGAGAGGCCTTAAATTTCACTATTTTACATACTTGGGATTATCATATCTGAGCGGGTGTCGAGGGGCCGGCCGGCCCTACTTTTTGTTATCCGAACCCGTCCTCTATCGGACCGTCTCCCAAATATTTAGTTGTTACTTTTTGTTGCGCGGCACGTGAGTTTAATCTTAATCATCGTGGCCTTCCATTCCGCTTTGTATTTGTAAAATACTTTACGCGAATAAATTCTACCTCGTAGGTATACGGCGGAGCTGAAACTTATTTCAAAGGAACGCGCTGTATTTTTAAGTTTATTATTTTACATTTGATAAATATATCTATAGATATTTTGTAGAAAATATATTCAAGGCAGAACGTACTCGAACAATTACAAGGCCATAAATGAAATTACTTCAATTTGTAATATTACCTAACGTTCTCTACAAAAAGCTCTATCCAAAAGTATTTCACCCATATTATTCCTCCCACGTTACCAATTTGACTCTGATAAATTGTTCATATCGACAGGAAGTAAATACAATATAATAAAACGTTCAAGCATAAATTTCTCATTTGTTAGTAATTGAATAATTTCCATCCAAGAAACATAACACCGATTTGTAGAGCTCACTTAACCTGGGCTTATTGTTGGCGCTAACCACGCAGCCAGACGAAGCCCTACCCGAGGGGACTAGCCGGGCACGGCTGATCGAAGGTGGGTGAATTAGCCCAACTCTAAAACCTCAATTAAGTCGCGTCTAGCGCGCTTTCAGAGCGGCCACATCCAATTATCGCGGGCGAACCTTTGTTTCGATTCTGGAACACGAGTTTCGGATGTTGCGAGTGTAAATGGCAAGTAGTAGTTGGGATATTTGTTTAATAGGTGCTATGTGTGAAGATGGTTGTTCTGCCCTGAATAATATAGTTCGTAATGTTCCAGGTATATAATACTGCATATTACAGACACTCAACTGGTATTCGCTTTCTTTAGTAAAGAATTCCAAATTCTCCAAGGAAACCATAACACCATTACAGCTAACATTTACTCTATTATACAACAAAAATCGCTAATCATGCTGCCACAATAAGTCACCCCTTCTACAGGGTGATCTTCAAATTAGACGTCATAAAGACGCCTCTCGACAGCCGCCCGATGACGGATGGCGGTGCGACAGTCATCGTCAAATTAACACCGAGCTAAGTGCGGAAATGTGTACACAATGTGACGTCGAGAACGTGTTCACATTGATGTAAATAAACAACAGACTGTTTACAATGTTGTATTTATTGCAACATTTTTTTTAAATTCTGGAATTCAGAATTTTGCGATTCCTGCCACGATCGATGTTATGTTACGTTAGTAGATAATATGGTCTGATAAATACTTTTGTCCAAGAGAATACCATACAATACTTTTGTGTGAAGTTGTATAAAGAAGAAAGAATTGATTAGCTTATTATGGCTTTTTGTATTCATTGACTTAGCTAATAATTTCTTTTCAAAACTATACGTTGTCAGATAACATATATATATTTTTATTCGGTATATTCAAAAGATTAAAAGAGCTATGTTTAGACTATCCATATTAATAGTAATTAATTTTATTTCACTTCCCACCCCCGGTGTTTCTAGCGCGGAATTCTCCCTGTAATTGGGAAATTTATTGCAAGGTGTGCAGGCGGCGTGATGTTTCACTTTCTCAATGATTTATTGTCTTCCGAAACAATTTTAATTGCGTCAGTGACACCGTGTAAACAACTATTCGATTAAGTTAATTCCATTATTTGAAGTATAGCAATTAATTTGAAAGTGAGCTAAGAACGAGTCTTAAATACCGCATCATTTGTGAAGATTTTCGTGTAATTAATCTTTTATACGGTGAAAATTACTGGTATTTTGTGTTACCCTTTCTGCGTTTCTAATAAATTAACATAAATGACCTTCAGTCTTAATAATATAGTTGTTGGTATATTTATTATTTTAAATATATTAAAATCAAGTATTCACGAAAAGATGCGCTAATTTCGAGAAACTGAAAGGATATAAATGTAATTGATATAACTGGGTTCGTCAGAAAATATGCAATACTAGCTGTTATCCGCAACTTCTTCCGCATTTGCAATGACAAAAATAGAATATGTCCTTCCCCAGGATATAATCTATCTCCTTGTTAAATTTTATTACGATCCGTTAAGCCATTTAGTCCTGAAAACAAAATAACAAACAGAGATAGTTTCACATTTATAATATTAGTGTGAAAGTATGGATTTAGCAAGAAAACAAGAACAATGAAATTGAAAACGAATCTTGAGTTTTAAGATACATTATTATATAATATCGTTGTTTATCTTGATGAATTCATTTATATGAGGGCAAAAGAGGTAATGTAATGACCAGCCTGAAAGCGAGTGTCTTCATCTACAAACAACCAAATATCAGACATAAATATACAGACATATCTTCATTCCATCCAACGGTCAACTTCAGATTAAACACACGAGTTAACCGATTTAATAAGCAGAAATTCGCCTCAAAAACAACAACTTTGAGCGTATGAGCATTAGTAATTATAATTAGAAACCTCCGGCTATAAGATGTTCTACGGAGCATGAAATAAGGCCCTCCTAGTGTGTGGTAACATCGTCCATGTTGAGTCACTCATGCGTCGAGCGCTACCTTTGCTTCGTCTACGATGAGCCGAGGAGCAAAAAAGCTGCTTTGCGCCCTCAATTGTACTTCATTTTGAAGGTATTCAATATTTGTTTCTTTTTGACTAGTTGTACTTTCAGAAAGATTTAGAACGAATTTTCGTCTTTAACATTGTTTGTAGCAGATAATAATACTATTAGAGGTTATGTGAAGTTGAAATAACTATCAGCTGTGCATCTGGGAAAATGTTTTCGATATACATAAATTCTCATAAATATTAAAGAGTTTTGTCTGATTCTAAAAGGATTACCTGGAAAGTATTGTTTGTGTTATGTTTATTTCATTCGCTCATAAAATGTAATGAACTGATTTATATTGTTTTCACTTAAATACCTACGTATTACTTGTAAATAAAACAAGTGTAAAATTATACGTCTGCTATTGCGAATTGCGATACACGTCACAAGTCTAACACAATTTTAATGGTTTTAGAACTAGTTAAAATTAATATTATAATAGGATAAATACGTGAAGTCGCATACTCATAGCCTTCAGTAGAAGCGCAGGCACCGACAAACTATCTCATATCCGGCGGCAGGGATGTACATTAGTGCCGCGCTCCTGAATTTGGTTGTAGAATTACTCTGTCATTATTAACTTTTTAATATAATAAAAGCGTATCAGCCCTAGAAATAGTTTTATGATCTGTTTTATTTGTGTTATTATATGAATAGGACTTGAATAACAAGAACTTTTTTTTTATTATCTTAATACAAAGTTTTTAAAGTCGTTTGTTTAAATTATTGAAGATAGATATTTAATGTAAATTATGATGGTTGTTTTGTTCTCGAAAATGAAACTTATTTTAGAATTGAGGTAAGCAATTTTCCTCTAAGCAGCTTCTGTTCATGCCAATCTCAAAACTTAACTATCCTTATATAAACCTAGTTGGTATGTACGGTTAGTTATACTAAAAGGCTATTAACAGAGGGCATCGACTTACGGCGGTATATTGTGGAATTAATTTGTGAGGTTCGCCGCAGACGAACGATTTCATGTTTCACATCACATCTTGTGTTTGCCATGCCCAGACTATTGTTCTACTATCGATTAGTATTGCACATTGGAGCTTTGAATAATATAAACTATTGACACATTAAAAATATAGACACACTCTAGTCGATATATATATATATAACCTCCCCGTAGTGACCCTACGGGGCGGTAATAATTAATAGGTGGAGAATTAAAAATGAATTATTATTTAATTCTGCTTTATACCCTTATACCACAGAAATGTCAATTAAGTATACGGCTGATAGTAAGCGGCTAATACAATCAATGCACGCTTACGTCTAGCTCTGTGTTCTCGTGTTTTTTAATTCGCGTTTAGAATAATTCGCAGCATTAGCACCATAGAGATCTTACTGCCAACTTGGTCATCCTCAAGGAGTTCTAGAATCTTTATTTAAGGTGTTAATACAACAATAGCCAGTACCTCTGACTGTTATTTTACCGTAATTTGATATCATACTTTGCACGTAGTGTTTAGTAGGTACCTACAAAATATAACATTTAAGATACAATATTTGGCTATACACAGAGAAAAAACTTATGCTAAAGAAGAAAAAACTAACCTAATAATAAAAATACAAGATTAAAAAAAAACACGTATTTGATTTAACGATTTAACGCTTAAATTCAAGTTCTCTCTGCCTACCCAAATAACTAAAGGGACTATGTAAGTTGTACCTACTTTGAACAAACATATATGAAATGCATGTAATTGCTCTGAATTTCTTAAAAATCTCTAAAAATCTTGCTTATCGGACATACAAGTTAGGACCCTTTGTTTAAAATATATCCATCTACTCAAACTGTTACAATCGGAAAAGGTTCAATAATACGGAAAAAATCTAGCAATCTTGTCTCACCGTATTAGATTTTGATTTATTTGCGAATTGGGGTGGACTTTGCATTCCGTTCGGCGATCTGTTGACCAATTTATATTGACCTTTGATACTTGGTGTTTTGTATTGTTTTGAAGAATCAGGAATAGGGTGCAAGGGCTGTAGAAGTTCATGATAAAATGGTTTTTACATGGTCTTAGGAAACAAAGATTGCTCCGTTCGGCCGATTGAACGCATATCCCTGTGCTAACTTCCCGATCATTTAACACGGATCCTTGCTACAAAAGGCTCTCGCGTGAAATAACAAAACTACTGAATCCTTTCCACGTAGGAGATGAATGTTGTATACTTCTCTTTTACGTTTGGATGGAAACCAGTTGCTTCTTATGCCAAGTGCAGATAAAACTTCAGAGAACAACAATAACTAATTGTATTTACTGATAGTGTTATGAGTATGTTCATGGTTATAATACCTACTTGGAACAATTACTTATCGCAAGAAACGTTTATTTTTATTAATTTCGAGCATCCATCCTTCGGCCCACAACATAGAATTGATTAAAATGCTTTCACAGTGCTTATTTTAATTTTAGAATACAAACCTTTATAAAACGGTATAAAATTTTGGTACAAAATTATATAAATTGTTAATTGTAACATTTATAATGAAATGTTCGATATATACTTTTTTTTTCATCGCTCATATGAGAGACGTAAATTAACTATTATTGAAACAAATTACACAGTATTCAGCCATGAAAATACTGATCGTACTTAAAAACCTAATAAATGCGCAATGACCGTGACCCCTCTATTTGCAGTATTCTTAATAATTACTTCTTCCGATTTGTTTGCGTCGGAGGGGCGTAGTGAAAGCCAAGCCAGAGTCAATAAATAATACTAAACGCCCAACGGGTGACCGGAGGTCCTTGTTAAGGGAAATATTTACAATGGACATTGTAATGATTTGCATCTGTAGGTATGTACTAATGAGGATCAGTACACATTCGAATATATCGCTACGACATATTGTTTGATTTTTATGAAAGGTAAATTTTTAGTATCATTAATTAAATTTACATTCATATTTATAATTCCTATCCCATTATGAACAGAATTCGTAGTAAAAGGAATATATAGCACTAACAAAATCGGTCAGATTCTTAAAATAGTGATATAGTTGGAGACATAAATAATATTTAATTCTCGTAACCCGATTAGAATGAAGGCTGGCGAGCATCGGGACGAGTCGTAAAGAATAGGCGGCGTAGCGAAGTTTTCCCATGGAGGGCATAAATTGGATTCGGAAGCAGATCACGTAACGGTTAAGAGTTCACAAAACTGTGCCATAAATCGGACGCGCGGAGGTGCGCCGGAGACAAACGGCGCCGGACAGGGAACAGAGACTTGGAGACTTCAATCTATCTATATTTAATGCCATAATACTCTTTATTGAAACCTATTATTTGTATTATTGGAGTCAAGTACGTGCGAGTGATACCTCTGGTGTTGTCAGCATCCACAATGTTATATACTCTTTCTAGTAATACCATAGATTTGTCATAGTTACAAAAATATGAGCATAAACTGTGTCTTGACATCCTGTCAATTAAATAAAATGTTTGATTGTGTACAAAGTAATTTAATATTAAACACAACATATCTATCTATACTACTATACCAACATTATACAGAGAAAAGATTTGTATTTTTGTAATGAATAAACTCGAATGCTGTACTTACATCTACACATAATTTCATTCCTATTAAGCTTAGCATGCAATGTTCCCTATATCTTTATACCCTTAGTTACTATCGGACTCTACAGGTTCGCATCTACTACACAAAGGAGCTATTTAAATGATGGCTCTGGATAAGCCAGGCCCGCGACAAAGCTGGCAACGAGACAGTAATTCTTGCAACTCGTACAATAGATTACGAGCTAATACGATTAAAATTGTTTTACTATAGCAACATGCGAGTGAAAAAACTGGGATTTTGAGAAAGCAATATAAGAAAAAAACGCTCGTGTCATTCTCAATATTCTGTAAATTGGTTACGTTCTGAGTTTGTTTTTAACATATTTAACCTGATTACTTGTACTTCAATATTACAAAGATATTTTATATTTTCACTATCAACATGTTTCTGTTTGTTCCATTTTCGATTACAAAAGAAATAAATAAAATCTCTTAACAAATCTGTTTTGAGCATGTCTTTTGTAGCGTGAGTTCTGGGAACTTTTGCTACGAAACCGAACAAAGGTGTCTAAGTAAATTTAATTATGTATTTTTTCTAATATTACCATAGTATTTCGAGAGTAAATTTTGTATATATTCTCCTTAAACAATCGTGCAAAATAATAAATGATCCTGTAAAACCTAGTTACCTATTCAATAAATACAAGTGGAACAACCCACGTGGGCGGTGGAGCGAGTAACGACCGTATAATTCTCTCGGCAGGTGGCTGCGGTTCGTCTCAGCTGACGTAAATGTCACCTAATTCGTGTAAATACGCTCTAATGTACGGTTTTCAGGTGGTAATTATTTTATAATAAATTTATTTGCCACAAACGGTGAGACTACAATTCGAGTTGTAGTAATTTTTTATGAGAATCTTTAGTGACACAATTTTACACTACAAATTTTATTATTTATATTCTCTGTCGAATATCTCTCTTCTCAGCCCTAATATTTAGCATTGTGAAGAGCTATACTCATAATATATTCCAAAGAAATGCAACAAGATCGAAGAAAATATTCCTAGGACGTCCAAATTATCTATTTCAAGCTTTGTTTAAACTTTTCTATGATTTATGTTCTATCCTATCTAACCTACGATAGAAGTGCCTTTCAGTTGAATTAAAATTAATGTCAACCTTACAAACCAGACAAACTAACACAGTCTGCGGTTAATCTGCAATTTGAAGGATATGGTTCGTCTCATACGTATATAGATAGCTACCTAATAGTATTTGGCGAATCTATTAAGATCCCTCGAGTCAGCAGTCTATCTTAGGTATGTCTACGCACCGCAAGCCTTGGAAATCCCATTTCACGCGCCTAATACAACTCCTTGTTTGGCTATATTTAGGAGGCAATCTAAGAGGCATTCAGCCTACTGCTAGCCGTCGACAAGTCATGCCCCACGTAGGTCTTGCTCTCCCTTGGGGTTAAGATGTGCGAATCTGTTCGTAAAGTTGAATTGATGTGGTATCCCGCTGTGTTGGTGATTTATTGATATGAAAGAGGTCGACCTAAATTAAAAAATATTATGTGAAGAAGTTAACCCTGTTCATAAATATTAAACTATGATTAGTCTGATGAAAAATCGTGTGATATTGTAATATTAATGCTTCATCATTGCCTTTAGCTTAGAAAAAAAAAAAGTAAATTCACTCATTCAAGTTTGAAGACAATACAAGAAATTCCTTTCAATTCGTACCCAAAGCTAACTTCTCCATGTAAGGCTCTCGTAACACATCCATTGTGCGCAAGGGCCGCCCCCGCTCATTATTTACGAAGGGCCGATGGACTGAAGTGTGTGACACGCGGCACGTTCGTCCCTAACGAGACGCTTTGTGACCATCTCCACGTCAAGTGTGGTCACTGCTTGTTGATTTTTTTAATGGACAAATTATATTTGCTCCCAAGTCCCGCGGGATCGCGTGCCCGCCTCTATTGTGAAAAGTGGTTCGCCTTTTAAAGGCGCCAGGGACACGCGAGACCTGCATGCAACGTTTCACTGATTCAAGACATGTGAATGTTGGCAAAACATTTCATTGAGACTTTTAAAGTGACCGACTCGGTCAAATTTACTGTGTAAGATATACTTTAGTAAACAATCCCTGACATCTCTATACTCGTTCACGAAATAAACACACGTGAATTCTTGGAATAGCTAGAAATGAACTTAATAGTTGAACAACTATATTGCACTCCTAAAGCAATATATCAAAGATTCATATCTGTGCATATGAGACCGTAAAATCAAGGCGAGCGCTTTA
The DNA here is from genome assembly GCA_951449985.1 of Falcaria lacertinaria. Classification (NCBI taxonomy): domain Eukaryota; kingdom Metazoa; phylum Arthropoda; class Insecta; order Lepidoptera; family Drepanidae; genus Falcaria; species Falcaria lacertinaria. The sequence continues at coordinate 3,601,827 of OX602111.1, forward strand.
CATCCGCACGGCGAACTATAAAATCGAGCAGACACTGCGAGACCGTTTTCCTCCGATTTGCTCTCACAATAGCTCATTTGTTATAACCTGATAGCGTAGCGTTATTACGGCCAAACAAATTGAGTCGAGCCTTCGCCACCTCAGACTAATGTAATTCCGCAGTGCGCGCGCCCAAGAATAGATATTTAGAGTGGATTGTTTTCGACAGACCGTAATGAAAGTCTGATGCCGGGCCGAAATCAGTTTCGGAGGTGAGCGCGCCGCAGGGGAGGCGAGCTACATAGTAATAAGACGTGGAATAACCTAAAATAAACCGGGCTCGCGTACAAAGATGGACACGGTGCGGGGCCGGTGGGGCCCCTTACTGCTTAATTTGCCTACCGTAATTACTGTCCTCTTGGGTTGGGGAAGGACCCCGGGGCTCGACCCGCCGTCTTGCAGGTTATATTGCGCGTGCGGGCGCCGCGTGTGTGCTTAGCAAATACTACTCCCTTATCGTTAAGTATGAATACGGGTGTGGACAAAATGTATTAGCTTAGGCTGAGATTCGGACCGTGTTTGCTCAGCGATGATAGATTTATAGTAATTGTGTTATTAACGTTATGGGATAAGGGTTTTACGGACTTAAGTAATGAACGCTTTTACCTAATGCCAGGATTTATAGTTAATTTGCACACGTGGTGCACTTCGGGACCGTAATTAAATTAGTTGTTTTACATTCGTCGAGTAGTGGTTTTGAGTTGAATTGAACAAATAAAATACTGAAGTAATTTGTTTACATAAATCTTATTTTGTTACATTCTGACAGACTGTCAGATCCAAAATGAATCTTTTAACGACAGTCATTAGGCTTCAAGTATCTATCTACAATACTTATTTACCTACTTAAAGTAACTTCTCCAGAGAATGGTAACGAGTAAAAATGCAAAAACTTGTACAAACTCATAATGATGAGGACATACCTACTTTCCTTTGTTTTGGCTCGGGCACCAATTGAATAAAACATTTATGTCAATGGGCTCCATTAAGATTGCAAAGTTGGGAACTTGTTTCTAATGTCGCTGTGTATTGGTAAGTACGCACCGAGGTTATATATTTATTGGATTCAATAAAAGTTTATGTCGTTCAGTGTTTCTATAGATATGATATGAAGTGAAGTAATTTATTTCAAACTAACGTAATACATAATAGGTAATTGTCGTGACTTGCCAGGATACAAACTATTGTAAAAGTGAAAACTGTGAAAACCTTATTTAAATCGAAATCTGGGCTTAGTGTAATACACGATCAAACACAGTTATTTAACAGTTACATGAAAATATTGGTGAATGCGTTTGTTTTAAGAAAAGTGATGAAAAAAATGATTTTATAATAAATTGTGTAATTAAATTTAATCGCCTCTAAGGCTAAGTGTTAATTCACTTGGCGAGATCCTGGGTTTGATGCATATGACAGGATGACAATACTTGATCTATTCGATTAATTACTCTATAGATCGTGATTAGATCTTTCACATTGCGACTTATAATTACTTATATATGAAATATCTTCAGTAAAAAGTGGTTGTTGCCTTATGCCTTATGTCACAAACAGGAGCCTTTTGGTAAGACAATTTATAGGCCCCTACCGTTATAATAACACTCTAAGATCGAGAATAAAGATCAAATTTTTACACCGCAAACCATATGCCAGGGGAAAATAACTCTATTTTGTGTAACATAATTAACACTTTTACGGCGGCGGTTACTGGGGATCATCCCATAATAACTTTGTTAACCCTGGCGCACCCAGAGTTGGCTAGCCTTTTAACGGCTCTGTACATGGGTATTAATCCGAAAGCCATCTGGTTTTGTCTTTGTCTAACTGGGAGGTTAAAGTATGTTTTGTCTCACGTGTCCTGTGGGTCCAGTCGTCCGGCCTTTTAGTGCGAGGTTTTCGCTCGCCTTAACGAAGGGAAGAGCAAAGGTCGTCATTAGGGCAAGCGTGGTGTAAACAAGGTCCGAAGCGCCCGCTAATGGCCAATTCGTGAGTCCTCGAGGTGACCCCAGCTCTGTCTCAGGCTACCGTAAATGGGCTTTTAATTGCAATTTTGATAGAACGCGCCCGGATTAGTTTTGAGCTCGCGTTTGTAGTTAAGCTTACGTTTTGTAAAGGTTATGTTTGCAATTTTGGCTAGGTACTACTTTTTGCAAATGATAGATTTGGCAATTTCAGGGTTGGACCTTGTGTGTCTGTTGACCGCTTTTTATTTTCTTTTTGTCTACGTCCAGTGTTATGATGAACAAAAATTTGCCTAAAGACAAACTTCACCGCTAAACATAGATTTGTCAGCTTAGTAGCGCAAGCAATAATAACTTGCGACGACGTGTTCGTATCGCCTTCGACAATTTTTGTATGGGAAAATTAACAGCGCTGCACCGGCGAAGAGTGGAACTTAAAATTCGTATGAATATTTTGTCAATTTAAGAGTGGCGTTTTCGATGACGTATTCGAAAGTTGTTATTCCTACCGGCACAGTTAAGCTTTATCATATTAATTCATTGCGGTGGGCATCACAAGACTAGTAAATTGATTTCTAGTAATTTCACTAGTTATTTATTTGTTACATTGATAAAATGGATTGTTAATTTCTTTTATTTTCCCTCCCAACCGCAATATCTTGCGCTGGCATCCAGATAACTCTCTTATAAAAAAAAATAGTTTGGTACTAACTAAAATTTTAATACATCTAAACTGCGCTACGCGAAATGATAACGCCAACTAAAATTTTAATTACTTACCACGGCCTGTCTTAAAAGCATGCATTAACATAATGTGTAATCAATCTTTATTCTTCACCGCAGCGTGTCGCAACACCGCTGTCGCACGACACGTGTTTGTCGCGGCGAGTTCCCAGTCTTGTTCGGATGTGAAATTTAATTTCCGCTCAGCGGGGTGGGGGGCGCGAAGAAATATGCCCCGTTCTAAACTTTGTCAATTTGTTTGTGGAGCGAAATTAACTCGATCCAATCTGTGGGCGCTGCGACCTGCGTGCTGATATCGCTGTATTTCCGATAACGTCGAGCGAAAGGTGTGGTGATGGCTGGTTTGATGTTACGCTCGATAAAGACCAACACAAAAGTGGGAGAATTAAAAGAGTTGTGTGCGATGCAAAAGTAATTAAAAGAGTTGTGTGCGATAAGAGTAAAATTTCGATTCGACTACGTATTTGATATTTCGCGAGTTACGTTTTCGAATACGTAGTCGGGAAAAGGTTCATGCTACCGGCACTGATAATATCAAAATTCTCATACGGTTTTTAGTTCTACTTTTCGCCGATGCAGCGCTGTTCATTCTCCCAAACTAAAATATTTGAAAGCGATACGAATACGTAGTGCATGACATATGTACTGTACAGTCTGAAACTATAATCTGTAATATGTAAAAACTGTAAAAGTCAAGAGAGAAATGGCGCTCTATACTCTCTGCCTACCCCATGAGGGACTTAGCGTAATGATATGTATGTATATAAAAGCTCGTTCGCCCCACATACAAACCATCCAAAAGTAGATATTCTACGATGATCTCAATCCAATAACACTCCTTAAAATTAACTTCTCAAAATAAACTATTACCGTGTTAAATCAAACACATAATATTGTTTGAGAAATATATGGGGGCCCATTTTTTCTATTTTATTTACGCATGTAACCATCTGCGGAGGAGTAAAACGAATTATCAAGTTCGTTATCCGTATCACAGGCGTCGAGCCTCCGGAGAGTGCGTTATTAAAATATATTGTGCACACACCTTAATTTTCACCATCAGAGTATTCAAGCAAGGGTGGGTACACGTTGCATAAGTGGTAGCGGAGCCACTCTCTATAAAAGCAAGTTCGGTACATAAATTTCACTGTAAATAAAAAACGCTATGCTAAGAAGGCTGCACTATGCACTATCAGCCCGGAATTGATCTATATTGAAGCCATTACAGCACTAACTTATCTTTATGTCCATTAATTTTATTTAATCCTCATACTATATTGATGTGTGATTGTGTGAATTATTTTTAACTTTTGATCCCATTAAAGTACTCGTACTCTCTTGTTTTTTACGTACAAATTGTACAACAATATGACCCAAACACAATTACATCACATGTCAAATTTTTATACCACTAAGGCGACAAACAAGCATACGGCCCGCCTGATAGTACGCGGTTATCGTAGCCTATGGACGCTCGCAACACCAGGGGTATCACTCACGCGTTGCCCAACATCTTAACAGTCACCCATCGTAATGCTAGGCATCTCTTTAAATATAATCGCTATCGCTTACACTAAGACCTCTCCATAAATGCAAATAAATTAGTTATGCCCAATATTTTCACCCTAAATATTATTCGAACGGGAACGTATGAACGATCGGAAATTGGGAGGGCATATTTATCAGATGAAGCGCTATCCAAGAATCGACCCCACATTTTCGGATTCTTCGTAATAAGGTGCCGAAAATTTCCATACAGGTGACGCCCAAATAATTTTATTCGTCAAGTTCGTGACCAAAGTTATCTCAACGGTTTAGCTATATTCCGGACGAAGCGCTCAATTATTAACTCTGAATTTAAAATCAGTTTTTAATTTAATTGTAAAATTATGTTGTTATAATTTACACTGCTTTACGACATATCTTTGTTAAGGTTCCAAAGCTTTTAGCCCAGATTTAAGCACATTTGACAATACTTGTCAGTTTGTTTAAAATAATTTCAAAGGCTTCTTCATAAGCGGTGCCAATTATTAAATGCAAATATTGGCAGACAAATTAATAAATACGGAGTTTCTTTTGAAGAGCGGTAAGCGTCGTGGCGTCTTTAATTACGCCGTAAACAAATAGAACATGTTTGAATAAGGGACGTATCTGAGTCTAAATGAAAGCTGAAGAAGTCTTCAAGAAACTATATAGGAAGAGAAACTGTTTATTTGGAATTTAAATGAACGACTTTAAATGGGAATACGCGTCGCGTTTTATTTGCTACGACGTAGCAGCTACGTGTGTTGTCTACGACAATACCGTAGCGGGTGTCTTGAGTGCGTAGCAAACAAGACGTTTTAAGCACTTTGTTAGATTTATATCTTCGGTGGCAATAAATGAATGGAATATAGTAAATACATACGAATTCACTGAGTGGGTTACTGGGAGGACACTAAAAATATTTTTGTTGTATAAACTGACAATAACAAAAAAATGCGTTAATTCAAAATAATATGAATTGAAAATTATAACAAATACATTTACATTATTATTGAGGCAGTTAAAGCTTAAATGTGTGTTATCTCAACTGTTGAGTGTATTATGTCAGGAATATTAAAAGGTCCCAGATGTACCTAACATTTTCCTGTAATAAAAAGACAATTATTTAAAAACACACAAGACACACGTCCCGGCTTCCGCGTCAGTCCTAGTTACTCCCAAGTTGCGAAGTTGCACAAAGGCTCTGAAGGAAACCATTATGGCTCTCGACGTCTCCGCCACCGCTTCATTAGAGAAAGAACCTCTCAGAGTGTTCAAGCTGATTACTTATTAGATTATATCTCTATCTGACTATAAATTAAGCCACTAGGTTATCATGAAAATCATGATATCTTTATGAATATAAATAAATAAGTAAAAATACGATTATGTAACTACGGTATTATTATGGTATAAATACGGTTCAGTGTAGAAAAATCATAAATTTATTATCGCTTAACTTCTTATCTGTTAATACTAAAGGCCTTGGGTGGCGCACACGCATACTCGTCCATTTATACACAGATTTGTTCTGTGAGAGTCAAATTGGAGCTACTAAGGGGAAGCATCTGGAGGGAAATCCAGTCGCAATGAAATATGGGAGAAAGTAAGTACAATAGTAAGTATATATACAATTACTATCCAGGGTACAAGTGGAAGTACCCGCATTGCGCTAACTTTGCATTAAGCAAAGCCTTTGTAAACCTCCTGTTACTTATCTCTGTCTTACAATAAGCTCGTGCTTTCGACATTTGGTGTGATTGAAAGTTTGGCATATGATCAAGGTTTTGAGGGTTTATTTAGGTGTAGTTAGGGCCGTGGTGGGTTTGTGGCATGAAGCGTTGCCTGCCATTCTAGCCACACATGTACCAAATCCACCGGTTTGTACCAATAAGTTTTAGTGATTAGTCACAATACGAGTTTTACGGTGAAGGATAACATCGTGAGGAAAGCTACATACGTCTGAGAATAAATTCAAGGATGTATGTTGGTGCCCAAGAGACGGCATCGGACTCACCATGTGTCACGTTGGGACCAAATTGTCTTCGGTAGAAAGTTAGTTTTGTAACACCTCTGCCTACCTCTTCGGGGACCCTTGTGGGAATGGGTGAAGATATACTACAATTAGGCAGAAGTAGATAATAAAATAATCCGGATTATCGCTATGGACGTATAAATCAAAATTGGGGTCAGCACTGGATCTAACGATAAAAATCTTACGTCTGCCTGAGGCTGCTGAATGCAGCGAAGCGTCTCTTAGACCTTAGTCTCAAATTACGTTAATACCGCAACATAGTTATTAAGCATAGTGTACATGACAGCGCCTCGTAACACGGCCGCGGCGCTAATTGCGCGGCGTACGGCAATGAGCGGCCACAGCGTCTTATTAGACACGTACCGCGCCGTGCCTCGCGTCATCTCGTCAAATGTGATGCGCAGACGTGGGAATACGAGGCTAATAATAATAATAAGCTTACGTGTTATTGTGCACTATTTTTATTAGAAGGGTTAAGTTATTGATGCAATTTTATTGACTGTATTTGTTAAGAAAGAAAATAATAATGTTTCTCGTTTGAATACAATTTTAATGAAAATAAAAGAGAGGTCTAGTTATCTAATTTGATAATGATTGTTTGCAACACTAGGGGTTTCACTCGCGCGATTACGGGTTTTCAGGATCTTAGGTCTTAGGTAGACCGTTATTAACTACATCATAAAATATACTTCAAAACATTTCACTAACAGTAAAGTATCAACATATTTCTCAAGTACATATCCAACAAAGCAACTTCAACTAGAGCGTCAATCACGAGGCCCTAATTTCAGTGGCAGATGGGAAATCGATGTCATTATGATAGATTATCCGCAAGGCACGTGATCTTCCATTGGCTTTGTTAGCAAGTCTTCGCCACCTGAGAGCACACTCCATCGCTGGTTCTAATTTGACAGATCGATGGCTTGCCTTGCACACTGGACGAGGTCAATATATATAGTGTGCACGCTTAAGGATAGATCTAGCGATATAGATTGCTTCGAGTAATATGCGCCTTAGATACGTAGTTGTAGAATGTATTTTCAATTGGTGAGTCTTGAAGTTTAAGCCGAAGAGTATAAACGCTATTTTTGCTTAAAACTGTATGCACAATTTATATATATCTACAATGGTGGACTTAATGCTGAAGCATTTTATAACAGTAGACCACAACTGGCAAGAGAAACATAGCAGCAGGTGTACTATTGTACATATCAAAAGGTTGTCCTAGAAATGAGTGTACGAGTAAGTATATCAATGAATTTACGTAGTTCTTTAATTGGCAAAAAAATATGTTTTTATAAAAACGATTTGAGTTCGTTAGGATAAAAGGAAAAGAATTTTGTTATTTGAATGCTACAAATTTAATTATTTATCAAAAATCATAGTCGTAATTCAATTTAATTCCATCATAAATCAGAGGAATATGAAATATACAATACGTTATACTTAATACCCACGATCCTTACAGCGCTGCCACTGTTAGTATCACCGATCTATTTCCCCGCTCCGTATGCGGCATAACTCGACAACGTACGAGTTCGTATGCAAATTAAACGTGTTTCATCTTGGCATTTTCACGGGAGCTTGTCACTGTCAGCTGTACGTCTGTTTATTAACTTTTTGCTAATTAGACGGGCCGCGGGCATGTCTGCGAGTATGTTGGCATTTTTAATTACGCGCGATAATTTCGTCTGGTATAGCGTGTTGTGCCGCTGGGCCGGATAACAAGCGCTTACACAAAACACACAACGCTACACTACCATTCTCGTTTGCTTAAGTGTTTTCATTAAGAGTGATCAGAGTTCTCTAGTCATAATAAAATCGTCAAAAAGTCAAAATAAAAAAGCGGCGTATTACTGGTATTATTTATCTTCAGTACTCTTCTTCTTGGTTTTTTAGCGAGTTAATATAGGGTCATATCTATTCCATCGTTGAAACGGAGTTTAAACCATACAAATATGCCAAGATAAATACATGTATTTTAAATCTTTCTTAGAGTAGTCGTGGCTGTTCTTGACGTATGTAATGAAGAGAAAAGTTTCAATCAATATTTGATATTGTAAAAAATATCATTAAATAATGGATAGGTACTTAACAACAACAATTTTATTAGGAAAGAGATTTCATGTAAAATCTCTGAAAAAACAGAGTATAACTTAAAAAAAAACTTACATAATTTAGTTACGCGGTTTCGGAAAGCTTGTGTGTAAAGGAATTCGTAAAAAAGTGTTCTTATTTCAAAAAAATAAAAAAGAATAACAATGTCACAAATGATGGAACAAAATCAAAACAAACTGATGTAAGGGCTTAGAATGTAATCACTTGCTCGTGTCAAGAACACGCGCAGGTACGGACTACGGTGGCTTACAGACGCATTTAAGTTAAAATTTTCACTCCCTCGCTTTTTACTAATTCGCCAAGTGAAAAGGGTTCGTGGAAGCAATACAGTTTACTGCTTATTCAGTATTTATACGTTTTAGGGGGCCTCTAGACGTCAGCCGATGCAATGTAAATTTGTAAAATTTAACTCTAATTCGGATAGCCATCTAATATACGCGGGGCTTAGTAGGCTATAAATTATTTTGAGAAATATTTACTTGTTAATATGTAGTACAGCGGCACGGTCTGTTCTCTTGTAATTTTCTGGATCACATATTAAATTAAAGGCGTGCGTTAGAAGTATTTTATTAATGCACCAAGTGCAACATTATAAGACTAAAAATAGACATCTCTTCAAAGAGCATTTCAGTTACCTGCTATAGGTAATATAATTGAGTTTCGCATCGAATCGAAGACGTAGTAGTATTATTAAAATCCTACAAAGTTAGATAGGCAATAAAGAGTTGGAGCGTACGAGGAGCCGAGGTGCGTTGTTTACGAACCGGATCACATCTCCAATCGCGCGTAATGTATTTATGATTATTGTTAGAGCTCTACGTAAAGACGGGTGGGTATATTGAAGGCGAACAAATACTTCTTTGTACGTTTTTCTAGTAGAGCATGAAGAAAGAACTCTTTTATTCTAATTTCTTTGTAGCGTCATTTGTGCTTAAAAAGTCCAGGACTTTATAGTATTGTGGTTAGTACGCTGGTCTAAATAACTGAACATAAACATTACATCAGATTATACCCTATAAATACATGGCAGAAGAGAGGCAGCACGCAAGTCACTAGCGCTACACGCGCGAAATTCCATCGCCTCTAAGCTCCTCAACTAAGTCTATCGACAAGCAAACATTGTATATTAGCTGGCGATGCCCTAAATATTGAAGCCCTTCCAAATCCAAAGGCGGTGAGACCAAGCCGTTTCTTAATCCATCACGTAACCGAGAGCTTCGAGAAATCGTGTTACATCAACGAAAAATGTATTATAGAGGGGGTGGGCGGTGGGTGATCGGACAAACTTTGCTAATACCACCCTCTGACATAATCGCCGAGCCTTTTACGAGAGGAATTTATGGGGATGGTCCCGATTTCTTGCCGTATTTATGTTCGAGCGTGCTCTTACGTGCCGCCGGTGCTCGGTAGTTAATTAGTACAGGCAAAATACATTTAATGGTCGCGCCAGCTATTGCTGTTGCGATATTTTACAGCGATTGCTTGTCGAGCTAATTATTGGCACGTTTTTTCAAGGCAATTATTGCAATGCTTGTCGCGCCCTCGATCGAGAAGTGAAGCATTCTCAACGAACGTTTTTTAAACGTGGTTTAATCAATTTCGAATCGAAGGGATATTGAGCGAGCCGATTAATTAAAATAAAGCATTCAAATATATCAGTCTTGTTATGACAATAACTGTTGAAATAAAGATTTTCATGTTCATGATTTGTGACAGTGGTTTCAATAAGTACCGTTTTCTGACATTTTGGATTCAGGATTGCAAGGAATGGTAAAGTCAGTGTAAGGGACTGGCGGCTTACGCATAGGAGGCTCAAGAAATGCTTTTATACTTCAGATTAAATATCATATTCCGCCTTACTAGGTTGAATATGATATTATCACCAATTTCAAGCATCTAATAAGGAATGCCGACATGCATAGGACTTGAATACATTGAACTTTATTAACATGCCTGGCAGTCTCTTACAAAGCTTCCAAGTAATACGGGGCTGCATTGAGGCGCACGTCAAAGTTGCGAAGTGTTAGTCCGGCCCCAGGTGAGAATGTGAGAGACGCTGACTGGCTAGACGAGCAACGAGCCACGAGCCACGAGCCTGAGTCGAGCTGCCCGCGAGCCAATAATGCTGACGTTGCTGACACACAGACTGGATAAATGAGGAGCTAAAAGTAATGCAATTAAAAGTACCGATGAGACTGTTTATAGTAAATCAAAACCCCAAAAAAGAGAGGTAAACCGTAAAGTGGATTAAAAAAAATATTGCAGCTGCTAGGTTGGAGTTGTAGATCGCAGTTAAATAGCAGGACTCTATTGTAGTATTGTGTCTCTACAGTAAAGATATTCTGTGTTGGCGGTAAGGAAACAGTACTGTTAGCACAGTGAGTTTTCTCAATAATAATGTTGTCAATGGGCTATCGATATTGAAATTGGAACAGGTTGTTGGTATTGGACACGTCTAAAGGCACGTTAAACGCATACAATTAGGCGGGCCCTACGCTTGTATCCAAACATGGTAATTTAAAAAACACTTACATATATTTTCTCCCTCGCTGTAGATGAAAATGGTCGTCAGAAATTTTGGCTTAAGACGCTAATACGATATAACAAAACGCTTGCCAAACTGGCACTCTATATGTCCCTGACGTATAAGTGAATTCGACAATGCAGGAATAGGTACTTGTACATTATAAGCGGAGGACGCGAGTTGCGGCTTTGTTCTCGAAACTTCGACCTGTATTGTGATGTATCTTATTGCATATGCGGCCAGGTAAAGGTAGCACTGACTTCGCTATGTGCCCTGCCAATTTTGACTGTCAATTTGTTGGTAGCGTAGTGCCTTAATGGTAACAATAAATACTATTATGGTGATAAAGATATACGGCACAGCTCACCTGATTCGGTTGTAAATGATCACCGTAACCAATAGACGTTTACGGATAAATCGTTACGCTGAAAGCGAAGACAGTAAATTGTTTTATATATTTCAAACTTGCGACCCGCCCGGCTTGGCAAGGGTTACAGAAAACCTAAAATGAATTATACGTATAAAACGTCCCCCTTACGAGTAATCACGCCACCTATGGCTGAAAACTGTATAAAAATCCGTTGATTCGATTAAAAGATCTAAGCGAACAGACAGCGCATCCAACTTCATTTTATACTATGTAAAGATACCAGGCTACATTAAAATATTGATTTAATCAATTAAAAAAACCCCAAGAACCAATAAATCCTATCAATCAAATAGAACTTTGAATAAATTTGGTTAAAAATACAAGAGATCGAAATTGAAAATTAATTATCATCCCAGCACTGTGTTGTGCGGACTCGGGTGGGCCTACACGGAGTCTTTACGTTTCAATTGAGCCAGTTTATATCGAAATTAATTACTGGCTAGAGAGGATCGCCTATAATAGTTTCCCTGCGAAATTATTATTGTGAGGGGTCCATCCAATGGCGGGGAATTGTGTCCGAACAAGAAAATTACCAAGCGTAAAACAGGGTGCGAATTTGGAAATCAGAGAGCCCGTAGAACTTGTCGGGTCTATTGTGATGCCCATCATTTACATGGGACACGATCTCTCTATAAACAATTTGCCCAAATTGAAGAACTAATTCGCTCTAACGTTTTTGCTTTTGAGCAATGCGTGGAAACTTTCACACGTTGGAAGATTAGAACATTGCGTGCGGCGTTATTTTGTAAGGTATAATATAATTAGATATGTAGTTAAGCTTTAAAATATGATTAGTTGGAATCGGTTTTTTTTTGGTTTTTTTTATGGCAATCGACACGGATGATCTACGTTCGTCATGATCAGAAAAGAATATAGGCATATATATAGTGCACTATAGAAAAAAATGCTCTAAGTCGATGAGGGTATGTATGCAGAATATACACAATATATCGTTGACTTATATATCTATAACTTGAATCCAGCAGAAGTTATCAAAGTATTTCTAGTTTCGCAACCAAGACGTCGGGAGTCAAACCCGCGGTCTGACGGCCAGACCTCTATTGCAATGTATAGGTGCCAGGGGAGGCGTCTGCTGAGATTCTACCACCAAATTTATGGCTTTCGCACAAGAATATTAATCAGTTTCTCACATTTTCGGAGCTTTATTTACATTTCTGGAAAAAAAACTTTAGATTTTTTTAAACAGTCAGATATGGGTTCTGTAAGCCTATAAGAAGTACCCTGGTAAAATGAATTGCCTAGTTCATAAGATCGCATAAATCATTAGAAACCGGTAAATGGCTTTGTAAATCCAACAGCTACTATTGAAATATACTTTTTTATATAATTATAATAATAGATGTACGTAGTATATTATCTACTCTGAGACAATAGCATTAGTTCTAAAAGGCAAAGAACCTTATTGTCTTATTTTTAAATTAAGTATCGAAGTCTACGTGATTAAAAAACATATGCTAGCTTGCCACCTAAGATAAACACATGTTAAACTTACGGCTTAAAAACATCTTTTAACATCAACCAACCTAAAAAGAATCTCTAAATCTCAACGCACACGATTCCTTCACGATAATGAAACAGCCATTAGCGTCTCCAGGTGCATATAACTGCTCTCTCGCGCTAAACATGACGGCTCATAAACTAACCAGGAGGTTTTGTAACGCAAAAGAATTAAGTATGAAATATGCGCACCTTGGGGTCGTATATTGATTTATGGGACAGCGATCTGGCTTAAATATTATTCTATACCACCTACAGGTAAGGAAGGTATGCATTGTTTTTCCTAACTGATTTAAATATATATAAGGCGTACGGAACAAATAATTTAGTTTATAAAAAGTTTACAAAACTCCAATCTAAGCGCAAAACTAAACATTAGTCGTCCCGAATAATGCTTTATGTAATTAAACTACCCTTCATCTCGTTTTTTATATATAAAAAATAAATAAAATTTGGGACACACGGATTCTGATAATCATTTTATTTATACAAGATAAGAAATATGAATGTTTTGTTGTTTCATAATTCTTATCCTCACACTCATGTAAACATATACTGTTTAATTATTAGGGTTATTTTCCTTTGTCAATTTAATTGACATAAAAAAATTAAATCTCAGAAATTAGAAAAAGATGTTGAACTAATATGCACAGTAGCCACTGTCCCGCTTAATAAGTTAATGGTATTTAATATATATGATATTTAGTAGAAAATCTTTTACATGAACGCTCTCTAGCCAAATATTAAGCGTAATACGTTGTAATATGCGTATAAAGTGTCCGTGCAGTTGTTTTTATCACAGTGCCGGCAATGACGGGTGTGACGAAGGTTGTCCGCAAGACGCAGCCGGCACACTGTGGGCACATTCCGCCCGAGGTATTTTATATTACTTAATGCTTTATATTGTTTGCCTACACACGGTGTAGGTAAATTATAAGCAAATTAATAGGTAAGACTTTTTTAATTTCCCTTCGAGCGCCACTAATGAGTTTGCACGTGCAAATCGCCAGAATGAGACCTCACAACGCTAGACTGAAGAATATAGATGGAACTTTGTGAACAACGAAGTGACGCCAGTTAAAACTACGCCTCGCCCATGTACTAAATGTTTTAAAAACCAGCTTCACTTCGTGGTTCGCGAAGTTCCAATTACCTTTTGTTTTATCTGAAAATTTCCAGATAGCAATGAATGATACGATTGGCTCAGGACCGAGGCAAATGGCGTACCAAAATGGTATGCTATACCCAGTATTGGGATGATAAAGGTTTTGGATTGTGATGATGATGAGCGCCATTAATTGTGCGAAACATCTTTGCTGAGCAATGGAGCCAAAAGGACTGCAACACCAGTAAATATACACTCGGTTCCAAAAATTACGGGTCAGTCACAAAAATTGAAATACCTCCAGAACTGTAAAAGCTAGATCAATGAAATAAAAAACAGAATAAAGACTTTTTAGTTGCGCTTCTAATAGCATATTATTTAAACTGGTTGATGAAAAAAAACTTCATTAGAAAAACAAAATTTAAAAAAATGACTATTTTTAAAAACAAAATTTTTGTTTCATGTCATTATGGATGCTTTCCATTTCTATTCTGTCACAAAAAAATTATCGTGAACGTCTTCCACGTGCATAATTATTATTCTGTGAGGTGAAGCATGGCAGTCACGCTAGAGGAATGTACCAGAATCCTAACTTTTTTGGAACTTGGGCGGAGCCAGCGTGAAACAGCCAGAAACATTGGTGTATCTTTGTCGACTGTTCAGCGGGTAGTCCAGCGGTACCAAGAGACCGGATCACACCTTAGAAGACCAGGAAATGGCAGACCAAGATGCACAACGGCCAGGGAAGACAGACAACTGGTGGCTACAATGCTCCGAAATCGTTTTCAAACTGCTGTTGGTCTAAAAACTCACTTTATTCGCTTTGGAGGTGGCAATTTAAGCGCTCAAACAGTAAGAAGACGTCTTGCTGAAGCAAATTTGAAACCATTGAGGCCCGCAAATGGCCCCAAACTGGAACGGGGACATCGAATTGCAAGACAGAGATACGTGCGCGAACACCTAAACTGGACACTAGACGATTGGTCTAGGGTAATGTTCACGGACGAGTCTAAATTCATGCTTTATAAGCATGATGGTAGGCAGTTGGTGTACAGAAGACCAGGGGAGCGCTTCCATCAAGCGTGTGTGGAGGAAAAAGTGGCGTACGGTGGAGGCTCCGTACAAGTTTGGGCTGGGATTTCTGCTGAGGCCCGCACCGAGCTGGTGCTCATTCAAAATGGAACTCTAAATGCAGAGAGGTACGTGGAAGAGATCCTCAATGAACATGTAGGTCCTTTCATGGCCAGGATGGACCGGCATGGCATATTAATGCATGATAATGCGCGTCCCCATACCGCCAGAATTGTACATGACTACCTTGAAGAGGTCGGTATCGAACTCATGCAGTGGCCAGCGCGAAGCCCGGACTTAAACCCCATCGAGCACGCCTGGGACGAGCTTCAGAGATGCGTGAAAGGTCGAAACCCCCCACCAATCACGCTTCCCGAGCTCATACAAGCACTGGTGGAGGAATGGGAAGGTATTCCTCAGCACCGGCTCCGAAATTTGGTGTACAGCATGCCTAATCGCCTGGAAGCTGTCAGAAGAGCTCGTGGAGGCAATACAAAGTATTAAATGAATAAAGTGATGAAAAACAGCAAAAAAACAATCATAAAAAAAAATGTAATCTTAAGAAAAATATGACTACTTTAGTTTTTTTTTAATTTAAGATTAATATTGTGGGTGTAACTAAGCTTTATTTTATTTTTTATCTGTATAATTAAATTCTCAATTGAACAGTCTTCGTTTCATTAGGATGGCATACGTAGTTCGGGAGATATTCGGGTTTATGTGAATTTGTTGTAAAATTACGGGTCAGTCACAAAAATTGAAATACCTCCAGAACTGTAAAAGCTAGATCAATGAAATAAAAAACAGAATAAAGACTTTTTAGTTGCGCTTCTAATAGCATATTATTTAAACTGGTTGATGAAAAAAAACTTCATTAGAAAAACAAAATTTAAAAAAATGACTATTTTTAAAAACAAAATTTTTGTTTCATGTCATTATGGATGCTTTCCATTTCTATTCTGTCACAAAAAAATTATCGTGAACGTCTTCCACGTGCATAATTATTATTCTGTGAGGTGAAGCATGGCAGTCACGCTAGAGGAATGTACCAGAATCCTAACTTTTTTGGAACTTGGGCGGAGCCAGCGTGAAACAGCCAGAAACATTGGTGTATCTTTGTCGACTGTTCAGCGGGTAGTCCAGCGGTACCAAGAGACCGGATCACACCTTAGAAGACCAGGAAATGGCAGACCAAGATGCACAACGGCCAGGGAAGACAGACAACTGGTGGCTACAATGCTCCGAAATCGTTTTCAAACTGCTGTTGGTCTAAAAACTCACTTTATTCGCTTTGGAGGTGGCAATTTAAGCGCTCAAACAGTAAGAAGACGTCTTGCTGAAGCAAATTTGAAACCATTGAGGCCCGCAAATGGCCCCAAACTGGAACGGGGACATCGAATTGCAAGACAGAGATACGTGCGCGAACACCTAAACTGGACACTAGACGATTGGTCTAGGGTAATGTTCACGGACGAGTCTAAATTCATGCTTTATAAGCATGATGGTAGGCAGTTGGTGTACAGAAGACCAGGGGAGCGCTTCCATCAAGCGTGTGTGGAGGAAAAAGTGGCGTACGGTGGAGGCTCCGTACAAGTTTGGGCTGGGATTTCTGCTGAGGCCCGCACCGAGCTGGTGCTCATTCAAAATGGAACTCTAAATGCAGAGAGGTACGTGGAAGAGATCCTCAATGAACATGTAGGTCCTTTCATGGCCAGGATGGACCGGCATGGCATATTAATGCATGATAATGCGCGTCCCCATACCGCCAGAATTGTACATGACTACCTTGAAGAGGTCGGTATCGAACTCATGCAGTGGCCAGCGCGAAGCCCGGACTTAAACCCCATCGAGCACGCCTGGGACGAGCTTCAGAGATGCGTGAAAGGTCGAAACCCCCCACCAATCACGCTTCCCGAGCTCATACAAGCACTGGTGGAGGAATGGGAAGGTATTCCTCAGCACCGGCTCCGAAATTTGGTGTACAGCATGCCTAATCGCCTGGAAGCTGTCAGAAGAGCTCGTGGAGGCAATACAAAGTATTAAATGAAGAAAGTGATGAAAAACAGCAAAAAAACAATCATAAAAAAAAATGTAATCTTAAGAAAAATATGACTACTTTAGTTTTTTTTTAATTTAAGATTAATATTGTGGGTGTAACTAAGCTTTATTTTATTTTTTATCTGTATAATTAAATTCTCAATTGAACAGTCTTCGTTTCATTAGGATGGCATACGTAGTTCGGGAGATATTCGGGTTTATGTGACTGACCCGTTATTTTTGGAACCGACTGTACATTATAATTTCTTTCATAATTTACTTGCTGACTTAAATATGATTTAAGAAATATTTTAGCGAAACCGTCTTGAGAGCTAAAACTAGGATATGATTTAAAGCCCGCTCCGCGCATAAGTTAATTTCGGCATTCACTATCTTACCGCGGCTCTAGCATAATGGCTGCCAGTAAATCCCGCCAGACAGAACTGCCTCACCTGCACTCATTATATTTACGCCGCAATAATAAAACTTTCCAACTCGCTGTGAATATTGAATTCGCTGCGGCGAAGAGAGCTGGTCGCATTACTTATTGCCGTCAGTTATGCAATATGCTGGGTAGGTTTTAATAAAGGCCGACCGGCGGGGCATTTGGGAAAGTTTTCGTTTCGTGAAGGCGGGTGGTATTGCGCCGACAATGAGTGCGCTAAGCCTTGTTCAGTTCGCTCGCTGCCTAATAGCTGTGTGGGGAATTTTTTGTCTTTTTAGAATTACTTTAACGGACAGAATACGCATATTTTATGGGTTCATACCTAGAAATAAAAAAGCAATTATGCGAAATATTAATATTATTTTAGTGTAAGTTAAGATCTGATTTCGAAAACTAGAGGTACCAGTCAATATTTTTTTTGTGGAATTTATATTTGATGCATTCAGTTATATTGAATGCTGAGTACTGTAATCTACCTCTTGCTTTTGTTAAAACGGGTACTTGACCTACTTGTATTTTAGTTTGAAACAAGACATCATTTACCAAACTTTGCAGAAGCGAATATCTATCGATTCACCGTAACTCCTTTACAAAGTGAAAAGTTACCCGTACCTGTACAGAACAAGGTATCTCGAGCTCGTCAGACAAATAGGATATCAAGAGCAACCAGCCAAATGCAGAAGGTAATGCGATCCCTCCACGTCTCATATATTCGGCAGCTTACAAATTTGTCGGGTTTTATTAAAATTGTTACATGCTGGAATGCTGATCGTGTATGGTGTGTGTGTGGAAAGTTATTTGTTGTTAATTGATATGCAATATTATTTTTAAATCTGTTTTTTTAACAATACGAACATTTTTGATGGTATAACTGATGTTTCCGTGTTTTGCTTGACGTAAGTAAAAAATAATAATATAGAAAATATTACATACCTACTCGGTGATATAAATAATATAGTACTTGAGGTTGTTGGGAAAGATATGCGCGTGTGCATTTTACAATATAAGAAAACATCAGGCATATACGAGAACCACATTAAGATTATGTCAAATAGATTTGAGTTTCCACTCAATATCTCAAATATTTTTATTTTGCTGAATAATTTGAATACATAAGTTTTTAACAATTACAAAAATATAATATCCAATGGTATAAATTAAACAAAATTGTCTTAAGCTGGATGCAATGACGCGAATACATTATCGGATGCACCTGCGGAAATTGCATTAGAAGCCACCTTACAGCGGCACTCTCGGCTCTCCAGTTGTTCTCACAACAAGTATGTGCAGACGAGCAGTTTTAATTTCATTTGGTAAAATACGCTTTAGCTATCTACTTGCTACGTTCGTGATATATATCATCAATACGTGCGATGGATGGTACGGCTTACAAAAAGATAAATAATCCTTATTTTTATTCATTTTTAGTGCCTTTTAATTCAATTTAGAATTTCAGAAAATATACCACAAAGTGTAAGAATATCCGAACCGTATAGCAGATTCTGAAAGCAGTTTCTTGGCACAAATTATAATAACCAGCCCCGTGCGAGTCGGAGGGTTCCGTACACACTTGTAGGTAAGGTAAAAGTAGGCTAACTTCAAATGAGGTCTTTATTCGTTGGTGAATCTCAACAGCGCGATTCAGGTTTTTTTTTGTAAATTTTTAGTAAAAAAAAACGCTTAAAAAATTAACTAGATATTTACGGTTGTCAGATATTTTCTTTACTTTTGCTTTAGAATTTCATGATTATAGGTCTAGTTTTGATTCCCTTGTGAAATCGCAAAATATGCGAATATTTGTGACATAAACGGTCATACCTTTTTTCATATTGACTTGTTTGATATTTTCACAGCTGATAGATACCATACACCCGGGTATTTCGTATAAATTTCAACTTAATAACTCCACGCGTTCTTGAGAAAAAAGGTCTTGGCAGACAGACAGACAGACAGACAGACGGACCACAAAGTCATCCTATAAGGGTTCCTTTTTTTTAAGGTACGGAACCCTATAAAACACAACAATTACTTTTTTGGCGCGTACGATGCAGCGATGTTGTTAAGATAAATATTCTATATTCACTTTTTAAGTAATATGCATGCAATGTTGATCAACAGTATGTTATTATAAACCTATAATTAAAAGCGCCGCGTTTCTCCCGCTCGTTTGCGTGTCAAGCGATAGCCTATTAACTTAAGGCGTGTAAGCACACACGTGCATAGGTGCATCGGCTTCCATGACGAGGTAGCCTCAAAAGTTTCGCCTTCAACGGAAGCGCCAGTACTGCCAGGAAATTAAAGTCACCTCGCTATACGAACAATGCTCTGTGAAAGAACATCTCATTTATCTCGCAGTTGTTTTGAGCAATCGCTCGCATTTAAATTGAATATCGATTATTTGCTTTGTTTGTGAATTATTGTGCTCTGTATTGCATTTGAAGCATTCATAAATGGGAATAGCAATAGCTGAAATCAACAAACCCATATTTTTAGTAAAAGGCTAAAGTTTTCCTAGTATGTTTAGTTGTAAATCAGGAGTTCTTAATATCTTCACGACTTCCCACAAGGTTCCCCAAAGGGATAGGCAGAGGTGTTACAAGTTACTTTCCATCGAAGATAATTTCTGATAGTATCAATATCGCTTACGATATGGTAGTGCTGATATTGACATGAAATACAACGTCAATAATTATTATAATTTAATAATGTTTTCAAAGCGATACTACAAGCGATACCTGTTCCAATATCCATGTTGCTAAAACAAACTTGAGCACAACATATTAAAGTAAAGCAAACTTATATGAGACTACAAGAGCAATGTCGCTAACCGCACGCTCAGGTGCCGCGCCACGCACCCATTGTAAATATTAGTTCGCGAAACTCATCAATTCGCGCTCAAACTTAATAAAATACTTGGCGCTTAATTGAAAATGAATACTGCCGGCGTCGATGCGATCGATAAAATATTCCGCAGCCTTAATCCGCGATAATGAACCGCCCGCGAAGGGTTGCTTCGAGGGGCCTAGTAATAAATGTTCCGGACCAAATTTAAAATCAAAGTGTGGAATAAATTTTGATTAAGCGATTAGCCGCGGCCGGCGAGGTGTTTGCGTTTCTTCACTTTGTAGATGCGCTCTCGTGTACGTTTGAGGGTACGGTTAATCTTGGCATACATGGCATGACAGGCTTATCGTGCAGCGGAATTGAGATGCCTTCATAATAAGGATTAAAAGTCGTTATAGCGCGAGGAAAAGTACGTAAAAATTCCACAAGTTTTGTACCTAATGTACCAACCTTATGAAATATTTCCCGGGATACCTAATAAATTATTAATCTAGAACCAAACTCCAAACCAGAATACAAATACGAAAATCAAATTTACATACTAGTAGCAAATCTTACAAACTATGTGGCACAAACAGGCGAATTTCCTGAATAGTTCTGCATCATTTTGTAATGCATATGCGACGTCACATTTGATAAACGCGATGATAATGCACTGCGGAATTCATTATAATTTTATTCATGCACTACCGCGAGTCTGGTTTATTAGCTAGGAGACAGGGTTGGGTAGACACGATCTACAATGTATGATTCGAGTGTCTAGAGTTAATGAACGAAGATTCCTTGAGAATTTGTAATTAACTATCCTTTTCGTGGGGAAGCGTTTGAGTTACGATGCAAATAGAAATCAATTGTAGAAATATACTTAAATGTTTTAAAATATTACTGGGGGTTTATCTAAATATGTTTGATCGTTTGCCGAAGTGTCTGCCTGTGTGCTATGGTAGTTTACACAGCGTAAATAATCTCTATTGCTTTAGCATCGGCTATTCATAATAGGATAGGAAATCATCATTGTGAGGATTTTGGATAAAGTGCATGTCGTTTAATCGCGATGCATTGCGATGGTAACAAGTAGGCAGGGAGATTTTATAAAGAGAAAAGATTTATATTTTTGTATGTAACGAATAGACGCGCGAGTAGGTGCCACCTGGTGTGGCAAGCGTCCATAGGCTGCGATATTCGCTTACCATCAGGCGGGCCGAAGGCTGGTATAAAAAACCAAAAAAACTTAAATAGTCTGGACTGATTTAAAAATTCTTTCACCAGCAGAATGCTACATTACCACTGAGTAAAATATATTGTGTTGCTACGCGGGCGAAGTCGCGAGGAAAAAGCTAGTATTTATATAGTGAGGATAGCATTTATTATTTTATAAAAAATAATTTTCTCGAGGACTAAGTAGAATACTGGTATGTTGACATTTCCAGTTCGAATAGTCACATCCCCGAGCGCACTGGCCTTTCCAACTATGTGTATGCATATTCACTTTTAAACTATCGCGTTGCATGTATATACAACTAGCGGCCCGCCCCGGCTTCGCACGGGTAGACATTGATATCAAATATTTTGTCTACCCGTGCAAAGCCGGGGCAGCTAACCTATGTTACTCAGTGATAGTGTAGCTTTCTAATGGTGAAAGATTTTTTGAAATCGGGTCAGTTGTTTCGGAGCCTATAGACATTTATCAAATATGTTGTCTACCCGAGCGAAGCCGGGGCGGGCAGCTAGTATAATATATAGCCTATGTTACTCAGTGATGATGTAGCTTTCTAATGAAAAAAGAATTATTAAAATAGGTCCAGTACTTTTTGAGTTTATTCGTTACATACAAAAATACAAATCTTTCCTCTTTATAATATTAGTGTAGATTATGTAAACTGATCGAAACGTCGGGATAAATGAAAAGGCAAATTTCGCGTTAATTCCCGTTTTTATAATTGCATAGATGCATTCATATTTACAAACCTTGTTAAAACTACTACCAAGTATCAACAAATAAAATTACCCTCGAAATGTAACATTTGCCTCGCCATAAGTTACAGCTTCCACACAAGACAGCGAAGGTAACCTCGCATTACAGTAAAATCCTACATAAGGTTAATTACGCGATGTGCTAATGTTGTGTGATTTACGAGCAACACGAGTGAAGAAAGCAGTGAAAAGCTGTTACGTTTCTAATATGGGAAATTAAATTTTATGGACGGTTATGTATGGCGGGATGTTGGGTCTCGGGATTCTTAAATTTTGATATATTATACCCTTCTTAGCACACAGATTTGGATATCTTCCATGATCGTCCTAGCTTAATATATAAAATTTGTTTTAATTTTGAAATAGTTTTAATTAATATATTAAGTTTGTTAATTCAGAATGTTACTATTTTGGCTTAATGCTGTAAATTTATATTATTAATAAATTAAGACTTCAAATAATTTCGTTTCACGGATTGTGATTATTTGGATTCCTATGTAAACATTCTTCAACACCAACAAGATGGTCTATATTTATGATCAATGAATACATACCAACTTAAATAAATAAGTGAGTAAAGCTCTATTCAAATAGTTAAGTCTCGTTCAGAGGAAAATGCATTTCTACAAGTACCAACATTCTCAAAGTTTATAAAGAAATAATTTTATTGCCGTTGATCCCGAGTTGTGCACAATCTATACAAAAATTTACAATAAAGGACATAATCCATGTTTCATAGAGATTTGGTCCAAATTTGAAAGTGCCGGTCATACTTTAATTTTAGATTTATGTTATAGACCATGTATGTCCGTCTGAGCATTTTTACTATGACACCAAAACTGGACATTACAGCACATTTAATTTGTTTTTGGTTATTTTGAATTCCTATTTTCAACAAAAATGTATGAATATACCAATTTTCGAACTCAAATAAAATCAACGACTATGGTCCTACAACTTTGGTGCCATAGTAATTAATATTCAGACGGGCAAGTTCCAACAAAATATACAAAAATGTTGCGATGGCCGGCACTTTCAGATGTGGACCAAAATGGATGATGTCCTTTTCTTTCTTCATTGGAAAGTACAGTCAAAGAGAAAAGTTTTAATAACTATAAAAGCTACTTAGCTATTTAACATTGGTCACTACGGTAAGACCATGCCATACTTACGAATGTAACTGATTAACATTCTAAATCATAGGAATAAATACTCAAATATTACTCTATTAAAGGTGTAGATTTAAAAATCCACTTATCAAGCAGTATGGGTGAATCCTGGCATGTTAGCGTATCTCGAGGTGAGCTCAAGAAACTAGCTCTGAAAGTTGTAGGAGACTCGTTATCTACATACATTATGTTACATACTGGCATCAAGCTTGGATAAATAAAAAAATAAAAATTTGTACACGTGTGTCCCGCATATGTTAATATATGGCCGTCACAAGTGTAGGCCGCAAAGACTAAATTATATAAAAATAATTTTAAGTGAAATTCTAGCAAATCATTATATTCTATCATATAGCTTTTGTTGCTATGGTTAGATGCAATTATATAAGCTATCGTTAGCAATTCCAACGGCATAAGTTTTTATGTAATATTATTGAACTAAGGACTTTAATCCACATAAGACTTGTTGATAAATGACGTCACAAACCAATTCACCATTCTTGTTGCCGCTGTGTCGCACGTTGCTCGGAAGCACTACACCTTGTCTAATAAGTGCTCGCACTCAGGTTAATGAGTTTACTGCATCCCAAGTCGGTAAGTTTTTAAAAGTACCCTCTTTCTGCCACCTCGCAAACCAGTATGCGCGTCGGCAATTAAAATTGCCCGTAAGTTACAGTTAAATTTTCGAAGCACTTATTTTTAACTTATTTATTATTGTGTCAAGTTTAAACGTAGGTTGCCTGAGAAGCTTACTGAAGCGTTGCAAGTAATATTTCAAAACTTAGATTTAATTGGAATGTTGAAGAATAAAGGATGTTTGTCCGAATTTAACATGCGTCTGATAAATCGCACTGGATTTTTTTTTTGTACTTTGTTAAGTGTATGTGTGTATGAGAATACAGTAGACAAGATTAAACTTAAAATATTACATAGTTAAAGAGGATTTAGGTATCATCTAGCAGTTTTATATGTAGTAGTACATGCAGTAGTTGCAACTCGAAAACAAAACATTTTTCACCCAACCCGCTCCGTAATCCAGTAACGCCAGGGAGCAGTAACAACGTTAACCGGTCCATTTCTCAATTTTCCCCGGTACAAGCGACCCCTTTATTCTTAGATGGACGTACAATGGATACACCTAACCCTTCGACAGCCCGCGGCGCTAAGTCAGGAACCGTGGCGCGCACTCTAATTTTATTGCTTTTCAAAGAATTTTGCGGGTTATTTAACTTCTATTTTGAATTATGTTTTTTTATCAATATTTTAGTGTAAAAAAAAAAGAAATAACATTTTTAAATTTACATCCATACTCGATTTTTTATTTCGGCGTTTAAGATGAGCACGTTGTTTAAATAACGTTAAGTACAATAAAGCTTAAATAATTTACGATATAACTTAATCACAAAAATACCACTTAACAGTGGTATTAATGAGATATACATGAAAAATCCTATCTTACCGATCGACATAATTGTAAATTCAATGAGAAATAACAACAGGCTAGACTAGTCTTACGTAAAACCCAAAACAAATCCAAGTCATAATTCGATCCCTGATTATAAACTTAAATCTTCCAGCTTCTATCTCTTTTACACCTTCTGGTGCTATCTGCCATTGTGGTCTCTTTCTCCTAGAGGCGTTATATTAAATTTTATTATCGCCCTGGACTAAGTAATGGGAATATCATGTAAGGAGCGACCGTCCAGAGCTCCACGACCCCATGGCGACAGAGGGGGTGAGGCGGGAGAGGTGATTAAAATTTAGACTACCGTTGATGACACGACAGTGCTCTGAGGATTAATGCCTTTATGAGTGGATTACATTACTTTGTAGTGCGAGTCGTGGTGTTAAGTTGTGATTTTCGAGTGTAATATTTAGTTTATTGTGGGAAGAATATGGTGGCTTTCAGTTGAGGGTTATAATAACGGCCTGAAATATGAAAATAATTAAAATAATCGCAATAAGTAATAACACTATTGATTTGAATTCGATATTAAGAATACATCTGTCAAAAAGACAATGTAGAATGTATAACTAAATTAAATCAGTCATAATACATGTAATATACCCAACTGCTTAGGTACCGGGCTAAATATGTATAGCATAGCTCGTCGCAAGGGAAATGATTGCCACTTTCCTAAGAACTTGAAGCACCAAGTGTACTCATGCGATGTCAAATCAATTCTTATATGCCCTTCATGTTTAGCTCCTTTATATGCAATTCAAATGAAACAATAAACATGGTCTATAAGATAAAACGTGGACCATAACAAAACGTACGACTATGATTAGTAAGTGTTTAAAACTATTTGAACAAAACGATAGTTTCAATATAAAGAAAAACTTATTTCATATTCCTCCTAGTTTCACATAAAACAACATATAAAAGGTTCTCCAATCTAAAGAAAAACCTGCAAACAAGATAACTTTGGTCATCACTAGCTATAAACAGTAGGCAATTGTTTTGACAATTGCCTACTTTCGGAAGAACGTACAATAATTGCTTCTAAAGAAACATTCTGACGACTTAAGAGGACGACTAATATCACCATAAAAACTTTGAAATCTTTAAATTATATGAGACTGAAAAAAAATATACCACGCGAATTTCAGCGGTAGCCGCAGAAGATCAAAGTATACATTTCCAGATCAAATCGATATACATAGTACCTATACTCGGAGATTGATGTATATACAAATATATAGGTAGATGATGCAAATCATGTAAGCCCGTTAAGATTGAAACGGCTTAGCCCGAAATGGACGTGGCATGATAATACCGTATGTATGATGATATGTGTGTTTACAGTATGTTCTTATACTTGGAAAATAAATATGTTTCATTTATTAAGAGGACCCGCCGGATTAAGTCATTGGAAATGTTTATCTATGAAGCTAAGTTCTCATTCATCTTTTAGGTGGAAGTGTTTTAATTTCCTTTAATCACTCCAAAGCAAGCAAAGAAGAGTCAGTCCTTAATTATTTCTCAATAAATCGTGAACGCACCACTGACCGCGTTGATCTTTCAAGTGTGAACGTTATTTAAGAGCCGCAATATTTTTCCAACCCCGGGGAGATCACTTCGTTATATTTATTAAAACATCGCCCGAGATTACAAAGAACACGATATTTTTTACACTGTAAGATGTGAAAACCAATTAAGAAGATAAAAAGGGATCCCGCTAGGTGCTTGCATTAATTTATTTTTTGCGGGGATTATTTTGAAATTGCATTATATTCTTGTTAAGACGCCGGGCTCCCGGTTAATGATAGCACTACCCCTTCCATTTTAATTGCCTTGGGCTATTGCGAAATGAATAATCTGAAGGTGCTCGGCCGGACCAGATAAGGCTTCTTCAAGGCACCCGAGAGCTTAGAAAAATAAAAACATTTCCATTTTCATATGAGAAAAGTTTGTGGGTTAAGATTAATTTATTACCAGATCTTTGGGAAAAAAATTGCTGTTGTCTAACGGTAAAAAATACATGACAGCCAATATAATATACTGTGTTAATAATTTAATTATTTAAGCGATATAAGATAAATTAATTTAAATAGCCTTGGTGGCTAAAGGACGCCGTAATTCTGCAACTTAGAGATCTTCAAAGACCCAAGTATTTTCTCATAAAGGTAAGCGTAGCATGTTTGCTATAATAAAGTGTTTCGCCACAGTTTGGAACGAAAACGAAAATAAAGTAATAATACTTATCACGCAGATATAAATTGTGCGTAGATAGCAATGTCTATCTGTACTCCGACACGGACCGCTCAATTCGGGGGCAAACTTCTAAAGTGTTCGCTAGAAGTGGTCACGATTATAACTCAGCAGCTTAAGGTACCACTATGTCACTCGAAACCGTGCCTTATCGTTGTAAGAACAATATAAAAGTCGATTGTAAAGTTAACTTTGTCGTGGTTGGGCGCGATTACAACGCAACCAAATTACATACGCAGCTGTAACATTATTGGGTGGACTTTAATGGGTAGTAGAATAGGGTATGTTTTGTGAGTGATGAAAGGAAAGGTGGGTGTGTTAGTCATCGATGGTGGTGCGATAGGTGGTGCCTGGCGCGGGCGGCGCGCACGCATGTACTGTCAACACGGGCCTAATGAACGGCAGTTATACAACGCACGTGATACTAAATGTCGCTGTGTTCCCTGCCGTAATTTTATTGTAATTTGTGCGTATTTATCATGTAAAGAGAATTATGGCTCTATTACTGTCGTTGTGATTACCTCAGCGTATATCTCACATAACTATATATAGAATAACATAATTATATAAGTAGGTGATGTAAAATGTACATACGTTTTGGGGGCATTTTTCCAATACAGAAATTCAGATATTTTGAAAGTTTCGAAATTACCTTAGAAGATTGTCTGGAATCTCAATTGTTATCTGTCATCCATTAATCGAAGCTTTGGATAATTGAATTGGAGTTGGATAATGGAGTTGTAATTTTAAATATCGTCATTAAAACCGTACATTATTCTGAGCATTCATATCTCCAAACCAGTTTAAATAAACTATGGCAAATATAAATTGCTCCCTATCACGTAAAAGCAACATTTTCTTAAGACCACCGACGTTTTTCCTAGTGCCATTTAGTTAGTTACAAAATTGTCTCATTCTTCCTTAGGCAGACACGAGAAGTAAAAATTAAGGATTCGCTACAAATGCCTGCAACATAAGAATGCTAATTACCGTTTGTATTTATGCGACAGCAGTGGCGGTCGTGTTTCGTGACGTTGCCTTTGCAACGACAAATAAATTGTTGCCAGTACTCTGTTTAAGGCAACCACGCTTGATGCTTCCAAAGCTTAGTTACAAAAAAGGTGGTTTTATACCACGGAATTAGCAAGCAAGCCTGACACAGGATAAGCTGTCGCCGTAGCCTGCAGACGCTCCAAACACTATGGGTATTACTAGCGCGTTGGCAACCATATTAGTTGAGAGGTCTCGGAACGTACCTTGGCCAAAGTCGTTAGATGCGCACACGTCGTTTTTTAGGTCTCTTTGGTTGTCAAGCGGCACGTAGGGTATGAGGTAGCACCATTCCGAGAGCGCGATTGGAGCGTCAGTCGACCCTTGCCTCCCGCACCCCGACCACGTTTCGTCCCACTACCAGTTACACTTGCGTGGACTAAAGTTGTACCCTGCGTATTGTTAAGTTTATGTGATGAAAATGTTTTGTTGGTGAACGTAACCACAGCGTTCTACGATTACCGCCCAACCGTCCAGACTCCTATAGCGACAAGAGTGGCGAACGTTTTCATGAGGATTAGGAGCCAACTATTAGCAGCAATTCAACTACTAACATGAATTTAATGCCAGGAGTAGCACTTTTAGAAAATGATAGCGACGATATATAATTGTCCATATTAAATATAATATATTTCTTAACTTTTAACTGCAAATATTTTCATTATAAAACCTAATAAATTTCACAAATTAATCTCCTTTCTTTTACTTTATTCTGAACAAACATGTTTAAAATCCAATGATAGCAATAGCCATAGCAAGCAATGAGAAGCAAGAAACGTGATTTTTTTCTTGCATCAAATGTACTATGCGTGAACTTATCCCCACTACGCTGAATCGTGGCCAAGTTATATGCCGGCGATTGTAGTAATAGTAACATAATGTAGAAAGTTGGTTACTATTAATAAAATGGTAGTTGTAAGTCATAAATAAATAAAAAAAAACATAATTCCATCTTTGCAATCAGCGAAAACTGGAATGAAGACTAATTGAAATATTACGAATTGCATCTTAGAATTGTATACATTTATAAATAGTTTTCGACGTTTAAAGTAAGACGTTAAAAATATATTTTTGCTCTAATAAATGTTTTGAATAAAGCTTATAATAAATTAAAATATAATTACACAAAACACATTCATGGACACTGTATAGTATATTTAGGTACTTGAGATCTAGAGCATCGAATGCTGCCACCTAAACGGCAATGCCTTAGTAATATGCACCATTGGGTAAGTGCAGCACGTGACAATGGTGCAGTGCCGCGGATTTCATTCTTGATATACTGCGATTAGCTTCACAGCCAACTATTACATTTTACAATACTAAATAAGCCTTTAATATCAGCTTTGATATACGACATATTATCTACTCTGAGGTACTACGCTAAAATTATTCTTTGTGTCTTTGGGAACTACATTGACAAAACCTTCAAATTGAAAGCGCTTCTTCGGACAGACAATCAGATGTTGCGTTCTATATTTTGTAGCCATGTTATTTTTAAAGTTGTAAAATACGCAATATGTTGGAACTGAGGAATTTTTGTAGCCCTTTACTTACAATTCTGCTATATGTATATAGCCATGCATTGGATATATGTAAACTACACATACATGTATTTTCATTAATACAATGTGTCCAATACCTAAGCTACCTACTTTCAGTAAGATTGCAGTCACAATATCGAATATTCGCTGGCAAGATGGTAATTATGAAAGTTGTTAAAGCAGTAATTTTATAAACGGGAGCACAAACAAAGCCTTCAGCATTAGCGAGCCTTCTAATATAACAAAATATAATTTGAGCGAGGCGTGAGGCGGGCGCGGATGCGGATGTGGATGCGTTTGGTCGCCGGATGCGGCCGAGATGGCCACATCCGCACCCGGCATGAGCATGAATAAATAATAATCACATTATATGACAGAGTCTCGCATCGACAGCTACTTCATATGGGATACAAGGATAAAATTTTACATTTTAAAAACCCCGTACTCACGACTACACCGATGTATCCGCTTTACTATTTCCTACTCCATCACCGGACCCATCACCTATCTATCTATCTAATCTAAGTATAGCCTATTCATTGAGACCATTACAATGAGCCACCAAGCACGATATAAATTGCTGTAAGTTAGTGAGGAGTTGAGAGTGCTGGTCTCCAAACGGCTGGTCTGATTTTCTTTAAGTATAAGACCGTTTATGTCGCAAATTTTCGCATATTTTACGTTTTCGCAAGGGAATCAAAACCTATAGGGTACTTCCCGTTGACCTAGAATCATGAAATTTAAAGAATCATGAAAGCACATGTAAAGGAAACAATCTGAAAACCGTAAATATGTAGCTTAATAACAAAAATACAGCGAATTTATTATAGCAAACTTATTAAAATATCACTGCCTCTATTCAACACTAGATGGCGCTGCTTTTTTTTACATTATTCGTTCATCGTAATAATCGTGCTGTTGAGTCTCCGACGAATAATGACCTAATTTGTTGATCGATATTTTTTTTAATAGATCGCTTCTGGACCTCTGCTATGCAATTATTGAAACATATCGAACTATCGATATTTTTGTTAATGCATTCGGTTAATCCACCCACAGTTCTCATTTCACACCACAATAAAAATATTGTCGATACTTATACTTATACTAGGTACTGAAAAATCCAAAAGTCTTCAATGGGCGAAAGTATATAAAACATATGTACTTTGACAACCTTACCTACAAGTTTGTACGGAACCCTTCGTGCGCGAGTCGGACTCGCACTTGGCCGGCTTCTATTGTATTAATGTATTTTGGTTAGCAATTTAACTTCGCTCCCTAACGTTGGCCATTTTATGAATGTTTTGTTAACTTAAATTTACATTCTATTTTCAATAGACTTCAGAGTTAAGTATGTATCTAGGCAAAGAGGACTGGAACACAAATTTACTCCGACCCTCTCATCTTGTCACTTTCATAGAGTCAGAAAGAGCCCGCAATAGGGCGCATGAGTTCAAGTGCCGTTTGGCATTTTTTTCCAATGCTACCCTGTTTGGCGCCAGGCACGGCTCGCCCCAGCGCATTAATTGATTCGCCAGATAAAACTGGAATGCGACTCGTTGCGACCGTGACTCGTGTGTTTCACCACCTCCTGTTATTTTACACTCGACTTAACACTTAATGGCTACGTATCGAAGGGACCGTTTTAAGTGCTTGTATGCGTGTGGGTATAAATGAGCTCCAAAAATAAACATTTTCCTACGCAATGCATTAGTAAATAAAATGAAGTAATTTTTAAGGTCCCGTACCAGAAGGGTAACTAATGGAACCCTGTTACTAACATTTAGCTGGCCTTCCGTCTGTCATGTTCCGTGTGTCTGTCATGATCCGTCGGGCTGTATCTCGAGATCATGTTTTTATCTTAATAATAGCAACAAGTAGACGCTTGCAGTGACCATGTATTTCAATATTTTCTAAAAAAAAGAGCAAGTTTACAAACCTATTATTAGCAGTTGGTGTAGTAGCCGTGTCTAGGGAACCCTCAGTGTGTCTAACTAACTTCTGTCGTGTTTTTACCTAAATACTTCTCAAATTCCCTCCTTATCTAATTTACGACTACAAAGAAACGCATAAAACAAATACTCGAATGAATAACTTAACATTTAAAATAACAATCAGACTGCATCCCATTAATCAGACGATTCTTTCGAGGGGCTTTGGAAATCCATAACAAAGTTAATATTACTTCCCTCTACAATCTATGTAATGAGGGGCATAAAACAATGGTCCCTGGTAATTTACGAGCTACGACCAACACAGTCTCGGACCTCGAACCACTTCTGTTTGATAGGTAATATGAGAGCTTTATAAGGTGCAGTGAATTGCGATTAGATTTAATCATGACATGCGTTTTTTATATTTTAGTTTCTTAATTGTAACGTGTTGAAAACCTTAATCTTCTTTATTATTCTCATTGTTTTCTTAGTTATATTTTTTTAAGAATGGATGTTCTATTCTTTTAAATATAATCTGTTGTTCAAAATTACTAAACTTAACAAATTTGACAGGCCTAAAAGTCTTGCTATCCCTTTCTCATGTGCGGGGTTAAATAAGGATGGCAATATTTTTAGACCTGTCAAATTTGTTAAGTTTAGTAATTTTGGACAACAGAATTGGCACCATCAAACGTATAAAAATATTCCAAAATTAGATTAGCTATCTATAAAACATATAAATTTATATGCTGGTTACATAAAAGAAGTAATAATAAAATTCGAACTTTGAAAATCAAACAAAAATGGATTTCAATTTTGGAACGTAAAGAGTAGGAATAATAAATTAAAATTTGAATAGGCGGCGTGTAATTCGCAATAAAACGCAGCTGAGTCGCGCCCCAATCAGATGGCGATCTTGATAAACGAGCACCGTGAGACTGCATTCTTACCAACCAAGGGAAACCTTATGCACATGTAGTTACGGCTACGCGTACATTCTTCCAAATTTAAAATGTATTTATTTTAATAAAATATGAATATTAAAATAATTTAGTTTAGACCCTAATAAAGCACTTAAGAATGTCGTATTTTACTTACCAAAAAACGGGCTTATATTAGTTCCGTTTTTTTGCAATTAATATTTTTAATTTCACGGTTTTAGGTAAACTAAACTGGTATTACGTCTCGTGTTTAAATTAAATAAACGAATTAGTAACATTTTTTTATCTTTTTATGCTCGCAACAAAATAATCCCAATATAAAATTTTAATAAAATGTAACAATGTTGTTTATTATTATTAATGGCATTACACTCCATGCTACCTGACTTTAATTTTA
This sequence comes from Falcaria lacertinaria, assembly GCA_951449985.1. NCBI lineage: Eukaryota > Metazoa > Arthropoda > Insecta > Lepidoptera > Drepanidae > Falcaria > Falcaria lacertinaria. Next base: position 3,634,946 of record OX602111.1, read on the forward strand.
AGATCCCTAAAAGATTTTGTACACTACATGCATTTAAAGTTGTTGTGAATCTCAGACATTTTAAAATGTGTGCCTTTTTTTATACCACTAAAGTGGCACACTAGCATACGGCCCACCTGATGGTAAGCAGTCACCGTAGCCTATAGCCGCTAGCAATACCAGTGCTATCACTTACGGGGTGCCAACCATGTTGTTGATGAGGACTCACTGTGCTAGCAGCATTACTACTAGCCCAGCGTATCCTCGTGGAACACTAGCAACCTTATTTACAAGAGAAACACAACACTACATCAAAGTAGTGTTATTTCACTGCGGTCTTCTGTAAGACGGAGGTACATTCCCCAGTCCGGCGGCTCCAATATTAATGGGAAAACCCACGTGAGATCCCAATTTTTCCTACCTCTCCGAACCTGAAATATTATGGGACACACCAATCTTGGCCGGTAAAGATAGGTATAATTATTTCGGAGATTTTTTTATCCGTAACCTTAAGCTATATTTTTTAAACGAATGCAGTTAATTTTGCACGTGAAATACTCGACCAGCGTGTCGTTACCAACGAAATGGCGACAGAACATAAAAAATACACGGCAATGACAGAATAGAAATAATTACTTCGTATCCCGGGCAAGGCAGCCTTCGTAAAAAGAACCCATACAAATATATCCATCTCTTTTCCTGGCATGAAAGCTTTTGTGGCCGGGAAAGGGACGATTAAAGGTTGTCTAAATAAAACATAACGGCTGAGAACACGAGCCATATTGCCTCGGTGGAAAAGTTTTAAAAAGTTTCTTTGCGGAGCCATTACAAGTACGTTATCTTTGTGTGTGTGCTCGGTCGATACGTGCGGTCGATGGTCCTGCGATGTGTCAAGAGACTGGCAAAGTGCAAATAAAACTAAAACATATATAGACATGATCTGACGACATTGCGAGATTAGTAATTAAGGGGGCTTGAACTTTCACCTGATAAAACCTTTTTTTTAAGTGGCAATAGGCCGTCAATAATATAAATGAATTAATCGTTGCAATGAATGTAAAAAATCACTTTTATTTATTTTAATCCGTGTACAAACACATAATTATATATCAGTCAAAATTAGAACTAGCTATTTATGTATATTTTGGAGCAATTACGACAAAAATAATTATTATATAGTTTTTTCCTTTGCTGATGTAAATTGGAGATAGCTTTCATTAAATAAACCCTCACGTTTACATACATTTTTTGTAGTAAATGCTCAAAAATATACAATAATAACATAGTTTTTTATTTATCTGAAAATCATTTAAAATACAGTCCTCAATTTAACGTTTTAATCCAATGAAAACCTGTGACCTCTTCAGTTGAGTTTGTGTGAGTAACTCGGGCCACGCACACATAGAAACAGGCGCGTACACAACGAAAGTAGGTTTATTTCCACGAAAAAGTTTTGAAAATCGATGGCTTTAGCTCCTACGCTGGTAAACTTTTGCGCCATATAACCATAAATACAGTTGTACGCCCGTGTTTTGCCCGTGGAACCACGCTGGTGGAATTTCCTTATAAATATTTCGTAATATTCTCTTTTTATGAACAGTTACGAGAAAGTTTGCGTTTTTACAAAGATTTCTTCACCGTATGATTATGAGTTACAGTCGTCATCTAGAAGAAATTGGGGGCTGGGAACGTATACGCACGTATTACATACATATCAGGACGACACACGAGACTTGGCATGAATCGTCGTGCTGGTTAGGTAGTTGTAGGAAGAGGTAGTGTAGCTTTGTTTTATATAAATTGGACATATCTTCACATTCGTCATAATTCTGCTGCATTTTTCTCAAGCATTCGTGGTAAATGCTATAATACCCCCTCAATATAAATTCAAACAATTGCCAATACAGTTGCAGAAGTGTTCAGTTTATTTGCACTAGCAAAAAAACTGAACATTATATTCTATGGAGGACCATGACGCATCGTTTGGTCTGCGGCGCGCACCATCTTGGAAATATCACTTTGATATATTATTGTTTATAAATAATGACTTGGAGACCCTCCCAATTTAATTGTGGTATCCTCGAGAATGGCTTATTAAGCGGCCGGTTAATATTTCCTTATTGGGCTGTAATTAATTTGGTTAGTCAGGTGCGATGCCTCAGGCGCGGCCGGTGTAAACGACTATTAGTATTATCTGCCGCATTTTGTCCTGCCCAATTTGTTTGAAGCCTTTGACGGCGAGATGAAGATTCAGTTAATTAACTCAACTCAAATCGACATCGAGACAGGACGGCTATTTTGAGTTTCGCTCAGATTTTGTTTATTTTGCATCAAAGTCGTTTGACTGTATCTAGTAAATTGGATCGGTGTGGGTATTTTGTTTAATTACTGTGTATAAAATATGATTTATAAATAGCTTTGCTTCGAAATTTAAGGACTCTAGTCAAAGAAGCTCCCATCTAAATAACACTACTTTAATATAGTTGAGTTTTTGTAGTGAAAGGGTTTTTAGTAGTCAGTAATTAAGGTTTTCTGAGCTCCTTGAGGATAGGTACGTTATTGTAAGGATATACGCAGCTAGGACATCTAATAGAGTACGGTGAAAAAGGAGCAAGTGATACCCCTCATATTGCCATCATCTATAAGATAATGGTGACCACTTGCCGTCAGATGGAATTTAAACATCCTGGTCACCTTCTTAGAATATATATTTTTAAGTAATCATTCATTTTTGTAAACCAAGAAAAGTCGAATATTTTTTAAAAGTAAGAACCCTGTTCCTAAATCACGTAACAATACTCATTATTTAACAGTAACGTGAAAAAAAAGGTGAAACTTTGAAAAATATACACCGTGGAAGGTGAGAGAAAGCTGTACCATTTGTACCCAAAACTCGCATACGGCATAACAATTAGTGAACTATGAACTAGGCGAGCAGACCGGTCCGCTCGCAAGTTGTAGGCAAGGTCAAATTAGCGTCATGACCCTGACTGCAGCCCTCTGGACCAAGTAGTTTACGAACAACCGCCATAACTCGGTAGGTACTCTGAAACTGGGTGACGGTCTAAGCGGGCCGGCGGCCGTTGACTCCGAGAAAAAGTTCCCTTTAAATATCCACAAGTTTAGTTTAATTTAGTTTGGCAACAAACAGCAACAACAAGTCGCAACAAATCCGCGGGAAGTTGCGCGAGAGTCGTTTTCAAGTTCAGCGTATAGCATGGTCTCGAGTTGAGAGGGTTGGGTAACGTCATGAGGAGTTTAACGGTCGAACTAAAAACTATAATATTTTTAATGTTTTAAATTTAATTAACTTTAAAAGCTAAAAATCTTTTAAGTGGTAGATATTATCGTGTCTAACAATAATTTTAGTATGAACTAGCGGCCCGCCCCGGCATCGCACGGGTAGATATTGATATCAAATATTTTGTCTACCCGTGCAAATCCGGGGCGGGCAGCTAGCCTTTGTTACTCAGTGATAGTGTAGCTTTCTAACGGTCAAAGATTTTTTGAAATCGGTTCAGTAGTTTCGGAGCCTATAGACATTTATTAAATATTTTGTCTACCCGAGCGAAGCCGGGGCGGGCAGTTAGTATAATATATAGACTATGTTATTCAGTGATGATGTAGCTTTCTAATGAAAAAAGAATTATTAAAATCGGTCCAGTATTTTTTGAGTTTATTCGTTACATACAAAAATACAAATATTTCCTCTTTATAATATTACTAGCTGCCCGCCCCGGCTTCGCTCGTGTGGACAATTTTTTTTGCATTTATGGGGATGAAAAATAGATGTTGGCCGATTCTCATAGATACCGGATAAGCACAAAAAATTTCATCAAAATCGGTCAAGCCGTTTCGGAGGAGTATGGCAACGAAAACTGTGACACGAGAATTTTATATATTAGATTATTAGTGTAGATAATTATCATATTCAAGCATTTGTATGTTTGTTTTAAAAATATTTTATACTTAGAAATTATTTAAATGCCGTAAATTTTTATGAGAATTACCTTTAGTAATGTATAGAATAATGAATGGCATTTCATTACAAATACTGTTTGTTTATCCATTTCGATAAAATTACTACACTAACACTAGCATACGGCCTACCTGATAATAAGCAGTCACCTTAGCCTAGAGCCACAAGCAATACCGGCGATATCACTAACGAGTTGCCAACCAGGTTGTTTACGAGGACTCACTGTGCTAGCAGCATCGTTACTAGTGTAGCTCACCTCGTAGAGCACCAACCGCAAACAGCAACCTTACTTACTACAGAAACACAACACTAAATCAAAGTAGTGTTATAAGCCACCACGGCTTTAAAGACTTATAGAAATGTATTGCAGATTAACAGCATAAGAAGGATTGATAAATATCCATATCTATAAATATTACAAATATTTACTATAATTAGGAACAAAAATTAACTTTGATGTCAACAAGAATACGTATATGTAAAAGGTAGATATGATTTGATATACGTGGGTTGGTATCAAAAGTAATATGAAATGTTCGTGCAACAGCATGGAATGAAGTTGTCGATCTACGACGATGACTACGTCGCTACGGGCTACGGGACACGGGCTACGGCGTAGGTGGTGCCAAAATACAGCAGCTACTTTACTATGGCAGGTTACAGCGTGCCAAATCGATTTCTTGATACGGTACCCTTAATACGAACTTTAATTTAATTTTATATTTATATTATCTTTATTAAGATATGTTAAAATATATTTTTGAAATTCCAAAAAAGCTAATGCGTTACAATTATACATAAACATAAACGTATCATTGCCCTTGCTTTTGTCCCAAACATTAGTCGAATTGCAACGCAACCCATTCTCAGTTAACGTGATGCATTATTGTCATACAATATTTATTTTAAATGGCAAATAAACTCAATATAAGCGTGATGAAAATATGTATTTAAAGAAAATATTAAAGAATATAGACAAGGATAATGTATATGGTCTGTGACGTAATCATTAGAATTACGTAAGTTGTCACGTTTAAGTGGAAATAGATCAGCATCCCTGCGTCGGAGGCCGAGTCCCTTGCAGGACTGTCACGTCAGCTCTGCGGGCGGCTCAGCGCGCATGCGTGCCCCCTCGCCCCCTCCCCCTCAACCCGCAACACGGAAAACTTTTCCCCAACATAGCTATAAGCAGCCACGTTCGCCCGTCGGCAACACTTTTTGCCCCCCTCCGTGGGTTGGGGAGGCAAAAGTTTTGCCAGCCCGGCTCCGTACTCCGTACACATTGCTCTTCCACTTTTTCCTGTATATTGAAATGGAGGCGCGGAGAAAAGAGTAGAATTTAGAAGCTGTCGTACAAATTTTAATGAGGAGTGAGAAGGTGAATGGTGTTTCGTGTAATGAGCGCCGTTGCCTTCATACCAACGTTTTAATATTTCAATACATACCCCGAAGTTGCCTTTAGATCGTCCAATTTTATCTCACAGTGATAACAATACATAAGACTTATCTTGATCCAAGCCGCCGATAAGTTTTGAATGAGATCGATTCCCATTGAATTGGATTTAGAAGCAAGTCTGCCCAAGTAGACTTCCTTGCTTATAGTTTACTATTAAGATAATATGGATAGCCGTCGGTCCGCGGTGGTCAGCACCTAGTTAGCGGTAATCACAATTAGGCCAACCGCCACTTCATCACGCAGCCGCTATTCGATAACAAGGAGCTCTCCGTGAATGATTAATAACGGAATCGCAGTTTGTTTGCATTTGGACCGTCCGGGGAGAGCAACAAACTTATGAATAATATGCCGCATAAGTTGAACGTGACTTAAGGATCGATTTTCTTGGAAGCCGCCGTCACACGGCCGGGCCTATCTCGGTGCTGTTTAATTGCATGGGTTATTCAAACATTTCGCTGGAGGCCGTCAACCGCGGCATATTTGAGGTCTGTTAAGGGTACATTCATCACGGCGCGGGTCTGCAGCGTGACCCCACGTTATCTTGCACGACCAGTGACGCGCGTGACTGATGACTCTCCTTAATTAAATTTTATGAACCCACCAAACTACTCTCTATTTAAAAAGCCATAATTAGGGTGGACGGGACTAATTCGCTGTACGCTTCGTTAACGTCTAAACTAACTTTCCAATTCTAATGTAGTTGCGTATTCCGTCCACCTGTACCGCCGACTAACTCCGACGTAGCCGCATACAAAATTCAAGGTACAAAGACAAGCGGCGCGTCCGCATGTCGGACAAATGTACTCAGCTTCTGAAATGTGTGAATCAAAGACCAGGATCCGGAGCCAGTCCCAGAATGAGAGTGGATATTACCCGGCCGGCGGCCTTAAATAAACAACCGCACTGTGAACCTCTGTTTGTTCTCTGTTTTGTGTGCGAAATTTTAATAGAACTGCTATGGACTTTGAGCGCAGCTAATATATGTGTAGAAACTAGGATAGGCAGTTCTATTTACTTGTGTGGTTTTGTGAGAAATATATTTAACAGATATTTATCCTTGATACATATTATATGACCAAGTAACACAAAAGTACTATGTATAGGTACAATTAAGTTTATTGAACTGGTTTTTTCTGCTGCAGTCTGTTTATATTAACAGAGCTGTGGACCTCAACATAAAAGACACGGTTGTATGGAGGCTAAGTAATTGTTGCAGAAATGTTTAGGGTCTATGCCCCACGGAAGAATTCTATTAAGAATTCTAAGGGTTCTAAGAATTAGGATGAGTTATAAGGAGCCTGATTTAGGTAAGTGAGTAATAAACGTTTATTATTTACGATTTCATTTTAAACGGTGAAAATTAAAATGCTCTCGGATTTTTCCTATTGGCAAATTCCTTTTTACAAAAGCCAATCCCTTTTACTGGCTGACTCACACAGTCACTATTTAAAAAGTTACAGTTTAAATTCGGAAATAGAATACAATGTTCCAACTTTGCTTTCAACCGGTTGGAGCGAGAACCATTTGTTATGGATAGAATGGGACACCACAATAAAATTATTTCAATCGAAATATTTCCAATTCAATTCTACTCTAATTAAAATTTATCATAGTTCAACTTCTGTCAGGATGTCATTGATATTTAATGGATGGAACGTAGAAAACTGTTTACAAACTATGCGTCTAGACAATTTGCATTTTATAGTTTGACGTTCGATTGTTTAATTTGGGATGGTTAAAAGCTTGCGTTTGACTTAGCGAAACATAAAACAGAAAGAACAAGTTAATATTAATATTTTTCTTTTCGAATACCCGTGAGAACCTCCAGTGAAAACAAACGAATGTCGCGACATTTAGCAACAGACGTGGCTATAACTCACTCGCCGCCCGGAGTCACTCGCACAGATTTATTAGAGCAATTGACAAAGTGGCAAATGGCCCATTAGAAATCACGAGTTCTGTGAGAACGGAAAAATGTACCGCAATATTTTCCAAGTAAGCAAAATTGTAAGCAATAAATAATATCGCACCGCTTCTTGCGCTCGAATAAATTTAATTTAAAAAAAAACATGTGCCTTGAGAATAGAAATAAAAACTGACTTTCGTAGCTTCATTTGGTGGTAAATACGCTACCTATAATATTAATACTATACTATACGTTAATGAACGTATAGACTAGACTATATTTCACTTATAAATGATTGAATATTTTGGTTGGATTGGTAAAACTTTACTTATAACTTTCATAATATATTCATGCCAATTTTATTAAATAGGTACATGGTTTTAATCGTCGTAATAAAGATCTGTCTTTTTGAAGGTTTCAATGAATGAATTAAATTAATTTATTTCTGGTACATTGCATAAATAAGAATTAAGTAGTTTGAAAATAACACACAAAAAGCCTTGTGTCATTGCGCGATATTAGTGATAGGTCCCAACTCAGTATACAACCGAAGCTGTGCTTAAGAGCCTCAGTCACTGATTTGGTTTGGCGTGAACGTTATAATAAGTATATGCACTGGTCGAAGTAATTTAGTCAGATTCTTTTTCGTTTAAGATTTCTCGAATCCCACTACACTAAATATAAAAAGACATAATATTAAAAAAAAACAAAATAATAGTCTCGCAAAATAACCATCGAATTGTCGAATAATATCGTAATCGCAGTAATCGAGTCGTAACAAAACAAAACGGGGAAACTACGAGTAATTCTATGAATGTTTTCAGTCGATAGCTTACGACATGTTTATCGTCATTGAGTAATAAAAATGCGTCTAATGACTCGGGAAAGCCGGAGTAGCTTCGGAATTGTCTCACTATTTCATATATGGGTCAATAAAATTTTATGTTCAGTTTAACTTTGTTAAACGCTTCGGGGAAATTAGGCCCCGGTAGTTTGCAATTTTTACCTTTATTTACCTTCGGATATTGCCAGAATAAAAAGCTGTGACGCGTAAGTTATCTATGTTGTATTGTGTGTTTATAGGCCTCGGTAAATATTACCTGGCGAAGATTTATTTTGAACAATAACGATAATCATCAAATAATAATAATGGAAGCCTCCTTTCAAATGGGGTAATAAAATACATTTAAGCAAATGAGGTGAATTTACATATATTCTTTTGGAATACTTGAAAATATTGAAATGATAAAAGATGTTTTAATCTGTCTTTTTTGTTACAAACGCATTTTTTTGTCATCATGCTACCAAAGATCTTAAGACTATAAATCTTAAATATTACCAAGTTTTCGGAAGTGATTTGTAAATAAACTGTTTATAATTTTATTGAGATAGTTGGTCTAGTGGTTAAAATACCTTACTGCTAAGCCAGAGGTCGCGGGTTCAATTCCCGCCAGGGCAGATACTTATGTGACAAACATGTTTGCCTTGCGTCAAGGTGTTTAATATGTATTATAAGTGTGTATTAAAAATCTAACAGCTGCTGATTCCCACAGTACAAGCTTTGCTTAGTTTGGGACCAGATGGCGCAATGTGATAATTTCCAAGCATTATTATTAATCATTATAATAGTTCTAAAATCACCTAATGATAGATTAGAAAATAAAACCGCACACCAAACGATTAAATACAAAACGACAAGTGAAGTGAGTTTCACAGTAGACGTGCCTCATAAGTAGACTTTTCAATTCCTGAAGTCAATGAAATGTCCAAAGTTTTATATTATTTTGTGCTTTATCGAAGTGGCATAAAAATTCACGTGAATACTATTCATTTCATCCGCAACTACTTTACAGTCGAATCCCCAGGAACAGTGTTTCCCCTTTAAACCTTTTTTGTCTTCGTTCTGTCCTGGGTCCCGCGGGTGCAATGCGTCCTGAGTTACCCCTCCCTCCTCGCATCCTGACTTACCTCACCCGCTCGTTCGTGCGTGCCGATAAAAAATAATTGCTTCCGTCAACCAGAATTACAATACAAATAGTATTACTTACAAATTATTTATTGAATTTGTTTAATTGTTTAGGCATATCAAGCTATAAATCTACGAAGTTCACGCATATAATTGTGTTGATTTTGATTATCGAAATAAATAAAAAAAATGAACTTTGCTGAATTTGTTTTTTATTTTATATTTGTATTCTAAATCTTTAAATTATGAGATAAATCGCTAGTATCTAATTTAATCTTAAAATTCAAAGCTCTTTGCTCAAATAATATGAAGTTACGGTAAGGCTACAGTAGCAGAGCATCGTTTAGGAATAGCCTAGTTCAGAAATTAACATCTTGAGTCGAAGTTTGAATAGTTAATCTAGGTTCATTCTCGATTTGCTTCGAATGCTATCGAGAGCGGCACACAATAGATGCAGTGGAGTGAGACTCGAATCGTATTATAACATCCATACAATGGTAGTACTGTCTGTCTGTGATTACGGGCCAACTTTACCTAAATTATTTTTAAAAATAACTTAATAAAAAAATTAACGACTTAAGCACAAAGACTTTTTCTTGAGTTTGCAAGAAATATGCGCACACATAAGGGGCCTCATTCAACAAGTCAAGTGGCCGCATTGTCGACGATCAATCATAATCACGAGCTCTTTCACCTCGACTAATGGTCCACGAAATGGCGGAATGCGTTTAAAATCTGCGAGTAGGTAGTATTGGGAGGTAACCACTTGGAAATGGACACAAAGGGAAGCTGATCCGTCATGTGTCGGGACGCGCTCACAGTTGGTGCGGTTTGTTGGTATTGGTTTTATGCTCCTGCTCCCAAGATAATTCATCAGTCAGCAGTAAGATATATTTCTATGAAAGGCAGTGTAGAGATTATCAAATTGTCAGGAATAACCTGTCCAAATTTTAATCTGCAGTCGCAGTTGGCACTGCATTGCGATCATTTCCTTGCAATATCAGTGATGTAGCAAAAACGTTTCATCTTTAAATTGGTTCTGATACGGAGCCACATAACGTGTTCGTCTTCTATGCCTTCCCTTTATGTTAATACGATAAAAATATGTGACTTGTAATGTGTGCGCCCGTGAAAATTGCTACCTGATATTTAATGAAAAATCTGAGCGGTCCGCGTTATTCTGAAGTAAAAAGCCATTGCCTCATTAGCCACTCTTTTAACAACTAGTATTTATTACGACAAATATTATTTTTTAACAAAAAACATTCACGTTTACAATGTAATATCCGTCATCAAAAAATAAGGCATAAGGCATTTTGTAAGAATGTTTAATTTGAACGTAAGTCTCCGCATACGTGCTACCATCGCTGCAAATCAGTCAGCGAGTCCCCGTTGCAAAGGCATTGTTATTTTAATTTTTTCCCTGCGAGGAATGTCTTTGAAACTGTTCAAATGATGCGTGTAATATCAACGTTTGGATCCACCGTTTGATGTTGAAAGATTACGGTATTTTAGCTGAGTATTTTTCACTGAAATGAAAGGGAACAATAAACCAGTCGATCGCGGATCCCTTTCTGCGGTGTGCGGTACTTTGTGCGCAATTGTTTTTTGATGTGGCTACTTTACTCTCAATAAATATCTGGCTTTGTTCAGTTGTATGAAAATGATGACGAATCTCGAATTTATTCAACTGGATCGCGAAGTGGTCAGAATTTGTTCGGAAGTTTGTTACAAAATTAAATCAATGCATCTCTAATTAATATTAAATTTAAATGACTGTACGAAAAATATATTTCATTTTTGTAAAATATTTCGAAACAATAATATAAACATCTGTGGCGTGCGATATTTCTACTAAAATGTCACATGAGCATGAAATATTCTGAGCGTATTAAGTCCAAGCAACGGCTGACACTAAGCAGAAAATTCCTCGGGCAAAGTTTTGATTGTCCGAGGCAGCTGGCATTCTTACTCGACACATTCCACGAATCACTGGCAACGTTTTATTGTGTTCATATCGTCCAAGTTTATAGTTGAAAACTCATCGGCAAGTGTCATTTGGTGGTCACTGCGACGGACGGTCACATGAGACCACTGGATTCTCATGGTTATTTGCCATCGGAAGAAAGGAAATTTAAGTTATGGGTTTATTGTCGAAAAAATATTATTTACGAAACGCTTTTAAAAAAGACTCAGGAGTAGCGTTTTATTTATTTCATAATATACACCTTAATCATACGTATAATAGCGAAAATATATACACAACGTAAAAAATACTACGCTAATATAAAAACATATAATTGCGTTAGAACCGAATATTTAACTTGCTGTGGATTCGAGAACACAATAAACATACAATTTATTCATACATACGACCAAAATTAATATAAGTAAACTAACGAATTTCTACATCCCCACGACAAACAAAAGCGGCAAATGCAGCATCCGACCCTCGGCCATTTTTATCCCCTTAACTAATTGTAATTTCATTGATAACACAGTTTACAGTTTGACCGGTCCATTAGAGCGAAACAAGGTGGCGTCCGGCCTTTCGGGTGTATTTATAACCTTTAGTATAGTTGCGGCAATAATTTCATTAGCGGGGCACAACTACGGCCGGACAAGACAAATGGTAGCCATTAGAGGCCTAACGACGGCCCTCGTCAGCCCCCCAAACTTTTAACGACGAGAATCAAAGTAAATACGCAGCGTTATCTTGCCGATTTGGCGAAATCATAATACTGAAGGGTTGGTCCGAATGTACGTTAGTCAGCAGGAGTCTCACCTGGTTAATTAGTGCTGGCCGGTTAACTAGCCCTTCGGAAAACCTTTAATCATATGTTATATAAGTCTACCTGCGTTAAATCCATGATTAGTGAATTCGTAATCCTATTAGGGAAAACATTAATCTAATAACACTGTGATAACATCTTCTATCAAAACAAAAACTGATTGGCTATCTCTATCTCATTTGCGCCGTTTGTAGGATCACCTTTTGATGTATCCTATGAATCATTACTGTTAGTCAAACATGTTTAAACTTAAAATAAAATGTGTTTAACAACTTGCATTTTTATTAAAGTTGGCAACTAAACCCGCTTTATAATCAAGTTTAAACTCAATTAATCTCATGGAAGATCGCACCGCAAAGCAACTAATACGATTTTAATACGCTATGGTTAGCCAAGCGGCGATATATTTTAGAAATAATCGTATCATTTCTTACAACGCCCTCTGGTTGGGATTCTTCGTCTCCTGGGACGAGGCGTGGAAATCAGTCGCACTTTCGAGGCAGTCTCGAGGCAGGCTCGAGGCACTCGTATGTTATTGTGTCCAGCCTCGGTCATTAAGGGCCATTCGCGGCGAGTAACTTCTGCTGGCAGACCCTAATGTGTTATGCTATGTAGACTCCCTTAAGAATGACGTTGGGAAACGTTTAAATGAATTTGATAGATTTTATTTATTTAAATAACACTACTTGATTTAGTGTTGTGTTTCTGCGGTAAGTAAGGTTGTCAGTGCTCCACGAGGAAACGCTGGGCTAGTAGTAACGGTGCTAGCACAGTGAGTCCTCAGCAACAACATGGTAGGCAACCTGTTAGTGATACCCCTGGTAACTGCTTACCATCAGGTGGCCCGTATGCTTGTGTGGCACACAAGCATACGGTCCCTTAGTGGTATATAAATATTTTAAATTATCACGTTTAATCTTGTCTAAGATCTAAGATCATAATTTGCCAGGATATACATCTTGAAAATGTATAAATATTAGTTTTCCTCTCAGGAACATATCAACTATTTGCTGACAAAATCGCGGGAAAGATGTTAAGGTTAATAAATAGTACCTTAATCATATTACATATCAAATAATCAAAATGAAAATAGATACAAAATTTAAGGGGCTCCCCAACAAGAAACGACTTTATTTGGTTTTTTTTTGCTCTATCTTAATAATGGCAATAAGTAGACGTTTGAAATGTTCATATGGTTTGTAGTTCCTAAAGGCTTGCCGTCTCAAGCATTTAAATATACGATGGATTGATTCAACCTCTAGTCACGAGCTATAAATTGTGTTTAGCTGTTCTCCTGTTACTTTGCCTGCATAGAAATAATCTGGTAGTGGTATCTTTCCATTAGCAACCGATATTTTTAATAGGAAAAATAGATTATCTTACATTTGCATATTTATGGGGACTAAAGTTACCTCTTTATAATAATTAGTATAGATATGTTTCAGTATCAAAATAACAATAAGTAAACATATGCATCACCTTGTACAGACAAAGCCTGCGCAAGCAAAACAAAACATTAACAATATTTAGTTTCCACATGGTTTATTAGTAAGTAGCAGCACGCGTCAGCTCCTAATGCAGTCTGTCACACAAGATGAACTAATATACAAAACGAGGCTTATCGAAAGGAACAGTAACAGGAGTAATCCCGTGACTGGGGGCTGTTGCCTCGATGCCTCATTACGCTCATTACCTCCAAGACTGTGATGAGGGCCTAATAATGTAATACATGCGGCGATTTGGTGCCGGACGCTAATATAAAAGTTGGGGAAACGTGTTATATGTATGGTTGAAGATCTAATATTTATTATTACTTGTCGAAATCTTCTTTTTAATTAAGCATTTATTCAAAACAGATTAAACTATTAACAAAAAATAGAACTTAACCTAGCTACTTATAATTAAAAAGTTCTTAGAAAGAACTTTTAATTCTCTTATGCGTAGTTCAACACTTTTTCATTCAACACAAATTTCATAATGTTAATTGAAATTATAATTATGATAAGGATAACTTAAACGTAATAAGCTTAATATTTTTACATCTTTATGAAAAATCAATAATAATGGCCCCGTCTTATAATTCTAAGCTAAGGGGGAAACATAAGAAAATTAGATCGAGTGTTCGTTGACACGAGTTCCGTCAACTCGTTTGTACATTGGCCATATTGTTGATGAGCTGTGTGGTATACAGGATGCTGCAAATTTCAACAATATTCTAATGATATTTGACAAACAATTAAAAATTCTTAATTTAGGATCTGAAACATGCGAGTGATACCCATGGTGTTGCAAGCGTCCATAGGCTACGGTAACCGCTTACCATTAGGCGGGCGGTATGCTTATTTGCTAGCTTAGTGTTATAGAAAGAATACACACCGAAAGTATACTATTTTAAGTATTTATGCTTTATTTAAAATATTCACGTCACGTGAAATCGCCACAGGTAATGAATATTGTATGAACCATTTGCATGACAACTAAAAAAATCTGTTTACCTTAGTATCCTTAGGACCTAAGTGCATTGCTCGAAATGAAACTAATTTTCTAAACATGACATGACATGACATAAGCTGATTAAGAGTTTTGTACACTAGCTTTATAAACGAAAAACAGCCCTTCTAAGATCATAAGTATTTCATATCACACATATTGGCGAAGTACAAACCGTATCGTATTAAGTTAATGAGAGACAGCGCGTCTCCGGGGGAGATATTGGACACATACGTGTGTGTTGCGCGACACATCACACAGAATACTATTTTATTGTTTCATTAACACAGGATTATGTCACGCTGTCGTCGCTTGTAAAAGTTATATACGAGAGAACATCCCGTGGATATTATTTGTGGCCCTAATATGTTAAAGCTCTGAACCGACCCCACTTCGCACGTTTAATCTATAATAATAATAATAAGATGCCTGGAAGAGATCGCCGTGTGATAAGGCCGCCATTTGTACTATACTATGTCACACTGTATTCTTGTATTGTATTCCTTGGTGTTGTACAATAAAGATTTAAAATAAATAATAAATAAAACTAAAATAATAAATAAAGAACATAATATAATAAATTTTCGGGAAGAAAATACATTGGCTGATAAAAATCTAATCTTTAAATATCACCAATCAAGGGTAGGCATTAGGCGGCGCAAACTTAGACACTCGCTTTTAGTATTATTTATTAACATTAAATAAACGAATGTTTTATTTCTTTAAGGTTTCAATTTTATACTTATGGTATTTATTTCTGTTTTTTTATATATACCACTAAGGGGGCACACAAGCATACGGCCCACCTGACGGTAAGCAGTCACCGTAACCTATAGCCGCTAGGGGTATCATTAACAGGTTGCCAACCATGTTGTTTATTGAGGACTCACTGTGCTAGCAGCATTACCTACTACTAGCCCAGCATCCTCGGGGAGCACTGACAACCTTACTTACCGCAGAAACACAACACTACATCAAGTAATGTTATTTCACTGCGGTCTTCTGTAAGGTGGAGGTACAGTCCCCAGTCGGGCGGCTCCAATTTAAATGGGAAAACCCAAGAGTAATCCCAAATCGCCCTACCTGTCTGAAATATTATACTATAATACCTACAAAACCATCCTAAAGTTACGAAAGTCTAAGCTTATTACGAAATAAGTCAATAACAACGTGTTTAAAAATAGCCTCCCAAATTAACGATATCACTCGCAGTTGAATGAATGTTGGAGAGAACGGCACACACGGCTCCTTTTTATTAATTTACAAAATAAAGTTATAATCTTGTTAGCGTCCCGTTCCGACGACTCCATTGTGAACATTACCTGGACGTCGTAATAGGATCAACATATTAAAACTAAGTATACAAACATCAAAAGCTTTCACAGTACGAAAGAATGGCTCTTTGTTAAGAGGATTTTTATTTTTAAACGTTTTCTGATTCTTTTATGATATTTTTGTTGATAGGTATACAGGTATTTTGTTATTAAAATAAAAGTATCCACCTTTTGTATGGAAGTAGAGACGATGAAAACCCACAAGCATTACATCACTTAGTAAGTGGAATACAGGATCAAAATTTAAACGTATAAAAACCTATTATCATAAATTGCACAACAAAATTTTCAGAACGTAGTTTGAGCAATTACATTCATTAAAATGATTTTGTTATTGACTGAAACTAGTAAGGATTAGGCTCTCGAGCTATTTTGTTGAGAGTTGCCGTTTTATCTTAGGTTTACACTTTCAAGCAAAAACTACTCAACGGATTTGGATGAAATTTGGAATACAGATAATTTATAACCTGGATTAACACATAGGATACTTTTTATCCCGGGAAAGTTATAGGTTCCTCTGAGATTCTTAGCTCAATGCGGACGTTATTGCAGGCAGAAGCTACATAGTTACCGATAAATAAGCTCTATAAACCTCTATAGTAAAACTATATAACTTTCTATACGGCACACTATAGGAACATATTATTATACTTATCTGTGTATATTACACTACAAGAAATCTTAAATTAAGACCCCTCTGTAGCAAAAGCAATAAACATGATAACATCGTTCATCCATAATGGCTATAGGCACAAAATATTTGATATCCATTTACTAAGGATATTAGCCGTTAAAGAGGTGCTTGAAAGGCAATGGTTTACCTTCGGACCCTTTGGGAGGTTCTAAGGAGCAAGGAAGGTGTCGTGCCCCAACCTAAATACGATCTAATTACGAAATAGTTTTGCTTGTTGATTTATAGATCAAGTTTAAGGGAGACCGGCCACACGCGGTGCCTGCGTTGGTACACCACGACACTGGTGACATTAGAATCCTGTATGTTGGGACTCTAAGATAATGTTTGTGCTTAACGAACACCTATAGGATATGCGTTTGTTTACTTTCAGTCAGATGTTATATAGTATTTTATTATTGACAAGAGACATATTATGATGTAACTAAATTTACTTCATGTTTATCAATTGATACTAAGTACTTTGAAGCCAATTAATATTATTAACTATTTGCTGACACTCAAATCATAATTATAGCCAATTTGAATACGGTTGTCAAAATCGTGACCCTGTTTACTCACGCAGAAACTTTTGAAAAAGTTTATCATATAATTTAAATGAATTTTAAGGAACTGTAATTTATTTCACCTAATTATTGATATACTTACCTTCTTGGCCTCAGTCAGTTCACTCTTGAATTTACTTCATCATAATTATGAAGCTAAAATGTGTTCGTCTTATATATCATCTTAGGCCAATACATTATCAATTGAACACAAACAAAGCCATATGGGGGGTGGTGCAGAGGTGTTAGAGGAAAGTCGGGACAATCTCGGAGGCATTATCGGATTCCGCGGGTGTTCGGCCCACAATGGATGTCCTGGCCGAGGCAGCTTACACTGCGGCCCGAGTGCTTTGTACCAAATCACTTCGCGCAGATTTATTGCCAAGTGTCCCCGCTACCCCACTCTCCCCCATATAAATCGTCGAATAAGTGTTGCCATATTTACTGGTGACGTATTGTAGCGCCTTCTGCGCTGAATAGTCATAATTAATCTCGGCATCTGATGATGAATCTGAATAATTTATATTTGAAATTTATTGCCTCGAGGTCCGCGGTCATTGAGGAGGCAGACACATGTGGCTCACGAGAGATAGTTGAGTGGTTATCTACATCATGAATTTGATTCAAAATTTGAAATCTAGTTAAAACAGAGATGAAAATTACAAAAACAATTCCTTATCATTCATAGCATTGTAAGAATTATTGACAGTTTTTGCTTTATTTAAAGCATTCGATCTGAATAAAGGAGATGCAGCAAATAGTTTTCTGAGCTAAGTCTAAGCTAGTCCTCAATGATATCATATAAACGGAAATTCAAATGCTGGCCCTGAATTATTAGGAGCAAAATAGACACATAATTCTCCTTGTTTATTTTGTTTAAATAAATTGGTGGAATATAGAATTACAATTTTGTATCGCTTTGCACTAAATGTGTCCTCCTAAAATGTAATCAGCGAAATACAGAGTGGCGTGTCTCGTTGCCAATCAATCGACCGAGTGACCGTCGGTCAAACCGACCGCGAAACCTAATTACTTTGACCGATTGCGAACCAATGACAGGTGTTTACTATCGAAATGTAATTAGTAAATTCCTTCCAAGGGATACATTTCACTAATGGCTGGATTACCCGAAGACACTCGAGCAAACCAAAGTGAATTTGTAATAAGGCCGACAATCTTAAGTCTTTGGGTTCAATAATTCATTTACCTTTGCCTACTTACTTTGATGATTTGATGTAGGCAGTTTACGTTTACGTAGAGTTGAGAAGAATGCTTAATGTATAGAATTCAACGGATAATTCTGTCATATTTTGGAGGGTTTTATAGACTTCAGGTGTTGCCGCATTATCAAGTATGGAAACGGATATCGGAAAGTGAACAATTTCTATTAAGTTTTCCATTAAACTTGTAAAATTATATGACAATATTTATAGACGATCGCTGTATCTCTGTGTATTTTATTTTCACGGCTCAACTACTAAATAACTGATATCCAAGTAATACGTAAGGTTACAAATATCTAGAAAGATTCAAAATGGGACGCAAATGTTATTTGCAGGTGTCAATTAAATCGACCTGTATTTTATACTAAGAATACTTAGAAATAGTATAGGAGTGAATCCCTACGAAATATTTCAGCGTACTTATTTACCTTGCAGAGTCGAAAAGTTCTTACCTGAAAGAGAAAAATATACTTTATTATTAGCCCAGTAAAGTTGAAATATATATATTTATTCAGACGTTAAAAACGTGTTAGTTTACTCCTCGTATTAAAATACAAGGGTTGTTTTGCAACATGTTTGTCACACTTAGAATAAAAAATAAGTTGTTTTCTTTAACGCAGTGCCAAGACGAGAAAGTTATTTTGTTATGTCGTTATTCAAAGGAGTTGAGAATGATTTAACAAGCTGATTCACATACTTATTTATACATATTCATATACATACGTATATATCCATAGGAGAATTATATACATCAGTAATAAATAAAATAATTGGTACGTCATAAAAACAAATTTTAAAATTATTTGCATAATTTTGTCCATCCAACATAAATAATTGTTTTTTCTAATCTTTAAGTACCAAAATCAGTCTTCTATTTTCAAACGGATACCTAGCGACTACGAATGCAATGGCTCACTCCACTTTACGCAATCAACTAATGCCCAATTTTAGCAATTATTTTGCTCGCAAACTTTCTGTCCCCTTTTAGGTAGGTCCTGGCTAATCAGTACATTGCAGATGTGTGCCTTTAGCGCACTCCATATACTTAATTAATTAAAAGAGTACTTGAGTAACTCGTGAAGTTCCATTCGTGTTTACCTGGGCGTGTGTTTGTTCAACTAACGAACTAAAACATGATTCACACAGCCCAAGGAATTGTAGATGTACGTGATACCGGAATTAAAAATAAGTATTAAACTATTAAGTACCAAACTCTACTTCTTCATGATTTTAATTGAATAGGTATCAACAACATTTCAGAAAAGAACACTTTTTACGAGGTTAATAAAATGGGATAATTACTTAATGGAAACGGCCTGCACATTAGAGGGTTAAACAAAATTACATTAAAAATCCTTATTAACCGGTTTAACGCGTAGGTGTTAAGTAAATTTGGATGTAATCGGAATAAGCCTTTTTGGGTAGGGGTCGTCAAGGAAAAATGCGGGAGCTATTGGCTTGTTACTGAGATTTAAAAAAAGAACGTTCGCAGACGGGACCGGGACGATCGGGGACGGCAAAGAATGCGAGCGGTCCAACCCCGGTAGTCGGCGCGTTTGATGGTTTAAAAAGGGCCACTTTTGGTAGATGTTCATTTTTGCAATCGTTTATTTTTATTTATTCGAATTACGAAGTCCGGTATTACTTTTACTGCAGTTCACAGCGCATTTTGTTATTGACACTGCCAGCATATTAATTGAATTCGTTTTTACTTTAAGAACATGTGACTTGAATTATTGTTTTGTACTTAATTGTATTAATTTATTTAATTTCATTACAGTATTATTTAATTATTATTTTTTTAACTTAAACTTAACTTGAGTCACTATTATTATATTAAATGTTTTTTAATGTGCACGATTCACATTAAAATACTGCTCTAGCTACGAGCATCCCCTGTCAATATCTCTTTTACGTCCCTAACAAGATTGCTCTTCAAAATTAAGCATTTTAAGTGACTCTCCAGTACACTCGAGACTGACTTGAGTATCGGGAGCTTTCCATCACATCTTTCAGTTATTGTAACTTTTATAAACGGTATTAGTTCAGTTAGTGTTGAGATAGAATTTCCACTTGTTAATTGACTTGATAATTTATGTTTTAATTTAGCTTTCTGCCCCAAACTGTTTCATCGTATAATCATACATTAGATCCTACAGGTTTATTTAATAACGTAACTACTAAGGTGGCACACAAGCGTACGACCCTCCTGATGATAAGCAGTCAACGTAGCCCATTGCCGCTAGCAATACCAGAGGTATCACTAGCGCATTGCCAACCCTGTTGTTGTTGAGGAGCATTACTACTAGCGCAGCGTATCCTAGTGAAGCACTGGCAACCTTACTCACTGCAGAAAAAGCAATATATCAATTAAAACTGAATTACTGTATGCAAAAGAAAGAAAAAATCAAATCTAACAACAGAGCTTTAGGGTTCATTTCTCTTAATAAATTTTATCAAATATCACAAACATTTAAAATTCAAACAATATAATCACGAGCGAATTTAAGATTCCTTTGAGGTCGATGAATATTTTATACTGGCAACCTCAGACGTGACTGGTGTCGTTTGGGAATAAAACGAGGTAAATGAAAAAGGGGAGTCGGTTACAATTACGTTTTTAAATGTAAGCAAGCCCGTTCTTGTAGCGATTTGATTTCCTTGTACGACACGCCAGTTCGCGAGTTCACAGTCAATTAGAAGATAGGTGTAAGTGAACATTTTCAATATTTTTATTTCTAATGAATAATACACATTTCTTAGATATAAAACGCTTTATGTACTAAAGGCATCCATTGAATATGAAAATTATACTGTTAAAGAACTGAAAATATTATGCTTTTGGTCTGTGAGTAAAGCTGACTGCTACGCCGGGTTCTATTTCCGTCTGCCCAAACATTTTTGTAATAGTTCTGTGTTCACTATAAAAAGTAGTAGTATGTAGGTACCCAAAAAATATTTTGTCAGTTATCTGGGTCCCATAGTACAAGGTTTGTTAAGATTGGGACCAGATGGCGATGTGTAATATTTTTTTAACATTATTGTTTGAGAATGGCCAGATAATTAAATCACACAAACGTTTCATTTCACACAACTTAACAAAAAAAAAAGAATTATTCTTCAAAAACTTAGTTACGACTGCTTCCACGTTCACCGCCATTAAGCTTTGATTTCACGAAGCAAAGGGTTTAAAATAAAAACCCGCGACCCTCCGGTGAAAAATCATGCCAAGGGGGTAAAAAAAGAATTCTTAAGCCCCGTTGTATTCTAAGACAGCGTAACCAGGTAGCCAAATGAATTGCAAACAGCAGTATTATTTCCTCGCGGAAGTCATATATATTCCCCTGCGCCTTTATTTTAACGTTTCTTGCTTTATTCATTTTTTTTTTCTTACCCCTTTTTATTGCCGACAAGCTCGTAATATATTGTAAACGCACCGCGACTGCCGGCTGTAAACAACTATTACAACTTAATAGGAAAACGGGGTGCTTTTGAGAACTGATTTCTTTGTTCTCTCAGTTTGATTTTGCACCATTTTTAATATAATATGAAGTTATTTTAATAAAATACAGTTTCTTCTAGTAATCAAGCCGTTTTATTTTGAACTGAACACTGCAATGCTTACAAGTAACGTACAAGATGGCAATAGACAAAAACGCATATCTATATTTCACTTAGTGCTAGAAACAAAAGTATTGCCAGCTTTGATAAATGTATGAACATTGTACATCTTATTTTAACATAATATACGTAAATATTAATAATATATAAAAAACTTTGAAGGTTTTATAAAACTTATAACTTATATCCTCGTTTATCATTTTGAACGGTCTTATAATCATAGGTGGTACTGGTGGAAGAATAATTTTCGAGTGAATAATTAATTGTTCCAAATCCAATCGTTGGCGTAATCATGTAATTACACCAAAATATGACTAAATTTAATCTGACAAACTCAAAAAATAAAAACGCAGCTCTACTTGCTTAACAAATTCGCGCCTGGGCAGATACTAGTCCCGAAAAGAAAAACACAAACTGTATATTAAAATCATATTGATTAATTAACATCGTTAAGATTTCATCAAGTTAATATTAAAGCCCTTCGCTTTTTGTTAAATAAATTTTAATGAAAGGGTCAACAGATGTTGTTCCGCTTCGAATAATTGACGCCTAAATAAATCGCCATGTAAAAATGTTACTTGCTATTTTAGGATGATATTTCGTTTCGACAAGTACCAAATAAATATTCTTTATAGAATACAAAATATATTATAATTTGCTTTGTCCGCTTAATGAGTGTGATACGGTCGAACGGCCTGCGCCCAGGTGAGCTCAGCCGTGGTCGACCACGATGGTCGGACGCTGCTCCAGCGTCCGACCATCGTGCTGCGGCGCTGCTCCAGCATCCAGACCTCGATGTGACATCACGCTGCTCGACAAACGCGGCGGCACCCTGATGATGGGACGTGGAAGTCCTGAAACACGTGTCGGAAGAAACCACGGCTGAGCTCACCTGGGCGCAGGCCGTTCGACCGTATCACACTCATTAAGCGGACAAAGCAAATTATAATATATAATATTTTGTATTCTATAAATATGAATTTCCGCAAAGTAAAACCTGAATCAATTCAAAATATTCTTTACTATCACAGAGTTTGTTATACATACGTAAATTTTAGATTACCTCTTCCAGACACGATAGAGGAAGCATAGAGGCTATCGAGAACGAAAGAGAAATAATTCTGGTAGTTTAAAACAGGGTCGTAATTTTAGGAGTTTATTCATTAGAAGGTAGTATATTATAAAAGAGAGCTTCCTTTAGATTAGAGCAAATTTTGAGGGAAAACCCGAATTAAATAAAGATTTCATAAAACGTTAACTTCTACAGGAATATTTTATGGTCAATTCCATATGTGTAGTTACTTTACCTAGTTGTAGTGTGACGTTTCCGTTGTATTAGCTACTGTTTTAAGCTAAATAGATTCCACGGGGTATCTGAAGAGATGTATATGTGATGCTTAAAGTTAATTAAAATTAATTACTTGCTTAGTTCCAACTAATAAATTAATATTTCGTGGTAGAAGCATTGAACACAAGCCACATCGTAGGAAGATTAAACTGTTTAACTACTGTCTAAAATAAATAGTATTTTATGTAATGTAATTTTTGTTATTCATAAGTATAGGTTAGTTGAGACCGTTTCCTATTTTCATCTTAATATATATGCATAATAATATATATGCAATACAAAATATATTTTTTAGTTAACACTACGTCGCACTATTTTATAGACAGCGAGTCATTTCAAGATCAACAAATTAAAAAAAAGAAGAACAAAAAGATATATTGTTTTTTCAATGTATTTCAAAGATACATAATATAAAAACTAAAGAACCATTGATAAAACTTTGTTCACATGACTATCGCATTTTTTTGTATCATCATGTTTTACATAAAACCTCTTATGAGCAAGCATTTACATCGTGGAGCTTTTTAGGGATCACGATTTTCCCATAATTTTGTATAACCATCATAATTTTCTACCGATTAGTCTGGAACAAAGCCTTATAGCTGGTACAATCACGATCGGACATTATACTAAAGACAATTCATTATTAGAGAGCCGTTCCAGCGGCTTAATCGACCGTTATCGCCCTTTTATAGCAAATTTTATGAGAGAAACTATTCACCCAAGAGATGTACTTGGGCTTATCTCTTTCACATCCTTTGTTAGAGCTAATTATTAGATTTAAGTTATGATTGTACGCAGTTTAGTATCATATTGTGGGAATTTTACACGTGATATTTAAATCGACATGTTTACTTAAATACCCGATGTTAAAAAAAACTGATTTTATGGATTCGGGTTTGCGCTTTTTAGTGGAAGCCTGATAAAAATAAAAAAATAATTCATAATATTTTAGCTGGTTAATTATCTGGAGCTGCAAATGTGTGGTTTACAAATATATCTCCCAGAATACTATATAATGTATTTTTTCAACTTTAGTCTTTTATATCTTACTACGGTAAAGGGCAGCTAGTATATTATATATCCTATGTTACTCAGTGATAGTGTAGCTTTCTAACGGTGAGAGAATTTTTGAAATCGGTCCCGTAGTTTCGGTACACACAAAAATACAAATCCTCTTTAAAATATTGAGTAAAGATAATTGTTTGCAACCTGTTTTATGTACGTATTATAAATAAAATAACGCGGACTTACGTTCGTCCTGTGTGCTATTAGTACAGTGATTACGCTCTATCAATATAATCTCGATACCATGCCCACTTTAGATCATTCGGACTGCACGTTTGTACCAACTTGTATCCAATCTAATCATTGTCCATATAATAATATACCTTCCAACGTATTTGTACGCGCAGATGATGTTATATCTGAAGAGTGCAATAAAGCAGTGAGTGGAGCCAATAAACGTAGATTATCGGGAGTTATGATGCGATTCACGTTAATGCGACACGACAATAGGCCCCCGGCGCGGCTCCGGCTCGTCGCTGACTTTACTTTACGGAGAAAGACACTTTATAAATATAAAAAGCGGCAAGTGCGAGCTGGACTCGCACACCGTGGGTTCCGTACTAAGGGCAAACTAGGTCAAATAACAAACTTAACTTTGCTGTTCGATCTCTGGATACGGCTATTGCACCAACCGCAAATAATAAATTTGTAATAGTAAATTCACTCCTTTTTATAAAATATAAACACTATGAGCATGTCAAGCGTCTACTTGTCGCTATAATTAAGATAGAGCGACAAAAACCACATGTAGGTATTATTCTGTAATATAGAATACCTACATTATGAATTCTTCGAAGATGTAAAGGCTTTTCTTTTTTATTCTAATTTATTTTAAGCCGCTTATTTCCTTACTAACTATGCAATTAAATTAAAGTCGGATATCAAATATTGTGTAATTTATGTTGAAAATATAATTATGAACTCTTTAAAAGTCCAACTCCATGATGTCTCACCGCCATTGGGTATATCACTCATAAATAGAGAAATAAAATATGAGCGCTTGTTTTAATTAGCTAATTTACCATCAGTAACCCGTGTCTGCCATATTCCTTTACGCTACCACATTGTGACACGTCATTCAAGTTGGTTAAAGCTTGTCAAGGCTAAAAACGTGCTCAAAATAAAGATTCAAATACTTTTTTTTTCATTATTAAAATATACATATTTATCTGAATTGCACGCTGTAAAACTGGACCAAATTATCATTATACATAATAGAATACACAAAATAATATAGAAAAAAACAGTTTTCATAGAAATTGTGTGTCATTATATTTAACTTCCAACTTCTGCACAGTCAAACAATTAAACAACCAGATAAAAAAATGTCGACCATAGAGAGACAACACACGCTTTGCCGCTGTGCAAACACTTCGACATCGAGTCAATGTTGACTTTTCCTTCCCCTTCTCGATCGACGACAATAAATCGCATAAATAAATTACCTTTGTCAATCTACTATGATCTTATTTGTTAGATTCCCGATAAAGCGTGATTGGTTGTTTATATTTTTTTCCTTTTTGGTTTAATAACAGTGCATTATTTTGTATATGAAATTTCTTTTATTTTCTTTCGTTTTTTTTAGTTGTTATTATTGACTTTGGAGAAAAATAAAATACGAATAAAACCTTTTTATTGTTAAATAATTGACGCAAATAGGGCTTTCCTTTCTGTAAATCCTCGATATTTTAACCTCTATTTTTTCCCTATTATCCCTTGCACTAAAAATTCCCTTTTCCGATTGCGGGGTGAACGAGGGAATAAAGATATCAGTGCGGTCGCAAACAAAACGATATGTTGACCGTACCATCGTAAAAATCACGTTAACATCCATTCACATTTATGTCCCCTATTTACGCGGACGCGAGCCACTGGGCACGGGACAAAGTAACTGATTGCTAGCCATGAAGTATTTTTTGCCTTTTTGTGGATAAAAATATACAGCTTGGCCACGAACTATCTCATAATAGGCTGATGTCACGTTTGGAAATTTGTAATCAAAGAGCGATATGTTTTTTTACTTCTTAAGGTTTTAATTTCTCAGCATCATTTGCTTGCTTCAACAAGCAAAGGCCTAGCGAATAGTAAAAGTCTTAAAATCTGATGGGCCTAAGTTCAAACCCTGGCCTGTACCAACGACTGTTTCTAAGCTTAAGTACAGTGATTAATCACACCATTAGCTTAAAAAAAGAGAGTTTAAGAGAATTGGGATCTCCCGTGGAATTTCCCATTAAAATAGGAGGACTGTCGACTGTACCTCCAAGTTACAGAAAACCGCAAGCAAATAGCACTACTTTGATGTAGTGTTGTGTTAATGTGGTAAGTAAGGTTGCCAGTGCTCCACGAGCTTACACTGCGCTAGTAGTAGTGTTGTTAGCACAGTGAGTCATCAACAACAGGGTTGGCAACTCGTTAGTGATATCCCTGGTATTACTAGCGGCTATAGGGTAAGGTCACTACTTACCATCAGATGGGCCTTAAGCTTGTGTGCCACCTTAGTGATTAAAAAGAAGTTTAATGGCAAACTCACTAATGTATACACCTAGATAATTATTGTTTTTTTATACCACTAAGGTGGCACACAATGATACGGCCCACCTGATGGTAAGCAGTCACCGAAGCCGTTAGAAATACCAGATCTCTCACTAACGGGTTGTTTGTTTGAAAGGTAAATCATTTGAACGTATTGAAGAATAATATATGTAAAGCAAGGTATATGGTTCCTATTATTTTTCCTTGGATACAATTCATATAATATCTGTGTTCTGGCACAGGGCTGCTATCTCCCAAGGTGCTCCAAAACAAAAGTTTTACCATGAAGTTTTATCAGACCGACCCCTCCGGCTTGGGGAGGCCTTTGACCTATTTTACTCAAGATGATCTACCTAGAGGAATAAATATTGGATATTTTATTATTATGGCAGAGAGTTCCGTGTATTTTGTTTTTATTTAATATAACAGAATCCAGCAATTTTCTTATAAATAAATTTAAATACATTGACAATAATAAATGCCTAAAAAATATTCCAACCATATTAATAATTATATAGTGACTAAGTGATCTTGAATATTTACTTAGATTAAGATTTTTTTTTATACCACTAAGGTGGCAAACAAGCATACGGCCCGCCTGATGGTAAGCGGTTACCGCAGCCTATGCACGCTTGCAACACCAGGGGTATCACTCGCGCGTTGCCAATGACGTTGAATATATCGATATCCAGGCAACATATATTTGAAAAAATAAGCGTAACATTTGTGACGTAATAAGTTTTTTTGCTCAATGCAATACATATGAAGTTCCGGCTAACACGCTGATGACAAACACGTTATAACATAAATTAATCATTTTACTATAAGTATTTCAGTTTGCACAAATATATCACTCGAATAAATCCAAGATGGCAGCTATAAATACATGTCCGCGAGCGCACACCGCAAGTCCGCTTATTGAGTTACGACAGTTCCTTGCGAGTTATTGATTTGTACCACTCCATGTTTACCAACTTTACAGCTTGTGGTTGAAGCTTGATAGTCTATTAATATAATACAATTTATAGTACTAGTATATGTGAATATGAGTAAAGCTGTTGGCTATCAAAATCACAAGTAAATAGTTATTTACGAAAATATTATGTCAAGATAGTGTGTGTTTGCACCAGAACAATAGTAAATCTAAGTTTTCAACTATTTGATCATATAGCGAAAACAACTTAAAGCGTTAAACTCCTTGAGTTAAATCCTTTTCGCTGTAACTCATTCGACCCCATCGAATACTGATTACTTGAACTTTGCGATGGAAAACCTACTTCTATTAAGTAATTAGCCAGTTTAAGACGATGCTTAAGTAATGAAGCGTAATTACAAGAGGACACGTTCAAAAGTACAATAATTAGATCAATCAACCCTCACAGCCGTGGTGTATAATCTTTACGCTGAAATTAAGTTTGAATTAAATACTTCTAAACGAATCGAGTCGCTTCTTTGAACTCGATAGCCCTTTGGGATTGAATTTAAGACGTTTATCAAGTTCGGATGTACAAAGAGCAGTAAGTATATTGGATTTCTGAAATGGAAACAAGATTTCAAAATGTTCGATGGTTTTCTTAATATTTTATGCCAAAATTATTTTATGTTGAAGTACCTAATTGAATATAACATAAGAACATACATATAGGTATTTCCGAATTTAATATTCATTGCTTTTACTGACTTCAAAAAGGATAAGGTCTGCTTTCGGATTTTATTTCTATCATATACTCGTTTATTATAGCAAAGTGAGTTAGTAAACATGGCATATGTTTAAGTACAATTATCTTAAATAAACGTAAATGTAATGTATATAATGTTAGATTGTAAGAACGGGATCTCCCTAAGGAGGTTTTTGTACAGACCTGTAACAACTTTTAAAGATATTAGGCAAGAAGGGTTGAGCCGAAAGTCGCGTCTCACGCGATTCCCCGCACCATCTGTCTTCAGTGGAGTGAAATATATTTATATCCAAAACAGACAATAAATCTAAATTTATAATATACAGTAGTAGGCCTAAAGATATTTAAGATTGGAATAACGTTGTGGTCTTAAAGTCAAACCAAATTACTTTTAAAATATTTGATACCAAAAAATAAAGATGAATTATTTTAAGCGCTGGAGTAAGAAAGAAAGAAAATAGTACGTTATTCAACGGAAAGAGATAGCTGAGACAGAATCTTAAAACATGGACTTCGGTATTCTGTGGTTGAACATTTGTAAGACGACAAGTTTTAATTTATAAAGACTACCGCTGTCTCCAAATTCAAACCTGACTTAAGAAGAAAGGCGTACATTTATATTGACTGAAGTGAAGAAACTATTATACTTAAGGTAGACATAGGGATTCTTTTTAATCTAGCGTTCACTCAAATAATTATTTATAAGTAAATATCTAAGCGTCTTGCAGCATTACCACATCGCATAGCAATGTTGATTCTCCCAGAGATATATTTTAACAAATTACTTCTACTAAATTAATGATATTTATATACCAAAACTTTGTGCATAATAAAAAACAAAACAATCATGACAAAAGAAAATCGCCTTGTGGACGGTAAAAAAACTTTTCACAAGGATCCAGCATCCAAAGGCCATACAAATTATGCAAAAGTGTCGCAGTAACCATAAAAAATCAAGAATTTCTTCTCGAGATCCGTCGAAAGTATCGACACAGGATACTGGCCAGACATAAATTTATCATTTTCCACTGCATAAAGCGATAATTCGAATCATTGGTCCTTCCTTGAGGGGTCGTCGTGAGGAGGAAGTTTATTTTTGTGTACAAAATATCTGTCAGAGATCCAAGGAAACAACATAATATATAAAATAAGTAGATGCTTTTTTTTATTTTGTTATTATTATCATAGTATATCTACAGTAACTTATTTTGAAAATTCTTCTGACAACTACTCTAAGGTCGTATACGGAGTCTTGGTAAAAAATAAAAATATTGCAAATAAAATTATTGTAACTGACGTACTTACCTACTCCTAATTTCTACATCAAATTTTAAATCGCCAACAAAATCATCGATAATGTAGCAATAACAATTTATCAACTCTATGTAGTATAACAATACCTAATAATAAAATATATGTATGTAGGTATAGGGAAAATGTTAGTAAAAACACATAAAACCTTAAGGAGGCTAATTTTGGTCTGCATCTGCTGATATGTATCACCTATCGAAATCCAATTCCAGTAAACCTAGGTAGAATGCAAATAAGAACCCTTGCTTAAAATTTTGTCCGTAAAGAAAACGAGATTTTTTTCGTATTTATAATACAAACATACACAAAAGTGAACCTCCATTCGAAATACAAAACATACAATTTTAAAATAAAGTGACGATATGAAAATGGAAAGAATATTGAATGGGTCGACCGTATTGGTACAATGGAGACCTTGCCTTGGGCGATACATTCGTCGCAAGCCTCTCTTCACCCTCGGACCAGGGGACAAATCTACATAAAAATATCCATATTTTTAAATTTGATTTGAGAGGACAAACTTGGCTTGCGGACAAATGTTTGCTATTGAAATTTCAGTAGTGACGTGACAGAATTTCAATATTTCAAGCCTGCGGTGCATAATAAAACATAGATTAATATATATACGGACCCTTCTACTTATATAAATAAATACTATCACACGTAAATTATTACCAAAAACTATGTTTTACTTGTACAAAAAAAATAGATTATCCCCGCCAAAAACATATGATATTTGTCTCACGGTCGATAATATGTTTAAACAGTAACCATATCATAAGTTTAAGGAAACATATTGTTTACAGTTTGCAACTATTTTACTTATATCTCATCAACCTTTTATTTAATTTTAATATTTCAACAGCGTTCCAGCTATCTTGATCTTCTATTATAGTTAATTATGAACGAATTAGTCTTTAAAAGTTATACCAATACATCTATATTACTGTGGAATTGCAACCGTAGGATCAATTGTACTACATAAATACATAGTACGCCTGGAAGCGCCAGTGGGCATACCTCAACATTAACACGAGATATGGCGCCCAGTAAGTAAATAGTCATGTCTCGGTGGTCGCTAATAACGGAGAGTAGGCGTCTCGCTCGAGGCGTTCTGCAATGGCAGTGTAAAACTTCAGTTGCCTACTTGTACGCCACTACATCTGTGCTAGCCACAGACCAAGTTGGTACAGTGTTGCGGTACTGACGGCGACCAGATATGTCATATTTGAAACCCGCTCCTGCCACCTCCCCTCAGTGGACCTCTTCTAGTATTGCACAGTCAGATTGTTCTTGTACGGAGACTGATGAGTCTTGATCATTTTAAGATTTACTTTCGTTATGCGAATAATGTCGTAATTAATAATTTTGTTTCATTGCATCAAGTATCAAAATAAAGAAGATGCAAGCGCTCTTATATTTATTATTGCATCATATTTTTTTAACTGTGCCCTGCGATTTCTCTCGCATCTTTTTTTACCCCCTTACGAAATGAATTCTCTAAAATCGTTTCTAAGTTTCTAACGAACGTACTTTAGACAATTGATTCCTATGAAAAGTTTCATTATCAGGCAAAGATGCATTATCAGTTTTTTTTAATTACCACTAACGTGGCACACAAGCCTACGGCCCACCTGATGGTAATCAGTCAACGTAGCCGCTAGAAATACCGGGATATCACTAACGAGTTGCCAACCAGGTTGTGGATGAGGAGTAACAGTCCTCAGTGGGGCGGCTCCAATTATAATGGGAACACCCACGAGAGATCCCAATTCGCCCTAGCTCTTAAGAGTTAGTTAGTGTTATTTTTATCAAGTAGATTAAAAAATGTATTCAGTGATGTTCGCTTTACGAAACGAATTAATTATTAGTAAAATTTTCAAATCCAATAAGTTAGGGAAAGTAAGTCCCGAAAATTAATCAAACTTATTTTCAAATGGAAGCAAATTTTACAAGATAACCACTTCATATTTCTCCAGCAAATATCAAGACATGCTCATCGCACTATAAAATGATGAATAAATTGAGTTAGCTCGCCTACACTTGGCACCAAGTTTTATAACGAAGACGTCACATATGCTGCCTACAGATTTAGATAGGGCAGAATTGGCAATTTCTCTTTGTATTTATTTACATCTGTTAAAAACAGACCTGACTGGACTAAGCATTGCGACCGAAAACAAAAAACGTTGTATATTTCTTTAATTTTCTTATAATGTTTGGTACTGGTAATATAACTAATTATTTCACCTCGTCTACGCCAGCATAACTGGAGGATATTATAGAATAGACTGAGGAGTATTATTTTCAGGGCTTTCCGTTGGTGAAATAATTTAAGAGTCGTTTTAAAGATCATATTAGTAGCTATCCAATTACATTTTTTATTGTTGTAACAATGTCTTATGATCTATAACGAAAGTAATCGATAAATAATATGACTAAAATTTTGTTCTATAACATTTATCAACAATCATAATATTTACACTTGTATTGTCCAACGAAACATCTACCCGAACACATTTACTTCTACGTAGAGGAAGCAGCTTCGAATGCGAGCACCAGACAGAATCCCAAGCATGAAATTAAGTTTACCGAAAAGCATTTCCAAGTCCAAACTCGCCACACGTACTTTAAACCGTCGTAAATTCCTGGAAATCCTTTAAAATCAACGAAGCGATCCCGTCGACCTCTACTGTGTCTGTACAGAGAGACCACGAGCTGATTATATTAGAGCTCTTTACACATCACTACGACGCTAAAAAGGTTTATACCCACTAATTATTTGTTCTGTAGTCTATCATCTGTACTCTTCTAATACGTAGCAAAGAGGCGAGAGAAAAAACAAAATATAACATTAATGTCGTGGAGTCCGTTGGTGTTCTTTTTATATTATAATGAGATAAACTTGTTTGAATGTTTGTTTGTAATAGGCAATCTCTATCGAACTTACAGTATCCTATAAATTACATGAATTACCCCATACCTACGCGAGCAAAAGCTAGTTAGTCATATAAATAAAAATATAAAAAAATAAAAAATAATTCGCCGAAGTTCCTTTGGACGCAACGCAACGCGGCACAGTTGTTATGAGTAAGGCCCCTTCCTTTTAGTATATCCCCCTTTTACTCTGCAAGAGAGTATCTCTTATCTAAGCTGGACATTGCGATAACTATATTATAAACCATTTCCGTTGACTACAATTCGCTTTTAGAGGGACATTGGTACTTCAATGCATTTAATCTGAGCCCCATCATAGTGTTAGCATCTAGGGGTGTAGGGCGGTCGGATTGAGTTCTCGTGTCAATAGTTTTCGGATTAATTTGCCAAAGCTAACTAAGTTAGCTTACAAAAACATAGGCACACAAGAAAATTATATGTATCTATAAGATATATATATTTGTACCTACATAAAATATATAATTGAAACATATATAAAACTATTAATTCTTCTATATTCAATAATAGTAGAAATAGTTACATTTTTGAAGAGGATTTCTTGCAATATAAAACAAAAGAAGAATTCATATTAGCTTGCTAAATTATGGGTATCCAAATTAATATTATGAATGCAAAAGTAGCTCTGTTTGTAACTTTGTTTGTTTGTTTGCTAACTTTTCACGACTAAACGGATCGTAATGAAATTAGGCAATGAGACAGAGTATAACCTAAGTACGGACATAGGCTATCTTTATGTAGAATAACGCGGGCGAAGCCGCGGGTAATAGCCATATTATATACATAAATGTTACGTTCAAAGCCAAAAACCTCAGCAACTAGTTATATGTGGCTTTATTTAATAGCTGTAATTATTTTCATCGCTAAACTCTAATACGCTTGAGAACAATATATAATTCTCAACCCTAAAACAAGGAGGGGTTTTACAGATGTCCACTAAGCACCGGACCTCAAGGCATTTGCGTAAAGCAATTAGCGCCTCTAATGTGGCCGAGCTTCATAGCATAAGTTTAAGATGCGCCGAGTAAGGGCGAGTGTACCAGCATTCTTAGGATGTGGCTACATGGATCGTGCACTGCATTCCAAAGGGAACCTTTCGGTTTAATGTTTAATTTTACAGAGTATTATGGTGGCAGGGTAGCATAGTCTTCAAGGTTTAGGTTATTTTTGAAGTTTGGGACACATTTAATTAGTCTTGATATCTTTCTTGTTTTTTAAGATCTATTTGAGCTCAAAAAGGTTACATCGGTCGTTGAATTTCTGTCTAAAGTTTTATCAAACATTGTTTTTATTTATCACCTCACATTTAAATATCACCAGATGCGAACAAATAATAATTAATCACACATGAATCTTTGTTTTTTATTTGAGCTAGAAGGGCTATCGCCATTCATGTTCTCCAAAATGTGCTGATACACGTACTCATACAACTAAGCCACTTCTAGACTACTTCACTAATATCATCCATTACCCAACACCATTTTAAAGCGCCCGCACCTCGACTCGACGGCTAATTCTCAATAATCCTTGCAATGTATAGGTTATTTATTGGTTCAATATTGGAGGTCTAGCAACCATAACGGTTATCGCCTTAATTACCCTTCGAAGACAATGGTTAATAAGAAATGGTAGAACATATCCTTTGATTTATTGATAGTGTTCGCAAGTTTCATAGGAGATTAGACGTATTTACAAACTAATGTAACTTGGGCGAAGGTAATTTATGACAAAGGATTTCATTAGGTCAATGTTTGTCGTATTAGGTATTAATCAGTATATTTAATTTCTATTTTTTTTTAAATAAATGCATCTCGACTAAGCGGTTTTGATAATAGGAAATAGAATGTTTTATATGTCTTTGTTAACACGTATGCATTTTTTTATTTATTTAAGTACATATAACAATGAATGAGAAAAATATCGTATCGTAAAATGGCCTTTGCAGTTTTGAGTACACAGGTGCATTACAGCAATACTAATAGCTGCATAGAAAATAGTTTTCATGTAAATAAGTCTTAGGAAGCTCCAATTAGCTAGCGTGCAGAATAATACTAGACGAACCTCGCAGATCAAAGATGCCGTGAATATTCAGAAGGTTCGGGCAAGGTATTATGTGGAAACTATCGCTCATCTAGCCTCGTAGCCTAGCCCATGCTAATTGATTGAAATTTATTCACAAGATACCACTCGGTGGTATTTACACGATGGCAAGTGATAACATATTTTCATTACATAACAGTCATGACAATATTGTTAATTCAAAGCGGATAAGCTGTAATTAGCTTTTCTAAAGTAAGTAAAAGTATGTTTGAAGGTTTATTATACAGATTATGTTTCATAAAAATACTGGTAAATATTACAAACGGAGAATTTCGTCTGCTCGTTGTATGTATGGGGTAATCTCTGGAACTATTGAACGAATAATTATATCGTCACGCAGACGAAAGTAATTATCGATATTTAATCACAATTAAACGCTACGCGTTTGAGATAATTTTATAAGTGTTTGGCAACTTTTTTCTACCTGCGATCACTCAATATCTACCCCAATCGCGGAAAACAAATCTAATTTGCGATTCAAATATTTCATCGAGTAACGGGATCCTGTGATTCCTTGCAGATGGAAGGTTTCTAAATAATTGATTAGCTATCCCAAGATGTTAAGTCCGCTCAACATGGAACCTTTGTGTTATTCAAATCGGTACAAGCCTTATTCAAGTTAGACACGAAGGGTCAAATCGTTACGGTGATGATTTTGACTTGAATATGTATTAAAGAATAATTAAAGTAATTCAAACATGAAGGTTACATACTGTCAGTGTGCTCACAGACCAGCTTTACATTGTATTACTAGATTTCGCCCGTGATTTTGCCCATGTATAAATAGGATTAGGAAATAAACCCATATACATAAACTTAGCCTTTTAAAATATTAAGTATGTATTGATTTATTAACTCACTTTGTAGGTAAGTCGTAGATTGGTAGATTCGTGATGTTAAAAAAAGAAAAAAATATGAGAAAAAGACATCTCACACAATTTCCACTACTAAACAATCAAAACAATATACATTATTTATAAATAAATACATATACATTCGTATAATTACCTACGGAATGTTCTTACTACTTTAAAATATCACTAAAATAAGGCTCTTTCTTAAATTCACACGAAATAATTCACATATTCCAGTTGATAATGTGGAGTTATAAAAATATAATAATTAATTTGCTTCGTATTCTTTAATCTTTGTTAGACAACACTTTCATCTCAGATGCAAAT
Organism: Falcaria lacertinaria; assembly: GCA_951449985.1. NCBI lineage: Eukaryota > Metazoa > Arthropoda > Insecta > Lepidoptera > Drepanidae > Falcaria > Falcaria lacertinaria. The sequence continues at coordinate 3,671,102 of OX602111.1, forward strand.
CATCATTATTATTAAAAGATAAGTATGTCGGCGATAGTGCACATCAGGCAGCGCCATCTGTGCAGATCCACGGGGCAACAACCACAACGCTTGCTATTGGACAGGAAACCCGAGCGGTCGACCCCACCGGCTCGTACGCGATCGTTGGCAGAAAGCGGAGTGCACCGGCCAGGGTATAACCTACAGGCCGCCACGATAGACGGACCTTCTTATTTGTAACATGTGATAGTCATAGTATTTGTTACCCACATTGATACACGTGCAAAATATCGGGCTCTAATTAATCCTTGTTAATCTTTCAAATCTTATTTCATTTCATTGTTTAAATTGTTGCATCAAATGAAGTGATGTTTAATTTTCATTTTGATAGTATTATTTTGGTACTGTGTCTCGACTGGACCATATGGAAGAATCTTTTAGGATAACTAAAGGAAACGAATTTGCTTTGTGATATATTCCCGGCTAAGGTTACGTGAAGTTCAATAACAAGTTTCTTGTACTGAGAATAGGGTAGGAAAATATTTTTAGTTAATTGCTGTGAAGAACTTACAAGTAGACGTTTGTAAATTTTCTTAGTCTATTATTAATCGTATGCGATCTTAAGTAGGACTTTACTATGAATGAGAGACAGATTCTGTGTTCTGGTTTGAAATGTTTCAGAATAGCGCGCTTTTGGCGTGCAACTGGAGTGCTTCGGACCCATCAGCTTGCAGTGGTGCAACCGTCGGAGTGACGCAGCAGCTCACATCGCCTCGCAACACCTAGTCTGCAGTGGCTGAAGCGACGTCAGCGCAGCGACGTCTGTGCAGCGACGTCTGCGCAGCGACGTCGGCGCAGCGCGAGTCGGCGTACAGCCAGCATCAGCGCGTGTATATTTGCGCGGTGGAGAAACTGACTAACCAGGTGTGTCGTATGATATTTGATGGCTTGAGTGATGAATACTGTCAGCGTATAATGTGGTCTCTATTATTTCTGGATTGATGGTTTGATAGCATTAGCAAAGCGACAGTATTCAGTACCGAGCAGATTGTGTGCTATGTTAATGAACAAAGACGTATGTTAAATGTGTGTTGGTGACTGGTCGAAGGGACAGTGCCATCCGAGCCAGACCCATGTGGGTTGGTTGAAGGGATACACCCGTCCGGTCCAGGTTAGTGTGGGTTGGTGAGTGGTCGAAGGGACAGTGCCATCCGAGCCAGACCCATGTGGGTTGGTTGAAGGGATACACCCGTCCGGTCCAGGTCATTGCAGTTGTTCTGGGTTGTATTAGCAGAGGGTTCAGATGAGTTGAAGCAAAGAAAGATGTGTTGACTAGTAGAATGATCTGTGTTTCTGAGGACCATAGTCCATAAGTGGTCAGAGTTGGCCGAGCGGTTGATACTTGGTGGTGTTATTTCTTTCGCAGAGTGAACACACGAGAAGTGTGTGTTGTCAGAATGGCCGTGTCGGCGATAGCGCACATCAGGCAGCGCCATCTGTGCAGATCCACGGGGCAACAACCACAACGCTTGCTATTGGACAGGAAACCCGAGCGGTCGACCCCACCGGCTCGTACGCGATCGTTGGCAGAAAGCGGAGTGCACCGGCCAGTGTATAACCTACAGGCCGCCACGATAGACGGACCTTCTTATTTTTAACATGTGATAGTCATAGTATTTGTTAGAGCCAAGCCAACGCACGTGTTAGTTTCCTGAGAGTTGCAAATTGTAATGTAAATTGTAAAAAGAGTAAAGTGGTTATCTACCTACTTTTGCTATTTTGTTCAATTCGCTCGAGTACCCACGACAGTGCCCACAGTACCTACGCCATCCTGAACAGAACCTGACAACTAGAAGGCCTAACTATAAACGTACTTCTGATGACGCGGATGCTTGCCGCGTCTACAAGTAAAATACACAGGCTATAAACAACATGTGTAATGTAAGCAATTTAAGTATGTAATGAAACCTTAGTCAGCTGACGCCGCACTGGACAAGTTTTCTTATCTGCCGAAGACTTTTCATAAGAAACTGCACTTGAATCATGGCTGGGGTAAAACATGGAGTCGTTAATACGAACTTTAAGTGGATACGGTATTTCCGTAATAGCATTTTAAAGAACGCACTGATTATTTACCTTAGTAAAATTCATGTATTTATTTTAACAGGTCAAGGTCAATGTCATTCAAAGTTGGGAACGAATTATTGCTTATTATGCTGTATATATACATTCAACCGTTACTGACTGACTGATCTATCAACACACATCAATTCCATTGAACGGATTGCGTTGAAAATAGCAGGCAGATAGCTATTATGACGTAGGCATCCGTTAAATAGGATTTTCCAAAATTCACCCCCTATAAGGATGAAAACGTTTGTATGTAGAAACAAGATTATAGAGACGTTTTTATTCTAAGATTCACAGAAGTGCCTAGTAATAGATAAATGTCGACATTAAGGAATACGAATTCACTATTAACGATTAATAAATTAGCCGCTAAGCCTATATTACCTACTAACAAATTAATATTGATGACATTATGACAATATAACGTTCATAACAATCGCTCTTTTTGAATTGCGCTTGTAGTTTTGACCGGTGATCACCACTAGAACATCTTTCGTAATCGTTGCAGATTAGTTAATACTGATAGTCTGTCAAAATCACGGAATTGGTCATATCGGATTGCGTCTTCAAAATGTATCTTACTTCACTTCTTCTTAGAGATTAAGGCCACCTTTAAAGGTCTAGATAATAAAGTCGGGTAAAGTAAATTATTGTGTAAGTATACATATTTCATTTGGAAGAACTGAAAATTTTCGCAGATCGTAGTCCCACCATACGTCGCTGTTTACCGCCACGCGATCGCTCGTTAGCGATAATGTGGGCGACATCTTGCGTCTGCGCGACCTATCACCGATAGCGCGAGCGGCGATAAAGTGCTCCACGCGATTCTTTTGTTTTCCCTCTGTTCGAAATGAAAAGGTCGAACATCGGCTGTCTTTTGTTTATAGATGTGGGGATGAGGCAAAAAGTGTTTGGGGGATTTTGTTAATATTATATTTAGTTTGGTTAGTGCAATTTTTGACAAAAAATTAGCCCATGTAATTAAATGAAGAGGTATTTACTTATTAAGTAAGAGTATGTACTTATTAAGTTACTGAAATACACGGAGTAAACTATACCTAGTCCACTCAATCTTAAGGCGATATAGGGGCGTCGTTTAAGTTAGCATTGCATTGGAGCCCCTAGCGTACTAAATTCGGTTATTAGTCCCGCAAACTTTGATCGGTTGACCGGAGTTCATCGATCCGGCGCGACTTTCACCCGGATTATAAACTGAGGCACCCACTTTCAAAACTGAAAAAACAATCCCCAACTCACTTCAAAACTAAGTCTTCCTAATCACGCGGCACGAACAAACTCAAAGTTTTTTCCAAGTTCAGTTAAACTTCATCGATGTGGGGATCATTCACCCTGGCAGGGACACTTGCATACAACTCCGGCGGCCATTGAAACAAAATGTGGAGCAAGGTTGGCCGACATTACTTTCGTCCGGAACTTTTTGCGGATCGATGGGGAAGTTAAAAGTTTATTACCGGCCGCGTCACCGCTCGTAAGCCCGAGTTCTCTCTGTGACTCAATATACAATCTTAACCAGTCTCGGCATCATAACAACGGTCGCGACACCCCTGTACCCAGCTCAAAGAACCTTATTTACTTTACATATCAGGCCCCGTAACTAACGAGCGTAATACCTGCTCAGCATTCGTATTCACAAAAGGTTTTTCTACCTACGCCGGCGGCGGGCGTAAAATAGGAGGCGAGCCGGGAAGGAGGCATAAAGGAGAAAATAAAATAAAGACGGCGCCAGCGAACGGATGCGAGGTCCGTGAAAAAAGTCGAGGAAAGCAGGCTTAATGGTGTGACGCAGGTGAGGTAGGCGGGGACGGTGGGTGGCGCTCGGCGATTGGTCGGCGCCGCCCAGCCGCGGGCACGCCCCCCCTCGCGTCCCCCTCCCCTCTCCGCCGCCCCCACCCCCGCGGCCACCGGCTATCGCCTGCCGACCACCTCCAGCCACCCAGCTCAAGCTATGCCTGTGTCGTGAATTAGTTTGCCAACTCTCTGTCTATGGCGCAGCTCCGAGCCTGTAAGTATGGACGGCGGGATGAATAATCGATAAAGGTGTTTATTGAAAACGGGTAAGGACGAAGATCTTTATTGCTTCTTTATTATTAAAGCTGAGGCTGGAGTAGGAGTTAGCTACAGAAATATTGATGAGTTTTATAGGTAAGCTCGAATCGTTTCGTAGCGCTTCGTAGTGCTTCGTAGCACTTAGTAGCAATACCGTAAAGATATTCTATACTACAAATTAGGCCTCTTTCCTCCTTAGAGTTCGGCTTAATAGACACTTTTGCAAACGATATTACACTTTTTTACATAGAACCGAATACTGAAACGCCAGTCGAATCTTACGCCACATTAATTTCGACTGACCTCCGATTTTACATGCGAAATTGTATTTTTACGACGCTTTAAACATTTACGTGGAATTTTAAACTTTGAATCTCTTTCAGTATTGGGCCGGTAGTATATTAAATGTCCCTAAGCATAATGTACCATCCATCACAATAACCTAGCGCACTAAATTATGCACTCCACAGCCACCTGACGTGCCAACCAACTATTATAATATTACTTAGTTGCCCTCACGTAACTACGTGTACCATACTACTACAGTCTACCGAAGACGTGACGACATGAGAGACAACGTAACGCGTTTATGCAAAGTCCAGCCTATCCACAGCTGAAATTACTATGAATTTCTTGAACAACTTAGTTTCGCATGTGTGACTACTAAGAACTATAATTCCTACATCTGTTGGGTATAGTGGTAACTCTTTTTAAATTGTAACGGATTATTAAAATGTTACTCAGAAATAGTTAGCGTACATACAAAAAATAGTTTACGAATTGACAACGACCTCGTTTTTGAATTGGCGAATACGGCGTTTTTTTTTATTTATTATGATAAGCAAACACCTTACCCGCTAGTTGGTATGGTGTTTGCCAATATTATTATAGAGTACTCACTGCACAAGTAGCATATATCTCATATATGGTCTACTTACTGTCAACACAGCATGCCCGGGGAGCTTTTATTGAAGTATAAAAGTATACTATTGTCTCAGATTAGATAATATACTACGTACAACTAATGTGATAGAAAAGAATATGATTAAAAAACTTTTCTTCTTTTGTTGGCACATTAAATATGATTATTATGACGCATCCCATTATGATGTCGGTGCAAAAATGAAACAAGTCTATAAACAAAAGAGTTTCGTTCATTAAAAGACCAAATCTCCTGCTTTATAAAACTTGAAACAAAACGTGCGTATCACTTGACATCCATTGTATCAGTTTTGAATATCGAAACGCGGGATCGGTGAAAAAATCGCGACGACATATAAAAGGGAAATGCAGAAAAATGTGAATATCCCTGGCTATTGTCCGGTCGGTACAATGCCTTTACGACACGGGGTAAATAACATTTGGCAAAATGTAAAAAAGCACCCGCACAGTTTGCGGGTACCGGGTAAACACGTCACCGTACCCCTTATTGAGTTGATCTGGCCATTTGTACGAGCCCTCGCCCTTTGCATTTCCAAAAAAAAAGAAACTCAGCTTGCGAATTCAATTTCCGATATCCATTTTTGACGTTCTGTGATTAGAACGCAGTTTGGTCGTTAGCTGGGATTTTCGTGTAGGAAGCTGTATATGTCGTATCCTTCTATTTTGTCGGAGTTTCGGTTGAATGTGTGAATTCGCCTGTCGAAACCTGACAGCTTGAAACGGGCATTGTATCGTGGTTTAAGGATGGCAAATCAGAGTCGCAGTTATATGCAGAATATAGTTCTAGTAGTAGTATACGTATTTAAAATCAACAAGTACTACCAAGTTGGTAGATTCCGACGATTTAAAAGCAATTCTTTGTTGTCTAGTCAAATCGAGATGTTTTTGATTTTGATTGCATAACGTGGTAAATATTACATGAATGTACGTGTAAGATTTTCGTAAATAAAATATGTATGTCACAGCTTAATGTTGACAACAAATTATTTCATCATGAAATGCAGCTTATAATATGCTTATAATAAATTTGATTATTTTATTGATTTGATATCTTCGTTATCTTCGTATATATCTTATCTTCGTTAATATTGAGCAAGTCAATTGAATGAATATCGTGAACTAGCTATAACTGACTGATATAAACGGTCTTCTAATACATCTCAGGAGTGTCTTCCAATTGTCATGCAATAATAAATATATCATAGTTATCCCTTAGGGACGAATAAAAGGGAAAATAAAACAAATCGGCTGCTGCGGAAGGGTCGAAGAAAAACGATTAATATTAACTGATATTGTTATGGCCCCTTTATAGCGTGGCATTAATATTTTTATTACTTTATCCGAAAGAGTTTAAGTTTTCAGCTGAATTCGAAAGTCGAAAAATTTGAAGATAGCCATTAGATCAAATTATTGTGGCAATAATTCTACCATAAATAAAGGCTTAAGTTCATAAGCATACAAATATTATTTCTTAGTTTCTAACTATTTCATAGAAAATAGTTATTACTTAAAAGTAGATAGTCTTTTTTTGTCTTGAAAAAACTAAATAAACTTGTAAAACTTAATCAAGTCTCAAGTTTGTTAAAAATTCAATAAAGTCATTTAATCTTTGTTTCTCACGTGAAATCAACCCTTCACTGGCGCAGTGTTCTTGCATTAAAACATAACCCTTCCCTCAAGTCACAACGGGGACGAATTGTCATTTTGTCTGTAACATTAAAATGTGTAGCAAACGGACGTATCATAAGAATATGGTGCTAACTATAAAAATACATTACAATAAATAAATAATAAAATAGATTATCGAGTTTTATTAAAATAAAATGATTTTATTATTTTGAGTTAAGAGTTTTGATAATGGTGCCAATTCTGTTGTACAAAATTACTAAACTTAACTAATTTGACAGTTATTAATGTCTTGCTATCGCTTTCTCATGTGCGGGGTTCAATAAGGATAGCAATACTTTAGAACTGTCAAATTAGTCTAGTTTAGTGATTTTGTTGCACCAATGTATCAAGAATTTAATTATAAATTTAGTGTAAAGACAAGGTCGATTCCGTGAATTTTTTGTATGCAACTGGTGAAACCAATCAATTACAGGTATTATGTCAGCGTTCGGATCGCAGCGACTCAGCCGCCCGTCTACAACCCTCTCATAATAAGAGGGTTGTGATCCAAGTGTCTTGCATCTATAGAGCGGTCATCTCGGGCACATCACTCCCTCGGGCGTCCTAGAGTTGGGGACGCGGATTTATTCCAAGTGAACACCTACTGTTAAGGTACCTGCGAGCTGCAGTTCACGCCACTAGCTTGATTAAAACATTAAAAGTTACAGCGCGTTGCATTGATATTTTTTGTATTAAATCTACCGGAGATATCTATAACTACACATTTTGTAAGCATCATCGCTCTGATCTTTACCCCCAATATTGTAAGGGTCAGCACTACGTCGATATGACTGGTTACCTTATTTTATAAATGACCTTTGGCAACAAATTCCAATGAAGAGATTAGTTACCTAGATTTAAGGCTTAGTTAAGGCTTACTAACAGATCATCACCTTAAACAGTGCTAGTTAAAATAGTAATACCGATTAATAATACTTAAAAGATTTTAATAGCTGAAAATTAGTTTAAAATATAATTTTGTGCGGTTTGAACGTTCACTGCTAGTTGGTAATGAATCTTGTTTGCATACTAGCATGCAGCCTCACGCGTCTAGACCAAATTGAAATTTACATTCATAAAGTTAGGTAGGAGGAGGCTACCTTAAGATGATCACTGGTGCAGAAGCATTTTGGTTAAAGTTACAATAACTTTCTTCTTTCACAGACTTACATAGGTATGTTTAGCCCGCGTGAGATTCGTTTCATAAATACATTTGAGATTGATATATACTTATTCACTAGGGAATCCTTTCATTTACTTGCATAAAATATAAATATTAATTATAATATTAAAAGAAGATAACTCAGTAATGGCCGGATAAAGAGTAGTCGGAATCCGAGAGCATGTATGAAAACATTTTTGAATGTATGAGATGCAAAAGAAGTATGCACTGTACAAGTCAAGAGTGAAATGTCAGTCTATACTCTTCTGACCCAAAAGGACGCAGTATCTTTATATAAATTCAAATAAAAATAAGATTAATAAAAAAATACATAATTAAATTGTCTTAATTTTTAAACACAAGTAATAAACGCAAACTTTTGTGTATAATTAAATTAAACACAAACCTTTAAAAGTGTTGTCGCAAGTATAGGTGTTAAAGAAGTTTGAGGTCCCCGAGTGAGCTAAATCAGAATTACGAAGTTCAGAGGTCCCTTAACGTCGACTAACGAGTAGAAGACGGTCGAATTCTTTAATTATTTAGCTCTAATAGCAGTCGTGTCCTTTGACGGCGCAACTTTAATTTTGGATTCCTCCCCCAAATTAAAAATATAATGAGACACCGAGGTACTGTTAATTGGAAACCGATCCGAGGGGCGGGTTAGTTAAAAGTGTTGGATTGACAACTTCTGTTTAATTATTATGTCGATGTACGTACATAGTTATTACCGGCTTGACTTTTATACAAAACAGTTTTGGGAACTGATCTTACCTGATATAGCTTTTAAGCAGAATGAAACATTTTATAACTATCACCTTTACGTTGATAAACGAAATTAGGGCATGATCCATGCTTTTTAATTCTTCCTTATTGACTTTTTACTTTTCATCCTGAGCAACATGAAATTACCTTCACCCAAAATTCTAACTTGCATAAACATTTACGTTAAATAAGCCGATCCGTCTTCGTAAGGGGTGCGCCACACTTGCGTTTTTTAAACCCATTGACACATTCACGTCTTGAAGTAAGTAATCGCGTTCATTTGTCAGCCGGCGAGCAGATGGCACTGTCACCGACGTGGGATTATCATTACTTTTATTTTACTTTTGAAAGAAATCCCTCTAATTTTTGAAAGGGGTAGCGAATGGTAAACCTACCTATAGAATTTGTTGTCAAAAATCAACGGAGAGAAATGTTTAATTTTAGCCCGCTTTTAGATAATATAATAATTTTATGGAAACTGGAGGGTATTTAGTTTCCATACTAAATATAATTATTCTTTAATCACCCGATGATTGCGTGGATGCGCGATCAATGCCACGCATTTTAAGAATTTTCATCTGTGTTGTGGAAATGAATATTTATGTGTAATAACAAGCATAATATGTTATATAAATAGCGCGAAGTTGTGATTGATAAGTCGTATTTTTAACACGCATTTTAAACTGTATTTAATGAAATAAGTTATCCATTCTTTAACAATCTAAACCCAAAACCCGGACTGTGACGTCATTGTGCAAACAATCGTGTACAGTTGCATTCATATTCATAGCTCTTTCGTGTTCGTATCGAGCATAAAAATAAAAAACAGTAACAGAATCAGAGAACAAAATCCATCAGGTTGACAGGTCGTGACGTAGATATATGTATATCGTCACTATTCGCATTGTACAGAGTGTGAGTGTTTCTACACCGTTTTCTTTTTGTAAGTTTTTTTTCGCAGCTAGTACTCGATGACAATGTTACAGGGCATAGGCAAGATTTATTTTATTTTAAAATCGTCTTATAACTCAATGCACACGTCAAAAGCACAGGCGCAGTTGGAAAATTGTATTCAAAGGTAATATTTCGAAGTTTCCTTAGAAAATATTATTTTAAATATATGTGCATACGTGATAAAAAGAGCGATTCAATGGAATCCCAAGCATCTTCCCTATTATTTAAGACTATTTATCACTACATAGTATAAAACAAAGTCGCTTCCCGCTGTCTGTCTGTCCCTATGTATGCTTAGATCTTTAAAACTACGCAACGGATTTTGATGCGGTTTTTTTTACAGATAGAGTGATTCAAGAAGAAGGTTTGCATATAATAATTTAAAATTACGTAGGTATTAGTTAGAGAAGGTTATTAAAATGTATACAAAGGAACACCATCCTGTAACCGCGTCTGTCCTGAACAGGGCACTGCAATATTTTGCCCACCTTTGGGGTCTCCACATTATGCATAACTGATAAGCCTGATTCTGTATGCATGCGATCCTTAGCTCGCTGCGTGGTGTAGGACCCTTGAGACTATGCAGTTTTTAACACGTGTTGTGTCTTGCTCAGCCTCATTTCATGGTTAATTAGGTTAGTTATGCTAAAAAATATTATGAGGCAATTAAATAACGTAAATACTTAATGAAATATGTATCTCCTTGTGCTATATTGCGTAGTTATGGTAAACATAACAAAAGAAAAAATCTGTAGAAAATGAGGCATACATTTAATGTGTTCATATTTTCCGTTTTTTAAAATGTATCCAAAGGAAATTAGTTTGTGCCGTATCGTTTCTTATTATAAGAGACTTTTTGACCACCATCTTGGTATAAATATACAAACATATATAGGTATTTATGTATATCTTTTATCCAGCAAAACAAAGAATTTATGTAAAGACACAAAACAACAATTTCCATAACACGATCCCATGCCAATCACGAAACGAGTTACCCCGCGCCGGATATTCAATTCCTAGACATGTCCGAACTGGGAACAAATATTTATCAAAACATGTAAGGAATACACAAAATGACATAAAACATGGCCAGCGGGCGAACAAATAACCGGCCGTGATGGATTATTGCCACTGACCGCCTCTATTTCCTATTGGAATAAGGAATTACCATATGCGACTCCGGTTTGTGCGGCGTAAGGTTGGAAAAATATGGAAAGAGTTCTTTCTTATTTTTAGCTAGAGCAAACTAGTGAGTATAATGTTTTATTTGATTGAGGTATATAGTCTAGAATTTCACACTTTTAATTATAAAGGAAATTGTAATTTTCGCAATTTTGAAACAAAATTAATCTTAAAATGTAGTTTATCTAAATGTTGCAGATTACGACATTTCCAAATAACTTTTAATTTGATCTCAAAAAACTGCTTAGTGTAGCGCCAACCTTTTGCGCCGACCATCCTTTTAACTTCATAATTTTATTTTATTTGTTATAATGTGGTTGTAGTCCATACTACTCCAACATCCATCTCCGGAGCGCTGCCAGGTCGGCGTCGCGCCGGCGACCGGAGACCCTTCAAAAACTTTGATAATAACACCAGAGGCTGGGGCGGTAATGTGACAGCCGATACGTCGCCACCAAACGCAGCCCAACGGACTATTTAAATTTACTCTATGCCTGCCTCGCTCGCTACATGCAGGAGATAGCGGAAAACTCAATCTCAATTTTAGGTGACGTTCTATGTTTGAATGGACTACAAACAAAATAAATAGTGTTACTCGTAATCTCAAGTTAATCCACAATCAATTTATGTTAGCTAGCCGTTGCACTATCAGTAAAATTGTATCACTGAAAGTAAAAAAATACATTTCAAAGGATACTAAAATATATATATGAAAAAAGACAGAGCACAGAGTTTCTTGCCCTTTCTTCTCAGGTGGCTTCTTTTCCGAACCGGTGGTAATTTAGAACTGCATAAGTGCCTTATTAGGGCCTAAACTGAATATTGTATATTGATTTTTATATTATTAGACAGCCTCTTCTTAATAAAAAAATGGAGGGCCTTCAATTACGAGACCTTTGCTCAGCAGCAACATAGATTAGTAGAAAAGTAACATAGAACTGTAGCGATGAGGTCTTATGAAAGTCAGAACTACTCATATTAGAGAAATCTGTTCTCAAGGCTCATGTCGTCAGTTAATTCGTTAGCTACCCGTCAAACGGAAATGCCAATGTAACAATTCTTGCATTTATACTCGGCTGCAAAACTGCAGTAGTCAGACTCTTGCAAGAAGAACTTTGCTATTAGTGTATGTTTTTATTTCATAATTTATTATACCCATAATCTAATAAACCGAATTAAACTCATATATTAATTGTTCTATCGCCGCGAGTTATTTGTTCATTATAAATTACTGTCCACCCCTTGATCATCCATCCTATATATTTCTGAGATATTTCTAAGATATTTCTAAGAAAAATATAGGATGGATTATCTATTTCTATACCATATTTGACACATTAAGCAGAGATGACAATGGTAATGTTTGCAATGATAAATGATATATTTATGAGGTGTTGGAGGACAGTCGTGCGGATTACATGTGTCGTTACCGGCCTAATGCTGTGGAAACCACCCTCCGGTACGGTGACGAGGCGATTCCGAATAAAATTGTTTTGGACAAAACAAAAGAATAAACGCACACAGAATTGTAAAGGTGGCGTTCAGGGCAGGTCTGACTGACCGACTGTAGGTCTAGCGGCTGGTAAACCTGACTGCTACGGTAGGTGTGCCGAGTTCGATTCCTGCTGGGGATAACATTTACGTGATGAAAATTTTGTGTTTGCCTTGAGTGTTTTTGTTAACAAAAAGTATTTAAGTATTTTGTCAGCTGCCTAAACCACTAGCTTCACTTAGTTTGGAACCAGGTGGCAGTATGTGAAAAAAATACCATAACCTTAACACAGAAACTAGTCATTCGAAGAAAATGTTATATTGAAAAAATTTGGCGTGTATTTAGTAAATTTTACCAGTCTTACTAATTCACAGAATTGTACACAGCGTCTAGACTTGAAAAGGTTTATTTAACTGAAATATTCAATTGCCTGTCCCGATATCAGATGGAAATAACTTCTCAAACTTTTTCCTTCGTCCCCATTGGCAAGTACCTACCAATAGAGGGAGGTTTTATTTTCTGTATGCTTCGTAAACTTAATGTTTGCTACAATTCATGTCTTATAAAATGTTCTTCTGTCTTAATATTTCCAATTACAAACAATCCCTGAGCATATAATATCATGGAGTAAAATGGTTTCTAACGGTCAAAAATATCATAAAACAAACGACGTATTGTAAACACCTTTCACATTCACTTAAGAACTTGTATTATTTATGATTATATAAGCATTAGGTACTAGTGTACTGTACTAGTGACTGACGAGACCGCTGGTCTAGTGGTTAGTACACCTGACGTTTGGTATGTATTATAAGTATGTATTTACGAAAAAAAAAGTATATAAGTATTATATCGGCTACTGGTTCCCATAGTACAAGCTTTGCTTAGTTTGGGGCCAGTTGGCGCTGTGTGATAATGTCCAAGCATTATTATTATTATTATTAGTGTCCCAAACTCTAAAAGGAAAACCTTTTCTCGAAAACCATTCAACGCGCTCTCACCTAAGATGTTCGTAATAGTAAACGTAGTGAGCCTTATGTTTAAAGTTAACACTTTACCTATCACCATTACATATAAGGCTATAATTTCACGAGTGAAATAGCATGAATCAAACCCGATTCCCATACAGACATCACTAACAAAGGCGAATTGATGCGTTGTGACAAGTCAGATGCTAATCAGTCAACCCTTTAGTCGACAAATCGGAAATTAGGGACGCATGAGCGGTCGCGGGTTACCCCGGCCCTGACTCTTTCGACCCGGGAGACTTGCCCTGTCTTGTTCTTTGAATATTTAACCCGGGACAAATGCCGTTTCACGTCGCTGGCGGTAGCTAGGTATACCTTACGAGACTGACGTACAAGAGTGACTGGAGTGTGTGTGTATAATTTATTTCAACACATTTGTGACCACACGGTTTGTTGGATTGTCTATCTGCCGCCCATACCCAGGGTCAGTGGTTCGACTCCGCTCGCAGATAGTAATAAAAAACAATCCTTTTGGGAGTAAGTGATAATCGTTATTAAGAAATAATTTGGTGTTAATAATTATGATAACAGAGTCTAACCGTATGCTTTTAGATACGTTAGCAAAATCATAATGTAACAAAAAGTATGTAGATTTCAGAAGCAGTCGAAATAATGTTTATAAATATGTATTCATTACCGATATTTCTTGCAACCAAATACAGAGTACATCGTTACGCCATCTATCAATGGACTTTGGAAGTTCATTCATTCGTAGCTGTAAAATTCTCAGGCATGCGTAGCCCCTGTGGCCTATTGGATAAGGCATCGGGCTCCTAAGTCGGAGATTGTAAGTTTGAGTCTCACCCGAAATTCTTGTTGAGTTTCGATGTAGGATTTACTACTTATCTTACAAATTTACGTATAATACCTCAAGTGGAAATAAAAGTACTCTAGAATTAAGGTCTTTTACATGCTGGACTGAATATGTTGGTTTGGATTTATATGGTCTGTTAGTGTGTTTTTTCTTAATCACTTCATTTCGGTTTTAAGTGCAGTTTGCAGACTGGGGATGCACATAAGCTGTTTTGTATTCCGGAAAAACTAAGCCACAGAATTTAAAAACATGGAAATTGTTGATGCTCTAATCACGCAGATCCGGATAGTGCAGCTTTTTTTAGCAACGAAAGATTTTTTTATTAACAGTGGCATAGTCACTGAGATTACCCCCTACATAAAAAAAAACCTCATGAGTGTGATAATATGAAAATATTTATCTCAATTAATGATTTTCAATTTCTCAATATTTTCATTGTGAGCGGTACTTTTCAAACGGTTTCCTTTAGCTCCCTAAATAGTATGACATTAGCGTCAAGTCTCCAACGCTCCTACTTTTGACGTTCCGTCGATTAGGAACTCGCTTTGATCAACTTACCGGCCGGTAGACGTATCTACTTGCACTTTGAGAGGTATCAAATTGCCCAAGACGCTCGCAACTTGGTAATTCGAACGCTTAACTGAAACTTACTGCCTTCATTGATGTATTAAATGTTTATCTATACTAATATTATAAGGAGGAAAGATTTCTATTTTTGTATTTTCACCTCTAGAAAGCTAATGTAGCTTAGTAATCACTGAGTAACATAGTCTATACATTATACTAGCTGCCCGCCCCAGCTTCACACGGGTAGACAAAATATTTGATAAATGACTACCCGTGGTCACTCTTAAAGGCAGAAAATCAAAAATCCTAAAGTTATGGAAAAATTGTTTCTCTTTCTTTGGATTAGGATTACATCGTCTACAATTGTGATTAAGCATGCGCTTAAACAATCAAATATTGCAATAATTATGCCGTTAAGCTTATACAGAATTCGTTGAATCTCGGGACGATTTAAGATGTTGGACGTTTTACTAGTTAATCGTTTTGCCACTGAAGCAATTGTTACCATATAGAGGTTATAATTTGCCAACATTTTGCAAACTACGTCACTTTACCTGATAGAACTTCTAATACAGAGCGAATTTAGGATCCTATTTTCATGGGCATTTTTAGTAAAAAAATATTTCCATTAAACCTTCTCCTGTTTGATTAAAACGACAGCGTCTTAATATATCTTAGACCCTTTCTGAACTTACTTCTTCCCCTTTAACCCTCGCATGTGTGTTCATTATAATTAATGAATGACCTGCACGGTCCCACAGGCTGTGGCGAGTTCGCGTCAAGTTAATATCATATTAAATTATGCCTTCATGAAACAAGAATAAAGGTTAAATGTTATTTGGTCTTATTAATATTATCTTAGGGTCGGCAACGCGCGAGCGATACCCCTGGTGTTGCAAGCGTCCATAGGCTGCGGTAACTGCTTACCATCAGGCGGGCCGTATGCTTATTTGCCACCTTAGTGGTATAAAAAAAAAAAAAAAAAAAAAAAAAAAGTAAAAAAACAGTATTCTGATCCTATAAAATAATTTTCAAATAGATTGGCTGTTTGGCGCAGTTGGCTGCTTTACTTATGTCGATTCTATTCATTGGCCAATTTGAACGAATAAATTATACAATACGATACGATAGAGTTAGTAATAAATATTGTATCGCTTATTTAAAAAGTTGGAAGGGACTTCCCTTCCAGTATTAGAACTAATTATAAAGTTGTTAATGTAGATATACCAATCAAAACACCTACATGTAGTTTTCGCTAGCTAAGATCGACTACGTCCATTTGCCATAAAGCGCAACATTTTTGATCTTCCCCCCGACTGATCTTAATTGCGACGCTAGCCCGAACGTCTTGGGCGCCCATTAATTACTTAAATTTAATTCATACAAGACCCCACTATTTACATTCAAAAACGTACCCGTACGCGTGCCCGCATCTCCTAACCCTTCTGACAAACTTGGCGACCCTAAGACGGTAACTCCTAAGTAGACTTTCTTTGATAGTGCGCTCTGCTGAGTTCGAATAAAGGCCACCGGGTCGATGGAGTTTTGATCTGTAATTTTATAGCTTTGAGCCCGCCCCCAGATCTTGCTAAGGATTGTGGCCTATCGATCTCCGCTTGTCTTGTTTTTGTTCGAGTTGTCGATGCGAAACAACAGAACAAAGGCCCGTTTGATCTGGTTATCGTGAGCTAAGTGGAAGATATTCAAGAAATTTTTTTTAGTAGGTTTATTACCTGTCATGTACAAGATAAGTGCTCATGCCTTATCTAAAACATTATCAACAGATTTTTCTTAATTATAATAGCACGAAATGATTCGTAAAGGAAAAAAAAAACACACTTTAATTTAATGCAATAATTTAATTGGTAAGACAGCAAAGGTCGAGAATAGCGAGTAAATACTGAAGCCGCCGCCATTAAGTTAATATAATGATCAGAAAATCTAATAAACAAAGATCAGCGCCAGTGAAGAGGCGGATTAGCGACTATCGCGGTGCCCGTAAAGCGGTGATACTTATATGAGTGCCCCTCTTATTGCATTACGGGGAAGGGTTGGACTTCTTCCGAGAATTTGTAAATAAGTTAGCGAGGGCTTCAACGTCTTACTTTGTTTTATCATATTTAAATTATTAGAGTCAGATGTGGAACGTGTACCTAATTGCCGTACTTTGTTAAGATAATGTACCTTTGGCGCAACTCCACTTTTGTTTTCTTGTTCCGAGGCGATATAAATTCAGCGGAGGACGCGCAACGCCCAACTTTTGTGTTCTGTTTTTGTTCGGACGCTCATTTTCTTGGGGAAATTATATTTGTGAAACAGCCGTTTGGAGATCGCACAGCTAGGTGTTGAAGAAAATATGGTAGTGGCCAATAATTAAACCTAATCCAGTGATTTGAAAAGATTTGACTAGCTGTCACGTCTTTTTGTACAAGAATTCAGGTAGATACTATTGTAAGGCCAAAAATTATATGAACCCATTATTTTCTTTTGGTTTGAGAAATTGTAATTTGAATTGAATTGAAATTGTAACATAAGACTGAGTCACAGCGTCAAGTGTCATATCATATAGATCATAAAATTTGGTAACACTGCAATAATTTAAAGGAATGTACGATACTTACAAATGTGTTCGTAAAAATGTATTGTTTTGATAACAATATTGACTACTTAATGAAATCATTTAAGCTATCACAATATACTTCTAAGCTTACAATGATGAGAAATCCAGTAAAATTTCATTTATTCTTACTTGGAGACATTGACCTGATACTGATATTTTTTCTTTATAACTCTGTGTCATTTCAAACAATTTACTTACCATTATTATAATTTTATTATCCTCTCTTAACACAAAGCCATTAATCAAACCGAAATTAAAGCACGTAGGTGCACAGCACGCCTAAGATTTACATTAAGAAAACAATGTCGCATTCATATTATAATATATTTTCCACAGTAAATCACGTTTAAGTGTTATTTCATTTCCTACGGGACCCTCGCATGCAGCACACGCATCGAACGAATAAGTAATTGAAATTTGAAGCGAACTTTTGATTTTACGAAATGATTTCACCCCAACTCCGTTGAAATTATTATGAATTTCCGTTCCTTGGATAGGCGCGTCTTAAAAGGCTTGCCTTTCTTCCTTTACCATGTTTTCAGTTTGAATTAACATGTGTATGTAAAGGATTTGACGCAGCCAATTTTGGCTGTCTGAGTATAAAATATAGCTTGAATGAACGATGGAAATAGCAATGTGCTTAATACATCTAAGTATATACTAACATAGAAGGAGTATAAACATTTAAGGCAGTATGATTCATAATAGCCAGTTTAAGAAAAGGTTCACATATTATCAAGTACTTTTGTTGACACAATCGGCTGTTGGGTTAGTGGTTATTAAACCTAACTTCTACGCTAGGTAGGGCTAGCTATGTACTACGCCTATGTGTTTGCCTTGAGTATGGTTCTTTGGTATTTATTTATTTTCCACTTTAGTAATACAACAAAAAAGTACTTTATCAGTTGTCTGGTACTCATAATCAAGAACTTAGCGTAAAAAATAATGGGATCAGATGGCATATTAAAATGGTAGCACTTGAAAGCTCTTAAATAATTATGATTAATTTTAGACAGCTGAAAGAAAGATCTACTTTTATAAAACATATTATCTCGTACGTTTACTTCGCATTTTGTTGGAAGATGAGACTTAAAGTTTTGAAAAACGTTGGGCTTCAATTATGCAGAGCCTAAAGATGATAACTAACAAACCGAGTTAGCAAGTAAAGGGCGCCATTGAACTAGTAACAAGTTGTTCGGTTGTCATCGGCGTGTTATAGTCCTGTTTATTCCCTCAACTATCATGGCCGCGGGCAGGAGTGACAACCCACTGTCATCGTGCCCTGATACTTCGCCAACAATATTGTTTGACATTTACATAAAGAGAGATTATCCTTACTTGTAAATAAATGTTTGGGTTTTCGACATTCCTTACTTTTTCATATAAACCATTTAAAAGTCAAAACACTGTTAGCCCTTATTTTAAAAACATGAACGTTTCATATGTATGTACTACATACATGTATACTACATCTAGTCATTACTATTGTGTTTTTTTTAATCAATTTGAAATTAGATTTTTTGATAATGCGAACGTGCATTTTTAATTTCAGTTAATTTTAGTTTTTTATTAGTAGTTAGTTCTTATTAGTTCTTATCAGTAGTTATTAGCTTATTAGATGATAGCAACACCTGCTATTCACAGTTCGTAAATACATTGGTTATTATTGTAGGAATAAGACTGTTGCCCCGGGTACATAGAGACGTAATAATAGAAAATAATGTAAAAAAATATTTCAACCAAACAGTTAGAGATTGTAGAAAATAGGCGGCTCTTACGTGTGAAACGACAAAGTAAAATAAATATCAACGACTGTAATGTCTCAAACAGACACTTGGTACATCCTTAATTCGCCTATTAAAACCCGCTACAAGGAGCAAGATGTCGGCAACACCAATAAACAACAGGCGAACGCGAGCGCGAACGCCGAAAGTTTGGAGCGCGCGGCGAGTGCAGAGGACCCTTAATGAGGGTTAGAAATTTCGGCACATTGCGGCCCAAACCGCACCCGGCTGGCTTATTATTAATTCTGTAAGACGTGTCCCCGATGTCCAAGACGTGAGCCGAGATTCGAGACAAAAGTCACAAGGGCGGAAGGGACCCCTCGTCTCCACAGTACGTGTGCCGCGTCGACAACTCAAGGAGGCTTTACAGGTGGTTTTAATAACGGCTGCCACTAATGTCGCCAGATGAATACTTAATGCACGGATCATAGCTGAATTGAGCCGATTCTGACATGTTTGACTGGTCTCATTATTGATATCCGTCAGTGTTTGTTTACTAATAGCTGCAGATCTAAGAGGCTACAAAATTAACTTACGTAGATGCTACGAGGCCACTGTATGGCAAAACATATCGGATTTTCAAATAATTTCAGCAAATCCTACATTATCGCGTAATTTCACCATTTTGTCTCATCGTAGGGGAAAATTGTGTTTGATAAATATCCAAATATATCACAAGCAGTATAAATACTATATGTACGTATTTTACAAAACGGTTACCTGGTATCCGAAATACAATGTTCTTAAGCAATTTATCACACACTAGCGGCCCGCTCCGGCTTCGCACGGGTAGACATTACTTTCAGAGCATAGACATTTATCAAATATTTTGTCTACCCGAGCGAAGCCGGGGCGGGCAGCTAGTATAATATATAGCCTATGTTACTCAGTGGTAATTTAGATTTCTAACGGTGAAAGAGTTTTTGAAATCGGTCCAGTGGTTTCGGAGCCTATTCAATACAAACCCACAAAAATACAAATCTTTCCTCTTTATAATATTAGTGTAGATTGCACACAATGTATATATAGTTACACACACGAATTCTTCGGGTCAACATACTAGTTTACAACGCATATACCGTGACGTCTTTAAAAATGTGTTTCTCTTAGATCATGCTGCTACGGCTTTTTCTTCTAAAACATCTTAGAAGATTCACTTCATTTCCTACCATGTTCACTGATACTGAATTTTAATATGTATTTTATATTCGATCTTGAATTTAATCCAGCGTCGGTCATATCCATTTCTAGAGGAGCAGACAACAATTTAGTTAGAAAGTGCAAATCCCTTTAAGATGGCTTCCCGTCGGGGGTGCGTTCATAAACTCGTTAGGAGGTTGGCATTCTGTGGCTGCGGGTCACGTCTTGTATGTACAGCTGACTCTATGTAGTGTTGTTATGTTTACACACGCAGTTTTAGGAGTATTTTAAATTGCAGAAAAGTACTATACCTAACGATGACCTCCTACGTCCTACAGCCAGTAGTACCTAGTGGTAGGCATTTGAAAACTAAAGAAATACTTAGTTATTTTTATACCATTTAGGTGGCCGACCCTGTTGTTGTTGAAGGCTCACTCTAAGGAAATACTTAGCTATTTTATACCATTTAGTCGGCCGAACCCGTTGTTGTTGAAGGCTCACTGTGCTAGCAACATATCCTCACTACTTTTATGTTGTTTTTAAAAGCTAAAAGTGTCTTCTTATATTTATTTATATATTGATTAACGTCAAAAGATCTCTAGCAGCTTTATACTCGTATAATAGACGCTTACTGTCACAGAATAAAATAATTTTAAAACATAAGAAATCAGGAGGGTCGTTACAAAGTAATCCAAACACACCCCGTATGTTACCTTAGAGATAGGATACGACTTAACCTAAGCTATTATAGAGAAAAATTGCCAATCGCGATACAGCGCAGCAGTGTCGTGAATAGCACGTTTACGCGCGCTTATCGTCAAATACTCGCGCGTGCTTTTATCGTCAAGTGCTCGCGCGGGAACAATATACGCGGTGAAATCGCGCGATTGTAAGTTATTGTGACAACCAATATGCTCCGTACGTGTACCAATGAGTAATTGGGTTATTTTGCTAACTGGCTTCTAGGTTTCGTTCCAATATAATATGATATGGATTGGTTAATTTATACATACGAAACGTAAAATCCTAACAACTTACAGCGCAGAACACAATAAGATGTTGTTATATTTGCTTATTCCGTTTCTTTAGTCCACTAGCTAACCGCACACAACTCTGGTCCTGTCATAATAGTTAAAACGGATTATACCAAATTGGATAAAACTTGTAGTAGATATTTCCTGAGAAATATCTACTACAACTATCTAAACCTATCTACTAAAAATATCTACTACTTGTAGTAGATATTTACACCAAATGACCTCACTCCGGAATTACAAGTAGGTATCACAACACTTTGCTACAAATGCTAAAATATGACATATAAAGCGTAAAGCGTAGTAGATATTTCCTGAGAAATATCTACTACAAGTTTTATCCAATTCGGTATAATCCGTTTTAACTATTATGACAGCACCAGAGATGAAGAAGAAGAGAAGATGGAAAAATTCTGAGACAATTACAAACCTTAAAAGAAACAAGTCCAAGAATTTGTCAATTTGATCGTGAAATACATATACCACATAGACTGGCATACCTTCAAATTACATACGTTCGGGTCAAGTCAAGTTGAGAATCTATTTTTTATAGTCGTACTGCTAAAATATCATTCTAAGCTCACCTCTCTCTCTGTTCTTTTCAAGTAAATAAAAAACAATTAGTGGTTATTTCAACGGTTCATCGCGGGGTTGGCGGTAAATATCCGATTAAAAGGTGCGAGTGGTGGCCGGCAGCCGCTCAAAAGATATATCGCCGTCCACGGTGGACAGAACTATAGCTACGGATAGTGCTGGGATTAACAATGAGGTCGATAGATTGTATTTTGAAACGTATTTGTTACAAAGTTTATAAATCATAGCGATCGATCTCAGGACGTACATGTATCGACATGTACCAGACTTTGGCTGAATCTAGTAATTTCTACTTCATTTGCAAATTGTAATTTACAAAGGCGCTGCCGTAACTAATCAATTATAATGCGCTTGCTTTACACTGCTTTTGAATCATTTGTGTTGATGATACAATGCTTTACGCTTTATATGTCATATTTTAGCGTTTGTAGCTAAGTGTTGTGAAACCTACTTGTAATTCCGGTGTGAGGTCATTTGGTGTAAAAATCTAAAAACTAAAAAAAGACTATTGTTGTTTTTTATACCACCAACATGTAAAATAAGCCAGCGAGTTGCTAGACCATAAGTCTACCACGGTTCCAACGTCAAGGCCCGTATTCTGTATGAAAATTTCAATCGCTGTGACGTCATTTTGACGTAGCTGCATAAATAATTGCGGTTTTGGTTACTAATGGTGCCAATTCTGTTGTACGAAATCATTAAATTAAATATAAATTGACAGGTCTAAAAGTATTGCCATCCTTATTTAACCCCGCACATGAGTAAGGGATAGCAAGATTATTTAGACCTGTCAAATTAGTTTAGTTTATTAATTTTGAACAACAGAATCGACACCAATGTCAGAGTTGTCCGGTGTTGATCAAAAAATGACGTCACAGTGATCGCATTTCGATTTTACAAGAGAATTGGGGGGTGGTATATTAAAAGATCATAACTTGCGCTTTATCGAACCGAACTTTTTGAATTATTACAATTAAGTAAAAAATTACAATTAAATAAAAGTAAGTTTAATATTTTTTCTTCTTCTATCGATACAATATTGGAACTACTTACAACCACTATAGGAGCCAAGTACATGTACCTACATAGTTGTTTAACAAATAGGCGTGTTAGCGACCAGCCCGTTGAGTCCTTAATCACTTAACACTCGCCAGATTAACGACAGATTTATGGTACATAAATAGCACCGGGGTTTCTTTGAGGACACAGCGGTGGTAATGTTTCAATATATTGCTTGAGGGTATTAATTTCATAGTGTAAATAAGAAACGATGTTTACCTATATATATAAAAAATAATCCTTATTTCCCATGATTAAGGCATCACGCGTGAACGGCTGGACTGAGTTCGCATTTTTTGTTTTTGTTGTCAGGAGAAGGTTCTTATGAAAGAAAAAATAGGACTCCGTGCAAAATAACATAAAATAGTGGAAAATAATTTCACGCGTACACAGCTTTGGCGTAGGTATCAATCAATAAACGTCAAGTTGGATCATCTTTCATAAACAATTTTGGAACATATTATCTGCCCTAATCAGAACAATTTAGGTAACAGTTCTTTGATCACCTCTAATGAAGTACTTATAAGAAGAGATTTATGAATGTAAAAGAAGCAAAAGAGGGGTGCAAGTGAAGAGTGCAATGACACTCGTGAAGGACTTGGCGTGATGATATGTATGTAAGTATGTATGTATCATCTCTAGTGCCACAGAGTATAGATACAGTCTACGAGTATACTGAATATGTCAACTGCAATATAAAATATGTGGACATATATTACACATACATTTCACATTAACTACAATAAATAGCCATCAATCTTACACAAACGGTGCTCAAAAGGACACCAATTCTTAGCAGTAAGTCTAACGTAACTAAACACCGGACGGGGGTCGGTTTCAGCTCCGTTATCGGACCGTGAAAAGAAAACCCTTTTTCTATGACGTTAGGTCAAACAGAGATAAGACGTATTTTATTTGTATGAATCATTTTTTGGATGAGGGAGACTGATGCCACGCAAAACAGTGAATAAAGTTTTTTTTATAATAACATATAGCAATAGACAGTATATACTATACATTGATTGCTTTAAATTGTCGTGATGAACATCAAACCAGCTGATAAAAAAGTAAAATCAAAAAACCAAAAATTCTTTATCACGTCGTCCCAATTATTAAAAGCTTTGCTCATAATATATTGTTATAGCGGAAAATTATTCTTAAATATTTTTCATCTTTTTTTAAATTTAAATACAACTACAAAATATCCCAATTTAACAACGGTAAGAAAGTAGCTTATCTAGTAGGTCCACTATAACCTAACGTGACCCTTTCGCTGCAAGGACAATCCTGTGTTTGTTCGGTGCCATTTGACGATCAAAGAGGCTGTCCAATAAATAAATAGTTTATTTGCTTTGTAAATAAATACTGAAAGGTCAAACGAAATAGTTCCGGCAAGAATGTGCCGGGGGAGGCTAGTACTAACTAACGAGAACTAAATAGATTTGCTTTCCGATAGGAATTTTGTTTACACGGTCCGGATTTAATGGATTCATTTGTTCTTTATTTGAGGTTTGTTTTCGAATTGATTCGATTGATTTTCAAGTACCTATAAACATTGTGTGCTCTTACTGTGGATTATTGTACTTTACTAATAAATAATAGTATTTTTATAATGACCTATTTAGCTAAAAAGAAGATTGCAGTATTCATAATGTATACTAACTAAAAATTAACAAATTAGATTTGATTCGTGCTATGACTATAAATGGTTGGACTGTAATAAATTATAGACCTCTGATATATTATATACGATCCATCTCAGAGATGACAATTAATTCTACTTTACTACGAGATGTTGAAACAGCGCCATCTCCCGAATACAAATAGAACTCCGTGAATTTCAAGCACTCTTCCTCAGTTACCCAACTTCTTAAGAGGGTTGAAACTTAAATCACAACAAGTCGCTTAAAATGGTGTGTTTGTGAGTGAGTAATAAAATTCGATGCATTCACTCAAGAAATAGTAAATGTAAACGATCACGTCTTAACATCGCTTTAAAACTGAATTTGTTTTATTTATTTTAATAAATTACTTCATTTTATATTGTTTCACGTATTTAAAATAAAATGTCTACATTGTTGCTTAAATTGATCGATAGAGGCGCCACTGTTTTTAATCAGCTAAGAAGCTAGTTAGGTTCTATTTAAAATTAAATTATGTAATTTATTTACAGCCAATTGCTCATATATTAAGTCGAAATAAGTTACATAAAAATACAATTTATTCGGTAATACCAGATATTGAAGGTAAAACCTTACGTAAATTTTCACCGGTAGAGGCGCTACGGTCGCGAACATAGTTTCAATCGAAGTTGGGCGGTGGGACTCGCATACTGCCTTGCTAACTTCAACGCTGAACGCGGGAGTTTTTGGAAACTTGAGCGTTAAGTTAAATGTTCGATTGACAAAGTTATCCAAGGACAAGATTTTTTTAAAATAATTTGACACGCACCCATTTCCTCAATAAATAATTAATTATTAACTAATATTGTATTTTCGTTATAATAAAAACGTTTTGGATGTTTTCTATGACTCTCCAACTAGCCGTAGTAGTAGAAACAAACTAGTACAATTTTATACAATAATTAATCAAGCCTCAGGTAACGATATGGTTGGAAATATTATGTAAAATAGGTGACTAACCTTGATACCAGGTGCGGGGGGGTGGAGACTGGACGGGGGGCTGCGGGGGGCATTCGGTAGTTGCAGTAGATGACGTATGCTGTAACTCTGCCGTGACTTGCGTGACATTCTGTAACCAAAAGAAAAGAAGTGGGTTAACGAAAGCTTACTTTGATACATTATTTTTTGTGTAATCCAAGGCGGCAACAACCATACAGCCCGCCTGATGGGGACCAGGGATATCACTAACGCATTGTTAACCCTTTTGTTGATGAGCACTGATTGTACTAGCAGCATTACTACTAGCGCAGCGTATCCTCGGGCAGCACTGGCAACCTTACTCACCGCAGAAACACAACACTACATAGAAGTAGTGTTATTTCACTGTGATCTTCTGTAAGCTGGAGGTGCAGTCCCCAGTCGGGCCGGCTCAAAGGAAAATGGGAAAACCCACGGGAGTTCCCAATTCGCCTTACCTCTCTTTTTCACCTCATGGTGTAATTAATCACTGTACTTAAGCTTAGGTAAATTCATTGGTACAGGCTGGGATTTGAACCTGCGCCCAATAGATGACAGGCCGTTGCTTGGACATGATAAATCTCTATTTTGTGACGTCCGTCATATTGTTTTAATAAGTGCGGCATTTAAGCCGTCGCGTTCGTAATAATTCACGGGAACCAAACGCGTATGCTAAATTTCAACTCAATCGGACATGGGAAGGTGGGTCGCACACACACACAAAGACACACCTGGACAGGTGTAACTAAATAAGATAAATTTGGCTTCGTCGATGGAATGGGAAGCTGCACAATATACTAATCTAAAAATATACTAATCACTAAGTGCCATATGGTCAAATTTACAAGTAACAACCAACCAAGATAACTAAAGTTTACTTAATGTGAAAACATTAATATTGTATTTGAACAATCGATACCCTGGTTTTATTTATGTACTAGTCATGCGTTGCAAGACTAAATTTTCTTTCTCAATTTTAATGAATAGCCTTCTATAACTCGTTTTTTTTTCTAAATTGGTAAATGGCATAAGAACTCAAAGACAACGAACAAAAACAATCATTTTTAGGGTTGGTTGTCCGTCTGTCTCAATCAATCAAATTGAAGGGAATCAAAAGCTATAGGGTACTTCCTGGAATCATGAAATTTGGCAAGAAGCAGTATCTTAAACACATGTAAAGGAAAATCTGAAAACCGTAAATATGCAGTTTAATATCAAAAACTAATTTACTATAACAATCTTACAAAAATATCACGTCCTTTCCTTACCTACCTACAAGTTCGTACAGAACCCTCGGTGAGCGAGTCCGACTCGCACTTGGCTGGTTTTATATATATTTGATTTAAATTTTAATTTACCTGAGGGTCGCCATTGCGCATTGCATTTCAAAATAATAGAAAGCTATCAAGAACTAACATCTGCGCGTCACTACACTGCAGTCAGTTGTACACATAATTTATTTACTATCCAACCCTGTAATTTCACTAGCGACTATTCCCTTCAAACCTTCACAGTAGCGCTCACTTAGACTCTCAATACAAAAATAATACCTCACGTCTTTGTAATAAGTATTAAAATCCTAGAGGCTGCGAAATAATATACGACGCTACAATTTAATTTCAAGTACATGAATGTGCTTGTATAACATAGTTTCATTAAAGGATTGCCCGTTTGCTTTATACAATTAATACCGAAAAACGTATTCTCTATGTATGCGATATTCGCACATGTATGAAAATTTCAATTTTAATAACATTATGATGGCAAACAAGCATACGTCCTGCCTGATGGTAAGCGGTTACCGTATCTTATGGACACTCGAAACACGGGCGAGTTGCTGATGTTGCGTTGGTTTTTGGTTTATGCATCCTAATTATTATAAGGTAGTTAGTAGCCATGAAAAGGTAGATAAAATGAAATATGCATTTATCTAGACTATAAATTAAACCTACAATTGAAAAGATTAATTTATCCTTTCACTTTCACCTTTCACCTTAAAAGTTTTATACGTTCGTAAATAGCGAGATTTGACCTCGTTGAATAATGAATGGATATAGTAAAATGTAATTAACCACGTTTATATCGGGTGAATAGAGTTCATAATCGGATGGCGCTTAAAATTATATGTGGCTGAGCTCGATACGCCTTTAGGCCTAGACTGTAACTAATACGAATACTTCTGAATTGTGACTTTTCGATTAATGCAACTACTTGAATTTCTTGTAATATTAATACTTATATTTCTGGGATTAATATAAAGAATTAGACGGTCAAGGTTGTCAAATATGAGCAAAAAAAGATGGGTACGACGGTATTTCCCGTGCCCAATCTCCACCTTACAAAAGATTGTACCAAACACTTTGTAAAGTTGTAGTCTACAATCTCTGTTACAATTATAGTGCCATTAAACTATTAAGTGAGTCGTATACAATTGTGTGGAATTTCATTTCGAACTAAAAATACTATGATATTTTCAAAGGCTTCACAAATATACAATCCCTTCAAATAAGACTCCTTTGTACCGTTACAACCCGTACGGCAGTTTCTTGTTACCGGGTTATTGACCTTTATCTTTCTGAGAAAAATGTTGATGTTCAAATCATGGCAAAAATATATATAGTATGTGTATTTATTAAATCCAAGGCAATTTCTAGGCATGGCATTTGCTTTTTGGGAATATTTTATTGAAATATTTTATGTAACTAACTATATATATGTATTAAACGTTTTTGGACGTGTTTTTTTTTTAAAACGTTGACCTTTACATAATATATTCAACTCGGTAAACACAAATTCAATCCGATATAGAGCGAAGAAGCATTGAGCGCAGTGCTACGCCGTAGCATAATCGTAGCTCTGTCGTAGTTTATTCATCAAAGGAGTGCTACGCCTGCTACAAAGTACTCGTAAGATCGTAGCATGATTTTATATTCATCTTTTTATAAATACTTTTTACAGTTCTTATAAATTATAGCTGGCTGTACCTGACACGCTTCACTGACTCGCTGTGGCAACGAAAAGTGAACTGTTATTTTTAATAAGTATATCGAAATCTTAACAATATTTATTAAGTAAAACTATTCACAATCAGGAGAGAAAATGGTTTTTAACTTTTATTTTTCTCTTTTCATAGGTATATTAGCTTTATTACATACAAAATATGTTTTATTTTTTTATTCATCGTTTTTCTTTAATTAATAAGTGAATCGGCAAAGAGTCTGATTTACATAAATTGTATAAGTGAGTTAATCCAGTAAGTATTTCGATTTAAAATCAATTTGTCAAGAATTTGTCATATTATATTATAGATAAGGTATGTCAATTACGATTTAATTTACAGTCAATAATTGAATTGGCTTGTTATAAAAAGATTTATCTTTTAGTACCTATCGAATCTGATCATTAATATTTGAATCTTGAACGAAAATGCTAAAGTAATATTGCCCTTCATTCATATTCATTATACACAATAATAAAGTAGACTACGGGCTTAAATCGACATAACTATATGCATTGAAAAATGAACCGTCCGCTTCATAAGTTAAAGTAAATTTTAGATTACTAGCAACCTTTGTCTATCTCCGGCAACTCCTAGAGGTCACTGTTAGAGGAGAGTCGACTCAAACGTCTTATTAATAAAATTTATATTCATTTAACATTTCTGAGCGATAAATATGATTAGCTATTTGTTAGTTCAAGTACACACTTATGTAACTTTAGTAAGTTATTAAATTATGTTATAATACGGTATGATATTGTGAAGGGCAAATCGGGAAGAGCTCTTAACTCTATTCATATAAGGGTCAAAGTACACCACTTGTGACTAAGTAAACAATATTTTAAAAACATCCTACCCTCTTACTCTCTTTAACTCTATAGTGGCAAACAAACATACGGCCCACTTGGTGGTAAGCAGTCACCGTAGCCTATAGCCGCTAGCAACACCAGGGGTATCACTAACGAGTTGCCAACCCTGTGGTTGATGAGGACTCATTGTGCCAACAGCATTACTACTAGCGCAGCGTATCCTCGTGGAGCACTGGTAACCTTACTTACCACAGGAACACAACACAACATCAGAGTAGTGTCATTTGACTGCGGTCTTCTGTAAGGTGAAGGTACAGTCCCCAGTCGGGCGGCTCCAATTTTAATGGAAAACCAAAGAGAGATTCAATTCGCTCTACTTTTCATTTGAAGCTCATGGTGTGATTAATCACTGTAGTTGGAAAAACTCATTGGTACAGGCGGGGGTTCGAACCTGCGCCCATGAGATGACTGGCCGTTGCTTAAACCACAAGGTCATCATGGCTTCAACATTAGTTACGTGCCGTTTATATGTCAAACATGTTTGACAATACAAATAGTCTCTTCTCAGATTACTAGACTTCTTGAGAGTTGTGTACCGATACATGTGTTTAATTTGTTAATGCTCTCATATCTATTCTAATGAATTATGCTTTTTATTTGAAGGTTTCAATGGAAAAAATCTCACTAGTGTTCATCACTTAATGAAAATATGTGAATGAATATTCATTTATTAGCGTTGGATGCTTCTTTGCAAGGCACTCGGTATCGCTTTTAGAGTGGAGCTCAATCTAGTCGGTAAGTATCAAGATTAATGAATAAATAAAAATTTGAATGAAAAGGAAAATATAAAACAAAGCTAATTTATTTAGCCCAAAGTTAATTTGAACCTTATCTGTCCTAACAGACAGTTCACTTTTAAAACTCGCAAACTCATTTCCATTTTTATATTACACACTCATCAAAACTTTACTCATACTTTATTACTCTATTCATCAATTTCAAGATTCGTTTGACCTTATATTACGCAAAATCTCATGAAATAACAAATAAAATCGATGCCACGAGGGAGACCCAGTCAGTTTACATTCGCATAATATTCCGAGAACTGTGTATAAGGCAGTATTGTTGTCGAGAACCATTTATTGTTCAAAGCAAATAAAAAGAAACTGAGCAAAATCTACTATCTAACTTACAAGGCGATAACGGAAAATTTCTGCAAGCAGATTTGAATCTACTATCTATGACGACAAGGCTTGAGACAGGTTGTTGGACGGCGTTTTACTTAGGACCTTAGTAGCATGAATGATTATTACGCTTTAATACAAAGGCCAGTAGTTAATTCAGAATGTACTGGAACATAAAATTATACACAATTAAATAACTGGGTTGCTAGAACTGCGCTTCCCACATGCTTAGCATTATTTGCTGAGTTGTATAAGGAATTATATAATATTAGGTCCTTACATATGAAATTGGCGTTTTGTATGGGAGGAACAAAAAGTCGAATATTTTTTAATATAATATATTTAATTAATCAAAGTATGAACCATTATTTTCTATGCACTTTTGCCATCTCATAGGTAGTTCATTGATCCCTTTACTAAAAAAACCAGTCGGACGGGAATCAATAAAATCTTTGAAGGCGATTTGGACTGCCCCATCGGAGTTGAATTTTTTCCCTTGCAAGAAGTTATCCAAATTTCGAAAAAAATGGTAATCTGTTGGAGCAAGGTCCGGGGAGTACGGAGGATGTCTTAGACTTTCCAATTGAAGCTCTTCTAATTTAGTAGCCGTCTGTAGCGCAGTGTGTGGTCTAGCGTTGTCGTGAAGCAGCAGTGGCGTGGAGCGATTGACCAGCCTAGGTTGTTTAGCCGCTAGCTTTTCCATCATGGTTTGCAATTCCTGACAATAGACATCAGCCGTAATAGTCTGGCCAGATTTGAAAAAACTGTAATGAACAATACCGGCACTAGTCCACCAAACGCTTACAAGTAACTTTTTTGGGGTTAATTTTCGCTTGGGGCAGGATTTGGCTGGCTGGCCAGGATCTAACCATTGCGCTGAGCGCTTCCGATTATCGTAAAGAACCCATTTTTCATCACAGGTAATGATTCGGTTTAAAATACCTTCATTATTGTGCCGGTTTAGTAATGTAACGCAGCAGTCGACGCGCGTTTGCCGGTTTGTTTCAGTCAATTCGTGAGGTACCCACCTTTCAAGCTTTTTAATCTTCCCAATTTGCTTCAAGTGAATTAAAACAGTTTTATCACTAACATTGCAGCCTGCAGCTAACTCGGACGTGGTTTGCGATGGATCCGCTTCCACAATAGCCTTCAACTCTTCATTATCAACTTGAGTCTCAGGCCGTCCACGGGGCTTGTTCTGCAGGTCGAAATTTCCAGAACGAAAACGTTGGAACCAAAAACGAACTGTGTTTTCTTTTGCAACACGACCGCCATACACATCATTCACCCTTCGAGTTGTTTCCGCAGCACTAGTGCCACGGCGGAACTCGTACTCGTAAATAATGCGATATTTAAGGTTTTCCATTTTGTAAAATGAGTGACGCAAACAGAAAAAAACAGAAGAAAAAAAACAAATGAATGACGATCATCGAAGCACAAATACATGAGTCTATAGCTGTACAAATTTGAATTTGGAATTCCTTACCAAAGAGGAGAAATTCGTGATTAAAGTGGCCAGTACGAAAAACGCCAATTTCATATGTAAGGACCTAATATTCTAATTCAAGAGCATCTCTTGGTATGTCGGTACTCCCACATAGAACTGCGTTGTATGATGAATTAAAAATAGCATCCCGAGAAATACAGAGCATCTTTTGCTATACTTATCAAAGAATTCGCGAAATAGATACTAATTCAACGTATACGCCTACGCCTCATCATCTATTAAACAAAAACTATAAATACTATCTAGTTTATTTAGTAACGATTCAATCTATTTAAGGACTAAAAATGATAGCCCCTGCACCTTATGCCACCGTATTTAAACGCTGCGGAGGGGCGAGTAGTTTTAAGTTAGACGGTTGGGTGCCAATTTTGTTGTTCAAAAAATTACTAAACTAATTTGACAGGTCTAAAATATTGCCATCCTTACTTAACCCCGCACATGAGAAAGGGATAGCAAGACTTTTAGACCTGTCAAATTAGTTAACTTTAGTTATTTTGAATAACACAGTCAACATCATTGACTGACTTATTACTATCTTTGTTTAAACTGCGAGAAATTGTCTGATACTTGCAAAATTTGTCCATTCAAGACAATAAAAGATAAAAGTAAAAGTAGTACATACATAATAATGTGAATTAAATAAAACATTATAACAAGTATTTTACTCTTACGGTGACATAACTTCAAACGCGCAATGTCATCAATCATACAAAACTTCCGGCAATCAATATATACACACACCTACAGAACTGCAGACGACGCCATTTTGAAGTACTTATTTCCATTATAACATTGTACTAACTACACTGAAATGTTCTACAAAAGTTTCGCGTTTTGCTTCGTGAAGTCCACAACTTTGTACCCAAGCAACTTCACTAACTCACCAATTGACATTACGCGAAAACAACATTTATTACAAGCGAGTACAGATTGAATTAGCCCGCGGTAGAATTCCGCTTACAACTTTGCGCAAATACGCCAACTTCAAGTTATCTGAAAAGTTATTTAACAAAGTTTCATAGCTTTCTTGGCTGCTGTACGAGATTGCGCTCTCAGTTGTTGGGCTTTAAGTTAATTGTTGTTCGGAGGTCGGTTTGCAGGCGGGACCTTTTCAAACTGAAGCCCGCCAGCGTTATCCCATCGAGAGCCGTGACTGTAGAAAGATTTCCTTCTACAATGGACTGAGACTGGGGCCGGTTGGTGAAATGACTTTGCAATGGCGTCCTCAATAAAACGACCCAATATCGTCGGCCTTTTTTACTTTATTTATGAGATATTACACGACAGAACTCGGTAAATGTTTACTTTATGAAATGTTTATATTGGTTCATTTTTCTTTGTCAACGCAACGTTGTTTGCGTTCAACGTTGTTACCTGTATAGTTAAGATTCAGAAGGTGAGAAGGAAAAGTATGCTAGTTTAAATATTACAATTAATATTTCAATTAACAAAGTTTTTCTGAGACCATTATGGAACGGATCTCAGTGATTTTATAGTTACTGCAAGTTTTAATGACTTCAATTTCAGTTGGAGAGGCACGTAGAGTGAGTTTAAGTTCTTTATCTTGCCTAATAAATCTTTCGTATTAGGTACTTAGCATTATTATGTATATTTAAAGCATATTTCATGTTATATAAGGCATAATACATATATAGGTCAGTCAGTATGTAACTCTGCCAATCAACCTACGTTGATAAAAGTCGCATACCCACCGACCAAACCATAAATATATTATTAAGTTGGTATTAAAAACGACAATTAATACAACGCCACAACAAGGCTATATCTCACAAAAATATGATTTTAAAATTCCTTTTCTAAGAAGCTTGATAGCTTACGCTTACCATGTTCAATTCCAAGAATATTAATTCACGTTCAGTAATGAGGAAATTATTTTCCCGTCATGTTCGCTTGGGAATTCTTACGTTTACGTTTCAATGCGGAAAATGTATAATATAAACATAAATATAAGCTTGTAAATTCCTTTGTGATCACATTTCATTGAATTGATACCTCAGAAGCAATTCTAAAATCATAATTACCTGATTTTCATAACGAGCGCTGTCAAATTCACGCAAATTAATCTATGCGCGATCAAAACTACAAATGTGTATCAGTTACGTGTGATTGTACTTGTAAATGAAAGTGTTGCAACTCGTAAACAGTTATCGACAAACTTTTCTCGTACACAACTTTTGTAGTAACCTTATAAACTAGTTAAAGTAAGTTTAGTACTTACTTGTCACTTTCCAGGAGCTGGGGCCATAGGCAAGGTCAAACAGTCGAGCGTCCTTCTCTCTTGCCAGAAGTAAACACAAGTCACAACAGCATCCTGGCCACTTCACTCCAGTTTCACTTCAAAACAACACCTCAAATCCACATTAACAGTGCTATACAGCCTCTAGTCAGTCGCAAAAACACTAGAATAACACAACTGAGTCAGAAAACCGTGTTTCGACTTTCAGCATAACCTCAAAACATCTTACTGACACTCCGCGGCCCACAGGAATTAATAAAAAGTTTCTTTATAAAACAAGTGGGTTGTGAGCATGTTCCAAAATGGCGGAACTTCGCGTTAACTTCGGAACGTAGAGCGACGTGAAGTTGTAGGTTGCGCGACTCGCGCCGCGCGCGGTGT
Source organism: Falcaria lacertinaria (assembly GCA_951449985.1). Taxonomy (NCBI): domain Eukaryota; kingdom Metazoa; phylum Arthropoda; class Insecta; order Lepidoptera; family Drepanidae; genus Falcaria; species Falcaria lacertinaria. Next base: position 3,705,858 of record OX602111.1, read on the forward strand.
AGTTGCGCAGCCTCCCCTAACTTTTCACATAACAACACCCTCAACAAACTTGATAACAGTAGTTTTAACACATCAAAAACTTTTCTAACACAAGTAAAAGTTATTTGAAATGATTTTTAATAGGCAAAAGTAGTTTTATGAACGTTTCAGTAGTGTTGAGAAGTGGGTTTGACGCGCCGAGCTCTCGTACAAGACCGCGAGCCGCGGAGTCGACAGGGGTTCGGTCGGTGAAAATCAATAACTTACGGCCGACTCTCTCCGCCGCTCTCCGCGTTTAATCATACACTTTGTGAGCAAAACATTAAAACTTGTTCGTTTGTTTGTCGGAGGCGGATCGTTGCCGGATCGTAGCCGGTGGAAGTGCGGGGGAAGTCACAATAGGGAAATTGTGAGCGTGGAGCGGGGCGGGCAAGGCAATCTAGTCTGCTAACTTGGCGTTTATAAGAGTTCACTTCCGACAAAGTTTTAGGCGACGTTTTTATCAAAAAGAAAGGCACTGCAACGTGCCGCCACAACCTCACTGCATTGCTATCCGTAGCTAAGCTCAAATTAAAACTTTGTTCTTTTTATGTTCGCGGGTCGAACATTTCTGTTTTTTCTGTGTGGTTTCTGTTTATGCTTTGGGTAATTTCTTATAATGAAACCATACGTAAGGTATTTTTAATTATACTTAAATAGATATACTGATTAAATTATGCTAAATTCACAGTCAGATTGATTGATACTATGAATCTGAAAATAGTTATCTTCATAGATTCTCAGACTATACAATACATATAAATAGAACATTGATTTTTGTTTCAAGAATCCGAAGCCTTACTCACTGTACACACAAAGACTTAAGAGACATTGTGTTATTTCATTCCAATAAAATTAACAATGTATATTAATAATAACAAATACAAAAATAAATTTAAATATAAATACACTGAATAGAACAATTTGTTCAAGCCAAAAAGTGACCGGACTACTTAAGCTAACATTTAGTGACGGGGATTTAATTCTGTAAGTAGTGTAAACAAGTTTTGTCCTTAGATGATTTTCCTTTCCCCTCACAACCTCCTTTCCCCACTTCGTCCACCAATCGGTCTACCAACAAGTCTAGCAACCAGTCATAGCAGACCTACACATATCCTTGCAATGTGTTCAAGTGTGTAAGCATTAAAAGTTCTTCTAAAATTAGTCGAGTTGAGCAGTAGGTCGTCAAACAACTCCAGGTTTATATCAACATCAACTTGGGAAGCCAGACTTCGACCTACGCCGGGGTTGAGTATTAACAAGTATTTTATGAGATAAGTTAACTTAAGAAACTGTTGACATTTGCGTAAATTGTAACGTCGTGGTTTTAATTAAGACATTGTTATGAAGAATTTTGTAACGATATATTAAATATATAATTATTATACTATAAATAGCTCATAGCTTATTTCGAATCTTTTCATGACTATTATTAACTTGTGAGTTTTAATGCTTATTAATAAGAGCCTTGTAAGAGTTAACTTGTTAAATGACATACATACTCACAAACCATCAAGCCAACTCCCTTTAGGGGTAGGCAGAGAGTGTAGAACTAAGGTATTGAGTGCTATTTCACTGTTCACCAGCACACCTCCTTAACTTCTACAATCATACGCCCGCCCGCCCGGGGGTGATTAAAGTGTCAAATGTTCTTCAGTTCAATTTAAGAATTTCTTAGATCTTTGTAAAATGACAGACCGACAGACAGCAAGTTCAACAGAACTTTAATAAAATATCAATAAATATGTCATGAATGCAATGCACTCCTGAGAATTATAGACAAATACTTCGCGGAATAGTTTACTTGCTTTTCAATCAATATGAAATGTACCTAATGAACTCGACGGCATTTCTATAAATACATTATGTATGTGTTTGTCTCGCTTATTAGAATCATGACTTGTCAGCGGAATCAATTAAATATTAGTTAATGAGTACAGTTTCTTTTTAAATAACGCTATTATGATTTGGCTTTATAAAAAATAAGGTAGGTATACAAGTTTAGTTCTTTATCTCCTTGTGATTTCAAAAGTTCGTTTTGTATATATTTTTTAATAATTAAATAAGTCTAATACGTTTATATAAATACGTTTTCTTTTTAAAAGAAGCAGTTCATAACACGACTATTTACAGACGTAACACTACAACATGTAGTCATAATGATATGTATTAGTGAATCTAAATATATATAACTCAAAGGTGACTGACTGACATAGTGATCTATCAACGCACAGCCAAAACCACTGGACGGATCGGGCTGAAATTTGGCATGCAGGTAGATGTTATGAGGTAGGCATCCGCTATGAAAGGATTTTGATTAATTCTACCCCCAAGGGCGTAAAATAGGGCATGAGAGTTTGTATGAAAATCCGTCGTTTTTTAAGTTAAACGCATGAAAATTGGTATTTGGCCTTTCAGTTAGAAATAAATAAATACGTATTTGAGGATTATTGGAAATTCCACCCCTAAGGCATAAAATAGGGGATGAAACTTTGTATGAAAATCCGTCATTTTTGAAGTTAAATCTATTAAAATAGGTAGCAGTGGGCAAAAGCTATAATTTTGAATTTTAGATATAGGTACATGTTGACTTATTTACCACGCGTGCGAAGCCGCGGGAAAAAGCTAGTCTAGTATAAGGTACACTATCGCTCAACATAAACATTTTCCTAGAACACTTCGTAGGTTAGCCTGGCTTCTTACAAAGTCCTGGAAATTACATTTCAAAATTACATCAAGAAATATTGAAAGAATAAAATATTTTGCCTTTGTTAGTATCCGCGCAGGTATTCTGCTGAAGCCTGTTTTGTTGTCGAGTGAGCGATAACTTTGCAAGTACTTACTTAGACTTACTGGCACTTAAAAAACAAATAAGTATCTACTTTTATTGACACAAAACAGATTAAACTATTTACAAAAACATATCTTAACCTACCTACTTATAGATAAAAGATCTGACCCAAACCGGAATCATGCGGTGCCAAGAATGCTGGCAGCATTGCCACGCTGGATAGCAATGCTGATTCTCTGAGCGAGATATGTTCCAGCACGCCTGTCACGGGAGGCCTCAACCAGCCGACGTGAGACCTCCTTGATAAGCTGAAGAGCATCCGGGCCCCAGGGACCCAGAGTTTCAACCGCAAATGCAGAAAATACGTGCCCTGGACCAAGACATGCATATTTCCGGCGCTTGAGGCACTCCTGCTGAGCAGCAGCGGCGCCGGCCGCCACCGAGGTGCCAGGGAGATGAGACGGAGCCAGGGTATCGACACAAGTTGCATCCCACACCAGGGATCTATTTATGTATTATTTATGATCACACAGTATCTACTTATGAGAAGTAGCAATATATATTTATTGTGAAGAAAGCTTATATATACTTTGTGCTCGGAGTTTTTCGCCAATTTATAGAGTTGGAAGCGAATTCAATATTGTGTATATTCTTTGCGTAAATGCGTGTTAATAGCAATCACGCATGTAATCAATGAAGCCAATCATGTAGTCGTAATATATGATTGGCGAGATTCTAAACAATTCCTATATTATATCGAATTGTTTTATGACATATCGTTTTTTATACCAATAATGTGGCACGCAAGCATGCGAAAATGGAAAGTGATTACCAAAGTCTGGGTTTATAGACGATTGTTGGCAAGAATGAAATAAAATTACTTGAAAATTGAGTGAAATTTTTCGATATTAAGCATTCATAACACAACGAACTATACTTAAAATTCCCGGCGTATGAATAAAATTATATTATTATGTTTAATAGCATTCATTACTTTCTCGCGCAATATTGACTTCTTTATGTACTTATTCATTTGTTATTTCAATTCTTTTAAATGCCTATAAAGTTATAAAATCTATGTACGTATTTAAAGTAAAAATGAACCTGTATTAAAATCCATGGGCCTTTTGGACACACTTAAATATTTATAAAATAATTTATTTAGGAACTAAACACGTTTTCGCTTTCCCCCAACCGGCAACCGTATGTCCTGACAACTGACAATCTTAACCCTTTCACCGACCGGTTTAAATTATTTAATGATAATATATATTCTTTATAATGTTATTTCATTATGCACTGCATTGGAATGGGGTGTGAATCAAAGTAAAAGCCATTTGTTTCCATATGTAAAATTAACTGAGAGAATGCAAATGTATTGCGATCAAACTTGTTCAATTCTACTTCAAAGATGCAGTAGCATTATGTATTATAAACAGGTAGCAACGCAAGGATACACAGAAGCTTTTTTTTTATACCACTAAAGTGGCAAACAAGCGTACGGCCCGCCTGATGGTAAGCGGTTACCACAGCCTATGGACACTCGCAACACCAGGGGTATCACTCGCGCGTTGCCGTTCGTTTAGTAGATATTCAGAAGTTAATCTGAATAACTACTAAACTATCCTTTAAGCCCGAACATTTTATAATATACGCAGTAAGTTCGCAGGTCGCAGGTATTGCTTTAAAATATCGGCAGAGTGATGAGATGGCAAAACAATGAAAAATTAGGAAGACTAGGGCACTTGTTCCAGTAATTAGATATTTGTCATCTAAAATGTAGTAGATACGAAGGGAATTTAGTCTCTAATTTAGAGGTTGATTTTTATAACCTACCTGGCTAGATGGCAATAATTTTCTGGCCCACAGACAATCTGGATAAAAGAACCCAGTAATTAACTTTTTTTCTCTTTATACCAAGGTGTCAAACAAGCATACGGCCCGCCTAATGGTAAACAGTTACCGTAGCCGATCGACGCTTTTAATACCAGGGATATCACTCGCGCATGGTCGACCCTAAAATCATCACTTTCAAATCATACATACTTTATCGCACACCAATAAGTTAGGAAGTAGCTTAGAGAACATTATACAGTATAGATATTTCGGATAACCGGTACATAAGAAAGTTTTCCTTCCCTTATACTCTATTCAATGTTTAGACAAATTGCAAGGAGGATAATATTTTTTTATTTTTTTATTTTTTTTATTTCAATTTAAGTCAGGCTACGAGGCCCATATTACATATATCTTACAGACTAACATACATATAAGAAATATAACAAATACCTTACAGACTAACATACATATTATATCACTTCACTAATGGTTCGTGTGGCACTGTTCCGCGGAAGCGACGGAACACCACGTCCTGCGGCCAGAAGTCCTCTTGCATGGCGAGGTGCAGGTAGCAATTAGGGACTCGCACCACAAACGCCTTAAAGTTGACGTTGCGGCGCGACTCCAGCAGCTGCACTCTCGGCCGGTACTTGAGCTTCCGGTGCACGTACTCTACTATATCCTCCGCCTTGACTGAGTAATGTAGCCGGGAGATGTACACCGGTGTGTTCGGCTGCGCGGCACGCAGCGTTACGTTGGGCTCGGCAGGTGCCTTGCCACAGAGGTTCTGACTCATTTGTTGACGGCGCTTCCTTCTTTGCACCATCACAAACCCATCGTCTTTATTTGCCCGGTTCGATGCCATCTTAGGCATGGGCTTTGTATAGGGAGCGGCAGAGGTGCTCCCGGTAATTGGTGCAAAATCTCGACAAGATGTTGGGCGAGGTTTTGCAGGGGCTGCAGGCTCGGGCAGCGGGTCGGTCGGTCCATGCGGGCGCGCGGCGCTGCGGGGAGGGACCGAGGGGGCGAGGGCCGGCGTGGGGCTGCGGGGCGCGCGGTCGGTGCACTCGTGCGACGACGGTGTCGGCGACGACAAAACTGCTGACGCGAAACTCACCGCCGACACATTCAAGCCGGCTCCGCGCCGCGTGTTGACATTTGATGCGCTGTTAGATGGTGACCTAGATACCGCCACAATTTTGCTCAATGCGATGACTTCGTTGCGCAAATCAGTGACGATGTTCTGGGATGCATCAAATTTCCGCTGCAACTCCGCATGACTTGCCTTTAAAAAGACGATATCCTTTAAAAGGCTAGTGACGTCGACGTGGTCGAAAGTGACGGGTGGCAGCTTGTTGAGGTCCTTCGCCACAAACGTTGGCACGTCGTCAGGGTCGGTCTCCTTCAGCAACGTGATGATGTCCTGCACGCTTTTCTTTGTCCCGTCACGCCGTCGGGACACCATCTGGTCTGTCTTATTGAGCAGACGGAACAATAGCAGCTTGGAAGCCGCTATATCTCCCTCGCTGCAGTTGGTTGAGCAGATCTGGACGGCGGACACCTCGTCCATCACGTCCAGTTTCTGCTGCAGGAACGCCAGCAATTCATTAGCCACAAGATTTTCGTCCATGGCAAATAAAATACGATCGACGGCTTTCGCCGCGATTTTCACTAAACGTACTAAAAACGTTAGAAACACGTCCGCATTACAACGCTGCGAGAGTATGACTCTAACTAACTATCTCTAACTCTAAATAACTAACTCTACTGATAATGCATCTGCAAGTATAACATCCATACAGATGGGTTCATTAAGGACTGTCTATCGATAGATAGTGTATAAAACGCCGCATCCGTCGGAATCTATTAAGAGGATTACGAAATTGAGAAGACGAGGGTTCTCCACGTCTCATACGAATATGGACGTTGGTTACACCGTTGTGTAATATGATACTACAGGCTATTATCTACTTTGAGCTACAGGTTATAGGAACATACCAATTAGGATACCGAAATACGAATAATAGTTGAGCGAGAAATTCTAAACACAAAGTAATTAGAGTAAATATTGCGCCACTTCACTCCTTTCTAAGTGTTCTTATTGTATCAACAAGCGGATATTACCTAAAGTTAAAGTAATGCCAATCTGTTTGATTGTAGACAGTAGAACAATAAGTAATATAGTTATTAGTATAAAACATGGATCCAGGATTTTGCTTTAACTACAACCACTTTTCCATACTAACATTATAAATGCGAAAGAAATTCTTTTTGTTTCTTTGCTACCTTTTCAAGACTAAAAGGCTGAACGGGTCGTAATGAAATTTTGCAATGAAATAGACTATAACCTGGGGAAGGACAACGGCCTTTATTTAGAACCAAGCGGGCGAAGCCGCGGGTAACCACTAGTAAATTCATATATTATCATACTTTCTTTCTAGTTCATCCTTCAATAATTTCATGTAAACGTGTTTAGAGAGACTTACCCCGGAGTCAAAGATGAGAGAAGAGAGCCTTTTCAGGGTTAGTTTTCAAGATAACGGTATTAGTAATAACAAATACAAAAATAAATTTAAATATAGATACACTGAATAGAACAATTTGTTCAAGCTGCCATAGTAAAGTTCATCTCGATTTAATCAGCGATTTAACTGTGAAAAGTAAAAGTAATTACGAACACATATATAGACTACTTCTGGCATTTATATTATTGGAACTATGAATTTGCCATTGAATGCAAATATTATTAAAAGGATTCAAAGCAAATAACACCAACTCGTGTCTCAAATAGACAAATTAAGTTTGAGCAGCCACGAAATTAAAACAAGTTCTTAGCATTACACGGTTACGTACATTACGCGTCTATGTGAATGCAGTCACGCCTAATCCATTGCCAACTAAATTATTTATGCATTTAAAAGGATTTGCAGTTAATATGAGGTGTAGCGGCGCGGTCACGACTTCTCGACGACGCGACGCCGCGATGAAGATTTAAGTTAATTACATTTGCTTTAACTTACAGTTAATTACTAGTTAAGGTTAACTGAATTTAAATAACAAGACCCAGTCAGTTAGCCAAGCGTTTGGCCTAGCACTCTAGAGCCGTGAGTCCGATCCCCGAGCATATTAAATGTATACGGTATTTTTATACCACTAAAGTGGCATATAAACATACGGACCACCTGATGGTAAGCAGTTACTATGTCCTATAGCCACTAGCAATACTAGCGGTATCACTAACGCTTTGCCAAATATCTTGTTGATGTGGACTCACTGTGCTAGCAGCATTACTCGTGGAGCACTAGCAACCTTACTTACCGCAGAAACACAATACTACATCAAAGTATTTGTCTTCTGTAAGGTACGGCGCCAGTTTTAAATGGGGAAACCCACGAAAGATCCCAATTCGTCATACCTCTCTTTGAAAACTCATGGTGAGATTAATCACTGTACAAAAGCTTAAAAAAAACTCAATGGTACAGGCTGGGATTTTAACCACACGGCCACCATTGTTAAAATAAAGATGTTTACCGAAATAAAGAATAGCTCGATATGACAAAATGTCTCCATGCTAAAAAAGACACTGAATTAAATAAATTCTCCGAGAGGTAAACTTCGTTGAACCTTACATCCCTACTAACAAATTATCATTCATGCAAATACTAAAGCAACACCTATTTCTTCTATTGAGAACACTAACAATACCACACTCTACACCGCAGTATAATTGTCTTCGAGCACAATGTTCATAGCGACAATAATTGTGCCGACACCAATTATAAGTTGAAACACCTACAGAATTGTCGTAGGAACAATTGCCTACTAGATTCGATTACGTACCTGTCTCTCAAAAGTTACAAACATTAAAATAAAACATTAATTATTAAATTTAATTTAATATGAATTTACGCAGGCTAATAATATAGTTTTCTAATTGAATTTTGCTCTCACTGGTGAAATTATGAGCTCAAAATATCTGGGAACAAAAGAAAGAACCCAGCGTAAAGAAACAAAGCCGTGATAGTTTTGAATTTTTTGAAGTACGCTATACTATACATCTTATGATAAGACCGCCAATTAATAGGGAAATATCCGTATGGATTTGTACATTTTTACACATTATAATATAATTGGATTTGTAGATATTGTAGGATGTCGATATTTTTTTCTGAGCTATTGTGAGTATTGATATTGGTGTACAATATCGAGTCTATCTATCTGTACATTTTAATATCATGTGGAAGATTAAGAAACAAAGCATTTGAACTCATGAAAATATATTCAAAGAATGGCGATAATTGAGGAAAATCTCTGTGAGATATATCACGAGGTCTCGAGAATAAATCTGGGGTAATAAATTGGTTGATACCAATTTATATCTCGATCTTCAATTGAAAAGTTTCGATAAGGAAAATGAAGTCGAATAAAAGCTCGGAGATATTCTTCACTCAAGCTATAAGATTTTGCAATTTGATCTTTAAATACATTAAAAGCAACAAGACATTTTCGAGACATGATTAGGATTGTAAACCTAACCAAAATAGCTTCAGAACATAATTAATAGATAGAATGGGATAGACTCGTATTCATTTGACAACAATACTACATTATGAAGAAATTTAACACCACAAAAATAACAGACGATATATAACAAGTTTTTTTTATACCACTAAGGTGGCACACAAGCATGTGGCCCACCTGATGGCAAGCAGTCACCGTAGCCTATAGCCGCTAGCAATATCAGGGCTATCACTAACACGTTGCTAACCATGTTTTTGATGAGGACTCACTGTGCTAGCAACATTACTTAGCTTTTAAACTAGCGTACATTCTCGTGGAGCACTGGCAACATTTCTTATCGCAGAAACGACATAACATCAAAGTAGTGTTATTTCACCGCGGTCTTCTGTAAGTGGGGGTGCAGTCTCCAGTCAGGCGGTACCAATTTTAATGGGAAAACCCACGGGAGATCCCAATTCGCCCTACCTCTCTTTTTAAGCTCGTGGTGTGATTATTCACTGTACTTAAGCTTAGAAAAACTCATTGGTACAGGCCGGGGTTTGGACCTGGATCTATCAGATGACAGGCCGCTGTTTCAACCACAAGGCCACCACGGCTATGCATGTCTTATAAGCATGTAAAAGAAATGTTGACTCCCCCTCACGTGGTAAGCAGAGAATATAGATCGCTACTTTAGTCTTGTCACAAAATGAAGGTCCTTAATAATAACATATAAATAATCCGAATAACAGTCGCAAGACCATTTATACGTTAAATGGTCTTGCGGCTAAAAAATAACTTGTCTGGTCCACGAACCGCAAACCAAGCTATCTACTTGAATATCTCTCATCTAAGTAGCTCATTTAGAAACAGCAAGAAAACCGGTCCGAAAAAGGTATTAATTGGAATTAAGTTGTCATAAAGACTTTGAAGTTAAAGTTAACCCATTTAACGTAAACCACAACCGCAAACGAAATCGCTCCTTAAGAGAAACGTTTTGTATTTAGAGGAAAGCGTGGCATTTTTGTTGCGGCGCGCAAGACCACAGACTTACTCGAGTTGCTAACTCGGGGGTGGTGTGGACCGAAATACATTTCTTGCCAGGAGAATTAACAACGATAAGAAAACCTGCAAATTCAGTTGACTTCAAGTCAACATTTCTCTTAAATGCTTATAGCACATGCAGCCGTGGTGGCCTTGTGGTTGAAGCAATGGCCTGTCGCTTGATGGGCCCAGGTTCAAACTCCGGCTTGTACTAATGAGTAATCACACCATGAGCTTAAAAAAGAGAGGTAGAGCTAATTTGGATCTCCCATGGGTTTTCCTGTTATAATTGGAGCCGCCCGAACTAAGGACTGTACCTCCACCTTACGAAGGCAGTGAAATAACATTTCTTAGATGTAGTGTTGTGTTTCTGCAGTAAGTAAGGTTGTCAGTGCTCCACGAGGATACGCTGCACTACTACTAAGTAATGGTTCTAGCACAGTGAGTCCTCATCAACAACAGGGCTTGCAACTCGCTAGTACTTAGTGGTATCCTCGGTATTGCTAGCGGCAATAGGCTACGGTGACTGCTTACAATCTTGTGGGCCGTATGATTGTGTACCACCTTAATGGTTTAAAAATAAATAATAATAATACCAACAACTTTATAATATTTAATATATATTATTCAATAAACGGGCTCGTATATATGGATGAATATCATATTTTTTATTCCCCTAAGATGGCAAACAAGCATACGGCCCGTCTGATTGTAAGCAGTCACTGTAGCCGTATTGTAGCCCATTGACGTTTGTTACACTCGCGCGTTGTCGACCCTATAATTATAATTATTGTCTAGAAATACGATACGAGCCTCGGCAAAGTGATACATTCAAAGCCTTATCGCATACGTTGCCATCTAGTACTATGTCGAGACTGTAACGAATACCTTAAAAGTTTGTGTGCGTCGTTAGCTCGCTCCTCACGTTGGACGAACGTGACGGTTCATTTTGGAAACTCTTTATATAACACCTGAAGGTTTATTTTTAGCTACTTTAATGTCGATGAAAGGTTTAAGTAGGTTAGATAAAACGTAGATTAGCAGACTGCCCAGGATTAGGCCATGGCGTATTTAAAGTGACGCATGTTTACCGAAAACTAGATGGTATACTCATTGCAGTATTATTTGAAGTTTTAAAGAATGAAAACTCTAGTATACGGAATAGCTGAATGCCGTTTTTGATCCGGAAATAATATAGTAAAATAAGCAATATATATGTATGTTTATTGCTTCTTTTTACATGTATATAGTAAAATGAGACATATATATTGTTTACTAGCTGTGCCCGCTAACTGGAATACATTTTCTTACAATTTCACAGGGTTTAATTTTTTTTGCATAGAAACTATTTATTTATTAACTATTTATTATATATTATTTACAGGCTTACTAACGTCCTTTACATTCTAATCTAAGACATGAATGTCTTACATTTCGTAGCGATATAGTGAACTACCTAGCCCCTTAAAAAAAAATATTTCAGTGATAGCTGGCTTCGAAATGAAACATCCTTCGTTGAAATAAATGCCATTATGTAAAAATCATCAAATACATAAGATTTGTCTCCCGTAACCCGGGGTAAGTTCGACCCCAATTGTCGCTAATTCCCAAAAGAGCCATTGTCTCGTCCGATGCCCGGTTCGATTCCTGCGTCGTGCAATCATATAGTTGTAATTGGTATTGAAAGATTTATTGGTCTTGTCTCAGTGTGTATACTTCGCTTAGTGTTTATCTAATCTTACAGCTCATTATTTCTTGCTTGTTATATGTCTGTCTGCTATTATTAGCGAGGTATTGTAGCGACTAACAGGATAACTGCTTTTTATAATATACTAGCGGCCCGCCCCGGCTTCGCACGGGTAGACTTTTATATCAAATATTTTGTCTATTTAAACTATCCTATCTCTCAAGTTGGATCGAACTGCACATGGTGTGCGAATTTTATTATAATCGGTTAAGTGTTTTAGGAGTCCATTGAGGACAAACATTGTGACACGAGATTTATATATATTAAGATATCCGTCTCAGTTCATTAGGTACTTATATATGTATATTGCTCGTTATATCGTGTACCGATATAATTACGAATAATTCTTATTATATTGCACGCTTTTAACGAAACCAGCTTCTGTTTATTATTTCAAATAAAATATATATTATTACACCATTACCATTATGTTGTAATATGTAATAAGTAAAAGACTAAATTCAAATAATAAATTTTTAATTAGATATTATTTCTCATTGAGAGGGTATTCTTGTATTCTTACAATCTCTCGACCTTAAAATATAACCGCTATTTCATTCGTTAAGTTTTCAATGAAAATATGACTGTCAAATGATATTAACGTACATTCGTCGCTGTCTATTTTATTTGTATAAGAATGTTGTAAATTCGTTTTTTTTGTTATTAAACTACATATTTACGGATTTCAGATTTTTTCCTTTACTTGTGCTGTAAGACACTGCTTCTTGCCAAATTTCAAGATTCTAGGTCAACGGCAAGTACTCTATAGGTTTTGATTCCCTTGTGAAATCGCAAAATATGAGAAAATTTGCGACATAAACGGTCATAGCTTATTGCCGCGTCGAGTTACAGGTTTGATATTTTCACAGCTGAAAGAGATCATAGATCCGGGACCTTGATATAATTTCATATTGATAACTATACGCGTTCTTGAGAAAAAAAGTCTTGATAGATAGACTGATAGACGGACAACAAAGTGATCTTATAAGGGTTCCTTTTCAGGTACGGAACCCTAAAATAGGTTCCCGCAATCGTCTATAATTCCAAATAGGGAGTTGCGATAGACATTTCTGCCCCATACCCGGATAAGTTCATTATATTTAATAGCTACGGCTTGCGATCCAATGTTGTTTCTTTAATTCGTTTCAAGTGTCAAAATTAAGTGACTACAGAAATTACAAGCCCGCGACTTGCTTGTCTCATTTTGAACAGCGTTGAAATTCTGGCATGGCTAGACCAAGGTATTCACTTGAAGTAATCTTGTTGTCTATCTATAGTCAGGAAGGATCATAAATATCTATTTCTATAAAGATTTCACATAACAATTTGGTAGTGTTTTTTACAACCTACAATAATTAGATAAGATATTGTAGTTATAATGTAGTAGATGATGTTGGTATTTACGCTGGCCCTTCATTTAAATCAGGACTTTCATAGTTTTTAATCAGTGTTTTCATCTATAAACGCCCTACAAATATACTTAGCCTTAAAATACATTGTTTTATGGTGGTATTCAAAATATTCAAATACGTATACGTAACAAAGTAAATACAAAATAAATAAAAGGCAATGTATTCACACAAACATACAATTACCGGAAAAAGTTATCAAGGAGGAAATAAGCGGAAAAGAAATCATAATAAATCTACCCTCGAATAAACGCACTAATCAGTGGGGAGAATGGAGGAAATTCCACCAATAAAAACAACACTTCTCTGTTCGTAAAAAAATCTCATTTTCTTTTACTGCAGTCAAGCTAATTTGAATTGAGCACTGTGCAGTTATGATTCAAGAGAGTGGATAATTTTAAGTGACTGCGGAATAACAAGGGGTTTGGCAATTCATAGTGTTTGCTCGACGTCATTACGATGCACTTTCTAATATTTTTTCGATATTTATAATACATTGAATAACGTAAAATGTGTACTTAATGCCGATTGTAAAATTATTAGATAAGGAATGACAGATTTACAGAAAATTGTTGATCTACCGAATCTCATTCGTAAACCTATGAACCTGGATATTAATAGGATTTCTTTGAAACACAAAATGAAAGAACCTAAAAGATACAAAACGTGAATCAGAGAAGACGTGTTGGCTAGAGAAAAATCGCTACGTGATATTTTCAGCTGAAATTCCTTAGAGGTAATGGTACCTCAAGGCGACTTGTCCCAACCTAATTTATACGTCTTAAGATAAGATGTAATAAATAGGCAGCGGGAATAACGTTTTAAAATAATCACCCTTAAATTACTGTTTGAATGGAACAAGACTGGCGTTGGAGAGGCCACGGTGTGTTAAATGAACATTGAACTCTCAATTAAATATACAAGGTCTGTCTTATTTACCATCAGTAAGCGGTGACCGTTGCTTATTTTTTGCGGTTACAAATTAGGGCCAAAACAAGCGTGTTGCCGACCCTGCAACAGTCTCTTCGCACCCTTCTTGAAGAACTCCATTGGGAAAATTACGTCAGTGAGTTCGACGTACACTAGTCGACCTAAGCATATGTACCTAATATGGAGCTTATTTGGAACGAATGATTGCTGTATTACTTTGCATAGTATTCGCAGTTGATACGGCGACCGTTCACTGGGATTATAATGGAAACTTATAAAATAAGCATTTATGATTAGTTAGAAAAATAATTTAAAGACGATATTACAAATAAAGAAAATATCATTGGCTAAAGCAAGTTTACTAGTCCACGACACTGTCATCACACACGTCACACAAGCAAGTACCTATCACTGTATCTGATAGATAATGTACATACATGTTTTTGATATATGGTAATTATGTTTACCTCAGAAATATACATTTATTATACCATCTGTTATAAAAGTTGAGTAACGTCTACTCCATTTCTTCCTGTTCATATTCCTCGGTTTTAAGAAAAGAGTACTCGAAGCGACTGCCCGCGGCAAAATAAGGTTTCAGAGGCCTTTGCTCCGTCCCAACACGAAAATGTTCAACATGATGGAATGTTCCACTCCGACAAGGAAGTTATAAATATTATTACCTATATTTTAATACATACATCACCATTAATAATGCGGGTGTAAATATTTTGAGCATGAATTGAACCGCTAGCATGGGATCGAACATTACTGTTTGTGGAGGAGATAATTATTTTTATGGGTAACTCCACGCTGGTACCGATCGGTACCTGTCATGTACCAATTATGAGACTTCAAGTTGCTGTTAGTAATTTTAATGATATTTTAATAATGAGGTCTAGCTTTTCTTTTGTAGCGTGATAGTATAACCTACATATTGTAATGTTTCCTACCTATTACTCGTTATAGCATACAGATTATAATGCAGCTAGAGATACGCTACTTATTTTTAAAATAGCAATTATGTGATAATTATTGTACTTTTGATAGGATAATACGAAACCGATTGATCTCACTCTACAAAATGTATCAAGCCAACTTAAATGTTGCGTGCAAGTTTTATTCTAAGAATTCAAATATATTATTTTACTAGCGACCCGCCCCGACTTCGCACGGCCGGCGTTAGTCATAAAAGTTAAATAGCTTCAAAACACAATGAATTATACAAAAAAACCTTCTTCTTGAATCACTATCTATACTATCTATTTTAAAAAAACGCATCGAAATCCGTTGCGTAGTTTTAAAGATCTAAGAATATATAGGGACAGACCTACAGACAGCGGGAAACGACTTTGTTTTATACTATGTAGTAATAGTGATACACAACCGTATACACACGGTTGTGCCAACACTTTAATTATATATGTAATCAAAGTACAAGTACTACAAGTATATAATCAAAGGCTGTACATTTAAAGCATTCTTCAAAGATGATATTATTATTACAGATAGTAAACAAATATCGCACCATACGTGGAATAAGTAGGTAAGTTCACTTACGCGTTTTTTTTTTATTATTCCTAATAATCATGCGTCCAATAATACACCCCCTCAAAAAATTTCATAAAAATATCTTAAAAAATGAGAGAATAAAAGCAATAATTTTGAATTTCTGCAACATAAGAAAATTTACTATTCAACTGCAATAAATAAGTAAATGCATATACGTTTATTTAATTTAAAAGTTTCCCGGTTAATAAAAACTTATTTACAGTTACACAAACGTTTCACGAAGATTTATAAAAAAGTTTATACGTAAATAAACTTGAATGCCTATTCTAGGATCTGATCGAGAGAGAGGTGCCGTGCAAGTCTAGTTACTTACTTCTTTCACCGACACTTTTTAGTGTAACTAATTTTATGTATTTATTCAAAACAAGGTAACTAGGTAACAAGTATGCTCGTGGAATAACTACGTTTCCTATACTTACATCTTTACACTAGACTGAGACCAGAGTGTGAATAAATGGGTAACTAAAGTTAAATCAGTTAACCACAGTGTATAAAAATTAGTAACAAATCAATAACCGTACTTACTCCAGCATTTAATTTCATGGCTTTGAGGAATATTGTGGTAACACTCTTTTTTACGTTTTTCTCGAAAAATATGAATAAGTTCAAGAATAAAATTATGTTCGGATGTAACGGCTACTCTTAGCTAACATTTGCAGTAGGTGAGGTATTTTTAGGACTTAAATTGAATTTATGGCATAGTTTTTTTACGCTCCTGAAAACTTGGTTGTTTTCACTTATTGCTTTTTTTCCAGGAAGGGTGCGATATATGTTTACCAATAGCAAATACCTACTAATAAATAAGCAAGCAAGAAGAAAGCAAACAAATTCAATTTTTAAACTAATCAAATAAAATAAACTGCAGGAGTAAAAGCAAACTTCTTGAGCGTTCCTCGATAGAATTTAATTAACATTCCGGGCTAGCGTCCCGGACGCCGGACACGGTCCTGGCGGTCCCTAATTGCTGGCTGTCAACAACAGTCTCGGTCACCCTATTCCACTCGGCTCGCCAGTGTCAAAACATTCCCACTACATTTTACACTTTACTAAATAATAATACCTACATTACGATTACTGAGGTAATAACTACGTATATAATAATTCAATGTACATAATATTGTTTTAGGAGGTACATAATGGTGCCAATTCTGTTGTTCAAAATTACTTATCTTAACTAATTTGACAGGTCTAAAAATATTGCCATCCTTATTTAACCCCGCACACGAGAAAGGGATAGCAGGACTTTTAGACCTGTCAAATTAGTTTAGTAATTTTGAACAACAGAATCGACACCAATAGTTCAATGATTATGACACGTGTGATAGTCCATTATTTCACGGCGTGAAGTTAACGATCTAGCTGAACTTGGATGCTAAACACCGTGCAATAATAGAAGTATATTATTTCTATACTCGTGACAAGAACTATTTATTTCATAGCTTTTGAGACATAAGCCCGCAAATCTATTGAACATTTTGAAAAAACACTCGAAATAGCAACATTTTAGAAACACGTAGGTACCGCATAGTAGATAATATACTGCACGTACCTATATTCGTTAAGCAATGTACATAATAATTTAGATAAAAAAATACCTAACTGAAATAATAATCATAAATGTAATAGGTATAATTTCAGTTCAATAATATCAGACAATATTACCTACAAACCTAAGTCCAAATCTAAAATGTGGTTCATTGGTTGATTGATTTTCGCACGGTGTATTAATTAGGCTATTTAATTCACGCCCTTCTTTTGACATTTGTTCCAAAGTCAAAGAGCAATAAAAAGTACCCTCTTATAATATTCATCTGTGACATCAGAAGATTATTTTTTGCACGGTGTATTAGTTAATAGACAGCTTTATTCACGGGGGCTTTTTTAATGTTGTGCATTGATCCAATAGTAGGCAGATGTCTTCTCTAAAACTGGGGTCACTATTTATGTTGTTTAAATAAATTTGTATGTTGTCTGTGACTTTATCTATGTTTGTCAATTCTCTATGCTCTCTCTCTCTCTCTCTTTGCTCTGCACGGCTGCGGCTGTACTGGACCGACGCGACATTAAATAAACTATAATGAAGACTGAGCATTTCTTTAATTAATGAAGAACTCACAGGACAACCCGAAACAAATAATTCTCATGGCTAAGCTTACTATGTAAATATAAAACTTGAAGTAGGCTACATAAATATGAAATATATGTATAAACAGTGATAAAATGTCTGAGATAATCTCTCAGGGAGTATAAAGCGAAGAGGAATATAGCGGCCGAAAGGTGCTTTTAAAAAGTTGTAAAAACTGGGAATCATTAAAACGGTAACAGTTGGTAGGTAGGTGAGATCGATACTCCGTCGGTGTTGCCTTATTAAAATTATTAAGAAACTTCCTGACTGGATATCTAAATTGTTCGGAGCTTATTTCGCACTTCTTGCGTGTAGAATAAAGTTATAAATGTACATTTTAGTCTACTATCTATACACATAAATAAAATTTAAGTGTCTGTTTGTAATGTCAAAATAACAGCTTTTTACGAAATGCATATGATAGTAAACACGCTTCTAATGACAAAAAAGCAATTAAAAACATTTTTGTCTGTCTGTCTGTCTGTTTGTTTGAGGTAATCTCCGAAACGGCTGGACCGATTTGAACGAGACTTTCACTGGTAGATAGCAACTTTTACTGGGAATAACATAGGTTACTTTTTTTAAGAAATAAAATGGTTCCGCGCAACTAATACAGAACCCATAAAGTTGTGAACAACATCCGAACGGCGGGAATTATTTGAACAGGACTTTCACTGAAAGGTAGCTGATGCTATAAGCGTAACTTAGGCTTTTTTTATAAGTAATTTTTGTACGGTGCAAATGAAATTATCAATAAAATTAATTCCACGCGTACGAAGTCGCGGGCACAGCTAGTATGTAAATATACGTAACTGGTCAAACACTTAAGTAATGATTCTTTGTAGGTATTATTTTAACGACATTCATCTCAAAATAATAACTAAAGCTCGAGATATCAATAGAGATAATACAAATAACATAAAAACTTTAATTTATAGATATAGAGGGCCCTTACTCCACACCTACATTAATTTCAGCAAACCTTATCTTTGGTCACCCCTTAAATTGTACAGATGGTGTTTCTATGTTGACCGTAAAAATATATTATCTACAGTACTAAAGAGCTTTATTAAACCGTCATTAAACGACTGAGAGGGGATACTGGTAATATACCGATCATAAATGAAGTTAATCTTAATTTTTTTATGGGTTTTAATGATATTAAACCGCCTGAAATATCAGGGGTACTACTAACGGGTTGCCTATCTTAACTTGAGAGGTAGGTACCTATAGTTGTGCTAGCAGCAGGTCTCTCTACTGCTACACAAGGCATCTTCGATACCCTCTCTCGAAACCTTACTCAACACAGGAACACAATCCAACATCAGACTAGTGATATTCGTTTGATACGATTAAATTTAGCCCGTGCCAAATAACTAAATCAATTATAGAAGGTTACAATTAAAAAAAAACTTTAAATTCGCCAATAGATCATCTAAATACACATTACATACAATATTATCTTTTGTACCTTCCAAGCCACAATCAAAACTATGAAATTAAAACTAGGTAACTAATTATTATTATTTTATTATATTGATGGCTTCTGTCAATTGGTTGACAATTCTGCCAGTGTCAGGGTTGAAAAATACAGGTGATTGCTTATGACAGCACTTTTTCGTTCTGCCAAATGAACAGTAGCACGATCTAAAACAGATACGACATCACAATATAATATACCACCACCAACACTCACTATGATACAAAATAATAAAACTACCTACATCAATATACTTATGATATAAATAATACATACTTAGGTATAATTATATAGAGTTTAATGTTATATCTTTCAATATACTTAAATAAAATAGCTATAACAGAAATTTCTGAAGACGACAAAATACAAAAACTAGGTAAGTACCTATCTCATAGTAATTATAAGATATCAAATTCATTATTTACGAACACAACGGCGAACCGGTCGACGAATATGTGCCTACTTTAGCTATAAATTAAGTTCAGGAACAATAATTATCGACAACATTTCACTCCTCAATAATTACACACATGGTCAAAGTTCAAGCAAAGTTTAACTCTACCCCTTTCTAATAAGACGTTAATTACCGGTGATCGTCGCATGGGAAAAGACCGACAACCATTTAGCCCTATCAAACATACATGAGTAAATATCTTGATGATTGCCGGGTACGGGTTGTGATTTAGAACTCCCTGATGCATTATAAATGAGTAAGTGCTCCGTATTGCCAGTTTTCGCTTTACCGATAATTGTCTTATGTCTTGTACCTACCTATCTACACAAACGCGAAGAATTCAATAATTATGCAGTTTTAACAATTTGAATCATATTTACGTATTTCTGACCAAAGTATTAATTGTTTGTGAAGCTGAACACCAACGTAATATGGCTTTTGAGTATGAGTGAAGTGATTAATCATGTTTGTTACATAATGCTTAGGTATAATAATAATGCTTGGACATTCTCACACAGCGCCATCTGGCCCCAAACTAAGCAAAGCTTGTACCTATGGGAACCAGCAGCTGCTATAATACTTATATACTTTTTGTTTGTAAATACATACTTATAATACATACCAAACACCCATACGCAAGGCAAACATATTTGTCACATAAATGTTTGCCCCGGCGGGAATCGAACCCGCGACCTCTAGCGGAGCAGTCAGGTATACTAACCACTAGACCAGCGGTCTCGTCAACATAGGTTACGACATAGGTTACCTCTGTTACGATCTGCTACTGCCGTGAATTGTCTCCAGAAACTCCAATATACATAATAATGCAAGAAACTACTTAGGCATTTTAATGCAAAAAAACAAAAATAAATTAAACTTGATAGTTTTCTAATGCCGACATTGGCAAAATTGTCCTTGAAGAGTATTGATTGGTATAGATAGAAAGAAGAACTACTCAGTTCTTTAAATAGTGGCTTTATTAAGCTATATTTATCTTTAAACTAACGTATTTATCTTGTCTCAATCTCACTAGGTTAACGAACGACGGTTAATAAAGAAAAAAGATTATATACACCTTAAGATGAGAATGTTCTTGTTCAATTAATTACGTGCAATTAATTCCACATACATCTAGCAAAGTTAGTTCAAGATTACATCGCACGGCGTGCTTCGGTCTATTCCTAATTGTGCATAATAGTAGTGGGAACAAAGGTAGGGAACTTGCGTCGCGGTTTGTGGCCGCACCTCGCTTCGCTAACAAATTTGCGGCCTAGCCGAGTTACGTTGTCTTTTGTCGACGTCTAGGACAGGAATTTGATGCCTTAGAACTTGTCTTAAAAAGAAATAAATGCCTTGGGACTTGACTTAAAAATTACTAAACCTACGTAAAAATCGCGCTCTATAAAAGTAATTCCATTACAACTTTCATATAGGTACTACATATCTATTAAAGTAAAATGTAAATTTTACTTTAATAGATACATAGACAGACAGTGATGATCAACTTAATGAATATCGTGGTCGTAGGTATGCCACGTACATAACGGGGCTTGGATTCTGGAAAGATAGATAAATAACTGAACAGGTATTGATAAAAAAAATGTGTTTTATTTCCTATTACAGAATAAAATTCAATTAAAGTTAGCTACTAATACAGTTTACGGACCGGCACTAATATTTAACGCGACGTGCCTCCATTGTACAGTTTCACTTCCACTGGGTTGCCACCACATTTTACTTGACAAATCAGTGAATCACTGATGCACACATTTCAATACATATAAACACTGACGTACTAATTCAATGCATGGACTTCTGTCTGCGCTCAAGTGTCCGAGACAAATGACTTGGAAAACGCGGAATTGCGAATCACGCGTCAGTCTCCGTTTGGTCGACTGTCAAAAGTCACGCCAACAATGATGTCCAATGTATGGTGAAAACTACCCGAAGAAAGTGACACAAGCCGATGGTGTATCATAATATTTTGTTTATGCATATAATTCTTTCTGATATTATGTGGAAGAACGGATATAATAGTATTTTTGGGCATTTTATTTAAAACTGAATTAATTGTTGAAACACCACCATACATATCAACCAAAAGAGAAAGAGTGCAGCGTACATAACCACAACGTGTTAAAATACGTCAGCCCATATTTTCTTGAATGCAAAATTAAGCCGTGTCGGTAATAAGATTGAATCTTAAGTGTTTTAGAATTAATCTAATAATAAGGTATCCAAGTTCATAAATGTGAGCAAGGGACACTTTTATTTTAAATTTTGTACTAGACCCAATGTTTATGTATTACTAGATTACTACGTCAGTGTCTATACAGCAATATTTTTAAAGCACGTGACTGATAGCACACAGAGCCAGGGAACATTGCATTAGGTACAAGCCAGGTTTCAGTTAGGTTAACATATAATGCATGTAAGTAGTTACTTTTATTATGCATATAATTAACAACAGTATCACTAACTGAACAGGCGCGATTTTTAAAATTAACGACCATTTATAAATGAATAGCAATGCAATCAACTCAGAAGTACGTGTGACAATCAGTCGGGGAAGCAATCGCATCCCGTTCGATTTAGCCTTAGCCAAAATCACTTCATCACACGAATAAGTATTCGTATATGTTTTGACTATTTTTTACAGGAAAATTAACAGCTCTGCGCCATCAGAAAGGGAACTAAAAATTCGTATTCAATTTTGACATTTCGAGAGATACGAGAGCTACTTTGATTATTTTCATTTATCTCGAAGATTATTTGATTAGTGGCTGTAGATTGACATGCAGAATCAAATTCTGTTGAATTAGTACGCAAATAGTGAAATTTGCAACGCACGTGAGGTAGGTTAGAGATTCCTTCCAGCTATCCATTATTGACTTAATTACCTAACATTCCAAATACACAACAATATCACTTCTTTTTATATGATTATACTATTATAATATTAAAATCCTATCTTCTAGTTCTTTCTCTACTACTTGCTTTAAAATTGACTATATTTGTACAATATTGTATCATAGGACGAGGAATACTGTGCGCGCTAAGTCACATTATTAATACATACATATCATCACGCTATGTCCCTCAAAGGGTAGGCAGAGAGTATAGAGCTCAATTTCACTCTTGACCTACACACCTCTTTAGCTTCTTTTACATTCATCAAACTTTTCATACATAGGGTATGTAACTTAATTATGCGTACTCTTTACCTTTCCACCATTATGTACTTTGTTTATATTTGTTCACATTATTTATCTATCATGAATATCACTTTTCTTATTATAATTATTACTGAGCTAATCAACAACTGATCGAGGGCCGAGTGACGTCACAGAGGGTTCCAGTAGAACACCCGAGTTCCATCCACCGGGGTCCTGTCCCTGTCGGGCTCTGCAACAGGATCTTGTTCACAAAAAGTAACTGAAAAAGAAAGCATTGTACGGTCTCAGATTTGATAATAATTATATTAGGTCGAACAAACTTCCCAGATCAAATCACCAAACATGATTAAAGAATTGGTGAATATATAATATACTAGATTAGACTTAGAATAAGTAAGTGATGAAATAGTATAGACTAGGTACCTACTTTGTGGTCTTAGCAAGAACAACTTTTGACTTTGTATTCGTATCGCTTTCGACTACTTTTGCATGGTAAAATAAACAGCGCTGCGCCGCGCCGGCGAAAAGTGGAACTAAAAATTTGCTAAATTGAGCGTTTTGTTTAGTCGAAATGTTCATACGAATTTTAGTTCCACTTTTCAACGCCGCAGCGTTCTTCATTTTTCCATACAAAAATAGTCATAGGCGATACGAATATATAGTCGCAAGTTTTCTTGCTAGGACTACAGATGTCAAATAACGCTCGATTTATACACTCCGTCTACCCCGAAAGTGACTCTGCGTAATGATTATTATGTATGTAGATAACATTATATTGCCATGAATTCTTACTTGGATATTTTGTCTAATTCTCATTCTCTGAGGAGTCTGATGATAGAACAACTATGTTGAGTCGTCGTTTCTGGAAAGAAAATATTTATTCCATGTCATGTTATTTATTATTATTATCATCTCAATCACACTAATATTATAAATACGGAAGTTTGTGTTTGTATGTGTTGTGTTTGTAGTATAGCCTCTTCACGCCTCAACGGCTCAAAGGATTTGTATGAAATTTGAAATGGAGGTAGCTTATAAGCCAGATTAACATATATAGGATGCTTTTTATCCCAGATCATTATCTGCCTTTGGGATAGCAAAAAATCGTTACTATACAGCGGCTTAAATAAAAATAAAAATAAAATCCATTAAATTGTGAACATAATTAATTCCACGCGTACGATATCGCGGGCACAACTAGTTAAATATATTTTGCCAGTGCTCCACGAGGATACGCTGGGCTAGTAGTAATGCTGCTAGCACAGTGAGTCCTTATCAACAACCTGGTTGGCAACCCGTTAGTGATACTCCTGGTTTTGCTAGCGGCTATAGGCTACGGTGACTGCTTACCATCAGGTGGGCCGTATGCTTGTGTGCCACCTTAGTGGTATAAAAAAACAAAAGTAAAAATATAAAGACACCAACTTTTTTGCGCAAGCCTATGTGTCGAACCACTATAGGTTGGCTGAGCTTTTGTCCGAGCACCTCTATAGCAGCTGCTAGCCTGCTAGTAGCTCGGGCCTGCTCCAACATCGCTTCAGCGTTCGACTTTTCTATCCTTTCCAGTCTCTCTTGCGCCGCTTCTAGTGTAGCTTGATGTTGACTTTCCACTTTGCCTGTCCGGTCTGCTGATCTCGGGTACGGTCCTGTAGAAAAAAAATACATTCACAATTTAGCTGTCATTGTTTTTTAGCGTTCCGTACCCGAAGAGTAACCATCGGAATCCTATTACTAAGACTTGCCGTCCGTCCGTCAATCAGAGATCCGTAATAAGTACAGTTGAAATTGTCAGAAAATATGTATGCCGCTATAACATCAAATAATAAACTTTTACTAAATATAAAATTAAAGGGGTCTCCCCTACTAGAAACGTGTTTTTGTTTGTGATACCAGAGCAGAGGTATCATTAGCTCGTTGCCAACCCTATTGTTGGGGCCTCACTGTGCTAGCACCATCCACTGCTACAAAAAAACGAGACCGTAGGTCTAGTGGTTCGTATACCTGACTGCTACGCTAGGGGTGGCGGATTTGATTGCCGGGGCAAACATTTATGTAACACATATTATGTTTGCCTAGCATCTGGGTGTTGGGTATGTATTACAAGTATGTATTTAAAAAAAAAGGATGGGTACAAATGCTATCACCTGCTAGTTCTCATACTACAAGCTTTACTTAATTTAGGGCGAGTTGGCACTGTGTGTTATTGTCCAAGTATTATTATTATAAAAAACCTGTATTCCATGGATTAAAGGCAAACCAGTGTTTCATTTGTCAGGCATTGTTTTTATATGCAACCTGTAGAACGGGCACGCCGTATTCGTTTGCGGCGTCGCACGGGAGGTGCATCGACATCAATTAAATCCTGTGGACATAAATTAATTTGGTTGATAATTAAAATAGTAGGGAATATACTTATTACAAAATATGTATGTTTAAGGCACTCAATATTGTCAAGTTTCTTTCCAAGATTATCGTGACAATGGTCCTAATAGTATGAGAAAATTGTTGAGACAAGTAACTTTCAAATCCACCTCCACACCTGCGTTGACAGGGAGCAGGCAATATGCCATATCAGGGAATGGATATTTTCATTATTTAAGAAAAATATGCAAACAAAGTAAACTACATTTTAACATGATAATGGTTTAAGCGGCAGAATCGTGTCAAAAGGCAGGGCAGCTATTATTCAAAGTATTAGGCAGCCCCATGCGCATGCTTAAAACTCAAATTGGAATAGTATATTTTAGAAATATTTATATTACAATATTTCCAACCATTGCACCTACTTACCTGTTTTCTCTTCCACTTCACTCCTGTACCCTAAAGTTTCCTGCAAGAGATTACTTTAGTGTTAAGGCTGCCTTTTATTAACATTTTCATCTTGTTCCATAGCATGGTGTGCAATGAAGATATAATGAAGATTATAATATTATTTTTGTTGTAACCAAATTATCTTCCGTGAAATGGGTGCTGTAACCTGGAGTGGATCTACATAAGGGTTTTTTGAGCTGCATCCCAAGGCCCAACGGATATAAAGGGACCCTTAGCCCACATTGAACACAAAATTTACATTATTGTGATTAAAATGTCCAAAATTCTAAGAAATGTCTTTTGTAAGTTTGGAGGCTGAGATAAATAAAATATTAGGCAGCCCCATTTGTGTGCTTAAAATGCATATTGAAATTGTATATTCTAATAAATAATAAATATATACTATGTATGTATTTATGTTTCCAACTATTGCATCTGCTTACCTTTCTTTTCTCTTCCACTTCACTTCTGTGCCCTAAAGTTTCCTGCAACAGATTTCTCTTGTGATAAGGTTGCTTTTTATTAACACTCATTTTGTTGTTTTGTACACCATGCTATAGAACAACATGATTACTCATCTTGTTCTATAGCATGGTGTACAATGAAGATCATAGTATGTTTTTTTTTCAACTAAATTACCTTCATCAGTAAGTATGGGTGTTGTAACCAGCTGTGGATTTACATAAAGGGTTTTTGAGCTGCAGCCCAGTGCCCCGTGGATATAAAGGGACCCCTAGCCCACATTGAACACAAAATGGTCATTTTTGTGAATAAAAAAATCCAAATATAAAAAAATCTTTTGTAAGGTTAGCAGGCCCGAGATAAATAAAATATTTGTCAGCGCATTGCGCATGCTTAAAATGCATATTGGAATTGTAAATGCTTATAAATACATATATACATGTGTATGTATAATTATGTATTCTTATTATAATGTTTCCAACCATTGCGCCCGCTTACCTCTGTTTTCTCTTCCACTTCACTTCTGTACTCTAAAGATTCCTGCAAGAGATTACTTTAGTGATAAGGCTGCCTTTTATTAACACTTTCATCTTGTTCCATAGCATGGTGTGCAAAGAAGTACCTTAAAAGGAAAAAAGGAACACTTTGTTGTCCGTCTGTCTGTCTGTCTGTCTGTTTTTAAACGAAATGAACTCTGTGAAATGGGTTTTGTAACCAAGAGTGGATCTACATAAGTAGTTTTTGAGCTGCAGCCCAGGGCCCGTTGGATAAAAGAGACCCCTAACACATATTGAACACAAAATGGACATTATTGAGAAAAAATAATGACCAAAATAAAAACAAGCTTTTATAAGGTTTGCAGGCCTGACATAAAAAAATATTAATTTGTCCGACCCTAGTTGTTACATCTCTGCCTATCTCTTTGGGGACCCTAGTGGGAAGCCATGAAGATACTCATAATAATCATTATAAATTTGATTGAATTTTTTTCGTATAGTAATTGTCTTTTATGAGATTGTTTTTAAAAGCAAATTCAGATCCAAAAATGCAATTTAAGCAATACAGAATAATAACCAGTAATATGAATGCTTGAATACTTACAGTTATTGGGATTTGTGGAACTTCGTCCGGTGGTTCTTGAATTTCCCCCCCAAGGATGTTATAAAGACGCTCTTGTAGAGGGGTAAGAGCCCTCACATTCTTAGGAGTACCACCACCTTGAATCACCCATATGTAGATTAAACAGTCATAATACAATGAAACAACTAAGCAAATTTTAACTTACCTGTTTCATTCAGCTCAGTCTCATTGTTTTTTACTTTCTTGCAAAGTTTAAACTTATATTCGTTATAAAACTAAAAACAAAGTAAAGTAACTTCAAAGGTAGTAAATAAAAGTATAGACATAATCCGAAGTAGACGTTCTTACCGCTCGCCATTCCGTGGGGGATTTGATAGGGCCGCGGCCGTCTGGCGAGCTTGAATTTAGTATTTCTGCGCACTGTGTCCAAAGTTTTTTCGCCAAACTGCGCCCTTCGGTCGTGCGACTCAGGTGGCCGCGCGCCAGTTTTGGCCAACATTGCAAAAAATCAATCATAGCAGTTATTTGCTCTGCTTGAACCATATCTGTAATCGGATGAAAGTTTTTAAATTTTTCATACACATTATAAATTACATTATAACCAATAACAATTTTATTACTGAAGTCTTCAGTATCTGAAGTATCTACTTACTTGGGAACAAAGCTTGGGAATATGGGAATAAACTACGACTGTGAGTATAGCTAAATTTTTTGTTTTAGGTCAGTCAGTTCACAATATTTCTTGTAACATTGCACGAAGTATATTATCTAAGAGATACTGCTAACCGCTAAACTTAAATGTGAACTTAAATCTTAGATCACCCAAGAGAATCAACCGCTTGTACTTGTAGATCACAAACAACACCACAGAGTACTTAATCACTACGTAACAACACTGAAAAACAATCAGAATGTCATAATGAATGGATGGATAAAGTAAGAGACTACCGTGTAAGCTACCGTGAGAATATTATACCCATAGATAATAATTATATCTGTCAAGATTTATTCTTCTTCTGTTTTCTAATTATGGCAATCAATCCACTTCAAGGACTTTTTTTACCAGTGTCGTGTTAAGGAATCATGAGTTTACTACATTTTTTTTAAGTCTAACACTTATTAGAGTTTCCGGAGATAATCCACGGAAGTAGCAGATCCTAACATGCCTTTAGGTCAGAGGTAACCTATTGACCAAAATAATAAATCACGTCACCCAAAAGCCATTACAGTATTATTTCCAATATTCCTATAAATCTGTCTCTAAATGAAACTTTACTGAAGAAAATGACACAAAAATTCACACTAAAGATTACTATGAGGCTTGATCTTCAGACTATTTTTGCAAGTGCCGAATATTGTATAATTTATCAGTTTGCTCAATACTTACAAAAATATCAATTTCAATGTTGTCTGAATTGTATACCTACCTTAAGCCTCAACTTTTATTCAGATTTTATAAAGCTACCTATATCTTCAGAATAAATACAGGTTTGAAAAAGTGGGGGTAGGTAACGTAATGTAGGTAAAAAATTAAAAGATTATATTTATATACTTTATTTATTTTATCCATACATTAATGGACACAAAAATCTTGCTTTAGCAATGCTTCTTAATACAATCGATATAAAAACATTGGTAAAGTCGATTAAGGTATCAAATAGAAAAATTATATATGAGTTTTCCTAAGAAGATTATGTAATTACTGTAAACCTTAATAATAGACGATTACATTACTCTAATACATTGCTACTAATGGGTAAGTATTGTATTGAGTGCCTTCCTAACTTGTGAATATAGAATGTGCAAGATTTCGGATTACGCACAACATAATTAATCACTATGGCATCAAAACAAGATGTGGTAAAATTTTATTATGTAATAATTAAAGTATGGCCAATTGATTATTCCGCGAATATATGTACATTTATTTTTTCTATGTACTGACCACTCGATGAAATCTAAAGAGCTATGCAAAGTTACAAATACACAGAACATTCCTATTAATCTTACTTTTGTCTGTTCAGTAAAATTTTTATTCATTTTAACATAATCTTTCTATTGTTACCAGGCATGTCTTTCTTCGATACTTTTATTTTATATTAACGGAACAATCTTCTGGCTACCAAACAATAACACACTATGTAGAGCAAGGTAAACTGTTATAGAATACGAAATGAGTCTCATTTCTAAATGAATATATGTACTACTTAAACCTATGAGAATGTTACTACATCCTCAATAACAAACACTAAACTTATACTATTAGCAGTTAAATAAAATACAAATGGCTTAATCTGATCCACACACGGCCGAATACTGAAACGACATTTAAATTTGAAGGTCCATCTGAATGTTTTAAGTCGTCATTTCACATGTAAATTCGGAGGCCACTTAAAATTAACGTGGCATCAGATTTGACTGCCGTTTCAGTATTCGGGCAACAATCCTATAAATTTGGCGTTGATCGTCGCAAATTCAATTTAATTAGTTTTTATAATTTGTAAACAAAATGGCAGTCAATTGTATAAAATAATTAAATACATGCCTCACTCAATCAAACAGTCTTATTCATTGTACGATTTATCCATTGTAACACAAATCTCGTAGCATTAAGGAAAACAAATACTTTTAAATGCACATGTAGTAATCCCGATTACATAGAAACTATAAAATACAAAGTTTAAGCCTAGGAATTCTTAAAATGTAAAGTACCCTATTCTCCGATTACACGCATTCTATACGCAAACGTATAAGAACAACGATATAATCAATGCAGGGCGCCGCTTTCGGTGAAAAATATCGCATACATGAATGACTTATCTGACTGCAAATCTCTTTAGTCAATGTTGTCCTGCGTGCCCCAACACGATATCATATGCAATCTTGTGTTACGAATTGTAATACAACAAACGTATTTATTTTGTATACTACATATCTCAACGAATTTCATTTTTTTGCTGTTTTTTTATTAGACCATGCTTATTATGGAAGAAAACAAAATTCGTTTTTCTGCTTTACTTTAAAAAATAAAATTCCATTAAAAAAATGTTCCAAAGATAATGCTATCATTTATCGTTTTCACAAACATGTATGACAATTTATTAGTTACGTAATTTGATGTCAGGAGTTTGGCCAGAGACTTTTGCAATCAGATAAAGTTTTACTTTCAAAACATAGCACCAAATCAATAGACGGGTTGACAAAATAATACCAACATAATTCAGTCAATAAGTGGGTGATATAATGCAACTTTTGACGTTATCCGTTAAATAAATCTGCGTTGTATCACAGGGTTCTTGTTCAATCGATGTTTTGCAAAATTACATTTGGAAGTCGTGCATAAATTACATAAATGTTTGTCGTCTCCTCACTAGATTAAGGTGAACCTAGCTTAGTGGGGAAACATTATATAAAAAAAGATATACGTACAAATCTTGCTATCAGTTAATATTCCTTAGTTGTAATTATAAGGGATTTATTCTAGACATTTGAGGTACAAGAAGAACAATTAGGCCAAACTAAGAAGTTCCAAATATGCCCAAAAATACATTAAATAAACAAATCTCATAAAAAAAACTAGGCCAGCTAAACAGTTTAGCTGCCAAAAGGATAAGATGCACATAATGAGCGAATCCACTTCTTACTAAGCTAAAAAGTGCATCCCAATTAGAAATATTATTATAATTAATTCGGTGATCCAATTCACTTGATACAGCTAGGGCATATTACCTCTCTTGAATTAGCAACAAGCAATGTTATATTATTGTAATTTATTTTCATATTTTAATAGAACTTTTGACTGCTAATGCATATTCAACTTAAATTCTAAGATTTCACTAATATTTTCAGTTAAAATATGAATACCTTCCCCACCAATCACTTAGTTGTGAATTTAAGACGGGCAATGTAATATTTTAGACATTAATAATACGATAAAGTGCATGCACTTTATTTCGAAGTAGGCAGTGGATTGCACTCAAAAATCATAATATCTGAAACGTCTAATAAAAGCACATAGTAATGGTATTAACCTTATTTTCTACAGAACGAAATCAAAGTGTTCAGAGGTCAGTGTCGTACCAAGCAGCGACGTTGTTGTTGTCGTGTGGAGGCTCTGGGAAGGCGAGGTCGGCGGAGGCCGCGCCTGCGCCCTCTGGGTCGCCGATATCCATGTCCATACCGAAACCACTGCCGATCTCTAGCCCCTGCATCGAGTCTATCGGTATTTGATCGTAGCCTGCAAACATTATCATCTGTGTTAGCCCATATAAACAACTTATCTAATCATGTGCACTGGCTTAGCTATTATAGGGCAGTGCACCAGGGCCCCGAAGTTCGGAGGGGCCTCCTGAGCTTTGAAAAGAGGGAAGCAGCGACCTCTCTTTCTCTTTGCCCCGGGGCCCTTGTCCACCTAGCTACACCACTGATTATGTGCAATAAATAAAATTTATGAATATGAATAATATCCACGTAATGATTATATGTATAAATAGCGTCATTAGTAGGAGACTATACGACAATAGCGCTAAATCTTACTCATGTTCTAAATGCAAAGATTTGGATGTATGTCCATTGTCAAAACCACTAAACGACTAAACGGATTTAAATGAAATGTCAAAAAGAAAAGACGACTAAACAGGGTTATTATTTAGGATACTCTGTTATATGCAGGGTGCAACTAGTGCTTAACAAAGCCACCCAAGGAACACATGATATGAACCCTGAATTAAAAGGGGGTTGTTGCCTTTACCTAGCCGCCAATTTATTACACAATTTAGTTGGATATGAGTCACTCAAGATAGGTAGAATAAAGATTCCGTTGTTTTTATTAATAAAGATTGAGATTGGTGCCAATTCTATTGTATAAAGTCACTAAACTAAACTAATTTGACAGTTCTAAAGGTATTGCTATCCTTATTTAACCCCGCACATGAGAAAGGGATAGCAAGACTTTAAGAACTGTCGAATATGTTTACTTTAGTAGTTTTGTACAACATAATTGGCACCATTGTCATTGTAAGGTGTTAACTCGATTGGCCTATTTTAGTAAGCTAAATTATAGTTTCTCCGATGTGGAGACTTAAACCTACACTCAGTTTCCAAACTATTAATTTCTATATACATGTAATATGGGTTTTTAACAACACTGTCCCTGTTGGTGCTAAATATGGATACTAAATGTAAGTCTGGAGCACTTGAAGAGTTCGTTATTATCATAACACAAAGTTTAACAAAACACTCACAGCGTGCGAACGCAAGTCAGATATTAAAATCCGCATATTGCCTGCCATAGACTTTCCACATTTCCAGCAATAAAAAAAGATTAACATAACAAAACCAAACTTCTCGCCGTTCGTTGTATTTAGAGCAGAGTGAATATAGGTACAGCAGTAGAAGAAGAAAATTTGTGTTGATTTAGAATTAGCAAAGCATATTATATTTAATGTTTATTGGGTATGCATAACAAATAACAATGTCAGTAAGCTGATATATTCTTATTGAACTGGAAACCTATGGCAGGTAAAATTAGGGGTTCCTTTTCGAGAAGGCGTTCAGTGAAAGTGGTAGGTAAGGTGTGTAATTAGTCTTCCTTCACCCAGTCACCAAAGTTATTTTAGGTCTAATATGACACGCAGTTAGCCCAACGCGGCACTTCTAGCTTATTCCAATCTCAAGTTAATATAGAGGTGTTTTTGTTTGTACATACTATAGCACAATCGCTGGAAATATTGACATCGTAAAAAAAAACACTAATGGAAAACTAAACTATCCAAAAATAACATACACCATATATCCTATTTCTAAGCTACCGAAGTCTTGGGGAAAAGGCTAGGTTAAGATAAAAAAATAATAAAATTAAACAAACGTGCCTCAAACAATGTATAAGTTATCAACACACCACTGCACTATACCAAACATATCTTGTTATATAAATAATATATTAATAAGTAATAATATATTAAACGTATTAGAAACGAAAACAAACATAGTAAAAATGTTCCCATCACCTGCTTTTAGTGATAAATAGGTCCCGGGTTAAGCTGCGTGTAAAGAAGAGAGATTTATATTTATACATATATCTTATGGTAGTTCTAAGATAGATAATAGTGCTATTTAGATATACCGCACGTTGATACTTGAAAATTATTTTTATACTGATAAGAATGGCTTAATTAAAAGTTACTACATACTTCATTGTCAACCAGTATTTCTAATAAGCATCTAAGGTCTGTTTTAAAATATTTCTCAAGTACAATCATTCAAGATGCCACAAAATCTAGCCTAAAACACACTAGAACAAGTTTGATCTAATCTGTTTTCTTGCATATACACTTGTATTGTTTGGATAACTGCATTGTCAATACCGAATTACTAATACAAGAGAACTAAGTAATTTGTAAAGCTTATAGATTTGGTTGCGTGTGAAAATGATTTCAATAACTAGCTAATTAAGAAGAAGAAAAAATGAACAATGATGAAATATTAAGTTTTTATTGAGACATGCAATTTTCGAATATAAAACTTTTGAGCATTACTCACATTCGAAATGTCGTATAGTTTGTGAAGGAGATACAGTGGATGCGTAGGTTAGGCTAGGTTATGTGTCTGATACATTACTCTACGTGTTCTAATGTTAGTCCTTCAATCTTGCGACGCTGACGCTCATTCGACTTACCTTGCTGGTGAAACGACGGCCGCGTACCGTACAGGCCTTCGTAGCCCTGCTCTGGCCCGAGCATATCCTATCGAGTGGGAATAATAGGACAAATTAAAAATAAAAAGCTAACGAGCTCGCTTCCAATTGTAAGTAGCCAGTACTAGTAAAACTACAGCTTTTTTTGATGAAAAAATATCAAAATAAACAGACACACAGCGCCGCCGGTCATAATCCATGATACAAGCATACAATAAAACAAGCATACGGGCCCACCTGGTGCTAAGCAGTTACATAGCCTATAGCCGCTAGAATACCAGGGGTATCACTAACGGGTTGCCAACTATGTTGTAAAAATGCCAAATCGCCCTACCTCTCTTTTTAAAAGCTCATGGTCTGATTAATCAATGTACTTAAGGCTTAGAAAAACTTCTTGGTACAGGCCGGGGCGGGGTTTGAACCTGGGCCCATCAAATGACAGGCTGTTGCTTCAACCACAGGGCCACCACCGGTTAGTACCAGGCTCAACGTATTTCCTTGGCCATTCAGCGCGGAAATGCAGTTGGTATCTAGGGTACGTTTGAGCCGGGTACGTATCGGATCTAGTATTTAATGTGTTAGGACGAAGCATGTCGCTGCTAACTCTTTTTGTTTAAAAAGTTAATACATTGACGAAACCTGAGGTGAATTCTCACTATTTTTATTGGAAAAAACCTGCGCCGTGGATATAAATCTGCCTATATTCATATTTGTCTAAATATAATCTTTATCAGCAATTAGTGAAGTAGCTCTGAATGCATAACGACCAAGTGCGTGTACCTGTAAGTCGGGTTGTATGGCGAGATCGTTGGGCCACATCTGGTGGTCGTCGCGGAACAGCGAGTTGGTCAGCTCCATGGAGAGCCGCTTCTTGTAGTCGTGGGGCTTGTCCTCAGACATGCGGAACAACACCGCGGCCGCGTATGTCGCTACTCCTGGAGATAAGTATTATTGTAAAGCTGTGATGTGATGTATGTAGTAGAATTTGTGGAATCGTATCGTTTTTTTCCGTCCACGAATAGTCTAGTGAGGAAAATCAAAAGGATTTGAACTATAATTATTATATAAATAGTCAAAGATCAAATAGTCAAAAAACCAGTATATATTCTGCTTGTGAATAATCTTTTTATGTTGTTATTGAGGAGCATTAGTGTTATAAAAAAAATTGAAATATAGTTTTTTTCTTTGCCAAGGAGAAACATGGTAGTGTTCATCTTCGAGGAGCTCTAAAGCCATACTCACTACAGACACCACTAAATTTGAGCTACTGATGTTACGCTACAATCTTCTGTAAGGTGTAAATGAAGGCACAATTCCTTATGTTTATTTGAAATAGAGTACTTACCTTCATTCCGTGAATGCAGCAGTTCGGTGAGCGGTGCCGTAGCGCCCTCAGCTTCGATCATCTCGGCCCCTTCCTTCTCCACGGCCAATTCACACAGAACCCCCGCTGCTACACGCTGGAAGCGATAAAGAGTTCACGGTATTAGCCTCCGTCTTCTGTTTAAGCCAAGGGTTTAACGGCCGAATACTGAAACGACGTTCAAAGTTTGAACGCCCTTGTAACGTTTGAAGCGCCGTTAAAAAAAATTTCGACAAAAATAGCAGGCCAGTTACTGTGGCATCAGATTTGACTGGCGTTTTAGTTTTCGGCCATAAAATTAAGTATCAGAAGCAGTAATAGTAATTGTCGTTCATATAAAAAATAAAGATGTATCCAAAATCCTGCTAAATTCGCAACAAAATCCCGTGACGGCAGAAAGCCCTAGTCTAGCGTGAATTCCGAATGGGTGGCTGGGATTGGCTGGATTTGAAGTGCTGGTGACAGATGTTGTGCCCAGCAGTGAACGCAAACAGGGTTTTTTTAAAACCACTGAGGTACGGTAAGGTTTATGAAATGGACAACAGACTGCTGTTGTACAGTCTGTTGTCCATTTCATAAACCTTACCGTTGGACTGTGCAGCGAATATAAAATTAATTCCTTTTCCTGTCTCGCTAGTATAGGTTGATAATGTAATGTAACCTGTATATTTTCAATCTCGTTGAAGAGCAGCTGTACGAAGATGGGTATGACGTTCTGCTGGCGGATGAGCTGGCGGTTGTTGGTCTCGCGCGCCAGGATGTGCAGCGCGCCCACCGCGCCCTCGACGATCTCCTCCATGCGCACGCCGTCTGCGTACGCGCCGCCCGCGCCGCTGCCTCCGCCCGATGACGTACGCTGCTGTACACCAAGCATATTCATATTTAGTTTTTACTATTATACCACTAAGGTGAGTGCTAAGCCTGTTCTCGTAGCCTATGGACGCTTGCAACACCAGAGGTAGCAAACTTGGCCTATTGCGGTGAACTGTTAGGAGTGAGGAATATAGGGACTGTTATTATAAGGTTTAGTATGACTCCTACCAGCTGCGTGACATTGAAGATGCGCATGAGCATTCAAATAACGAGCGGTTACTTGAAGCGCACAGCTTCAAAGGTCGCGCGGTCACTTAAGGTCACGACCTGAAACGGCGGGCGATCACTTGGAAGGCAATGGTTTTTTTTACCCGGCTGATGGTAAGCGGTTACTGTAGCGTATGGACGCTTGCAACACCAGGGGTATCAGTCACGCGTTGCCGACCTTGAAACACAGGGTTACAAGTGTAGTGTAGTGTCTCACCCGCTGCGTGTCGTTGAAGGCGCGCATGAGCAGGCGCACGAGGTGGTGCAAGGCGCCGTGGTCGCGCAGCGGCGCGCAGTTGGCCGGACACAGCGCCAGGTTGCGCACCAGACCCACCACCGCCTTCACCAGCGGCCAGCGCGACGGCGGCGACAGCAGCTTCACTATCACCTACACGACACAACACTATCACATCAACAGCAACATCAAGCACACTTGAGAACATGTATAAGATCTCAACTACTAGTACAGGATCCTGGCTAACATCGACCTTCCTTTGTAGAATATAAAGTAGTAGTATAGTTTAAGTCCTTTTTGTAGAATATAAAGTAGTAATGATGTTTATTAAATTATGTAGTAGTATTTATATTACACTAATATTATAAAAATATTTGTATTTTGTTCGTGAAGAATAAACTAAAAAAATACTGAAGCTATCGACGAGGTCGAAGTCGCGGGGAAAAGCTAGTGTATTCTTAAAGTAGTTTTTTTTTTACTTGTTAGCGCTAGAGCAATCCCAAAACACATGTGAATTAAATCACAGTAATATTATAAATGCGTTAGTTTGTGTACTTTGTACCCTCTTCATGGCTCAATGGTTGTATTAAATTGTATAAATTTGGAATTGAGGTAGAAGGTGTGGTTATTATAGGCAATGGTAAATATAGGTCATCATCATTTATTTAAGAGTTAGGCTCTTGTCGGTCGTTATACAAGGTTATTCGGAAAGGGGGTCCTGATCTTTGGGCAATATTCTTTATCACTTGTAATTGTTACACAGCCGAGGTCCCGACTCGGAGATCGTATGTTTTTATATTCATACTAAAATTAACTTATCTAAGCTATTTCAAATTCGTAGCAATCCTTTTGAGCTATAGCTATGGATTATTCGATTAATGAGGCGCGCGAAAAAGCTCCATACACGTGCCGCACACGCCGAAACTTATACCTATTCAGTAACAGTGGATTGTGCTATTGTAGTAGTAGTAGTAGTTGTAGTACATGTACCTAGACCTACCTATGTATAGTTAGTTACGCGGGTAAATATAGGTTACCGGTAGTCCGTAGTGCAGGCGCACGGCGTTCTGTGCCATCTCGCTCTCGACGTGTCGCGAGGTGAGGTGGCGGAGCGCGCACACGGCGGGCTCGGTGATCTCCTCGCGGTCGCCCGCAGACACCACCGTGCGCACCAGGGCGTCCACCCCACCCGCCTGGCACACCGTCACCTGCCACCAGCCAGACACATCGCATTATCTACAGTGCCGGTACCAACAACATTACATCTTTCCACTACGTATTCGTAAACGTAGCTAACTCTCAAGATGTCAAGATCATAAGAAATTTTAGTAACATAGTACACAATCCAAAAAAAAATATTGGCATACTTTTATTACTACCAAGGTGGTAAGCATGAATGGCAGCGAGCTACCAACTCTGTTAGACAACCATGAGTGCATTGCCAAAAGTTAAGCTTTGTTTTTAAAGTGGAAGAACTCGAATTTCTAAATCTTATGAAATAATCGCGAGAATCGCCCCAAAGCATTTCAAATTATTAATTGAATCTAACGAATGAGTTACCTTATTCCGTTGATTGTTGCACGTCAAGTTGGACAAGATGCCGGCGGCGCAAGTGACGATGTTCACGTCAGTGGAGGCCAGGACTTGTACCAGGCTCTGCAGGAGAGCTTCCAAGCCGTCCACCTAAGAGTTTAATACACATCTATTAAAATAACCATTCTACTAATATAAAAAATGCAATCATCGACAAATTTGTCTGATTCGTTCGAATTTGACAAAAATTCACAACCCCGTATAGCTGACCAATGAAGTGTCAAATATTTGAAAGAAAATGCACTACACAATTAGTAATTAAATGATGTCAACCTAAAACTGAAAACATGAGCATTCTGTGACATTGAAATGTACCTACTACCGTAAGGAGTATTTTAAGTAAATGTATTGTGTATCTTAGTATATTTTCCCCTTTCCCATACTAGTGCAACATGAAATATTTGGTGTGAAATCAACAAAATATGGTAACATACTAAATACCTTAGTAGCGGCATCAGACAAGTTCCTCAATGTCCAGAGACAATTTTGAACGAGTCGGCCGCTAGGGTTACCGAGATGCATTGCAAGAGCTTGCATGCCGCCTGCTTCAACTATTGCCGGCTTGTTGCTTGAGCACACGGAGAGTACCTGATCGGAAAGCATGTACACTTTTAAAATAGGTGAAAAGAGAAGGCATATGCAACACCAAAAGATTAGAAATCTAGTACAACTGTCTTTGAGATTCAAAGGGAATAGCAAATTATATTATGGTGTCAAATATAAATATTTGTACTTCCTCACCTTCAACACCCTTGAGGTAGTCCACAGTAGCTTTTCGTAATCGTACGAGCGCATGATGCGAACCAATTCGATAGGTCCTTGAGATGCTAGGATAATGAGCTTGGATTCCTGGTTCCCATAGGCCAGAATCTGAAGACAGTCAGTTACAATCGCTAGGAATTTCACATTATTCCTCTGGAGCAATGCCACCATCTTCTGCAATCCTCCGGCAAGGCGAACAGCCATTTTCGATCCATCTTGATGAAGCAGTAGGTTATGGAGAGTAGTGATAGCATAGAAGAGAACAGATTCCACTGGAGAGCTGAGCAGCTTCACCAAAGCAGGTATTCCTCCACTCTTGAAGATCGCAAGTAGACCTTGACGGTGGTGAGACAAGTTATGCAGGGTTCCCACTGCCCCCTTGGTGGTCTCCAAGTCATTGCTGTTGGAGATAGCGCGGACCAAAGCGGCGACCATCTGTGGAGAGTTCATGATGGCGTGGCGAGAGGCCTCCTTCTTCGACAGCTGGTGCACCATCATAGCAGCTTGGGAGACCACTACTTGGTCTTCATCATTGAGTAGCTTGATCAATTCTGGTATAGCCCTGAAGGATAACCATAATATATAATAATGTTTGTATTTTTATGGAAATAATAGAACAATATATGATTCTTTGCCAATAAAATATTCATAAGTTTATAAAAAATCTTTAAAGGTTTAAGGAAATGTTTATTTGTGGATTAAGAATTGTCTTGATTTAGAGCGGCAAGCAATTAGTCTTATTTGTATATTAAATTTCATTAAGGAATTTTTTTCCATGTACCTGGTAGCCAAATCAGCATCATCTTGATAGTTGATCAGGTTGACAACAGCATGCTTCAGCATTTGTGATGGCTCTGATAGACGCTGCACTGCAGTGGGCTGGGCTGGATCCAGCTGAGTGGAGGGAATCTCAATGCCTTCTTCCAGTGTCTCAGGAAACATCGCCGCCCGGACACGCTGCGAACGCGTCTGGGATAGCTGCTGATTCATATCTGAAAATAAAAGTTATATAATATTTTAAGTCAATTCATTTCAAGGTATATAATTAATAGGCTATCACTAGGTCGGCAATCTACTTGTGATAGTCATTCTTTTAGCTGTTAGATGAATCAAACTAAGTATACCAGCAAAATCTCTCCACTAATTAACTGCATATAATCTCTCTTTTGATAAGGTTTAGTTAGATTCAATGCTACCTGACTACTTTATTACTAGCATAAAGCATAGGGTATAAGTGGTATTCCTGAACTGAAATGATTAAAAGTGATTATACTACTAACCATCAACCTGCTCTTGGGTGAACCCCTGAGCGAATCCTTGGTCCAGATCAAACATAAGTTGGTCTCCCTCCATCTCATCATCTTCCTTGCCAGTCAGTGAGGGCACCTGTTGAAACATAAAATCTATTTAATATTTTTTTCATTGTTGTGTCTGTCCTTACCCGCAAGTAAAAACTATTATAACTACTATTGAGAAAAAACTAACACTATTTTAATGCTTAGAAGTTTTATGAATATAAACAGGCACTATTTGTGATAAAGTGCCTGAATAGTACCTACATACCTGCTTACCTTTGTTAAAAAGCATCTAAAATTTTTCAATGTTAAAGAACATATCAGGGCTTCTGAATAAGGATTTTAAAGCTTTATAACAATTAAAATACATTTCATGCAAACCTGTGTTGCGGCACCGGAGTTGATACCAGAATCAACCAGGTATGAATTCTGCTGCCACATGAGAGTCTGCTGCTCCTTGCTTGGTGCCATGGGCACATCGGACCCACCATAGTTGCTGTGAGACACTGCAAGGTAAAACTAACATGTATATTTTGTTTGTGGTCAATCAAGGTTGGTATTGTTATCTTGTTCAACCTTTGAATTCATACCTATACATTTATTCACTATATAATATGATCATAATTAATTGTAATATTAAACATGTTTTTTTTATGTATCTATAATGATAACCAAGACTATAGAGTTAAAATTTGTGTATTTGTATGTTTAGGGTAATCTGTGGAACTAGTGAACCAATTTTAAAAATTCTTCAAAGCTACACTTTCTTTGAGTAACAAAGGATTTGTTATCTTATGGCTATGAGTTATCCAATTTTTACGAGGGGTGAAGATAGATTAAATTATATTTACATCTTCACTGTAGGTACTCTATAATTCTGCTTATCAATACTTTTATAGGGTTTGGGATAATTATATTTATGTAGGTACTCTAATATCTCTAACCTAGTTACCAAACTATAAATAGTAATGAATTTATAAAGAACCTAATGTATTAATATTTCACTTTGGAAGAATTGATAAAATATAGAATAATTAATTAAAAGAACCAGGGAAAGGCTAATATCAAAGAATACTTACATAAAAAACAAGTTGTTGAAAATCAGTTCAGTCATATAAATAATAACTAACCACATACCTACCCAGTAATAAATTCATTCGCTAAACGAGATTATCAAAGGGTATATGTGATTTAGTACTACGATATGAGTCACGGCGGATCTAAACAAAATTTCGTTTGAAGTATCAACCAAGGCTTTGGAAAGGCAGAAATACATTTAATTATTAAAGAAAGTTGCAGTTACTTACTCGTTCGACTTTGTGACGACGGTATCTGATAGCTCATGGTTCAGCGGATGCAATAATGCACCCTCCACCTGTGAAGAAATTAAAATAAACACCATGATGCGCCGTTCACTGAGCAGCCATAGAACTATCGATTTGATCTTCTCATATTTCATAAACTAAAAAATCCTACCGAACCGACACAATTGTACAAGCAATTTTATTTACAGGGTTTTAAATACAGCAAAAGATTGAATTTAGATCATTAAACGAAGAAATAAGACCAAACAAACTAGCATTTCATGAACTCAATACCAACCAAATACCACACCCGATCCATAAAAGCTTTACAATGTTTGTCTCGTTTGAGGTGTTTTACAGAAATACTCAATTAGATTACATAAATGTAGATCATTTACCTTAGTTAAGTAGGTCGCACTAGATTTATTTCGCACTATTTATCAACAATTTCAATAAATTCACCACCGACACAAAACTACTCAAGTCAATTGACATGACAATATGGCGTCTACACTCGTATGTTATCGTTTACAATCGACTTTGTTCGGAAGCTGATATATTATCTGTCCCTATCTTTCACGTACGAATAGCGCGAGCGTGTAGGATAGCACTAGCAATGCTACCAACATGAGTAAGTTTAATAGTACCTATATAGATTGAAGTAGTGTTATGTTATTACAGGCTGGCGATTCGTTTCACATAACATATTTTTTTTCCACCATTTTATGTACATCCTAAACTGTCCAATTAAAAATAGGTACACGTACAACCACAAACCCAGGATAAAAAAAAGAATCAATTTAGTTGTCATGAAACTGTGATCATGTTTTTTTATGAATTCACTTTTTACTCAGATTATTAATTTGAGCTTTACCAAGAGAATACAAACGCTGTTAAAGCTCGCTAACGCAAATTATTTGCTTGTGTCCTTATTTACAAGAAAAATGGCCACAAGTCTATTTAATATTTCTACATATAGTCGTTTTAATTTATCTGAGAGTGAATCAGACATACGAGTCTTCATCAAAGAATATAAAGAACGCATCAAAAGACAGTTATACCGTGAGGAAACTCATGGGAAAACTGCGTTCCCATCGTTTGTTGGTAAAAAAATAGATGCTGATGATGTGATTTGGGAAACTGATAATTATGAACGGTTTTTTAAGAATACATATAACGAGGAAGGTCCAAAAGTTGATTATCAATTAGTATGCGGTTTCATTAGTTGCATGAACTTTTGTCCCAAAGGAGAGAATATCATAGTGGGCCATGCTTCTGGAATGATACAGGTATTTTCTAATAAAATCATAGTGGTTTGATAGCTCTTGTTCCAATTAATATGGTACAGCCTTTGATTATTATAATCAAAGGGTACAGCAGAAATTGTTTGTAGCAATACAATAAGGAAACAAAGTACGTTATGCTTTATACTTATAGACGTAGTATATTATCTACTCTGAGCTTATAGACTCAAAATCATAGCAAATCAAAAAGGTTAAACTACGCCTTGCAGTTTACATATACAAATTACACACACACACCTACATATCCTTGCCTTTCCTACAACGAATACAAGGAAACAACGCTTTGCCCACGCACACGTTTAAAAAAACCGGCGTTACTTAGTTTTTCGCAAAGTTCAATTTACCTGTAATGTGATAGGATCTTGGTATTGCAGGCGTCCATAGACTTCGGCCTACCATTAATGCGGGCCAAACAACACGCTCGGTTTAAAGATTACGGTCGTGGGACTCACTTCAGGAACGAAGTTCGTTACAAATAAGTCATTACGAAATTAAGAATAGAAATATCACGGCTAAGCAACTGTTGGTTATGAAATTCAAGATTAGGGCGAAAAAAAGTAGTCATACAAATGATATGCAGTAAAAAGTTATTAACTTACACACCGCTACATTAACAGTAATTGGCCAGTACCTGGTGGCGATGTATGCGAAATAACGAGTTGGCTAAGCTTGCCAACACTACGTAGCGTAGGTAGGGTAAGTACTAAGTAAAATGAACGAAGTGAATGAAATTATCAATGAGTTTTCAAAAAACATTTATCAGTTCTAT
This sequence comes from Falcaria lacertinaria, assembly GCA_951449985.1. NCBI lineage: Eukaryota > Metazoa > Arthropoda > Insecta > Lepidoptera > Drepanidae > Falcaria > Falcaria lacertinaria. Next base: position 3,749,695 of record OX602111.1, read on the forward strand.
AATAAGCGAGGTGATAAAATTTGGTACCCTATGTTCTATAAGGGCAGAACAAAGGAGCGTAACCCGTTCTCTTGGGTACATAAGAATTACGAAAACTTTTTAAAGGGCATACCAAATGAAATCCTCTGTAATAGATGGCTGTCGTCCGAAATAGGAGTTGTAACAGCGGTACAGTACGGCCTTAATGGATCCCACATTATTGTCGGCTATTCATCAGGCATGATTCAGGTATTATATCTAGCATATCACACAGCTTTACACTTTTTACATGACCTCTTTATCTATCCCTGTGCAGTCATTATTTGGGTCTCGTCAAGTCTCGTGTTCATTTATGCACGTTAGGAATCGTTGGTTATACTCGTTGTACTAAACGTAGGCATCTATGTACATATATTTTACTAGGTTTATAAGTGTGGGGCATGTCTGATCGAATGTCCCAAGACAGAATTAAAAGACCGGTCTCCGATGCTTGTAGGACAATTTTAAGCTAAGTTAAGAAAATAAAATCTAAACTAAATAATATTCGGTAATATTCTAGTTGCCCTACTAGTATACTACTACTGATATTGCTAAATCGATGTTTGTGTGTTTGCTACGTTTTCAGGACTAAACATAGATTATATAGGTACCTACCTACTTGACAAGTACATAGGTATCAAAGTTTTGTTACAATAAAACAAAGCCCAAAAACAGAACCCTGGAAATCTCGCTATTTGAGCTTGTCTCTCTCGCTTGTTGATTATAACATTTTGACAGTGCCAAAAGGCTTGAACTTGGCAAACCAATCAAAATATTAAAAAAAACCTATAAAACAGAAATCGTTTCGGGGAGATCACATTTTCAGGAGTAATTTACGTAGACGTAGGTAGGTCTTATATAATCAACGGATTCAACAATGTATGACAGAAACTTTTTGGATCGATGCTAAGTTTTATTTTTAGCGAACGCAAATTGATATTTCATTTGTCTAAAAATAGTTGACCATAATTAAGTATAAAATATGTTTTCTTACAAAGGAATGGATAAATAAATGAATAATTTATTTGTAACTAATGAATAATTACGTATAATGTTAGGACTTGAATGTAATTGTGTTTGTCTTAAAGTATAAAGATAAGTGGACAAACAAATTAAACCTTAATTAAGTTACAACTTATTTTCACCTTCCTTCCTAGTTTCACCATGTTGATTAGGTAAGTATTATAATACATAACATAGAATGTTGCCTCTTTGTTTGTTGTGGCCATTATATAACAAAGATGATCGCATCTCGAGTTCTAGATAATGTCACATAACTCGGCCTAAAATCCTGGTTTGTTGATGAATGGTTTGAACTGTTTTAAGTATGAACGGCCGAAACAAAGGTCTCAGTTTAACACCTTAACATATATAATTTCTGCATTATTATAATCTCAAGTTATGTCACCCCACAACTTCCACAACCAACCCCAATGGTTTCATATTTGAATGTTTCCAACTGACAATAAACCCCCCAGAGATTGATAAGAGACAATAAGCGCTTTGTCTGTTTCCATTGTAGATGCGTCACGGTACCACAGGCGTCGTACTTTGCACCCTTCGCAACATACAGTTTCCGCCAAAACCTATATATGCCATCGAGTACAGCAAGACAGAAGAAAGGATTTGCTATGCCTCTTGTATGGACGGACACATTTACCGTATCGCGATTCCTGATGTAAGTTTCTGTTCTAATGTCCTTATTCGTGAAGAGAGCGTAAATGTTTCTATACACTGAAAAAAATTAATAAGAAATAGCTCGGTTATGTTTGTATATAATTTATGTAATGTTCTTGTATATATTGCTCCTCTCGCTCTTCCCTAGGACTGGCACTTTATGGCAAAAAGAAACAACCTGTGAATTAGTTATACACATACGCCAAACAAAACTCACTGACTGACTCATGGAGCTGACTGAAAATAATTTCATAGCAGTTAGGAGATTTTAACCACCCGAACATTAATGATTAATGAGCTAAAAAAGAGAGGTAGGGCGAAATGGGATCTCCCGTGGGTTTTCCCATTAATATTGGAGCCGCCTGAATAGGGACTGTACCTCTACCTTACAGAAGACCGCAGTGAAATAACACTACTTTGATGTAGTGTTGTGTGCGGTAAGTAAGGGTGCCAGTGCTCAACAGTACATGCTGTACAGCTAAGTCTTATCCTCCTCAAGTTTTACGTAAATAAATATATTATAATTAAGTCAATTCAAAATTTCAAGACAATGACTATTACCAACCAACAAACCACACTGTCCACTTGGTTGGTTTTTATCAGCTCCTGTGATTAATCGAGTGAATTATGATATGAAGATAAATACATAAAAAAGATAGATATTTTGACACCCTGAGATATATTACTGGAAGTCTACGACGTTATTTGCTATTGCTTTCCGAACAATTTACCCGTAATCTCAGTCTAATCCAATGATTTATCTCAAATAAGAGAACCTACTTTTAGTTTAGCTTCAAAGGAGAAGTGATTAATTAGGTCAATAACTGAGCAGAAATAGATATTTCGAAAGATTCAGAAACACGATACACCTGTCTTTAGATGATAAATTGTGTACTAGGATTTACTGCTACAGCGTAACATTTTGGTATCTTAATAACTTTATTTGAATTATTTATATTAAATCTGGTAATCCTGCTACATCGGGTTAGATAGCGTACAACTATATTTGGCACCAACTAGAGTTATACATATGACTGAAAAAGGTTTTTTAGCTATATTTAATCTAAAAGTAGTGTGTTATCATATTTATACGCGGGCGAAGTCGCGAGCTAAGGCTAGTATCTAAAAAAGAGTAACCAACCGCATCTGAGCAGCATAACATTACAGTAAATGCCTGAATTTGATTTTCTAAAATGACTAGGGTCGGAAGCCTAAAATGTGAGTGCTACTTTATTCGAAGGCCCTTTGAATAAAATAATATCCCCATATTTCTGGCACTTTGCCCTCATTCACCTGCCCGGAGCCATTCAATTCGGAAAGGTGAATTATTTATAACAAGAGAAATATTCGGCGTGTTTCATTTCCAAGCAGCGGAGAATAACTGCTGGGACTGCGCGAGAAGATTAAAATGTTATCTGTTATTCCCAATGGCTTTAACGGCCTCACGAATAACAATAGTGGTGCAAAGTCTATAAAATGTCGAAATTTAATATTATACATAACTATATATACAATAATAAATGTTTATATAACATCTACTAAGTTATTTGCGGTGAAGGCAAAATTATGAGGAACACTGCATACGTCTGAAAAGAAATTCAAGGGCAAACGAAATGATTTCCTCTACCAATAAATATTTGGTGTTCTTTGTTTGTTGTAATTATTGTACCATACGCCCATGAAATATGTTCTTCCTTTTTGTTTGTGCTTCAGGTATGTCCACCAAAAGACGACACTTCAGGGTCTTGTATCCGAGAGGATCTGGCGCTACAAAGCTTGAGTATGCAGTTCTATGGAGCGCCAGGAACCGTATCTTACGCTACACCTTTTATATCTCGTATGTTCCTAATCAATTTTATAAAAATCACTTTGAGGCACAGGAATAGCCCGTTATACCCGAATATACTGGACCAGTGCACCTTACGGAAGATCTCAATATAACACTAAGCCGATTCTTAAATGTAGCGTTGTGTTCCTGTGGTGAGTAAGGTGGAGATAAAGAAAAGCGGAATTTCTCCTTTAGGTAGAGCCGCCAGACGGGGTAGTACTTCTAAGCCATGTGAGGAGTCACAATTCAGAATTTTGAGGTCTTCTTGATCATGAGTCATCAGATAGTACATATTCAGCCATAAGATGTGGTGTGGTGCTCCTAGTGCCTCAGTCAGTGCCAGCCCTAGTCCATGATCAGGGTACAGCGAGATTGTCTTTCAACGCCCTTGAGTCGATGTTCTCATAACTATAAAAAACCTGTATTTTAATTTAAATTTAATAGTCATTTTGATGCCCCTTGTCATCTGACGCCTAGAACAATCGCTCCTCTTGCTCTACCCTAGGGTTGGCTCTGGCTACAGAATTTTATATCAATGCAAGGAACTCTTTTCCCAATTAACTACAATACGTTTTAAATACATTTCTTATAGAGCGTTCTCCGGCTCTATCCCTTGGAATAACTGCTGACAATACTAAAATGGCCGTGGGCTATGGTGATACTTCCATCAAGGTTTATGATATGGAAACACAAGAAGTAAGTTCTTTATATGTGGCTGCTTCTAAAGGTGGAGGGTTTTGTTGTGTGTGATCTATGTTGTTAATGTCTTTAAGGTATAACCATAAAACATACACAAGATTGAACATGCATTGATAAAAATTTTAACGACATGCACGTAAGCATTAATGCTGATAGGACTCTGTGCTTAAAATAAATTTGTGTTCATTGGATATTTTATTAGGTACAGCGAGATCTTGTTTATGTTCTAAATAATAGATGTTTAAGAATTCATAAAGTATCCCATATTGTATTGTATCAAATAAACTCTGGTAATTTAGACCTTCATAAGTGCCTTATTAGAGACAAAAGTGAAAAAAATATTTTTTTATGTTGATTTTGACTCATAGCAGAAATAGACGTCAAAGTCTACGTAAAGCTAGAGCAATTTAATCGAGCTCTCAATGACGGTAGAAAGGTACTCGTATCCACGTTGATTGATGAGTATGTTCGAAGCGAAAGAGGTGTGTAAGACAAAAGTAAACGCCTAAATTGAACACGCAAAGGATCATCTGCTACATCTCTGAGGCTATACCTTTAGTTTTATTAGAAGTAAATAGAACTAGGTCAAAAATTATACCTAACTATCGACCCGCCCCGGCTTCGCACGGGTAGACATTAGTTGAAATCGGTCCAGTAGTTTCGAAGCCTATGGAGATTTATCAAATATTTTGTCTACCCGTGCGAAGCCGGGGCATATAGCTTATGTTACTCAGTGATCATTTAGATTCCTAACGGTGAAATAATTTTTGAAATCGGTCCAGTAGTTTCGGAGCCTATTCAATACAAACTCACAAAAATACAAATCTTTCCTCAATATTAGTGTAGATGAAACTCTTTAATTTATAGAGCTGGTTGCAAAAGATACATTTTAATATTGTAATCCTGCCAACTGTGGATTACGAGATTACGTAAAATGTAACCCCCAATAAAATGTTACAGCATAATCTCAGTTTATAGGCCGATAAATTCAACTTTGCTGCATTGCCTTTACAAAATCCTTGAGTACTTGATCATTACGCAACTGGGCTGTGGTTTGGAGGATACAGGTCACTTTGACATGGACTAACAAGGCAATGCAATGTCTTGTACAATAAATAATACTTGTAGAATTCACTTCGAATTAAAAGTAAAACTTTCAAAGAATCCAGTATATAAAACCAGCTTGTTTGCCCTGTTTATTTTTTTCATATTCAGTTTTGCAGAATCTGAAAAGAACTCTATTTGACGTTAAATTATGCTCAAAATCAGTCGATAAACATTGCCCGTTGTTACAGTCGATAGCTACGTACAAAGTACACAAGTTGCGCTTGCAGTTCATCCCGAAGAAGTTACAGCGCATTCATTATGGACAAGTTTGCGCACTGCGCTGTCACAACCAGAGGCCGTTCATGTTTGCCACTGGCGCTTGGGATCAAACCTTAAGGGTATGCTGATCAATCTTATTAATAAGAAAACGTACATAAGAACGTAAGAAAAATTATATACGTTAATATTGATGCGTGTGTCCGCTTGATGGTAAGGAGTCAATATAGTTTATGGACCCCTACAATACCACGGGTAGTTACCGCTAGCGCGTTGCTAACGTTACGTTGAGCGGAATCGCAGCGCAGTGGTAGTGTTAAGGGGTCAAAAAGTCACCTCATCGCCAAGCGCCAGCACGAGGCATGCTTGAGGAGCTTTATAAGCCGTACTCATCGTAGGACAATATACTTGCAAAGGAGTAGCATTACTTGGGTGCAATCTTCTGTAAGGTGGAGGTAGTTGTCCAGTCAAGCAGCTCCTTTTGGCCAACAAGTTTCATGTTCAAGTTGCTGCTTGTAGGACTAGTGCACGGTTTCATGATGGTTACTGTAGCATGAACGTAACATGAAAAATTGCGGTTTTGTTGACTAATGTAGTAATTCCTTCGCTTTTTTTTCTAAAATGACGTCTGAAACTTTGCAACCGTCATAAGCTCAATGATCCTCTGCTTTTTTTCCCGCCATTCAATATATGGTTCATGGCAACTTAATAATAAATTTTAGGGTCGGAAACGCGCGCGTTATACCCCTGGTGTTGCAAGCGTCCATAGGCTGCGGTAACTGCTTACCATCAGGCGGGCCGTATGCTTGTTTGCCACCTTAGTGTTATAAAAAAAATTACATGTTGCAAAAATACCTTCTGTCCTAGCAAATCACTTACAACAAGATCTGTTTAATACCGGTGCATACCAACAACCGCAAAGAAGGACTCCCACTCGTTTACCTTTGCAAAAGGTAAGGCAGCAAAAACTGCATAGAACTTTAAAAAACAATGCTATGCGCTGTAATCTGACCGTGCCTTAGGACATTACTGCGCCTCGTTTAGTAGTTAGTTATTTGATTTTCACGTGTTAAGCAAACGTTTAAATAATATATTGAGTTAATTCTAGAAGATTTAAAGAATGATCTCTAGCAAAATTCTTTTCTTTAATTCAAATTTAAATACACTTTAATGCACATCAATTTACAAATGTAATAACTATAGAATTGAGATAGAATTAAACACTCTTAACTTCGTGACGTATCATTCGTATTAATTATCTCCTTTGTTATCTATCTTCTTCCTTGCCCTACCTAATATTATGTCATGAAAACGAAATACAACTCACTCTCTGACTCCCTCGTCGTGAAATCTCAGTTAGTATAAAGCCTACAAACTGAATTTTCTGGCAAGACTTTTTTTAAGAACCTTTCCTTAAGAAAGGAGTTTCTGAAAGGAGTTCGAGGTTTATATATGTAGGTGAAACTGCTGGGCACATCTTTGTTTACTTTAATTACCACTAAGGTAGCAAACAAGCGAACGGCTCGTCTAATGGTAAGCGGTTACCGTAGCCTAAGGACGTTCGCAGCTTGATAAATTCGTCAAAATTTCAAGTCAACCCATTTTACTATATTAATATTCAAACCGCTTATCTTAACTTGTCAACGGTACCGTTTGTGACTGACAGGTACCTACGTGAGTGAGTACCATTACATTATTAGGTATTCTTGTACTACTTGAAACTTGTAAACATGTACTGAATAAAACATTGCGGTCAACGACCGAGCTCAAAGCGACTGTGACGAGATTAAAATATTTCTCTGCGGGTAACTACCTACCTACTGAAATTATAAGACTAGTGTCATGCCGCCGACTTTTTCATAGGGATTCGGTACATTAACGCGTTTAAAACGTACGAATTTCCTTAGAAACCCTTTAATTTCGAGTGACTTAAATCTCCTGCAGTTTATACTTTGTAATGAGGTTACATTATTGATATCCACATAATATGTTCTCGGAATCGGCGGGCAATGTGGGAATGTATGAAAAGATTGATAAATGTAAAAGAAGCAAAAGAGAGGTGTAAGTCAAGAGTGAAATGGCAATACTTTATTCCTACCCTTTGAGGTAGGTGGCGTGATGATATGTATGTATTGTATTATTATTATTACTAGATATTACAGCCAAATAAATTAGCTTTCAAGCTATTGATTTAAATAGGTGTATTTCCACAATATGCTATCCCCTTAGACCTATTTTGGATAGGACAAGGATATTTTATTTTAAATCTGTAATACTTTTCAATGTATATACAGACAAATGTTTCAGTCTTATAATAGTGTAGATAGAGTGCCTTTTCAAAGTTTAACATTCGCTACAAAGAAAATCATACATTATGCTAGGGTAGTGAATCACAATGCCGCTTCATACGCAGTACGCCAAGTTAATGACAGCAGATACTGAGAGGAACGTTGGATCCAGAATATTAATATTTCAAATGTAATTAAAGAGAAACATTCTTCAATATTTAATTTTGAGATAAAACTTTTGCGACTAAAGCTCTTGTAGAGAAGGTGCGTACTTCAGCTATTTGCTGTTGATATGAGATATCTATAACGTTTTGATGTAGGAATTATATTTCTACTGTAAGAAAAATTACCGCAGGAAGGTAAACCACTACATTATTCAAGCGTAACTATTAATTCATGTTGCTCCGAGTGTGACAATCAAGATACCACAGTCAAATTGAATATGCTTTTGTGAAACCTAAATGGTTGGTCGCTTTTTCATAAAATTAAATACTATTGCTATTCTTAAAATAATTATTCTGCATATTTATAATGTGATATGATAAAGGTATTCGGTACAAACCTAATACATATCTACAATAGAAGTAACCAATTAGTTGAAACAACAGAACGCAGCAAGCAAGAAGTAAATTGAAAGCAAATAATGTAGTTCTTGTTACACCCTACATCAAATATAATATTTTACTACATATTTGTATTTCATTCTCGTGGCAATTAGGTATGCCTTTAACGAATTTGTTCTGAGTGTAAGTACTTTATTTGTGAAATGTATGTGCATATAGGATGTAATTAAAAAAGAAGGACCAAGACGATTTCTAGATATCTAATACCGAAGGTCAGCCCCATTAAAAAACTAGATCTTACTTAAATGTTATGTATAAGTATAGATTATTTGTTTGTTACACATAAATAAAGCTAAAACTGATGAACCGATGAACAATTAAAATGTATCATATTGTTTATAGTTTTATTCTAAAAGAGTGAACGTGAAAGAGTACAACATTTTTTTTGCTGAATCCTCTGCCAGCTACTAATTATCAGGGCTCAGCTAATTTATAAACCTATAGTAGCGCGTCATTATGAGCGCATCGTATTCCAAAGTCTAAGAAGGACTAAAAAAGTAAATTAGACATTAAAATTCCTATACTTTTGCAGATTTGGGACACACGGTGTAAGGTGGGCTGCGTAATGACTTTCGAAGGCGTAAATATATGCAGCGATAGCATTGATTTAAACGTAAGTAGATTTGTGACCATACAATAGCTTTAGTTGACATGCTATTGCCCACAGCTAACAAACACCGTTACATTTGGTAGTAATTAACACGCTTTAAATTACCTTATCTGTATGAATGATTGTTGATATGTATCTATCTATCAAAGTAACGAAATCTTTAAACTTTATTGTGACCAAATTCAAGACGCATGATTATTTTGAAAATCTACACACGTATTACGGTCTGATAAAAATACAATATAATAAGTTCGCCCTAAAATCCTGACCAAGATCATCGGGATAAATAAATTGTATTTTTTTAAACTGTAATTATTTTTAATTACTCAGGAGGTTGCCAACATACAAATAATTGAACACCAACATTCTATCGCACTGAGGAGCTTTTTCTTGTTACTCAACGCGCGAGTAATTTAAGTGTTCACTATTCATATAATTTTTCTAGGAAGTGCATTGGTAGTCAGCTTGGGATGAAAGGATTTATGTCTGCAGGAAGGAAAGTAACCTGGTATTTTATATGAGAGAGATATTGCGGTAAGGTAATAGAACCCAAGCACGAAAGCAAGCTGAAAATGAACATGTCTATTAAAATTTACTTAATCGTGGTACGACCACATATAACTGAAACGTTATTCTAAAAGCTTACTAGATGTAAAAATTACAAGAAAAAATATCTTATAATGACACTGTGTTGTTTTAATTAAAGAAAACTGAGAAATATATGTAGTTTATTGAGATAACTTAAGATTAGATATTAACACTAACAACAAGTTAGCGAACAAGGAAGGAAGAGAGTAAGCTGTCATTTTAACATAGTGATGTACCGAAACAATAGTGTTGTACCAATTAGTAAACTAAGATGCTCATAATTTATTACAACACACTGAAATCGCTGTAGAAATTTTACGAACCAGAAAGGATTCATTCATTGGAATGTTCGAAAATAAATCTTGTAATTATTTTGTAACTACTAAAGCATTTTCTTCTGAAAGCGGTATTCCTTTAAGATTGTGATTGAAAACTTAAAATTGCTTTTTTCGAAGATAGGAGAGATGAATTTGTTCACAGTGTTTTTTATCTTTAGCAAACCATGGTATTATTATATGAATTAATTGATTCTTCAATTTTTAAGGCCACAGTGCTACTTAATTTTTCTCTGAGTAATAAGTTCCTATAAAAACGTAAAAACACTGGTTAATACATAGGGTAAACACGTCTCTTTCTTTTTTGCCTAGAGTACCTAGAGATAACGTGAGGGGATGTAGGTAATTATTATGATGAAATCTATTAAATATTCAGTGTGATTGTACGTACCTAATGTTACCTACACTTACGTAGCTTTCAAAGTTTTACTCTACGAAAATGTATACGGCACAACGATTAATTATATACAGGTAATTTTAGTATGTAATAAAGGAGAACCATGAGAGTTACCAGTTTAATATATTTCACCTTTCGCCATTCCGTTCAGGTCGTATAGAGTTACCGAGAAGACATTATGGAGCACTTTTTAATTAAAAGCTCTCCCTTTGTCGTGTTCAAGTTGTGCAACTGCAGCTTAGTTGTGGTTGCTCGTTATGAAGTTTGATGCTCGTCCATAGTTTGTTCTTTCTTGGCTTTGAACAATATTATTGCAGGTGCTTTACAAAATTTCGGTTTGTAAAGTTTATAACTTTGACGGTGGTACTTTTCTGGCATCTTCTCTAATACATTATAGGATGGAGCATGTGTTACAAATAATGTATAATGTATTATCATTTTAGTCTTACGTTTCAACCCATTATGTGTCCTTTTTTTAGTGAATTATTTTACAAAACATTTTCTTATATGGATAGTATGAAAAAATATACTCTGTATTTTATACTAGCCGACCCGACAGGCGATGTCCTGTCTTAGCTATGAATTCATATGACGAATACACCATAGCAATAAGGACCTTTAGTTAATCGCGAAGTTGAAAATGTTCCGGTTTTTTTCTCAATTTTTTTCATAAGAACCTTCTCCTTACAATAACAAACACAAATAAAAAATAATTAGCGAAATCGGTCCAGCCGTTCACGCGTGATGCCGTGACCAAGGGAAATAGGGATTCATTTTTATATATAGAGATAACCTATATGAAAAATCAAATTGCCATGCCGAATGACTTGAATATATTATTCTAGGTTCTAGGTATGCTAAGTTGGCGTGAAAATAGGTAAATTTAAGCGTGTGTGTGGTATGTGTATAGCACAGCACTGCTATTGAAGTGTGCCATACTCATATCTGATAAAATTCTAATGTGAATGTAAAGTTAATGCTAATATATACGTAACATTATTAAGCAATATGATACGTACGAATTACAGCTAAGTCGGCGCGGCTTCTGATGCCAATCTCACTTGAAGAAGTTTCATTTCAGATCTAGAAAGCTTTATTTATATATTTACAACTACGCAAGAATTCGCATTTGTTTTAATAAATAGTTAAAATGCAAATTAATCGGTCTGTAAAAACGTATTAGCTTAGAAAACTAGGCTAAGTGAAAAAAGTTACCGCGTTTTTGTCTTCAACAAAGGCACATCGGTTCTGGAAATATATTTTTATAGGTTTAACAGTTATTGTGTTCCGTGTTGAAAGGATATTTCCAATTGGATGATTCCATTTCAATCCATTCAGCTTTGAACAAAAAGTGTTTCTATTTCAGTCGCTATACGATTCGCATGATGTGCAGGGTTGAAGTAATTACTATATATTCTAAAAGGCTACGGAGTACAGTACTATTACAAAAAGATAACTCTTTTTATTTGGGTCTTCTCTAATATTTTAGGGTCGGGTCTAGATCTAACCCGATGCCGCTGGCTACCCAATTGTTACACAAAGCTACACTTATCTGATCTTCGGAACCCATTTTACAGGGAAATATATAATTATATTCTCAGTAATAGTTCCCTAAAATTAATACCGTACATATACATTCTCAGTGACCTTACAAGGCCCCGAGGCTTCAATTTAATTGAATTTCGATTCTGACACTACACAATTACCATTTTTAATATTCTTTGACGAATTGGATTAGCATGACTTGTAAATGTAATATATGTGTCAAAATGGGGGACTGAGACATATTATAATAACGCCATTATAGAAGTAAATTTTCGAACAGTTATTTTAACTGTCCGAAAATTCGTAGATTCGTAGCCTACCTATGCGATTCTCCAAACAAACCACGATGGAATCTGTTGTATGTGTTGTCTCCAATCCATCCGTGTCAACAAACGATTGTAACCAAATTGAACGTAAATTGATATTTTTGTAAAGTTTATTTTTCGCCCTCGCCCAGCCTAGTGACGACGTAGTTTTGAAAACACGCATCAAAAATGGTCGACCGATTTCAACCGTTGCTTTTTACATTTGCACTCGGAACTACGCATACGTATCGCTTTGGACTTTTTTGCACTGCGCTTGAAAAAAGCGGAACTAAAATTTGAATGAAATTTTGACATTTTGATTCTAATACGTAAACGAAAGATGTTATTGTTACCAGGTACAGCTCTGTCATGTAACATTGACCTTTTTCTTCTAGAGAGACCACTGCATAGCTGGCAGTTGGCAACCTACCGATGCGCTGACTGTGTGGGACCTAGTCGCAAAGAAGAGGCTCAGTGTGATCAGGGCTCAGAATCGACGACCGAACGTGGATGGAGAGTATATCTATGCGTGTAAATATTGGCAATCTCCTGATGTGAGTGATATTTATTGAAGCTTTATATGATCTACTAATCAAAAGTAGTTAATTAATATCAACCATACATTAAGTAATTAAAGAACTTGCTGTTTACACAAAGCTGTTGGTGAATACCACGTAACTTACACTGTTACGTGGTATTCACTCGTGGATTAGATCTCGCCCGCCGGTGGCAAAATAGAGTTTTACCGAAAAAAAATATATTTGAGGATCTTTTTTTATACCACAGAGGTGGTAAACAAGTATACGGCCCACCTGATGGTAAGCGGTCACCGTAGCCTATGGACGCTTGCAACACCAGGGGTATCACTCGCGCGTTGCCGACCCTAGAAATTATCTACTCCACAACCATTATGAAATTACTAAAGTCAAATCTTATTGGAAAATAACTCGCCCGATGGTAAGCGATTACCGCAGCCTTGACACAATTGTGTACAAAGATTCCCGCTTTGCCGAGCTTTTGGTGATGTAGGACAATTTCTTAGGAAAGCAAATTGTTCAAAAATCTTTTCATTCAGTATTATCAGAGTTTGTAGAATTCTTTGTTACTGAGCAATACATACATATAAATATATACATAGATATAAAACTAGAGATAGCTATTCACACAAATGCTCGTGTTTATACAGAAAATACAATTACCGTGGAATAAACTTACCGTGTAAGGGAGCGTCGTTCTGTAGATGTCAGAAACAAAGTGCTTTATCGCGCGTTACTGAGATTAAACAGCTTGCTTGGAAAAATTTTACACACTAGGGATGTTGTAGGTAGTAGTTGTACATACCTCCGTTCCTACGGAGTGTTCCTACACGGAGTTCATTTCATTGAATATTTATTCAATTTATTTGAAATTTGATTTAGGAATTTAGAAGCCTTTGAACAGATGTTGCGCTAAGCACAGTTGAGATAATGCTCATTTTATTTCACTGTACTACGTCGGCCGTTGTCAAGATTTCAAGTCGATCACAAAGAAATTGCCTTCAATTCGTTTCTTTCGCAAGTTTTTGTTTCGAGATCAAAGCGAAAATAAATTGTTATTGCCTATGAGACAGTTTGAAATCAGCTTTAGACAAGGCATGGTTTTTGTTTTGCAATTCCGGAACATGATATGTCATTAATTTATTAATGTCATCGTTTTAAATTCGTATTTCTTCCAGTACAATCGTAAAGGCAAGTACGGCATCATTGGAGGTAGTGGAACCAGTTGTCTGGAGGTCATTAATCTCCACAACAGGTACATTACCTGCTCGTACCCAGCGGCTGGCTCCATACTCGCCATCACGAGCTATCACAACCGCATTGCGTTTGGAGGTACAGCTCCTATATTCCATATCGTAACCTTCCACGATCCGAAGCATGAGAAGGATAAATACGAAAAGGAGATTGATGACGACTACGACGTTACCTCGTTTACAATCTTAAATGACAACGACGATTCGAACGACAAGATGCGGTCACATCACGCCATCGAACCCGACTCCCGATCTGTTGGGACCATAGGCTCAAAGTCTTCGCGGTTTTTTAAGTGATTTTGTAATAAGATTATTGGGCATAATTTCGACTCGAGTATGTAGTCGTACAGAATTGTTCAATAAGAACATATTTACTATGATTATCCGTGGAAGGACTGGCAGGTGCTATTTCCTGCAGCATCATTCATTATATCAATCCCTTCGCAGATAAGGATTAAAATCATCTAGAATTTGATTTAAATGTATTTTTTAATATTTTAATGGCAGTAAATGTATTTGAAGTGAAATTGGTGTTTATATTTGACGAGAATAATTTATTCAGCGGTACATTATGGCTTTACATTGATTAAAAACTGAGATTAAAAACGAATATTAGTTTTGATACGGTAAATGATATAGGGGTCGAATAGCAGACTAATGCGTTTCCAATACAAATTAGTCAATTACATAAAATATATTTAAAGGGTGAAACAATTCAAATGACATTGATCTACAGTTTTTACTTTACTAAAACCATCATTGAATGATCATTAGTATAATTTATATAAATGATGATGACTCGTATTGCAAGACACGCGATCGAGCCATCACTGACTGACAGAAGTGCTGACGTAGCCCTCAACTTTCAATCTACCAAAGAATATTTGCCCAGACCTATACGACACGCATCGACCCTCCCCAATTCAACAGTCAGTTCCCACTTCAATAATAATTTACAATGCACGTTTTTAACCTTATTGGTAGCCAGCAATAACAGTAAAACGAAATTCGAGTGTTCATGACGGAACAACGAATTGAAATCCTGAAAACAATTCCAAAGTTAAAAAAGTGGTGCGGCCAACATTGAAAAATTAGAGTCGGCATTGCGAATTCAGCCGAGAGTACAATGGCGAACAAGTTGCAATAGAATTTAAATAAAGAAAGCGTTCCCTAACAGCGGGAACTCGTGTGCGGGGCGTTGGTGAACTTTCAACTTTTACCCGCTTATGTAGTAGGGGAGTACCCCACCCCAGCGTGGAGGAGCCTTTCCGTACTTGGTCGGAATATTTACAGCGCAACCTAAATATAGCGTTCCGCTGCTCAGCTGGCACGGGGAGAGTTAGGAAGGAGGGTAAACACACCCCGCCCACAGAGCTCGGGGTAGGTGGGAAGGCCATTCGGGCGCCGACTTCGGAGGTAAGCGGACATCTCTTGTGTAACGAGTACCGCCGAGGTTGTTCCGCGACCATGACCGTAGCTCAAGGGGTGGACGCTCGATGCCAATAAAGTCATTCCCAAGGCCGTGGCATTTAATTTGACATGCAATAGGGGTTCTATTAATGATCACCCATGGTATTATCGACAAGATCACGCGAACCTTTTGCTGTCATAAAAAACGTGACAGTTTGAGCGTAGGTATTTTTATAGGTAGGCATTTCTGTCGTAAGTACTTAGCGATGAATAAGGATATTAATAAATTTGAAAAATTCTCCAAATACAATTAACTATTGGGATATTTGTTCAGATATTTTTATTTATTCTAATTCAGCAATAAAAGAACTAGCATTGTATGAACCGTTAAAACGGACATAGGTTTCAATCGACAACACTTTTTTGTATTATGATTTTTTTTGCTGATATCATAACTTAGCTCCAAAGATACCGCTTAAATTTAAACAGAATGCAAGACGTTATTTCAAGATTTTCGGTTTTTAATTGCGGAATTTAGCCGCGACTTAATATATAACAAATATCAATAGAGAAGCAAAACATGAAATAAGTTCGTTAAGTACCTCTTGCATTTTTCAAGACTCCTAATCATAGCTAGCCGAGCTAACCAAATGTATTATTCAAGGCAATTTGCCATAAACACAAAATTAGATTAAAGTCTGACAAAACATCTGTCAGTTTGATAAAAGCTTTATGTATATACATTCATTAGTTTTAAGTGTCTGTCTGTAATTGTAGGTTTTTTTAAGCTTCATTATTTTAGGATAACGAAACATATTTTTTTATTATCTGGATGTTATGTCTGTCTATCTGTGTGATTGTCAGAGATAATCTTGCAAACTTTGTAGAGGGCATTGTCAATTGTATTGTATCCACGTTTGCAGTATGATAAAAAAATAAAGACAAAACATTTGGTATAGTATTACGGTAGAGTATGTTTTCTACATTTTAAGTCTGTGCAGACTTCGTATAGTTCTGAATAAATGTTTACTTGGAGATTTATTTTTAATGCGCAAAGCCTATGAAATTGTTTTACTAATGTCAAGGTGGTCCCTTGTCGGTATTACGGGTGGATGGTCTAATATAATATCTGTGTCTCTGTATCCGTGTAGTTTCGCATGTTTGGAACAAAGCCATTAGCTATATTTTACTTTTTTCGCGAAAAGTAGCATTTCATAAATATTAATTCGAATAAAAATATAGTTTATTTACGTTGCGGCAATTTTTTTTACGATCATACCGCTTCGTGATCTGGGTTTTGTTAGTTTGTGTGTTAAAAAGGAGAATTAACTTAATCATGTTTTCCGTCACGTACATTATGTTATAAGTTATTCCAATGTTGAATATTCCCGGTTTTTCATTACTCTAAGTTTTTCTTAAAACTCCCTACAAAAAATAAAGTATTTTCCAGTAGAGAAATAGGCTTTCCAACACAATAAGAAGAATTTGAATAAATGAAAGCTTAAATACACCCCTAGTGCTGGTCTCTCGCGAATAGATTTAAAGTAAAGGTAGGTATTCATGGAACAGAATGTCTAATTCAGTATCGTCCATAACATAATTTCTCTTATTGCTTAAATAAAAGAGATTCATTACACCATTATGCCTACGGCACAACCCACTTGGGTCTCGCTCGTTCAATTTAATATCCCAACAGAACACTTTGGCATAATACAGATTGTATTAAAGAATATAAATTATAATTTACCGCGGAAATCCAATACGTCTCTGACGTCAATAATACGGAACGAAATCAGGCTGTGGAATTAAAAAGGTAAGTTTGCGGATTCGGGCATAGAGGCGTAGCGGGGTGAGGTCGGCGTAGCGGGGCGTAGCACGGGCGCTGTAGCTGCATCGATCCGCGGGCCGTGACCTTGACCCGACCGCGTTCCCGGATGTACCGCCATTCGCCTAGTTGCGCCATTGTAGCTTTATACAGCTTCTGTCTTTTATTAGCTCACATTTTTATATCACTAACCTCATATTTAGTTTCATAAATGTAGGCTCAGTCTAGACGTTTTCTTCCAATCGTAAATAAAGGAACATAAATCACTCTCAAGGCTTTTCTGAATAAATAAGGCTTTGCGCCCGGTTTGGTATTTGAATATTAACTGCCGAAATATACAATTTGTTCTGTCAGGATTATTTTGAGCTTTTTTATTTTCGGCAGGATTGTTTTTATTATTCTCTTATCGGACCGAAGACCTGAAGCTTCAAGCTGACCACAATATTATAGACCTATATCGAGAACTCTATCTTATAAATTCAATTTGATGGATTGATTAGTTTGTCAGTTGATTAAACTGTAACACTCATCAGTTTATTTTATGACTAACATGCGATCCGCAACGGCTTCGCTCGGGTGCAATTATATCTTAAATTTCCGATGTTTAATGTGGTTCCGACTTGGAAAAAAAATCTTTCATACAATTTGACAGGACTTAAATTATTGTCATCTTAATTTAACCCCGCAGATGAGAAAGGGATAGCAAGACTTTTAGTCCTGTCAAATTAGTTTATTTAAATGATTTTGTACAACAAAATCGACACCATTATCTATATAAATAAAACTTAATTGCCGTAATGTATGTACGCGCATAACTTCCGAACAACTGCACCAAATTGGATTTTTTTTGTTTGTTATTGCCAGGAGAAGGTTCTTATGAAAAAAAATATGAAAAAAACCCGGAAACTTTTTAATTTCGCGATAAACGTCCTTTTTTCTATGGGGTATTTGACATATGAATTCATAGCTAAGACAGGACAAGGTCTGTCGGGACAGCTCGTAATTAATTATAGACTACTGTGTCTCACATGCATTCATTACATAAAAGAAACAATAAATTCCACTGATGGTCAAGATTTAAGTGACCTATTTCGTGGTTCTTTTCTTGGTTTTTGTCAGGTTTTTGTGGCTAGTTGTCACAATTCTGCCAAAGCCTCTTTTTAGGATATAGAAAGCAAATAACAGATCCGATTTGAACGCTCAGCAAAAAAGTCAAAACTAGCACAGTATACAAACAAGCCTCAGCGGTAGTGTTAGTGCTGGAACTAAACAAAATTATGCAAACGAATGCAATCTGCTAGGAGGCCGCCCGCCCGCATACCAATGTATGTAAATCAAAAGATAGCTATGATTTAGTCGTTTTAAGCTGCAGTGTTAATGTTAGGCTTTTAGCTTTCGCAAAGTGTAAAAATAACTGTTTTAATAATAATAATAATAATAATCGTTTATTTCAGGTAAGTTACACCCATATTAAAACAAATAAAATGAAACTATATCTACATACTAAAAATAACAAGCGGGGTGAACACTGTCACCGTTGGGCAGCCACATGCAGTTTTGAAGTCACTAGAAACATGAAACTAGAGGTCACAAGAATTGTGTGAAAGTCTAATCCATAAATCTTTTGGTATGTCACGCTAATTTTGGATATTCTGTTACACTTATATTTTTAATCCCTGACGCAAAAACGACGGGGTGTAATACGGTTCACGTTTTTGTGTCTTGCGTCTGTCCGTGGCCTCGTAGCTCCCGAACGAATGAACCGATTTTGATATTTTTTTTCACAATCCGTCAATTAGAGGACATTGAGTCGGGAGTTTTTAAAATTTTTAATTTAGGTAGGTTAGGTTATTGGTAAAATACTAGTTGGCAGAATCAGACTATACCTACAATATATATATATATATATATATATATATGTATATCAGATTTCACTCTTTTGTGTATGTCAGGAGAAGGTTCTTATGAAAAGAAAAAAATCATATAAAAACGAAACATTTTAATTTCGTGATAAACTAAAGGTATATTATTCTATGGTGTATTTGACATATGAATTCATGGCTAAGACAGGACAACGTCTGTTGGGACAGCTAGTTCCTAATATATAGGTACGTTTTATAGATTACCTTTCTAAGATATACACTTACATTTAATATTAAAAAGCTTGAGATTGGTTAAGCATTGATATATGCAAACCCAGGCAGATGAACCCGATATTAAATATTTATTTCCATCAATATGCAGACTTGTTACTCTTTACTGTCAATAGTATATTATAATTTCCATTAAAATATATTGTTTGCCTTTTGTTATTGAAAGTTGTTTGAAATATGAACGTTTTTTACAAAAGCGTAATAGAATTTGCAAAAGCCATTTTTCTTATTTTCAAAAGGCAAGAACAATATTTGATGAAAAGATATATAATGACTATATGTATTAAAATATTAATATTATAATAACACCGAGTATCATATCAGTTTGAGGGTTAAGGCTGTGGCCGTCGACGCAAAAGGATAGGTAAAGCCCTGTCGGATTTGAAAATGAAACGTAGTAAGATGAAAACTATGTGATAGTACTTTCAACAGACGTAACTATTTATTTCTAAATTAATTAAAAAAATATCTGCTTAAAATATAAATCCACTAAATAAAAATAGATGTGTAAAATTCGAGCGTTTTAGTACAAACTAAATATCTACAACTACAGGTTTTCTAAATTGACTATTTTACATTTCGATGCTACCCGTAGAAGAAATATAACCGGTCTATTCTGAATTAATTTTCAAGACAACAGTAATATTGTATGACATTACAACTATAAGGAGTGTACGTATATCCATACGTGTAGTGTATGATACGGGGCAGATGTTACTCAGCCATTGTAGAGCGTTCAGATTATTGATTCAGGATAGCGCAGGGAACGGATATCCTCCTGAATAGTTTATTCTACTCCCCTGTTTACATAATTCAGCAAAGGTACAGGGGTGTAATATGAAATTTACAAAACCCGTGCGCTCAACTGGACTAAAATATCTACATAAAGTTTGTTTTTAAAGAGCGTTTGCTTTATTTTTTGCAGGATTCTTCTCAGCAAAACGACCTTCAGAATCCGGTGGTGGATTCTGACGATTCGAAAGTGCTTATTTTTAAATTCTAGTCAAATGTAGATGGTTGAGTTTTGAGTTAAATTTATATTTGTTAGTTGTCAATGCGCATAGCAATCTGCGTGTCTCGGAGAGCATGTTAAATCTTCGGTCTTGGTTGGCAGTTAATATAATAATACCTAATCATTATTATATTAATTTATAAATATCTTTGGCAATCATTAGAAGTGAAGTCTAATCGTAGGGTTGCGAAGGTCAGATGGCAGTTACTTTGTTTAAAAAACTCCAGCCTTTTTATAGGAACTCTCATTCCGTGTTCTGTGAATGTATTATTATAATTTCCCGCTTTGTAAAATATTGGTACCTAAAGTTAACGTTAAAGAACATAACAAGTGACATTTGAAATTCTATGTCTCAATAAAATGCAAAGAAAACGGTACATTAGGAAAGTCTAGACATATTTAAAGCTATGTAAACGGTCTAATTTCGAGTTGAAGCCTATATTTTAGATTGAACATTTCTGGCGAATCCGCTTTTCTTGGCAGAATTTTGTATTTTAGGTATTCTCTTCAAACAACCTTCAAAAGGTGAAGGTTAGTTCCCGCCGTAATTACAGGCAAGAAAGTCGATAGTTGCATGTTTGTGTGGAATTATGGATTAGGTCTGTTGGTTCCCTTGGATAGTCTCATTGATTATACGAATTATTAACATAATTATACGGATTAAAATACATCAACATATCTACATACAGAACCTTTCATACTTCATTCTGTATAAGGAATATCGAACGCTGTGATCTAATCCAAAAATGTGTATTCATACATTAAACCAAAATCTTATAATGGATTTCAAACAGAGTAATGTTTATTCGTATATCAACGCTTCTTATTTGTCTGTTACATGCTATGATTCTAGAATATTAAAATGTTTATCTACATTGTATAGAAGGTAAATGAAAATTATCCATCCATCCAAGTAACTCTGCTACCTTTTCGCGACTGAATGGACGGTAATGAAATTCGGCAAGGATATTAATTATATCCTGGGAAAGGAAATAGGCTAATCTTTAGTCTTAAAAAATAATCTTGAAGGGGTGAATCTTTTACATAATTTCGGCCCTTATTCTAGAACCACGCGGGCGAAACCGCGGGTAATAGCTAGAATTTTATAAGAGCCATTCTATAAAGGTATCCTATTATTTGAATAGGATCGATATACAGATGAACATACTAAGCAACAGACCAATAGGATTCGAACTTGCGACGCTAGAATTTTATTACAGACAACGCCTCATACCACAAAGCCACCACGGCTCTCTTATATATATTTTTTTATTCTTATATTCATATAATATTTTTGTATAAGGTATATTGTTAAGTGAATAGTTAAGTTCGCATAACTTTTCTTCTCACCGTTATAAGTTATAATATCTACATCCTATCCTATCTTAATGGATTACAGGAAAGTTACATCTCTCACTAGAAAGTTATCCTGATTCTCTTGATACTAACTTGACCAAATGTTGTTTCAGTGAGTAACTATGTGTGTATATTAACTATATAATGATTTATATACTTCTTATTTTTAGATGTGTTACCACCCCTGAGGCTCGGCGATAATGCGCTTGGATTAAGACGATAAGTTCTAAATCTAGGTCGAGCAAATATCCTACTAAGGGTACGTCCCAAAGTTTTTATTACATCGTTCGCTACTCAATCACGCTTGAAAGGACTTCAATTAAATACTTTATGTCACCTTTGATTGTTTTTTGTACACAGGTGGCAAGCAGGGCTACGGCCCACCCGAAGTTGTCGCCGTAGCCTATGGACGCTTGAAACACCAGCAGGCTTAGCCTTGTCTACTATCCACAATCGTAAGCGCTAAGGAAAACGAAGGAAATGTATGGGAATTCAATACATTTACGTTATGTCACGTGGTCAAGTTTTTAATTTCCATTCATTTATTTCGTTTTCTAAAGCATTAACGATTATAGATACTAGCGCTACAGGCACAGGGGTAACCCTTCAAAATTCAAAATTCTGAACATCAACCTGAGTTTCTAGTGTGAATGTATTGGTGGTATTGGTCCGTAGACAACCCCCTGAATTATATAATACTAAATTAGTCGAGCACACGTGATGGACGGGCGTGTATCAAAATATTCACCAAGATGTGAAAGTAGCAAGTTAGGCATATGTGAAATTGACATGAACACGGGTCTTATACGCGATATTAAATTGTTTATTTACCTCTCCACGTTTCGACCGAGTTGCATCGGCCGTGGTCACGGGCTGACTGATTGTAGTTGTGTACGTCGCCTTCTAGTTGATTCGCGAGTAGAACGAATATTGTTATCTACCTCCATATGAGTCTTTAAATTTGGGTCCCGACACACAACACTCACGACATCCGCGGATATGTCTTTACATACATCGCGACGCGAACACTTTCCTAACACCGGATTCCACGCGGTTGAAAGCTTAAAACCACTCTCCCGATTGAAATTCTTGTGTTTCTTAATTTCAATGGCTTCACGAACAATTCTGGGGTAGAAGTGTCGATCTTTTGAATTGATTTTCGGGTCGTGTAGTTCCATCCAGTGGTTAGGTCCTTCTTCCAAGATATGTTCCGCAATCGCTGATTTGTATACCTGGTAAATAAACAATTTAATATCGCGTATAAGACCCGTGTTAATGTCATTACTATGTGTTTAAATCGCGCAAGTTTAATAAACAGTATAATGTGACATAAATGAAAACATGTTACTTCCCTAATAAAATAAACGGATGTGATTTCACAGGTTTTTTGACATCCTTAGTACCAAATCTAGCAGAAATCTTTCCTCATAAGCAACTTTCTAAGCCTGCTGGCCTAAATCAAACAGCTGTTAGTAAAATTAATAAACATCTCTCTTTAACTCTATCCATCTTTCTTTAATTTAATTTATTAAAAGCTTCATAAATCATGTAAGTTTTAATTGCAAGTTTTTCTTTCTCTTATTATTAATTTAAATAACTGCACAATAAGCTTTTAGCAGCAGCGATGCTGTGAGTGTAACGATAATGTACTTTGTATTTTAACTGTCATTTGCAGTTTCTATTCTTGTTGAGTATAGTAAAATTAAATGGCGTCTATAAATGTGTTCTCTTGTATGATCTTAATTAGGATCTGCAACGAACAGATTTGGAATATGAAAATAAAACGTTTTTTTTTTCAACGGACGTCACTGTAGTTTAATTTTATAGATTGATGGATGAAGAAATCTACTGGCTTCAATATTAATAGGTAATGGTATATACTAGGTTTAATTGGTATTATACAGTCCTGGAAGAAGAAATCTACTGGCTTCAATATTAATAGGTAATGGTATATACTAGGTTTAATTGGTATTATACAGTCCTTTTAGATACGATGTCGTTTCTTTATTAAGATACATTTTATCAATAAAATATACCTAAACAAATATTTCGTTGTCATGATTTAAATTATTTTTATCATTTAGGTATATTTATTGATAAATGTAAAAAAATTAAGCATACCGTGTATAGTAGGGCAAAGATAAGAGGTCACTTTTGACAGATCTGTATATCTATCGATTCCTATTTTTAATCGACGTGCTACCATTTGTTTACGTCATTTTTGTAGTTGTTAAAAATTACCTTTCATATGGCCCTACTATAGTATTGTAATCGAATCCAAAAACATGCTATTGCCAATGTAAATAGTCCTTTGATAAGGGTCTAACGAACAAGAGTCCGACACATTGGGCGGCATACCAACCACATTTAGTCGGTTGTGTCCGACGCGATGCTATCCCGTGGTGAAATTAATGGCCGGTATACCACATCATTAGGGAAAGGTATAAAGGCAATCGTTTCCGTTCGGTTAAGTCTACCGCAAAAATTACCTCGTTTTATTGTGTTTATTATGTTTGCCTATATATGATACAGGCCGTCAAACCAAAATAAAAACAAAAATCAATTTAGCCCTAGAAAGGCTCTTGTGAAGGTCTAAATTACCACCGGTTCGGAAAAAAGGCATATGACACTTACATTTCATCACGCCAAGTCGTTTTCGGGGTAGGCTGGGAGAATAAGATACTTTTGCTTCTCCTACATTCATACATCTCTTTATACATGCTCGGTGATTCCGATACAGATTGTAGCAAAATTGTATTTTGGAATTATTTACTACATTATCTATATTTTTTTATTCTGATTTATTATAAAGTGGATTTACAGTTTTATGAATTTTCCTATTTGCATTATTATGCTTAGTTTCATGATCATAGGCTTAGAGTCCATATGTCTAATATATACACTAATACCATATGGCTGTTTTTAAAATTGACACTTTTGGAAAGCACTCGCTAGGTACCGACAGTACCTACACAAGGGACCGATCGACCTGAACTTAATGTATTTTAATGAATAGATCAATTATGCATGTACATGAAACTGTGCCATGTGAAAATGAAAGGGGAGAACTCAATGAAAATTTTATGACGCAATTAAATTGTTATGACGTACGCTGGCGTTTCGTGAAACAGGCTGGTTTCGCTTAAAATAAATTATCGTGTCCTTAATTTATGTGAAGTATAATGTCCCAGTATTACAATATCTCCCCGTATTGCCACTTAAAGCACTTCTGAGTGACATATATTTTAAAGCTTTTATTATAGAGTTGGAAGGAATAATAAAAAAAAACAAACCAAAAACTTATTTATGTATTAAATTGCCACTGTGAATCATGCAAAATCGGCGCAGTAATTTCAATCATCACAAAAGACTCGCTTTACAAAACAGTAGTAGTATATGCTTCGTCTGATTTAGTGAAAGACCCCAGTCGGAAAACTGCGTAGAAATTTTGAACAGGAGATCCCGTTGTGTCCTGTGTCTCGAATTTAGTTTTCTTTGTCCATTGTGTTGAGTAGTTTAATATTATAAGTAAGCATTACCTTCTCCAACTCTATAAAGCTATATGGCTTTTAATCCGGGATGAAGCCTCAAGTTTACAAAAGACAATAATACCCTCAAAAGCTCAGATTATCTCCGTGTCTTTCAAACTTTAGGTCCATTATGCCTAAATCACGAGCTTTTATATAAAAAGCCTCTTTCAGGTAGTAAGCACACTTTTCCCAAATTACAAATGAAATTTTACCTACACTTGCCAAACTATTTGGCACTCGAACATAAATCTAGGTAGGATAGGAGCTAAAGCGAAACGAGATTAGATTTTTGTCCGATGTTGGTGTTTTATTTCACAAACTGGCTTCTTGCTCCGTTTCAGCGAATTTGATTAGAAAAATTCACGCCTTGAATTTTAAAGGGCTGGTTTTGTAATAAAAGTATAATATTAGATATATCAAATAAACGTACACCAATAGCGGCCTTGACGAATAGATAGCTACTGAGACCAAAAGCTTAGGCATATGACGACATTCTAAAATACTTGATTTATTGACTATATAATATAGTATGGAATACCATATGAACCTACTACGTTATTGTTTTAGTACACTTCTTGTATTTCATCATCCGGATGACTACCGGTTGGCATCTACACTTGTATTATAACTAAATCTGAGGGTTTCCCTTTAATTTGATTGGCCACTTGCTACGACATGACGCATTTATACCAAATATCATAGAGGGAAAGCGTGGTAGAGAAAGCCCAAGGATAAGTTAGGTACCTGCAACAGATAAAAATGAAAGCTAACGTATGACTGTACCAAGAAGTCAAAGACATGGTTAACGATAGTACGGCTTGGCGATTTTGCTCCACAGACAAGAGCCTAGCTCTTAAATAAATGTTGATGATTGGTCTAGTATTTTTAAGTGCATGTAGGTACATTTACTCCATACCCCCCTATATGGAGTAGCCTAATTTTGTATGTTCAAAATGTTTATGTCTATTAAGAAGCTGGACTGAAGGATACGAATAAAATGTTAATATATTAATTGAATAGAAATTTATAAAACTGCAGTCTCCCCATTTATTTACGGACAAGTCCATGTATAAACACGCTAACCTCTACCGGTTGGTTATGATTAATATTTGTTTCGCTTGCATGTTTTGTGAAATTTTCTTTTATTTTGTTATACCACTAAGGTGGCAAACAAGCATACGGCCCACCTGATGGCAAACGGTTAACACCGATATGGAAAAAAAAACCGTGATTCAAAGAATAAAGTAAAAATTAATAAAGCCGTGGTGGCCTTGTGATTGAAGCAACGGCCTGTCATCTGATGGGTCCAGGTTCAAATGCCGGCCGGTACCAATTAGTTTTTCTAAGCTTAAGTACGGTGATTAATCACAACATGGGCTAAAAAGAGAGTTAGGGCGAATTGGTATTTTCCGCGGGTTTTCCCATTAATGTTCGAGCCGACTGGGGACTGTAGTACCTCCACGTTACAGAAGACCGCAGTGAAATAATACTACTTTGATGTAGTGTTGTGTTTCTGCGGTGAGTAATGTTGCCAGTGCTCCACGAAGATACGCTGAGCTAGTAGTAATGCTGCTAGCTCAGTGAGTCCTCATCAGGTGGCAACTTGTTAGTAATATCCCTGGTATTGCTAGAGGCCATAAGCTACCGGTGACTGCTCATCATCAGGTGGCTCGTATCGTATGCTTGTAAAAAAAGGACAATTCATGAATTTTATTAGTTTAAATATTTTATCAAGAGGTTTTATAAATCTAGTAGGTACCTACAACATACAAAAACGTTCTCACAACAAAAACGCGTGAAATCGAAATACGTGCGGGCTCACGCTGAGCTCAATTCATGAAAGGGTTAAATTGAAACACACCGTTCTGTAAATATAAGCTAGATTACATATACAATTATGGTTAATTTTTGCCGTCCGTTAACGTGGATATTGTTAAGGTTCTCATATGATACTAATTTACAAGATAACGACACAATACCTACTATTTTTGTCCTTTACCGCGCGCGTGGTTTTTTCGCGTTTCGTAGAATACTTTATTTAACTAAACCAACCTATCTGTTTGTTCAGCTAAGCGGGAGAAGTCACTTGTGTGGCAGAACTTTACGCACATGAATGCACACATTGATAACCATCTCCATTACTTTCTAGGGCACGCGGTACCCTCGTCAGTTACTCAGTCTACGATTTAAGTTAAATCAGTTTGTTTCTTTCAAAGTTTTTGCTTCTGACACGCATACCTGAGATACCTGACATACTACAGTAGAGATAATTCAATTTCGTAGCCAATATACATTCAATAAGAATATCGTCATCAAAAGAGTTTTGGTAGATAGTGCTATATTCCCAGCTTTGGCGAGATGATATATAACATTATTTATTGTATCGATAGATAGATTTGTAGGGAGCGTGTGATGAGATTAAATTAACTTCATACCTACTTATTTAATAGTACGTGCTATTTATGTGTACATACTTTGTAGACAAGTAAATGAATATGATATGTCAATTCTGCTTTTATCCAAGATAATACAACCGGTGCTTGTATCAACATGACGTATTTACGTGAACATGTTGACAAAAGTTCATCAAGGATTTCACTCTGTGTTTTCGCCGTGAAACATTTGGGTGCTAGCCAACGGCTTATTACGCGGAACAGCCCATGCGTGTAATAAACAGGGCCGTATTAACATGATAATTCGCCCAATTCACCCCTAAATTGGGCTTAATCAAATGAAAACACGGAGTTGGTTCGTTTAACTAAGAACAGAGCTTCGCCTAACTTTAGTTGGGCTTTGCTTATCTTTAATTCTTAGGCAAAATACAATGGTACCTGCCTTCCAGATTAATTTTACATAAATTTTACTGTATTGAGCTTACTTGAGCAATATCTAATTGTACAAAAAATATTACCATTATAGGGTAGGCAATAACAGGACCAGCTTTCTACAATTTGGGCATGCCCTGTTTAAGAATTTTCGGAACTATATTCCCCTTTTTCAATTAATACCAAATAAAAAAATGGTTTCGGATTAAAATTACAAAGTAGGCCTAACTTTACATATAAGAACAGGTTTTTTTATAATTTTAAGTAGACGAGTATTAAAAAAGTGGCATATCAAGCTATCAATTAACTACGCTCAAGGACAGAAATAATCTAAGAACGATTAGGACATATATTAGGCTTAACAGAGCTTGCTATTTTCTGTACTTATTAAGAAACTCTTTTCGTTAATGTATTTATACACGTTTTTTTAACTTGCAAACCATATAGTCGTTTAATTGGAGATAATTAAGTTGATACTATTACGCTCTATATCATACGGCTATTTGAAATACACTCGCAATTCATGTTCCTCTAAGAATGATAGTAACCCTTAGAGGTACGTCCTTCATAATCACAGTAATTTTCTACCAAACAAACAATGCCTCAATGTTATAAACATCCACGATAAGCATTTTCAGCTTTATACCAGCAAAGAACAAAACGAAACAACCTTCTAATAAATTGCTTAGCAGAGTTATTTCCGCAATACGTAATACTCGTATTTCAAGCGAGGAAAAGTTCCGCCTTCACGATTATACGTATACATTATTATATGTATAGATGTTTGACTGGGCTCTGGACCAATCGATTTGCCTGTAGAGACACATTTGGTACCGTGCCAAGTGTTATTGCATCGGCCTGGAATGGTGTGCCACCGACTGCGGACGCGTTATGAATATGTTCAAGGAACTACCGACAGCCGTTACATTACGATTTAATTCTTCATTTAAGACAGGTACCTACATTTTTTTTTACCAATAAGGTGGCACACAAACATACGGTCACCGCAGCCTATAGCCGCTAGCAATATCATGTTGTTGATGAGGACTCACTGTGCTAGCAGCATTACTACTAACGCAGCGTATCCTCGTGAAGCACTGGCAACCTTACTTACCACAGAAAAACAACACTACATCAATTAGTGTTATTTCACTGCGGTCTTCTGTAAGGTGGAGGTACAGTCCCCAGTCGGGCAGCTCCAATTAAAATGGGAAAACCCACGGGAAATCTCAAATCACCCTACCACTCTTTAAAGTATTTAGTTATTCTTTAAAACCATGGTGGTAGGCAAGTATACGGCCCACCTCATGGTTAGCTGTTACCGTAGCCAATGGACGCTTGTAGACGATGTAACTCGCGCGTTGCCGACTATGCAAAATTATCTTCACACCCTTCTTGAAGAACACCATGCTGAATGTTGCGAAAACTTCGGCATAAAACTTATTGTTGGTTAAGAGGACTCACATTGCTAGGAGAGCATAACAGCGGCTCCTCGAAGAGCTCTAGTAATTACTGCAGGAACACTAAGCTATATCATAGTGGTTTTATATTTTCACTTCGATCTTCTGTAACGTAAAGGTATTGTCCCCAGTCGGCAAGCTTACATTTTTTTACGAGATATCTTTATTCTACTCCCTACCTCTTTTTAAATAGTGACGTGCCTCGTAGCACCCGGTGCCTCGTGTGATGGTCCAGATTGCCAATCTTAACTTTGCATAGTTAGTGGTCTGTCTGTCTGAAAGCTAAGAAAGTTTTAACACTCGACTTTCCCGAGTATATTTTGTACTCTAAGTATATAAATATGGATGCCAAGATCATATAATAGTCACTCAGTGTTTTAAGATACTACGGAAAAACGATGAACAACCATTAGTACCTCGATAAAAAATAATACGGCCGTTTTAAATATTAATACTGTGGCATTAATATAATTAGGAAACTATTATAAAAAAGAATACCTCGTACTCGTCGACCTAGAATTAAACTAACCTAAAATATATACCCTAGTATGCTGTTCATTGAAACTTAAATAATCATCATTTGGCTGGAATTAACACTATTTTGACAGCACCAAACTAACATTTAGTATGTGACGTGAGAATTAGCACCAATAATTCTATAGATTAGACGTAGATAGGTATAGGTATACGTATGTAGGGCGAGCGAGGTGATTATGCTCAGCCACCACAAAGGTAAGATCTTCCAACCAGGCTGGTGTTTTGCCTGGGGGAACCGCGGCTCCGACTGTTCTAGTCGGAAACTTGTATATATGTTGAATTGCGTAGAAAACTTCGCTAGCGCGTGGCAGGATTGTGACGTCATTCGTTGAATGTTGTCCTGCTAGTTAGTCGATTTCTAACGTTGGTTTTTATGTAGCCGTGAGGTCGCTACATCACTCCCCCCCGAGACCGGAGGTCGATCCAGAGCTTGATTACAGTCAGTGCTTGAATGCTTGCAAGTGCCAGTGTGCTTCGAAGTCTGCGGTGAGTCGAGACTGAGCGTTAGATGCCGACTGAGTCCAGTATCTCAATGCAAGCGTACGACGTGGAGATAAGACGGTGAGCAATGCCGAATGGACTCCAGAAGTGGGCTGTGTGAGGCGGACGTATGTAGTCGGTGGAGAGGTGAGTGCCAGGACCAGTAGCGCGGTGAGTCGGCTGAGTTGGACCTGTTGATACTCGATGCTGGCTTGCTGTGTGACTGCTGCTGAAGAATTTGATGGGGGTGGAGAAGGTTGCTGATGTTCACGCCAATATTGGCGCAACGGGGTCACCAGTGTAGGGCGAGCGAGGTGATTATGCTCAGCCACCACAAAGGTAAGATCTTCCAACCAGGCTGGTGTTTTGCCTGGGGGAACCGCGGCTCCGACTGTTCTAGTCGGAAACTTGTATATATGTTGAATTGCGTAGAAAACTTCGCTAGCGCGTGGCAGGATTGTGACGTCATTCGTTGAATGTTGTCCTGCTAGTTAGTCGATTTCTAACGTTGGTTTTTATGTAGCCGTGAGGTCGCTACACGTATTTGCTATAAAATAGTCACATACTAATATTTATAAAGGATTTCGGCCAAAATGGCGAACCACACTACTCAAGTTGTATTTTATTTTGCCATAGTTCTTTATATATACCTACTTCATATATGTATAACTACTATAAATAACAATTTCTTTAGACATAAATTATTTTAATCGTAAGGAAATAACCTCACAGTAGATGATAATATATTTGTCGCCGCTTCTACAGCCGTTAAGCGCACCGTAAGCACTGACCTTAATATAAAAAAGATCATTAATTTCAACCTTTAAGCCAAGTCCGAAAAAATAGCAAAAGGCCTCTTTATCCAGACTAAAATAAATAAAAACGTTATCAAAAGCCCAATTAAAACTAAGTGAATTTACAGCTACTGAACAAATTTTGTGAGGCAATATTGTAACTCTATTTCATTTTTTTTATATTCATTTTGTAGTTTAAAAGAGTTTTAGTTTTTTAACCAATCGGTTGCTGTCGTTGACTCGTAAACTATTCAATCTGTAATTTCTATTAAGAATTTTAGATTTTGGGTATAGAAATACATAATTACTTATTTATTACTTTAACTTAACTTCACTTAATTAAATTTAACCTTAAACTTATTTATGTTAAGATTATGAGACGTCACGTGACGCCTAAAAATTTCACATTTTTTTTCATTTATATTGACACATACAGTCATACAGTAAATAAGTATTTGTTTAACTTATACCTATAACAGTTTTTACATTTTCAACAGACAGGGATCGCCAAAAATATTTATAATAAATGATTAGTGGGTTATCCCATTTAAATTGGAGCCGCCCGACTGGGGACTGTACCTCCGCCTTACAGAAGACCGCAGTGAAATAACACTACTTGATGTAGTGTTGTGTTTCTGCGGTAAGTAAGGTTGCCAGTGCTCCACGAGGATACGCTGGGCTAGTAGTATTGCTGCTAGCACAGTGAGTCCGCATCAGCAACATGGTTGGCACCCCGTAGTGATACCCCTGGTATTGCTAGCGGCTATAGGCTACGGTGACTGCTTACCATCAGGTGGGCCGTATGCTTGTGTGCCACCTTAGTGGTATAAAAAAAAAAGTATGAGTTGAATAAGTAAGCCTTAAATAAGTACCAAAAACATATTCATAAAAATAACACAAATTTAGACTAGGTTAATAAAGTAAATAAACAATGAAATTTTGAATCCGTATGGGACAGATGCTTACTTTTTTAATTTATCTTTTCAATTTTTTAATTATCAAACCTATATTGGCATTCTTTCCACTGTTTCTTAGACGCCCCTAAAAGCATGAGTATACCTACTTGTTTCCAAGAAGAATTCAGAAGGACCCTCTCAATATTTAAAGTGCTCTTAATTCAGCCATTGACATTCATTGGATATCATCGTATCCACTTAGCGATTTTGTATACAAAATTATGCGGAGATAATAATATGTTATTTACTTTTAAGCGCATTTAAGAAAAATACCAGCTTGAGAATTTTAAGTAGAAGTAAGTAGCTACTCATTAATTTATTTATAATTTTACAACTATCATTACGGTTATATATAATATTCCTAAAACAAGTGTATATACAACGTATCCTCGCACTTAATCTTTACACAGTACGCCATAAGAAACCTTTGTGAACTCATTTAGCGAGCACGAGAATATGTACAACTGTTGTGCAACAGCATTGAGTGTACGCAGTGAAGGAGGAACAAGGATACAAGGATAGACGATACCGGTTTGTTCTAGCTTCTAGTAGTAAATTATCTACTCCGAGCTTTCTTTTAAACCTAAATGCTACTATACGCTAGCTGCCTCGAAAAGTATTTATGTATTCTATCAGTTATTAGGGGCCCATAGTCAAAGATTTGCTTATTTTGGGATATCATGGCTTAGTGTGATAACGTCCGAGCATCAAAAATTTTAACTATTACCGCTTTGGTACACCTACATCTGTTGCAAGATGTACACATCATAAAGACAAATCTATTCGTTGCATATATTGGTTATCCATTGAGACGAAAACGTTCGTTTTTTATTCGTATCAAAGATATACCTACTAGTATTTATTTTGATGAAATTTTATCAAAGCGACGCCTTATTTGATTCAAGAAGGTCTTATCTTAACGTAGATGTAGTGACGTAGCACTTCGACCCAATTCCAGCTCCCAAATACGCATTCAACCTCACCCACTAACATGAAAAACAATCAGCTCTAAGCGCAAGTTGTCTAACAGTTAATGTAGAGGGCGCCACGGTGGCACAGTAAAGACCTTTGGCACGACGCCAAACCCAAACAGGGGCCCTGGAGGGGCAGCTACAGCCTGAGAGATTGGAAATTAACCGGTCTGTTTATGAATTAAGTACTCTATCGAAAATCTAGGGTTCATTCAAATAGCTGATGAATACCTACCACCTTTCGTTGGGCAGGATTGATTTCTTAGTTAATTAAATACGCCTGTGGATAAAAAATATTGAATTCTTTTTGATACAGTTTTTTGAAAGCATTGGTTTTTTCTCTTGTAATTAACGAGTAATGAGTATTATTACGAAACATCTGTATTTCCCCAAAAACCGCGGGTACTGTACATAGTTCACTTAAATCTGCAAATATCAACGTACCTAGTACTCAAAATTTAAACAATTGTACCAAAGATCAGGCCCGTTCTTTAAACCCGGTAGTCCCATACGTTCATCCCTTTATGCACCCGATACAAAAAGGTTTATATTAATTGCATGCATAGCACTTGAATTACTTCAGCAGCACGGTAACTGTATGTACTCTATAGACAAAACAAACTTACTGGAACAAACTCAACGGCGCATCAAAGCGACGCCAAGATTTTCTATCCACTTAGAGAATTGGTAACGTAGTCTAGTCAGTAACACTTTGAACCTGTTTACACTTAACAGATACAATGCGGCTTCTTCGCGATGTTTTGTTAAGTGAGTCTTGGCGTGGACCCAAATGTTACACCCATTCTCACTGCGACTTAACTGCAATATGTTCTTAACTAAGCAACATGTCACCAAACTTTTAATTGGCTAAAAGTTTCTTTGTAATGTTATAAGCTTGCTGCCATATTACAGAAAAAGAAATTGTGCCCTTTCAAGATTTCCATTTCCTGTGTAATAAGTATGGCACAACTTTGTAGGTTCTTCTGTTAGCGGTAGAAAGGTATCCTATGTCAGTTAATCAAGGGACGTAAATAAATACAAGGCTTTGTGGTGTGTGATTTTGGAGGAAATTTTCAATATAAATCCATAAACTTTTATTTTCACACTGATTTAAGTAAGGTAATATGTGAAATTTCTTAGCTAGTGACACTCTCCTAATAGCAAATACAACCAAAAAATATTCCATCTACGCTTTGTAAAAAATTTACGGCTCTGTAGAGGCATAACTAAATAATATAATAACTTACGTAAATTAGGTACAGTACAGAGTCCTTGCGTAACTCATCTTTTAAGTACTTAGGCACGTAGTGGCGACAGAACCGTACCTTTTTATTGCCCTTTCGCAATCTCCCTCGAAATAAATGTAAGTAAACACCAGAAAGGGCTGTTTTATTCTTTTATGGCTTCTGTTACGGCGTACAGGTGCTCAAAGGCCTTTCAAAGGTCAGGTTACCTTTCCTGTACCTTAATGGGTATTTCGTTTACCACTGCCCAGTACAGCCCTCCCTCCTAATATTAGCTTAGGACCCCTTAATTAATTTACGAATTGCCACTGACTTCACTGGTGAATAGGATCTAAACTCCAATCAGTAATTGAAATCACGTCACAATTAAGGGATTCGTTGATATAACGAACGATCCGTTGAAATTTTAAACAAACCATCCATATGAGGGTTTCAATTAAGAATAATTATTTTCCAAATGTTAAGTGGTCGATCTCATTAATAGGGTCTTGTTTAACACACTCTGCTTAACATATGTCTTTTGTTAACGTTTCCTAACATTTTTATAAATTATGATCCGTTTCTGCGTCGCTGAATAAATCAAAATTCTTAAAGTCTTTGGCTGGAAACTGGATACAGATGACTCAAATAAATAACTTGATTACATTTGACATTATGCGGCCACGTTTGAATATTTTTTGTGTCCTAAAACGGACTCACATTTAAACTCCAACTCGGTTTCAAATGTTCCTCGTTGAAAAACAGTCAGATAAAATTTGCAGAAAAACAGTCGTAATGTTTTTCCTGTTCCAATTTAGAACAGCAATTTAATATAGGTACAACAACAACAGGACATAATAATTCCAGTGAATAAATATAGTCCTAATCACATCTTGTGGAAGGTTTGTATAATTTATTTTATGTTTCTGTATTATTGATTTTGGTATACGAACGAGTCTATATATTATTCTATAAGTCAACCGTGCATTGTTTTTACTATTGTCTAGGATTTTAATTAACTGCGTTTTCAGCATCAAGTCTGAAGTAATGTATTTAGCTTCAAACTTCTTTGATTGTAATGATATCTTTCGCGAATTTGGCAAATCTTTGGAACGAATGAAGGTCGGAATGTGCGATAAAAGGTCTCAATGCGCGAATTGTCGAAAATATAACTCTAGGCAAGAAATCCACTTATTACCACTTTATTGAATTTCCTGACAGTTCACCTCGCCAGGAAAATGCCAACGAAAAATCTTTTTCCCTCTTGTAACAATATTATTCTCATAAAGGACGGTATTTCGAGAAAACCTACTTAACTCGGAAGTCAGATAAGATAGTCCTGGTAGGCACCCCAGATCATAGAAACAAGATGTTGGATACGGACGGTATGTGATAATTCTTTAAACTAAGTAGCGGTCGCCTAGTGATCGAATTTCGACCACAATTTTAAATATATAAATAAACTTTGACATGACATTCACTAAGACTTGTGTCAAACGCGGTGTTGTGTCTTCTTCTTCCTAAGTATGGCAATCAATCCCTTCAGGGACTATTGAAAATATTTTTTGCCAGTGTGTTGGAGAATTTTCATGTTTTAAAATTTCTCGTGTTTGCCGCAATAAAATACGGCTACGTCTTAAACCTAATATGGTATTTTCTTAAAAATATTTTTTTTTTAGTTTTTACTTTACGTATTATAATTATTCTTTATTATACAAGGCAATACAAAACCCATAAAATGATTTAGATAATAAGTACATAATTTATTTTACGGTCTTATAATAAGACTCTTATCATAAGAAGAGAGACTCTACTCTGAGTAAATAGTATGTCGGTATTAGCGGTCACAATATTCTATAAGTGGTGACTTTGGAACTTGGTTCAGTTTCCAAGGTCATATCTCTTTTTTTAAGCGATTGCATAGCTTTTATCGCGGGCCTTGAGCGTGGGGACCGAATCCAGAAATTCCGTAACGAAAAAAACCTAACACCCCCCACTCCGACCGGCACAGCGGTGATACTTTTTAGTTCCATCTATCGATAAATACCAGAACTTTTAATGACTTTTTGAAATATCACGCTTGTCTCTTTAGTTCAGCAACCCGCCTTTAGGTGGCATTGGTTGTATTGGAAAACTACCGTAATCAGCTGTTTGTGAGAAAGTATATAGGTATATAAAAAATACTGCATTAATAAAATAAATAAATATGTAATTATAATTGCATAAGTTGATAAAAAATGCTATGCAATAGCTTTACCGCGGCAGGCTCCGAGTGCCACACCAAATTTTTCTCTGATCTCAGTTTGGCGCTAGGCACCCTGCCCTGACGCAATATTGTCAAACCCAATAAAATTAAAAATAATTTCGAATAAAGGAACGAACCTCGGCAGCGTTATCGCCTTTGAGAAGTTTAATTGACCTAAAATAATACCTTTTTTGTTCCAGTAAAAAGAAACCGCTTGGACCTTTTTGGGGCGATCCGGTTTTGGCGGTTCGTTTTAAAAGCTTTTTGCAGGTTGAAATTTTCTATTGTTTCAAAGGGATACTTTCTTCTATTACGTCTCCAATTATATTTAAAAAAACCTTTTTGTGTAATTGTTTTGCCTAGAATTGACAGTGACTATTATTCTTTCATTTTCTTTGAGTTTTTAGACGCTTCTGTTACGGTTACTGCGTGCGATTTTTACAGGTGAAGATAAAAAAGGTTTTTCTCCTAAAACATTCTTATAATGGACTATTTTAGTGTTCAATGTAGAAGACGCAAATGCGACGATAGCCAGTTTGGGACATAACTTTAATCTCCCAGCTTTGAAAACTATGATCTCAAAATATATATCTCTCGATAGTATAGAGCGCCTTTTCATCCTAGACTATAAAATAATATAAAAAGTAAAAAAGCCGTCCATCGTAATATTTTGGCGAAAAACGGTTTTGTTTTCGTAACAACTTACAACTATTCATTATCTAATGGAGTGATTAGTTTGTTTACAGACAACCGTCACAGAGTAGATATATCAAGTGGTAAGAGATTGCAGAGCACAAAAGCTTCCCAGTTGCCAGTAACAATGGGAGAGATAAATGAATGGGTCCTTGGAAGATTTCCTGTTTTTCTTCAATGACTCCCACCTGGCCGGTGACGTTTCTACATTGTTATATTATTTACGGTTCTCCCGATAATGCGCCCAATTGTGGGCGGACAATAGACATTCGGGGATGGCGTATTGTGCTTACGTAGAATACCCTATTTTGGGCAATTGTTGAAGTGTTATCACAAATGTAGGCTGGGGCTTTTTACTCCTCGACGTTTGATCTTTCAAATGACGTGGCTTTACATTTTGGCTTTACACGCGGATTCTACGATATCGATACTTTATTTTAATATTTTTGGGTCTCCTCGTGGAAACTCATTTTTAACACTCATAGTGAATTGCTGTAAATTTATTCTTATATTATTATGGATGTGGAGAACGTATTATTGTATAATTTCATGTTTTCATGTGTATCGTCATTATTTCTTTACTTATATACTTATGTACTAACCCAGTTTTGTCATTACAAAAAACTAATGAAAAAGTTAATCCAAAAAATAAGATAAAAAGTAAGAATAATAAATGGCCGCAATTTATTTCAGCTAATTAGAGCGCAGCTAAGCGAACTCTTGTTGCTATAACTTATGAACTAATAACAAACAACAATTAAAGAAGAATCGCCCTTAACTTGGCACAACTCGGATAAACTTTAACGCAATGATTTCACTCCTTGAGAATAATTTATTTGTTTACAATGCCCAAACTTCTTGTTAAAAAGCAGGACACCCAGCGTGGGTCTGCAAAAAGAACGAGCTCTTAAAGATATCCAATTAAAAGCGAGCGACGCTGAATTAATGAGTTCTTATATTTTTTGTTGTTTCTACGTGTAGGGCTTTGAACCTTTTCTCTTGGAAAAATCTTTAGTTTAGTCTTTGTGTATTTCAGCTTTGCTATTAAAGTGTAAGTGCAAAATACAAGACTACTAATTATATTTCCAGAACAGCGTGATTTTTAAAAATTACTACAAGACAAGGCATGAGTTAGTGATGGACCTTATATTACATGTAATATACATATATAATGTTAACTTGTAATGTTACTGAATAAACAATTTATTATTATTATTATATACGAATTAGCTCATCGTCATTGAAATGACAAGCTAAAATTTACTGCGCAGGCATAGTGGATTTAAAGAATACGTAACGTTATCTCTGACTTATGCAGGTTTCATAACGAATACTCCGTCCTTGAGATTAAAAATCCTGAACAAGTCGGAACCCGGGGAACGGTACAGATATACATATAATCATACATATGATCGTTGCGCCTAGTATCAGGGCCGACTGAGAGTATAGTACGTACATCAAGTATTGGCCCAGTTGTTTTAGAAGCCTAATAAATACGTATATGGTAACTTCCCACACAGATCTAAAGGCTTTACTCTCAATACTTCTCAGTAA
This sequence comes from Falcaria lacertinaria, assembly GCA_951449985.1. Taxonomy (NCBI): domain Eukaryota; kingdom Metazoa; phylum Arthropoda; class Insecta; order Lepidoptera; family Drepanidae; genus Falcaria; species Falcaria lacertinaria. The sequence goes on from OX602111.1 coordinate 3,788,744, forward strand.
GCCCGGGGAACTTGATAAGCTATTCATCCGGGCTTACATAGCTCTGAGAGCTATTGAGCTTACAAAATGGAAGTCTATTCCATCAGGTGGAGTAGCAACTAGCAACACTATGAAGACTTTCAAATGTAACTAAAGCTACATGCTTAGTTGACATATTTACTTGCGTAAGCAAGAGCGTAACCCATCAGGTGGACCCTTCGCTTGCTTGCATAAATAAACTTAATCCAAAAAAAACTGTATAGCATGACAAAAACATAAATATATGGAACACAATTTTTGGCTACTGGCAACCTTCACAAAATGGAATCTATGATATGACGTTAACTGTTGTAAACACACCAATCACGATGGTTGATGTGAGCTGTGGCGGGTTACCATACAAACAGCACAGTGGCTCCCCTATTCTTTTCTACTCTTTTTTGCCAAACTGTACAATTAAATTGAATCTGAACTCAACAAAATCTCTTATGAATATTCAATATAAAGTAACGCTATGTCGAACGCCAATAGCAATACAGATCGTTTTAGCTGGAAAGAGAAAACAAAAAGCTTTATTTTTGCACAAGCCTGCAGACATTCTTAAAGTAAACCAGAAATAAATAAATATGAATAAGTAACATCGACGGGTAAGAACACATTGTGGTTACCAAACAGACTACGTAAGTAAACGATACAACTGAGTAGATAGTAAGTACTTAGTTAAAAGTGTGTTCCTAGCCTAACTTACTGCCGACGGTTTTTTAAGATTGTATATTTGATTTACGAATAAATCACAAGAAGAGCATGAGCCTTATTCGTTTAATAGAAAAATACGCTCAGTTAGACATCACAGAGCATAAACAATACAGTTACAAACAGCACCAACTACCACCTACCACAGATAGGTAATCTACGTTCCTCCACTCTGTATAATTATTAATTTTTAAATCTTAATTTAACCTTTAAATGATGTCGCTCCCGCTATTGGTTTGCTTATATCTTTTAAACTACTCAACGTCTTTTAATGCAGTTGTCAGCAATAGTTTCCTGTGGGAAGTTTTTTATGTACAACTAGCGGCCCGCCCCGTCTTCGCACGGGTAGACATTTATCAAATATTTTGTCTACCCGATTTTAGACTTTTTTATTCAGGCATTTTTTTAAATTTTTCGTAAGTACCATACTCGTACTTCAAGAAATATTAAAAAAAAAATTGCGCTTAGCAACACATTTAGCGATTCATTTTTATATTATTGATTAGTTTAGGTTTTGTGTAAACCCGCTCGAAGCCGGGCGGGTCGCTAGTATATTATATACTGAATAATGGAGCGCTCGTCTACACTTACTTTACCGTGTTTGTATACTCCTCCAGTTTCCACTTACTTTGCATAAGCTTTACTCATAGGGTGGTATTAATACTAATATGAAAATAACAATAATATTTGCTGTGGAATAACGCAAAACGGAATTCTCCAGTCCAACTATTTGAATAATCCGCATCCAGCGCCAAGTCAGAATTGATATCGGTTCTAGCAATATGGAATTCTATTTATTTGTACGTTAAATTCCACGAAACCCACGTCCCATATTTCCACACAAAGCTAACAAGAAGCGGATAGGGCCTAGAAATATTCAAATACATTTTGTGACCATTAATCTACTTTCTCAGAGTAGATAATATACTAAGTACAACTACTTTTAAATAATTACCCATCTTCTAAAAAACGCTTTCTAACTTATGTAAAGTAAGAAATAGATAGGGCTAGTAGCTACAAAGTTCTTACAAGTTGTTGAAATCTCAAACCCTCCTTCTTAAATTCATCATTAATTATAATCGACTTGTAAAAGTACCAGGAGTGTAGAGGTGCAAGAAGTTGCAGAAACGTTGGGTGTTCCTAATTAGTGAGAACCGCCGCCGCCTGTTAACCTAGTTAGACGCCAGTAGCGGGAGGCTCAGCATCCGTTCTTACTGAATACTTTTTTTTATTTAATAACAGAATGAAACGGTAACTTACCGCCGTGTTTTTTTTATACCACTGTGGTGGCACACAAGCATACGGCCCACCTGATGGTAAGCAGTCACCGTAGTCTATAGTCGCTAGCAATACTAGGGGTATCACTAACGGGGTGCCAACCATGTTCTTGATGAGGACTCACTGTGCTAGCAGCATTACTACTAGCCCAGCGTATCCCCGTGGAGCACTAGCAATCTTACTTACCGCAGAAACACAACACTACATCAAGTAGTGTTATTTCACTGCGGTCTTCTGTAAGGTGTAGGTACAGTCCCCAGTCGGGCGGCTCCAATTTAAATGGGAAAAACCATGGGAATTCCCAAATCGCCCTACGTCTCTAAATAACCCTGGGATATATGTTCTACAAAACAGTATGGGAAAATATGATTTTATTCTCAGTGTACGATATAACTCTTAACTGTGTGATAGACGCGTAAATACCCCCTTTTGACTAGTAACGCTGCCACTTTTACTAATAACACCCAAAAGACAGCAGGGTCAAGTAGCCTATCGATTAAAACTAAATCTAGGTAGTATAGAGTAGTCTCAGACTAACGGGATAGTACTTATCGTTTCACATGTCAAAGGCCATGATTAGCTTTTGTTACATTTATATCTCCCTAGATTAGACATCTGATCATCCTCTTATATTATTATTTCAAAGCTATGTTAAAATGAATGTGACACGTTTTGTGCTATAATAAAAAATAGACTTAAAGGAATAAAGCTGGCTTATTTGTTTCACTTAGGTACGTAGGAACTTAAAGAGAAAGTTCTTTTCTAATCATACGCCCAATATTTCAATAGTAATGCGTAGTATACACCAGAATTCGCACTAGTACTTGGTGGCAGGATATATACCACAGCTGTGGTACCTAGCCAAAAGCTTGCACTAAGAGGCCAACCTGGCTTAATTATTCATGTTGACTTATTATTCCTGTTAATTAAAAACAAAGGCATCAGTAATTCAAAAACTGACAACAAACAAAAGCAGAATTTATGAATACGTAACAAGGCAGGAAATCGAATATAGAAATGTATTCCGACCTTTTCCCAAAATGCTAATGAAATGAAAACCTTCAGAGGCTTCGCTGAATTTGAGACTTATTTATATTGACAAGTACATGTACTATATGCGTATGTATGTAAATACTGTGTGAAATGAACCGGCCTAGCGACAGTAAAATTCTGTTGATAAATTCTATTTGAGTAAAATGTTCGTACATTAGTCGTAGCCGTGTGCGGATAAAATGTAGGGCTTATACTTGTCTCTTTCGCCCTCCTTTCTCATCTATCGTGTGTCTCGAATCTTTACGTGATGTTAAAAGTTTCGTCCATAATTAATTTTGAGAAGACTACGTTGTATTTCCACGTTTCCTTTGAAGTAACCAAGACGAGTTCTAAGAATACGAGAACAATTTTATCGGTACAACTTTTATTAGAAAATAATTTGTATTTAAAGAAGGAAAAACGTGAATAAGGTCTGCAATAGTTAAAACCCTTAAAAATATAGTCATAAAAACTGTACCCTAAGGCATACATTTATTTCAATACAGCATGAACATTTATTTAAGACTAGTTATTTCCCCACGACTTCGCCCGCGTATCAATATAATATATGTTACTCAGTGATAATGTAACTTTCTAACGGTGAAAAATTTTTTGTAATCGGCCTAGTAGTTTCGGAGCCTATTCAATACAAACACACAAAAATACAAATCTTTCCAGTTTATAATATTAGTATAGATGTTAGCTTTGTACCTTGTTACCTTTGTTCCATGTTCCTAGCAGTTTAAGAGGCGATTCTAAAGTTAGACACCTGTTAATATTCGATAATAAGTTGTGAGTAACTTTGAGAAATGTAGACATGAAAATATTGCCTGCTGTTTTTAGGTGTTCTACAAAGTTATTATGAAAACTGAATATAAATTCCTTAACTACCTCAAATTTCATGTTTGTTGTGATAGCCTGAAAGTTTTAGTCTAACAGAAGCCTGGTATGAGTATGGCTGGATGAATAATAACAAATTTTCTGAACGAAGGAACATTGTTTGAAGGTTAAAGCGTTAAAAATGAGCTCCAAAACTCTCCTCGACAACTCAAACACGCGCAATACCTATATTTATTTATTTAATATTAAAATCAATAGTAATACCGGCTTCTGCTCGAATCGCTTGAATAAATAAAAGTAAGCAAGCAAATAAATCCATTCGTATCTCACACACCTAAGTCTGTAAATCTCCGGGCGTGAATCAATAGCCTTTGAAAGAATTTGCTCAAAAAGCTCTGCTTCCGGGCATGCAGAGACGTTCCAACGTTAACAGCTATTTGACCCATTCGGATACATTTGAACTGGGTTCTAGTTTGTCGTTGTGTGGTACATTGAGAAGACTTTAACGAGAATGGTTTAATTTGCTCGACGAATTATTCAAATCTGGGACGGTTTTGTTGGACGCGACGTTTTTACTACTATGTAATACAGCTATGGCAATCAATCCTTTTCAATGTATATTTTTCCAGTGTCGTGGGTAAGAGAGATATCATATTTTTCAATGTTAACTTCTGTTGCTTTAAAATACCTAGTGTAATGCATTCTAACGCTTATTGGAGTTTCTGGAGACAATCCACCGCAGTAGCAGATAGTAACAGACCTTTAAGTCAGACCAAAATGATAAATAACTTCACCCAAAACCCATATTACAGCATTATTAATAATGTTCCTAAAATCTGTCCCTTATTGAATACAAACTAGATATCACTATAACGCAATTTACGAGACTGGAAAAAATCCTAACCACTCGGCCCGATGCCCGCCAACAACTACGAGCTTCACACGTCTCTACCCTGTCGATAGTATCGCAAGTCATTAATAGTACTCGTATTGCCATATATTATGGACAATGCCATATTTAAGAGAGATAGGATGATTTCGGATTTCCCGTGGGTTTTCCCATTTAAATTGGAGCCGCCCGACTGGGGACTGTACCTCCACCTTACAGAATACCGCAGTGAAATAACACTACTTGATGTAGTGTTGTGTTTCTGCGGTAAGTAAGGTTGCCAGTGCTCCACGAGGATACTCTGGGCTAGTAGTAATGCTGCTAGCACAGTGAGTCCTCATCAACAAAACATGGTTGGCAGCCCGTTGGTGATACCCCTAGTGTTGCTAGCGGCTATAGGCTACGGTGACTGCTTACCATCAGGTGGGCCGTATGCTTGTGTGCCAACTTAGTGGTATAAAAAAAAACTATAGGCTATTGATAAATAATCGCTTATGGAGCGGCAACGATAATCTCACGCTTCTGCTGAAGGCTTAGTCCCCGCATAGCATACGAATACAGGCAGCGTAGGCGGCCGCTACATCGATCGTGACCCCTGACATTACTGGGCGTCAGAGCGAGAGCCGCATATTGTACATCGTATGTAACTACATGGTGTGTAATGTTCGCCTGCCCACTTGTTACCCCTTGTTAACTTAATATTTGATCAGGAACTGTTTGCCTGTTTGTTTGGGAACACTGATGTGAGGTGCTAGGTGTTATAATTGTGTTTTATACTACAAGGTCGCAAACTAACATTCGGCCCGCCTGATGGTTAGAGGTTGCCGTACGCTACTAATACCAGTTTTTTTATACCGCTAAGGTGGCAAAGAAGCACACGTCCCGCCTGATGGTAAGCGGTTACCGTTCCCTTAGGACGCTTGCAATGCCAGGAGTATCACTTGCGCGTTGCCGTCACCTAAATACCAGATAAAACCCGCGTATTGGTGATACGCTGCTTGAAATTTTAGAAGGTAATCTGAGCTAGCAACATAACTTACGGCTTATCCGAGAGGGCCTTTAGCAACCTAACTCACCGCAGAAACACAACACTCATAGGTTACGTACGTTAGTAAAGTTAATTAAATGTATGTATGTCATTAAGTAAGCACCGCATCTATATTTTAGAAAATGCGAATAATATTTTACCTAAGGAAACTATTTATAACGTGATATTTATAAAAAGCAAGAATACAAACTAAACATTAACGCTTATAATGTAGCTATAGTAAATTTTTCAACCCAACAGGAGTAATAAAAATAAATCTCCCGCCCCATACAAGCTATATTGCCCAACATTAAAGCGCACTGACAACCCTGCCCAGAATATAGGCCACGCACACTATCACAGCAACACCCTACGCATTTACACAGAGTACTCTGTATCTACCTGACTCGATTACGTAGTACACACAAACACCCGTACCACCACATCGTAAAAGCACAGTAGGTATATCTCTAAAACAGTACTCCATGTAGATCGTAAGAAATCGTCTCAATTATATTATAAAAGGTTCATATTTAGTATCGATGTGTCCTCATGCGTAACATACCTACAGATAGCTAGCGAGTTATTATATATTAATTTTAATAAATCAAATAACCTCTACTACATATTATAAATAACAGAAATATAATTTCTATGACTAGCAGAGTCAAAAATATACGTATAAAATATAGTTTATTTCTCTTTTCTTCAGTTATATCTCAGAGTATGTAGATAAAATACTAGAGATTTTCATTTAATTATTAGCAAACACGTAAATTACATCTTATACTTAGACTCTTAATGATTTATCTTTTCAGAGAACATATTCTCACTATTGCATACAGTTGCACACAGTAACATGCATTATTATTTAATTCCCCTTATCCGTGTAAGTACATAGAAGCGTGAGTGTCAGTGGGTTTTTTCTTTGCCGAATAGAAATGTTACTGCACGTTCCTTTATTGTGGTGGTAGAAGCGTTATATTTAACTCGGTAGCGTAATATCATTTCCCCGTTGAGGTGGTGTGCGTAAAGGAGTTTATAGCGCCTGTCACTGAATTGTAAACTTTGCTTACGGCTTATGGGGTTGAATTGAATGAACGGTGGAGGAAGGTCAAGATTGACAATCAATGAGGAAATATTAAATGTTTTTGTAAGATGTATTGAAATTAATGTCTGATTGAATAAAATACAAATGTAGCAGATTACTTTTAATTCTTCATATTCTGAAAATATTTTCAAATATAATTAAATGGAAAGAGAAACTTGCAGTATGACAAGAAAATTTACTGAAAATAAACCTGACTTATCTGATATTCTCTCATAAGTGACAAATACCACATTATTGGTCAAAGCCTTCAACTACAGGCTTTCAGTCGGCGTTACCATGGCAACAGCTGCGTAAGGTACTAAGGTAAATGCAGAATGCAGGCCTAGATTCTATTTGTAGCGAGACCCGGGGTATCCCTTACTGTAGTGTTTAGAATTAATACAGAGGTACTAAAAGTAAAACTAATGTGAGATGTATTAGCAGAGCCTAATGCACTTCTGGATTTTTGAACGATATTTTAATACTGTTAAATAATAATGATCTAAACGATCAAACATATAAACATGATTTATGTATTAGTTAGAAATATATTTCTTGATGCATCCAATTAGTGTATGCACGTACAAAAATAAAAAAATAACCAACACAATGACTGTGATAACAACCGGTACTATACTATTTGTCCCATCGCTTCATAACCTGTTTGCTTAGATTTTTTCAGCAAAAGCTGAATTTTCATTAACACAAACAAACGCCACACGCTCAACCAATTTGCGCAAGCTTGTCGCATTCAAATGTTCAATTATTATAAACGAGAATGTTAAAGTACATCCCGAACTGTACAGAGAAATTGCAAAACTGGGCTTGCGTCAGAGCTATCTGTCTCTTTCTATCATGTCCCGGGAAAATTGGTACCTAGATACCTATTGCACTATTTAATAGGTCACACGATTTTCAACTTTACGACGTTTATATTAAGTTGTAGGTTAGTAGGTCTCGATCAGACCTGTTGCAGCCCCGTCCTCATCGCATCCATCCGAATCGATAAAGCTCTTGGCCTGCGTTCGGTCAAATTGAAAATATCTAGTAATTTTCTGGGACTGTGTAATATTATGATTCAGCCTTGTTTGTTAAGGAAATTATGTCTTTAAAAGACTTATAATCTTGTAGTAAGAAGTGTTTTCCGTCTTTATATTTTTAATTAAAGCTACTTTTCATAATATTGTTTTCTTTATTTGCAACGTGCCCTTCCACTTCTACTCTATGGCAATAATATGTATCTTGTAATGTGTTATGTTGATATCTTATTTACTTACAACTTTACACAACACTAGCGGCCCGCCCCGGCTTCGCACGGGTAGACATTTATCAAATATTTTGTCTACCTACTGTGGCTATGGCAGGCAGCTAGTATAGTATATAGCCTATGTTACTCATTGATAATGTAGCTGTCTAACGGCGATTTTTTGATGATATGAGATTTTTTGCAATCGGTCCAGTAGTTTCGGAGCCTATTCAATACAAACATACACACAAAAACACAAATCTTTCCTCTTTATAATATTAGAATAGATTTGAGCTCCTTGGGATAGTAGTTAGTACTCATTCAGAGCAAAGGACAGCGATTCCTTTTAACCACCTTTCAACACAAAGTACCCCCGGTGCTATCAGACCATTTTCGATAGGTTTATTGTTTAGGTAACCGCCATCGGCCAGCGTAACGTAAGGTTGAAATCAAAATCGTTAAAGTCAATAAATTATAATTATACTTATGATGCTGTTTTTCATTTCGTACCTAAGCGCGGTTATTTTAACGTATTCAATTAGAATATCATGTTACAACATTTATATTTCAGCAATAAATTACACAAAGTAAGGCCGCATGAAATACGATTCATTAACGAAGTATTAAATTTATGCAAAAGAGAAATTCTCAATACAGGTATAAAAGCAAATGATATTTATGTACCGCATAATATTCAAAGTCAAAAGTTTATTTTGAATTCTCAAATAACCCAATTTTCAAAAATGTTTATATGTAACAAAAAATCACTTTACTACCGATGTTTTTTATGTTTTATATAACAAGACAGCCCATTAGTGTAATTAAATTTAGGGAAGTTTTACAACAGGGACGTAAAATCATCCTTAGCGGTACTGTCATTTGAACAATAATAGTGCTCCGGGAGAAAAACCTCCCATTACTACATCACCAGTAATGCATGGGAGAGAAACGGATAAGTTAATAGTTTTCAAATGATTAAGGTACTATTTGAATAACTACCTATATTCGTTACAGAGATAACGTTAAATAAATTACTGAACAAAACTTCCAATACTACGCAGGAACCCTTACGTATCATTTATTCGTTCCATTTTCAGTATGCATAATAGAAATCCTCTATCTATTCTTCCTTTACGTTCTAGGTTCTCAATAAATTGTAAAGAGTATAAAAGCCCAAGGGCCGTTACGAATAATGTTCTCTCTTGAATAATATATATGTTAGCCATTACTAGGCATCCTGTCTAGACGTTAAGGTCGAACTATCTGTCTGTTTGTCCCGTCCGTGGATTGAGAAATGTTATTGCTTGAATAATTTTTCCTAGAGATAAAGTTTGGGCATATTTAGCGTAGGTAGGTAAGTTTTGCTCTTACCCATAGCGTACGCTCTATCTTACGCATCTCATCCCTTCAATTAACATGTGATTCAGATCATATCCCTTTAGTTTATTCAACAAAATCATTTTTCGTTTTCTATGTCATAATATTAATACGTTATGTACCCCTTTGCACGTAAATTGTACCGACAAAGGAGGGCAGTAAACGCATATTTTTATAAAATAATAATGCATGAGAAATACATTAAATTAATATAAAAATCACTACACATGCTACCTGAGCTTGACACAAGTATAACTGAATGTCATAGTCATGGTTTGTTTCAAATGTATGAAAAAATGTTTGGAATATTTTAAATTATGTGATCGAATTTGGATCATTATCAATTTGTAGAAAATATTATTTTTCTACTTTCTATTACCGCTAAGATGTCAAGCATTTGGCCTGATAGTAAGCGATTACCGTAGACTATAGATAGACGCGAACATTTTCAATCTTACGCGTTTCTCATTCTGCTAAAATCTCTTCACTTCGTTGTGCGTTCCATAGCTCCGCGAGGACACGCTGTGCTGGTAGTATCTAAGCATAACATAGGTATGCTGCTAGCACAGTAAGTCATTCAACGATAATGCTCGTAGCACAAAGCATCTTAGCCTACGGTGACCGATTTTATTACTGAATCAGATGGGCCCCTTATTTTAATTTTTAAGTGTTTAAATGAAAGTTGGTTATTTAAAAAATATCAACCAATAAAAAGTACTCTAAACGCTTAATTTAATGTATGAATAAAGTATTCTAAGAGGTATTCTATCCTAAGAGAATTTCGAGAAAATGTATTTTATAATTCCCACTTTGCATTAGCTTGTGTACACAAAGCCTCTTATAATATGAAGCTTTTTAATGGCCGCTTATATTTATGAACCAATTTCGTCTGATTAATGGTTCGTTGTTGGTTGATAATTTTTAATTTATTTTGCCAAGTGTTGGAAAGCCTTATCAAGCCTTAATTTAAGGTTGGAAAATGTTTAAGGCGTATTTAGCTAAATGTTGAATTTAAATTTTAAGCACAATCAAAGGCTTCCTATGAAAATTATTTTCCTTAAAAGCAAGTGCGTTAAAAATCTTCCTGGCCTAAGTGCCATTTATTTTGGGTCAGCTCTAAATATCTTATGACGCCATATTTCTCTTCTATCGATATCTGCACACCTTCCCACAAGGGTCCCCGAAGGGGTCGACAGAGGTTACAAAGTTACAAAGGTTCACCGAAGATAATTTGGTGGCAATATAACAGAGGATGAGGCTGTCAGGCACTACATATGTTTTTGAATTTCTCCTCTGACGTTTGCAGGTTTCGTCACTATGTACCTATGCCTTCAACGTAAAGCTCGAGGTGTGAATAATCACACCACTGAAGTTTGAAAAAAACATTTGTATATACCAGTGGAATTCGAGCTTGTGTCTCTAGAATAACTCTTTTTACGACAAGGCCCCACGGCTTACAAAATTAAATATTCTTATCCAAATATTCACCAGCAAATAGATTTGATTTCCTCTTGACTGGTTGATTTCTTGAGTTTAGTGGCCCCGTTGGTACTGAGGCTGTCAAAGGCAGGCACCATTAGGGGCATTACACAACGATTTACTTGTCGCTACGTATAATAATTTTCAGGTGAAGGCATAAAGTACAGCAATAAAATAATAAAAGAAATTACGAGTGGGTGATCCATTCTACGAGTATTTAGATTTTACATAGTAGTTATATTTATTCTGGTGTGAAGATTTCTTTCGATAATTTTATTACGAGTCTTCAAATAGGTACCACCGTACTTAGTAAATAAATTGACCCCAAGAATAGATAACTTCTATATCTAACTAGCTTAGTTATTCCTTAGAATATTATTTCGACACTCGGCTGAAAAAATATATTACTGACTTATATGGCTTAATCGTAGATTAGAGTTTGAAATTAGGGTATTTCCTTCGAGACTTTTCCAATAAGGAAAGACATTTCGCCCCGAATGTATTCAGGGAGCGTTGTCGAATATTCTCTATCTGCAATCAGTCATGTGAACGAATCCCGAGGTCTTATTCCATGTTTCGTAGCAGCATTGCAACAGCTGCTATGTAGAGTCATGCCATAATTTTTATATTGTTTCATTGATCGCTGGATCGATCGATATTTATAGTATTGCTGACTCTAAATCTCTTCTCAATCTTGCTTAAACGACGGATTTTACTGTAAACTAGCCACCTGCCTTGACTTCGCACGAGTCTAATTTAAATCGGTCGAGCCTTTTTCAAGTGACCATGTTTAATATATGTAGTAATTGATTGACTAGTTATGTTAGTTATACTAGTTGTATATTTTATGACACCTAAATATTAGAATACGTTAATGCGTGCCCAATTAAGATTGGTTATATAATAATTATAAGTATGTAGTATATAAAGAAAGTCGGTGTTTTAAGATCCACATGATTTCCATTAAATATGGAACACCTAAAAGACTTCTTTTATACCGTAGTAGATTGCAAACACGCCTTATCTCATTCAATTTGTATGTTAATAATGCTTTGAAACTTTTCTTTATAGCTTATAATATCGTTTGAGAGTTCTTTCACCGTTCATAAGATATAAAAAATTACGAGTTTGTGCCTTATTTTACGATGGATTCTGAAGAATTATCTTTTTAAGTGAATACTCATTATCAAGTCCCAAATTTTAATTTGGTTTGACTGATCTTCTCAAACTAGAATGTCGTTTTAACATAATATATTTTTAGATTTAAAGAATTAAATTTTTTGGCCATGAACGACAATAGAAAACGAAAAGTTCAGATGTTTCTTTTTGCAGGCGAAGAAATAAAAATACATGACAGCCTCGCCAAACTTGTTATAGTCATTTGAAAAGACTTATAATAGGAACCCGCACAACCTCAATTATATTTTCGTCATTGTAGTGACGTCTTTTCTCACTTTGACAATGTATTTTCAACTGAATAACCGGTAATATAAGGTCTATTTTGGGTCGAACGGCATGTTCTAAGTATACACAAGTGTTCAAGGGTACAAAATGCTCAGGTGAGTTAAAGGGTTCCGCGGAGGGATGTAGGTCAAGGTTGTACAGGGGATGAGAATGAGGGGATAATATTATGTAACCATGGCAAGGAATTGTAATTTGGATATTTTCTCCATTTTTAAACATATAGCATTCAGCGGATTTGTCCACGTAGAATAAAAATAGGTTTTTATCAAAATAAGTTTTATCATAATAAATTATATAGGGACAAGTTTATGTAGAGGATATCAAACAAAAGAACTAGCAACCAGTATATAATATAGTTTAAATACACTAAACTAAGGCCAACAATTTTATAACGAGGATATATTCTTCTCCAACAATAGTGCAGTTTTAGAGTGTTAAAACGTTTTGACACAAGCTGTGTTTACTTATAATTTTATGTGCATTAAGATTATACAATCTTCAAATGTGTCTGTAAAACAAATTGATGGTGAACATAAATTAATATAAAGAAAACATGACCACCGTCAGTTACCGATTCGAATTCGACCAAAACAAAATGTTTAGTGCCTGGTTTACTTTGTTTGTGAACATAAGTATAACAACGCAATCCTTGAAACTAATGTATATTCAAATATGGAATGTAATTATACAAATTTGAGTGTTTATGAAACAAAATATGTTTTGGTAGGTACATGAAAATATATATATACAAATAGCAGCGAGATTTTCACAAAGTTTGCCGACCCTTGTACACACATATATGCGTACTTCGTCTCTGTGATTCATAAATACGGGCTTACATAATAAAATTCCTTTACGTGTAGGGTTGCTATTTCGGTTTTTGATTACTTTTGACGTGTTTTATGACTACTTATTAAAAATAAAACTAATATTTCTGACACATACACACTCATCCTTAATTTGGCGATATTTTTCGAACTAAGTTGCGATAGTTCTTCTAAACGGGTAGAATTCGTCACACAAGGAAAAAGCGAACGGTTGTATAGTCTAGGAAATTTCGTTATAACTTATTTGCAAGGAATTTTGGTCTTGATGGGGATCCCCGATTACCCACGTTTATTGAGAATGCAATTTTTACGTATAATAATAGAAACACAACATTAATTCTATAACTTAACAACTTCAACAATTTATCTACTTTAAAAGTGGCCTACTTCTGAATTGACAGAGCATAGTTTCTTCCATGCTTAACAGTAGTACATTAGCATTTTTCAACATGTCCGCCATGACATCCTTGAAAAGTTCTGTTATAACAGTTAGCGCTGCGCAAAACTAGAACAACTAAAACATCGCTCGATGTGGACCCTTCATTATGAATTGTCTCGTTCAGACCTCCATTCAGATGGACCTGAATGAGTTGTGTTAAATAAGAAAAAAAATACTAAGGAAGAAAAAAGTTGAATGCGTACTGAAATCATGAATGTTTGCGGCAACGGCATTTGAAGCTTTTGTCTTTTGTTTTGTTTGAACTTTGAAGGTCGTTACTAAATTAGAAAAGTTAAAGAGGCATGCGAATTACTGACATGTCAGGTAAAACGGTTGAGTATTTTAAACGTTACGTCAATTTTGCACGCTATCGATACAACGACGTCACGAGGACGGACTGGTATTAATCTGCAGCACGCAATTATGGACTTTGTTACTTAAAGGTAAGGTTCAATATAGCTATACATTGTTCCAGTAATATAACATAACGGCTAAAACAACATTTGCGCTTCAAGAACACATCGCGTATAAATTGTAAACGTGGTGCGGCAGCTTAAACAACTTAGTATTAAGTACCTACGTAGTATATTATCTACTCTGAGCTATTAACAAGCCGGCGTGGCGTGTTTTGGAGCGCAAATTAAGTTGGCAATAGATAATTTCTTGTTCTTCTTCTTTCTAACTATGGCAATCAATCCTCTTCAACCACTATTTTTGCCAGTGTCGAGTGTTTGAAAATTATAAAGATTCGGAAATTTTGTGTTTATTGCATTGAAATGCTTAGTGTCATAATGTGCCTATAAAACAGTCACTAAATGCAACTTTACTGCATAAAATGACACCGAAAATACCCCTAAAGATCACTATAACACAATTTACGAGACACTGGAAAAATCTTAACCACTTTGCCTGATTCTCGGCAAAAACTCGGTAATAGATATTCAATTCAACTCAAATAGGGCTTACTTTTAGATGCGGCGATAACACACCTGTTATCGACCTTTACTTAACCGAAGCTGAACGAAAGCATTACTTCACTAAAAAAAGATACATACAGCATACAGACGAACATAGAACCTCCTTTTTTGAAGTCGGTTAACAAGAGCTCTGGCTCAGTCGTGTCTTTCTTTTTATTATGTCCGTTATTGTTAATCTGAGTTACAAGCAAACAAAGCTAATACCATTTGAAATGAACTATTTGAAGTAAATACACACGACAAGACGAAAGTGTATATTGTCATTTTATTACAGTCCTATACAGTAACTGGACTAACAAGGACACAGGCAATCTGATAAACTTTGCCCATGTTGTAACCTGTAATATTCTATACAGGTTCAATGACCGGAAAAAGGTACATTCATTTTGTAACTTTTACTGGATTCGTAATCCAAATCCGTCTTATCCAGTCAAGTTCCAACAAGAAATGTTACTTTATTATTTATCATTTCAATTTGCATTCGGAGAAAAAGCGAGCACATCTATTTTTCCGCTCACTAAGCCACGGAAATGATTTCGCGATATTCTAATTCTTGGAATACTAAAGAGTGTAGATTCTAAGTTAAGAGTTAAATTAATATATTAAAAAAAGAGTTAAAATTAAATGTTTTGAAAACATATATAACCAGAATAAAAACGGCTAGCTTAAATCAGTTTTCTAGCTCCTGTACAGTGATTAATCACAACATGAGCTAAAAAAAAGAGAGGTAGGGCGAAGGATCTACTGTGAGTTTTCTCATTAATATTGGAGCCCGACTGGGGACTGTACCTCCGCCTTACAGAAGACCTCAGTGAAATCACATTACTTTGATGTAGTGTTGTATTTCTGCGGTAAGTTAGGTTGCCAGTGCTCCACGAGGATACGCTGGGCTAGTAGTAATGCTGCTAGTACAGTGACTCCTCATCAACAAAAGGGGTGGCAACTCATTAGTGATATCCCTGGTATTGCAAGCGGCTGTAGGCTACGGTGACTGCTAAGGTGGCAAACAAGCATACGGCCCACCTGATGTTAAGCGATCACCGTAGCCTATAAGACGCTTGCAACACCACTCGCGCGGTGCCGACCCTTCAAAAATCTTCACACGACTTCTTCAGGGAGCATTTGATTGATCAGGTACATAGAGCGTTAATGGCTAAGGGCAGCTCAATAGGAACTAAGGGTAGACGTGCATCTGGGGCGAGTCGGACCCTACTTACCCTATGCTGATAAAAGATAAGGCGCGCTGCTGACGTAGCAATTTCTATTTAGATCCAATCCATTGGTTACGGTTAGTGCATTTTAACTATGATTCCATTTATTTGGTTACTAGTTGTTACCCACAACTTCGTTTACATATACAAAAGATAGCCTATGTCCTTCCCCAGGATATAATCTATCTCCTTGTCAAATTTTATCATGATCCGTTCAGCCGTTTGTATTTGTACGTATTCAGCAATTTTTATTTCACTAGACTTTACAAGTACTTTCAAATCATAAAAATCTACCACTGGATTCGGAAGGTCGTTTTTTGCTGAGGAGATTTCGGTAGGAACCTCAGCATTTACTCTTTTCAAATAAATTACAAAATTTACAATATCAATCTAACTTCTGGATATTTTAAATTCATCGAAGGCATAATTTACAAAATTTTAACGATATTTGCAACACTGGTACTGGACCATTAAGGAAACTCACACAAACTCACATAAACAAACACATAGGTACCCGTTTGACCTGTGGATTTTCTGATAAATAAATTATGTAAATAAACAATATATTTTCTAGCTTATCTCTGTCACATATACAAGCATTTTTTTTAAAATCATCATTGGAAGGCTTTTATCATAAAATTTACTAGCCGGGGCGATCTCCTCTCACCACCCCGTTCTTAAAACCTCCGCAATTTTAGAAAGCCTATTACGTTAAAATATGCATCTTAGGCGTCCATTTATCTGCAAATTCGCTGGGATAATGAATTTCCCTGCTTGGAACGAGGTCAAGGATTAGAAGGGGCTCTAAGGATTGCCAATCCTCGTTCAGACGGTATCTGGGGCGGGTCGCGACCGAAATTGGTATAATTTCGTCACAATGGCAGCCCCATATACGATAATGGACTTCTGCCGAACCAAATTCGGGCATCTTAAGTGCTTAGATTGTGGTATGATGGATCGAAAATGTGCTTCAGAAGGCTAATTGTATTGCCGTTTACAACGTCATCATGTTTCTAAAGCTGACCTTATTTCGTAAGGAATCCTACAACTCCTTCTTTCATAAAATATGACCAGACATTAAAATACACTTAATTTATTCTTGTAAGCTTAAGATAATAAACAGATTAATATAAAAAAAATATAAACATTCGGGAGTCTTTAAAATTTTAGTTTTAGTTTGGGCTCAGTTTCGCATAATATCAACGCACTAACAACGAGCCCAAACGATATCGTTAAGGCTCGTATAATAGTTATACCCTACCAAGGGAGTGATATATACGAACATGTCCAACATACTTAAGAAATCCTCGATCGAGATTTTTTTTGTCTTGCCCCCTGGCACATTTATCTACCGACTCACTTACGCACACAAATATTTATGGAAGAAAAAGGGAACAGGAAACTTCGGCAAAAATCCCCAGTCATCTATACAGATAAATTCATAGACGGAGTTTGTCTGTAATGTCAAATTTTATGTCAGAGGGATATAATATTCTTACAATTGAAATCTAAGCATAAATAGTTGCTTTTAGAATTTCGTCCGTTCTAATATTAATTCGACATGACTGCATCAATTTCGGGATCCGCAACGCACGAGTAATATTTCTGGTGTTTCAATCGTCCATAGGGCAAAAAAATCTGTTCTTTATTTAGATTTGCAAATTACATGTATTAATTTTCTTTCACTTCTTATCTTATAGGGGTATCAAGTTGTGAGAGCTACGAGTGAAGAGCACTAAAGGCACTGAAGTTAGCGTCCGGAACTAATCAGGCACGGGAGACGTCGGATATGGAATTATATGCCCACCAAGTCGCGGGCGGTTGGTAGTTTAATAAAGAATGGCCTCGAAAGATATTTGGAGAAATTGCTTAATTTACCATTTACCAAAGTGACTTTGGATGCTAATGACGGTGCCGACGCTACGCCTCAAGTAATGCGAAGTGTTTCGTAATAAATGTGATTTATGATTTCTGCTCAAATATTAATGTGTGGCTCATGAATTTCCAGCTACACCTCAGTAACTTGGCAATATATAGCACATTACTTGTGAAAATATTTTCCACTAACCACTAGACTCTAGTGGTTAGTGGAGAAAGTTGCTCCAGATCTGGTTGGTGGGACAGATTACTGATAACCAATCTTTACCACAATGAAGTGCCAAATGTATTATTTAAGCTAGACCACCACATGCTGGCTTTCACTATTCCTATATATATTTTAAAAAAAACATACTTTTTAAGCATTATTAAATTACGCTTTCTATGAATTTAAAATTACTCCTCCTTCATCAAAATAATAGCACAAACAATCGAATAAAATGACAACATTACAGAATCACTCAGGTGTCCAAGTTTAATTGCATTGCTTTGAAATTAAGTTGGTAGGTTGTCTGCGATTATTTAAATCTTACTATGCACTTCATAGAAAGTACTTAACTAAGTGTGAACAGTGTTTGCAGCTAAAAGGCTTATAGCGTCTTGATAAAGTTACTCAAGCATCACTGATACTTTCAGCTTGACTAATTGGAGCTTTTTTGTTGAGAATGCAATAAAAATAGGATGCCCGTATTGCATGCCTACTTTTACTTAAAAAAAAAACATAATAAGCTAATTTTTTATTTATTTCCAGATTAATATTTATATACCTTCACTTTAAAGTACAATCAAGTTAAATCTACTTCTAATTTATCAGGCATAGAGCCTACACTAGCCCAATTTGAAATTTGGTGTGCTTTTTTTGTAAAAGTTTGAAGGCATTTCAACTAAAGAATCTCTGGAAATTTAACCGCTAAAAGTTTTTAAATCGGTAATATATTATAAATAACAAAATTATAATTAAGAAGAATATTTACTAGAAACGTGTATTTTTATTTGTTCCGGCTTCTTAATGGCAACAATTAGATGCTCGAAATGCTCACAGGGTTTGATTTGCTATATTCGCTAAAAAGAATACGAATACAATTTCAAACTTATTTTTGCGGTCGGTGCATTAGCCGTGTCTAGGGATTAAACGGCAAAGTTTTTATTTAACCTGTTGTCATTTAACCTTGTTTGTATTATAAAACGAAAGCCTCGGTATGCGAGTCCAAAAAAATTTTTTGGCTAATTCTATGAATTATACTTGTAATATGATACGAGTATACGAGTAAATATGTTTAAATAGTCGCTTCTGAAGATAGTTTATGTACGTAGCAATCTGGAGCAGACAAGCAAACGCCCGCCTATGTTCGGAGAGCCCAATTAATTGTTACCTACATCAATTATCTCTGGTAGGCTGTAAGTAAGTTCTGTATTACGTGTTTTTCTTGTTGCTTTTTCAATACGAACATGGACCATAGTATGTGTCATATGTGTGATTACCCAATTCTTAGCGTATCGTAAGTGGGTTGATATTCATCGTGAACGTGCAGTGTGCACTCGGCGCGATCCAATAGACACACTTACCACTACCGTCGGCGATGGCAAATACAAAGCGTTGAAGGAATAAATCCTTCTACCCTCCAATTTGCTTGCAATGATCGAACAGTAGTTAAATACCCCACAAGCGTTATTCTGAATTCACACGCAGAAAAAATATTTAAAGTAGTATTTCATTGAAACCAGACGGCATCAAAATACATAATAGGGACACACATAACATGTACGGTACTGACTATTGATAGTCTCTAAGGAGTTGCGCGTTGATTGGGATCGTAATCTAGGGCGTACGCAGAAACTGTATGTAGTCACTTTGACGGAATTCGTTTTTAGTAATTTGATTAAAGGCATAGCGACCAACTGAACCGTAATGATATATAATATATATTAAAATTAACTCTAGTAGTAACTCGAATTTTATACTAATTACTTTTTAATTCAAATTTTAATACTAGCTGTGCCCGCGACTTCTTAGGCGTGGACTGAATTTTCTTCATGGATTTCTCTTTTATTTTGCGCGGTGCTCCAATTATTTTTTTCAAACTGAAAGCTACCCAAGTGCCGCCCTATAGCATCAGTTATCTGCCAAGAAAGTTCAAATCGATCCAACCGTTCGGATTTTGTTCACAGTTTAATGGGCTTTTTTATGTGCGCGGAACCAAAATCAAAGTAGCCTCTGTTACGCCTTTTAGCATCAGCTATCTACACAAATTCATGGGTTTAATATGTTGCACGGAACCCAATTTTTTTCCAAAATAAAAGTCCCCCAAGTTACGCCTAGTCAAATTAGCTGTCTCCCAGTTAAAGTCCCGATCAAATCCGTCCAGCTGTTTCGGAGTTACAACCAAGTACACATTTTGACTTTTATCCCTTATCCCAGGGGAACCGTTCTGAATTTCGGGATAAATAGTATCTTATGTTTTACCTCGTAGTCGAATCCGTTCAGTACTTTCGGCGTGATGCGCGGCTAACAAACAGATCGACAGACAGACAAAAAATGTTTGGCTTCAGTACCCAATCTATATTCGGTCCTGAACCCAAAACAATTTTAGTTTAGTACACTCCAAAAATTTTTTTTACTCTGTTCAATGTACAGAATTGGACCTGTTACAGTTTTATTATAAGTATAGATAAACAGATGTGTCCTGTTAACTAACGATAACGAACCTAATGTAAATAGGGGGCCTGTTCCAATAAGCATATCCGAGATATGGTACCTAGAAATGCAGTAACATTACATTTTCACCTGCTGCGGATAATGTTTATTTAATAAAATAATTCTGTTTATTTATACTAGCAGTTTCACAAGTACAAACGGAAATTAACTTTCAATGCTAACATAGTGCTAGTTTACGTTCTTAACTTAAAAAAATCTACACGCACCGGCTTACAAGAAATACATTTATTTATATAGTATTTTATGAACTACAAGCTCCGTAAAATTTTATTCAGATACCTATCAAAAACCCAAGCTTGCACATTTTTGTTCCTAAATAAATATTACTGGTAACTTACCTACCCAACAGAACCTTCGTTTAAAAGTCCCTGATACAATAACCTTTCACCCAAAACACTGGAGCTAGAAACATTTTTAGAAACACGGCTAACGGGAGCATCCTTTACGAAAATCCAGATCATCCCTTAGCCTGGTATAAGCCGACCACGATCGCTAGCACCTCAGTTCAGCTAGGTATTTTTACATCTGTGACCTATTTCCAGCTGTCGGTTGCCCGGGTCGTTCTATTGACCCACATGAACGGTGCTCTGACGTCAGAGTCCGCTATGACGTCACAAGGCACCTCTTTGTTGTCGCACGGTGACGGTGTTTACCGAACTACAATTTAAGATACATATTGCTTATGTAACTATTTGTCTTGGAACAAATCGAATGAAGGCCGTGACTGTTTGCTTAAGTTTAGCATAAAGTAAATTTATCTGCGGAGAAGTTGGTGAATACGAAATTATAATATCACCGTTATTTATGATTACTTAAACATAGTAGGCAGTCTAATAGGTATTGCTTATTTGGGTCCTGGGATGGTGGATATTGGTGTACAAAATTCTGTTGTACAAAATCACTAAATTAAAGTTATTTGACAGGACTAAAAGTATTGCCATCCTTATATAACCGCGCGCAGCAGGGCAAAGTCCTGTTTTACCAGTTTTGCCAAATCAATACAAGCAATAAGCTTAATTACCATATCTGGCGTCAGTAGCATGTTAAAAAACCGGCCAAGTGCGAGTCGGACTCGCGCACCGAGGGTTCCGTACACACTTGTAGGTACGGTTAAAAGTAGACGGAAATCAAATGAGGTCATTATTCATTGGTGACTCTCAACAGCGCGATTCAGGAATATTTTTTAGTAAATTCGCATTTAAAAAACAAAACTACAAATTAACGGTTTTCAGATTTTATCCTTTACTTGTGCTGTGAGACACTGCTTCCTGCCAAATTTCATGATTCTAGGTCAATGAATCAAGATTATAAGTTATAAATGTATTGTGTTGATATAATAATAATGCTATCGAAATAAATACGTATATGGCTAGTAATTTTTCAAGAAAGAAAAATGGACGTACTAGTCATTATTTCTTTCACAAAAGCAATCCATTAATATAAGTTGGTACGGCGAAATTAAAAATTCTGTTCGTATTCCAACTTGTCTTCAAATTGAAATTGCTTGAAGCGTCGAGAGCCAGTCCTAGTGTTTTATTTTCTCTTAGTACAGAATCCATTAGATGTCCGCTCTAAAAAGTGAATCAATCCTGAAAGCCCGACGAGATGTAGTTTTCTGCTCATCGGAGATTTCAGCAACGTGAAATAATCTTCACCACGCCACAGTCTATAGTACGGGCTTTCAATTTGTTTCCAGTTCATATAAAACCAATTCAATTGCTTATTATAAAGAAGTGAATAGATTTGGATCAAAAGAAATATGATTTTTCACAGCAATGATTCTCCACTCGCGCTATCTAATACTAGCTGCCCGCCCCGGCTGGCTTCGCACGGGTAGACATTTATCAAATATTGTGCCTACCCGTGCGAAGCCGGGGCGGGCAGCTAGTTTAATATATATCCTATGTTACTTACTCGGTGATAGCAGTTAGGACGCAGATTAAAGGGAATGTAAATCTACAATATACAAAGCCATAATGTCCATATTAACATCATCATCCACAGCCTTTATCTTACACTTCTGGGTAAATGGCTTTCTTTATCCATGTCATTTACTTCGCTTCTACACCAATCGGATCCAGGACCCTTAACTTTCTTGACAATCTAGCTACCGGAGGACTGACACTTCCTTGCTTCACCTAACATTGCCAGAACCATTTAATTTCACTGTGGTATGTCCAGAGTTTCGAGCTCTAGTTTTGCGTTCCACCTATCAAAATTCTATGACTTTAATGTGAAACATACTCTGGATAATTTGATACGATTTATCAAAAAGGTATGAGACTTGGATAAAGTAAAGCGTAAGCTACACAAATGGCAAATTTTCTGTTTTCTGAAATCCATTTGCAGCAATATAAATCCGAATTTAGTAAGTACGCTTAAATATATGTAGTCTTAATACTTGTTGCAGTCAAAATTTTTGTTATACTCTGACTTTCATCGTCCAGTCGATATGGATTTACTTGTATTAAGCATAAGTGCTGGAAAGCATAAACTACTTCGGATTACTGCGGCTTATGAATGTATCTAAAGTCTGTCTCATATTTTTATGGTCTTATTTTATAGATATTTTACGGCTACTCTTAACTTGTTTGTTGTGTATCTAATTTATTAGAGTCGACAGCTTTTATATAGTTACGCCTAAAAATTATGTCACTATCATTCCTTGACATATGTCAGCTTTTTGGCGATATGAAGTTGTATATGCCCATACCACGGCCTCCTAGCTGTCTTCTAGTTAATAATCTTAAACTCATGTATAATATTAATATAATAATTAAAACGAAATTTTCTATAAGCATTGTTAACAAAGCCCCGGAAAGGATCAAAGAACTTCAAAGAATCCAAAAATACAAGCGAAAATTCTTAATTTAATGTCGGCAACGCGCGAATGATAAAATGGCTACGGTAACCGCTTACCATTAGGCGGGCCGTATGCTTGTTTGCCACCATAATGGTATAAAAAACTCGTGTTTTCTATAAAGTGAACCAGCAGCTATCTCTTTACAGAATGTCGTAAACAACTTATGTTTTATCATAAAGTTACATGTCAAAAATCAAAATGAATGTCATTTTGAATTCAATACAGACATGCTTAAGGTATATAACTGAATTAGTAAGATCTTACAGCTGTATTTGATTGTGTTTTGTATGTTTAGAATTAAGAATTTTCCAATTAATGTAAAACATTAACGTAGCTACCTCAGGCGCATTACAACAATAGGATAGGAAAATAGGGCGAACACATTAATAAAAAAGTAATTCTTAACCATGTCGGAGATTTAACGTTGTGAAATTAATTCTTTATGATTTTGACGTTGCTTTGATCTTAAATCCAGTACCCACTTGCAGCGCTGTGGAGATGATCCTACGTGATAATCTCTACGAAATTCTAACTCCGAGTCACTCTAAGTAGATTAGTAACTTCCATAAGGATCTGCTTTATCGAAATTTGCTAATTACTTGGGCTCTGGCACAAGGCAAAGAAAGGGTGTCAATTATGTTAAAAATATGGAAATTATATACCTAATTATACATTTTCATATATTAACTGTTAGTGCCGAAATGGCCACTGGAGCAAAATAGATGTTGTAGGCGTACGTCCCATCTGATTAGGAATATTAAAAGATAAAAACTAGTATAATCCCATTATATGAACATCTGCGCTTCTGATAATTGTTGTCAGTAATTTATCAGCAGCAATAAGCTAAGCTATAAACCTTGTTTGGCGGCTTAAATTAATTATCTTACAGATAAAATGTTTCTTTTCCATTGGTAGTTGGGTACGTTTTTCTTTTGTCCCACTAGGTACTCTTTACACTTAATATTGAAAGTTGAAACATTTCTAAGTTATTTCTCCTAATAGACTTACGGTACAATTTTTGTAATTGGAATTGTACGAGGTCAGACTTTAATTTTATTATCACAGTACAAAAAAAAAACAATATTCTCTTACAAAACGAATATTGTGACATAGGTATCTCAGACACCGATGCATCTGAACGTAAAATATGTATGTACCTAATATTTTGCTCAACCTTTTCACTTAATCTGCACGTATATCGGAATTCGTGTTACAGTTTATTGAATTGTAAAGTGAAAAACCAATCACGCCACCAGACGGACTGTATCTTCGTATGTTCAAAATGGCGAGCCCAATAGTATTCCAATTTCGTCAAGAAATGAAATTCATGGAACCATCGCATCCCAACTTCGTGAAATGTGTCTGGGTGGTGTGGTTAGCACTGGCAACTAACGTAAGCTAAGACATATCTAAAGAAAAGAACCTTCTATGGTTCTACGAAGTGTTACTTAAATAATAATAAAATAACCGGTCTTTACTTTCGAAGATTTAGGTAAAGTTAATGACAAAACGTTAAAAGCCGAGGCGTTAAAAGGCTATTCAGCATTTTTAATTCTAAATGTAAATTTCAAGAATTTAATACTTTAAGTTAGCCCTAGCCTGAGAGATCAATTATTATAAAGTATCTAATGATGCTAACCCTAGGAAGTGTAACAATAACATTTCAATGGCCAGGTAAGGAGTAGTGTTTACAAAGGCATATGATTCACAATCACGACGATCAGTAGGTACCTATAGAAAGCAGTATTTTCAACATCACCAAACTTAATTCTAACTTAATATCTATAGATTGCCAAGTCACGGAGAATTCTCATGGATTTAATTAAACCTATACAAATACCGACTGCTATAATATCAATGTAGCTTATTTTTCGTGTTTAGCCTAACTAAAATATAGCTAAAAAAATACACTTTAATGAATTAGTATGCATTTCGTCTGGAAGAAGAAAACCAACATTATACATATTAAATTAATTGCAATGCCCATACATTGCAATTTGCATAGTGAGAATATCGTTAATAAATAACATTTCCACACACCAACTTCTTTTAAGTATTAATTTCCTTTATCGCGCACTTATCGTTGACCTATATTCTGAGAGCCTAGTGTTCGTGACTGCCGCTATTTACATTTAATTTGGGTCACTGATTAACATTGAACTTGTCACGTTTCATTGAGTAACCTCCCACCACGTTGCCGATTTCGAAAGCAACTTTATATGCCCTTATTGTGATGTAGGTATACCTATGAAACGAATTCCACAGTAACAAATACATCAATATTGTTCCTATGGAAATAGCTTTTAATATTAATTGATTTATTCGTTTTATTGCCAGCATGGTACTTATTAATAGCGTCTGTTGACACGATAAAAATATGTGACACGACGTATGTTTCCAAAATTTGTCACTAGATGTCGCCACTTGTCATTTACATCGCGCTATGGTTTCGTTGATTACGCTACACATATAGCCCGAGCAGATCGGCAAATGTTAAGACCTTACTTCATAGGATCATTTCTATAGTAAGTTCTTCCCGAGACAATCACACTATGTGAGTCTACCCTAACCACGATGAGGAAACGTGGCGCGGCACCCTGAGCGTGAGAATGGCAATGGTAGTTTTACCATTAGCTCTCGATGATCGTTCGTTCCCCCTTGCGGGGGAGTGTGGGGTGTTGTCGCTGTCTGAGTGGTTAGGTTTATTATATACATAATCATAAATAAATTAAATGAATGTATTAAAATGAAAAATGTCAAACATATGCGTTACATTTCAGTTAAATTAGTTTAAATGGAACGGTGCATGCAGTATGAACGAACATACTAGAAATTGTTAAAATTTTATTTTAAAACGAAATATAAAATACGGATATAGGTACTTATTACTCATTATAAAAATATCGTACTGTGGTCTGTGAAGTGTGACACCACGTAAATCGCAAGCCCAATCGTATTGTATTCTAAAAGTAATTATTTTAAGTTTGACACCTATTTGATGTTCATAAAAATCTATGTAATTTATTATCTAAACAAAACAATAAATCCCAAAAAGACTACTATATTCTCAAGAGCCTCGGATTTAACGATTTACGGTTTAGAAAAAATGCCTATAAATCTTTGACATAAATTATTTCTTAGAGATTTATTCCACCAACATAACTTTGGGACTTATATTCGATACGTGTATGTGTATTCAGAAACAATATTATATAGAAGAGAATAAACTAAGCGCACTCTAATTCGTTTTTAAATTTTCTTTCCGTATCTTCTTAGTAAATGAATGAAAGATAGTCTAACAACAGTTTCACTTGAACTATCCGGATCGTAGCGTCACCGACCTTCGTGGCTTAGGTACGATGATGGATTGTGATAAAAATACCACGCGATAGTTGCGGTACGTGTATTGTATCGATAAAATAGACACTGCACATTCCGTTCACTGTGGATGTCCTATTTAAAATGACCAGTTTTTTTTTTAACGATATTTTAATGATATTATTTTATAACGATAAAGAAGGTAAAATAATTTTCTTTTGCGTCAATCATCCTAATCGCGTCGGTACTATGTTAAGAGTCGGTATGAGATCTAACCCGATGTGGTAATTTAGACCTTCGTAAGTATCTTATGAGGGCCCTTAACTGAAAAAACGCTTTTTTGTTTTGATATCGATTTTAATGTGGCTGGATATACCAGATTTTTACACAAAGCAACTGCCATTCTGTTTTCTTTCGCGTCACTATTGTAAACAAATTCCAATATTTGAGCTTTTAATCAAGCGTTGTGTATTGTTATTATGTCAATCTACTATTCATTCCGATGCAAGTCTAGCCAGCATTGTTTAACTTGGAATATTTTCTATGCAAATTTAAGACGATATCCTATTCTGTGCATTGGCTTCCAGTATTTTGATATTATTTCTAGTTTATTTACAAAGTAAAGGGATTGATCTTGCTGATTACAAAAGACAATTTTTAATTACAAAGGAGAATAATAGTTTTAATAAAGTATTATATTTCTAACCTACAAGCACTCATGTCATCTAACTAGTACCCAGAATAAGTACCTAAGTAACTAGTATACCGTAGCCTATTTGACATATCAGTGGCTAAGGTAGTTTACAATTTGCCTATTAGCTATAGAAATTATACGTCTAACCAAACATATTATCAACCCTTATAGCATAGTGAAAAGTTAATTCTTATTATTAAACTTGTAATGCGAAGGGTCATAGAAGATTCATTACTTTCAGTTGTTACCTCGTGTCTTGTATATAATTTATGATTTAATATAACTATAATTTACAAAGAGACTACTTATATAAAATTCATAGCAATTAAAAATCAATAAATACATAATTTTAAGTCATAAAAAAATTTACACCAATTCATCACGCAGTGTCATAAAAAGGTCAAAATGTTCTCCACGGCGGGGAATCGAACCCCGGTCTCCCGCGTGACAGGCGGGGATACTCACCACTATACTACCGAGGATTCAAACAATGCGATGAAAGTCTTATTTAGTTTCATTCGAATACAATTTTTAAATAAAAATTAATGGGCTAGTTGAAGAATAGCCATAACATATTATGTTAATAGGAAGATCGTGTTTAAACGATGGAAAGTAAAACAGTATCGCAGTTATAAATATATTAAATATACCTACTCAAACACAACAACACTTCATCAAAGCAGTTTCATTTCCCTGTGGTATGTAAGGAACAGTCCCCAGTCGGGCGGCTCCAATATTAACGGGAAAACCCACGGGAGATCCTAATTCGCCCTACCTCCTTTACAGGTAGATATAATAAAACTTAAGAACGAAGCCAATAGCAAGTCAAATAAATAAACTGATTTCTACCCTCCACGCACCCTTGAAGCGCTCACGCGTATATAAAAGGGTACATAATAATTTCTCCTTGTGAAACTTCATCAATACCGGTGTGCTCTAGATATTTAATACGAACGAGTCATAATTTACATATTTATTCCAGATCAGTATGCAAATACGCCTGCTTATTTTCTTGCCCCAAACATAAATAAAACCTGGCACTTTCCCGTAGTCCACTTTATCAGGTAGACTTAAAAGTTGACTATCAGAATAACTCCCTGGAACCTTATGGGCTCCTAGTCTTTTCTCAAATGTCACCCTGCATTTAGATGGCTGGGCTGCTCTGATATTTTATGATAAAACATTTAATACACAATTATATACAAGCATTGCTATTATATAACCTCCTAGTACTTTAATATAAAACACCTTTGGTTAATTATGAAGTTAGGCGTAGTAGATACCTATAAGCTTTTAGTCCAAATTAATTATATTGCAATACCTTCATTTTCATATTATATTGTTATTCTGTTCAATCATGCTTGTTATATGAAATCAAAAATTACTACGTGCGAGTTGGACTCGAACACCGAGGGTACCGTACTAAAAACAAACTAGGTTAAATGACAAACTTAACTTTGGGGTTCGATTACTAGACACGGCTATTGCACCAACCGCAAGTAATACGTTTGTAATAGTACATTCGCACATTTTAGAAAATATAGCAATACATACTATTTGAGCATATCAAGCCTTATTAGGGCCAATTTTAGATTCTTCCCTTCTTTAAAGCTTATTTCACGGCCCTAGTAAAAAAATCTAGATATGAAAATACATCTAGTTTTATTGCCACTACCTTGTTATTAATAATCCAATCCACCTCAATGAAAGCCCTTGAAACAATACCGATATACACGATCTGATAACGCCTGACGGACGCCTCAACCCAGTTTCTCTTCTGCTATTTGTAAGTTATAAACAATAGGCGACAAACTCTTTTAATGCTGAAAAGTACCTCTAATCTTACAGAGTGGAATAGACAGACGGTGCGAATAAGTGAAATTTTAGTTGCTTACCTTAATATAGCTGTTTTAAGATGCATTTAGTCATTTACACAAGATCACAGCCAAATTATGATTATTAGAATTTTACGTCTCTGCTGTGAGTACTACTAGTATTATTATTTTCTTATTACAAATTGATATTTTTATAAATTTAAATTAGTTATATTATTATTTTAACGGTGCGTAAAGCTGTGAGCAAAATTATTTAAGTTGGTACCCCAAGATACAGGCATCGCCTAGTTTGGGGACCTCTGTATAATTTAAGAAAAGCTAAAAAGTTGCTATGTCCAAATATGCTATTTAATTTATATAACTGTACCTATCTGTGTAATTGTGGCTGTAAAGAAAGAACGTATTATTATTATTATTTCCGCCTATCACACCTGCCTATATGACTGAAAGAGAACGCTCTAGCGATAAAACCGCCTGTTGTCCTCACTACTCTAGGTATCTGCCTATTTCTGTTACATGTAATTTTACTTTGTGGTGTGCAATCAAGTGTATTTGTATTGTATTTAATTGTAAAACATAATTAATTCCATCTTGTCCAACAAGTATCCCGATGGTATAATTGTTTGGAACTACTTTTCACACGGTAATAAATTCTCAATACAACCGACATCAAGGATAAGCTCATAGAAACATGTAACAACAATATTTCTATTCCAACAGCCTTGAACATAATTGAACCGTCCATCAAACATCAAGGCCCTACCCCAATCGCTTATATCTTGATGTAGGCCTCACATGAGAACCACAAAACCGTTAATCTGGCCCGATTATGTCAAAGCAACGGCAGGGGCATTTGTTAGGGCTTAACGTATCCTTATAAAGGCTCCGATTTCGAAAGCGGTATATAATAAGAGAAGAAAGTAGTTGACACGTATTACTTTATTCTAGCTATTATGTTTACGTCAGATTGCAACGTTATAAGATTGTTACATATAGGGACTATGTGAACTGTTTTGTTTGTTTGTCATGTTTTTATTGCATGTGCCCAAATTGAATTTTCGGTCTAAATCATAATAGATTTTATTCAATACTTTTATCCATTAAAAAATATTTTATCATTTTATTGTTTTTAAAGCGTAGTTTTTAATTACCATTCAATAATTCAATAATTTTCTCAATATTTTATATGAAAAACATCGCTGATCGTCACGAGATTAAAAAATACTAAGAGTGCTCTAACTTTTATTCTAAAATAAATATAAGTATAGGAAATAAAATATTTTATGAATGAACTATAAAATAAACATTAATAATAAATCGTAAAAATATACATTATGTTCTCAAATATAGATAAAGTATTCAAACATAAATATATTACAAAATCAATAAATCTGAAAGTAACATAAGTGTATCAAATTATATAAGTCTACACCATTAGACACTCGAAAATATTACTAAACATGGTAATAAAAAATCCATCACAATGTTCCATAATAATGTCAATAGTGGCTTTGTAAGTCTTAAAAATATGTTTGAAACGGGTCTAGTCCAAGTATATGCCGAATGTGGTAACTTGAATGAAGGCGGAAGAGACTTCCCTCTGCACGTCGACATAGTTGTCTCTTTCGTGGTCCCAGATGAAGGATATAGCGTTGTTATAGCTCTGAGACCTTTTCTGCCCGAGAGTCACAACTGTTATGATGCGATATCTGTCAAACTGCATGGCTTTTACTTTGCGCATTACTTCGCCGGCTATGCGAAGAGCTAAAGCCGGAGATTCCTGTTAATCAAATCAGGTTCATTAAATATTACGAAATGGTCGAAGAATTTTTCAATAACATTTACTAAATATTGGTTGTACGTACACGTGTGCAAAACGTTTTATCTTTTACTCACTCTTGGGTTTACAATATTAATTGGTACTGCCCATAAACATCATATTATTATGTATTTCAAAAACAATACACCAAACTAGCAGCAAAGCAACTGTCTGAAAATCTTACATGCATATGCTGTACTGTAAAACTTTACGACTACAATAAAATTAATAATTGTAAAGTTTTTTTTAAATTAAATGTTAGGTATATGGGAAAATTCTGGCGAAGGCTGGATAGCAGGTGTAATTAGATAACCGCTCAAAAAGTGCGTTCACTATTGAGGAGTTGTCTTATGAGGAGTCCACATCCATCCCGATTTCAGCCACGGAATCCACTCCCTTTCTAGTAGGTAAACCTTACAATCGCAGCTTCGTAACTTCAATTCATTATTAAAAACATCTCCCACTACACTAATCAATAATATCGCAAAGAGCTGTTTACCTGTATGCTATAATTATGACCTGTGAACAATTCATCCAAGGAGTCCTCAGTCACCTGTGTCACACGTGGTACATGGAAACTGACTCGTGGGTTTAACTGGTACGTGGGCAGGTACATCATTATTGGCCTTTTGAATTCAATAGCCGTCTAGAAATTCACATTGCTTCTTACTACACTATTAATAGATTCTTCATCTTTTACATTATACTAAGTAAACGCTGGTTAATGAATGATATTAAAAGCTGCCTGACGCCCACGGCTCTTTACGACATGGTGTGGGTCATCTTCGAATACCGGATTTTTTCAACAAAAACGACCTACCGAATCCGGTGGTAGATTCTGATGATTTGAAATAACATATTTGTAAAATCTAGTCAAATAAAGATGATTTTGAGTTTGAAACCAAATTCCATCTTGAAACGTACAATTTCAATGAACCATCCATCTATGCAGCACTATGAGTCACCACATTTTCAAAGAAGAGTGGGAAGAGATATGCCATGTAGTACAGAAAATTATATATTTAATGTCAACTTTTCATTTATTGTATTGAGCATTGGTCCTCAGAGAAACAAATAATTACCTATACCTATTGTTATATCTGTATGAGCCACAGATCAAATAAAAAAGGTAGATGGATCTTTGTAAACAGCCAAGTGACGGCGGTTAAAACTACGCCTCGCAGTGTACATATACACAATTATTCACACATATCTATATAACATTATCAATACATATACAACGAAACTACGCGTTGCCCACGCACTACATGTTTAAAAACCCGGCATCAGTTCGTTATCCGCAAAGTTCCATCTACCTTTTCATTTGATCTGAGGTACGGGTTTATATACCAACTAGCGGCCCGCACCAGCTTCGCACGGGTAGACACTTATTTTGTATACCCGTGCGAAGCCGGGGTGGGCAGCTAGTATAATATATAGCCTATGCTACTCAGTGATAAAGTAGCTTTTTAACGGTGAAAGATTTTTTGAAATCGGTCCAGTAGTTTCGGAGCCTATTCAATACAAACCCACAAAAATACAAATCTTTCCTCTTTATTATATTAGTAAAGATATATTGCTTTTTTCAGGTTTTACACCTGATTTAAAAAAAAAACACTTATTTACCTGCGAAGTTCTGCTCGAGACCCGTACCCCTGAGATACCACTAAATCCATAGGACTTTCGTCTCATTCTCAATCTACTCGATGATTTTGTGAGCTTGGGATTCTCAATAAAAGAAGTTCTGCTTTTAGGTCTCTCTAAAGCCATCTTAGTGATTAATGCAAATAACTTTTTACTTTTCTAAACTAAGTATAATATTTTATTAAAATACTAAGCAGGAGAATCTCTCTAGACCCGAAGAAATTAAATGTCAAAATGTGCTACCATAAATTTTAGCAGAACATCGAAGAATATCACACGTAGCAAGTAGGTTTAACTAAAACATCCGAAACATAAGACGTATATATTTTAGTAGTTTGCATTGCTGTGGCTCAGCTATAATACGTTGATTTATTATTGGAGATAAAAACAATACTACCATCTCTCAGGTCGGACAAAACAGATTGTGCAGAATTTCATTATAATCGGTTCATTGGTTTAGAGTTCATCGCCGATAAACAACGTGAGACTTTTCTTTATATATAACGATTTTCAAGTAATGATTATAATTGTTTTAAGTGTCCCGATATAATATTAATCTCTTTTTAGTACTATTATGTAGCGGTAAAATGTGTTTATGTCGTATACATGTGACCATGTACATGGTGACCGATAGTGCACCGTTTAGGCTCAAGTTTAGGTGAACAATCAAAGGTCAAATCTCAAGGTCTGTTTCACAATTTGCCAGTAGATCATCAAGGTTGATCGCTGCATCTTAGTTATAGTAAGACGACAACGAAAAAGATTTATTCCTCTCTATTGCATGAGTAGTGTTATTCTAAGCAAAAAATCTGACACATCTTATGAAAATATTAAATAGGTAGTCGAAAAGGAGTCAACGAGTAAATTCTGTAGTAGGTAAAGTGTTGCAAAATTGCTTCGAAAATCATGTCGTGTTCACTAAATAGTACCAAGAAACAGTTTTCTCTGACAACCGCGGCAAGATCAGGAACCATGCAAAGAGGAACGGTTGAAAATATATTCCATAATCTCGCGAAGGATAGTTAGACGAAGAACTCGTAAGCTTTCTTGAACGTTTTAAAATATACTATAGCACCTATATTATTTTGATGTGTAAGATATATTTATTATCATTTTGCAAAATTAACCACCATACTTCTTTCACCAAACTTACAGATTTACATATTCGATTATTGAGAAAAACAAACAAAATAAAAAAAACTATGCTTTATAATAATAATCTAAACACACTAATTCAATTAAAATCACCGTAAAAATAATTGAAGACACAAATAACTAACTCTTCTAAATTGAACTAAGATTAGTTACGCATAATAAATAATAGATAGCTATAAAGTGTTAGTCCAAGTATATGCCGAATGTGGTAACTTGAATGAAGGCGGTAGTGACTTCCCTCTGCACGTCAACATAGTTGTCTCTTTCGTGGTCCCAGATGAAGGATATAGCGTTGTTATAGCTCTGAGACCTCTTCTGCCCGAGAGTCACTACTGTTATGATGCGATATCTATTGAATTGCATGGCTTTCACTTTGCGCATTACCTCACCAGCAACCCGAAGAGCCAAGGCTGGAGAATCCTGTAAAAGGAGGTCGGAACAAGCTGACACGTATGAAGAGATTGATGAATTTAAAGATGTGAAAGTCATGTGTGGAAACCAACCCCGAAAGACGTTGACGTAATGATTTGTATGTATATATATATGTTTCTGTAGTAAGGTTTCCAGAGCTTCACGAGCTAGCGCAGTGAGTCCTCTTAAGCAATAAGGTTGGCAACAACTCTATGGGATACGGTGTCCGCTAAATATCAGGCGGCCCACAAACGCCGGGTACTGAACAAAAGGTGTGAAGAATCACTCCTATGTCGTATTAAGTTAAATACCTTAAATTGTTTATTTATGTTAAATAGAGATATCGGAAATGTTACATGTGTTAGATACCTGTATATTATACTTATGTCCTGTGAAATGTTCATCCAATGTTAATTCAGTGGCTTCTTTAACGCGCGGTACGTGAAATCTAAGATTTGGGTCCAGTTGATAGGTGGGCAGGAAAACTAACGGTGGACGTTTGAATTCTATCGCTAGCTGAAATACATTAGCTGATATTAGTTTTCCCGCACCATCTACCGAACCTAAAATATCTTTCCATGTGATATTTATTCTACGGGTTTCTATAAAAGCCATAAGTGTATCTTGGGTTGCGATTGTTACAACAGATCTACCCTAGGCTGACCGCCAATTCTTTAGATTCTTTAATCTGAAATACCAGAGTTCATACTTTGATTATATATGTAATCAAAGAGTTCATACTAAGTGCAGTTCGCTGCTGTAAAGAGGATGACCTTATTCTTCTATTGGGGATTATTAAGATTAGTTTTATTAAATATTGTGGTTCGTGCTTTACCTGTGATGTTCTTTCGATCGGCCGAATGCCAGCCACTCCAGCGCCAAAGCCAAAGGACTGCCGTCTCATCCTCAGCTTACTCATTGTCATATTCTGCGTGCCAGAGGCCGCTCGCAGTCCTCCCGTTACTATTGATACACGACTCTTTCTCCGTTCAATGACCGGCGGCGGAACCACCGGCTGGTCCATTTTATTTATTTACTTTCTTCTAATAATGAAATATATATTCAGGTATGATACTTTAAATAATCAGTCGTATTCATATTATCGATTTCGAATGACAGCAGAGAGTTATCAAGTTATTCTGAAGTATTTTCAACAGATTGCAAAGAGGTCAGCTTCTAAAATCTTGACGTTTGTGTAGTACTTTTCAACACGACAAGCGTCACTCCACTCTACTACAACAATGAAGAAGGCATCAGATATTCTTCTATCAGCGGTGTATGTATTGCTTCTTTCAGTTTGAGTCACTGAAGCTAGTGAAATTGTTGTAGAAAAGACACGCCCCTAGTGTCTACACACGTTTAGTTTAGATCGTCAGTTCAACTGCACAGTTGTCAGTTATGCACGCTTAATAGATGGCAAGTAGATTCTTAATAAAGATTCGTTTTTTTATACACAATCCAAATTATATGGACAACCGTAACATGCAAAGTAAGAAGCATTATTTTTGGGTGAGTACCTAAGTTTGAAACTTCAAGTAATAAGAACCTATATTATGCATTACTAACAAAACTAGTGCATGAGATTTTGTAAGAGAAATTTCCTTTTATACAATATTAATTTCCCGAGATAATTTTATTTGTTTATATTCCCAGTCGAAGCTGGGGCTTGTAAATTATAAATGAGAATGTTTCTCCGACTATTTGTAACTTTTCTACGACTTTACCGAGCGGGATCAACCCTTATGTTTGACTGAAAATATCTTGCATCTTGAGGGAGGATATAAAACCTTTTATCTCTCAAAGACATTTTATTCGAGGAAATTACATTCGGGGAAATTTGGGTTGCTAGATTACTATCCGGTTTTTTTTTCTACACACACATCATGTATCACCGATTAGAAACTCATTTCTCTGGACTGCTTTATGCAAAGAATTTTCATTCAATTTTTTAAGAGTCTACAAAATGAAGTGAAGTGCTTTGTAATACTTGATCAGCCAGTCAAACCAATCCTTAATATATTATTGGAATACTAAAATATTATAATAATATTGCACATAAGCTGTTAGTCTGTAACTCCTTTATAAGGGTAGGCTTGAATGTATTTTCTTTGTTGTGCCTGCAGATTGCTAAAAGTGGCAATTTTAGACTTCTGCCTGATAATTATTATCAGGCAGACCTCTAAGATTTTTAGAAGACGTCTCGGTTTTGAGCGCATCGCGCGTGGCCTCTAACTTTCGAGTTCGTTTGTCCTCGAAAGCAGAGCTACAACGAAGTAATGTTTCACGAGGCGTCTACTGCGTATTACGAGTTACGAGGCCTATATACTCTTGCAATACCAGGGATATCACTATCGCGTTACTAACACTATTATAGCTCTTACTGCCATCTTATGTGTGGCTAAATAAATAAAAACATATATATTTATAGAATACCGGTAAAAAAAACAGCTTTTTGGATTTTAGTCCAAACATGTACCAGGAAAAATACCTGTTCACACGGTGACAAAGAAGTTTTAGGTAAAAGGCCAGGGACATAGCGACCTCTTTTTTGGTATGCGGCCTCTTTGTATTCAGTACACGGTTTTTGTACACCACACACAAATACCGAAGGCCTGGAGCTCGCTACCTGAAAGTTATGCTGGACCGGAATATCGCAAAATATGGCCCGCTGTGTATAATACGTCACAAGTAAATAGCTTCTATGTACCTGCCCATATTTATTTAAATGTCGTTCATAAATTATTTGTAAAAAGAATATTTATTAATGAATCATTTAATTAGTTCATTCGTTCTATTTATGTAACACTTTGTCAATAGAGTGTCTATTATCTTTAGTTTTATTATTAAACCAATAAGTAAGTAGAAGGTAAGTTATTGAGGTACATAGCTTAGGTAAATTTAATTATAAATCGATATACCTATAAGGCTGACAACGCGTTGGTTCAACACCGGGTATTCCTGTCTGTCTATAGGCTACGGTGACTGCTTAGCACCAGGTGGGTCGTAAGCTTCCTCTCTCTCTATTTATGTAGGTATATCTGAACTTAATTAAAATGAAGGTATGCCTTACACTAATAGCCTCTTCATACGTAATAATTTAAGCGACATTACAACCATTACCACTCCAATAAAGCAAGAAAATATATTTCTCAAGTTGACGTTTCCCCAATTACTTACGTTTAAAGATCGTTAGTTAGCAAAGGGCAGGTACTCGGGTCGGGTAATGATGCCCGCCTTCTCGACATTATCTTGACAAATAGAGTAGCAGTCGACTAAAATATATTGTCAGGTGGTTATTTGACAATGTTCACTAAATTATTTACTTTCTTCCGCCTAGCTGCTTTTCCATTGGGGTAGAAAAACAGACAGCCCTTATTATTACTCACGATCGAGTATGTCAGTGTTTCATACATGTTTCATAAACAGTACATCCACACTCAAAAAAAATATCTTCACACTACATAATACTTAATTCTGTCTGTGTGACAATCGAACCCGCAACCTAGTACGAGACGAGCCGGTCGCTCAGCTGCAGAACGTTGAGCAGCTAAAATGGAACAACTAATCACAGACAAATTGTATATAAAACAAAATGAATTTCACAACCTTCAAGCAAATACGTCAAAACAACCAACCATTCCCGTCCATCGACCCTTTAATAACAAAAATAAAGCATACACTATTGTAATGCAAGCTGCATTCACTACGTAGTAGATGATAGATAGTAGATACGTCAACCGTTCGTGCCTTTTAGGTCAGTTAAACGAATATTCACCCCTCAAAGAAGCTTCCAGCTCGGGTGGGGACGTAGATTTGACCGATAGCTCGATGCTATGTTTACGTTAGGGGTTTTTCAAACGTGAAGACTTTCTAAACTTGTGCATGGAGTAAGATTGTCAGAAGCTCGTCTATGGAATTTATTTGAAGCACGAATCAATGAATCTTTATTGGCTTCGAGTGTGGCTTATGAAGATAGAGGAGACGGTTCTTGCTATTGACGTCAGAGGGGAGTTTTAAAATGGCGCTGCGGATAAATGACGCCAGTAATCCACCATAGATTATTATCGAGCAGTCGGAGTAAACATCGAATAAGTAATATTATACTCGAATATTGTTATATTAATATGATATTTACATATGTAGGTATTGACAATAAATACGAGTAAGCTTTTTGTCCTTTAAAAAACAAAAAATGATATAAAACATTTCACAACTGTCCGTTTGAAATTGTGTATCATAAAAAAATGCAAGCAATTTGCATAAGGAGCTTATCAAACAAAACAAAATTATTCCAACTAAAGTTTCCATGTAATGTGAATGCAACTGAAAGTTCCTTCTTATTGTTTGGAGTAATCGTTCCATTCCATTAACGATGTACTGCTAGTAGGCTGTATCCATATTCTACCGTCGACGGGTCTTATTATTATAGCCCAACCGAAAACCGAATAGAGCCGTTACCGGGTGGACGCGAATTGTGGGTTCCTACTTTTACTTTCCTCGACAATAAGCATCTACGACCCATCCCATTTTATCTTCATCGTGCTATGTGTAAAAATAAGTCTGTTTACATATTCGTATTTCGTACCGAATAGCATAGATAAGAAGCTAAGGATATTCCTCATGAAGGTTTTTTATTAACAAAGTAGTATCTTAAAAGACGAAAAGGGTATTTTTTTTGCTTATCACATCTAATATTATCGTTTAATTCAATAATAATAATAAGTAGCACATATTTCGTCTTATTATAATAGTGTATGATCTCAATGTAAAGATTTTATTTTCGAATTACTTGGCTATGTCACATTACCTGTCTATATTTTATGCTCATTCACACAAAAGTTTAATTATGTATTAACTTACTTATATTTTAATGAAATTGGTTTAATTATTATTTGTAATATAACTCTTTAATGTTAATATATATGATTAATTTACATACACAACGGAGGCTGTCAACAAATCTCCGTGTAAGCGCGAGAAATGACGCAACAGGGCTTTGGACTACAGTGCGGCGACCCTAGGTGCATTGAGCTTTCAGTATCTTACATAATGTTATGTAAACGTACTTCTAGGATACAAAGTAGATGGATCTGTGGGGAGCATTACTTTGCGGAGTATTTTGGAGCTGATTGGCGGTATTTAAAGGTTTAAGAAAAACTATCATCTATTCTAAACTAATATGAATAAGAGGTAAAAATATATTGAGATTGTAATATATTGATATAATAAAATTGTAGTGTTCTTCTGAGTAATCTTTGTACGGAACCTATTTCAAAAATTAATTTACTTATTTATCCCTTATTAATATCGTTTACTAACCTAGGCTTTTTTTTTACTTAAATCTATTTGTTTGTGTAATGTCCTTAAGATTTATTGTAGCCTATATTATGGGTAAGTTTACATTTAGTTTTTTTTTAATTCATTTCAGCTTAATGGATCCAGAGATTACCTCAAACACCCAAACAAACATAATATATCTCTCTATAGTATGACTATTAGGTATGGATATAATCCACCACCAACCGAAAATTGTGTGTGTATTTCAAAGCCATTTGCTTCCGCGCCATTGAAGGGGAATTGTATAAACAATGTTTGAGTAAAACTCGAAAACATAAAGGGCGGTCGGTCGTATCATAACCCCTAACGATAAAAGCAATGGCGTAGCTTTGTGCATTTGACGGCGAATGGTCACCGTCCTTCTAATCTGCAATACCATATTTCCGACCTTTTATTCAATGCAAATACAGTTCATTTTTATTAGTACGAAAATTTTATTAGCGTATGTTTAGAAATCCTCTATTATTGATTTTTTTTTTAATTCTGGTACCTAAATGTAATACCTGTAGTGATGATAGACTAGAAATACTGTCCACAAATTTTTAAGGTTAACCTGTTCAGTAAGGATAACATATGCTGTAAGCCTGCAAATAAAGTCCTTTCAAGACATCTAAAGAAGATATTAGGGTGGGCAACGCGCGAGCGACACTCTTGGTGTTCCAAGCTTCCATAGGCTACGGTAACCGCTTGCCATCAGGCAGCCCGTATGCTTGTTTGCCACGTAAGTGATATAAAAAAACAAATTGTAACTTTTTTTGTGAATACGTAATAAGTTTTGTGAGTACGTAACGCGACAGAAGCGTACGCACAATTAAAAATTATATCTAACAGCCCGTTGGGGACCGCTGTGTCTTATAAGAATCAAACCAAAAAATATATAATAGTATATTCTCTTATTAAATCGGTGCCCGAAAATGCATTATCGTTTTCTTAATTAAAAAAAATAAATTTTATTGCAAACGAAATTATATTCATTTACGAACCTAATCGAACTGACTTGACTGAAGGCTCAGTTCAATAAATTACTCGAAGAATAGGTTTATTAAGTTCCAAGAAGCGACATTTTAAGGGTGAAAGTCTAAGCAGATGTGTATTTAATAATTTACTATTTAACTCCTACACTATTTTTATCTCAGTAAATATTTAAATATTATCCTACGTCTGATACCAATTATTTTTCCATTCAATTCCCACAAGACGAACACTACATAATTTCCAGCTTAAGCAGCTTTCAGTGACGTAACAAATTCACGGTCATTGACACGAAAGTGAGTTGTGTTGTTGTATCTACTGTAGGTACAGTCTACTAGGTGTACCACTGGGTGTATTCAAGTGCAATAAGTTTTCTACATGACTGTACCAGTCAGATGTGTATGCATGTGTTTGTCTTGGTAAAGCTTCGTTTAGTTGATGATGTGGTCTTAGAGATAGTTTCAGTTGTTTTTGTCCTTTCGTAGAGAATGAGATTGCTTTGTTTGGTATAAGTTTTAAGCAGTGGACAAGTTTTTTTAAATGTTAACAATATTTTTAATTTTACCACGACTTTGCCCGCATCGCAATAAAATAACGCATTCCTACATATAGTTCGGGGCAATGTTCATAATGCGAGTATGGAACCAGTGACGACTACGTATACGTATGGCTTTCGACTATTTTCAATGAGGTATGTGAAAAGTGGAACTAAAAATTCTTATATAAATTTTGACATTTTTAATGTTACGTTTTCGAATACGTAGTCGGAACTTCTTGCTAAGGCTGACGTAGCTATCAGATTTACTAAACGACAGAACAACGATGTGTTTAATGTATCGTTGCGTAATTACATTTTATTCCCTACATCACCAAACGAGTACCTCGCATAAAAAAAAGGTTCGTCATCCTGCCTTATCTCAAACACTGTTCGGTTCGGCACTAGTTTCTTACACGATGTGGCTGGCTATCAGAAAACTAACGAAAAGTAATAAAAGTTAATCGTCTTATCCTCTGTCTTCCTAGCTATTTTAACTATAATCTGGATGGTGATCTTCTTTTACTATTATTTGAATGCTTGATGACGGATATAACTAGATTTTTTGTGGGAGTTTAAGAGTTGAGTAAAATACCGTATGTTTTCTGAATTTTGTTATGATATTAAATGTTCTCTTTTGAAACTAAGTGTTTATAGAAACAAAAATTGGTATTTACCTTACTTTTTATTGAAATATTTTATCGTAAAATCAATATACTAGTTTTAATCATAGCGTTTATTGTACTTACAACGTATTGTAAATTATTAACCTGCACGTTTTTTTATTTTTATTTTATTCAGGATACAAACAGTCATTGAGAGACAACTTAAAGTTAAAAAGTACATAATGTATATGACATAACAGTATCCAAAGTTATAAAACAAACATGCGGAAGTCATAGGTGCAAAAGTTAAGATTATATATGATGATTATAAATACTAGTTACAATTTTGATTTCAATAAATGTGACTTAAATGTATGTAAGGTAAAATGAAATATATCTTCATCGCCAAAATATTTGTTATATGAGCTAGTGCAGCGCGGAATGAAGCTATTTGTAGCATAGTTGGTTTTACATGTTGGTACATGGAACAACGTTTTAAGACGAGAGCCTTTGCTAGGACATCGTATGTGTAACTTTTGTAATAAATATATACTATCAATTGAATTATGCAATATTTTATATAAGAACATTTGGTCGCGAATTGTTCTTCTGAATTTTAGTGACGGCAACTTTAAATCAGAATCACGAAATCTATAGTGAAGATGTTTTAAAAATTTATTTTGAATCCTTTCTATTTTTTTAGTATATTCTGAGTATAGCATATAGAGCATATAGAGTTATAGCAACTTCTCTAATAAGGCTTTCAAACCCTCATTTCAATCTTAAGGAGTACTAATAGCCGCAAAAACTTCAATATAAGAAAGGTTAGTAAAATCCCTTTTGGCACAAAAAGTTTAAGCATTACCACCCACAACCGTTCAGTCTTGAGCCCCGACCGTGGTGTAAAGGTCGTTGGATACGAAAAGAGTGAAATTTATTTGCGGACTAATGAACATTCATACCTGAGGAAAGATTGAATAATATATCAGTTCGGGGCTATTCCCAACGGTGCTGTAACTCAACAAACTCAGCACAGGATTTGGAGGGAGCGTGAAATAATAATGACTATTAGATCGTTCTCCTTGACGGGCTGATATATTTTTATGTTTTCAGTCTGTTAGATGGTCTTACGAAAGGTATTATGGACTATTTATATATGTATCTAGAGCTTAATTTTGTTAGTTTGGACATTGTTTTGCCTTTGCCTATTTAACCCTCAGAATAATAACTAAAGCTCGCTGAACTTAACCTCCTCCGTCTTCACATGAATTCATAGACAAGTTTGTATATGTTCAACAGAGCCCATCTAGTTAGGATATGCTTATACGTAATTGAAGCCTCCATAATGCCTTCATTATAATGCAAATCCTATTTTGGTATATGGTAATAAGGTTCAAAGTATAATGGTAAATACTGATAAAATGTACACGTAGTTTTATTCAGTTTGTCATATTTTTAAGTCTGAGTTGTAATTTATTTGATTTTATTATTAT
The DNA here is from genome assembly GCA_951449985.1 of Falcaria lacertinaria. NCBI lineage: Eukaryota > Metazoa > Arthropoda > Insecta > Lepidoptera > Drepanidae > Falcaria > Falcaria lacertinaria. The sequence goes on from OX602111.1 coordinate 3,831,927, forward strand.
TAACAGAGAGAAAAGATCTTCATCTTATAATATGACGTCATTAGTAGAGTCACAGGTCAGTCTTATATAACTTATCACAAAGCTATTAATATAACGATACACGTATAGTATTATTTACATTTAGACTTGACGACTTGTGCTAAATAAGAGGAAATTTCTGAACGTGTATCATGTGAAAAAAGTTATTTCAATCAAAGCTACAGGAGCAAACGACATACATAAGCTCTAATTGCACAAGCGAAATTAATGTAAGTTGGGTTTAATCTTTTATTACATTTAAATAATTTATTTATAACGTTTTTAAATTTCGCTAACTAAAGAAAAAACTGAAACAGTAATTCAAACATAATTAATTGCATTTATTGTTTCTTATTGAATGTCTGGGGTAATCAGAATCCAGACATTTAATCTATAAAGCCTTTAGGGATACTTACAACTAATATAATATAGATTTCTTATTATAACATAGAATGGTTTTTTAATAATACAATATTATATTATATATTTTCAGTACCTAAATGTAGAAGGTGCTATTTTCTAGTCTCTTTGCTCGGCCCTGTAAAGTTCGTCGTCTATAAAATCTGACAAAAATTCACTGAGCCGAAGAATCAACGGCCCGAAAATTCGAACATTTTAGAAAATGCTTCGAAATGATCGACACATTCCAATAACTTACTTTTAGTTTTTTTTAAAGCACCATTTGGCCTCAATCTAAGCAAAGATTGTACTACGAGAACCAGTTATATTATTTGTTTAAAAAAGTACATTTATAAGTTTATATACTTTTTTTTGTAAATACATACTTATAATACATACCCAAACACCTAGACGCTAGGCAAACATATTTGTCACAAAAATGTTTGCCTCGGCGGGAATCGAACCCGCGACCCCTAACGTAGCAGTCAGGTATACTAACCACTAGACCAGCGGTGTCGTCATATATGTAACAACGTGGCGACAATATAAAGAGACATTATATAAGAGGTTAGGTGCGTTATTTTTAATACGCTTTATTAGCTTCATCTGTGACTATGTATGGCTGTATCAATCTATCAATATAATAATATAATATTTCTGCATCTGAGGCAACCTGAATCCGTAATGTTTCACTAAGGTCTATCTATCAATGTAATGGAATCTTCTCATTTTCACCTACTTCAAGACGTCTGATCAGTTTAAGCCCACGTATTAAGGACCGATGAAAATACCATAATATCATAACTTTGACCTAGAGTTCTGTTCAGAATCATCAGGATGAACACATTACAAGCGTGTTTTTATTAAACTGTAACCACCTACCTAAATTCGTTTTTCTTTCTTCTCGATTTGCTCGTTATCAACAGAATTAATATGGGACGATAATAAATAGGGACGGCAACGCGCGAGTGATACCCCTGGTGTTGCAAGCGTCCATAGGCTGCGGTAATCGCTTACCATCAGGCGGGCCGTATGCTTGTTTGCCACCATAGTGGTATGAAAAAAAAAGGGAATACTTGGAAAAACGACTATTTCTGTATTGGATATTCGAAAATTTTATTAGCTCTGCACAGATAATTTCTCGCAAAATAAGTCATTATGGTAATGGTGCCAATTCTCACGTCACTCACCAGCCTAAATTACAATTACTTGTAGCTTGGTGCTGTCAATTTAAGTTTTATTGCTGTCAAAATCAAATTAAGTCCCGTCAAAGCTGTGAATTTAATTAGTGTCAATGTATAAAAAAATTGGTCAAATCATAGTATAGTTTTAGTCTATTCAGAAGGACAAAAGAATTTTCTATATGCTAAAGTTATTATTTCACAACCTGTCGACGCATTGCCAGCATGTTCCCTCAAATCAGACTATCGTGGGACCCTTAATTTGCTTAAATTCTAAAGCTTACAGCAATAGCTTCAAATATTTGACTTTAATTATATAAATACCTATATAAATGAATAGAGCAAACGTTAAACAGTTAATCAGTACATAGGCCCGTTCATTCGAACAAAGCCGAACTTTAGGAATTTATGAAGTCCAGCGGTTATCTAAATGCCACAAATTCGATTTATAGCCCACCCGCTCAGTATTGGTGAAATTAATGATAATGAACGACTACTGGATGCTTTGTTCTAATTAAAATTTATTAAGAGTGTTTAATTGCGGATGAAATTAATGAAATTGCCTATGCTGTGTATTGTGTAATAGGCATGCCCATGTTAGTATTATAAGTGAAAGTAAGATCTCAAATAACCGAATATAAAATTAATAAATCGAGGCATAGGGTACAGAGCACCACAGTGAAGTACTCTATTCTACTGCTACAATAACTTTTTTTAATTTTTAGCTTTTAACCCAAGACAAAGTGTCCATGGAAATAGAAAGAAGAAATCAATTTTAGTAATCCCCGATAACCTTTTGTTTTCCGGGCTAAAAACCCATATATTTGACCCCATGAAATAAATGTAATTGAATAACAAAAATGCGCGTTCATTATATTAGTGACTACCTGCCCGCCCCGGCTTCGCATGGATAGACAAACAGACTTTCAGGCCAGACGAGATTTGCGCTTAGCAACACATTCAGCGATGCATTTTATATAATAGATAAGTTACTGGTAAATAAACATACTTCGAATCTTGCAAATTAGGATAATATTTCAGAGTACCAGGCACGCAGACGCTGCGGTGCTTAGAACTACGTAGTACGCTGAGCGGTTTATAGTCCAGTCAACCGCGCACCAACCCTTCAACGAACCATATGAGATAATATTTCTGAAGGATGCATTCCAATTCTCTCCCAAATTATTGCTCCTGTTTACTGTTTTTATAACCTTGTATAGGTTACTAGAGATCGATTCCGACAAAACGGCAAGGACTTTTCTCTTGGTAATCCGTTGATATCTGCACATTTAAATACTTTAGTAAACTCCCTGCAATTTTTACACTAATAAATAAGACAAATCAATTTTCCTATTGAGTGACATAATCTCAATAGAAATGCCGAATTTTACCCCAAACGTATCCTACTTATATTAAATTATAAATGCAAAAGTTTGTGAATACGGATGGATGGATGTTTGTTACTCTTTCACGCAAAAACTACTCAACGGATTTGAATGAAATTTGGAACACATATAATTTATAACCTGGATTAACACAGTATACTTTTATCCTGGGAAAATGTTTTTATCCGGGGAACATTTTAGGTTCATCTGAGAATCTAAGCTCAACCCGGACGTAGTCATTAAAGCCTGCTGAAGATGCACGCGTAATATATTCAGCGCGGTAATTATTTAAGCGACGACGCACTCACACGTGTCTACGTCATAATCATTTACATATTAAAATGCGGCTAACTTTTGAGAGATGCCGCTACTCGCGTAATTAGTCTGCTGAGTAAATTAATCTATCGTACAATGAGTAAGCCGCAATAGAACAAATATAATATTGAACAATGGTACAAGTATTTGCAAGCTCGGTCGATCTGGCGATATGTTTGTTGATCACATTATATGCATAGCTTGTAAAATATGTAGTCAGTACTATAATAAATATAAATATATAAATAAATATACTATACAAATTTAATTGATATGTGTTCAAAGCTATGGTAATCGCTTACCACCAGAAAAACTGCTTACGAACAAGTAACACCCACGATACATCGATTTATAGTGTGGAGCTAACAGTAATATACTCGTACTTATAACATACATAATAATTTATCTATTTCTAAAATACCTACTAAAATATTATATATTCTAATATACCTACTCAATGTATTTAATTGTCAAAATTTAGCGGTCATTATAATATGATATGGTAAAAATAACAAGGGTAATAAGTATAATTTGGTTTCCTACATTACAATATCCCTCCGTTGGTTTTCCTCGTTATAATTACCCCAGGTGAACTTTGACCTTTCATTTATTCGAATCGAACAAAGGAAGAAAAATTGGGATAATTCAAAAGGTCAAAGGTGTAACTCATCAATACGATCGCTGGAGGGTACCTAAATGCTACGGAGACCGAAGGCTTTTGTTTGGATTGGTTGGCAGGTGAGTGACCAAGTACGTTATTACTTTTATTAATAAATATGCGAGTAAAGTGGAGACTGGTAACCCTAGTAAGTGATCAATGTGTGCGTCGGTGTGGGTAAACAGCTGCAACACAAGTGACTTCTGCCGCTTAGCAAAACCAAAAGGTAGGTTAAGTTACATAGAGTATTTTACGCGAAAAAATCCTTGTCATATACATTAGTACCGTATATAGCCTTCTCTTTGTTTGTGAGAAGAGCAGAAGATGTTATTGCCCCTATTAGTTACTCCCTCTACAGAGTAAACTATCTGTTAATAAATTACCGATGGACCGTGTGTTTAGGGGCTCTCTCTCAAGCGAGGTAGCTCGGGCTTAAATACGAACCGATCTCAATGAGTTGTTCTTAACTTAAATATTGTGTTATGAACCGAGTCTGCCTAATACAGTACCTTCTCGAGGATCTCGGGAAAACGACTGCATCAAAGCAACACTACCCAGAAGTACCTATTGTGATTTAGCTGCAATATTTTTAAATGATTTTGAACGGGAGATCCCGTTGTAGCCACTCCTCTCCTCTTTCTATAAGAAGCTCTGAACGCTACCGGCATAAATTTACCATTTATTTTGCAAGACGCTTTCTAAATATAATTTCCTATTACGTACACTATTATTTAAATATAAATACATATTTTAGTCTACAAAGAATACAATTATCACTGGTTTTTATATTACGTGTACAATGTCCCTTCTTAAATATATATAACACATATGTAAGTTTGAAAAAGTTGATTGAGACATATAAACCATGCGCTTCATTTTATCTTTTATCATTCCAGTTTATGTTTCTTGCAGTAAACAAATAAAATAGCTCGGCCGACCTCGTAAATCAATAAAACAAAGCATTTTCCTTGGCTCTGGTCAACCGCAATATATTTGGCTTTGCTTGGTTTATCGCTGGAGTTGTCTCATATAACGATATAACATATGACAATAATAATATATTATATCCATATCCAAATAATAGGCAGTGTTGTATAATATGTGAATTTGTTGTGTGTTTGTAGTTTTAATTAATTGAAATCAAACTATGTCTAGAAAATATTTTTTAACGTAAGAAAAAGTGACAGAACATATATTATATTCTATTCTATTCTATCTAGTTGTTTCGTTGTTTTCCCACTGCTGGGCAAAGGCCTCTCTCCCCTCCTTCCTGTTGCCTCGGTGTTGTGCTGCGCTTGACTTAAGAAAATCAAAATTAGAACTACTTTTTCTAATGTGCCAGTACGCGCTCAGGCAGGACAGTGAATGACGAGAGGTTACTTAAATTATACTTTATAATAACCTATATCAAGGTTTTTTGTACTTGATAAAGCCCACAACTCTAATAAATATGTATTTACTACCACAATATTAGTAAGAATATTTCAATTCTCAAAATAAACATTTTGAAACAAAACTTGTAAATTTACTGTGGGAGTCTTGAGCCTTAGCTAAGCTTAGAGCTTCGATGTCAGGATATAAGGTCTATATGATAGGTAACATTGAAACGATATTCAAAGTTTAACTGCTTGAAGAGTCCTCAAAATAAAATTTCGCATGCAGATTTGACTGGCGTGTCGGCATTCGCCCATCTTCCATCTTTTACGATCGCAACTGTATCGAAAACCCGCTTGAGACCTATTACTATATAAGCAAGGGAACAATTTCCGTGTCCAGTAACATCGCTGTTTTGCTGCAATTAAATTAGTTCCCAGCACGCTCATTAATTAGAGCTCGGCATCGGATGATAATAGGGATGGCGCTCGAGCTAAGATGGGTGTACACTAGACGGGTGGTTGATATTTGGTAATATTTTTATTACATTTAACTCCACGACCAAGACAGTGGAGACTGGTATTCTTAAAAATCTTACGTATTATGAATCTGAAAGTACCAAATGTTATGTTTTAAGGCATTTATTTTTATTCAACAAAGTTGGTATGCAATTATATGGGCTCTAAAGGTTTTTTTTAATACCACTAAGGTGGCACACACGCATACGGCCCACCTGAAGGTAAGCAGTTACCGTAGCCTAAAGCCGCTAGCAATACCAGGGATATCACTAACGGGGTGCCAACCCTGTTGTTGATGAGGAGTCACTGTGCCTGATACTGTGATAGTGACTGATACGCTGGGCTAGTGCTTCGTGGAGCACTGGCAACCTTACTTACCACAGAAACTCTACACTACATCAAAGTAGTGTTATTTCACTACGGTTTTTTGTAAGAGGTGTAGTCCCCGGTCAGGCGGTTTCAAATTTAATGGGGAAAACCCACGGGTGATCCTAATTCGTTCTACCTCTCTTTTTCAGCTCAAAGTGTGATTAATCACAGTACTTAAGCTTAGAAAAACTCATTGGTGCAGGCTGGCGTTTGAACCTAGGCCCATCAGGTGATAGGCCGTTGCTTCAACAACAAGGCCACCACGTCTTCAAATCGTATCATGTTTATGACTGAGAAAAAATAAAAAAGATAGAAAGAGTTAGCTGTGCTAGCAGCATAAAGGATGGACATAGCATCTACTACCACTATTACTAGCACAAGCTCACTCAGAGGCAGTGTACCTTTTATTTATAATTAACCATAGATAGTACTATTTAGTGTCAAGGAAAAAACCAATAAACTGTTGCACTGTTTTAAGCCGTGGTGGCCTTGTGATGGAAGCAACAGGCCTGTCATCTGATGGGCCCAGGTTCGAATCCCGGTCTGTACCAATGAGTTTTTATAAGCTTAAGCACAGTGATTAATCACACCATGAGCTTTTAACAAAAGAGAGGTAGGGTGATTTGGGATTTCCCGTGGGTTATCCCATTTAAATTGGAGCCGCCCGACTGGGGACTGTACCTCCGCCTTACAGAAGACCGCAGTGAAATAACACTACTTGATGTAGCGTTGTGTTTCTGCGGTAAGTAAGGTTGCCAGTGCTCCACGAGGATACGCTGGGCTAGTAATATTGCTGCTAGCACAGTGAGTCCTCATCAACAACATGGTTGGCACCCCGTTAGTAATACCCCTGGTATTGCTAGCGGCTATAGGCTACGGTGACTGCTTACCATTAGGTGGGCCGTATGCTTGTGTGCCACCTTAGTGGTATAAAAAATATAAAAGAAAACTATCTTAATCCAGCCGATAATTTTATTAATCAAGATTGCTCTACTGACATCAGACATGTGGGCGTTTAAATATAGGGTTGGTTCTGCAACATTACTCAATTGATTGACGTCAATAATGACGTAGACGATCCTCCCCCATTGGCACCTCCGCCCACTGAATGATACTGGTAGAATTTAAGTATCATTATATTAAAAGGTGAAGCATAAACTTACTTAACTCAACACTATCATACATTTAAGAAACAACACTGCGATTGATACACGTCTTAGGTACTGAATGTCATGTCAAAGTTTGTTTATATTTCAAACTAGCGGCCCGCCTCGGCTTCGCACGGGTAGACATTTATCGAATATTTTGTCTACCCACCCGTGTTTAGACTTTTTCAGGCATTTTTATTATTTTTTCTCACCATATGAACCATCCTCGTACATCAAGGAATATAAAAAAAAATTGCAATTGTGGTGGTCGAATTTCGATCACTAGACGACCTCTAGCCTAAGTAAAAGAAGAACACAACAAGATTCCTAAAATTCTCCTAGTTAAGCAACCTGAATCATGGCCAATAGTTAGACCCTGACCATCCACACTATTCTGGGGACTACATTACTCGTCTAGGGACTTAGTGAGCTCTTTTAGCCACTGCCTCTGCTATAAAGTTGATGATCGCTTACTACTGTTAGAATTATTTTGTGAGGGTAGGTGGCATACGACCACGACTATCCACTGAACATCACTATGATATTAAATACATTAAAATATATCACTTAAGAATATTTTTGGTTTTATCCTTTTAGAGCGTAAATATTATGTAGTCGGGTTTTAGTTTTTGAACTTATTATTATTATTACCATTGAATTATTCATGAGAACGGCAGAACTCAAGATCCATTGAATTCAAGATTGATTGTGATTATGGCGGGTGAGCTTTTCACAGACTTTGTTCATTCAAAACTTTAGAGGGCTCACAAATTAATTTCCAACAATATTAATATAATCATGACATCAAAAGTTCCGACGTACCTTTATCTCTGACGTCAGAAATGAACGGAATAGCTGAGACACAGGCGAATGATAACAGAAGGAACATTCAATCTTAAGCTTTCTGATAACAATATGCGATTGATGCCACGTGGGCATGGGCCTAAAGTTGATAAATTTTGCCGATATTCCTAATTTTACTCTCGTCTGTTTCTCTTAGTCCCCACCACCATTTTAACGGTCATAAATAAGGAATAAGCTCTCGAGGATCTAGGTTATTTTTAAACCAGTTAAAAAGAGAAGTAATGCAAAATGGAATCTCCCGTGGGCTTTCCCATTAAAATAGGATCCTGTACCTACACCTTACAGAAGACCGCAATCCAATACCGCTGCTTTGATGTATTCTTGTGTATCTGAGGTACCTAAGTAAGTTTGCCAGTGCTCCAGGAGTATACTGCGCTAGTAGAAATGCTACTAGAACAGTGAGTCCTCATCAACAACAGGGTTGGCACCTCGTTAGTGATATCGCTGGTATTGCTAGCGGCTATAAGGTCATCATCAGGTGGGCCGTACGCTTGTGTACTGACTACCTTAGTGGTTTAAAAAAGGAGGTTTCAGTTTGATCAGGTTTAATAATTTTATTGTATGCTACGAAATTTATTACTAAGGCGGCGGTTTTGGCCAAGTCACATGAATCTTTTGGTAGGAGAATCTCCCGAGATGGACAATAGAGAAGTATAATATTAGAACACATGGTGCGATGAATTTAACGTACCAAAAACATCTAAACTTGTTCGTATTTATTATATGTGCCGTGGTTTTGAGATGTTCACTTTTTAGGATCTTGTAATCGGATGCTCTATTTTGTAATTTTACACGCACAATTACATGGCTTAAAATTGGATGCGTGAACTGTACAAGTTCATTGCTCTTTGTTTAATATAACACACACATTCACATTTCACCAAACCAGCTCTTATGTTATGGCCTTGTTTCCCTGATATTATTATATGTATATCTAACAGCTGTTCGCAATGAATAGGGAGTTTTATTCACACGCAAGATTTCCTTAACAATATGTAGGGTTCATATTGAAACATATTTTAATAAGACCTTATAATATTTACAGTCAGTGAGTGAGATTTTGCTGACGAAAATGCAGAATCAATAAATAGTTTTTACTTGAACATTCAATCAGATTGATCACTCCAAACCTTATTATAAATAATGGAATGTAGGTAGTCAAGCCGAAATGATAACGACGTTAAAGTGTCATTTTACAAAAAAAAATAAGCATTCAACTGAAAAAATACTTACATCATGCTTAAAGCGTCCTATTGCATACACTAATGGATATCTTACACCTACAACAATCTGATAACGTAAAAAATCCAACCTGACTGATTTCTTTACTTTTACCGTACTTTATTAAAACATCGTTCAAACTTATCCGTTTTTATTCCTCAGATTCCCATCTGTATGGATTCTGGTGGAATTTGAACCAAACATGTCTCTACTCTATATGTGAAACTTAAGGATGTAAACATTTTGTTCACGCACCCTTTTCGTAGATTGGTCTTCAAACATGACGTTATCAAAACAAAGTTTTTTAGGCTTAGTTATATACTTGTTACGTGACTAAATTTATCGTCACGATCAATATTACAGTCTTGAAGCAAGCCTAACCTCATTTCATGGTTACGGAAGATGACAAAAACAAGCGCACCTTTTTTCGTTACGACTAGCAAGCGAATTGCCAAAGCTAATCGTTAAATAGGTTACAGATAAGATGCCCTACTGCGTTTGGTAAAGAAATTTCCTCACTGACAATACTCGCCTTTACTAAGATCCACGTCCACGTGACAATTGAATGTCGATAGATCTTATAGCAGCGCTAATGATGCAAGGAAATGAAAAATAGCATCCGAAAACGCAATTTGATAAATAATAACCCGACCAAACAGAACACATCTAAACAAAACTCACATATCAGGATTTGGGTCACCGCGAAATGCTGTCGAGGCCATAACAGTAAATGTAGTCAATATAAGTTGCCACCATAACTTTTGTAACATCCACAGTACCGTATGATTTACGACACGCATTAGGGTTGTATCCGAAATTCCAAATTGAGACTATTGCTTATTCCGCCCCGGTGATATAGATATCGAGCGAATTTAGAACTTGATTCTTCTGAATACGCCTTCAGGATAAATTTGGTTCGAGTTTTTGATAACAAAAGATCGTGAAGTTTGACAAAATATTGAATAACTGGTGTTACTGTCTCCTTCTTTCCAGCACAAAATGACAGTGACAAATTATTTGATACAAACGTTTTGTACATGCGGTTGAGTCTTGATATACAATTTAATCTTACTACATAATTCCTTACAAAACTCAACGCCACTCTGCCTGTCTCTCTACCAGTAGATTACTCAATAAATATGCGTACGATTTAATCTCATAACAGCGGGCTTGCGTATAATCATCCAGATTATGACTTTGAAGTTCCGTTGTGTTAACGAAATTAAATCGAGTTTGATTAGTTCAATACCCAAAATGGGATCAAACTCTCTCTTGGGGATAGGCGTTCGGACGAAGCAAGTTGGAGGGGCGGGAAGTAGGCTTATTTATACCATGCAGTAGGATTAACTGTTCAGCGTTGTTCCCAATAGATTTCCTCTTTAGTAGCTCATTCCTCTGTAATAGTAACGCGGTTAGTTATGATCGCTCATACGAAAAAATATTTTTCGTATATTGTGTGTTCGTTATCTCTTAGAGCCTGACAAAAGAAGAAAAATGTGCCTCAGTGCCTATTACCTTCTCCTTTAATATTACGTCAGACTGAAATCTCACAAAGCTTTTGAAATGTCTGTTTACTAAAGAATTACATATTTTTATTTTATTGTTACTAGCGGTCGCCTAGTGATCGCATCATCGCAATTCGTTCACCATACCTATTTTAAATTAACAAATTTTGACATACTCAGTAAGACTGGTGTCAAACGTAGTGTTGTGTGTTAAGCGTGTGGTAATGCGTGTAATTGGTTTTTACTAACTTATTGTGTTTTTAATGCATTATTATATTAAATATTAGCTTTCCGGCGAAAGATCTCCATATAAACATTAACAATGCCAAATTTTATAGTACTCGCGCGTCCATGGAATTTTCATAAAAAGAAATAAAACGGTTTTGTTTCACATATCAATATTATAATTTATAGGCTTTTTATAAAAAAAATATTGTTTCAAATACATAAATCACATCACGTGAAATTATGATAATAAATGTTAGTAGTTTTGAAAGAGAATTGTTTCTATTCATTAGCCTTTGATAAAGCATCATAAACACGCTTACGCTCAGCGTGATATAATAGCTCTGGGGAATGTCCTAAATACTAAATAATTCAAACGGTCATTCAAAGCGGCTTAATTGGGAAACTTAATTAATTTAGAGGCGCCTACGAATATTAATCCGAATATTTAGGCTGTTGTTCTAGGTAAGAACTTATTGCCAAGGAGGCTAGTACCTGACAGCTGGCTCTACTATATTCCGGAATCTATAGATTCCGGAATTTCTTCAATTAATAAATTCAGTACCTACCATATTCAAATAAAACTTTGACAGTTAATAGTATGAATAAATATAACTGAGGGAAGTGTATATGGTACTATTTTGCTTTAAGAATCATTAGAAAAAAACTAAATATATATTTATATAAAACAAAGTCGTGTTAGTCACACCACTTATAACTCAAGAACGGCTGGACCAATTTTTCTTATTTTGTGTTTTGGATTAATCTTCGTCTGGAATGGGATAATAAGTAATAAAATTGTAATCAATAAATAAATAACACATAAGTCAAAACATCAGTCTAGCCGTTCGTTACATTCATTGACTGTTAGGCGGAACGAAGTTCGCCGGGTCAGCTAGTTAATATATCAATGTATATTCGATATTGGGCGGGTAAGAGGTTAGAACACGCTTAGCGCTTTGCTTGCTTTCTCTGTTTACTGTGTGCTAACTGCTTACCTATTTTGTTCAGCTGTCCGATGATCAATCTGGCGCTGGTCTTGGAAGTAGCGCAAGTCGCTGAGATCCCCAAGGCAAGTCCGATGCACTATCCTGCACGAGGTTGCTGCCTGCTATTTGGTTTGATTCCCTCAGAATCAAATGCAACAAAAAGCTTCGGGCGTGTACCAAATAATTCCCACCATATCCAACTCCCATATCCTACCCAATTCAGCTACAATGCGACGAGGTTAGGCATTGTGGTTCCGGAATCTCAAAGAAAGCAGATGTTGGAAGGGGGGGCTAACCTCCCGCGTGTTAGTGCCGTGCGCGGACCCGTAATGGGGGGCAAGGGAATCCTGGGGGTTGAGCTGGTGGCAGACCGGCTGTAGATGTCCGTCGCCGGCAACACACCTCTTTGGTCCTGAGCTCCAATAACACGGGAGGCTGACATGTAGCCGCATGTTAGTCAATCGGCTAAAAAACCGTCCTTCTGACGGTGGGGGGCTAGTGTCCTGGGGTGAAGGGGTCCGCAGCCGGCGGTGTGAGCAGACACAAAGTGGTAGTGAAAGCGAGCATCGTTCGTCTCGTGGGCAACTCATCTTGGGATACTATATTCTGATGGTAGCCCTGGTGCTATTACAGCATCCCCAAAGGTGCGGGCTCCGTGGAGGGTGGGGAGCCATCAGGACGAATCACAAAACACAAAAGGGTATGGACAAAAATAATAAACCCAGCAAGGTCCCCAAGGGACGAGGAACTCCGTGTTCGAGAGGCCCATTCGGGCAAAATAAGCCGCAAGGCATAGAGAAGGCGACAGGGCGAGAGGCTGCTGCTGGCACTAGTGCTGGGGGTGGTCTCGGTCCTGAAGCCAAACACGCACATGGCAACCCTAAAGGTTACCAGAAAGCAGCTGGGCAGGAGGCTGCTGTCGGCACCAGTGCTGGCGGTGCACCTGTCCAACATAAAAAGACGAGCCCTGCAACGTCCCTCCCAAAGCTGGCGGAGGGGGAGCGTGCTGCGAATGCTGCGTGTGCTCCGGCACAGAAGCAGTCACCTGGCTTGGAGCCTTCAATGGGCAAACTGTTGAGGGCACCAAGCTGAGGGTGATAAAGGAGAGGGACATCCCCAGGCCGGTGAAGATGGCCTGGAAAAGGATCAAGGCCGGGGAATCTGTCCAGATTAAGGATGAGCTGCAGTGCCTACAGCAGCTCAATCCCAACATATTCACTAGCTTCTGGAGGATACTAAGCTCCTCAAACGAGGGGCTTACCTTCAGAAGCATAGTGCAGATGGACCAGGCATCGGCGAAAGCCATTGCAGCGGCCGGGTACTTGCTCAACGGGGGAATCGAACGCAGCCTCTTCAAACTCATCGAAGATGTCGGTGTTAAGAAGGTGGCTGCGGGAGATGAACCTGTGAAGGCATTGGGCCCGGCTACCTGCGAAGACGAGCCTGGGGTGAGTCAATCCGTCGAAACGGAGAAGCCTCCCCAGGCTGAACCGGTTCCTGGACCATCCAAGGAGAAAGGGGAGGACGAAGGGTTGCTGGAGCAGCTGCTGCTCTTGGGCCGTCCGTCAGCATCGCCGGCTACGTCGGTGAGGACGGACGACCTGATGGGGGGCCTCTGCGACCTGGACCTGTCGTCCCCTGTCAATTATGGAGGAGACTCCGAAAGCGACCCAACTGGGGAGCTATAATGTGGTTGCCCCTCAGGCGACCACTACATCACATCCTTCAAAGAAAAAAAATGGAGGGAATCAGGTGTGTACAAATCAATTTACACCATTCGAAAGCAGCCACGGCGATGTTAGACCTACAGCTGCGTAAAGCTAAATTTGACATAGCACTTATACAGGAACCTTATCTATACAAGGGACTAATTAGAGGCTTAAATAGAGCGGGAGGGAACCTTTTCTATGATAGCAAAACTAACGATATGAGGACTTGCATATTTGTCAGAAATGGCTTGTGTGCAACCCCTATATCAAATTTCTGTTCTAGAGATCTCACCACCGTGAGATTGGATCTTGGCGGACGGGAAGTTATCTTCTCGACTGCCTACCTGCCTTATGAACATAAAGACCCGGTCACGCTACAACTTCGAGACTTGGTCAACCACAGCAGCCAAAAGGATTTCATCCTGGGCTGCGACGCTAATGCACACCATGTTGTCTGGGGAAGCTCGGACACAAACCTTAGGGGGGAAAATCTCCTCGATTACCTGGTAAGTTCTCCCCTACATTTGCTAAATAGAGGTAACAGGCCGACGTTTATTAATAAACGGAGGGCCGAGGTAATTGACATTACGGTTACTACAAGTAAGACCTTGAAGAAGGTCACGAACTGGCATGTATCTAATGAGGTCTCAGCGTCAGATCACAATTATATATGCTTTACATACAAGGTGAAAATTGGAAAAACCAACAAAAGAAGACGAAATCCAAGAAACACTGACTGGATCTCCTATAGAAGGGATCTACAAGTGGAACTAGGAAACGTCAAAGGCAAGCTCAACTCCATCATTGACATAGAGTTTGAAGCAGACAATATAGTCCGGGCAATCACCAATGCCTGGACGAATAACTGCCCAGAGAAGATTGTCTTAGTAAAGACCGAACCCTGGTGGACACCGGGGTTGGACAAACTAAGGCAAGACACTCGTAGGGCTTTCAACAGAGCAAAAGCTTCAAAAGACTTTAGTGAGTATTCTAGAATGCTTACTAAGTTTGGAATGGAAGTGCGAAAGGCTAAGAGAAAAGCCTGGAGGACGCACTGCCAAAATATAACGAGTCTACCGGAAGGAATGAGACTCACTAAAGCACTCTCAGCTACTAAAACAAATCCACTGACCACTGTCAGGGATGAACACGGCATTCTTACGGAAAACGGGAAAGAAACACTGAGAACAATGCTCAGCGTACACTTCCCGGGATCTGTAATTATCCAAGAAGACGACGTCAATCAGGTCACTTATGAAGAACAGGCCATAAGGACAACCAAAGCAGATTGGGATACAACTAAACGAGTAGTTGAACCCAACAAAATTAAATGGGCCCTGAACAGCTTTCAACCGTTCAAGACCCCAGGGCCAGATGGAATCTATCCGGTCCTACTCCAACAAGGTGAAGCGATTTTAAATCCTCACCTATGCAGGCTATTCAGAGCATGTATCGCCTTCGGCTACATACCTAAGATCTGGAGGCAAGTGAAAGTAACATTTATTCCAAAACCCGGAAAATCTGATTACGAAAACGCCAAGTCATTTAGACCAGTCAGTCTTTCATCATTCTTTCTCAAATGCCTTGAGAAACTGATGGATAGACACATAAAGGACGGGCCTCTAAAGGAGCATCCCCTACATAAGCTCCAGTGTGCCTATCAAGTGGGAAAGTCAACCGAGACTGCCCTACACCATGTGGTGAGCCGTATAGAAATGGCTTTAAACTATAAAGAAATCTGTGTGGGTGCTTTCATAGACATAGAGGGCGCATTTGACCGCACAACTTTCAAAGCAATAGAGCAAGCAGCTCAAATGCATGGTATTGAACCCACTCTCATTAGATGGATCAAGAACATGCTAGAAGGCAGAGTGATAATGTCCACTCTTATGGGAGAACAAATCACGGCCACTACCACTAGAGGATGCCCGCAAGGAGGAGTGCTTTCACCAACACTCTGGAGCATTGTGGTCAACTCACTAATGTTAAAAACGAATAAAGGACCGTTCTATACGGTTGGATATGCGGACGACATTGTAATACTCGTCAATGGAAAATTCCCAAATACAGTATCAACATTGATGCAAGAAGCTCTTGACATAGTGGAGAACTGGTGCACAGAAAACCATCTATCAGTTAACCCGAGCAAAATGAATGTAATTTTATTTACAAAAAAGAAGATACTTACAGGCCTTAGGGACCTACAGATGTACAAAAAAAGTATCAATTGGGCCAATGAGGTCAAGTATCTAGGAGTGATACTTGACAAACAACTCAGATGGCATACGCATGCTAACCACGTCATCAGTAAAGCACTGAATGTGCTGAACATGTGCAGGGCAGCATACGGAAAAACATGGGGTCTTCAGCCCAAGATAATGTATTGGATATACCGAATGATGGTAAGACCGATACTAACATACGGAAGCATTGTGTGGTGGCCCAGGACCAAATTAAAAACATTTCGGGACACCCTTTTGAAAGTGCAAAGAACAGCCTGCATGGCCATCACAGGTGCATTCAAAACTACACCGACGGTAGCAATGGAAAGAATTCTAAATCTTACTCCACTGCATATCGTCATTGAGACTGAGGCTAGGAATGCCATCTACAGACTGGTACTAACCGGCCAATGGGATGCAACTCAACCCAGCCTAGATCATACCAGACTAGCATTTGCGAGATTTAATACTGATTAGTGAAATTAAAAGAATCTTATTAGTATTTTAAGTTGGAGTCTTCAAGGTATTATAGTAGGCCTTATTCTGATAATGTAACTTTTTTACATACGTAATTATACGTCTTAATTGTATTATTATATTTTATGTAGATCTTCAAACTGCTAAATCTAAATATTAAAAGAAGCTTTACAATTAGTTTGTTGACTTGTATGCGATCTCTAGATATCTGAATCGACTTTTAATATTCTGTGTAACCTGTTAAAAGCTTTACCCTCCCTGAGTAATGATACTTAGGGATGTGTATTTGTATATCCTATTTTTACGCGGGCGAAGGCGTGAGTAAAATCTAGTTTCTTATAGAAAATATGATTTCACTTAAACCTGCTCTCTAGGATAATAAAATCGACCAATAAATCAACGTAATATTTTTTAAACCATACATATTTTAAATTGGTCCTAATAGATACAATAATTGATTTAGATAGCGTGCTAAGTGTGATATTTATAAGTCATGCCGCCATCGCTCTAGTCACGCAAATAGAAGGAAACTTTTTTCTTTTCCTATAGAATAATCCAGGAGTACAATAATGGTAGTGTTACAATAGAGAGGTCATACTATTAGGTCCTTACATATGAAATTGGCGTTTTTCGTACTGGCCACTTTAATCACGAATTTCTCCTCTTTGGTAAGGAATTCCAAATTCAAATTTGTACAGCTATAGACTCATGTATTTGTGCTTCGATGATCGTCATTCATTTGTTTTTTTTCTTCTGTTTTTTTCTGTTTGCGTCACTCATTTTACAAAATGGAAAACCTTAAATATCGCATTATTTACGAGTACGAGTTCCGCCGTGGCACTAGTGCTGCGGAAACAACTCGAAGGGTGAATGATGTGTATGGCGGTCGTGTTGCAAAAGAAAACACAGTTCGTTTTTGGTTCCAACGTTTTCGTTCTGGAAATTTCGACCTGCAGAACAAGCCCCGTGGACGGCCTGAGACTCAAGTTGATAATGAAGAGTTGAAGGCTATTGTGGAAGCGGATCCATCGCAAACCACGTCCGAGTTAGCTGCAGGCTGCAATGTTAGTGATAAAACTGTTTTAATTCACTTGAAGCAAATTGGGAAGATTAAAAAGCTTGAAAGGTGGGTACCTCACGAATTGACTGAAACTTTCGAAATTTGGATAACTTCTTGCAAGGGAAAAAATTCAACTCCGATGGGGCAGTCCAAATCGCCTTCAAAGATTTTATTGATTCCCGTCCGACTGGTTTTTTTAGTAAAGGGATCAATGAACTACCTATGAGATGGCAAAAGTGCATAGAAAATAATGGTTCATACTTTGATTAATTAAATATATTATATTAAAAAATATTCGACTTTTTGTTCCTCCCATACAAAACGCCAATTTCATATGTAAGGACCTAATATTTTAGTGAGTTGGTAACACCTTGCACTCCACTCCTATGTTTCGACAGCTCCATTGATTTATTCGATTTTGATGAACGCCCGCGGGACGAGGCATTTCTTCTGAAATGTAATAAGAACTGTCAATCTTACTGTTTTGCTTGACTGATATCGAATATGCAACCAAATCATGAAGATACCCATCGTATGGATAGTTAAAAGTGTAATATTAAGGCACGTGTCGATTGTTAGGGGTCTAACCAAACTGGTTGACGTCGAGTAACATATTGCGTATAATATTTAAGAACCCTTCATAGACAATTTGTTGTAATTTACAGTCTGAATTACTTCATCTATGTTTTGTAGACAGAAACGGTGTTTATATTCATGAAATGGACTGTTATTGGTGTCGATTCAGTTGTTAAACATTACTAAACTTAACTAATTTAACACGTCTAAAAGTATTGCTATCCCTTTCTCATGTGCGGGGTTAAATAAGGATGGCAATACTTTTAGATCTGTCAAATTAGTTAAGGTTAAAGATTTCGTACAACTGAAATGGCACCATTCAGAGACATGATGACATGTCTCTGGTACCATTGTACACTGTTCATAAGGAGTACCTATAGCATATATAATTTAATTTAATTTATAATAACTCATTCGTCTAGGCCTGCCATGGCTGTCACGTCGATGCTTCGCGTTTACCATCGCGTTAAACTAATTAAATAAATATAACGGAACAGGGCACCATGAGTGCTAGATCCAAAACAGCATTGGATTTGGCTCTCATAGTACCAACCTACCAACCAAACTCACTAGTTTTTTTTACACCACTAGGGTGGCAAACAAGCATGTGTCGAAATAAAAATCTATACTCGTATATTAAATTACAATTTTCCATTAAAACTAAATGAAAACCGTTAGTTAAATTAATAATATTTATCGTTCGAAGGCACCACTAAAACACCTAAATCGACGTCATATTTCTTTGAGAATTTAATAAATTAAACTTTACGTGGCGCTATCTGAATTTCAGTTTCGGTGTTGAAGAGTTTGGTAATTTATGCAGATTGTTAGCACTCGTCGGAATGAGGTGAGTTGGAATGGAAAACGGTAAATTATTTCCCTTAATACTAGGTACTCCATCTAAGAATATACTATTTTTATAATGTTACTATCACTTTCAGGATCACTTTTTAATTTTAGCTAGAAAATCGGGTTTCAGTTGCAGAAATGCCGAAATATTGGACAACCAAAAACTAGTTAAACGTCCTAGAAACACTTTATTAGTGTGTAGGTCTAAAAAGTACCTTTATAGAAAAAATATTCATCCCTTACACCATTTATGACTTTTGACTTGTAATATCGTAATGTAAACGGCCGTATTTTGGAAGACTAGTTTTTTTGATAGGAAATATCAATCAATATTACAGTACTACGTAAATTGAATACCCTTCCGAATCCGGTAGTAATAAAATATGATGATTAAAAAGTATTTTTTTACAGGTCTTAATTTCTAAATAGGTTTATTCTTAACGATTTATTGTAATATTAAGTAAAGCGTACCAATGCGTCATAGTTTTAGGCATAAGAATGCTAGGGTTTGTGTAGCAATGTTTGCTATTATAATTGACAATACCCTTATTTCATATATAGGTAATCATTGTATTGAAAATCAGTTCACGAGATACGTTTGTTATCTTTGTTTTACTTTGACTATCAGAAGATATGTATACTGTTTTCAGGTTCACTAATTTTTGTTTATAAACCACGTTGCCAAATAAAATAGGACGAAAAAAATATTGTTACAATTGAAATATGTGTTTTTTCTTATTATAAATTCTTCCATAAATAAGAGTTTTTAATCTTAATTGTAACATACTTGCATTTGCCGAAGAGGATTTAAAAATATATAAAATACAAGTGAACTTATAAATATGCAAAATCGTCTATTGCCTGTCAGGCTGCGCGATACTCGGATTCATTGCCTTTACTAATAAATTCAGGAATAATTAAAACAATCTCCTATAGCGATAGCGATACTGTATAGGTCAATTTATAACCGTTATATGTTAGCCTTTGTATTTTACAACCATTGATAGTTACCAATTATCTAGCTGTGCCGCCCTGCGGTTTTAAACGCGCATAGAACTTTCTAACCACAAGGAGTTGAACATTTTATGTGAGGATATAAATCTTTATGTGTCAGTGCTGACAAGATCAATTTTCAGGCAGTGAGAAATCAAATCCGTACATATTTTTTTAGGCGACGGTTGCATCTTCAGTGTTCTTTTTGTACGAGTCAAAGTAAAACATGATGGCTGCACAATCACAGCGGTTTACAAATCGCGACAGAGAAATAGCAAAAACCTGAAAATATTATAGAACTTAACTACGTAGTACTTGTAAAGATCTTTCAACAAAATATCATAAATCTCGTCATAATCTCGACACGGTTGAGTAGATAAGCGATGGAACGCCGAATTCATATTCGATCATTTTTCTCGGATTTTGTTGGACAATGTCAGTAGCTCTGATGCTGGTTGACGATATTAAAACGATACATATATGTGTGTATTATCGGCCCGATAATACTGAGAGACATTGTATTTATGAACCAGTTATTGACTAGCATATATCCACATAACGTAGTCCTACCTACGTTAATAATGTGACAGGCTGGACATATGAGTTTCCGTGCACGGATTTTAAAATAAAACCTCCATTCAGAACAACATGTCGAATATGAAGCGTATTATATCGCGTGTTTGGTCATTAAAAATATATTTTTAATTATACATTTTAATTTGGAGATCACATTATTTTTATAGGCCTATAAACCATTAAAAAAAATCTTGTCTAGTAAGTACTTTCTATACCATAAAATAAACAAGATTAAAATCAATTTAGGGCATAAAAATTATCGAATTCATCAATAAATTTTACGATAGTCTCGTCTCGTCGATCCGAATAGCGCAATAGTAATTCATCAAGTTGCCTCCATCTATCATTGTCGCGGTATCGCCTGCAACGGCCTTGTGACCTTATACCGATAAGGAACAATTGAAGCGTTCCAATGATTCTCAAGATTAATTGAAAAACTCTATTACATCACGCCACAATGAGATTTTTAACGGTGTTCACTGTTACGATTTTTCACGAAGATTTTGCGGTCTGATGGTTCTTTTTGTGGTTACTACTGCCCCAGTTGTACTAGGGTTCGTTCAAACTACGCCTTAGGTTAGCCACGACGTCTTACAAAATAAGATGCTCGTTTGCCAATTTAAAGGCACATAATATCGTTGGAAGTATACTAATAGTCCTTTATTTAAACTTACAGTGGTAATTTACAAAACAATCGAACGACAGGATCTAACAAAACGCCCAAGGAGAACACCGAAGTAAAATTATACCCCACAAATTTACAAGATAGCCTACTTATTTCAATAATCGAGTTGAAATCGTTTGGAGAATTCAAAGAGAATTTTGAACAACACAATTGTCAAAGATTATTTGGACTTTAAACACTCCAATAGTCTTGAGTCAGTTAAACTAGGGACTTAATCCACTTATATTCACCGACATGACTGGAAACTTAACAAACCACAACTTGAACAACAATGAGCTTTGTCTCTTTCGCCAAAGGAATGGAAAACTGGTTCGGACGGAGCTATTTATAATACATAGTTATTAAAATTACTAAAATATTTGGGTCGATCTGGATAATGTTTGGGAAAAAGTTAGATTACCATTAGTTTTACAAGTGATGGATGAAATTATTTAATCAATTAGACTTCTGAGAAGATTCGCCAAAATTTTGAGAATGTTTTTATATTTATATTGAGTTCGTTGCATATTATTAATAGGCTAAAAGCGTCCAGGTTGCCCCAGAAGCACTTCGACCCTTGGGATCTGTGCAATGCGTTGCATAACTGGCATATTCAGATTCAGTTTAGAGTTTTCGTGTCCAAGAATGGCGATGCCCGTGCGCGCTTAAGCGCTCAAAGTGAAGTAACTAAAACCCATCGATTTTGAGATGTCTTCCTCTAATTGAGCTTTGATACCATTCCTCTTGCCAAAACCTACATGATTTAAGGGCAACATTTGGTGTTGACATTGTATAATCCCTATGAATTAGGTGGATCCATCAATTGGCAACCCAACAGGGTAAAAAAGGCGTTCCTTCTTTACCCTGAACGACGGGAAAAGGAAAAGAAAGGTAGGCAGATGCGAGTCATAATAACACTATCAACTATTTATATTATAATACACGATAAGTACGCTTATTTTGTGAAATACAAATACTCACTGATTCCTCACTTCGCTAATATTCGAAGTAAGGAATTGTAGGAAGCCCAATTACTTCATTATTGATACGCCACTCTGGGCTATTATGTACTTTTTCTAATCAATGAAAGATCTTTATGGAATTCGCCCACGTTTATATGAGGTCGTATTTTACTAAACGCCTTATATCATATTTAAATATTGAATCAAATTATAATGTAAGAAGATAAATAGAACCTTGGCACTATGTTGAGTTTTTCTTGTTTATATTTCCATGTAACAATTTTAAAACAAATCTCCTTTTTATTTATTTGTTATGCTAGTTCCTTAGATAGACTGAATACCTTCATTGGGTATTTCTGTATGAACGTAGAATGTTTTTCTATGCAACTTATTTGGCCTAGGAAGGAAAATACACTGAGCTGTGAAATACTAAAGATCCTGTTTAAGGATGGAACTTTACCAACAACAAAGTGACGCCGGTTTAAATTACGCCTTGATTTGTACATATACATATTTACACGTAAGCACCTACAGCGAATACAATTAAAATACGCCTTGCCCATAAACCACTAGTGTCACTTCGTTGTTCGAAATGTTCCTTTTTTATTAGATCTGAGGTTTGAACTATGAAATACTGTCCCTGTGTTAAGTTGATATCTACGAATAATTCTATATTTCAATTTCACCTGTAAATGCTATCTCGAACACAGAACACTTCTTGTTCTTTAATTAATTCGGCGGATAAAATCTCCAAGAGTTCGTTAACTAGACACCGCGAATGATCTGACAGAAGTTTATCTTCAAACTTGGATGTACAAAACTTATCTAACTAAAGTTGACCCCTCATCCACAGTACACAAATATAAATCAGTATCTTCAACTTCAAATTCAATGCGAGACATTAAAGAAGAACTTAAAAATTTCCTAATAAGAAAATATTAAAAGACTTATGCTAGGTCATTCTCACGTGAGAGGCCAAAGGCTGACAGCATAATATTCCCGCTGTATTGCAATACTGATTCCTTGGGTAAAATAAATACATGGTAAGGTACTTCGAAAAGAAAATAGACCTCTAATTTGGTACATAAAGTCTATATTCAAAAACCGTGCCTATTAGTCACGATTACATGTTTTTTTTTTACATTTGTAGTACAGTATCGATTTGCGACATTCGGCAACTTTTGTGGTCAGTGTAGAAGTAGTTTGGACGTCATCCCAAATTGTGCCTTGAAGAGTATACACTAGTCTACACTAATCTACATCTACACTAATCTCTTATCTCTTATAATATTATAAAGAGGAAAGATTTGTATTTTTGTATTTTTGTGGGTTTGTATTGAATAGGCTCCGAAACTTCTGGACCGATTTCAAAAATTCTTTCATCATTAGAAAGCTACATTATCACTGAGTAACATAGGCTACATATTATACTAGCTGCTAAAAACATTTGATAAATGTCTATGCTTCGAAACTAATGCCCGTGCGAAGCCGGGGCGGGCCGCTAGTCTATATATTAATTAATATATATAAATTAATCCCTATTTCCCTTCATTACGGCATCACACGTCAACGACTAGACCGATTTCACTTATTCTTTTTTGTGTTTGTTATTGTCAGAAGGCTCTAATAAAAGATTTAAAAAAAACTGTTTTTTTTTTTTATGCGGCCTAAACTATAGTTCTTTTTTATAGTGTACTGCATGTATTGTATACTTTGCCTCAGTGCTTTTACTATTTGGTCTCCTTAATTATCTCAATTCAAATCTCACAAGTTTGTATGACGTCAATGGTAAGTTGGAACAATGTTATCCTTACTAAACTTCACAAGATATCAGTCTTGTGAAGTCCATTTGGTAATTGCTTTGTTCGGACTGTGATTAATATTGGATGAAATTTAATATAGGGTTGTTTTGAATGGGGATAACCGGGATTCGTTATGTTAATATTGAATATCATTTGGGAACAGCAATTTAAACAGTATATTGTGTTAGGTTGGAGCGAAAATAATGTTCTTTTTATACCACTAAAATGGCAAGTAAGCCATCAGCCGACCTGGTGGTAAGCGGTTACCATAGCCTATATATACGATTGCAATACCAGGGTGTATCACTAAAACTGTTGCCAACAATATTGTTGTTTCACTATGCTAGCACCATTCTGCCAGCACGGCTAATCCTCAAGGAGCTCTGGAAACTTACTCACCACAGAAACACAACATTACATCAGTGAGGTGTTATTTCTCTCTCAAGACTCAAGATATTTGATATTTTCTGGCCGCGTGGTGTGTTTCAAAAATCTTATCAGTACATGCCACCCGGGCTTGAACCTGTACTCTTCAAATGACAGTAGGTCACACTAATAACCCACCACGGTTACAGTTAACGGCAGTTTAATCGCAAAAGTAACAAAAATCTGATGATTTATCGACGTTTCAATGGCAAGACCGAACAGTTTCCGTAAATCGTCGTACATCGAAGCGTAAAATTTGAGGCGTCTAATTTCTTATACTCTCGCCTCTGTAAATAGATATTTTAATCTGAGCCTGAAAAGTTGTGCATTGTTACCATCAACCTCTATAAAGGCTTTAATAGCGCATTCATGATGATATTGTTGCTCTAACCGCATTGTTGTCCTGTATAATAACCCCGAGTGCTTTGTCCATATTATTAGAGTGACATAAGTATTTCCTTAGTCTTGAAACCTGTTCTACATTGGATAACGCTATAGTATACAGCTTAGGATGTATTAAGCATTGACAAATAAGTAGGGTTAGGATTTTTTAAGTTTACTCCTTATGAATCGTTTTTTATATGTAGGCCCCCGGTCTCGGATCAAATAACAGCTGTGGTGTCCTTGTGATTAAAGCAACGGCCTGTCATCTGATGGGCCAAAGTTCGAATCCCGGCCTGTACCAATGAGTTTTTCTAAGCTTAATTACAGTGATTAATCACACCAGGAGCTTTTAAAAAGAGAGGTAGGGCGGTTTGGGATTTTCCGTGGGTTATCCCATTTTAAATTGGAGCGGCCCGACTGGGGACTGTACCTCCGCCTTACAGAAGACCGCAGTGAAATAACACTAATTGATGTAATGTTGTGTTTCTTCGGTAAGTAAGGTTGCCAGTGCTCTACGAGGATACGCTGGTCTAGTAGTAATGCTGCTAGCACAGTGAGTCCTCATCAACAACATGGTTGGCACCCCGTTAGCGATACCCCTGGGGTTACTAGCGGCTATAGGCTACGGTGACTGCTAACTATCAGGTGGGCAGTATGCTTGTGTGCCAACTTAGTGGTATAATAAAAAAAAGAAAAGGTTTATGGAACTTTGCTGACAGCTAAGTGACGGCGCGCCAGTGTTTTAAACATGTGGTGCGTATTCAAGGCTTTTTTTTTTTACGCTACATATAGGCAGTAAGCCTACCTACAAACCTTTATATATTTGCAATTTAAGTTGTATTACAATACGCGGGTGCGGGTACAAACAGTAGTTTGGGAAGTATCGCTCTCCTAGCAGCAAAATAATGGCGAATAAATTATGAAATGCAATATAGAAAATAGCGGAACCGAATTTCAACTACCAAAGCCTATAGAAGCTGCCACAGAAGGTAACATTTACTTTCGAATATCTGGTTATGTGCTCCAGATGCTTTCATGCAAGTATATCTCTTGCTAGTCTTATAGCTATATATTATACTAGCTGCCCGCCCCGGCTTCGCACGGGTAGACATTAGTTTCGGAACATAGACATTTATCAAATATTTTGTCCACCCGTGCGAAGCCGGGGCGGGCAGCTAGTATAATATATAGCTTATGTTACTCAGTGATAATTTAGCTTTCGAACGGTGAAAGAATTTTGAAATCGGTCCAGTAGTTTCGGAGCCTATTCAATACAAACCCACAAAAATACAAATCTTTCCTCTTTATAATATTATCATAGTGTAGATGTAGATTTATTACTAGCCTTTCTAAGTTTCAATCTTCTCGTAGAATGTGGTTTGTGTCTATGTTTGACCTCTAGGGTCCTAACAAAACTATCACCTACGAACAAGGCCGGTCTGTTTATTGCTGGGCCGAAGTCCCTAGTTGTTGGATCGATCGGTGAAAATTTACAATAGTACAGTTAACAGCATTATACGTTACGTTACGTTACGTATGTATTAAAAGACGTTGGAATGTCGGAATTTGTTTGATTATTAACCGCAGGTGGCAAACCACCATATGGCCGCCTGGTGGAAGGCGGTTACCGTAGCCTAATGACGCTTGCAAAACCAGGTGTACCATGGTTCGTTGCCGACTGAAATTGATGATTATTTTGTAATCAGTTCCAATCAAACAGACAGCATTACTGATTTCTGTGAACTACACAGACAGATGTTCAACAATAAATTGATGTTGCTCTAATAAAATATGACGATCTTTATTTTGCTGTGACCGTCAGGCGGCCACCTTTTATTTATTTATTTTTTAAAGTAAAAGGATTCACTTCTAAAATTAGATTAGAGAAAAAGGTTAGAATTTTGTATGTCGAGCTACTCAAATTTAGATCATTGCGTTGTTAAAATAAAAAAATAGACACAAAACAGATTAAACTATTTACAAAAACATATCTTAACCTACCTACTTATAGATAAAAGATCTGACCCAAACCGGAATCATGCGGTAGCGTGCCAAGAATGCTGGCAGCATTGCCACGCTGGATAGCAATGCTGATTCTCTGAGCGAGATATGTTCCAGCACGCCTGTCACGGGAGGCTTCAACCAGCCGACGTGAGACCTCCTTGAAAAGCTGAAGAGCATCCGGGCCCCAGGGACCCAGAGTTTCAACCGCAAATGCAGAAAATACGTGCCCAAGACATGCATATTTCCGGCGCTTGAGGCACTCCTGCTGAGCAGCAGCGGCGCCGGCCGCCACCGAGGTGCCAGAGAGATGAGACGGAGCCAGGGTATCGACACAAGTTGCATTCCACACCAGGGGCCGACCCAATCTCCATGGCACCAACGACATGCCATCCGGCCTCCGGCCATCGCCTCGCGCCAAGCCGACTGGTTCCAGTACAGCAGGTACTCCGGCGGTGACCAGAGCCCGGCGTAGCAGGTCATTTAGGGTCGAATGACGTGACAGACGACCGGCGCTACCGATACATGAAAGGCCATGGTGCCCAAACACGTCAACATTATCGCCGCAATGACACCGATGAGGGACAATAAACTTTACACCTAAGCGCAAGCAAGCACACAGCCTGAAAGTTGCACCAACCAACAAGGTACCAATATTAAAAGAAGGCAGCGCATGAAGCCAGAGCCCGGACTCCCACTTAGCAACTGCCAGGAGACGTGCACGGTCAGCAGAATTGGAGGAACTCTCGAGAAGAGAATTATAAGTCATCCTGCTGACGGGCTCGTCCCACTGCTTCTGCGATTGTGGTCTCAGCGGAAAGTCTGAGCTTGGACAGGCCAATGCCCAAGCATCTCTGGCCTCAGTCAGGAACGAAACCTCACAGCCACTAAGTGACGGAGTGAGAATATTACCTATGAGATCTCGCACACTATGAACTGAAGCCAGAAATGCCGGTAGGGCCACGTCTGAAATTTTGCGTATTCCCAAACCTCCAAACCGGATAGGGAGGGAAGCCTGGGACCACGTACGGTCATCCAAAGCCATATTAAATATAGATGAAATACTAGACCGAATGATCTCATCTAAATTTAGTAGAATAGAACGGGCAATATAGTTTAATTTACAATATGACAGCAATTGAAAAATAGATATGTTTCTTACCAAAAATTAAGAGAGCTAATAGTATTTACATTATATTAAATAAAGATGCATTAGTTAACATAAGGGAAAAAGTAGGAAAAATATACCATATACCTTATATGTACCTCCAGTACAAGTAATGGTCCACAATCACATTTGGGACCACCATCTCAATATTTCTTGTATTATTGAGGAATTTCCAACACGTTTTCTCAGCCGACTGTAGTTTGTAAATCTATGCTCATCCAAACTGCTTTGTAGCATAATAAGCAAGACTTGAGCAACTCCGGCCAATATCTTGGACCCTAAACCAACAAACTACATTTGGAAATCGTTGGTCGAGACACAAACTTGGAGTAAACTAAAACATTGTGCTAATCTTTACGTATGACCTTATTACGAACTTGTTAAGAATTGAAATCAGCATTTGTATTGTCAAACACTTGTGGCATTTGCGATTGGATGTCTGTGATAGTTGTTATTTCGATCGATTCGAGCTATGCGGCTCGTGATTGGCAATACAAATGACGTTTGTTTCCAATGTTTTTTTTATAGCAGTCAGACAGCATATTTTGTGTATAGTAATTGCATATATGTATATGTAATATATCTTTTCTGAGTAGTCTCTAATGGAATACAACCAAGCATTTTCTTTTTTATTTGTCAACGCAGGTGTGCGCATACCACCTCACCAAAATGTCATAGTAATAGGGTGAGTGATAAGTATAGGCCACAAAGAAGAAGAACGAACAAAGAAATATACTTTTATAAAGTAGATTAGCCCCCAATCCCAAATCTTTGTCCTTTGGAAGTGTGCCAAATAGGGCAGCGGCATTGCCGCGCTGCATAACAACTGTTTTGGCAATACCTTATCAAACAGCATGAAGGTTTGTTCAACTGGTTAGTTCAGATTCCATCAATTTATATACGAGTGCATGAAGCCCTTAAGCCTGCAAATTTGTAACCTCTTCCGCGACAAGCATATGTGTTCTCCGCGTAGACTAGATTCGATTTGACTTGATTTCGGAATCTTTAAGTAAAAGCTCAGGTTAGATAATATAACTTTTGGGTTAAGTGATTTTTCATTTTAGTCAATCGGTTACCTCTGACCTGAAGACATGTTACAATCTGCTACTGCAGTAGATTGTTTCCAGAAACTCCGATAAACATTAGAATGCATAACACTAGGAGTTTCAATGCAAATTAAAAATACAGCATACCTACTACAAAGAAACGCGATACTGGCAAAAATAGTTCTTGAAGACTATTGATTGCCATAGCTAGTAAGGAGAAGAGGTACAAATCGGGTGTAACTTTTCCAGTCTTATTCTAATAACACGCTTCTTATAACGTTTATCAATTTCACCTTAAAGATTTGAAGATGTGTATATGATACTCATTGATATTGATAACTAATTTCATTTACCTTGCTTTATATACAAGATAAATGTCTGCTTTATTTTATAGTCAATGACAAGATGAGTACGATTTGTCGATTTAACAAATACAATAATATTAAACCAAGCTTTATTATCTTTTATAATGAAATTACGTTGGCTGCTTAATTTCTGGAACCAAATTTTCTCTAGACTTAATTTATTCCTGAAAAGAATATTCAAATTAAATTTGCATTAGAGCGAGAGAGGTCAAGTCCGAATAAAGTTTCAGAACAATAAGCTTAAATTATTTTTTATTACATTTATTCCATCATAAAATTCTCTTTTATATATGACCGGTGTCATATTACTACATTGCGCATATCCGTCCTTAGAAACTGATGTTATTTTTTTATCAATTCGACAGTAATGTACTATTTAGCTCCGCGACGGTAACGCACATTTTGCGTATCATTACCATCGCATTGACAAATCTGTTTTAAATGGTAATGTTTCAACAACTAATTTCACACTAGCAAACTAAATTACCAGGACTTTACCGATGTCATCTGCGTAACTCATTCATATTCATGAATTAATTAAAACAAATGACTGGCGGTATTAATTTCTAGACTCATTTTGACTGACGAGTAATTGTACCTTTGAGAGAATATAAAGATGAAATATTAATTGTTAGGCAGTAGACTTTAAATTTCAACTTTATTTCTCCGTACCTGCCGGGACGCATTGGTAAACTTTTTTATTTTCTATTGCTCCAATATTCTTAGGTAACCGTCGACCTTCATGGAATAATTCGAAAGGTACTGAGTACGATTGTTTTTATATATTTAATTCCTTTCATGAAACCTCTTTTGACTGTACCTAACTGACGTTAAGTGACATGAAATAAAGTCATATAGGTAAATTAGAAGTACTTTACTTTTTATAATGATATAAACATTTGATATAATTATATCCCCTGATATAGTTATACAAATATTATTTATCTATTATACTCTAAACTGATAAATTCGCCTAACCACATTAGCCGCATCAGCAAATTCTGAAATATCTGTGGTAGGAACCGCCATAATAATATCCTCTTTACCCTATCAACGCCTGGGGGCGTCTCAGAAAGTATCTTTAGAAATTTATGGTTGTTTAAGCGAAATGAAATGAAACGAGACATCTCGCCTTGAAATTTCGTTAGAAACTTTGTTCGATAAAGATATAGTAAAATAGATCTACATTTTATATAGTATAATCGGTATTATCTATAATAGCTCTTAATGCCGGAAAGTTTCGATGCAGCACAAGATCACCGCTGAAAACCGAAAGCTTACTCATAGCCGAGATAAGCTTGAGGTGGCAGGACGGGATCTCCCTTTCAAAATCGTAGCTAGGGTAGACCGCAGAACAAAATCATTTAGCTACGTAAATTCGTACCTAAGCGTCACGACTGTAATGCAGTTTTGATGTAATGCAATTCTGAGTTTCCAGAGCTCATTGAGAGGAGACGCTGTGCTCGCGTATTCCTTTAAGCAGATTTGGAACAGATACCTGGTCTTTAATTTCTTAAAAAACTTCTTGTATCTCGTATAAAAACAATATGGTATTTGATCTGTATACGACATCTAAAGATGAAAAACCAAAACTATAGTTCACGTACATTTGACGTCTAAGAATCTGTATGACGACATGTGGGGTTGGAAGCATCTTGCGAGTGGAGTTGAGATCAAATCTTGGTATTTAATCGGGAAAAACAAAACAATGACATCACCTATATTATAAATAGTTGGCGGAAAATCGCTATTGCGCGATCTACTTTATACTATTTACATAATAGCGCCATCTAGCGGTAAAAGCATTTTATTATGCAGATAGCAGTTACACACTCCCAAACCACAATAGAGGTTTGATTTTTCCCAAAAACACGCTATAAATTAACAATAGTGTTCCGATAAAGCGGTGGTTACTTTGCTCTCTTTTCAGTTTAGTGTAATGTTGACAAGTACGGTACCTATTGGTTACATAAAACCTAGTACGGCAATACAGTCCGTTGCACAATTGAGAATAATGAGTTGATAACACGGCCAAGCCACAGGAAAGGTAAACATAAACGTAATAAGCATCGAGTTTTAATGTAATACTACATCGAAAATGGACCGATTTTTAGGGAAATATTTACAAAATATATTTTTTTTTCTTTCTATTATTAGACTTATTTACGTCTTACGCGTAACTGAGCGAGTCTTGCAATTCGGACAGAGGTCTACGGAAATTTAAGATGGAACTCCCGAACGAGTAAAAGCCAATCTGAGGACATTATTAGTTGATAAAATGATGTTTACGTACCTGATCACTAGGAGAATCGACTTCAAACAAAGTCCTAAAAACCTAAAACTAATTTATTTTCCTACTGAACCGACTTCAAACAAAAGTTCCCAAGACATAGGCAAGAGGTAGGCTGAGGTGTTACAACGCCTACTTTTCACCGAAGATAATTTGGTATACTCTGTAATAATATTTGGTCATGGGTAATTTTAATCCAAAAAAAATTACTATATCAATTGTGAATAATTTAGTATATAAGCGAAACCTATATACCTCCCCTATCCTCTTATAAAAACGTGATTTCATATTTAATGGTGCAACATCCCAAATCGTTTATATTCCAGCATCCTTAAATTCAGAAATGGTATGAGGGCTTGAGAAGGGATAAAAGGATGATCGATAGGATACCTTCTAATGACCCACATTCAGGTGCAAAGTTACGATTTTATTATACAACTGGATATTTATATTTTTTACGAAATGGACCCTCTTCATTATGGTTCAATTACAAATTTAATTTATCTACACTAATATAAAAATGTGTTTAATCTCAAACACATGTTTTTCATGTGTTTGAGATAATGTCTGAGAATAGTAAACCTTTTGTTTTTCACAAATTAATCGCAACCTTATCCCTGAGTAAAAAAGGCTATATTTGTTACTCTAACGTTTGACTGTCGGTTATTCTATTCTAAAATTGCGGGAAATAACTTGAGAGTTATGTCAAATCGAATTTTCAGTAGGTAGGTATTATCATAACGTAGATGCCCTTCTCAGCTTATTGAGATTTAAAGGTCAAAGTTAATTAATGTTAAACGACATGATGTACCCTACACTTGCCTACTGAACCATTCAAAATTGTGACGGTCCCTTTCATGTACGAAGGGTCGGTCCCCATGTTTGAAATTATCTCATCATGTAATATTTAAAGGTTATGCAGAATTCTTAATACACACACGGTATGTTATTAAAATTCTGTTTGAAGTAAATCTCTCTGCATCTATACAGACCAAAATATAAGTAAATTAACATAGCCATGGATAGACAATTAACGGGACGATTTTATTTGGGTCAACCATTTTTTATTCTATTATCTGTATTCAAATTAAGCAAGTTGAATACATTGACCCCAGTTTATGGTTGAGCTGCAATTTGACACACACGTTTGGTCTTCGTGACCTTCCACGATTACGAAAAGCCATCTTTAATCCAATATGGCGGAAGTCACAAAATGGCGATTTGTCATTTGTCAACCCGTAGGATATGGGTATCAAATGGGGTGGATGAGCGAATCTCAATACGTAAAGTGACGTCATTTTCAATGCACTATTCATAATTTACACACTATCTATTCTAACTATCCCCTATGCTATAATATGGGTATTTTGATATTTTGTTGTTGTCTGATTATCTGCAATCAACGTTATTATTTATTAAACTAAATATCTTTAAAACATATTTATATTCGCATAATAATTATTATTAATCAGTGAATTAAATAATCAAACCACCATATCAATAAAATTCAGGAACGCAATTCATGAAGGATAGTACAACTGTGGAGTCTATATCAAAGGATTTTTTAACTATTCGCGTTCAAAAACTCTAGATTACTTTCTACAACTAAAAAATAAGCAAATTCTTCACAATTAAGCCGAAATTACTTCACAATATTAGCTTGCGCAGATAAATATCTAACTACATGTACTTTATCCCAGCTACGTTGAAAAGGTCAGGCCTTAATAAGAACAAATGGCCATTGTTCTCGCTACTAATATTGGAGTGTTATATAATAAACGGTCAAACCTATAGAAATAGCACCCGTAGCAAGAAATGAGTTTAATATTTCAACGTAGGGAAAGTCAAGTCAATGTACTTGAAATTAAAACTGCTTTCGTCTCAATCGAGTGAAAACAGTAACCTTTATTCCTACTATTCCATGTGAATGAATCTAAGAAACCGTGGTGGCCTTGTGGTTGAAGCCACGGTCTAACATCTGGTGGGCTTAGGTTCGAACCCCGACCTGTACCCATTGGTACAGAAAAATAAGGCTTAGAAATCTCATTAGATTTTTCTAAGCCTTGTGATAATCACACCATGAGCTTAAAAAGAGAGGTAACCAAGCGGTTATTGCTGTCGCGTCACTTTATCAGTTTAGAGGTGGCGTGTTTTCGAACCGCAAATAAAGTTGGTAATCGTTATAAAATTCGTTGGAAAGAGGTAATAAAACGTTTTGTCCGGCGCCCGTGGTAAGCATTGACATTGACATTGACATGGAAGGAACGGTTTTTATATTCATTCAAACTTTTAAAACACCGGCCAGTAATTTGTCTAATAATGAAACAAAGTGTGTTATTTTATTCAACTAAATTAAAGCCGTAATCTAAGCCTCTGTCTAAATCCCAAGGAATTATTAATTGCAAGGATAATTGCCTTCTGTTTCGGCTAGTGATGTCAAACATAAATTATGCAAGACAACCTTCTCACTGTGATTATATTGTTTCCGTACTGTGTTCCTGGATAGTCAAGGGAATTTTACCTTACCTTATCCATGGGAAAGAAAGTTTGGGGAAAGAGGTCCGAATTGTTTTATTTGGGTCTACTTAGTAAATATCAACCAGGCTTATACTTCTTTTTAATATATATAAACTTAGCCTACGGTCTACTATGTATAAATATCACAAAGAGTTTTTGGCGGGAAACCAGGCGGAGCGGTTGAGATTTTTTCCAGTGTGTCGTAAATTGTGTTATAGTGATCTTTAATGTGTATTTTTGGTGTCGATATGTGCAGTAAAGTTTCATTTAGTGACTGATTTATAGGAGCATTGGAAATAATGCCATAATACGACTTTTGGGTTAAGTGATTTATCATTTTGGTCAATAGGTTACCTCTAATCTAAAGGCGTGTTACGATCTGCTACTGCCGTGGGTTGTCTCCAGAAACTCCATTGGGCGTTAGAATGCATGACACTAGGCATTTTAATGCGGCAAACACGAGAAATTTTGCAACATGAAAATTCTCTAACACTCGACACTGGCAAAAATAGTCCCTGAAGGGATTGATTGCCATACTTAGGAAGAAGAAGAAGAAGAATATCACAAACTTTTTAATGTGGGTTTAATTTGGTTTAAGTTGCCATATAAATAATTTCTATATTATTTTGGTCCACCCTTATCACTTAGGGGCATGAGAAATAGTTAACGTTAGTTAATAGTTTAGCGACCTTGTCGCTAAGCTCAAATGTCTGTATATAACCTGTTTTTCACATTGCCAAAGGTAACATATTTATGCTGGGGAAACTAACCCGGATTTGGTTACGTTTACAGATTTTTCTATAGATGTTATAACACGATCCATTTTCTTTTATCAGTTGCCATTTCCTGCTATTTTTATCATCATCTCGGACTATCGATAACAAACTGTTGTCACACACGAGATAAGATACGATAAAAATAACACATCCAGCCCAAAGCCTCGTATAGTACGAGGTACCTACATGAATTTTCATACTCGATGTGAAGAGAGATTGGCCTTGTTAATTTATTAACAACGGAAAGTTTGAGCTGGTTTTCTTATTATTTACGCCTTCTCTATAAGTAAGCACTTTTGGTTTATTTTTTTAATTCTATTAGAAATTTTATATTAGTACCCAAATAAAAAGATTTTCTTACTTTACGTTATACTCTTAACAATAAAAATAAAGAAATGGTTTCTCTTTGGTGTTTCACTAGTTACTTCACTTATGAAATACATTTCCCACAATAACCCTTACACAGTTTTTTTGTCACGAAACAATTCGTGGTATTTATACGACATGTATTCGTTAATTTGAAGATATACTTGAGGGAAGAGAAGTAGGTATGTCGTTCTCGAATCTTAAGCAACAATCGGTTAGAGAAATAATATGAATATACAAATTCTCGTTATTTAACTCTTTTAAGTTATTAAAATAATATATAAATATTTGGTTGATCTATCAGCTATTATAACGAGTTGACGAATGCTCTACCGACAAGAGCCTAGCTCTTAAATAAATGATGATGATAATGAGCTTTCATTACACTCATATCAATTAAAGTACTAAAGTATATGTTTGTGACCGGTTTAATTGTTTCCGAGTGTACTATTTGTAATAATATTTGGAATAAATATTCTGGCTACACTGCGCAAAGGGTTATTATTATGGCAGCACACGCACGTAGGCCTAATCACAACGCTCTTTATTCACTTAATTAGGGGAAAATGTAGCAACAAATCGCCCCTTATTACCTTGAGGCGGAAAACTATTTCTTATTTGCTACTTATTAGGTTTATTATTCGCCTGGCTGCTTCGAAAGCCCTTCATGTTTTTTTAAATGTTTTTCAATACGGAACTTGTTCGGCAAGAAGGAAATGCAATCTGTTTGGCCTCGGCATGCATTGATTTTGTGACGGACGGGCGGATTTTATGTTGTTTACTTACAAGCCACGTTTGTGAACGGTGGTGATTCAAAACATGATTCATTTTGAATACAAATAATTATGATATTGTAATCGACTTTTATTTATGAACAAGAAACAGAATTAAAAAGAAATAAACTACCTACTTACTCAGATTACAGAGCTCCGGCCGTCTTGTGGTATGAAGCGTTGCCTGCTATTTTAGATTAAGCGACCCAAGTTCCAATCCCACTGGTCTGTAAAAATGAGTTTTTCTAACTTAAGTACAGTGATTATTTACTCAACGAGCTTTACGGAGAAGTAAAACATCCTGAGGAAGCCTGCATACGTCAGAAGAAGAAATTCAAAGACGTATGTAGAGCCTTAGGAGATGGAGACGAACTCACCATCTGTTACGTTGGCACCACATTATCTTCAGTGGAAAGTGGGTGCTGTAACACTTCTGCCGATCCCTTACACCCTTATAGGAAGGCCTGAAGCTATTTTTTTTAACTTTCAGACAACATAATTGAACCAAGCCCGTATCTCGCGGGCGTGTGCCAAGAATGCTGGCAGCATTACTACGATGAATCGTGATGCTGATTATCAGAGCTATTGTTATTTAGTTGTAGTCATATTATTATATTCATTCAGAACATTTATTCAGAACAGACGTTGCGCAGCTCTCACCACTTTATTGCCATCCTTAAAATAGTTTTGTATTTTGCGGATACTTTTACTTTTATGGCACATTGTCAAATATATTGACTCACTCATTCAATGTCACAAATTATTTGAGGAATGTAGAAAAACAAAATGTCTCGTTTATTATTTCCATATTCATTTTGCGAAGGCAAGATGAGCAGGCATAACATAACTGTCAACTGTATATGACTGGCTTTGTTACTGAGCCGTTAAAATAAACCCTTTAGATAAAATCTGACAAAGCAACAGCTTAAATAAAACTGTATCATGTATTCATGTTTTAAACACCTAGATTCAAACCTTTTGATTCAATAGGTTTGTTAGTTTAACGGAAAATAAAAATATTAAAGAACCCATAAGAGATAAGAGTAAAGAAATTGATGCACTTCTCAGGTGGTTTGTAATTCCAAACCGGTGGTAAAATTCGGCATTCGTAAGTGCCTTATTAAGGCCTAGCCAGGCTAACTCAAGACAAAGCTAAAGAGAAAAGAACAATGAAGCAATATAAACTCCAAACCATATGAAAATCTTATATGACAAGTTTATCTCTTATGATGAAACTGATGTACAGTAGAATCCCAAATGCCAGCAACGCAATATCAGAGGCCAGTCCAGCAATATTGCTCCACAATAACACACATGTTTTATTCCTGAAATGCTCGCTTAGGGAATACATCGCGTAGATGAGTTCTGTTTTGTACCTATTTTGCCGCGAATACAATAAATGAAAACGGTTATTTAGAAAATGATTTTATATGTCCACCGCGATTATCGTTGTTCTTTTGTATTTGAAGGACATGGAAACATAGTATGTATATTTTTTATATATTTTATATATTAGCTACTGTTACTTTAACATTTTAAGTAGCACAGGACAGGAAAGAATAGATGACGGGGGATGCGTATACCCAGCCACTACTGGGAGAACACTCGAGTCAGCAACCTAACAATTACATCGTCATCATCTTTATCTTGATGATGAAATTGTTAGGTTCCTTACTGGAACTCTCTTGGCATCAGAAACCAGTGACAGATTTTGACGTTTTCTTAGAAATTATTTTTAGTTAAATACTTTTACCAGCGGCTTCGCCCTCGTGGTTCTAGATAAAGATAGTCGATGTCCTTTCCCAGGTTATAATCTATCTCATTGTCATATTTCATTACGATCCGTTCAAAACAAGCAAACAGAGAGACTTTCGCATTTATAATATTTATATGGATAATATGAATTTGAACTTTAATTAAACTTGTGGTAACTTAATCGGAGAACTACCGTTCCTTAGAATATTTATCCTTTTTTCATGTAAGATTTCATGCCCTAGTCGGGCATGAAATCTTTTGGCTTCTATTTTCACATAATGGTGCGCCTCTTTCGTGTCTATAGTTTTCCGAGAAAATATTTTGTTAATAAAAACAAAGGTATCCGTTTGCCTTTGAATAATATATGAAACGGCAGAGGCTTTGCTGTAAGAGATTTAAGATACACATACATGTTTCTTATGAGATATGTCAGAGCTGTCGCATCAGGTGTGATCTTCTAACTCTCCTGTCTTCACATCATCTGAAGAAACAAAAGATTTGTAACATCAGCACAATGTAGTTCTACTTTGAATCTTATCACAGGAATTTCAAAGGTTGAGCCTAAAGGTCGGGTTGCAAAAGCAATGTTTCTCGAACACTAACACGTATGTATGTTATTCGTATAAAGCGAAATATTTTATATGAAGGTACATTACTAACATAGACTTTATGTAGAAATCTGTAATCTCAAATGTATTTGGTAAAGTTCAAGACAGAATTTAGTTATCCATCATAATATTATACTTGACTACATTAAATGTATAAACAGATATAGTGCACAGCATTGCCCCACGTCCCCTAACGTTTTTTAATTATTTGTAATCCCACAAAATTCCAGTGCCCGCACTTTGAAGAGAACTTTAATGAAAAGCAGAAATATCCACATTTGGACGTCGCCTTTTACATTTCAAACGAGATATGCAAAGTTGGCAAATGTGTACGGGAATAATTACATATGTACGTCACACATTTATTTAGGTATTTTTAAAACCACTTTCGGCGGATTATTTTTATTTCGCCACACGTAATAAAAGCGTGTTATGTTGAAATAGAAGCCTTCATTATCAAAGAACTGTGTTCCCAGTGGGAAAACGAATCACACATAAACTATTTTTTCATTCAAATTTAATTCTTATTCACAATTTAAAATAATCATCTCCCTCTGGCCTTATTATTCAAAGCATGGTAAGGATCGACACGTGATC
This sequence comes from Falcaria lacertinaria, assembly GCA_951449985.1. Lineage (NCBI taxonomy): Eukaryota > Metazoa > Arthropoda > Insecta > Lepidoptera > Drepanidae > Falcaria > Falcaria lacertinaria. Next base: position 3,871,058 of record OX602111.1, read on the forward strand.
TTACCCGGTATTTCTGGCTTTTCTAAATCGGGTAGCTTTTGTTCGGGTTTTTTTTGTTTCAGGTAGGGAGTTTGTATACAAAGCGATTGAAATTTGATCGTCGCAACGCATTTCACAGGGAATATTGGTTAAGCCTAGGGGGTTATTTTTCACTTTTGAAATTCGCTGCTTTAAAAGAAAAGGGACACTTATCAAAAATAGACAGTTTTACAGGGGAACTGTTTGAAGTTTAGGATTAATATTTTTGTGTTATGCTCTGTTTTTATACAATAAATATTACACATGTAAAAAATATGTTTTTGATATGTGTCCCTTTTGTATTAAAGCAGTGAATAAACCGGAAATCGAAATCAACAGCTTAACGTACCCTCTAAGGCACGGAGAGTGCTCGATATGCTATAGGCGGATACCTATTCAGCTACTGGCCATTGTCAAGGTTCTTTAACTTGTGTGAAGAGATTTTTGAAGGGTCGGCAACGTACGAGTGGTACCCCTGGTGTTGCAAGCGTCCATAGGCTACGGTGACCGCTTACCATCAGCTGGGCCATATGCTTCTTTGGCTCCTTAGCGGAATTAAAAAAAACTTGACTTCGCCCGCGTTGAGCTTAGAATCCCAGAAGAACCTAACATTTTCCGGGATAAAGAGTATTCTATGTGTTAATCCAGGTTATACACTATCTGTGTTCCAAATTTCATCCAAATACCGTAGTTTTTTCGTATCCATACATCTATATCAAAAACTTTCGCATTTAGGTTCCGCGCTTAATACGATATGACTGAACCGCAAATACCGATCACAAAGTTTTAAACTATTATCACTTAGCAGCCAAATAATTAGGGCATCCACATATAACAAATTTATAAATATAATTGCTGGTACACGGGTTGATTTCGACAAGTCATGGCCGCACAATTTATCATAAGCTGAAAGCCTGGCACCCTACCCTCGTGGCCAACAATGTAAAATCAATAACTTGCACCCGGCTCGACCGAGAATTTCGCTCTATAAATAGCAGTTGGCATTGATACTTTTAAATCAGGCCAAAGCTCATATATGGTAAAAAGTTGGACAATGTTCACGGTCTTAACCTCAGTCTTAGCAGAATAGGTCCAGTCTCCTAATTTTTTTTTTTTATACCACTACGGCGGCATACAAGCATACGGCCCACCTGATGGTTAGCAATCACCGTAGCCTATAGCCGCTAGCAATACCAGGTATATCACTAACGAGTTGCCAACCTTGTTGTAGATGAGGAGTCACTGTGCTAGCAGCATTACTACTAGCCCAGCGTATCCTCGCGTATCCTCGTATATATTACATAAAAATTACAATCCAGTTGTATAGTACCCATAGTACAAGGACTACATAGTTTGGGACTAGGATCACACGATGACATGTCAGGCTGAAGAGCATAAATATGTATTTATTATGCCGTTTCTACCTAATCCATTAACGAATATACCGTAATTATTCTGTTTAATACACCCTCAACGAAAATCCTTAGTTAATAAAATAACCTAAGCCATTCTAATCCAGTGTACAAGTACGTCTAGTGTTTACCGGTTTGAATTAAAATACCTCACAGAATTGTAAGCAAGGGTACTTGCCTTAAATTTGCCTATTAATTTAGGTATTTTGAGTTTGGAAATTGTTCTCGAGACTCATTTATGAATCGGATTAAACACAGTTTCTTACCCTAGTAACTTGTTTTTATGAGTATTGCCTCCTTACAACAGACTAACAAATAAACATTTCCGTAATTGCCGTGTTTTGTCGAACAGACAATAAACATTCCCATCTAAAGCTAGGTCTAAATTGGATCATCCTGTTGTTTCTAGATTACTTTTTTATTAACCACACAAATATATGAAATATGAAACCAATTTACCTTATATCCACACGAAAAAATCTCGAAAAAGTAAATAAACTGGTCCTATTGGAAATGGGGATTGATTCTGAATCCGCGGGTGTAATGAAGGACTCTCCCCACGGATAACCCTTAGATATGTTTATTTACATTTATATGAAAACGTTAATATCTTATGTATATTTAAACGTAGGCACAATAGGCGTATTTATCAAGTTGAATAATGAACTGCTTTGAGAATTAATCCTTCTATTGTTTGCTGTAATACTTAGTACGTATTATGTGAATAATACATTAATACGGCTCGTAGCTTAAAGTTAAGAATACTTTGTCGCGGAGGTCCATGCAATTAAAACTTTATCCATACATTTTCATACCGATTTTTAAGACCTTTTAAAACATGTTATTTGAGAATTATATTTTTTGACGCTTTTGTATTAACATAGTAGACCAATGAAGAAATGTCAATTCGTACTCCTTAGAACATTGAATGGGTTCTTTGTGTATCCGATATTTCAGCTTCATTCCAGTCGGAATGATCTCGGAGACCGGAACCTCGCGGGTTTATATGTATACTAGCTGTGTCCGCGACTTCGTACGCGTGAATTAATTTTGTTGACAATTTCATAGGTTTTATTTTTGTTGCACCGTAACATAATTATATATCCAAAATAAATTATGCCTAAGTTGCGCTTATAGCATCAACTACCTTTCAGTGATAGTCCTGTTCAAATAAGTACCAATGTTACCCCAAACAAACAGACAAAAAAAATTAATTGCTTTTTTGTCATTAGAAACGTGTCTACTTTCATATGCATTTCGTAAAAAGCTGTTATTTGATATTACAAACAGACACTTCAATTTTATTTATGTGTATAGATGTAATAATAAGGATGGACTTATTTATATTCTCAAATTGAAATTAATCATTATCATCTAAGTCAGTAACGCATTATTTATACAACTAGGTAGCGTGACGAGCAAGTCGTATACCTGAAAGATCAATCCAACATCCTCTAATTCATAAGTAAAAAACATCCTCTTTGTCCCAAAATTTCAGTAGCTACAGTGCCCATCAAACTTGAATACACTACTGGTAGTGCTGGTTAATGGCGCTAATTCTGTTCCACGAAATCAACAAACTTAATTAATTTACAGGACTTAAAAAGTATTGCCATCCTTATTGAACCCCGCCCAAGAGAAAGGGATAGCCAGACTTTTAGTCCAGTCAAATTAGTTTAGTGATTTTGCACAACATAATCGTCACCAATTTCTGTATATCTAACACTGCAGTGGTACGCACCTCATCGACCTCCGAAAATAAGTGACCTACCACATATTCATAACCAAATAGTGTAACAGAATTGTCTGTCTGTCTAATTGCAAACCAAATTACAGCGAGACGTGATTTAACTAGTATCAATTTTAGAATTCCAATTCAGATAAATTCTTATAGAGGTAGGTATTCTACCTCGCAATAGTCAAGAGCATGTTCAAACGAAATCGCTAGCGAGTCGTAAATTCACTGCGCTCCACCTATCTAGTCCGGAACAATTGCGCACATTGACTATTGCTCAACTAACCGTAAGTAATGGCTACACTATGTTCTGCTTTGTTTCGTCAACTAATGTCAAAAACTCTTCGTAAACATCGCAGTAAGAAACACAATACAAATTTAGTCACACAAAATACTCATATTTCAAGTATATACCATTCGTTTTGATATACAGTGGACAGGATTATCCACCTCTTGGCGTATGAATATTCAATGAGATAATTACTAGACTGATGTTCAAACTTTGAAAATATATTAAAAAAACCTACAATCACACTTTTAAAAACACTTGAAAAGCTGATTTCAAGCGAAGCTTTCAAGAGTTACCAATACCCTTCTTTTAAAAAGGTTATTCTTTGTTCTTTAAAAACCCCGCAGCCACAGTAAAATAAACTAGACAGACGAGTATCTAATAAAATGTCTCAGAGTATTATTAATTTATAAAAATATTTTCATTTCATTTTAAATGATCAGAGGATATTTTCTTGAAGCACACTAAACTTTTTACAAGGAACATTTTAATTATAAACGCCCACATATTAAGTCTCCATTGACCTATTAAAAAAAAATTCTATGCAAATGCCACTGTACATCAAACGAGCTCCAACATCTGAGTCTTATAAGAAAGTTATATCAGATCACTATGAGTATATTTCTATAAAATATTCAAATTTTAAACATCTACTTTTAATGTGTGTATTTAGTACCTACTTAGAAAATATTATATATATATATATATATATATATATATATATAAAATATATAAAGCTTACTAATTATACTAATAATATAATTATCTTAACGTTTCCACGAGGGTCCCTGAAGGTAGGCAGAGGTTTTATGTATATTATAACATCCACTTTCAACGGAAGATAATTTGGTGCCCACTACATACATCCTTGAATTTCTTCTCAGACGTATGCCGGTTTCTTCACCGTAAAGCTGCTGTGACTAATGACTGCAGTTAAGTTAGACAATCTCATAGGTACGGACCGGTGGGATTCGAATTGCGTCGCTAGAATAGCAGGCAACGATTCATATCACAAGGCCAAAGCGGCTCTAATTCTCCTACTCTCATTAATCATAATTTGTGCGTTTATTAAAATAATGTATAAAATATTATACTACGTATAGTATTCGACTCGTCACCCTTATCTTTCTATTACCTATTCCTGCTGAAAGTACCCGTTATACAGGTAAAGGTCTCTGGAATATATCGATTATACTGATGATACTGATTTTTCTACATTGTATGCACAATCTTTACGCTCGTTGTTCTATACTTTATGTTGCATATTAAATTATATTTGTATTGTATTTGCTTATGACAATAACAATTAGAGCTGGACGAATAAATTAAAAGAAAAAACTCAATTTAAATTCGTTAAAGCGCATTCGTTACTACGCTTTAGCGAGTGTAGCATTTTCATCAACCGAACATGCTGTATATAATTTTCAAAGGTTCCATAATGACATGTTCTTACGTACATGTACGAGTACATTGGTCAAAGACCTCTCTGCGAGACTAAACTTTTAAATTAAACTTCACACAAGACTCCATACGGTCATAACGCAAACGGTATTCGTAGCAAAACTAATGCACTGTACAGACAAACTTTAAAGAGTATGACAAATTTTGTAAATGAAAAATGTCTGAACTAAAGGGAGATAAGTTGGAAAATTCATTAGCTAAATAGTCTTGACAGGATGAATCCTGAGGGAACGCAGGGAGCTAATAAGTATAATCTGAGAAATTTCCAAGAAGATCCCAGGATTGGTCTGATAGGAGGAAAATATAAACTTACAAGTTTTTAAACTGATGATTTTACGGATATTAGGAATGTGAGTGTTATTATATAAAAATGAATCCCTATTTCCCTTGGTCACGGCATCACGCGTGAACGGCTAGACCGATTTCGCTTCTTTTTTTTGTGTCAGGAGAAGGTTTTTATGAAAAGAGTAATTAGGAATAACAGAATATTTATAATTTCGAGATATAGTTAATGTCTTTTTTTCTAAGATGTATTTGACATATTAACTCATAACTAACAAAAGACTACGTCTGTCTGGACAGCTGGTAATAAATAAATTACTGACCCATTACTAGTTGTTTTTTTAAGATTAGGGAAAATACACATTGTACTGATCCTAAGAGTGATCTTAAAAAAAACTTCAAACACCAATGGTTAAATAATCCATTACGGAACGAAGAAAATAAGTTCTACCTAAGGTTTTGTTAGAAAAGTAATTATATTATAATAATACGCGTATGTCTTATGTTTGTTTTGTGGTTGTTTGAGGTTTCAATAATATTAATAAAAAACCGAACGTGACCGTCAATTATGTGTTGATTCATGTAATTTCTTAATGAAATAACTTTTGCTCACGACTTTTTTCCCTCCTTCTTCCATCCCATCATCCCTTTTTATCGTGTAGCCTTCATTATAGGATAAACTTAAGCTTCTACTTCTCTGTGAGTGGCTTCTGCACCTGCAGGGTTGTCATAAATTTGTTTCAGAATAGAAAAAAGTAGATGTCTAAAAATTCTTTGCTGTCTCACCTATCAATGAAAAAATTTTGGGGTCTAAATAGGGCCAAAAAACTTTTAAGTGTTTAGGTTTTTATATCGTACAAAAAGTGGTCTGATCAAAAAGAGGCACTTCAATTTATTCTTACTAAAAAACTACCTTCGATATTTTTTTCCTATCCTATTTCATATTGGCGGATAAATTTTGGGTTTCTAAAAGGTTATTAAAGTATCAGTGTCATCACGTAGGAATACATTTTAAACAGTTCCCAGAAATTTGCTTTAGAATGTTTCAAAGCAACGATCCGATATGAAAAAAACTATACCTATTGAATTTTTTGAGTACTTAATTACTTTACCATTTCAACCAATTTGTATGATAGGCTTCGTTTATGATCGATCAAAGGCTTTTTAAAACGTGAAAATAAGCCATAGGTCAGATGGTAAGCGGTACAGTTTTCATAATGTTTTAATGCCTGCTGACACGGTGGAATATTTTTTTTAATTTAGATATTTCTTATACCACTAAGGTGGTAGGCAAGCATACGGCCCATTAAAGTAATAATAATAAATAAATAATAATGTTTGGACATTATCACACAACGCCATCTAGCCCCAAACTAAGCAAAGCTTGTACTATGGGAACCAGCAGCTGGTATAATACTTATATACTTTTTTTTTGTAAATACTTACATATAATACATACCAAACACCCAAACGCAAGGCAAACATATTTGTCACATAAACATTAGATGGTAAGCGGTTACCGTAGCCTGTGAGCGCTTGCAACACCAGGGGTATCAATCGCGTGTTGTTAGTTCTAATTTTTTTTCTTTATGCTTCCACATTGTTGACTGTACAAACATCTCTCATGGAAGTACTAAGTATATTTATAGTTATTATGGCTTTACAATGTTTTGTCAGTACAATTGATTCTGCTTATTCTCTGAGCGACATACGTTCTAGCACGCCTCTTACGAGAGGCCTCTACCAGCCAACGTGAGACCTCTTTAAAAGGCTGCATAGCAACCGGGCCCATAGGTCTAAGAGAATCAGCATTGCAATCCAGCGTGGCAATGCTGACAGCATTCTTGACACGCCCCCGTTTGGTTTTGGATTGAGTCAGATCTTTTACCTATAAGTAGATAGGCTAAGCTTTGTTTTTGTAAATAGTTTTTGTATTGATAAATAAAATATTTTATCTAAAATAAACTGCTTTATATGTACAAGTGGTACTATGTAGAATAAGTTGATATGTAAGAAACACGACAATAAATGACATTATTGTGTTAAATTTAACGTGCTACAAGGCTAATCTTGTTATCGCGAAACGTCACACAATTTCTTACGTAACCACACTCCCAGCATTAAACTGCGGCAGTAAAAATCTTAACTTTATGACAAAACGTTCGCCTCATTCACAATTTATTTGTAAAATTTACACATAAGATCGGTAGGGCGCAATTCGCCCTTCGATTTCCCGAGGGTTTTAGAATTGGAGCCGCCGGGCTTGGGACTGTACCTCCACCTTACAGAAGACCGCAGTCAAATAACACTACTTTGATGTAGTGTTGTGTTTCATATAAATATAGTGTTAAACGTTTTATGTGTGCGATCTTACTTGCGTCGATTCTCCTTCGTAAATCGTGACTGAAGTCTGGATGAAACCGGTTATTGAGTTAACGAGCAGAAGCAATCGTGGCAGCATTGTATTTCATCATCACCCTTACGCTTTACGGAACTCCAGCTATACCATTTACCTTTAACATCTACATCTACACTATAAAGAGGAAATAATTATATTTATGTATGTAACTTAAAAACTACTGAATCGAATTTAAAAATTCTTACACCAGCAGAATGCTATATTGTCACTGAGTATTATTAATATGTAGCTACGCGGGCGAAGTCGCGGGGAAAAGCTAGTGTTTCAATAAATCGACTGCGAAGTACCGACCGACGTGGATTGCAATATTTGCAATGAAAAACGCGGTTATTTTGCGGAAAAAAATATCATTGTAGTGAGCTGGATGGATTTTCTTGACTACTTGATCGGTAGTCGTTTACCAAAAAAGAGTTCCCGTTCCAACTGAACTAATTTTAATAGTATGAATATCAATCGTTCATCCAGTGTTAGTTCCCAATAAATACGATGAAACCAACTACGCGAATCAGCAACCGTGCTACGAGCTACGACATTGCTACGAAGGAAATGCGGAGGTATTATGAGGTAGGCACCTAATCACGACTAGTTATGTCCTTAAACTTGTCAAGTGTATCAGCACGGTAGAGTGGGCAAGTGCAGCCCAGTCCCCGTGACCTACATCCGGCGACCCTCGCTCGGGAAGCTGCTAATTTCCAGCATCGGTCTACGTCACGCGGGGCGCTGCCGGCTCGCTGGCTGCCGCTCCGTCCGCAAGTGCCGCTCAGTCCACCGCCCCACGCCGACCCGACCGCACGCGCCAGTCGCGAACCGACGCCGCAAACGATCGCGAACAAACACAACAACCCCACAGAAGCCGCCTGATCAAATAAATTAAAAGTGTTGCATCCGTATTTTTGTAAAGTGCTAAAACTGTGAAAGTTTTTTTTTACAATAAACTGTGATAGAGTAAGGCGGGCGGAGGCTCGGGTGGGGCGCGTTCCGCTGACACAGTGGCTCAGTCAGCCTCCGGTCGCCGAGTGGCAAGCACCATCGATTTTCTCCATACGGCTGTACGCGAGGTACGTAACATCACGTGCTCGTATTTTCACCGCGGCTATTTCCACGCGCCGAGTATTTCAGGCGATCTGCTTAACGTTCAAGGCCGCGTTTGTTTGCGTTCGCGTTTACGTTTGGGATAGTTTACGTTTATGTTTTCATCGATTGTTTAGATCGTATACAGACTGTTATCACGTGGTATCCGTTGGGTATGAAATCGGATTGTTTTCACGGCTCCACGATCTGCGGCACGTGCTTAGAATAAGTAAGGCGATAACACTGTTAACGCCAAGGCTGTGGTTCTCTTGTCGACGCTCGTTAAGTTTGTAATGAAAATGACTCGCGTGCGCCTGTCATGTAAGCCCATTATTTGACTGAAATATATATATATATGTTGAGTTTCAAGGATTTTGTATCGTCAAGGTGAATGTATGAATACGGTGCATTTATTAGTGATTGATTAGAGCGAAGGCAGGTGTGAGATTTAGTCGTGACCTACAGACTATAAAATGCAACCGAATGAATACGCCATCTGGCAACGGCCATATCTACCTCGGTAGTCGGTTCATTCAAGCGACTTATGTATGTATGTATACTTGTATTCATTACATCATGTTATTGCTCAGTGCTCGCTTAAGTACTCGAAATAGCAACGGCAATCCACCGATCAAGTATTATATTATATACCTAGTCGTATTGCAAATTCGATTGTTGTTTGTACAAGTAAAACACATTACTAGATTGAAGTTGTAGATTATTTAGAAGCTGGTTTAAAGGCTGAATTCTAAAGTAAAAGGAAATTAATACAATTTTTTTCAATCTTCTCTCAAGAACATCTATCACCTGTTTCTTCAATCTTTAAAATATTTTTGTATACAAACTGGCTGTCACCATTTTTGTGCATATTACACTTCATGTTTTATTACGTAAATACTTAGATTTCTTCTGAAATATCGGTTGCATTGAGAAATTTCGATAAAATCTTTATGGGTTTCGATATAAAACCCGTGTTGCCTACGCTGTCGTAAAACCAATTTTACTGATAAGGATTTTATTTGATTGGATTCCTACTCGATTGATGACACAACAAGTGACTTAAGTATACAATCACTTGGCACGGAAAGTAAAATTTGTATAACAGGCACATTGGCCTTTCCAATACAAAAAGCTATGTTGGATTGAACAAAACAAAATGCAAATAAGACAGAAACTCCATATTTTAAGAACGCAATCTTGTCGAAACCTATAAAAATTCGGAATAAAGTATATTTTATACAAAGATAATTTTGAATCCAGTTTGATGGATCACATCGATGGCGCTGAGATTGTGTTGAATTTTCATTCTTTAGATATGACTTAAAATAATATCGTTATTGGTGTTCAACTGAGCATTTATTGTTTTAGTTTTCCATTTTTATAGTAGGTAGGTATGACGTTTGGAAAATAAATTGTTTTTACCTTGTACGTACGTCGGTGATTTTCGACTAAAATGATTGTTCCATTTCTATCGCATTTTTCTCTCAGGTTAGGAAGTTGGTCTATAAAACCATTTCGTTACAATAAACCAACTGAAAGATAGCCGATAGAATAAATAAAAATAAGGAAGTGATACCTGTTCTTATATTTTTTTATACCATTTAGGTGGCAAATAACCATACAGCCCACCTGATGGTAAGCAGCCACCGTAGTCTAATGACGCCTGCAACACCAGGGGTATCACTCGCGCATTGCCGACCATGCACAAATCTCTTCACACCCTTCTGAAGAACCCCGTGCTGTACTCCTTTGGGAAGATCCAAAGTTTAATCATGACCCTGTATATTTATCTTAATCGAGTAAATAATATAAATCTGAGTTATAGAAGTCAATAAAACGAAGGAAGTGAGCTCGATTTATAAATAAATGATTTGTACTCAATTCAACCGTAACCCAAAATACATACAAATGTCCACGATAGTAAAATACAATTTCCAAAAATAATTAAGAAGAAATAATAGACCAAATGTAATCAGACAACAATAACAAGCACTAGCTGAGATGAGAACCAATTACGGATTTTCAATCATAATACCCAATAACATAAGAAAATAAACAATAAAAGAAATAACAAGAGATTTATCTTGAGTGTGGGTACAATCTGTAAAATGATTGAGACAATATGACATAGGGACTTTCTTGTTACATTGAGTATATTACTTGAATCGTTTTACATTATATCAACGTCTGATAATAACTAGTAGAAATTATTATCTCAAATCTACCTGTCCGACAAAATATTTTCTTATAATCTTCTTTTTTTTGTAATTTGAGCTTATAATATAGGTACCTGGCCAGCAGTCACATTTAATATGCCGTCAGTGTTATGTCCGTATTAAGCTATTTTTTTATACAAATGTGTCCACATTCATGAAATGGTATTTTAACCACGCCTTCGTAAAAAATAAAGAAGCTTAAACTGTAAAATGTGGTCATGGATCGGCGTCAGTTGCTTATGAAAAATGGTCCGTGTTATAATGAATAACGAAATACTGTTCGTGATTGATCGTTGCCCTCTATTAAACATGAAATAAATAATGTATTTCAGCCCATACAGTTTTGCTTCAGAGTTTCTTTTTATCAGATATTTATTGAATAGACCCGCTCTGCGGCTTTCATCAAATAATATATTTAACATCATTATGAACACTTTTATGATTATTGGCACAAGAAATTGATAATTTATTATTTCATTGACAAATAACATTTAAATTTATTTATTCTATGAAAGGCCATAAGATCGCATGACATAAATTTTACGTTTATCTAGACGACGTCTCACTTAAAAAGTAATCATGTTTACAACCAGCGAGTAGTAAAATTTCCTATTTTGAAGGTAACAGGAAAAGTAACATGAAATTACGAAACTGCATGTTTGGAAAAAGCTATGGATGGGGTGCATGTCAATGTGTATGATAGATCATTTGTAAATGTTTCACGTTCAACCTTGTTCGAGACAATCAATGGGCGGTAGATGTTAATGGGCCACGTATTAATGTCAAGGTGTCATGACTTGGGCACCTGTGTATCACAAATCATCTGGCATCAACGGACGTAGCTGCAGCCAAAATTATGCTGATAAGATAATGTTTTGAGATTGATCGCAACAGTCAAAGCTGTACCGTTCTGAATATTTTTGGATTGTTTAATTAGACTGATGATATATTTGGTCAAGATACATATATCAATAAGACCTGTTCTTGTCAAACAATTTAGAGGAAGGACAATTTTTTCTGCAATTCGATTCCAGTACACTACGATTTTCATTTATTTATTAATAATATTCTACGCTCAATATATATCTATTTAATTTTACTAATATTATAAACAAAATAGTTTGCAATTTATAATTTAATTACTTGTTATACAATTAAAATGTCTACCTCCAAAATATTGTGTTATTTTCAGTCAGAAACCAAATAACACAATAATAACTGTCAATAAATTAATTTGCACGGCTTTTCGAGTATTTGTATACATTTGAGGCGTAGCACGATTTACCGTGAAAGGTAAATTCGTTTTGGTTTGGTTTTACGTAAGCGATTAGCTTGGCGTCTTGGACACACTTTGTCTTTGATCATTATCACTAAAGATTTATGTTTCATATTGTCAAAGCCCAATGACATGACATTTTAATGATGATGATGTACATAATACTTCGGGTTTAACGTCGAGATATTATATGTCCTACTTATGTTTATTATGTAAGTTAGTAAATAAACTAACGCTCTTCTTACATATTATCACTACATAAGAATTACACTTCAAAATTAGCATTATGCTTCTTTCAAGACTTCTCACTAAGTGCGTCGAGAAGCTGTATTGCCTCAGGCAAAAGATTTATTTTTATTTTTGTAATAAAGAATAAAATCAACTTTATGGATCGATTTTAAAAAAATCCTTTACCAGTAGTATGCTAATTACTACTGAGTAACATAGGCTATATACTGAAACGTGGGTGAAGTCGCGGGGAAAAGCTAGTAATATCTATGTTCATGACCTACGGCTAACTTTTTTATGACTATGGCCACGAAATCTTTTAAAATTAAAGTCCCCGTAAATATTAATTAAGATATTCGAGATTATGATTACTCAGTCATGTTTAAAGTAATAGATTACTAAAGAGTGTAACCACAGACTAACATTTTATATACTGCTGATAATAAACCCATAACAAAACCATTATATAATTACATATTGCCAAATTAAAGACACACGCAACGGAAAAGACTTACTTTTTCGTGGAAATGGTATATTTCTTAGGAATTGCTCTTTGTAATACATACAATTACTTTTTGAGTAATAATGTTTTTCATATTGAAAGTTTCTCCCAATCTTACTCTCTCATTACACAGACGTCCTTAATTTTAGCCGCTGATAAATTCTGATACGTCATTATTACCGAGGTTAAACCTTACCTGCCAACTTCGATGAATCTATTAAGTAATTTTGTAAGCGTAGACTGGATATAATTGAAAAAGTTTTATCTATTAAGACTGAAGTCATGATATAATTACTTTTCATAGCTACAAATAACTTTGGCTCATGCTTTTCTTCAATAACATATTATTTGACGTCTTGCTTATAATGAGTTTATTTAAAAATATTTGGTTATTTTAAGTACCTACATAGTAAAGAGAAGTCTGTTGCGATGAATTGGATGGTGGCGTATGAAATGCGATCATGAAATAAGTTTGCATACTGAGATGCTAATGTTGAGTTTAAAGTTGATATGAACGTGTGATGTGAAGAGAATAAGATAAGAAATAAATAAATAAAGTTTGAAAGAAGCGTCATTGGCTGAAACAATGTTTGATCAAGCTTTACATTTCACGTTACAAGTCATATCCTCTAGTATAAGAGATAACAGGAATAAAGATAGCGTTGGGATAAAGATAAGGCTTGGACGGATGGAAGAGGTTTTTTTGTGTATGAATGTAGATCGCCACAAGGATACCTAAGAAAATAAATATGGGCTGTGAAAGAAAACATGGCACGAAAGGACGTATAGATATGAAACGACGGCTGACGGAGAGGATCTAAGAAACCAAATTTATATCGCCAATTCCAGAAGAAATTTGATAAACCTAGTAAAAAGTGTGTTAGCAATTATTGTATTTCCAACTATGCGTTTAAAAATAGAGCTAAGTGAACTCAATAAATACCGACTTAGTGTTTTCCGATCGATAGATCGTTAGGGAGAAAAAAATACGCGTATAAAGATTGGGGAGATAGACAAACACGCAATACAGCTATTTACTCAATGAATTACGTGTTGGTGTGTTTGTTTCTTGTCTTTAACCGAAGATATTGGTTGGTAATTATAGCGCTTTTTGTTTGAATACCAGAAAATATTATATGAGATTTTTAATGATGAGATTAGGAAGTAAATAACAATAGTAGTTCAAAACTTGTAAAGGTTTCTGGTGGTGTAAAGAGATGGATGGATTATTTAAATGGTGGCAAGATTAGGAAAGTAAAAATTAATATATTTACTTTCGTAAATTTGATAGAGGGCGCAGCGCTGACCCGAAATATCTAGATAACATAGATATTAGGAGTAGGAATACCATTTACTACATCATTCCTGTAACTATGATAGGAATAACATAAGAGACAAATAAACTAATAGCAGTAAAATAATATTCATTAAATTTTCTGTTCCAGTGGTCACTGAAATGGTTGCAAAAGCAGTTCAGAATATCGTAATTAAAATAACACTATGAATAACTAATATTTATTCGGAAAGTCTATAATTTCCTTTGTATTAAGAACTCGACAAAATATTGAAAAATAAACAAATACATTTAATGGCCGGTAATTTTCCAATGTGGAGCTCCCACGAATAACTTAATAACAAGAAATGAGTACGAGCCAAGTTTGACATAACGTGGGCATCTGCCAAACTGGGCTAGAATGAGTAGAGGATGCGAGACCGTTTTAAACAATTACAATATTATGTATAGTTCATTTTAAACCTTTGTTAGCTTAATCAAGGAAACTAGTAGGTAGGTTCCTAGTTCATGCCTAAGCGGCCTACCGTCTAATATTTCCAAGAGGTATACATTGAACTTATCATGATTTCCTTAAACCAAAACAACTGCGAATACGTAATTTCGCCGAGTTTCCAATAAAACCAATCAAATATACTACATATATCGTAACTTGGTAACGTAATGGCTTACGTAAATGTGAATTTAATTGAATTCTCTGACGAATTTATGACAGATTTCCTGGATTTTTTACAATATGCCTATAATGCAGGCAGTGAATGAAGGTACTCACACATTTTAAATATGCATTAGATCTTTTTAGCTTGTTTACATCAGAAATCCTACCGTATACCGGTTATAGTTTCAAAGCTCATGTTAATATTTCAAATATACATGTCCTGATAAGGTTACATAAGGTTACACATGTCCTCTGAACTATAAATACAGTCGCTACCGTTTCCTACAATCCTACCTATCTTACGATTACGAATATGTACACGACTAACTATAAAACTGCTAGATTAATTCTGCTAATTGATTTCGTCATTCATATAAGCGGAGGGAGGATGCGTATTACATAAATGTCGTGCTTCCAACCACTTAGTACCTAATTCAATAAAAAAAATAGATTTGTTATTTTAAATTAATTTCAAAAAAACACAACTAAATAATATTTTAAAATGTGACATTATTTTTTGGATGATTGGTTTAGTCATATTTTCATAATATTGATCGTAAGGAAATCAGTATCCAGTATCCATAAGAAGAATATATTTATGTATGTACAGAATATACACGTACAATAAATCTAATACAGGCTGAACTGAACCCTAACATAAAATCGTTCTATTTCCACTCCGTGACACGAATGCGCGAATCCTATAAGTAACTTTATTTTAATATTTATAAGCGTGGAATAACTTTGTGAAATGGTGAAAGTACGTGCGTTTTATTTAGGTCGCGAGTTTATGCCAAAAGTGCCCGAAACCCTATTATAAGATTTGCCTATTTCTACTGGCGACTATTATAACATTTTCCTATTTCTACTGGCAAACATTCAAGATTCCCGGACGATCGCTTTGAGTGCTTCCGTTGTTTTTAATATTAGTACAATATCTTTTCCACGACTTCACTCGCTTAGCAATAGATTTATCTTAACAGTATAAAACAAAGTCGCTTCCCGCCGTCTGCAGGCTTAGATCTTTTAAACAACGTCACGAATTCAGTGATTCCTGATGAAGCTTTTAATTTATAATTCATTTAGGTTTTGTGTAAATCCGTGCGAAGCAGGGACGTGTAGTGCAGTATAGTCTTTGTTACTGATAATGTAATTGTCCGTTTTAGTGAAAGAATTTTAAAATCAGTTCAGTAGTAGCCCCAGGCATACCTACAAAAGCTAAATTTACTTCTAACTAGCTAAATTTCTACCCTCCTATACTATATATTATCAAATAAACGATAACTAGTGTCATTTATTGGGATATGGAAACACAAAGGCACTAATTAATTAAGTAATCTATTGACAATTACTTACAGATCGCGGAATCATTGTTCGGTTAACAACTTTATAAGATGACGTGAAACTAAAATAACCGGATCGTTTGTTTTCCAAATGAAATGAGTGTCATTTAAATTAACCAAAGGGTTAATGTAAAAAGAGGTAAAGTTAGTTACATTATACGTACGCTGTGGAACTACTGAATCAATTGAAAAAAAACTCTTTGAGTACTCTTATTTATCTCCGAGTACTACCAGAATAATAATTAATGTTGCTTTGATAGACCTAAGTTTTAGTTAGTATAAGGTACCTAAGCAAACAAAGTTAGCGGCTAATATACAAACTTATGTACTATCAGACGGATAGATTAATAAAATAGTCGCAACTTTTGTTTGCGACTATTTTATTAATCTATTCCTAATAAATAATTCATTTACGATCTATACACGCATAAAGTTTTATAGTTACGGTTCTAATGATAAGCGACATAGAACGTCATAGTATGCTTACGCGGTGTTACATAGTGTTATTTGCTAGCAGGATAGGCCATCTGTCTCAATAGTCGTTAGTTAGCGATCGGCATTATCGCACAAAGAACAGCAGACTTTGATTCACTCCCGTCGCGCTGTTTATCAAACTGTTTGGCAAATATGCGCAGACGCACGTTCGTGACCGTTATATATACCTATTTTTTTACATACGTCATTAGTACTTGTTATCTAAGAGATGGAGGCATAAGGTAACTTTATGTAAAAATCGTTAAGTACTATTAGATGCACTGTAAAATACGTTTCTGAATTATTTGCTAGGTTTCAAACATTCTAAACAATTTGTAAAAATATCAGTAGCGAGATGAATGGTGGATATACACACATAATATGTGTATTTTAAAACTATCATCTATTTCTGGTATACTAAAATACATTACAAAATTTCTCAGAAAAAATATGGTATATTTTGGTTGAGTGCAGCCCAGCTTTAAATTTCCTTCCATATTTCTACATACCGATAATTATACCGACACAAGTTCAATAATATTTGGAAAAACTTATGTACCTTCTTTATTTATATTATTGGTTTGAACACCATATTTTGTTGAAGTGTACCATCTGTTCATGCTATCAAACAGGCCGGAGGTACCAACTACGTTAATTCCAACAAAATGCTCTCATTAAATCCGGGATCCACATTATTAGTACTGGATCAAAACACTCTTTAGCCGGAGTGACTACTGACCAATGTCAACTCTAGCCACTTACATCCAAATGTAGCCAGCTAAGTAAATTGAATGATGACATCGGTAGTCCCGTGTCAGCCAGCAAGGGAAGTTATCAAACCAAAAGTATAATACAAAACACATTGATACAAATCCTTTTATCTTATACGAATTGAAAATTTTAATAAGAAGAATATAATTCTTTTAGAAAATATATTTCATAAATATAAGGCACTTCAAATTCATTCCTTTTTAAATGTTTTATTATTATTTGAGATTCATCATAAAAATAGAACAATCTTTTCGATGAAAACTCAAAAAATAGCTCAAGCAAAAGTTGTTTTTATACTTTTAGAAACCGATATTTTTCTAGAAAATATTAAAATGAATAACTTGTTCTCTGAATATGAAATGTAATTAATATTCGTACTTCATAGCCACAGGCCTTTTCGTGTTATGTCCAAATAAAAACTTTATAAAAGCAATAAGTTAGTATAAATAATGGGAGTCAAAGCAACTATTTATATAAAAGAAAGTTTCCAACAACACGTTACAATTGGAATGACTGAGCTCTGAATCTGTTTCCATTTAAATCATGGAAAAGTTTTAAGTACATACTTAATTCGATTATATTAAGACTATAATTTATTATGAATTTAGTTCTTAAGGGTCATTTATTTGTAATATTTGTTAGTGTTTTGATGTTACAGTAAATTACAGTAAATTATGTAACATATTTTTCATTTTCGTAAAAAACAGAATTCTATTTTCAATTATTTTCTGCTCATAGAGTGTGATAGAGGTGTGAAATCAATCAACGCCCACTTGTCTGACCAAGCATTATTATCATAATAGTTATACGTGAAGCAAAAACTTTGTTACCCTTTTCACGAAATTTGTGGATTTTGAAATTTGGCACAGTTAAACATTATATCGAGGAGGAGGTCAAAAAGCATACATAAAATACAATAGTACATAAATTAATTAAAAAATATTTAAATGTTCTATGTTCGTTTGTATGTATCTGTTTATTTTTATGTATATCTCCATTTAAAAAAATACACTACTGACGTAAAAAGCGTCAACCTCCTAGGACAAAAAAAAAAACATTTCTGAAAAAACACTTAAGAATTACAGTTTACTTATCTATTTAAAGGAAGCATGAAGTAAAACATGCAATGGAAACGAATTGATAAGAAGAAAATATCTTTTAGATCTGATTTTATAAGCGACCCGTCACGTACCTTGAATGGATAAAAAATAAAAAATCACGCTAGTGTGGTATTTAAAAATGAAAATGTCACGCATCAGTGATGCATTCGCGCAGATATGAATGGATCTCGTGACATTGACTAACAAGCACACGTGCTCCGTGACATCACACTAGTTCTAGAGCTATCTTAATTTAGACTCAGAGTAGATAATATACTAATTTAGATCACCTACATACGTTACGTTATGTCAAATACTTAGATAAAATGTGTAAGTTATAGTTGTATAAATAATATTATATATTGATATTCTTTTGAAATCCAATGCGATGGATTAAGTCCTAAATGGGTTATAAAAATGAAGCAATTGAACTCTATGTTCGCACTAAATGAGAGAAACGCATTTCATGTTTATTTTTAAAATAATAACAATGATTTTATATTTATTTTCCCTAAAATTCAGAAGACGAAGCACATTTTTTCCAAATCATTTTGATTTTCACTATCCTACGATTCAAATTAAAGTTGACCTTACACTGACCTTAGGGCAGAGGTCAGGCGCGGTGTTTTATATTGCTATCACGTATTTAAATTAAATTGCTGTAACGTTAAGTCAGTGTCTACGCCGGTTCAAAGTGCACGGAAGCTGTTGTTAGCTTTGAAGATCTCTTTAGCTTACTAAGTTTCCGTGCAAAGTGGTAATTTTGAATAGGTTGTATCTAATCTAACAAATACTCTTGTAACTCGTATAAAGTAAAATCCTCGAAACGAACTGCGATGAGTTCCGGTGCCTTACTGTAAACGATTTTTTTAACAATTATATAAAGCAATTGCAACTTGCAAAGATTAACGTTATCGACCTTTCATGACGTCACATGTTGCATGTCAAGTAAGCGCGTCGCAAGCGCATAATGCCGCGCCGCGGTGATGCGTGAAATGTTTTTTGTAAAGCGATCCATTTGCCTTCTTCACGGTACATCGCTGTGTTGGCCTCGGGAATGTCACGGGCATTGGTCATTGTTCGTTCGACCGAACTTGCGCACATCGTAATTGTTGTGTCGTCATCGCCTCTGCCACAAAAAATTTACCGTTCATTGATTCACTGGCGTTTACATAATTCCTGCTATTATAGTGCTGTGTCTATTACTCATTTAGGCAGTTAACACCTCACTACTTCACACCGTGCAATAATTAACTACAAGTCACGTCACGAACCACAACCAGTCAAGTATTAGGGTGTCATACTTATTCCCACCTAAAGGAAATTTACTTATTTATTTTATTTATTTATTTACAACCATATGTCTGATGATGAAATGTCTGCGATTGAACACTGTGCAACAACATCCTTTAAATCAAGCTCAGTGATAATGATATTTTAGAACCTTCAAACAAGCAGTTAGTTGGTATCTACTATTATGCAACCTAACTATTCGGTAATATGTATTCTGTGCTATGCTTATTGTCCAAAAAATCTACCCGAACATAGCTACACCAAGCCAAATAACAAAATACAATTACTTATTATAACAAGACAAAGTGAAGTAAATTCTAATTTTGTAGCTGCAGTCTAAACTCGATTTTATCATACGTCATAATAAGGCAGGGAATACAATAGCGACCTCACTACACTAACCTATTCACCTCCAAAAACACATAATCACGCCAATCTAGATAATAGCCCCTTTATGCAACGTCACCGCAAACGAACACTTGGCTTTGAAGGCAGGTATAAATATAGCCAGCTTTTAGTGAATTGACTTAGCGACTTAACTTTTAGCATTCATCCGATTATGACAAAGTGGTTTTCAAAACATGTGTGGATAGTGTTGTTTATTAACTTACCTTATACTTGCACGTAGTATATTATCTACTTTGATCTTATACTATACAGAAAGAATAAACGATGAAATTTATGGAAAAGATGAAAAAAATATTTTTTAAAGAATATTGTGTTAATATTTTTATATTGAAAAGTTATCGTCAAAGCTAAGAAATTACGCTCTACTTTCTGATATTAATCAAGAGAATTGCTATAAACATTTTCTACGCACAAGTCTAGACCATTTCGTAATACATTCCCCGACACTGCAATAACACTAATACGACAAGAATCGTAATAAATCCAGACTGACAAACGACACAGTCCTAATGACCTACAAAGCCAAAACATATGGACTTAAAGGTACATCACTACCGCCACTGTCCTTCATCCATCTTTTATTTTTTTTTTCCCATCCTACGAAATAAATGACCGACATAAATCATAATACGGGAGCCTATTCGGACCACTTTCAGGAACTGCTTTTATCTTGAGGATATCTTACGTCATTTATTTCTATAATCTATGACAAAGTGTCAAAGGAAACGGGGTGGTTTTTGCGAGCGATCGATATTCGCTAACGATACCGACGGCGACGTAGGAAAAAGGTCACGGATTACGCGGGTCGCAGCCGATGGTATTATGACTGCTGTTTGGGGATAGGAGATTGGGCTCTTTATGTATGAAAGTAATTTTAATAATTGTGCCAATTCTTGTCACACACTAGCCTACATTTTTAATTATTATTTCCTATTATTTTAGCTTACTGCTGCCAAATTAGATCTTAGTGTTGTCAAATGAAATTAAGCCGTGTCAAACCTTGAGACTTGTTCATTTATATTCTCGAAAGCCATAGGGATTTTCATCTAGGTCAGGATATGATACAATAAGTCGTGATGAAGAGGCCAGTGGAAAGTAATCTTATATTATTACAAATCATGAGAAACTACCCACATTAATGTGTTAAATCATCCAGGTTTCTCCATTCTCCGCTGTCCCACATCAATGTTGTTTTTCACTACGAAAGTAGGCAAGTGGAGAGCCCATAAAACCTTATTAGGATAATAAAATACTGAAAGGTTTCATCGATCTCGTCATTCCAGCGAGTTATGACGTCAAACAGATTTTAGCCAATCAACAGCCGCGGCTTCCAGTAAAGGAATCGTTTTAATCCAAGGTAAAGCTCCGTTACTGAAAAGGAGGTGAAATTTCTCTCAAAATACTTTGCGTTTCGGAATAATTAACAGCAATGCCTACGGAAATGTTCACTTAACTTTCTTCAGCTAATTTTTTTTTGAATTTTAATAATTGCCTTGAATTTGCTCGCTCAATACAGCTTATTTAAAACTCGCATGGGAATTTAAGAAGAGAGGAAATTTTGTACCGTCAATTTCGTTTTAAAGGCAAAGAGGGCTGGCCATGTGTCACTTCACTCATCCTTTTTATAATGTGTTCAGAAGAATGCTTTGCCTAATTCCGCTTTCAAAAAAATCTTATTCTTTATACCTTTAATCATAAGAGTATTTGCTATTGTTATAATTCCCCCGAGCATGTAACGTGCGGTATTCAAAGAACTATAAAATATAACTGATAAAACATACGTAAACATTATAATTCAGTTGTGCGTGTGTTTCAGTTATTCTTCTCAACCATAATGGTTGGACGGATTCTGTTGTTTCTTTGTACTGATTAAGTCTTGTGGCTGGACCTTGTAGGTAACTAGCTAGGTAGCACTGTAGTTGAGATCCAGATTTTTATTTATTCCAATGCGTATAACACTTTTGAATAAAGTAAGCTAATGAGTAATGAGTGATTAGATCGCTAAACGAATTGAATAAATCAATGAAAAAAACACCAACTTTTTATTTCGTAACGCTGCTCCGGCAAATTACCTCGTAATTAACTGAATAAACTCATATACCAATCAACATTAAGTAGTGTTTAGCTAACTGGTCCTGTTTACTCGCACTCGTTAAGCCGCAATCAGGTACAATGTATAGTAGTTGGGGAGACTACGCTTATTTCACGGTAGTTTCCCTATTACGTCAGTCAACCCCACCCTCGACTGTCTGCGTGGAAATTTGATCCTTGTTAATGAAGGAACAGGATTCGTTTTACTGACGCCCGTGTTTTTCGTCGACCGAGACCCAGTAGCTTCCCTGACACGTTTGCTCTGACGTCAGCGCCCACATACACCCCCACAGGCAAAGTTATTACGCCTACTTTCGTCTGAAAGTGGTTGTCCTTTATAATGTTGTAATTTATGCAAATTACATTATCGTAAGTACTAGATTTGATAACATTATTCGTCTATGGTGTTGATTCTGTTGTACAAAATCGCTAAACTGATTTGAAAGGACTAAAAAGTCTTACTATCCCTTTCATAAGTGAGGGGTTAAATAAGGTTGGCATAATCTTAAATCCTATCATATTAGTTTAGTTTAGTGATTTAGTGACAACGGAATTAGCGCCAATATCAGATTTCTTTGTTTGGCTTAATTATTAAAGAGTGCCTACGTGATATTGGTGCCAATTCTCTTGTCACACACTGGCCCAAATTACACAGAAATTTTGCTTACTGCTGTCAAATTAAGTTTCAGTGCTGTCAGATTAAATTAAGTCCTGTCAAAACGATAAATATATTTGGTTTCAATGAATATATTTAGTCTAGTAAGATGAACAAAATAACTGGCACCAATATTTACTTGATCGCGGAATATTATAAATCAAGTACATAATTATTACAATAGATAACTTAGTACTTCTACTCACTGCCTACTAATATGTTCAAGCACTTAAGGCGCCGATACAGTTTTATTATAAAACGTTCGCTAATTTCATATTGGCATAGCAAACGTAACTGGCTAGACATGAATCGCAGTAGGTTTAAATGGGTCGTGCAAATAGCGGCATGGGAGATAACATCACAAAGTATAAGAAGTACAAAGAAGTATAAAATGTATGAATATAATATATAAGTATAAGTAAATACGTAAACGGTCAGCCGTGATTTTTTGTGTGTTTAGATAACGAATTCATAACGCCCGCGTTTTTTTTTGTATTTTTATTTATTTACTCAATATAATAAGTATAAATGATATAAAGACTTGTGAGGATTTCGATATGTAAGACTAAGTAGGTTCTAATACCAGCTATGTTTACTGCTATACGACCATAAATAGTTAATTTCAAAGCCCGAATAGTTATTTCAATAATTCGAGTCGTGCAATATCAACATGTACAACGAAATCGAGTCTAGCTAACATTCAAATAACAACACAATTTTACTACGAGTACGTAATTCAGGTCGCCCGTCGGCCATTGATGTCTGCTCCGTGTCAAAACGGTAATAGGGAAACACCTTGACACGACGAACGGCTATTGTGGAATTTGTGGACACATTGTGCTTTGTCACGTTTGTCATTCTCAACACCAGTTGTGGATTCGGAAATATAGTTTATTAACGTATGCAATATAAATTTATATTGAGCGTGACGTTTTGAGTTTGAGGAGCGCTGATCTAGTGCGTTGCGATCTTAGAATAATGACGTAGCTGGCGCTTACGCTGTCCTTATACCTAAGGTTGTGATCCGTATGTTGTGAGGAATATCTAAAGAGTACCTATATAATTATTACGCTGAATATATGTCAACCATCTATGCGCATCCTAAATACCTGTATAGTCGTCGGTATATATGTACTAGGTTACTTGTGTATTCTGTGTGAAATGCTTATCACAATTAAAGGACTTATTATCATATTCTTATGCTCATTAAAATTATTAAATAAAATAACGACAATCAGTAAGTCATTTTATCATTTCCATTGACAAGTAGCCAGTTCCTCCAAAATTACGATTATAATAAATTTGTTTTCCTTAAAGGAGCTCAAAATAGATAAATAAGCTTCCAAATTTAACCTAACATCTATTTTCATAATATTGCTCACATTTTCGAAACATTTGTTAACATCGTTAAATGTTTGAATATACTGTACCCAGTTTGTTCACAGAATAAATATTTGTGTAGGTAGAGGAACATTGTCACAGAATTTTATCAAGTACTTGAGATCACCTGATAGAGATAAGTAGATTTATCTGGCGTGCTGGGTGGGACTTGGACATAGTGTAATATAGGACAAACAGGTACATACATTATCGTATTAAATTAAATAATGTAGTATAAGGAAAAACAATGTTTGAATGAAATTAAAGTCAACTAAATCAACTTTTTTATACCATCATGGTGGCACAAAAGCATACGGCGCGGCGCACCTGATGGTAAGCAGTCACCGTAGCCTATAGCCGCTAGCAATACCAGGCTTATCACCAACGCATTGTCAACTATATTGTTGATGAGGACTCATGAGTGTGCTAGCAGCATTACTGCTAGCGCTGCGTATCCTCGTGGAGCACTGGCAACCTTACTCACCACAGGAATAACACTACAACAAAGTAGTGTTATTTCACTGCGGTCTTCTGTAAGGTGGAGGGAAATAGGTTCAGTCCCCAGCCGGGCGACTAAAATTTTAATTGGAAAATCCACGGAAGATCCTAATTCACCCAACTTGTTGACCACCCTCCATATGGGTTCATTTTGTTGTGGCCGCGTTACATTTAGCCTAAGTTCTTGGTGTGATAATATGACCGTTTTGTAAAACTCAATGCAACTTGGGCCCAAAAGTATTTTTATTAGTTCAACAGCAAAGTATAGTCAGGAGAAAAAACAATTCGCTAGCGTTTGATAATGGTCACGGCTAGGTATTCAAGGTTGATACAGAATGATATAATTATTTTCTAGCTCTGGAGAAAATACGCTTTTACAAATATTGTAAGTTATCGTAAAACATAAAGATCCATCAAGCAGTAGATGGACGTCCCATAAAAATCTTATTACACTGGGTTTCATGGATGTCGGTGTAGAGCATATGAAAACGGCATTGCTTCTTTACGGTTAAGAAACATTGTGGGGAAACTTGCATACATTCCCGATAACAAATTCATAGTGACGTCACGTAATCCCCATAAAAGACTACTATCATCATAATTCCAACGAGACCGCTAGTCCAGTGGTTTGTATATGAGACTGCTACTCTAGAGATCGTGGGTTCGATTACCAACGGGGTGAAAATTTATGTTTAAAAAACTGTGTGGGTGTTTGTTATGTAATATAAGTACGTATTTACATAAAAACATAAATATTCTGTCAGCTGCTGGTTCCCATAGTCTACTTTGCTTAGGGCCAGATGGCGCTGTGTGCTGATTTCCGAGCATTATTTAATTTATTCATTTCATAATATACTAGATATAAATGCGTATAAGTTGTGAATACCGCAGCGGAACAGTAGTACCCAAACCCAATAGTATCCAGTAGGTACCCAAATAAATTGTGGACATTAAGTTTACCAAAATAAACTACGCAATTCCTCTTATTAGAGCTTAGGAGTACGAACTTATTTACATTGGCGACGCGCAAAAGTAGCGAATTACTTCTATTAACATAATTCAGAGTGACTGCCTTGTAGCCGTACCAAGTTACGGCTTTGTGACAATTTTGCCATTTAACGGCGTCATTAGTTATACAACTGTGGGCCTTAATTGGATCTCATCGCAGGCTCTTACCATGCAACTGTTTTGTATAAAACAAAACAAACAAATTAGCAGCCACCATTTTATTTTAGGGCGTTTGTGTAATGTCAAATACAATTGGCCTTGTATTTATAGTTCAGACCGTCAAATTTGTTTAAATTGATAGTTTAAAAAAAGAAAACAAGATGATAATCCTACTCCAGAGGTGCATATCATAGACTCTTAACAGAATTATATGCATTACTAACAGCAATTTTCACACATAATTATCTACAGGCTGTATTTTTGTTGCTATTATTTCAATTTGTAAAACCATTTCCACTACCCTGGGCCCTTGGACAGAGAGTGATCAAGAACAATTTTCGACAATGCTTTCAACTATTTTTGTATGGGAAAATGAATAGCGCTGCGCGCCGGCGAAATATTCGTATGAAAATTTACACATTTTGAAAGATAAGTTTCGAATATATTCTTGCCTCGTTGTCGAAAGACGTTCTTGCCACCAGTACTATTAACTACCAAACTATTAAATGTACATATATGTATAATAAAGATTTTTTAAACCTCTATTTTTCACGATGAATTCCTCTCAACCATCTAAGGGGACAATCGCGAAACTCACGAAAAAATCGGTTAATCTACTGATGATTTGAATTTCAATAGGCGTGCCTGCGATATGAATTGTAGATGACGGCATTAATATTCATAAAGATAGATATACTCAGATATAGGTACCCTTAGATGCCTATATAAATATTTTACACCTATACGTTTCTAGCCAAGGTCTTTACAACTAAACAGACAGTTTGACAAAATCCAGCGAATTTTCAATGATCTTAGCTTCGAATGTTGTATAAATATTATATAAATAATTAATAAAAGTGCTTGACAACTTTTTCTATCGTATCACTACATAGTATACAACAATGTCGCTTCCCGCTGTCTGTCTGTCCCCATGTATGCTTAGATATTTAAAACTACGCAACGGAAAGGCAACGGATTCAAGTAGAAGGTTTATGTATAATTCATTTGTGTTATGTAGGTATTAAACATATTTGGCTAATGCTGGCCGTGCGAAGCCGGGGCGGTCGCTAGTTTAATATAAAAGTTAAAAAAAATGAAAACGAACTGAGTAATGAATATTATATTTCAAATTCTTACCTAACGTAATCAATGTTCCTTCTCAACCTATAAAACCTTATCAAACTAATTTCATCGACTATTTAATCAAACAACAATCGAACCATTAAATTTAGCGACAGTTTACCATGAACACAAACCTTGGAATAAGTATGTAATGTTTAGCGTTTGAAGCTATATTTGAAGCCGGATTGTTAACCCCACTTGGTATTACAAACTTAAGTCTTATAGCTGTTACAATACGACATATCTTTCTATAAAACTATAATGCATTTGTAACGTAAGCGTGACATTTTTAGTTGTCTCTCTTTCTCTTATTGCAAAGTAGTCATGAGTGAAGATATCAGCAACACATTTATTTGATTCGCAGTCTGTATATGATGAACTTACTCTAAGGTGTAAACCGTAAAGATCCTTGCACCACAATACGGGTCTGGTATGATAAACGCTTGCAAAACACAGATAACCCACATTACCCGAAACGTGTGAAAGTGGGTAAAATTTGCATAGCAGCTGATAAACCAGTCCCGTTTAGTGTAGATAAGGTACTTCCTAAACAACCTCACGCAATTATCGAATAGTTCGATTAGAATCGATAAAGGCACGTAATCGATTCGAATTAGTAGCTTTACGTGCGCTAAATATTTTTAGTTTAGTCATTATTAATGAATCTAGTTTTAAGTTCCACCCATACAACAACATTCTGTCGACTGAGATTTTTCAACGTAGATTTTCGGCAACCGTATTTATTGTAGTTCAATTATTTTTTGTATTGTTCTTTAACTATTATTGTTTTTTTTATTGCAGGTAATATTGGTTCTAGACAACGGAGATATTCTTTTAATACGTGGTAACTATAATATTTAGTATACATTATAAGCTACCGATTTGCAGTGCTGTGTGAAGAACAAAACACGGAATCAAAATGTTTGCTGTTACATCTTTACTGATGATTTTCCCAAAAGATTAGAATACGTTCACAGTTAATTTATTTTTTACATTACATTTTTTATTCTATAGCATTTAAGATTAATCCTTGCAAGCTTTTCTCATCGACACACGACTATATAATAAAGTAACGTCAAGTACAGTTTCGGAGATGTCTTAATAATAATTCTAAAAATATTGCCATCCTTATTTAACCCCGCACATGAGAAAGGGATAGCAAGACATTTTTACCTGTCAAATTAGTTAAGTTTAGTAATTTTGAACAACAGAATCGACACCAATATCTCATTGTTCCTTCAAATAGATCGCAAACCATGTCTTCAAATTACGTGCGTCATTCAATTTCGTGCCAATTTCATCTGCATATTTATTTTAAATGTGACAGGCTTAGCGTGCTCTATTCATATTACATTTCATTAAGTAGTCATCTTTATTAAAATATTCGCGGTATCGAACAAACAGTTCTTAAATCGATAGGTAAGGCTATTCCCAGACGACCATACCTGGCCAAAAAAACGTAGTAAACTTCGTAGTTTCATTTCGAAACCAAAAATGATTATATAACACACATGAAAGATTTGCAAAGTTTTTGATAAAAAGATATACATATTTAAGGTCGAATTGAGAAATCTCCTCGTTTTTTTGAAGCCGGTTAAAAGTACTACTACGAAAGATTACATTTCCAACATCACTATAAAATTGCCGTGGCTATATTGAATCGTACATACGTCTAACAAACAATTGTATTGTACCGCATTCGGTTTGTCAACAGCGACATCATTTTGGCAGCACTCAATAATCGACCCAAGGCAATATGATACAGGATTTAATATAGCTTGTTTACTTGACTGACGTGGCGACGCATGTAAACAGATATTTAATTTTTATCTCATTTACCTAGCTTCCACAATAATTTGGCAGCGTGTAGCAAGCAAATGTTTACTAAATACGTATTGCACGACACCCCAATTTCATTTTTATATCAGCAGGGGTGCTTGTTATTGAGAACTCTGGCTAAAATTGAGATCATGTACAACAAGCCTTAATATAAGCGTGTAGTGCACTGAACTCAATGTCGGCGAACGTTGTTTTCGGAATGCTCAAACCCGACCCTACGGAAGATATTCGGTTATAAACGGTGCCTGCCTAAATAATATCGCGGGTGGAAGTCTGCAAGTGCCTGTGCTTCCGTATAATATACGAGATGAAAGTAGACTATACATCCGCATGTGGCTCAGTTACATGTACAGGTAAACGCCTTCTGCTCCCCAAACGGTACGATAAAATAATATGCAAGGCGCGTTGCTGACTTTGTGTTTGCTCTGATAATAAGTGATAAGTACTTATGATACGGGCCGTAACGTAAGCATTTTAAAATGTTCGGTCTTGAAAAGCTTTGCGTTTTCGTATATAATACAAACATTACAGAAATTAAATACACTGACGCAATAAATTAAAGATGGAATTCAGGCATATTCACACGCATTCGAAGTAAATACTACGTACGTGAAAAACAATTTGATATAAATTCCAATTACCTACGAACAAAACAACAGTAGTAGGTCACGTTCGACGTTTATGACACGTGACCTCATAAATTATGGACGATATGTGTCGATATATTGTTGTAGATACTCACATGAAGTTACGACACATCTATTGTCCGAACGTGGTGACCTATGGTCGACCGTCCGTTGACTGTCTTCGATAGCTAAAGAATATCTAATTATATGTCTGTTATTATACAGTTGTAAATGAGCTGTCTGTACATTACCAGAACGTTGGCTAGGGCATTTAAAGGACTCTAGAGATTAGACACACTTTTTAAAGCCAAATACATCAGAACAGAATTGCCCAGATTTTAAACGTCGAAATCGGAGCTTCCCGAAGACTGCAGAAAAACTACTTCACAATACGAATGTGCTATGTATTCCTGCTGTAAGGTTGCCAGCTCCGAGGGGCAGTGCCGGCAGTTAAGTGGAGCGGATACCTAAGTTCCACGTGCAAAGGCTATGGTAACTGTTCGGATGCCCTTTACTTTACGTATTTTAATGACTTGAAGAACACTATTGTGTACTTATATTTTTTATTTATTTATTTTTAAACAAAGTCCACAGCTCATAGTAAATTTAAACAAGTAATAAAAAAAATATAGTTAAACATAGAGCCAATAACGGACTTACATTATACATTAAAAATATAATAAAAAAAGAGTACAGAGAGTTAGAATTCTTAAAACATTAAGACAAAACTTATTAAAATTTTAAAATGTGTTGAGAGAGGTTATATGTACAAGATGTATAAGTGTGTGCGTGTGTGAGTTGCCACATAAGGGATGTATGAATATAAGTAAGATCTGCGTTAGTTCCTATTTATTATTGATGATAGCCAAAAGTTGCTTCTTGAAGGTAATATTAGCCTGTTATTAAATTTATTGAATTATATTATTAGCCTGCTATTAAATTCACTGCCCACACATATCCATGAGGATATTGAAAGAGCAGTACAGGAAATTGACAGTAAAATAGTCAAGGGCTAGGGCTACATATTCGCCGGAAGTAGATATTTACACTGTAATGGAACGTTTTACTAATTGAAAGATAAATTAATTACATCCTTTGACAATATCATCCTGCTATACAATTGACACATGGCTCATTTCTAGTCCCACCTCAATCGAGCGATTAGCAAATTTTACCACAAACCTGTACATGAGATGTTGATAACGTTAATATATAGATGTAGTGAATGAGGCTTCAGTATTACCTATATATAAATTTTCATCGAATCTAGCTCCAGATCCGAACGATGCTTTTATTAACACTGCAGGGTCGAAATTAGTAAACAACGCGCTATTTACTCATTTGTATTTTTTGTCTTACATTCTCGCTATGCATTTATAATGAGCCTGACATGCAGTTTAACATTTTTGACTAGACAACCGCCATTAAACTATAACGAAACGCTTCTCTTGTTACTAGTACATTCAACATTAAGTCTGAAAATCCTTCAACAAAAATTCTGTTTCAAATTTTGAAACTGATTCTCGTAGTATAATTTACTTAGTTACTTCAAATGTCTTAATGTATAAATAACGTGTACACTTACAGCTGTAATGTTCGTTTAAACTGCTCTTTCCATTGTGATTTATTTTAATTTCGACCGCACTATAAGCACATCCAGACAGTCACAATCAGTCCTTAGACTATTTTACTCACGTAACTGCCTAAAATGTCACCTTTCTAAATTGAGCACGTAAAAGTTTAAAGTGTGGTCAAAATGCAATTTTACATCAAAAATCGGAGGTAACTCAAAATATATGTGGCATCAGATTTGACTGACGTTTGAGTATTTGAACAATAGACTGATTTAAAATGGATTAATATATCTGTATATCTGTAGCTCAGAGTAGATAATATACTACGTACAATTTCTAGCCTGAGATGTATGTCCTTTTTCAATATAATTTTATCAACAGAGATTATTATTTCCACCACGAGGATTTCTCTATAATTTATACATCAACTAACTATGGATAAAGACCAATTTGCAGTAACGGACCATAAAAATGCATTTAAAAGTTTTCAAAAACTGAAATAGGTACCGGTGAACAGAAAACCTATCGACGTCCACAGACGTCATTAAACTCACTTCGTCTTCAAGATACGGACGCACTGACAGATCCTAGTGCTTTATTGAGAGAATGCAATATATTGTAGTGTATAAGGTGTAAAAGATTATTAAGCTATAACAATACATCAGGCCTTTACGTGGTGAGAGCTGTGTAACGTAGATGAATGCAGCCCATTTGTTACCGCTTGGTGCAAAGTATAAGCGTGCGGGCAGCGTTATGCTTCTAGCACGGTAAATAAGGAGGCTTGGTTAAATTAGATGGTTAGTATTATTGTACCGTATATTTTGAGCTAATAATATTACGCCGACAAAGACGAAAAAAAATTTTACTAGCCTTTTTTTCATCAGTTTTCTCGTGTTTATACTAACTTAATCGATAATCAAGTAGTTAAGTTACCGTAAAATAATAGGAATTTACATATAAAACATTTAGCTGTTACATAATCTATATCTAAAAGCCGAAAGTTTGGTTTGAAGAGCCCAAACGAAATTGAGACAGCTAAACGTAGAAGAAAATTTCACATGATTAAACCCGTTTTTAAACCATATTTATTTAATAATTGTTATCATAAATTATACCCGCTATATCTTTTCTCCGCGATGTCTCATAACTTAAGCTACATTATACACCACACTTATCTTAACACTTTCATTCCGTGTAGATAACAATAATACTTTGTTTCAGACTTTTCTGGTGCAAATAGTCACTGTTTTCAATTTGAACGGCTAGCTTACTTCAGTCGCCTTTGGCTCTGTGATATTAAAAAAGTGATCTGCTTTCCTTCGTCTGAACAAACACCTAAGCTCTATATGTGCTAAACTGTGGCTTAACAATTATAAAAAAAAACTATTGTTGCGTTCAGTTTTCTTTCAGTCTTGTCTCATAAACCACAATTACACTGAATTATCCCCAATCTAGCATATACCGAGAGGTAACGTTCATACACGAAACAAAAGGCTGTCTTGTCACACACAAACTTCAATGACGAAATTGATATATTATATACTTATTGATATGTTACATGCAATGGGAGATTAGCGACGCGTGTGAGTCAATTTGCAACTTTCAGTTTTTTTTATTTCTAGATGCAGCTGTTATTCTAAATAAATTAACTATTTTGAAATGGTTTCATATAGGAATCAGCAACAAAAATTACGACTTAACAAAACTCTGAAGCAAAATTTCCTTGAATCATACAAAAATATCGTCGTCATAATCCAAAGGCACAATTTATTTGTAAACGTCAATATGTAAATACATAGGGAAAAAATATAAAATTCATCGGCATGGTAAAATTATATTGGCACTTCCATCTTGTAATTATAAATTGGTCTTATCAATATATTAGGTCCTTACATATGAAATTGGCGTTTTGTATGGGAGGAACAAAAAGTCGAATATTTTTTAATATAATATATTTAATTAATCAAAGTATGAACCATTATTTTCTATGCACTTTTGCCATCTCATAGGTAGTTCATTGATCCCTTTACTAAAAAAACCAGTCGGACGGGAATCAATAAAATCTTTGAAGGCGATTTGGACTGCCCCATCGGAGTTGAATTTTTTCCCTTGCAAGAAGTTATCCAAATTTCGAAAAAAATGGTAATCTGTTGGAGCAAGGTCCGGGGAGTACGGAGGATGTCTTAGACTTTCCAATTGAAGCTCTTCTAATTTAGTAGCCGTCTGTAGCGCAGTGTGTGGTCTAGCGTTGTCGTGAAGCAGCAGTGGCGTGGAGCGATTGACCAGCCTAGGTTGTTTAGCCGCTAGCTTTTCCATCATGGTTGGCAATTCCTGACAATAGACATCAGCCGTAATAGTCTGGCCAGATTTGAAAAAACTGTAATGAACAATACCGGCACTAGTCCACCAAACGCTTACAAGTAACTTTTTTGGGGTTAATTTTCGCTTGGGGCAGGATTTGGCTGGCTGGCCAGGATCTAACCATTGCGCTGAGCACTTCCAATTATCGTAAAGAACCCATTTTTCATCACAGGTAATGATTCGGTTTAAAATACCTTCATTATTGTGCCGGTTTAGTAATGTAACGCAGCAGTCGACGCGCGTTTGCCGGTTTGTTTCAGTCAATTCGTGAGGTACCCACCTTTCAAGCTTTTTAATCTTCCCAATTTGCTTCAAGTGAATTAAAACAGTTTTATCACTAACATTGCAGCCTGCAGCTAACTCGGACGTGGTTTGCGATGGATCCGCTTCCACAATAGCCTTCAACTCTTCATTATCAACTTGAGTCTCAGGCCGTCCACGGGGCTTGTTCTGCAGGTCGAAATTTCCAGAACGAAAACGTTGGAACCAAAAACGAACTGTGTTTTCTTTTGCAACACGACCGCCATACACATCATTCACCCTTCGAGTTGTTTCCGCAGCACTAGTGCCACGGCGGAACTCGTACTCGTAAATAATGCGATATTTAAGGTTTTCCATTTTGTAAAATGAGTGACGCAAACAGAAAAAAACAGAAGAAAAAAAACAAATGAATGACGATCATCGAAGCACAAATACATGAGTCTATAGCTGTACAAATTTGAATTTGGAATTCCTTACCAAAGAGGAGAAATTCGTGATTAAAGTGGCCAGTACGAAAAACGCCAATTTCATATGTAAGGACCTAATATAATAGGGTTCCAATAATTGGTTACTCAATCTACCTCACTATGAAAATTAATAACAACATAGTTTACGAACAAAACACCTAAAGAAAGTAACGCCTCCAAATATACCGCAAAGTCGATTCAGTCCTATTAAAAGCCTACTTCGGTGACAGTGAATTGTGAACTCTGTTGCTTTGAGGGTAGGTGGTTATATTGTGTGTGCGTGGACAGGAGTAGTGGGGCAGTGGGGCGACCGATCGATATGGTTTACAGATATAAATAGGACACAACTGACGGACGTAAGACCCGATATCGAACAGAGGACACCGGAGATAATCAAATAATGATTAAAGTGCAGTACATAGTATAGGTTGTGTATGAAAGTTAGGTCGTGTACAATAGAAAACAGTGCCAGTAGCGAGAACACTTTTCGACTTCGTATCCGAAAACGTAACTTGCGAAATGTCAAAATTGTCATACTAATTTTTAGTTCCACTTTTCACCGCCGCACCGCTGTTCATATTATCATACAAAAACTAGCTGTCCCGACAGACGTTGTCCGGTCTTAGCTATGAATTCATATGTCATATACACCTTATATAACATAGAAAAATTTACCTTTAATTTATCCCGATTAAAAAGATACGTTTTAAAAAAAAAAACTTAAGAACCTTTAGTTTCGATTAAAAAAAACTTTTCATAAGAACCTTCTCCTGACAATAACAAACACGAAAAAAGAAAGAAATAGCCAAATCGGTCCAGCCGTTCACGCGTGATGCCATGACCAAGGGAAATAGATGAATGATATGATATTTTTATTCGAAATATGATATCCAATATGATAATTATTTTAAATTATTCCTTAATTTTAACGTATAATTAAAATATTCGACATCTCTACATCAGGGGTCAGTCATGACTCGCGCGTTGCCGACACTAAAAACACTCTCTCTGCCTTACCCGAAAAGAACTTAGTGTCATGTCTATGTATGACTTTACTATCGTTCCGGAATTACGAAGGAGTACGTTAAAGTACTTACGTTGTAAGTCGTAAAGAGTAATTTTATGAAGTTTTAACTGAAGTACTGAATTACATTTTCATGTATTTAACAATGTCATTAGATTACAATAATTATTATGAGTAGCGTGTCTACACGCAAGCCGGACGTAAAATCATTGTGACTGGATTTATTAACATTTCTGTTGACGGTATATTTTAATTAATTTCCTAAAATTTACCTTCTCCGATTTTCTGCCAGAGACATTTAATCTTATTTAAGTCCCCAGCCTCGAAAATGTTGATGGATGTTTACTAAATCACGCATCAGATAAAATTTGGTATGCAGAAGGATATCTGGAATAACAGATCGCGAAATAAATCATCCCACGGGAACTTATGCATCTTACACAAAAAATCTGCCCTGTAAAAGTAGCGAGTAAAGTAATAAAGCCCAAAAACATAATAATATATATCCTCACGCCTTCCCACAAGGGTCCCCCGAAGGACGCACAGGTTAAAACATCCACTTTTCAGCGAAGATAATTTGGTGCCAACGTGACCGGTGGTGAGCCCGTCGCCATCTCAGACGTATGTAGGTTTCCTCACGATGATTTCCTTCACCGTAAAGCTCGTGATATTCACTGCACCATTTATTGGAAGAGACCGGTGGGATTCGAACTTGCGTCGCTAGAATAGCAGGCAACGCGTCATACCATACATTTAATAATCTAATAAAAATTAACGTTTTACTGTCGGTACTACAAATGTCTATTGTTTTATTATTTAATCAAATCCATTAGAGTAAACAAGCGCTAAAAGCTTTTATAGGTCGGGAGCAAATATACAGAACCGCGATTAATCTTAAGGCAAATTAATTGCGACCTTCATGCTCACGCGCACACGCTTAGCCAAATTGCTGGGAACTGTAATGATGGTCTGTATTGCAACCGGTAGCGTTGTTAATTATATGACATTATAATATTGTCACAAAGTGATTAAAGTAGAGGCAGGCGATTTTTTTATAATAAACTAGCTTTTCCCGCGACTTCGCCCGTGTAGCAATATAATATATAGCCTGCGCTACTCAGTGATAATATAGCATTCTGTTGGTTTTTAATCGGTCCTGTAGTTTTTGAGTATATTCATTACTAACGAAAATACATATATATTTTCTCTTTAGAATATTAGTATATAGAGAATATAGACAAAATGTTATTGTTATTATTCTATTTAAAATATTACGCTTACTCATTCAATCTCTTACGCTTTTACTACTCTTCTGATTACGTATAAATATATATGATATTTTACTTTTAAGAATTATTAAAGATCAGCGCGAGTAGAGATACCCCTGGTGCCACTTGTGTTGTAAGCGTCAATAGGTTACGGTAACCGCTTACCATCAGATGGGCCGTATGCTTAATTGCCACCGTAGTGGTAAAAAATAAGATACAAATTTGCATTTGCTACATCTGAAGAAGCACCATCTACGTTATCTAAAAAATACCAAAATGTACCAATACCATGATTATTTACACCTATAATTTTGTCGGTATTATTATGTATGTAGGTAGGTACTACTTATCGCTCAGTTTCTACTTTGCACCACGCCCTTGTGATGTCATATCATTGCGACCTTCTCCGTGACAAGGGTGGCTTTGTTAACATAATGACGAGAACTGAGAACAATTTACTTACCTGGAAAATGTAGCCTAAGCCTACATTCATGTCATGTAATTTGGTAGCCTATATAAACATAGCCTACCTTGTATTCTGCAAGAAATGTAACTGGAGCCTATCCAAGTGAATTCAAAGTGTACATATTTTCATCATCAACTGCTATGCTTTAAAATATAAGGTTCTGAATTTTAATTTCCTTTATTTCAAACTAGATCAATAAAAATGTTCAAGATGTCAACCGTTGTAATTATAAAATCATATAAGCAAAAACTTTTGACGTCTTTATACGGAAATTGCGCGGACGGAGTAGTTTGAAATTTGGTTGGAGTTTTTATAGAGAAGAAGTGCGGATAGCTACTGTTTTTTTTAATATGCGTTAGAAGTACATTATTTTAATACAAAAATAGTCGAAGACGATACGAAAACGTTGTCGAAAAAGTTCCTGCTACCGGCACTGACCCGACAGGGAATAAGGACTTCGCTTCGCTAAGCGCCAGCTGATGTCCATATTTGTTGCTAACTATAATACATTGGTTGGCACTTTAAAGTGGGGCGAAACAAGAATTAAATTCAACATGGGGCAAAAAAGATATTTTGAAATGTGGGACGTAAATGTGGGGAACAAATAATTCTACCAAGAGAATACAACCGCTTCATTCTAAGCGTTGTCCTGTCCAAATGTCACAATACGACATCTATCAAAACAAGCTATTTTATTTTTAAACTTAGAACAATATGTCCGCTGCATGTCATACCTACAGATTGTGGTCGAATTTCAATCACTAGACGACCTCTAATATGTACAAAAATAATTGAAACAGAATGAATGAATAGTTGTCATAATTTTTCACACGTATAATTCGCATTTGTCTAGTAAATTCTCATAAAAACATTTTATATGATAAAAAAATAAACACCATTGTAGAATAATTATAATGAAAAAATATTGTCAGTATGTACCTAATGACGATAATCAACAAAACGATATCTCAGATACTTACACGTATTTAATATTATTATTTGAAGATACTTCGTAATACGTTATACTTGTTAGCTCTTATTGAACTGAACCCTTCGGCTGCCTGACAGATGTTGATATAAAATGTATATCCAAGGCCCTGACAACCCTTCAAAGGGCTTATAGTTCCCTTTCATTTATTTTACCGAAGTCCCTCCATCCGGGCTTATCCAAACATTCCGCTGTTTAGATTTGATAGGTCAAGGACGCAATATGACTTGAACTTTGATGTGATTATCGAAGGCTCTACCAACCTCTATTTTTCACCATGCTTAGTAAGTAGCCTTTTTTTATATGCATGTAGACGGTTATATTAATATAGATCATGACAATATCAATTAAAAATTGCAAATGTAAACATAGGAAACCTATTACAAGACATAATTAAAATGAATGAAATCAAAGTATCACACTAATATTATAACGTAATATTAAATAAAACGTTTGTGTGTAAGCGTGTTTGTTCCGACTGTACGGATTCGAATGAAATTTGAAACAGAGGTAGTTTATACGATGGGTTAACACATAGGATACATTATATCCCGAAAAGATTATTTCTCGAAAATGAAGACTAGTAATATTTAATTCAAATGGTGGTGTTGCGCTATATTTATAACATTGTTACGAGGATGAACGGTTGTAGCGATAGCGACAATGTCACGTATACGAATTAGCGGCCGCACAATAACTAGACAAGTAATTTTTTCTTTTTGGATGACACTACAATTTGCATACTTTTTCTACTCGTAAGTCAGTTAAAAGTTGGCACTGGACCGAGGTAACCTTTACGAAATACAAAGCTTAAACTAGAACAATACTGCAGTTAGACTGCCAAATTTTAACATTACTTGTTTTGTTTTAAGCCATAGTCATCTCAAGGTAGCCTAGCATATGCTCAGAATTTGTAAAAGGAAATATGGTATGCCTGTTGAATTTACGAAAAACTATTGATCGATGCTGATAAACTATCTCAATT
Source organism: Falcaria lacertinaria (assembly GCA_951449985.1). Taxonomy (NCBI): domain Eukaryota; kingdom Metazoa; phylum Arthropoda; class Insecta; order Lepidoptera; family Drepanidae; genus Falcaria; species Falcaria lacertinaria. The sequence goes on from OX602111.1 coordinate 3,910,077, forward strand.
TTACATCAGCTATATCGCTTGATTGTGATAAAGGCTAAGTACTAAAGTCAGTCCTATAGATCTCATTGAGGCGACGCTTTAAAGTATTGGATTAGATTAAAGTTTTATTTAAGTTCGTAATAAATAACGTTGAGGTAACGAATTCGTTTCCTACGAATCAACCTTTATTACAGTCGATATATTTTGATATCCCGCCGAACTACCGATGACCCTATAGTGGCCAAATATTTGTGTTTTCATTCACAACGCGCTGTCGATTGATCGTCTGAAGGAAAATATTTTTTTAGAAGACTCATATTTACCGAAGGGATCTTCGGTAGTTTCATTCGGCTTATCTTTATATACGTAGGACGTTATGGCGCCTAAAGAAATAGGTCCCGGGAGATAATTGACATATCCAGAAAGGACTCATATTTTTATTATAACAACGTTTCTTACATAAATGGAAATACTTTCGCTTCAAATTTATAAGAATTTGCGATAAGAATACAAGTGTATTTTCATGAACATGAACATTTTCTTAAATTGATAGTGTTTTTATTTCATCTCCCTGAACATAATAAGTAGATACTCGTCTGTCTGTCTTTGTATTTATAATTTGAGATCTTCAGAACGTATCTTCAATTTTGCTTTGGTTTCTACGGGCGCTTCATATTAAAATTTATAATTCACTAGGAAAATCCCAAATGGCAGTATTCTTACGGATTGACATATTTGCCTTTTTTGTTTTTACCGTTAATGCGTACACCATCTATATTTTAACACAAGTATGATAATCCCGATTTTCTGGAATTTATCCCAAATATTGTCGGGGTCTTCAACCAATTTAAGCCTATGCGATGGTTGCCATATTACTAGGGAATCAGGCCTACCTAAGGTTAGAACAGTTTGTCACTTTCTTAATCTTTAGACTGGCCTGTGTTAGATAAAGATGCCCAAACTAGCTGTCTGAGGGGACTTGGTACGGTATGGACTGTCATCTATTTTACTACCGCTACTAAGCTCCGACTGACAGGATCGGTAGATATACATATTGCATAATCACAATTCACAACAGCGCGATGTGCTCCTCCGTGAATCCATATAGGGATGGGATGTAAAGGAAATGTCAATGTATTATAATACTCTAGAAGAATTGGAAAGAAATACAGAATAAGAGAAATAATTTATAGTTGCTGAACAAAAGAATTGATTCACAATTGTTCAGTTCCCAATTACTACAAACATGTTGGTACCGACGTGTGCTCACTACTTTTACTGTGTTCCTAAGTAAATACAATCTTGATTTGTTGAGATTGTAAATAGAAAATGGAATGAGCGAGCAGCAAAATGGTTTCTATTAAGTAGAGTACCTATTGATGAACAGTTCATTTTATTCTTAGTACACTAGCTTTTTCTGCAGCTTCGCTCGCATTGGTGACTTTTTCTGAATGAAAGATATCGTGTGTCCTTTTGTGTATCCCTGACGTGTGTACAAAATTTCACGATGATCGGTAAAAACAGAACAACGTAACGAACAAACACATTCGCAGTTATTATGTAAAATACTAATGAAGTTAGGATTTTATTGATTTTTTATATTCTACCAAGGTTACAGGCGTACCGATAATGTTTACCTGGTGATAAGCAGTAGCCGTGGCATATGTTGTGCTAGACATAGAAATTATTATGTGGTAGGGCGAATTGGGATCTCTCGTAGGTTTTTCCACCTTACAGAAGACCGCAGTCAAATAACACTACTTAGACGTAGTGTTGTCTTTCTGCGGTAAGGTTGCTACAATCTGGGCGCTACAATTAGTTCGGGAATTTTAATGCCGAGGTCGCCTTAAAAACACGAGACAGTTTAATTATAGTTATGGTATGTATTCAATTAAATTTTATTTGATACAATCGGAATAGTGATTGATTTTAATATCGTTATTGTGTTATTCAACATTGAACTTAAAAAAACAATGCTTTTAACATTTTGGAAGTAAATACTTTAAATTCTAATGTATTTTAAAATCGATTCAAATGCCACAAATAGGTACTAAAATAAATATTTACAAGTGATCTATTAATTTTTAAGGTCAATGCTTGTATAAATAATGCAGAAGACCTCGCGCGGCCGAACACCGGCAGAATCAAATTTTCTGTAAGCGAATAATACATTTATTGGAAATGTGACTTAATATTATGTTTATAACAAAAAGAACGGGGAGAAGTTTTTTTATTGTTTGCATCAATACATTTTGGGGTTTGTTCAGAATCGCATTACGTACGACGACTGCTACGTAAGAAAATTATCTTTTTCATCCGTAACCAATTTAATCTTTTATTATAATACTACTTTTAAGGTAATCCTGAAATTAATTTAATTATCATTTGTAGTGCGTGATCATTGATCGTAATGGGATTTAAAAAACTTAAAAGAAAATAATACTTCCATAGACCTAATTATACCAACACATAAAATAAGACAATTTAACATGTCAATGTGGATAAAATATTTATTATTTTCGACTATCCAACGAATAGGTTTGCTGTAGTTATAGTTCTAGAGATAGGATGTGAAATATATGTCCATGGTTTGTTTAAGAAAAATAAAATACACTGTGGGCGATTGACGGTCGGCAGTGCACGTGACTAGAACACGCAATTCGCGCAAATAATAAACTAGGGATGCCCCGCGTTACAAAGAGACATTCATATATTTAGACACTATATTCTTATATGTCGTTGAGGATAAAACATACACAGGATGTTGGCTAGTAAAAATAAAAGTTATACCGTGTCAGATAAAATAATTTACATTATATTTATAAATAAAATAAATATATAGTTTTTTGTAATGGTAACTAATATTAAAATTTTCAAGCTGTGATATTTTTGTCGCGCTCAGCGATATTAAGCTCAAAGCAAAAGCTCAAAAACTAAGGTCCTATTCAGTAAACTTTAGCCCTGGCTTCGAACCCCAGGTCAAGCAAATATGTACTCACTAGGAGGGCCAAGGAAAGTACTTACATTTTTACACCCCTATGTTTTTATGTGTAACCCCTCAGAGGATCCTTTCCTTTTGGCAAATCAATTTTAAACCCGACCTTCAAATGGATGAGAACTAATTTAAACTTGACACAGCTTGACACATAAGATCTTCAAAACAAAGATACCAGCAAGTGATAAACAAAACGACCTTTCCTTATTTCGAAATCACTAGTCACTTCAAGTTAGAGTAACACTTTTATTACCTCTACGTTAAGTCTGTTAGCAGATATCGTCTAAACGAGGATAAAAAGCGTCAATATTGCATAAATACCCACTCCATTACATCTGTCACATTCGTATCTCTGTGTGCTCAGAAGGCCAGGCTAATTTTGTGCGGAAATAATATTAGCCAATGTTTGTTTGTGTGCGAGTAAACGTGGATTCGGGAGCGACGACCGGATGCCATAACAATTTAGATCTACGAACTATGCATTAATCACGTTTCATGTTTTTGTCAAACTGAATTTTTATACGGGCTCCACGACAGCTGAATCGGGCTCCGTACAAAATCTCTCTGGAATACTAGATGCTTAACTTACAAATGTTTCCTATCGCCCTTCCTTTTTATGATTGATTCTGCCTATAACATTGTCGTCTTAATAGATAATACGGGCGTTCATAGGGTAATTAAAGTGTATTATATTTGACGAGACCGCTGGTCTAGTGGTTAGTATACCTTACTGCTACGCTAGAGGTCGCGGGTTCGATTCCCGCCGGGGCAAACATTTATGTGACAAATATGTTTGCCTTGCGTTTGGGTGTTTGAAATGTATGTATTTACAAAAAAAAAGTATATAAGTATTATGGTCTGGTTCCCATAGTACAAGCTTTGCTTAGTTGGGGCCAGATGGCGCTGTATGATAATATCCAAGCATTATTTATGATTTATTATTTGTATATATATTGGCGCCTTTCTACAAGGGTCCCGAAGAGGTAGGCAGAGGTGTTACCAAACCAAAAACGAAAGTAATCCGTTGTAAACTAATAAATATACCAATTTATAAAAAAAAACATAAAGTTATTAAAAAACTTCGATCACACACTGCGTGTTGGAATTAAATGCCTTGATGCTTCTTAAGAACGTTAGTTTTTGCCCGCAACTTCACCCGCGTAAATACACCCTGTGTAACTGAGTAATGTTTTAGTGTAACTTTAGCTTAGTGCAATACATTTTTAAATTTATTCACTATTTCGATTCCACCAAACATATAAACATAAATATTTAGCTATTTATAATATTCGTATATACATTTTTAATTATTATGTATGTAGGTCTTCGGCTCATCGGTAGGCAAAGATTAAGCCCCTCGTGCTAAGAATTCACACTATATATAAGAATTCTATGATATATATTAATATCGATTAACGTACTTAGAATCCTGTTCAAAGTAAACACTCTTTAATATTAGATTCGCAAATTGCTCGAGTCGATTTATTCCAAGAAACGTATCAATTTGACTCGATTACCTGGCACTAAATCGATTTTAAACGATAAAGCAATTGATTTCGGAGTAATATGTAGTAGTAAAGTATAATCATATATTATGTGTAGGTTCTTTTAATTTTATTTGCATGACCCTGCTTAGTAGTATTAGGTACTTTAACGTAAACACAATAAGGTATTAATTTAATTGTCAAAGCTAAATACTATCGAGCAAAATCAAAATCATTTAATCAGTTTAGGCCCTTATAAGGCACTTGTGTAGGTCTAAATTACCACCTGTGCATCCTTGCAGTACAAATTAACAGATGTGTTTAAGCAAATGCTTTCATACTAGGTATTTATTCATCATTAGTACTCAAAATTCTGTCAATAATATAATCAGATATAATTTACTGCTGATGAGTACCTAACATTTTCCATTTGGCCCTAAACAATGTTCTTAGTTCAACGGCAGTTTGGAACAGCAAAGTGCTCCATGCATTGTGGCTTAAACGAGTAGGTTATTTTTTTTAATTAAAAATGTTTTTTTCTATTGTTCACAGTAAGACCAACCATGCATATTGAAGTGCAGGTCGCGCTAAACTTCGTCATATCGTACCTGTACAACAAGCTGCCGAGACGGCGAGTGAATATCTTCGGGGAAGAGCTGGAGAAAGCGCTTAAGGACAAGTTCCGGGGACACTGGTACCCGGACAGACCCTGCAGGGGGTCCGCATTCCGGTGTCTGAAGACTGGAGGCCCGCTAGACCCCGTGCTCGAGAGGGCGGCGCGAGAGTCCGGCGTCCCTGTAAGGGATGTCCTTGAACACCTTCCCAGAGACTTAGCTGTGTGGGTTGATCCAGGTAAAGACTAACCCTTATGTACTCATACTACTCATGCTATCTGTCCCGCCAGACGTTGCCCTGTCTTAGCTATGAATACATATGTCAAATACACAATAGCAAAATATCCCGTAATAAAAAATGATCAGTTTTTTTATTATTATTTTTTATACCACCTAGGTGGCACGGCACACAAGCATACGGCCCACCTGATGGTAAGCAGTCACCGTAGCCTATAGCCGCTAGCAATACCAGGAATATCACTAACGAGTTGCCAACCCTGTTTTTATGAGGAGTCACTGTGCTAGCAGCATTACTTATGGCCCAGCGCGTCCTCGTAGAGCACTGGCAACCTTACTTACCGCAGAAACACAACACTATATCAAAGTAGTGTTATTTCACTGCGGTCTTCTGAAAGGTCGAACAGTCCGCAGTCGGGTGGCTCCAATATTAATGGTAAAACCCACGGGAGGTCCCAACCCAAATCACCCTACGTCTCTTATAATGTAAATGTTTCTTTTCTTAAGAACATTCCCCTGACTATAACAACACAAAATAAAGTATCTACACAAAATAAGACCTAGGGAAATAGGGATTAATTTTTATGTATTTGTAAGTTAAGTTATAAAGGCGTGAAGATTTGTAAGTATGGTATTATTATAAAGAGGTATTTGAGACTGACCTAAGGAAATACACAATATTATATCTTCCAAATAGGATTGGTGGTTATATTCTCATCACATCAAGTCGCTTTCGGTGTAGGCTCAGAGTATAGGGCTCCATTGCACTCGTGACATACACACTTTTAAAATAAATCCTTAAATATTGCAATGCAGTATTTATTAGGGACAACGAACAGCAACCTACATGATATTTAGTATTTTATTTAAAGAATGGAATCATTTTGTCATGATTAATTTAGCCTTGTCTTTGTAAAAATTCCAGACAAGTCAATTCTCATTTGATTTTATTTTCGCTTACTCACTGCATATTACAAGCAAAAGCTGTTTGTTTCAACGTATGAGTAGGTAATAATGAAAACGTGCATACTGTAACGTGTATGCAATTAAAACTTGTCGTGCTCAAATGCAATTCAAGGACATCTCATAAACGTCTGCTTGTTCCACTGTTTATCTATCTTTCTTAATCTCAAGTCGTAATTAAATTTCTAATACAAACCGACGTTTGTTTCTAGAAAGTTATATTCTATTGTGCTACCTACTTAGTATTTTTTTTAAATTCGGTTTAGGCCCTAGTAAGACACTTACGAATTTCTACTTTACCACCGGTTCGGGAAAAAAGCTACGTGAGAAGAAACGGCAAAATACTATGTCTTTTTTTTAATAGTGATTGATTTTTCATAAATCCCTCATCTATTAGCACGAGAAGGAGAATCAATTGCTTGTGAAGTTATGCAGTCGTGCCGTTAGATAAGCGCTAAGTAAAAAATGACACGATTCAATAACAGCGCCCCCTTATACGGTAGTTGCATAATATGCTAAGTGAACGAGGCCAGTACGCCGTAGCTCAGAGTAGATAATATACTCGTACTAGCCGTAGCGAGGACAAAGCGTATTCTCATAACCCCTCGTAACTGGATCTAATCAGTTAATCGGTCCAGCGCATTTTGGATTACGCTCGAGGGGTGGACTAGAGATGCATGGACAATATGTACTGTACTTGTGGACCCCGACTCAACCAGTTAAATAATAACGTAGTCATTTAATTTACACTTCGCAATGGTCAGTCCGTAGGTGTTTGTTCTCGAGACTGCAATTCGTATTAAGATTAAATCTTAGGCGAATAAAATACAATTAACGTCGGCAAGTCCCTTTCAGGGTCGGCGGAGACTATAGAGCGCCATTTTCTAGACCAGAACACCACTTTAGCTTCTATACTCATCAATCTCTTCATATATACCCGCCGGTTGCGGGCACTCATCATCATTCTTTAGATAAAAAAATAAGAATTTGGGATCTCCCGTTGGTTTTCCCATTAAAATTGGAGCCGCCCGACTGGGGACTGTATCTCCACCCTACAGAAGACCGCAGTGAAATAACACTACTTTGATGTAGTGTTGTTTCTGCGGTAAGTAAGGTTGCCAGTGCTCCACGAGGATACGCTACACTAGTAGTAATGCTGCTAGCACAGTTAGTCCTCATCAGCAATAGTGTTGAAAACTTGTTAGTCATATCCCTGGTATTGTTAGCGGCTATAGGCTACGGTTACTACTTACCATCAGGTGGACCGTATGCTTGTGTTCCACCTTAGTGGTTTAAAAGACGATAGCTGGTGACTTGATATTAAATTCGTGTTTGTTTTATTTTCAGGTGAAGTTTCATACCGCATTGGTGAGAAGGGAGCCGTTAAGGTGCTGTTTAGCAGCGACGAGCGGGCTGCTGATGAGAGGACCGACAGAGAGGTAATGAAAAATCGCGTAATAGAGTCAAACTAGTAGTTACTACAAACTCATAACATAAGCACTCATGGTCACATGGATAGTTGAACCTATTTCTATCCCTATCTCGAAAAGTAATTGATCCTCAAGCATCGCAGTTTGAAGTAGACAAACATCAAACAAACCCAAACATATGAAGTGTGATGGAACGACAACTCCGTCCAAAAATAATGGTTGTTTAATGGCCTGGCGTCTGGGTTGGCATCTGGGTTTTGGCCACGAAACAAATAACACCGGTCTTGGCAATATGCGAATACATTTATGCCTCATACCTTGTCTATTTTGTGAGTGAAATAATGAGACATTTCTTTACTGTCAGAATTAGATTATTAATAAATTACGCATTACAGGTAACTCGCGCATTTAACCCCGAGGCGCAATGTTTCCGGCCGGTGGAGCCGGCGACAGCTCCGTCGCCTCCCGCGCCGGCAGCATTCTCGCCGGCACCGCCGTTCCGCGCCCAGCCGCTCACATTCACAACGGCTACCTTCGCGCAAACCAAGTTTGGAAGCACGAAGCTAAAGACGAGCAGCAAGCGCGCCAACCGCATGTCACCTACGGAGTTCAGCAACTACATCAAGCAGCGCGCCGTGCAGCAGCAGCTGGCTGCGCGGGCGCTGTCGCCGGCGGGCGAGCCCGGCTTCCTGGGGGCGCGGCGCGAGCAGGCGCCGTCTGCCGCACCGCCGTACCCGCCCGCGCCGGCGCACCTGCTGCTCGCCAACTGAGCCGCGCACGCGCGCTGGCCGCCCCGCGCGACCCGCTCATAGAGTCTTTACTTTTTTACGAGAGAGACGCGCGCCGCGATTTATTTTTTTATTTTCCGCGGGGGCGTCCCGCGCCGCCCGCCGCTTGTGATATCCGTACGATTTTCCATAACTTTTTGTATCTCGTTCGTTACGTCGATGTGTAAATTTATCGATAGGAGCAATAATCAGCCGCGCGACTCGCCGGCGATTTATTTTCGTAATATTTAATGCCGAGTCAAGTTTTTGATGTCTTCGTTCGATATCGATAATGTATTCGTAGGGTGTAAGGTAGCGAGAGGCCGAACGGCCGCGTGCGCTTACGACGACGTACCTTCTAGAGCGAGCCTGTATACATACGTCCTCCGATCTAAGAGAATACTAATATTTAAATATGTATACATAATATATATTCGTACGCGATAATCGTCTAATTTTTCACGTGGAAACGAATGGCCAATAGAGAAATTACGTATTTTTAATATTGAAATTGATAAATTCATACTTACTAGCTATTATAGTGTACTGGTATGTATTGTACTCGTATGGTGTAATAAATGTTTGCATATCCGGTGGGACGCGGTCGGACGGCGGCGGGCCGCCGAGAGGGCGTCGGAGATCTCACATAGTGTAATCATCACTCGTACGATTGTACCCTTAATATAATATACATAACAATATAATATATTATAGAATTAGCTACGTTTCAATCTAACAGTATTTTTTTAAGAAGATATTAGTCCTTGTGTACATTGCCGGTCGTCGCGCCGCGTGGCCGGCCTTAGCATGTATGGTATACTTATATTGTTAAAAGACATGAATATGATTAAAGAATAGATAAATATTTCTCAATTCATTAAATAACGGGTGCATGCAAATTCATGGAAATAAATACTATGTGTTATTTATCTTTTTTATATTTCACTTGGCGGTCGGTTTTTAGTTTTTTAATGGAGAGAGCGAGGTAGCTAATAGGCAGCGGTAGTATGCGGGTAGCTCGGCACTTAATGTGCGCGCGCGCCTTAGTGACGCGGGCACACAGGTAAGCTGCCACGAAGCGGAAATGTGCAACTATTTTTTACTATTTTTATATTTTGATTTAGAGTTAAGTGTAGTTGTATTATTTCAATACCTGTAATATGTACTTTATTGGAACCCTATTATTAAATTATTACGTAAATTATTAATGTATGGACTCTCCACTGAAAAACTGACCGGTCTGCTACAGTATTTTGTAGATAAAATCTATAATGTAAGTTTAATAATAATACTTAGTGTAATGAGATTTTTTAATATAAAGATACTTTTTATTTCCTTTCTTTTGTAAGATATATTCGATGGAAGTGTTAAAGATAATATAATATTTGCATAATATAGTAAATGCGGCTCTCCATGCCCGCTAATATAATTAGTCAATAATAATTTTTCATATTGTTGTACGACTTTTTAAGTTTATATTAAAATGTTTTGTGCAATCTACAGTGCGTTTATTTATTTTCACCTCTTATTAGTAACACCCAAGAATGCAAATAACCATAATATCAAGAATAATAATTTGAAGACCATACTGAATCACCAATCAATGTTCGTGATATAAGTAATCTACATATTTCAAGGTAATATATGTCTCGGGAAAATCAAATACTTTTCAATTAATTACTAAAGGTCACAGAAAAAAACTTACGTTATGAAATTAGTGGGTATATTTTTGGGTAAAGGTATTGTATTGTCTTGTCTCAATACAAGTCTCATACATTCAAACCTTCACAAATAAACCATGGATCCAGTGGATCCAAAAGTAGCCTTCATAAGACCTTTCTTAAGTTCTTGCAAATACAGTGAAAGAATAAGAAAAATGTTTGGACGGCTTAGAATAAGAAAAAACTAAATATCTTGACCGCTTATGTAGACGCTTTTTGCGAGTGCAGATATCCTACAGCTCTGAGCTCAGTAGGTAATTAGGTATCTACAGGTAGATCTTGTACACTATTCTTATATCGAAAGATGTTGAAGGTAGCCGCTTCAAAACGATAATTTAAAACTGCTGCCTGAACAATGATGGGACAACGCTTAATAAAATTAAAGCATAAATCTATACTTTGAACTTAATTCGCCTCGCCTCGTTATGAAATAAATGATAAATAGAAAAAACAAGCAGACTTACCTGATGTTGACCCCCACACCTGGACCTGATGTTGATTCCCACAGCTGGACCTTGTGTACTGGTCTGTGGTACCTTTTTTAATTGTAATACATGCTAAAATGAAGTGATCAATGATATATGTAGGTAAGTAAATTATGTTAAGTAAAAATATCTAATAACTCATTAGTGTTCCTACCGCAATGTTGCTCAAACAATTGATAAAAATACTAACCCAATGATGTAAGTCGAGATGTACCACTGATCACAAAATAAATTGATTCGTATTGTATTAGTAAGAATATTCGATATTATATATATATATATATATATTATATTTTAGATATTGAACTTTGCCTTAATAATCAGCGAACAAGGTGCTCATCATTGTATCGGTGACAATACAATTTAATTTAATTACAAGTTAATAGTTTTATGTATTGATTTTAGTATGTTTTTTCATATATTGATTGCAGTCCAAATTTTCTCAAGTCAATCATCCATCACGAGTACTAATATTTTCATTAAAGAAATAAAAATTAAACAAGTAATAATCATTAAGTCACTTTATTCATCAAACCACAAAGATGACAAACGAAACCTCATCTATGGACAGAAATTATTACAATTAAAATAAGAATAGCATTTCAACTGCCTAAAAATATAAATATGGGGCGATTTCAAGTTGATTACATAATATTGATAAAATTAAGAAATAAAAGTATTATGTATAACACATGCATGATAAAAAATAAATCCACGATTTACGATTATACTCGTAATTTCGGTATTGAGACATTGGTGCCAATTCTGTTGTTCAAATTACTAAACTTAACTTATTTGACAGATCTAAAAATATTGCCATCCTTATTTAACCCCGCACATGAGAAAGGTATAGCAAGACTTTTAGACCTGTCAATTTAGTTAAGTTATTAATAAGTAATTTTTAACAACAGAAGCGACACCATTGTCCATCATAAAAGAAATCATACAATTATATATAAGAATTGATGATGCACTAAAACCGCAGTCTTCACCACTGGTCTTCACAGAGAAATTATGAAGAATAAACAAAAAATATTGTTCGACATGTATTTACATTACACTAACTGAAATATTTTTTTATCTTTGTCGTAAATTTTTAGTATTATTTCGATTTCAAGTAAATCAAATTGCATAAAATTCTTTTGTACATTTCAATTTTATATACTAAGACAACTTTCATAAAAATCATTTTTGATTACCTTATTACAAGCAGACCGAAGTCTATCTGACGCTCTTTAGTTTCATAGCACATAACTTGCACTGAATATTGTTGGTTTAGATGTAGACACCATCGTGATTTATTATGGTAAAAAAACTGTAAAAGCTTATCTATTGCATTAGAAAGCTATTATCACATAGTGAACGGTGATAGATAGAATTGACGTATATTACAATTTATTATTTAATAAGGTACATATTTATCTTTACAGGAACAATCGTTAGAACTACATAGTGTACATTCTTATCCGACAATAAAGCAACACAAATTGTTTTGGCACTGGTTTGTTTGTTAGCTGATCGACTGTTAAATAATCCGTTTATAAATATTGAAATAAAGTCGTAAGTAGATCTTGCAAAACTAAATTAAATGATGTCCCCAACATGCGTTTTTACGAAGTGTGTGAAGTGGCAGAGACATCGTTTAAATTTAGTCTGACACATTTGCACTATTGCAAGTAGGCCATGCACCAAACACAATAATCAAATGCATATGAACTTGCGTTAACGTACACTACAACGCCCTTCCGATATGAACATTAGAAATTTGGACGCTGGTATTATTGCTTAGAGTAGGTACATTGTTTGTTTGCTAAGGCGATGTTTGTGCAATTACCACCTGCTATATTCACCATAGATGAGGAGATATGTTCTTAGTGGTTATTAATTTTATATAAAATATACAATCGCTAAGAATAATCAGTACATTTTAATAAATCAATGACATTTCCGTTTTCATACCAACACAGTAACTCATATCATATCCAAATTACATAATAATATTATTAGGTACTATACTAAATTATTTACATAGTAAGTTAAAACTATTATTACTTTTAAGAATTCAAAATAACTCGTCCAGGACCTCCTCGACCTGACAATGTCCATTTTAGAAAGTCATATCACGTTTTACTATTAAATAGATAAAATGACAATTATACAACTTTAAACAATGGCTATGACTGATTTTTGACTATATTAAAAATTTTGGCCCGTGATTCCAACAGTAAAAAATACAGAAAAAGATAATTTATCTTCACTTACTCAATTATCATGGTCTGTTATTACAATCATGATATATCCTTACGCATACATCAAAAGTGTACCGAAGGGTCCGAAGTAGGCACCTAAGAACCGCCAAATTTGAACTAAATTTGACGAGTCTTACCAGTGACACTGGACAGAAATATAATAAATAACCCAAATACGTGAGCAAAGACTTAAAACATACGTATTAAAATGAAAATAACTCATTACCAATAAAAACAAAACAAACTCAAGGAATGACCACTTAATGATAAAATACAATATCAGTTTCACAACTCGAGCTTTGCCATCAGCGTTGTATAGAAATGTATGTACAATAAAGAATCAGGTTTCTTCATAAGGCTGACTCACTAATGTTTAGAATCATAGAAACAATCTAATTATGAAATCGAGATTTAAGGCAAACTATCAATGTGCCATTTCGATGTGCCGCTGCAAACTCTTTTTGTTCATGTAGAAGCGGTCGCACATGGCACAGGGGAAGAAGACTTTTTCGTTGTCAGCGTGACGGGCGCGCGTGTGGGAGGATAGATCGAGGGCACGCGCAAAGTACACCTTGCATATATTACAGAAGAATTTGGTGGGAGTGGCGTGCATACTACGGTGGGCGATAAGATCCCGGGGAGTGGCGACCCCGTCTCCGCATTGCACACATGTAAACTCTCCGGGTTGCGCTATAGGGACGCTGCCGTCATCATCATCAGACTCGCCCGACTCCTCCCCATGATGCTTCACTCGGTGTGACCGCAAAGACTTTTCGTTGTCGTACTGAGCCCCACACAGATCGCAAGAGTACATCTCGTCTTCCACTTGCTCAGAAGGAATAGAGGAACTGCCTTCCCCACCCTCGTAGTGTTTTTTCATGTGGACGAGTAATGTTGATTTTCGTGTGAAACTCTTGTCGCACACGGGACAGAACACAGAGTTCGGTTGATGCACTTCATCCATATGACGCTGGTAGGCTGCACGTTTCGTGAACTCTTTGTCACATATCGTACAGTACCTGTCTTCCAGAGGGCCGGTGTTTGAATTCTGGTGATCCAACTCCATCGAGTCGTCAGATCGCATCTTTTTATTCGGGTTTACTACAGTTATTTCTACTTCCGGCGGCAATCTCCGCTTCATTACCGATGTTGCGGGGGTTGAGACTCCAACTACTTCGTGTTTGCTCACTTTGCTAGTTACTTTGTGCTGAGGCATCCACAGTCCGCTATTGTTGGCGGCAGCTTTACCATCAGGCGAACGTAAGTGCCAGCCGCGATGGCTCTTCAAAGCAGCAATTGATGTGTAACTCTTGTGACAAATTTCACAGTCAAATGTTTGCGGTTGCGAAGACATCTGGTTAATACATTGGTGGTTTTGTAATGCAAGCAAACCGACGAATTGTTTTCCGCAAGTATCACATGGGTACCGCGCTTGGTAGTCTACGCTGGGGTCGATCGCCTCCTGATCGTTGTCATACTCGGCCTCAATATCTTGCCCCATATCTTGAGTCTTATTTGAGCTCTGATTGGCGTTGTAGCCCAGCAACTCTCGAGCGTGGGTGGATTTAAGATGCTCATAAAGCTCCTGTGTCGAGTTGAGAGGTTTTCCACAGATCTTGCACATCTGTGCGGTAGATTTGTGAACATTTTTCCTGTGACGATAATAAGATTTCTTGTCAGAGAAAGATATCTTGCAAATGGTGCAGCTCGACCGGCTACTATTTTCCCCACCGCCCGAGTGTGTTTGAGTTTCACTGCTGCTCCCGGCGCTAGGGTTAATGATTCCGTGCTTAGCGCGTTTATGTTTCCACAAACTAGTTCTAAGTGGGAAACGTTTGGAGCAAATTTCGCATGAATATGGCGTCGGATCTTGCCCCGCTTGCGGTACACTGTTGAAGTTGGTGAAATTGAAACTGTTGAATTGTGGCGTGGAGAGTACGGCGCCATTTTCGTCAACGTTGTATTCGTCCTCTTCGGTGGAGGCTTGCATCGTATTCTCTTCGCTGTCGTTTCTGTCGTTAAGTATATCTGCGTGCAGCACTTTCTTATGTTTCCAGATATTCTTCTTATGCATAAAGCCTTTACCGCAAATGTCACACGAGTAAGGCGCATTAGGAACGTTGTAACTAGGATTGAAGGCCACAATGCCAGGTTGGACCATGGCGAACTGTTTTATAGGCTTACCAATAATCGTTGGAGAAAATCCTTTGGTTTCACCCGGCTTTCTGTTGGTTGTAGGTATTTTAGCGTGAATACGCATGTGATTTGAGTAAGCTTGGCGACTTTTAAATGATCTGATACAAATGTCGCAGAAAAATTCAGAATCAGTGGGAGCCTGCGCACCAGCACCCGGGTGCATCTGTTGTACATGTTCGGAGAGTTTTTGTGGAGTGCTGTAAGAGTTGGAACAGACACTGCAAGGGTAAAACTTCACTCGCAAATGTGTGTTCTTGTGCTCAGCTAGTTCCGAAGGCCGCAAGAATTTCTTGTCGCACTGGTCGCAGTGGTGCGCCACTTGATTGTGCTCGGCCACTTGATGATCCGTCCACGCGTCTACGGTCTCGAATATAGCGTTACACTCGGTGCAAGAGTAGTGGTACTCTTCCGCCTCTTCCTTCACGAGGGACATGTCAGGCTCTATGTTTACACCCAGAGTTCTATCCGAATGTTCCATATAAATGTGCTGGTTAAGCTCCGCAGTTTGCTCGAACTTGGCATCACAATGTTGACAATAATGTGGTTTTTCCTCACTATGTATGATCTTTAAATGTTTTACCAAGTTCGGGTAGCTGGAATTTTTCTTTCCGCACAAAGGACAATCTGTAGGACGGCCGTCGACACATTTGGACTGATTATCAGACTGGTTGTGTCCTGCGTGAACGGCTATGGCGTGATCACTGAAATCTTGAAGATTTACGAACCTCTCTGTACACAAATCACAAGCTATGTAGACAGTGCACTCTCCGTTACGGATATGTTTCTTCAACAAACTTTTGTCCTTGTATCTAGCTCGGCAGTGAACACAGCCGAGCGGTACTCTTGATTGTCCGTCTTCATGGACATCAAGAACATGCTTCATAATAAATTGCTTCAGTTGGAATTTTGCTGGACATAGTTTGCAGGCATACGATCTTGCATTTAAAATATCTTTATACTGAGCTTTATTGTCCTTGGGTTCATCTTCGAGAACCAAGTCATCAGTAATTCCATTTTCATTGTAAATAATTTTCCATAGATCTGTGCAAGAATTAGACCTCATGTGACTCAGTAAAGCACCAATATGTCCAAATGTAATTACACAATTGTAGCATGTGTGCTTCGGAACCTTGTGGCCATTTTTTTGTAAATGTTGGATGACGGCTTTTCTGCGAGGGTGCTCCTTGTCACAACACAGACATCTTTTGGTATTTATCTGTTGGATAATGTTACGGTATTTCTGGATGAAATCCCTTTGAGTTTTAGTAATGTATAATTTATCTGGATCAAGTTCTTTCTCACCAAGTTCTTCATCAACAGTTTCGTTGTTATCAGCTGTTTCATCAAGTTCTTCCTCTTCTTCCTCGTTAATTTCACTGTGATAGGAGTTTGTCTGCAAATCTTCATTGATCTCAACTACCGGTGCTAAACCAAGCGGTGGTATTTCCTCGTCAAATTCTTCATTTTCGTCATTATTTGCATCATTTTCTTCTTGGTCTTTCTCATCACTGCCTTCCTCCCCCTCTTTGGGCTCATCATCACCCTTGATTTCGGTGTCTATTACCATATTTTCTTGACTGTCAGCAGTATCATCATTGTGATCTTTCTCGTTGTCACTTAAAGGACCCTCAATGTTATTGTCTTCATTTTGATTTGTATCCTCAGTTTCATCATGTTCTTCAGCGTCAGGGTCACCGTCTCCTTCACCCTCTCCACCCTGACTCTCCTGGCGCGCAATTTCAATTTCGTTATCAGACTCCATATCAACAGTGTCGTAGTTGTGACTCTGGTTATTTTGCATGTCTCCATCCATTTCATCGTCACCCTGTTGGTCGTAAGCATCGGGCTCGGAAAGAATCGCTTCTACTTGAAAAGACGCAATTTCTGGTTCAGATATCAATGTTTCAGGACTCTCCGGACCCGAGTTTATTATTTCTGGCTCCGAAACTAGTACTTCTGGCTTCGAAGTGAGTAAGGTTTTCAGAATTTGTGGTTCTTTCTTTTTAATTTGCAAATCTTTAAGGGCTTTAATACGTAACGGATATGGCAAATTGTTTTGGGGGCCTTTTGATGCTTTAATAGGTATAGGTTTAGGTGGGGGAGGTATAATTTTGTGTGGCATAATTTTAGCAGGCATCATTTTAGGCATGAATTGCATTTTGTGGCTGATGGGGTTGGGCATGAGCCTGGCTTTGGGGTTGAACGGGTTGGGTCTTAATTTTGGTTGCATATGTGTGTGCGTTTTCTTCGTAGTTATTTTATTGGTGTACCTGTCAAAGCTATGGGCGGTGAGCTCATGCCGGCGCGCATTGTGGGAGTACCTGTAGGAGCGGCCACACACCAGGCAATCCTTAGAAGCGAGCTGTTGGATGCCTTGCCGCGCGTGGAGCGTTTCTCCAGTTGGTCGCATCACCGTGATTGACACTTCAGGCATGGCGGGAACTTTCGCGAATGCTTGTACTTGCTCGCTGATCTCCTCGTCATCATCATCATCGTCTTTCTCACTCTCGACCCCCTGAAATAGAAAATAATCATGATTATATGTTTTTTTATGAAAATGTACTTATAATAGTAGGAAATAAATATTCACCATTATAAAATACTCTTCCAGTGTGCAATAATATACTAAATTTAAAGATACTTTAATACAAATTAATTTAATTAGTCTAAGATTGAATGTGAATATTAAATAATCAGTTTATTACAGCATTTATTTTATTTAACACAAACTAAAACATGCTCATGAAACTAATAATACTTTTTAGTAAGTACTAACAATATATATATGTCTCAAACCACCCATCGTAAGTCGCTTATATGAATACAGGCGAGTGCATTGGATTTTCTTTTAGGTAGGCATTAGGCAACCAAACGAATTTATATAAAATCTTACCTAGATCAATAATCTAATCATATATTGTTGTCGATACTTTTGTTCAAAATAACTAAACTAATTTGACAGGTCTAAAAGTCTTGCTATCCCTTTCTCGTGTGCGGGACTAAATAAGGATGGCAATATTTTTGGACCTGTCAAAGTTGTGTAAGTTTAGTAATTTTGAACAACAGAATTGGCACCATTAGCGTATTATTCTGCATTATAAAGTGTGTATTTGATTGGAAGGTATGCCCTGTATGAATATAAGTATAGTTATATTGTTACTTGGCCCTCTAATAATCAATGCATGTAGGATACTAAGTAACCTAGGGACAGTCTGCGAAAGAAGCCGGAAATGCCAACGTCAAATTATCCATACAATGTAGTAACATCAAAATTTTAATTAACACACCAAATAATGAATTAGAAATCTACCTCACCACGAGACCAACATTCCAATAATTTTGTTGTCAAATAGGGAATAAAATCTAAATATTTCAAAACTTATCCATAATTCTGGAAAGTCGTAATATAATAATGCAACTTTCATAATAATCATTATGATTTTGATGTACTTAAAAATATGTTTATTCATTTTATCCTACTTGGTTAATTGATAGAAACATTATAGTTATGAGAGGCAAGTTGTACATATATTAACAGAATGTTCTCTGCAAACAAATTGACTGCATTTGGCACAACATTGCTTGGACCTCCTATCTCTTTTCGTGGTTTTAACACAAATCCTGCAACGCCTTCGGCTCTTGTAATATGGAGTGTAAAACTTTGACCTCCATGTATACATTCTCTTATTATCTGAAACATCATTTATCAATGACATGGGAATATCTCTCTGCATCAAACTTAAGCTTAATTCTTTGATGAACAATCGGCGCTGCACCACATTATGAGAATTATGTGAGCTCCATATTATTTGAGCATTGACTGAAGCAATATTAAGCAATGTAAAAAACAATGAAAGTGTCCAATCGTTTGTGTGCTGCATTGTAGTGTAATAATGCATGAGTACATCTACAACTTCTACTGCAGAATGATCTCTCTTATACCTTGACACTACTGTTGTGCAGGTCAAATCACCTTTCTTATAGAATTTTGGCTCATTTGTCACAATATTACAAACTTTTGTATTGGAATCAATAACTGAAACCAGAGAGACCTCACTGTCTAAGAAACCTGACAAGAACTTTCTATCTTTTCTGTAATGAGACATAAACAATGGTGGTATGTTCTCATTTTTTGGGCTTAAAGTACCTATTGTGTACAGCTGATATTCTTTTAAAAGACTATCCATTAGAGATTTCGATGTGTACCAACTGTCCAAAATAATACTTCTGCCAGTGCCAGCCAAGTACTGAGTCATCTTTTTCACAATATCTTCCGCTGAGAAGTAAGGATCTGTAATAACGTCCAAATTGCTCACATAGAACATAGTTGCATCTACCAACAATATCATTTTAATGCCGCGTTTTAAAGGCTTCTTATCAATTTCGTATCGAAATGGACATGGTCCATAAACTGGCACAATGATCTCATCAACCACAGCTACATTCTGTACCTCGTAAGCTGTTCTGCAATTCATAGCAAATATTTCAAACACTTTACGAATACGTTTCATAATATCTAACTGTACAATGCTATCTTCATCTGCCTGGTCGAAGCTCATGTACTGAAGGAGAAATTTAAACCGTTCGTATTTCATAATGTTCTTGACACATGGCGTGCCGCATTCGTTGTTCCAGAGATCACTGCATTTTTCATGTGTTGGCCTCATTATACCATGCAGGTACAATATGCCAATAAGCGATTTAATTTCACTGATATTTGTCAGTTCTGACAAACTTCTGCTTTTAACAATACTTTCATTAGTCGAAATCACAATTAGTTCAAGTAAGTCATCCGTGAATAAAAGTTGCCATGCACTTTTTGGTTGTGGACAATCCCTTGGCTGATTAATTTTCCGTTTTCTTAACTTTGCTACTTCTTTAACTCTGACATGGCACAAAGTTACTGATGCCTGTGGACTCTGTGATATGACAGCATTACTTTTACATTTGTAGCCATTTTTACAGTTTATGTACTCAGCATCAATGTCACTTTGTAGTTCAACCTCAGCATCAGAATCATGATCTGAATAGTGCAGTACATCACATTCCTCTGTAGATTGCAGTGAGTCTACTACTTCACTATCTTGAACCATGTCCAGTATTGCATGGACCCGATGCCAATCCATTCGGGGATCCACACATTTCTGTGGATGAAATTAATTCAATTCAACTATTCTCCAACTGAACCCTATACAGATTGACAGTTTATCTTTTTAAGTATGTGTAACTAACTTAAAATATAACAAGACTTTACTTATTATAAGTTTACATTAAATTATTAAGTACAAAAATGTGAAGATACATATTAAACATTGTATCAGTAAGCTGTATCTGATGTATGCAGTTGCTTTCATAAAAGATAAGGCATAGTGTATTTGGTAATCTTTCATTACCTTATCACTCCTAGGAGTGAGCCCCAGGGAAGCCAAGATTGGAGGCCCTTCTGGCTGGAGTTTATTTGCAGAGCCCGCATTCTGAAAGAGTATTAATTCACATGTTACCTGTTGCCACATTATTATTTACATCTTACTAGCTTATTAATAATTATTTTAATGTCTTACTGGATTATTATTATTAAGTAACAGTACAACATAAAGCTATGAACACCTCTAAGTTTAAGATGAGGAATAATCAGTTTTGAAGTTTTAATTTGAAGATAAACATATTTATATAAAAATATTTTTTTAAAGAAATAGAAGTTGATACTTATGGTAATGCTTATCCCAAGCCCCAATGACTGAACTTGACTGAATAATTTCTAGGCTAGTCCTATAAGCTGAATACCACACAAACAATGAATATGACTCTCAGGGAAAATTTGTTATATATACAATTTAACTCTTTGACAATTTATTTACCAGTCATTCACATTTCATATAAGTTCCCTGTATGGAATGACTAAACAAATATCAATGTGTCCTTGACACTAAAAGACAATGTTAAAAGAATGTTTGCACCCAGTGTTGGCCAATGAAACTACCAAATTGTCAGCAGTCCTATAGATTTCTTGATATACATACCTCACTGTCAGGATAGGACCCATCAATGACCACCCCATCATCATAAGCTTCATCAGACAATGGCTCACTCTTTATATTCACCTGAAAATACATAATGACAGTATGTAAACAATCAATCAGAAAAAACAACTGACTGTTCCAAGCTTAAAAAATTCCAACATAAAAAACAAGCACACCTCTTCATCTTCTAGTTGGCTGCCATCTTTTTTAATCAAGGTCTGTAGTTTGTCCTGACTCCTTTCACATACACCCTTGAATAAGTGCCAGTTATTAACATTGTCCATACATTTCCTGCAGACATTTGTTGGCAGATCGTCATTTTCGTTTATCTGGAATAAAAACAAGCATACGCAATCATTATATGGAGGGCGATAGGCGCGCTCCACAACGCGGTCATTTCATCAGAACGAGCGAGGCGAAACCGCGCCTCGTGTATAGATAGATATGCGAGGAGAAACTAAGTAGGTAGGCGTAGGTATAGCCGAGCGGCGGCAAGCGGCTGCTCCTCGACCGAATAAGTAGAAGCGAGTCGAGTGACAGCCGGTGAGCCCCTCGAGGGTTAGCGCTCGATATACGCACACAGCTATAGCGCACTCACGCAGACACCGACGCTCGGCCCGTCCGAGGACGAGCTGCAGGCTGGTCTCATCCGATAAATCAATACGCCCATGACCAACGCGGCCAAGCCAAGCGATACGCATCCCCCTCCCGGCCTGACCCCCGGGAATAATGCCAAACCCGACCCTCAAGATACGGGCCGATCCCTGCCGGCTGCACGGAATGCGACGCGACGCGCCACGAGCCGAGCGATAGCCGTGGAGCATTACAAAATGGTGGACGATCTTACGACATCTCCACCTAAACGCAGCGCTGCCCGTCACAACTCGAACCGAGGCGGATGACGAGTTCTCTCGTATGCCAAGGGTCTACTTTCACTCAAAACTTCATTGGTACTCTTATTTTACACAATACGTACCTGTACAGACACGCAATCCTTGATTTTCGATGCTAGGATGGGAGGTTCCGAGTCATCCGAACTGGTGGAAGGAAAAATCGGCAGTAATTCGCCTCGAGATGACAAGCACAGTCTACAAACACGATCATAGTTCACATTCATTGTAAATAAACACAATTTTGAAAGCAATAACACTTTCCACGCTGACTAAAAAAAGGACGCCATATCACCACGAGCACTTCAACACAATGCACTGCACATCGTTCTTGCTAGAGCACGAAAGCGGCTGATGATGAGCACGAGAAGTCGATAGGTTCGGTCGGGACGGCTGGGTCGAGTCGGCGACCACCTGTCGTTCTGCGCATGTGCGCGTAAAATGGCGTCAGGGTGACCAACATATTGAAAACAATTTATTGTTCTCCTCGGATGTTGTAAACCTTTTTTGGTGATGTTCTCTATTTTCGAATATTTTCTTACCCATATTATTATATTGTAATTTAACACTATCATTTTCCAACACTACGATTTTTAGCAGGATATGAACATAGCGTTATGATTATTTTCAGTGTCTTGGAAATAAATAGTGGTCCATATAATAAATAATGGATGTTATTTACAGTGAAATAACAATTATTTCGTGGTATGCAGTATTTATAGGGGTTAGTTTTAGGGATTTGGAATTTTTACCGTAACGTACTTCCAAAATGAAATTTAGTAATTCTAAAACAATACAATACCAAAAATATTACCTTTAAGTCTATGGAATCAACCACAATATTTGTCACGTTTATTATGTCAAATAAATACAATATTTATATGGAAATTATTTATTTTACTAAAGCTAGATAGTTTGTTTTTTAGTTATAATAAAAAATAACAAAAAAGCCGACATATACACAAAGGTTTCCCCTAGTTCCCTCCACTGCTGTATGGGATATACAGCAGGCAATGCTAAATAACATTACTATACTTCACCTGTGAAACGGAACTGTTAAAATAGCTTTATGGTAGTCCCAATTTATAATTAAAAATAATACGATATAAATATAAGACACAAAAATCATATGTATTTTATTCAAAACAGATTAAACTATTTACAAAAACAGAATTTAACCTACAAAGTGATAAAAGATCTGACCCGAACCAGGTTGTATAGGACTTCTTTTCAGTCTAATTTTATTTGAGAAGGAGCTTATAATTTTACAATGGGTACTACTCTTATCTACTCTACTAGTAAAATATTTTCTTTCATGTAAAATTGCCAAATCGCTAAAAGGTTTTGGTTTTCTGAAATTGTCTACTGCACGCAGGCTATCCCTTTCTATGCCAGTATCCTCGTCTTACATGGCGACTATTTCAATCAAACTTCGGTTAACTTCGGGCTTATAGCTTAGGTCGCGGGAAAGTTTGAAACTCCAAAACATGAAGTTTTATGGTGTTAGTCTACATCTGACTGGCGATTTATTTAGTACTTTCAGCTCAAATTACTACAAAAGTTATACTTTATTATTAAGTCTCTATAATTGTGACAATTTAATTATTATAAAAGAAAACCATTTACGTTTCTGACTAAACACAACAGCGCAGCGTCAATGAGGTAATGCCAACATTGCCAAGCTAACATCAGAATGTGTTGCGAACTGCGTTTGAATTTTGTTTGTATTGCTCGCTCTCTCATCTCAGCTCGTTTGTTGAGTAGGTTCATTTCTGCTCATTTCATTTCATTCACTTTCTTAATAACTTGTCATCACAATAGAGTTGTGTTATGATAAGACCAGTACCTACAAACTTATAAATATTAGATTTGCTTTACCTAATGAAAAAAAATTGTTACTAATTAACTATTATGACTTGGCCGGTGACCCGCTTCTAGCTCTACCTCAACTTCTGGGACTCAAGGGAAGGTAGGGAAGGTAAGAATACAAGTTTTATTTCAAATGTTCATTTATTACATTGCACAAGCAACAAACCACGGTACACAACATTAAAACCAAACATTGTTTTATGCGACGACAATGAGTAGGTGTATTATTTAGTACAATTAGTAATATCTTATTGTTTTCCGTAGTAGTTTTCGTCTTGAACTAGAACGTACACCATACTCAGCGCCGCGGCAGTCACTTTAGCGCCCCTTGTCACCTGACGCCTAGAAAACCGCTGATCATACATGTTTGAATTAATTAAAACACTTTTATTAGCATGATCAGTATGTGTAGTTTGGCAAAAAAGTCTAGAAACGGAACTAAATTATTGGCTACTGGTAACCTTCACAAAATGGAATCTATGTTATGACGTTTACTGTAAACAGAAACACACCAATCACGACGGTTGATGCATAGGAGCTGCGCCGGCGTCCGGCTCTCATACGAGTAACGAACGGCACAGAGTGGCGCCCCTATTATTTTCTACTCTTTTTTGCCAGACTGTATGTATCTATCAATATAACGGAAATTTTAACCAACTCCAAGATGTCTGATCACTTTGAAAAGTTGCACACGTATTGAGGCAAATGACAATATAATAATTTCATGTCTTTGTCCCAATTTCCTGGCCAGGATCTTCAGTTAAATACATATTGAAGAGTTTTTTTATTTTTAACCCCCGACGCAAAAATACTGGTTTTATAACTATAATTTCATCGGATAAATCATTAAAATCAGTTTTGAAGAAACATTATAATATAAATACACATGTATTATTTAAAAATAACAATAGAAAATCGTAACTTTTTAGTAGATACATGATTACAATCAATATTATTACAATTTAATGTAGGTATATATGATTATCACAGGGATTGGATATAATTTTGCTTATAAACTAACAGACAATTTATTAACTATACCACCAATGATATTGAGTACGATCTAATCCTATGTTGGTTAAACAATGTATTGCCATTTAATCTTCGGAACTTCAGTGAAACAAGATAATCTCCTCGTAGTGCCATCCATTCTGACGTATTCCTATCACCGTCCCCGCCATGATTTTCCCAAAGAAGTACTATACATATACCATGTGATGTGGTTCAAGAACTGGTGAAGAGATTTTTGCAGATTCGGCCACGTGCTTGTGATATCACTGGTTTTGCATGCGTCCAAAGACTACAGTAACCACATACAATCAGGCGGGCTGCATGTTTGTTGCCAACTTAGTAGTATAAAAAATGTGCGTTTGGTAATCTGCTAACTTAATAATGGTTTGGCTCTGACCGGGGTCCCTAATGGTTACTACAAAATGGCAAACAAAAGCGTTTCGTATCGATACGTACATTGAGTGGTAAAGTATTCGATACATTACACTGATTAAGGTGGTAGGTATCACGCGGTCTTCTAAATAAACATTTAACCACAACATTATATATAATAATAATGTATATGTTATTTTGATTATGATTGTAGATATACTGCTATCTATTTAGCTAATACGATACACCAATAAAAGTTATAACTGTTATAAGTTATACTTAAGCTATCTGCAAATACAGCTTTATATTTATTAAATTAAATGTACATAATTATATCTATGTGCATCAATTTCTCACCTTTTGACACATTACACATCGAACTCATCACACTGGACACGACAGATTAAAATTGTTCAATTTGGTCCACTTGTGGGTTTTCGACATAATGATGGATCGTTTGTTTATGATGAGCATGGCGGACAAGAGTACCTTTGTTCCTGGGACGGCTGCGCGCGCACGGCTAGCCTCGAGTGGTCGACGGGATTCGCTTTCGCAACTAGAGACCGCGCTACGTGAGCAAAGGCGGCTTCCACATTCAGTCCGGTTTTAGCTGAGGTCTCCATAAAAGCGACTTGGTACTCTCTCGCCAAGCGCTGCCCCTCCTCCCGCCTCACCGCTCGTTCTAGGCCGCTGTCGGACTTGTTACCTGCATGCAAGCAAACAAAACCAAATGCTCCGTTTAACAATCTTTACTTTGTTCGTCTGACCCCAAATGTTAAAGAATAACGGCTACTGTATCCTGTCCCAATAGTGACTCATAGTGCCTACCTACGATTGGTGCTTTTGGCAAACTCTTATGCCGTCTCTATTCAAGATTGGTAGTAGATTTGAAGAGATTCGGAGGTTTTAATAAACCGCTTTATATTTACTCCCTTATGGATTACACTGGTGTCTTTTGAGTATTATAGTATCGCCCTTATATATCCCCCTTATATCGTAAGCCTCTAAGATAAGGCAGTCAAATAGGCTTATGACGAAAATTACGAATGCAAGTAACAGCATATTCGCAATAAAATGTCTGCAGGTCGCTTTTTTCGGGGAACGCCGCTACACTCTAGTAGAATTTTATTAGGTAGGTATGTGTTATGAAATTGTTCCTTTTAAGATGGGTCCTACGGCAGTAAATTTCTTGCCACATCCATGCTTTTTACATTGCATATCATCATCATGGACAAGGCATCTTCAGGTTTTTTTATACCACTAGGGTGGCAAACAAGCATACGGCCAATCTGATGGTAAACGTTTACCGTAGCCTATGGATGCTTGGAACACCAGGGGTATAGGTCGCGCGTTACCGGCCCTCCAAAAAACTGTTCAGACCCTTTTTAAAGAACTCCACGCTGTACCCCTTTTGGAAAACTTTGGGTATCGTAATAATCGGGTAGGACGATGGATAGGATGAACACGAATGAGCATTTACCTAAGAGCATAATGACGACGTCATCCTGCGCGTATTCACGTATCTCCCCGAGCCATGCGCGGATGTTGTCGAAGCTAGTCTTGTTGGTGACGTCATACAGGAGCAGCAATGCTGGAAGACCACTCATTTATAAGGTTTTTATTTACGTAACACAGTGTAATGTAACAAAAAGTAGGTAAATTGTTTTTTCCTAAATGTTAAAATACTTATTGATGATAACAATGCCTACATGATACATCGTAACTATGTAGGTAATTTATTGTGTAGCGAAATTACTACTACTCTGGGACGACAGTGGGTCAAATATTAAAAATCTTGTATTTTTGCAGCAAGCTGTTTTTTTTCTTGAAAGTACCTAATAAGATTATAAATTATGGCCTCAGCCTAGAATCCTAGATCATTGGATCTAGACCAGGAATAAGGATGCTATACGTCGCGCGTCGGCCATGACCGAATGCGTCTGGCTTAATGTGGCCAAATGGAGTCGAGTCGAGTTCCACATGTGTCACGTGTGTGATCCGGTTTCACGTTTGGGCTGCGTACCTACGTGTTGCATGGCTGCAAACAGGTCGACACCGCGCCCTGTCTATCGTTCGTGGTTTTATTTAGTGTAATAATGAAATTCATTTTAAAATCTAAAAACATTACAATGATTATAAAAGTTACTTAGTGTTTTCATATTCATATTATGCAGTCCAAAATTCGTATGTCCTTTCTACGTAATAAACATGTAATAAAATAACACTGTTGATTTCATAATATTGTCAATTGATGGCGCTACTAGTTCGTATATGAGAGGGAAGGCAAAGTAATATTATCATCCTTTCAGTGATGGATTTAATCTTGTCAGCCAAATAACGATAAAAAGTTCTTCAAAAAATAATAATTTATGTGTTATTAAAAAGCATGTAAATGAAATAAAAAATGTGTTACCATGTGCGTCCCTGTAGTACGCATGCGTGACACTTCGAAAGCGCTCTTGGCCCGCCGTGTCCCAAATCTGAAGTTTCACCTTGATACCGTCCACAGTGACTACCTTGTTCTGCAAACAGATGGCGTTAGTTGTATTAAGTATTGCAAGAATTTTATTTTGCTATCAAATTGGCAACAATAATAAATTTATGATCTTTATAAGTTTTTTCCTTTAACAAAAAGGTAATACCTATTTAAATAGTTAAAGATTTTTTTATATTAGTAGGAAATTGGTATATGTCTACTAAGTACATACATACATTAAAGAACAAAGAACTATGCCACCACAATATTTTATAACCTACTTATAGCAAGTACCTAGACCTACCTACATATAATAATTATTTATAATACATATGGAATAGGTAATTAGGTACTAAACGAGTTAGGTTTACTTAAGTAGGTCCCAACTTATTTCAAGTAATACCTACTTATTTATTGTTCTGACGTTTAATCTGGCGCTCACTGTGTACCTACATAATTCACATACATACTTAAATATTTTTGAAAGATAGAAGGTACTAACTATGTCTATTAAAATATGCACAAATGACAAAGATGCAGATTCGCAGCAATGCCATAAATCAAAATGCAAAAACGAAACAAGCACAAAAAACCCTTGCAATCATAAATCACTCACGCGCTCCGATTCAATCACAGACACAGCTGTCACGGGGAAGGGGCGGGAACAGAAAAAGCGCGCCAAACTTCGAACACCAATAGCGTGCCCGCGAACCACCGCACGCGGCATTTTACTGGCCCGTTCATACTTGGACCCTTGGCGATCATTAATTACTTTTTTTTGCGAATTAAAATTATATTGGTATTCTAAGTTTAAACATGCAAATTTGAAATGCTTAAATGTAGGTAGTTACTTAGGCACTTACTATAATTACAAGTTTACACAATGTTTCGAAGTGAATTCTTATTTAGTTGTGAGATTTTTGGTCCTGGCTAAACTAATATGTTCACGTCACCGACACATGCGACATGCTAATGTGACGTGTCGTTGCAAAGTTTTAAGTCACTTCCATCGGATCGGCAGTCCCAATAACTGCCAATATATTTTTTAATGTAGGTATACGAACAATTAAATAGAGATAACTTGCTACCGAAATAGAAATTATAAATCTACCCTGGCACCACTTCACTTACTCTGTCAATTTCAATAAACGATTTAGTAAGTTGGTATATGTATAAATGCGGGTAAAATGAATAACTACATAATTATAAAACAAAGTCCGGCGCATTTGCCTGCTGAACGGATTTCAATACTATTCACTGATGAACGGAATTATTCACGAGGCAGGTTTAAGAGTATAATTCATTAATATTTTCTGTAAATTGGCTGAAATATGACGATTGTTGGAGATGTCGAAAATAATCTTGCGGCGCGGATAAAACTAAAAAATTATATGCTCTACTACCCGTGCGAAACTAGGTCAGGTCGCTAGTTACCTTAAAGAATAATACATTTTACAAACCTTTGAGAGCCACAAAGAAGAGTATGTAAGTGAAACAAGGAAAGGGAAAATATTGCACAGGAGTCTCAGGACTGTAATCGGCTTAAAAGACCTAAGCCGGCATTATTTCCCTCGTTTGAACATCTTGGAGTAAAGTCAAATTCAAAAAGGTAGGTACCAATTATTTTTAAATATAGAACGGTTACACAATTTTATGAAATACAGTAGGTAGTTAAATAATTTAAAAATATTCAAATAAAACTTAATAAAAAATCGTTATAGGTAAAATTTATTTACCAAGTAATCGCAATAGGTATATTATATGTAGAGTACCTACTTCGTTTACCTTCGAGAACGGGAACTATTGTAGGTATCTAGATTAATAAGGCAGTCTGATGTACCCGGAAGTCTATCCCGACGGTGGAAATGTAGTTGCCAGCTAGGAACGTGCCGTCCCGGAAGCGGACGAGCATGCACGTCTTCCCGACACCGCTGTCACCGAGCAGCATCACCTGTAAATGTAGGATTATACAAAATTTGAAATTCGAAGCTTCTCTATTTAATTTGACACACAGTGTTCTCAATTTAAATCATCAGAAGCAATGGAATCTTAAAGTTGCCTTATATTAGGTCCTTACATATGAAATTGGCGTTTTTCGTACTGGCCACTTTAATCACGAATTTCTCCTCTTTGGTAAGGAATTCCAAATTCAAATTTGTACAGCTATAGACTCATGTATTTGTGCTTCGATGATCGTCATTCATTTGTTTTTTTTCTTCTGTTTTTTTCTGTTTGCGTCACTCATTTTACAAAATGGAAAACCTTAAATATCGCATTATTTACGAGTACGAGTTCCGCCGTGGCACTAGTGCT
This sequence comes from Falcaria lacertinaria, assembly GCA_951449985.1. NCBI lineage: Eukaryota > Metazoa > Arthropoda > Insecta > Lepidoptera > Drepanidae > Falcaria > Falcaria lacertinaria. Next base: position 3,940,148 of record OX602111.1, read on the forward strand.
GCGGAAACAACTCGAAGGGTGAATGATGTGTATGGCGGTCGTGTTGCAAAAGAAAACACAGTTCGTTTTTGGTTCCAACGTTTTCGTTCTGGAAATTTCGACCTGCAGAACAAGCCCCGTGGACGGCCTGAGACTCAAGTTGATAATGAAGAGTTGAAGGCTATTGTGGAAGCGGATCCATCGCAAACCACGTCCGAGTTAGCTGCAGGCTGCAATGTTAGTGATAAAACTGTTTTAATTCACTTGAAGCAAATTGGGAAGATTAAAAAGCTTGAAAGGTGGGTACCTCACGAATTGACTGAAACAAACCGGCAAACGCGCGTCGACTGCTGCGTTACATTACTAAACCGGCACAATAATGAAGGTATTTTAAACCGAATCATTACCTGTGATGAAAAATGGGTTCTTTACGATAATCGGAAGCGCTCAGCGCAATGGTTAGATCCTGGCCAGCCAGCCAAATCCTGCCCCAAGCGAAAATTAACCCCAAAAAAGTTACTTGTAAGCGTTTGGTGGACTAGTGCCGGTATTGTTCATTACAGTTTTTTCAAATCTGGCCAGACTATTACGGCTGATGTCTATTGTCAGGAATTGCAAACCATGATGGAAAAGCTAGCGGCTAAACAACCTAGGCTGGTCAATCGCTCCACGCCACTGCTGCTTCACGACAACGCTAGACCACACACTGCGCTACAGACGGCTACTAAATTAGAAGAGCTTCAATTGGAAAGTCTAAGACATCCTCCGTACTCCCCGGACCTTGCTCCAACAGATAACCATTTTTTTCGAAATTTGGATAACTTCTTGCAAGGGAAAAAATTCAACTCCGATGGGGCAGTCCAAATCGCCTTCAAAGATTTTATTGATTCCCGTCCGACTGGTTTTTTTAGTAAAGGCATCAATGAACTACCTATGAGATGGCAAAAGTGCATAGAAAATAATGGTTCATACTTTGATTAATTAAATATATTATATTAAAAAATATTCGACTTTTTGTTCGTCCCATACAAAACGCCAATTTCATATGTAAGGACCTAATATATTTTGACAAGAAAATTTGCGATTTAAAAAAAATCTTACCTCCTATTTTGATTCGAGGCACTGACGTAATAATACATCAGTCTGCGCTCTAAAGATTGTGTACGGAGCAAAAGATGTCAAAATGCGAATAGAAGACATCTCCTTGTGCAGATAAGTTGATACAAATTAAATTTTCAATTCAAATGCGCGGTAATGAGATACAAAACTGAATTTTTGAACTGATTATATTTTATAATATTATAGAATATCCAATATACTATATCCAAATATCCAAGTTGATATAGGCGAGGCTCTGGAATTTTCTTGTATTTCTACTAGACCCGACGTCGGTGTTAATTAGCATCAAGTCTCTGTCGCCTATTGTACCTTTTAAACTGAATTACGTTTGAGATTGATAGATTCAAGTTTCGAGGCCCGTCTTATTGATTTTGATAAAGAAATGGAACGAAAACGCTTAGTTGTACTCACCTTCCCAAAAACGTCAAATTTATCCTCTTGTTTGACATTCTGATCCCACGGTTCGGTTGGTGATGGAGGCTCACTATGGGGCATGACGCCTTCTTGTTCACTCTTCTCTTCATCTTCCCTGGCTTCTGGAAGATTTCTGGCCCAAGTAGGTCGCACACGGCCTACCACCACTCGCTTCTCGATCTGCCTGTTGTCCGTCGAGATTGGGGTCCACATTTTTAAACTCCTTAGTTGAAATTCACTTTTTTAAATTTGAATTTCGAACGTAATCTTTTTTCATCTTATTAGGATGTTATCTTTTTAAGTGCAATACATTATTTTAAGGCTTTTTTGTCACTTGTCTATTTTTTATTTGTGTACGCGCCCCTTATGCATAGATAAAAAATACTCGCGGGAGGGTGCCAAGAAGGCTGGCAGCATTGCCCCGCTGTATGGCAATGCTGATCCTTTGCACAAAATATGTTCCAGCCTTCTTGTCACCGGAGGCCTCAATCAATCGTCGCGAGACCTCCTTGTACAGCAGCCTCTGGACCCCATGGCCTCAGGGTCTCCACCGCAAACACAGCAAATATGTAGCCCCTTTCGAGGCACACATACTTGCGGCGTTTGAGGCTCTCCTGTTGTACAGCAGCGGCACCGGCCGCAGTCGAAGTGCCCGGGAGATGGGAAGGCGCCAGAGTATTGACGCAAGTAGCGTCCTATACCAGGGGCTGCCCCCGACTCCAAGGCACTAACGACATTCCGTCTGGCCTCTTACCGTCATCCCGACTCAGACCCATCGGCTCCAACACTGCTGGTACTCCAGCTGTAGTTAGAGCTCGGCGGATCAAATCGTTTAAGGCGGAGTGTCGAGACATGCGGCCAGCACTTCTGCTGCAGGAAAGGCCATGGTAGCCCAGACCATCTGCGCATACACCGCAGTGACAACGATGTGGAACAATACATATACATCCTAATCGGAGGCAAGTGCTCAGTCTGAATGTGGTATCATCCAGTTGCGTTCCGATATTGGCAGAAGGCAAAGCGTTCAACCACAGACCAGATTCCCACCTAGCTACGGCTAAGAGTCGAGCCTGATCAGCAGCGATGGTTGTGTTTGATAATAATGATTTATACACCAAACTACTGATCGGCTCGTCCCACAGTCTGTGAGCATGGGGTCTCTCCGGTTCATCTGTACCTGGGCAAGCCTCTGACCAGGCGTTTCTGTCCCCAGCAAGATACGAAACCTCGAAGGCATTAAAAGCCGGACTAAGAATATTTCCAACGAGGTTTCGCACCCAGTGTGCGAAGCCAAAAACGCCGGTAAAGCGACACCAGAAATTTTGCGTATACCCAAGCCCCAAACCTGACGGGCAAGGAAGCTTGGGTCCAACTTCTATCATCCAGATTGATATTAAATAAGGTACTAAAATGTTGCCTAATAATATGGTCCAAATTGTTCAGAATTTACAATTAGAATAAAATAACGCGCATAACCCGTTTTCCCCCCGGCTTAATTTCTAATTGGATTGATCTTAGAGAAGACCGACAAATATGAACCTACGCAAATCCTTTAATTTTAGTAAATAAAATCAGCCAGCCCTTTAATTTCAACCAGCAATCAGTCGACATCTCGAGAATGTATATGTATAAATATAGTCATATTTATAACATACTCGTAGTAGCTGTACCTAACCTCGACTTCGAACACGTGGAATTAATTTTGATTCCAATTTCATGGGGTTTTTTTTTCAATATAATAGTAACTGGCAAATTATCGTATAATATTGTTAATTCTGCAAAAATAAGCTACCTCCATTGCAAATTTCATGGAAATCCATTCAGCCGTTGATGCGTGAAGAGGGTCCAAACACACCCAAATTTCGTATTCATTTATAATACATAGTAAGATCTTTCATTCTACATTAATATAGTTATAGGGCGTATTAATTTAACTATACAGAGATCTTTGATTATTAATTCAATATTATCAAAGATACTCAACAAAATATGGATGTATTGGTATGTTATAATTAATATATGTTTCGACTATTAGGCACAATATACTTGTACGTGTATTGGAATATGGATTGGAACACATAATTTGATACCTCGCCGGAGGTTGAAACTTCAAAGACAATTATAATTATGTTTCAAACATACATCTAAAATACATAAACGTAAACCTACTTCAGATAGGTTGAACAAATCCGTAAAGGCATTCATATTCTATCGATACATAACATCATAGAACAATAAAAAGAGGCTCTTTGATTAATCTGTACACTAGCGGCCCGCCCGGGCTTCGCACGGGTAGACATTTATCAAATATTTTGTCTACCCGTGCGATGCCGGGGCGGGCAGCTAGTATAATAAATAGCCTATGTTACTCAGTGATAATGTAGCTTTCTAACAGTGAAAGATTTTTTTAAATCGGTCCATTAGTTTCGGACCCTATTCAATACAAACACACAAAAGTACAAATCTTTCTTCTTTATAATATTAGTATAGATTAGTATATATATCACCGGAAGATAACAAGAACCGCAAATGTATAAATTTCTTAGGAAATTTATCAATCTTCGTAGGATTGTAAACGAGAGATTAATTGTATTAATTTACGTTCACCGTTTGTAACATTGTAGTCCGACATGGCCGTGATAGGTTGGAAGCTAAGGTGGGTGCTCCGACTTTGTTTGTTCTTTTAGTTCGGCAAGTTTATTAATTTGCGAAAATGTGGGCGTAAATTAATACAATTAATCTTTTGTTTAGAATCCTACGAAGGTTTATAAATTTCCTGGGAAATTTAAACATTTGCGGTTCTTGTTATCTTCCGGTGACATATATATAGATAGATTGATACCGGTACCGAAGTACTAGGTAGGTGAATTTAATCTGGACTAATAAAGAGGAAAGATTTGATTGTTTGTTTGTTTTGAATAGGCTCCGAAACTACTGGTCTGATTAGAAAAAATCTTTCACCATTAGAAGCCGACATTATCTGTGATGAACATGGGCTACTTTTTACCGCGGGAAAATGTTTCATTCCTACGAGAAAACGGGTAAAAGGACAACGGAAAGTAAGAATTATCCTTCCGTAGGTACTTATTTTTTTCAGATAACAGCTGAAACGATTGGGTTGAAATTTTATACGGGTATTTCCATGGTTCCCTTACACGAATTTATTATGCCAACTTATCTATCTTTCTATACATATCAATAAAAATGAATCGCCGTAATCTATGTACTGTACACGCATATTTAGAACGACTGCAACAAGTGCAACAAATGTCTTATTTTTCAAATGGCTATACCAACCGTGCGAAGCCGGGCCGGGCAGCTAGTTTTTGATATAAATTTAGTTTTGTTACTGATGGGGACGCATGTATCTTTACAACTTGATTGCTTCTCTCCTACAAAAAAACAGAAGTTTTTTATTTATCTGCCTGTTCTTTTTTAATTATAGGTATGTAGTACCTACAAAGCGACAAACAAACGTTGTCCCATCTGAAGGTAAGCGGTAAGCGTTGAAGTCAAGAACATCACACACAGAGCACAAATAAATACCACAGAAACCTAACGTGATAAATACGCTTTTTGTGTTTACCCCTTTGTTGAAGAAATGCGATTTACGTAGGTACGTATATCGTACCGTACATAACACATAGCACTCTGTTTCCAGTGTGTACTCGCATTTTTGTAATTCACTTTACAAGCTTTTACGCGAAGCAAGATATAAGTGAATTACACAAAGAAAATGTCGAAATAACTTTATCTCGAATAATATTCGCACGCATATACATAAAAGTGCTGTAATCAGCTGTTTCATCATAAAATTGGGACTCCGAGCGTGACATTCAATTTGTACAAATTGTGAGTCCTGATTTACTACAGGGCTGATGACACAATTTTCATAAATATTACATTTATTTTAACTCGAAATTTGAATATTTAATTATAAGCTCCACATGCCTAATTTAAGGTATAGACCACTATCAACTTTATCTATGCACTAGTAAGATTGAGCGCTCGAGAAGAAGCGCGCTATACTTGAACATGTAGTATTAAAAATCAATTACGAATTCGCATATCTAAAAAGAAGATCTGTTTCGTAAACGGTCGCTAGTCTTCTTCTTCTTCTTCCAAGGTATGGCAATCTACCCTCTTCGAGGACAATTTATGCCAGTCTCGAGTGTAAGAGCATTATTGTTTGTAATTATTTTGTGTTTATTGCATTAAAATGCCTATATGGTGTCATATATTCTACTGTTTATGGAAGTTTCTGGAAACAATCTACGGCCTTAGCAGATCGCAATATGCCTTTAGGTCAGAAGTAACCCTTATATGATCACTTTGTTGTCCGTCTGTCTGTCTTGCCTGTCTGTTAAGAATTTTTATCTCGGAACGCGTGGAGTTATGAAATTGAAATTAATATGAAATACCCGTGTCTATGGTCTCTTTCAGTTGCAAAATAATCAAACCTGTAACTCAATATTGAGGAAAGATTTGACCCTTTTTGTCGCAAATTTTGCGATCTTGCAAGGGAATCAAAACCTATATACTTCCCGTTGACCTAGAATCAGGAAATTTGGCAAGAAGAAAAAATCTGAAAACCATTTGAAGTTCGCCTACTTTTAACCTTACCTACAAGTGTACGGAATCCTCGGTGCGCGATTCTAACTCGCACTTGGCCGGTTGTTTAGCTTGATCTTAATTATGGCAACTAAAAGGCGCTTGCTACTTTTAGCAAGCGCATGCAAATGCCCACAGGGTTTATATTGCTATATCCCCTGAAAAAGATTTGTATAAAATTAAATCTCTGCCGACGTTTAATAAAACAGGCTCGCTGTGTAAATAATCTATATCTTCATTCCGATAAATATTTGCTTTCAATCTGGGCCTATTAGCTATATGTTTATCTAACTTGTTTGACTGTTCGTCGTACATACATGAGCCTCGCGTAATTTGATAATAATTTCAGATTACTTAGCTGGTACATAAATTATCAGAATTATATAACAAGTTTCTCAAGATCTTTATTATGGTTGGTTTAATATTTGATAGTGTATTAGATATACATACACGATATTAATTTTATTCCTACTAACCCCGGTCTCCTTGCGCTTTGAAAAAACTGATTACGATGAATCCCACTGGATACGCCACTGCGTATTTTAGTATTGAGCAACAAAAGCCCTTACAATGAAATAAGTACTATAGACTTGTAGCAGGCTAAATTGGATACACGCTCTATTCGATCTAATTGCGTCGCCCTCGCAGCCTGCCGCCCGGAGCCATCGCCCTTTTGGCCCAAGGGTAAATACGCCTGGATGAATCACAGTCATGTCAGCTGCTTATCCGTGAAAACTACCAATTATTTATATGTTTTATACCACTAAGGTGGTACACAAGCCTACGGCCCACCTGATGGTAGGCGGTCACCATCGCCTATGGACGCTTACAACACCAGCGGTATCAATCGCGCGTTACTGAAATAGATACGCAGTTTTATCTGAATCCCTATTAAGATTTTAAATACCTACAATGAATCATGTTGGCTGTAGTAGTTAAATTGTCCAAAAACTACAACTTTTATTATATTAAAGGTGTATTTTCACAATGTCAGCAATACAAATATTTGTTGGAGAACACAAGCTGATATCTTTATGGGATATTATGAGTTTTACATGCCTGTAACATACATACGTATGAAGTAGATAAACGCTTACAATGTGGGTTATTCCACACATCCCCATTGACTTTCCCCATTTCTGGGTATTTGTGTACTATTTGTCCACTAATCCCCATTATTTCTAATTAAGATGATAATGGACGGAATGGAATGGACAGACAGACGGACAATAAAGTGATCCTATAAGGATTCCTTTTTCCTTTTAAGGTACGGAACCCTAAAAACCAGCTTTGATTGAGTGCGAGTCAATTTTGTAAATCATCTTTCGTTACCTGGGAGTGAATGAATACAGTGTGGGCGTCTTACAAGTTATTTTGTCACGTCCGGCTTCAAATGAAGCCCAAATGATTTATGGACTGGTGACTCCCTGTCTCCAGTCCATAAATCATACATAATTTGATACGCCTTGTCAGTGGTTAATTAATGATAGCTTAGTCTTTAGTTTAATTAAGTTAATTTTGTTATAATTAAGATACGATGGGGCTGGCATAAACTTTGTTTTAAAGCCCCTTAAAAATAAAGAATAAAAAAAAAAAAAAAAATCTTTCGTTAAAAATACTTCATAAAAATATTGTCTGCTTAAAAATATGGAATATTTTTTTGATGGCTGAATACTGAACAAAACATTATATGGAATAACTATTTTACATATTTTTTTGTACACCATTTAGTATTTAGCAAAAAAATTCAATTACGTTTGAATTTTATTTAAAGGTTATTTCATTGCCTTTGAAGAAGGGCAAAATAAATGGAATAAACTAGATTTGTATCTCATAGAAAATTTACGTACAAAATAAATAATAAAAATAAAACGAACGAATAGATAATTTTCCTAAAATGGCAATCGTTTTAAAAGGCAATTTAATAAAATGTTTCAACGAATAATAGTGGTACCTAACCAACGCATTAGTGGAGCAACGTGTATGTTCATAATTGAAAAACTTTTATCTTTTATTATCATTCTTATATATATGTATTTATCATAATTATCTAAGTCGTGTTAGAAAAAACATGTCCAAATACATAGCAAATATTTGAATCGACATGTAAACAACTAGCGGTCCGCCCCGGCTTCGCACGGGTAGATATTTATCAAATATTTTGTCTACCCATGCGAAGCCGGGGCAGGCCGCTAGTCTAAATAACAGTCAGTATTACGGTAGATCATTTAAACCGGTTCCTGTCATGTTTTTTGAGTGTCCGATATTTTAGCAGCATTTTAACCGTGGTCATCAATTAACATAGAATTTGCCAGCACAGCTAGGCTTTCATTTCCTCAACTCAAAACTGTCGGGGGTCAATCAATTCAGTTTCCTTCCGGAAGACCGAAAGTTTCACATCACAGCTTGTCGGATGTTTGCTCAAAAGTTCGATGTCCTTCAAGTATTTGACACTAATTAGTTTGAAGAAGAGTAAAGAGAAATTATTAATAAAATAAAAAATAATAATTCAAAGCAGAGGTGTAATCTTCTCTTTGAAATTATTTTAGACTAGCGGCCCGCCCCGGCTTCGCACGGGTAGACATTTATATCAAATATTTTGTCTACCCGTGCAAAGCCGGGGCGGGCAGCTAGCCTAATATGTTACTCAGTGATGATGTAGCTTTCTAACGGTGAAAGAATTTTTGAAATCGGTCCAGTAGTTTCGGAGCCTATTCAATACATACAAAAATACAAATCTTTCCTCTTTATAGGTAATATTAGTATAGATTCTTACAGGGTTGCGTACCCAAAGTAAGTAAATAGTTGTTTTTGCTGAGGCTACTGAATAACAAGTACATACATATTATTACACAAAGCGCTCACGGGGTACCTACACACTTTATGCTTCTTTTACATTTATTAATCTATTCGTTCCTCTTTGTATTTGTTAGTTCTCTGCCCGCCGGTTCCGATACTCTTTGCCTAGCTCGGCAGGTACTATTAATATTTATATTTTGTGGCGCCGATATTGCTCCGATCTTACTTATTGCAGATATCCTACTAATATTATAAATGCGAAAGTTTGTGAGTATGTATGGATGGATGGATGTTTGTTACTCTTTCACGCAAAAACTAGTCAACGGATTTGGATGAAATTTGGATCACAGATAACTTATAACCTGGATTAACATATAGTACTTTTAATACATATAATACTTTTAAAAAAAAAAGAAAATTTTAAGTTCCTCTGAGAGTCTAAGCTCGACGCGGACGTAGTCGCGGGCAGAAGCTAGTTGCTCATAAAGGTTACACATATTTTATCTTTAGAATCAGTTGTGTTAAGCGTGTCCAAATGAAAGTGTCCGTTCAAAGCTTTGTCTGCTCCAGCTATAGGTTTTCCTCACCTCGTTATGGAAATAGCTGGAATATTTCATTAGCCTGCTCAAAGCTTAGTGCAGGTTTGTTTGGTTGTGATCGTAAAATATTCTCAACTTAATTTATTTTTAACTAAGATGGATTTGATTTGACAAATTTAGATATAAAGTTTTACTCTATAAAGGGTCATCTGGTCAAGAACATTGCCTACTAATACCCACGAAACAAATTACTGCAGCCTTCACTTTATTACTGTAGTTTATTATTTTAAATGTAAGCACTATACTACGTTACGTATAAAAAGGACTAAGCTCGACTTTAATTAAACTAAGAACCTACGATTTGTTTCAAAATCAATATGCTTAACGGTAGTGTGGAGTACAACCATGTGGCTACAAAGCGTGCTCAAGAAATAAAAATACACACCTATTCGCAATACATTTACATATAGGTTATATAAAGACTCGAATCATTTCATATCCTTCGTTGGCAGTTGGGTAATAAATATTCTCTTTCCGTCACAAATCTTTTTAGATTCTCCAAAATGTTCATCATAGAGCATGTAAACTGATCATAGTTGGATAATCAGCAAAGCAAATAGAGGGTTATCGACATTTTCAAGAGCTAGATTACCTTTGACAATCTCTCAAAGTTCCCTAAACCCACAGATGATTTAATTAAGGACCGGCTCGCTAGCGAAGCGAAATCATTTCATAATGTTACTTTGTGGGACTAAAATCCTTTTATGCGTGATAAAGGTGCTCTTACTCAACACATACTTCGCTCTCCGTTTAGATTTTGTGGATACATTCTATGTTCAATGGAATTTAGTAATGATGATGCTCTGAAAATATTTAAAAAAAAACTACACTAGTAAAAATATTATAAGGAAAAGGATTTGTACGTTTATATTTCGGTTTGAAATGGATAATTTCGTCTTTAAACAAATGCAGACGAAATCGCGGGGAACAGCTCGTAGATAAATATATAGATGGTCTAAAGCTTATTTGTCCCTAGTTCGAGAGATCTGTAAGATCAACTTACGCAAATATTATCCAAAGTAAATATGCCGCTTACATTACTCGAGTACTGTTTAATTAACGTGTTTGTTCAAGCTTATTCTAATTAACACATTTGTTTTATTTGCTTTGAAAATATGTGATTGTGTTTAAGGCGAGGGTCGAGGAGGTACAATAATTACGTGTAACATTTAGGGAATTAAATCAACGTCCTCTCTGAACAAAATGCTTAAAGTAAGTTCTGATAAATGGAACCTCTACGACTACAGTAAACAAAACAATAGGACGCTATGATAAATCCTACTATTAAATATGTGAAAAAATGTTAGAATGGATTAATGGATGTTACTCAACCACGTGAAAACACCTTAACGGATTTGTATGAAATTTGGTACGTGTATAGTATAGTATATAACCTGGAATATAGGATACTTCTTATCCTGTTTTCTTTTTATTCCGGAAAATGTTAAGTTTCTCTGATATTTTAAGCTCAACGCGTACGAAGTCGCAGGCAGAATCTAGTACAATAATTAATTATTTAATTGAGGGGCCTAGTATTCAGTGAACTAAGATACAGATACAGATAACAGCTTAAGCTAGGTCTCATCTTATAGCAGTAGCAACGCACTTTAATGTACAATACAAATCTCCGCACTGGACTATTAGCTATTATGTACTTATGAAAACGTATGATTTTCTGGCTAGCAATGAAGTTAATTGTATTAACGGCAGATAGAGAGGATAGAATGAAGAAAACATATTGCGCCGACCACGAATGGCGGGAGATAAGGGCCGCTGCCATTATAATACTATTTACTGGGCTAGTAAGTTTCTGAGGATTTCCTCTGTGGCGAATATACCTACGGATGAAAGGTAAGATGGAAATCTTACAAACCCGAAAATATCATTACGTTGGGTCCATTTAGAGCTACAGCTTACAAACTACTGATCCACAACACCGACATTTGAGTGTTGAAAAAAGTCGAAAAGCTTAGTAAATAATCAATGTTTTCAACAATTTTAAACAGTGGCTGGGGTGCTAATTAATCCAATTTGGAATAGAGGACCCTCTTTGTAGCCATTACAATTTTATTTATTACCAAGTCCGTTGTTTAGTGTAGAAGGAAAGTTTTCACAAAGAGAGTCGTATTTAGTTTCCACTTAGAGAATTAGGGAAAGGAATTAGATAAATTGAAAATAGTAAAAAAGAAAAACTTTTCTAGGTCAGTGGTAAATAGATACTGTAGTATTTATTTTTATACTTCTCGCCATGAGTTTTAATAGAGTTTGACTTTATAATTATAAAACTCGCGGTGGCGATATAATACTTTTTTAATCTGTGGTGCAATACTATTTGTGTTTTTGTGGAGAAATCAATCTTACCGCGTAGGTAATTAGGTATAGCTCAAAAATTACAAAGTTGCCTATATTTTTATGCCAATTGCTGCTACTACTGGCTAGATAAATATTGGCGTCAATTTTACTTAGACAAAGGTCAATAATTACAAACTTATGGAGCACATTTGAATTTTTATTAATTACTAGTGGCCTGCCCCGGCTTCGCACGGGTAGACATTTATCAAATATAGATGACCCGGTGAACTTCTTATCACCATTCATCAAATGTTTGACAGGTAAGAACAGTTTGTATGGGAAAATAAATTTGTCGTTTTTAGTGTTTTACTCGCAATTTTTCCATATGTTCTCACCGTTTAAACCTTCCCTGGACTTCCACGAATATTTCAAGACTAAAATTAGCCAAATCGGTTCAGCCGTTGTCGAGTTTTAGCGAGACTAACGAACAGCATTTGATTTTTATATATATAGATAGATGTTTTTGGTAAATATTTTGTTATTTGGTCTAGCGATATACGTTGAGTTTTTTACAAGGTGTAAATAGTATTTATAAGTATTATTTGGTCTAGTGAGAGAATTATGTCCATTAGCGTAGTTTGATTATAATAAAACTTACATTGCCAATATCAAGCAATAGGATTCAATAATAATTGTCAAGGAAGTGCCAGCCACAGGCCATTGTTACTTACGAGTTACGTTTATCCAATTTTTAAGGCCATGTATCTATCTATCACTCACATACAATTCCTGTAGGTACTTATTACGATTCGTGTTTTTTACCCAACCCAAAGTTCCAACTTTAGTTTTATGACTCAACTATTATAAGATTTATAAGCAATGTCAACCGCAATTTTAGTAGGTAAAGTATATTAGAGACAGTCAAGTCAATAAAATTGCGTCGTAAACTTCACGCCTGTGGACCGCAGATAAGCAAGCCTTCATAGTTTTAATACTAAAATGAAAAAAAAAAAACTTGTTTCTTATTTCTGAAGAGACCGCTGGTCTAGTGGTTAGTATACCTGACTGCTACGCTAGAGGTAACCTGGATTAACACATAGGAAACATTAATCGCGGGACAATGTTTTTATTACGGCAAAATTTTAGATTCCTCTGAGATTCTAAGCTCAACGCGGACGTAGTCGCGGGCAGAGGCTAGAGTACCTATATTTCAATGCTACCAGTAGTGTCTTTATAGATATAGTCACGCCGCAATGATAACATGAGTAATTAAGGGATGTTTAGACTAAGGGTGGCCAAGCTACCCTACAGAAAGATTTGGCTTTACCCCTTGTCTCTTTGAGGATGCAGAATTTATAATGCGCACCAATATTAAGCACAGCATGCATTTTCCTATTATAACACAGAACAGCTTGTGTTGCAAAAAAACAGATAATGTATTCATATAATTTACATAAAGACGGGTCTATTAATTGGTTTATATAGCGTATTTTTATTAGGTACCTATTTAAAATATTAATTTGATGTGAATATACCAATTTGGTATCTATAGTAATTTAGCGGGTCGGCCACCAGTTTTTCGGAATATTTTTTTACAAATATAGAGAGATTTCCTTGTGTTGACTATGTTACTTCAATATTTTATTTAACTGGATCTAATCTGTCTTAGTAAGTACTTCCCAATAAATGACTGTGGCCGCAAATACGCCAAAGTTGTCGTAATGGAACGAAAGTTAAATTTTACCAATGATTCATGATACAAAATATACCGGATGCTTCAGAATACCGTTTCATATGGTGTGCTATAAATAGTTTACGTAAACTGAATGACTGAATAATTCGCCGAAGCAACGGAACACAGATCCAAAAATCCAGTTCTTTGATAAATAACACAAGTCAAAATTAAAAAACCGGCCAAGTGCGAGTCGGACTCGCGCACCAAGGGTTCCGTACACACTTGTAGGTAAAAATAGGCAAACTTAAAATGAGGTCATTATTCGTTGGTGATTCTGAACAGCGCGATTCAGGAATATTTTTAGTAAATTCGCATTTAAAAAAAAACAACTAAATATTTACGGTTTTCAGATTTTATCCTTTACTTGTGCTGTAAGATGCTTCCTGCCAAATTTCACGGTTCTAGCTTAACGGGAAGTACCCTGTAGGTTTAATTCTCTTGTGAAGTCGCAAAATATGCGAAATTTTGCGACATAAACGGTAATATCTTTTCTTCATATTGACTTACAGGTTTGATGATTTAACAGCCAAAAGGGATCACAGACCCGGGTATTTCATATTTATTTCAATTTGATAGCTCCACGGCTTCTTGAGATAAAAATTCTTGACAGACGGACAGACAGACAGGCAGAAGAACAGACAGAGGGAAAACAAAGTGATCCTATAAGGGTTCCTTTTTTCCTTTTACGGTACGGAGCTCAAAATCGACTGGACTAACAGTAAATAAATAACTGCTTATATTCTTAAAGATATTCAAATTATGACAAACAAAATATTAATCAGAATTCATGATAGACATTGTTCAAAATAAATATTAATCAAATAAAAAAAATATATTATTACGTTGAAACTTTATATCATTCTAAGCTACCCCTAAATTCGGTAGCCTTAGAATCTCATTACAAAATTCCAAGCGAAATAGGGAGTCATGTGATCACATAGGTAACACGTGTATACGATTCACTTTGATCAATTTTATCCTGGTTTCGAGTATATTTATCCAATCACATTGAGAATATACACACACATATACCAAATACATTATTATACCTTTATTTTACGTACAATTCCTTTAACCAGCTTTTTCGCTTTAATCTGGTCCGCGATCAAGTCCATTGCACAAAATTCTTGACCCTCTCCTAGCCCCAAAATCAACAGCTTTAATTATACTGCTTTCGGTTGAGCATCCTTCAGAAAAATTGTAAGTAAGACGAGAGCTAAGTTGTTTCATTTTAATTCAGTTTTACCCACAGACCTAGGATTTTTTCGCCTGGTTTTACCAATGTTAATTATTCTTGCAATACCCGGTTGAAATTTAGAGATGACCCACAACCCGGTAACTGTGGGAACCGGACAAGCAGGGCTAGCCGCAAATCGGGAAGAGCGGAACGGCATTTTACGCCAGGGTTGTGGGAGAATTGAGATTTTGGGGAATTTATATCGCGTGAAAAGTGTAGGGGTAGTAGAGAATATAATCTCATTATGTGATTAACCATTATTATGGTGTCAAGCAATTTATTGATTATATGAACGACTACCATGTAGCAACGTTATATGTCATATAGCATATGTTACTCAGTGACAATATACCATTCATGATGTTAGTGAAAGAATTTTCAAAATCGGTGCAGTAAATTTTGAGTTTATTTATTAATATCAAACAAAAATACAAATCTATTATCTTTATAATATTTGGATAGACTACGGCTCGCCTGTTCTTGAATCACGGGAATTGGTCCATTCCATAGACATCGGAATATTTATTTATTACAAATATCAATACTGTTTGTATTAGGTACGCATTATTGGAGATGTTAGGAAACTAGTTACTTGATAGCCGATGTGATTGCTGCTGACAAAATAATTACTTCCGATATGTTGTGTTATCGACAGCCTGTCTATTGACGACAATAACGACAGAACAAGGTAGGCATACGTAGTAAGTTATTTAGATTTAGAAGTACTACTACATTTTATAACCTTGATTTGAATTGAAACATTGCTATGGTCAAGCAGTTCTCGCTTCGCCCGTTTCAAAAATATCACTATCACTAACTATTATTCATTCTGTGCGTCACATAGAGTAAAAAATGGGCCAAAACAACTAGGTTAAATGACAAACTCAACTATGCGGTTCGATCCCTAGATGTGCTCTTTTTAGGGTTCCGTACTTTAAAAGGAACCCTTATAGGATCACTTTGTTGTCCGTCCGTCTGTCTCTCTGTCAAGAATTTTTATCTCACTCCCTCACCCGTGCAGCTATCAAATTGAAATTAATATGAAATACCCGATCTATGGTCCCTTTCGGCTGTAAAATAATCAAACCTGTTAGTCAATATGAAGAAAAGATATGACCGTTTATGTCGCAAAATTTCGCATATTTTGCGATTTTTCAGGGAATCAAAACCTACAGGGTACTTTCCGTTAACCTAGAACCATGAAATTTGGCAGAAAGCAGTGTCTAACAGCGCAAGTAAAGTATAAAATCTGAAACCCGTAAATATGTAGTTTTTTTTTAAATGCGAATTTACTAAAAAAATATATACCTGAATCGCGCTGTTGAGAGTCACCGACGAATAATGACCTCATTTGAAGATTTCCTACTTTTAATCTTACCTACAAGTGTGTACGGAACCGTCGGTGCGCGAGTCCGACTCGCACTTGGTAGGTTATTCTTTAGAAAATATAACAATGCAACCTCTATGAGCACTTCAACCGTCTAGTTGTGTCATTTTTTAAGAACGAGCTACTAATCCATATAAGTCGTTTCGAGTAGGGGAGCTCCCTTTAATTTTTTATTTATTATTTGTTGTTATAGCGGCAACAAAAATACGCATTGTGTGAAAATTTCAACTGTCTATCTAGTATGCATCATGAGACACAGCCCGCTAACATACAGGACGGAGGGACGGACAGCGGAGTCTTAGTAATAGGGCTCCGTTGGTTACCCACAGTACGGTACGGGGCCCTAAAAGTTGAAAATTGAAGACATCATTGAACGAACTCTAATAAGTCATTGACAGTGTATTTTCATTAATGTTATACCTACCTATATGAATAGGTATCTACCTTCTGTGAAATGGTTATCGTTTGAGGGTATTGAAAAAGGTTCCAAGGCGTATCCTATTTTTTAAGAAAGATATATTTTTATATCCTTTTGAGCCTTCCATCCATCTCGTTATCACAGGACCATAACAAAACTTAAGTAATTACTTTTAATAACGCATAAATATACTTATCAACTATTAAAGTCGTTTTTCAATTCGTTCCAAGTTTTAATGATGATACTTAATTACTCAGAGGATTCTTAGCGGTGAGGTATTATTGATATTTTAAGCAGGAAAATCAAATTCTGAAGAATTTTAGCACCAATAAAAACTTACAAAAGCTTTAATAAAATATTTACTTACTTTCTCAACAATATCTTGAATTCTAAATGCGAATTAGGATTCTTTAAAATATGAAACGATGATAAAGCCAGTAAAAAAAACATGAGTATGTATTTACTATTTATCTTTATCCACTACTTCCTTTCAAATTCTAAAAACCCAGTCAGAATTCAAAATCTTCAAAACATACACGACACTAGAATACACTTTACGGTTTATCGAGCCTAGTCTTTGGTCGATCGTGAAAATATTTCTTATACAACGTCACTTGACACGAAACAGATATAAATCTCCCTGTAAACGAGGGTCCATCTACATTCACAGGAATTTACTTTGAAAGTAGATGGTCCGAAGATAATTGCCTTCTATCAAGTCATGCGTAAGGACATATGTTCTATTGCTAGCACAGTGATGATTTTGCGTCTCCATGATTATGCTACGGTCACAGTTCATCAGACGAGACCGTAAAATATTTTTTTAATGGATTATACAATCTATAAGCAATTCAACCAGCCTAATGATATAATAATCAAGGATTCAGCATTAAGTTGGAAACGCACTAGGCGTACCCTTAATTCCTTGTACATTATCCGGTTATGTACGAACAATATTTTTCCTTGTACATTGCCGGTAATGTACGAGGAACAAGCGAGTATTTTAGCGCCTATAGGTTACGGTGGCAACATACCATCAAATGGGGGGGCGCTTACTTTCCCCTTCGTAATGAGGATTTAAATATGTCAGATTTTCCTTGTAATTTCGGAACATTTACCTTTTACCAAGATTAACCATCCAAACTAGCGCAATATGAATTGCAAAAGCATAGAGCGGAATTTCCCGAATCGATGCACTGAACCAACAAATGGAGATACGGATAGTTTCCATTCTCAGAACAAAAAAAAAGGTAGATGGAATTTTGCGAACAACGAAGTGACGCACAACAATTTTGTTTGTATACATATAGTGTGTGTGCAAGGCGTAGTAGTTTCTTTGTATTCCTTGTAGGTGTGTGCGTGTCACTGTGTATATGTACACTGCAGGGCGTAGTTTTAACCGGCGTCACTGCGTTATTCAAGTCCCAGCTACCTTTTTTTATTAAATCTGAGTTTCCTTTTATAAAGGATACTATTCTAGGTTAATTAACAAGGATAATTTATAGCATTCAGAAAAGTGTATGCGATGCAATATAAAATGGGTTCCACTAGCAATTTGTTTAATTAGTTCAGTCAAAATGTTTACTCCAATGTTCCATGGTCCTCTCCGTCGAGTCCAGACTTAATTAACGGCAGTTTCCACTATTTAATGATCAAATTGTTAGTGTTGGCGTTTGTTAGTTTGCTTACACTTTGTATACGTTTCTATTATCTATAACTTTATGTATGTATATGCGTGCTGCGTCGTAAGGTTTAAAGTCGTACGGATTTACTGTTTTCCATACAAATATACATTTTGCGCCCTTTATGGGAGGTTATACTTTCACTTAATCATTAGACGTACCGAGGTATCAGAACCCGAAAGTCTGGTAACTGGTTTAACCCGGGAGCATCAGTATCATTTACAGATTTTGCATGTAAATGAGGTATGAAGGTCAGATGGCAGTTTTTTTGTGTAAGAATCAGGAAACCAAAAAAGTCACATCTGGTTAGACCTAGTGTCGAAAGCAAGACCACGGTTCAACATTGTTTGGAACAAGGTCAGGGTGGATATTGGGACAGTCTGGAACACGAAGGAAACAAATATATAGGTAAAGGTATATCGATATCAATATTGTGTTCTTGTTTCAATTAACTCTTTCAAAGGGCGTGCGACTGACAGCAGCTGAAAGTTTTATTAATCGACCTCCGTTCGGTACGGGCGGCGTAAGTTAAACGAATTTCCTTTTTAAAATTATTGCGTGACCCAGACGGATAATGGAGTTTTCCATTTTTTACTCAAGAATCAATTGGCCTTTGCAATTATTTGAACCGTATTGAGGTTCAAATAATGTAACGTTAAAATGAACTTATTTATTGTGTTTAATTACGCTAATTTGCCTATTTATCAGCTATTTTTCGACGAGACCGCTGGTCTAGTGGTTAGAATACCTGACTGCTACGCTAGAGGTCGCGGGTTCGATTCCCGCCGGGGCAAACATTTATGTGACAAATATGTTTGCCTTGCGTTTGGGTGTTTGGTATGTATTATAAGTATGTATTTACAAAAAAAAAGTATATAAGTATTATGTCAGCTACTGGTTCCCATAGTACAAGCTTTGCTTAGTTTGGGGCCAGATGGCGCTGTGTGATAATGTCCAAGCATTATGTCCAAGCACTATTTACCGGAAGTGGTAATAGGTATGAGTAACAAGAATAATAATAATTCATTATGTATTATCCATACATTCATAAATCATTATTTATGTGTGAATACTGTGTGTGTTAAAAGAAGAGCATAGGTATTGTGGAGAAGCGTTGTCCATCCACCTGATACTGTAATTAATTAAAAAAATCGTACCAAACGTAAATAGAAGAAAATGAAATGGCATAGAAACTACTATAGGCGGAGGTGACGCTTGCTATGACACGAATCGCTTACTTAAACCTATAATTTATACGGAAAATAAAACGTTATTTTAATTGAGTCTGTGGTTTCCACGAATGTTCAGAATCATTCAAAATGTTTAATGGTTCGCCGAGGGAAAGAAAGCTGAAAGGCGAAGTTATTTATTAATAAAAATATTGCTATATTCAGTATGAAATCCCTTCATATGAAGAGTTTTATCAGTGTTCGCCGTACATATATTAAATCTTTTACGCTGTCATGCGGTGATGCGGGGAGTGGAAATATGAGAGCCACTTGCTTGTGAGATATTGCCCCACCTCTTTGCTCGTGATTTACAAGAGCAAATAGGCGGGTTACTCTATAATCTGGAGCGAGAATATAGAGTGTATATTACACAACATGCAATATTAAATTGATGGTAATTTGTGCTAGGTCGGTTATTATAATATAAATATATTTTATAATTTAATGGTATCATTTTGCTGTTGAAGCGGAAATGGGCAGGGCACATAACTCGTAGAACGGATGGCCGATGGGGCCAAAAAGTTCTAGAGTGAAGACCACGCACTAGCAAACGCAGCGTCGGACGGCCCCCCCACTAGATGGACCGATGACCTGATAAAGGTTGCAAGGCAAGGCAACCTTTGGATGCGGGCCGCGTTGAATCGGGAATCATTGAGGAAATCTATGGGGGAGGCCTTTGTTCAGCAGTGGACGTATATAGGCTGATGATGTTCATTATGCTAGGTTCTCTACCTATGTCCAACAGTGAACTGCGGTAGGTTAATTATGTCAAAGTAGTTTAAATTAATATTTAACAACAATAGGACCGAAGGTTTCACCCATGTCTGGTTTTGGAATTACCATTACATGCTTTCCTGCACCCTAATCACATTGCCCTTAAAAGGTTGGAATGGAAGTTTGAGTAAAAACAAAGAGACGTCTAAACTTTCGCATTATTATATTAGCAGGAAATAGGTTCATTCGCCTAAGCCTATGCGACTGCCACCGAAAACTGCTTTCAAAATTTTGTAAAACATTATTTATATACATAGAGTAGGTATATTACATTACATTCCCACACAAGTTAAAAACAGGGCTATGTGCGTTGAGTATATATTTTAATAATGAAACTAATAAAAACTCGCTACGATCTCAATTGGACTTTATATTATGTACTTAGCGTTTAAATTTACATCGCTTTATTTATCCGCATCGCATCCCAACTCGTGATGTGCCTTGAGCAAGATAAACACTTGTAAAAGGGCTTGTTTGAATTCAAAAAAGTACTATTACTTTTGATATATCAATGCAGAATTATTTGGCTAATACCTAGCTTTACTGTGGTACTCATTGTGGTACACATCATCTTCCTAGCGTCTTAGTTCCTGATTATTTATGGTTGGCGCTGTCTTTTGACACCATAATATTCCTTTTCTAGATTAAGCAGTATAAAAAAAAGTCTTCGCTATACATATCTAAGCCTTTGTCCTCTCAGCAATCTCACAGATTCAGAAATAGTTTTTTTTTTATACACTAAGTTGACACACAAGCATATGGCTATATGGTAAGCAGTCACCATAGCCTATAACCGCTGGCAATACCAGGGATATCACTAACAGGTTTCCAACCATGTTGTTGATGAGGACTCACTGTGCTAGCAGCATTACTACTAGCCCAGCGTAGCCTCGTGGAGCACTGGCAACCTTACTTACCGCAGAAACACAACACTACATCAAGTAGTGTTATTTCGCTGCGGTCCTCCGTAAGGTGGAGGTACAGTCCCAGGTCGGGCGGCTCCAATTTAAATGGGAAATCCCAAATAGCCCTACCTCTCTTTTTAAAAGCTCATGGTGTGATTAATCACTGTACTTAAGCTTAGAAAAACTCATTGGTACAGGCCGGGGCTTGAACCTGGGCCCATCAGATGACAGGCCGTCACTTTAACCACAAGGCCAACACGGCTTGTTTGTGTATTATCGGTGTACGATCAGATAGTTAGTTCACTACCTTGACATAGTTAATTGAGAACATTTCCAATTAACTGTGACAAGGTCCCGGCCCTGCTAATAGATTGTTTCGTTATGGCCCTTCAAATCATCTCTTTATATAGCTTGACGAAATTACAACAAATATCTATATTATAAAAATGAATTGCTGAATGTGTTGCTAGGCTCAAATCTCGAGAGCAGCTGAACCGATTTCGCTAATTCTTTTTTGAGAACATTCCTTAAAGTACGAGGATGTTTCCTACGGAGATAAAAAAATGACTGAAAACGTTTAAAAACGGGTAGACAAAATATTTGATAAAAGTCTACCCGTGCGAAGCCGGGCGGGCCGCTTGTTTTAAATACATTTATGTTGCTTATATTCGTCACCTTGATGAGGATCCTATAAAGGTAGTCAAATTTACACCGAAAAGAACTTTCTGAAAAGGACGGCCAAAAAACCTAGCTATTATACATAGTATATTATCTACTATTCTACGCTGAGCTATTTTTTTTAAATAAAATTACAAACGAAATATGAATAAATATTTTTTTTAATATCTCTCTCTCTCTCTCTCTCTATTTAACTTGACTTGATTTAAATATGAGCATGTTATTTGTGTTAAGTCTATTGTTTAGTACATAAATAATCTCATTAACTGAGGTTGCTCCTTAAACGAGCCTGGTTGTTAAAATGTAAAGCGTTTAACGGCCCAGTGATTCGTGTCCTCGGTGTTCAGTGATCATTGAAGGCAATTTGGTGGCAGACTGGCAGTTATAGATGTTGGTGAGCCAGTTGCTCACTGGCTCGGATACTAAGGGAGACTATACAATACAACACTTGTTTCAGATGTAAATGCGAATACAAATCACATTGATAGCTTAAATCTTTCGAATCGCGAATTCCCTAACCATTGCTACTTCTCAACTTAGTGATACAGCACAGTAACGACACAAAACTAAGTTTAAGATTAACATTTATTTAACTATGCTCTAATTTTTTTTTATTTAATCGGTAAATGATAACCGTGGTGTCGAATCTGTTGTTCAAAATTACTTAACTTAACTAATTAGACAGGTATAAAAGGCTAGCTATCCCTTTCTCATGTGCGGGGTTAAATAAGGATGGCAATACTTTTAGACCTGTCAAATTAGTTTTAATGATTTCGTACAACAGAATTGGCATCAAATTAACCTAAAAACATCAGGCATAGCAGTAAATTAACAAGCAAGAAGAGGTTGACTGATGTGCTAGATGGCGGTGATAAATATCTGAAAGAAATAATTAATATGTTCCAGCCTGCATGACCCAAGAGGTCGAAACTAAACTAGGGACTATAGGGTATGTCTTCAGATTTAAGGTATACCTTCAAATATTCTAGTTCGGTAATACAGGGACACCTTGATGCAATATCCTGCATGATGCAACAGCCGACAGTTATTTTGTAAACAATTAAATATCGCAAATCACTGAGTCCTATTTTTATTTATTTATTCATCAAATGACGAGAAACAAGTCGTTAAACAGCCGTCAGTTATAACACAGTTAGCAGTTCGACTTCGTTACTTCCACGTATTACCTCTAAGCCTCGCTTTAATGCAGGCCTATTCACCTGTATCCAAGGATAATGTCGAAACTCCCTAAGCGGGGTGCGAACCGTTAAATGTGGCGAGCCTTTATTCAGTGGCTCGCTGTAGTGTTCGAAGCGGATAAGCTGATGTAATAAAACTATTAGGGATTGGACGCATTGTAGTGTAAGCATTTCCATGATAACATTTTAGACTTGGGAGAAGCTTCATGATCCGAGAACACATCAAATAAATGCATAGTCAAATAGCAAAACTGGCCTAGCGTAATATCTATGCTTCTTACAGGCTTCGTATGTTTTCCACTGACTTGTATAAAAAATATAGCACACTAATTTTACGCCCTGCCTGTTGGATAGCTTCTATATGAATTAATAAAGCCTTCTCGATTAATCAGACTCCACATTCCGCAAATAAATAACAAAAGATTTCCTTTTGATTACGTGAGTAAACGTTGATGGTAATTTACGAACATTTAAGGGTCGTCAAATTATTGTTACTTCTAAAAACAAAGGGAGTGGAGTATCAAGTCGATATAAATAAAAATAAATTATCATTTTGTTGTCATTCAATACAATGTGGCGACATTTATAAGCTTTAAGTGCAGGGAAAATAATTTCAGTCGACAAGAGGGTAATAAAAAACTATTTAAATAATGAATACTGAATACAGAAGCACCTTAAGATCATTCCTATTAATATTGAGGAGTTCAAGATACCGTTTACTAATCTCCCCGTTAACCAAGTCAGTGTTATGAGTACACTTAATTTATCCCAGATTTGTGACTGGGTTTATTTTTATCTGGCTGTTTATTAATGGTGGTAATTTAGACCTTCATAAGTGCCTTATTAAGGCTTAAAATAATTTATTTTGGTGATTTTCTTCTTTTGCCCGCTCTGTTCCTACGCGTTTCTCTGTTATTTGGCGCCAGCAAAGTACATTAATAAATTCTTTATATACGTATTTCATTTATATTTTTATTGTGTGTATATGATTTCGTTTTATTTTAACAAAGTATCATCGATTGGGTATTTATTTTTGTTTCCATTAAATATATATTTAAGTTAGTATCACAGCTATAAATACTTTTGCTAAATATAGGTACCACTGCAAACCAGACGTTAACTGAACCGTTTAAGTTTCGCGGCAAACTTAAGGATTCCGACGGGTCGGGACCACGTGACGAGCTCAACCCGTGTCGGGAGCGACTGGGGCCCAGCTCCCGAGTGTTCCCGACCGGCCTGGGCGACCCCCCGCAGCCCGTCGCTTAGGATACGGCATTGACTGACTTCGCAAATTGGATGCGGTTTACGTGTGAATTTCGCGAAAATAATTAAGTGCGGGGTTGTTAGAAATTAAGATTGGCAATGAGAAGTTTAAGAGAACTCACTGTTCCCAGCGTCAATACTCCAAACTAACTTTCCTAATTTTCTCATGCAATCTGCGAAACGTTAACGCGGACATTGTTCGTAATTGGTAAGTTTTTGACAATAGCAAGTCTAGCTATTGACAGAGTAAACATGTCTGACAGAGGTATCTATCTCAGTACTCAATTAGATCAAAGTTCTGGACAAGAACTGCATGCCCTTTGGATTTTATGTCCTGACGCTGCAAATCCAGAGGACTACCTATCTTAAACTATCTTTTACTACCAATAGCTTGAGCAGAAAATAATCAATTATTCGTCCACGAGATACTATATCCATTTTTTTTATATATTGTATGAAAGTACAACTGTTTTTACAAACAAGCACACGGCCTGCCTGATAGTAAGCACTTACCGTAGCCTATGGACGCTTGCAACACCAGGGTTATGTATCACTGCGCGTTGCCGACCCTGAATGCCTACCTATGGATTTAACGAAGCTTCTTCCATGTATCTATGATTATATTCAGTAAAATATATGAAATACAGTATTTCCTCGACAAAGGCTTTGTATGCGACACGAGTTGCACTAACTTACAAAAGCAGCATTCGTGTAGCGATCATGCATGTCGCACACCCCCTGGAGGGCTGGTTAATAATAGCCTACGGTCCTCGAATGAAAGGCTATACATACTATATTGATGTACGTATATGTATATTGATTACTAGCTGTCCCGACTGACGTTGTCCTGTCTTTGCTTTGAATTCATATGTCAAGCACACTAAAAAAAAAAGGAAGTTTAGTTTATCCCGAAATTAAAATTGGTCCGATTTTTTTTTCATAAGAACCTCCTGAAAATATCAAACACAAAGAAATAAGAATTAGCGAAATCGGTCTAGCCGTTCACCAAGGGAAATAGGGATTAATTTTTACCCGACTACGGCGAAGCAGGGTTATGATTTTGCCCAGTATTTATATATAGATTGCATTGCTAGTATTGTTACTGTCTAGTTTACTTTCTAGGTTACTGTCTAGTTTATATTGATACATTTATACTGTTATTTATTTCGCTAATTTTTGAAATGTAACCGTTGCAGTAGTGTCCCAGGGCTTATTTAAATAACTTTGTACATAATTTGTTTTTAATATTGTATAATTCATATTGTAAGCCAACTTAGCTATAGAATATTAAGTATCTTCCGATGAACTAATTATGTGAATTATCACATAGACAACTTTACTTCTGCTTGAATAATCTTTTTATATATTTTGCTATAATGTGCTTGAAAATGTCATGCTCACTATAATGGCTTTGCTTGCGGCGGCGTCCGGAAGACGGGTCGCTCACTTACCTCCACAATGGTTGAAGAGGGCGATGGCTGCATTCGCGTCATACTTGTGAACAGGTGCTGCTTGTGGAGGCTGGTCATCAAGCCTTTTTTGATTAACTACTAGCTTACATCTTAATTTCAAGCGTTATATACTTGTCTATGGGTTAATATAATTTTTTAGTGTTATCAATTGTTTTATATATTATTTTGAGCAATAGGTATCCATGTTAACTTAGTATTTGAAATGTAAACATTATGTAATTCTTTTGGTTTTTAAAAGAGTAATTGCTGAGTTTCTTGCCGGATTCTTCTCAGCAAAACCGACCTTCCGAATCCGGTGGTAGATTCTGACGATTTGAAAGTGCTTGCCTGTAAATTCTAGTCAAATATAGATCTATTTGTATTTGAATTATACGCCCTAATATTTAATTAATTCCTGTGCCCGATTGACGTTGCTTTGCAACGCTACCTTTCTCATTACTTATTGTATCGATGGCCCTCTCAATAGCGCAGACGGAAGAGAAATATTTTTAATAAAAAAATGCCATCCCAGCTATTTTCAGACCTGGTGTGGGTTGCTGTAGTTTAAAATAGTAGTTTCCCCGCGACTTTGCCCGCGTATCAATATAATATATAGCCTATGTTACTCAGTGATAATGTAGCTTTCTAACGGTGAAATAATTTTTGAAATCGGTCCAGTAGCTTCGGAGCGTTTTCAATACAAACATACACAGACACAAAAATACAAATCTTTCCTCTTTTTAATATTAGTCTAGATAGTTTAGAAGTATAGATAACATTCCACTAATTTTCATCGTCATTATCTAGTTGTTGTTCGGTATGCTATATCTTTTTGTGCTTTCAGATCTTTGCTAACATTAATATGTTCTTCATATGTTCGATATTAATATTTTTACAATCTTGTTACCTACGATTTACATTTAAAAAAGGTTACATAGAGGGACAAACGAGCCGCATAATGCGGTTATACTGCGGCCAGCGATCGATCGGTAATTTAGAGGCGCTGGCGCGGCGGGGGATTAAATTCGATTGTATTTCGATTTAAATCGGACATAGTTGCGAGCGGTCTCCGATTCACATCAAAATAAATAGCAGTTCAACCCGTTGTAGGGTGACAGATAATATAACACCACATGATTGTTATTGTCGCCGACTTACAACAAGGGAGTTTTGGCCGGAATCGGGCAGAGTGGTTAAGATTTTTCCAGTGTCTCGTAAATTGTGTTATAGTGATCTTTACTGTGTATTTTCAGTGTAGTCCAAAAAAGCCGTGGTGGCCTTGTGGTTGACGCAACAGGCCTGTCATCTGATGGGCTCAGGTTCGAGTCCCGGCCTGTACCAATGAGTTTTTCCAAGCTTAAGTACAGTGATTAATCACACCATGAGCTTTTAAAAAGAGAGGTAGGGCGATTTGGGATTTCCCGTAGGTTATCCCATTTAAATTGAAGCAGCCCGACTGGGGACTGTACCTCCGCCTTACAGAAGACCGCAGTGAAATAACACTACTTGATGTAGTGTTGTGTTTCTGCGGTAAGTAAGGTTGCCAGTGCTCCACGAGGATACGCTGGGCTAGTAGTATTGCTGCTAGCACAGTGAGTCGTCCTCATTAGCAACATGGTTGGCACCCCGTAGTGATACCCCTGGTATTGCTAGCGGCTATATGCTACGGTAACTGCTTACCATCAGGTGGGCCGTATGCTTGTGTGCCACCTTAATGGTATAAAAAAAATAATAAAAAAATGACATTTTGTGCAGTAATGTTTCATTTAGTGATAATTATAGGAACAGTTAAATAATGCTCTAATGTGGCCCGTGTAGTGATCTATCATTTTGGTCAATTAGTTACTTAAGGCATGTTGCGATCTGCTACTGTCGTGGATTGTCTCCAGAAACTTCCATAAGCATTAGAATGCAAGATACAAGGCATTTTAATGCAACACAACATACAAAAAATACTGTTGAAATAAAATAAAATTAAGGCCGATGTAAAATCCGCAAAGCTTTTGTCAAAAGGTATTTTGTTAACTTTATAATGTTCAAGTAAGTTAATTCAATTATATGCTTCATAATCTTCTGAATAAGAGACAGAAGTTATAAACTTAAATGGATGTACAGCCACGGAAGTGTTGCAAACTAAATTAATCTCAGCTCCATCTTTGACGCTCATCCGCGGATCTTATTTGTTGGCGGGTACTGCTTTTGTTTCGATGTGCCTTAATGCTTGATAACAAAACAACCTCTTAAATTAAAAAATAATTATATCAGATTGATGTACTACATAAATATCTGTTGTGCTAACATAATGTGTGTTTTAAATGCTCTATCTAACGCAATATCCTAACTTACGAGTATGTAATCTTTTTAGAATTAATACAAGTGGCGTAAATACTGTACCTAAAATATTTGACATAATTATGATGGCAGGTGGCATCATGCATCAAAATAATAATGACCGTGTACCATTGTAGATTTTTCATATTTAATTTTATCGGGAGATCTCAATTCGACATACCTCTCTTGTTAAGCTCATGGTGTGAATAATCATAAACTCATTAGTACAGGCCGGGATTTGAACCTGGTCCGATCAAATGACAGGCCGTTGCTTCACCCACAAAGCCACTTCATTTCATTCAAGGTTTTCATTGAACTATTGCCACATTGGGTCTAAAAAAATAGTATATGCGAGGCTTAGGCCTAGTACTCATCCCAATATTCTTTGGAATAAAGTAGTTAGGGTGATGACCGAAATGAGGGCATACGAGTGTCAAAACAGGCAAATAACTAATCAATTGTCGTCATATTATTTAAATTGTTGCTAAAAGCTTGTGCTTTAGTGATTTATGTTGACAGAGTTGAAATTGTACGGGAAATTAAATGTTAACTTAACTAGGCCAAGTTTAGCTTCAATTAACCTTCAACCATTTGACTTACAAACCGATATTTTCAATTAACCTGAAGAGCTTACCTAAAACTTAACGAGTAAGATCTTATTATTATACATAACTTTATCAATTTCGACCTTAAACCAATTTACCAAAGTTTAATCCGGTGAAGGCAGGGTAGGATAATCTTTGGATTGTTTCCGGTTTTTTGGTGTCGGATTCATATGCTAATCTTATTCTTTTTCAAGGGCTTTATCGGCACTAGCGATCCGCCCTGGCTTCGCACGGGTTCTCAAAAAACCTAAATGATTTATACACGAAAATCTTATGCCCTGTAAACTATAAACAATGCCCTATAAACAGGGTGTGTATTAGTATTAAGGCTAAATGCTTGCAAAATATTTTACACTATTACCTCTCAGCGTAGATACTAGATACTACGACCATTACAATAAAATTTATGATATAAAATACGTCACTTAGGTATCTCAATTCGATACCGACACACTAACATTATATTTAAAAGTATTGTAAGTTGATTTTTACGACAAACGCTGTGTAAGAGAAGCTTTTATACTAAATATAAAATAGAAAGATACGCCAATTTACGAAAAACGAGTAAATTCTCGAGGTAAAATTGTCTGTTCCGAGTAATCATGATTTGTACCTTAAAGGGTCCTTAAGGGAAAGTTTACCCGTCATTGAATATGTCACAAGTGATAATGTCAAGCGATAAGTAACGTTAAAGGTTCAGCGCATAAGGGTCACGATCGTTTATTTCCTAAGTGTTTATCTTCAGTAGGATTTCTAAGTGCTCTTGGGCATTGATGCTATGAATTTCACATATTATAATACTTCGTGTCTTCGTATCAATAATGTGATGGCATATTCTTAACTAAACTCTTATTATGGGTACTTATATCATACTTAAAAATTTGTAAAAAAATATATTGTAATATTGCCACAAAAAAACCAAACTTATGACAAAGAAGGTGCTAAAAAGATGTAACAAAAGAGATGGGGGGAGTAATGCAAACATTTCTTACCCAATAACAAGTCTTAAAGTCATTCGTCCCTTTGTGACAATCTTAGTTCTTACGGTTTTATCTACTAAGTACTTACTGTGAACCCAATGCCGACTGTAGCGGAGAAATTGCCGGCTTGGAATTTTCCGGTCTCAAATTGCACTAATAGAGACGTCTTGCCGACTCCGCTGTCCCCCAGCAGGATCGTCTGTTGAGAAAAAATATTTCTATGCTACTGCGAAACGTAATGTTATAGTCTTACGTTGGACTTTGGGTGTTTGTTACTTGATCACACTGAAACTATTGAGTATATTCGAATTATATTTAGCATTTCAGCCTGGATCTTAGGCTTATTAACTGAAATCTGTCGGAATCTTTTTTCTACACACACGAACATTTTCATGAATTTTTTGACCGGATATCTATAACTATACTATACCGTAGCTTATAGCCGCTAGCAATACCAGGGGTATCACTGTGCAAGAACTACCTAGACAAAATATATTAAAATGAATCCCTATTTCCCTGGGTCACGGCATGGGTCACGCGTGAACGGCTAGACCGATTCAGGTTATTTTTTTTTGTTTTTGTTATTGTCAGGAGAAGGTTCTTATACAAATAAAATATTGCAAAAAAGCTGGAACATTTTAATAACGGTATAAACTAAAAGTCCTATTATATATGGTGTATTTGACATACGATTTCATAGCTAAGACAGGACAGCCTGTGGGGACAGCTAGTGCAAAAAAAAGGCGTAGCTGACCCTGTGAAGAATCTTCAATATTAAATTCTTATTATTGGAAGCTGCTATTTATGTATTATTATTCATTAAAGTCTCCGTAAAATAAAAAAGCAATCAACAGCTAATTAAAAAACTTGCTCCGTTTCGTAGCTGTTGTCTACGTTCTTTTGTTATAAAGAACACTTTTAATTTTCCGAAGATGGAAAATCTTAATTAGACACGGCTGTTTAAATTTTATCTGAAGTTTCCCGAATACCGCTCGAATGTACTTACAGAGCATTTGCTTTCAGATCTCTTTTCTCGAAGTGAGAATTCCCTATAATAATAAACCCAGCACAAATCAGTTTAAATTTTCCGATACCTATGTATTCTATAATTCTATATATCTATACAGTATATCGTATGTTTGTTAAATATACTACATGTATTTACACATATGTCTATAATATCTGTCTTTACATATAAAAGAAGAAGCTGACTGACTGACATATCAACGCACAGCCTAAACGACTTAGAGACTTGAAATTTTGTCAGTACGTACCTTTTATGACGTAGGCATCCACTAAGGAAGGGTTCTTTGAAATTCCACCCCTAAGGAGGTACAATAGGGGATGAAAGTTTGTATGAAAATCTGTATTTTTTTAAGTTAAGCGCATGAAAATTTGTACGTATATTATAAACCGCGGGCAAAAGCTATCATTTACCTATATATAGTACATGTTGATTTATTTACTTATTCACGCGTGCATAGCCGCGGGCAAAAGCTAGTACATTTTATTATACGTACAACTGTGTATGGTATGCAATATGCACTACCTACAAGCATGCACATGATAGGTAATGTATGAAAAGTATTTAATTATTCTATCAGTTACCATATCACAAGTTTAGCTTAATATGGGGCCAGATGACGTTGTGTAAAATTGTCCAAACATCATTACTATTAGTAGCAAAGTATCAAATAGTAATTTAAGATGTTTAATTCTACAAATATTGATGTTCGCCGCTAACCGTGGGCGACTGTATCTAATTAGCATGGCGTCTCGGCTTCCTTGAAGAAAAGTCACAAATTGCCCAACATTTATTTAACTTTCCAACAACCTCCGAACATCGGGCGGTCTCTGTATGCCTGACAAGTAATTTGTAATTTTAATACTTTGATTGAAATAGTTTGCTCCTATATTTTTTGCTTTGGTTTATTTTTAGGGTTCCAACGCTGCGTCAAATGAAAAGACCAAGCTGTTGAAATTCACTCGCGTGCTTGCCTGCTTATCGGTAAGTCGATTCAGATTTTTAAGCTTCACAGTTACAGATAATTTATTGTCATTGTATGTTTTCACTTCGAGGCTATAAATAAGCTGAACACATTATTTGTACATGGACTTTAAAATACACGTACCAAAACCGTGTACAGGAAATATATAATTAAAGACTTACATTAAGTCTCGTCACGTTAAGTATCTTTTAACGTATGAATAAGTATAATTAGGTAAGTTAAGTTCTGTTTTTGTTAATAGTCTAATCAGTTTTGAATAAAGATTGATTATATCTATAGATTAGAGATAAAGATATACAAGTTACGGAACCGACAGGAAAGGAATACTTGTACTTGACTGGTTTTATTTCTTGAGGGCCGACATTCTATGAATAAATTATGCAAGGAAGGAAATCTCAAATTAGGACTGGGAAAAAACCTCCTCGTTTGCTAAATTGGCATAAAAATTCGGAGATTGTTGATATTTGGGCTTTGTGTCGTTAACTGTATAAATATGTGCACATTCTGCGTTATCTCAAGGCTCATGCCTGACACTTCTTTCGCCTAGTAAACTTTCATACGTTACTTCATACGTTTGCGTCTAAGAATCAACAATGTCTTCTGAAGCACCTAAGGGGAATATCTTATAGGTTTTGTCAAACAAATAAATCACTCTTCAATGAGTCCCTTTATTCTTAGAATCTGGAGCCTTTTGGTCCTCAACTCCTCAGCAAATTAAATGTATTCACTGAGGTCTTTAGTAGAGTTGAATGAATTGTAACCTTAAAAACTTATAGTTCTCGCTCCTGAACCTCACGATGTCCTTTCTTAAAATATACTGATGATTTTTTTAATACCATAGCAAACTTCTACCCAGATATTACAATAAAATCCAGCATCGCTATTTGGTCTCTGCTCATTATTTTTAATTAGCCACACAAAAAAGTGCGCTTGTAGCATTACTACTAGCCCAGCGTATCCTCGTGG
The DNA here is from genome assembly GCA_951449985.1 of Falcaria lacertinaria. Lineage (NCBI taxonomy): Eukaryota > Metazoa > Arthropoda > Insecta > Lepidoptera > Drepanidae > Falcaria > Falcaria lacertinaria. The sequence goes on from OX602111.1 coordinate 3,972,810, forward strand.
AGCACTGGCAACCTTACTTGCCGCAGAAACACAACACTACATCAAAGTAGTGATATATCACTGCGGTCTTCCGTAAGGTGGAGGTACAGTCACCAGTCGGGCGGCTCCAATTTAAATTGAAAAACCCACGGGAAATCCCAAATCGCCCTACCTCTCTTTTTAAAGCTCACTGTGTGATTAATCGCTTAGAAAACCTCATTGGTACAGGCCGTTGCTTCAACCACAAGGCCACCACGGCTTATACTAGTCTTTTTACATTATATCTAGTATCAAACATTGTATAAAGGTACAAAAAAAGCTAGGTCTTAATAAGACACTTATTAAAAGGGCACTGGGATGCAGGGTCGGCAGCGGAGTGATACCCTGGTGTTTCAAGCGTCCATAGGCTACGGTGACTGCTTACCATCAGATGGGCCGTATGCTTGTCTGCCACCTTAGTAGTATAAACAATTAAAATAATTGAGCACGTAAGACGAGCTATTATAAATTCACAAGAAACAAAAGAGGTGTGAAGTTTAAGGGTAAAATGTAGCTCTAAACCATACCTAATAAGATTCAAAAATCAATTATACATTGTATAAGCCGTGGAGAGAGTAACTATTCAATAAAGGCAATAACATATTCTGCTCTCCTCACACACAGCTATAGGTACCATTTTTGTCCCCTATCGCGCGCAGGGTTTTTTCACGTTTCGTAAAATACATTTTGTAACTTTACCTATGAGCAGGAGAAGTGACTGGCGTGTCAGAATTTTACGCACACGGACGCACACATTGATAACTATCTCCATCACTTTCTAAGGCACGCGGTACATCGTCTATCTGTTACTCAGTCTACGGACTAAGCACGTCACAGCTCACCTTATGTATAGGCACGTCATCATCTGCCTGTATCCTGGGAGAGAGATCCGCAGGGGGCTGGTAGTCCCTGTAGCCAGTAGGGGAGGGGGTGTTGCGCTGCGCTGGCGCGCGAAGAGTGTCGTCTTCAAACACGTCGTCACTCATGCTGTCGTCTGTTGCCATTTGCTAAAACATGGAACGCCGATTTGATTTTTTGTCATACCATAGTGTCTATGTCACGTCACCACTGCGATATGGTATTGCGGGTTGCAGATACATTTGGAAGTAATAATTATGGAAAAAAAAATGCTTGAATAAATTTCTAAATTCATCTTTTATCTCCAAAATAATATTTCCAAGATCAATTATTGTCTGAATTCATTAATATCAATCAATGAGGACGAGACATCTTATGGTAAAAGGTAGCAGTAGGTTACTTCTAGAATAATTCTTAAGAACACTGTTCTTTGTACAAGCTGTAGCGGCAAGCTCTAATAAAGACATCAATCCAATCACTACATAAGTGCATAGTATAAAACAAAGTCGCTTCCCGCTGTCTGTTTGTCCCTATGTATGCTTAGATCTTTAAAGCTACGCAACGGATTTTGATGCGGTTTTTAATAGATAGAGTGATCCAAGAGGAAGATTTTAATGTATAATTCATTGTGTTTTGTAGGTATTTAACTTATACGGCTAACACTGGCCGTGCGTAGCCGGGGCGGGTCACTAGTATTCAATACATCAGAGTTTTTTCAACTTGTGGGTCGCGAAGCTGCTATAGGGGAGTTGTAAGGGTTTGGGAAAGCTAATGCAGTAAAAAAAATATTTTTATTTGTTGTTATAGCGGCAACAGAAATACACATTCTGTGACAGACACACGGACGGACCAACAGTGAATGCTTAGTAATAGGATTCAGTTGGTTTCCCTTCGGGTACGGAACCCTAAAAAATATTTCTTCATAGTAAAGAGGCCGTGTCATGAGAAATCTTGAAAAACACTGCAATACATCATACGTACTAGTAGATAGCAATAAGTTCTGGGACTCCTATTAAACGTGTACAACACCGTGAGCACAATCAGATTTTGCTCAGTTTGCTCCACAAGCAATCAGATTGTGCCCCGTTTGTAATAAAACGGGAATGCACGTCCGCCGTCGAATAGGACGACTGAGATAACAAACGTTCAATGCTCTACCTATACTATAGCCCCGGGGTCGTCAATTACTTTAATTTGGGGTCCGTTTTATAAAATGATAACTATCACTGCTGCGGTCCGCTAGGGAACTAAACCCCTCCCCCGTACATCATTGCGAGATTATATTGTGTATTATTGAGTACGTAATTATAATATAAACGTAAATAATGTAATCAAGTCGGCAGTAGTCCGGATTCGGAGCACGTGGTCCGCCATTTGGTGACCCCTGCTCTAGCGGACACAGTAAGTTTTGATCATTTGTTAGAAAGGATAGATTATACCGCGAGAGATGATATATGTTAAAACAAAAAACAAAAAAAAATGCAAGAGTGCAATACACACACATGCATACAGGAGTATTAACTTTATATGAGACTTTACCAGGTTTTTATTGCGACTTCGACCGATGAGGACTAAGATATATATAGCCTATATTACTCAGGGATATTGGAGCTTTTAGCATAGCAAATTATCTTCGGTGGAAAGTGGGTGTTGTAACACCTCTGCCTACCCCTTCGGGGTCCCTTGTGGGAAGGCGTGAAGATATATAATTTATTATTATTTTGATTTGCAATTTCTTTCTGAAATTACTTGTCTTGGAAGCAAATATAGTAGTTTCAATTCCTTTGATATCTCAAACTTTGTATTATGTACCCAAATGAATTATATCAGTCCCAAACATGATTTTAAGTGTGATATACCGTGAAGGCTCGCTAGCTCGTCTCACAATAATGTATCATATTGATCGCGACTGCAATTTAATGCCACGTTACAGCCTCCACACAAGCCCTCGCATCACCAATTAAGCCACTTACTGACGTCACAGTGCACGTCAAAGCCCAAAGGCAGGGTTTAAATTAACGTCACTAGAGTTTCAATTATCACAGGATTATGGCTGTTTAATACAATTTGATGAAAACTAATATACCTATGTATGTATGTAGCTATATGAAATCTGTTGGCTTAATATGATTGATTTAATAATAAGGGATATCAGTAATTACCATATGCAACGGCAACAACGCGCGAGTGATACCCCTCACTGGTGTTGCAAGCGTCCACTGGCTTCGGTAACCGCTTACCATCAAGTGGGCCAGCTTAATGGTATACAAAAAGTCGTAAGCTATATATAAAATACCCATTGATTAATGTTAAATAAAATTATGAAATGTAGTTATGAAATGTTCAAATAAAGGTAATTTATTATTATTTTCTTTGTCTCCCATCCATTCCATACTCAAGGAAAGTAGGTATCTCTTACACTATAGGGCTCCGAAGTATATATTACTAGCGACCTGTTTGTAATAAAGCATACTGCTTTGACCTTAAGCCGATTTTGTTTCACTAGAATAGGAATCTAAAAAGTAAGATAATTTTTTTTATTTCAAAATTATGAAAGATGTTTAGTAAATTTGGTTTTGTTTGCTTTTTATTTCACTGAAGAGTCGAATACATTATACGTATATCTTATAATAAACTTGAGTTGGTAAAGTGAGCGGTGGTGACCTTATGAAGCGTTGCCTTGCCTGGTATTCTAGCGTCGCAAGTTCTAATCCCACCGGTCTGTGCCAATGAGTTTCTCAAACTTTAGTGCCGTGATTAGTCACACTACGAGCTTTACTGTGAAGGAAAACAACGTGAGGAAACCTGCATACTTCTGAGAAAGATATCAAGGACGTATGTAGTGGCTAAAAGACGATGGACGGACCATAATTTATGTTGGCGCCAAATTATCTACGTTCGAAAGTGGGTGTTGTAACACTTCAGCCTACCTCTTTGGGAATCCCTGTGGGAAGGCGTGAATATAAGGTAAAATATACATAATGGCGCCACCTGTCGCCGTCTCTCGAAAAGTAGAGATAAACTTCCTCGCTGAAAGCCGAAGGGCCGTCCTGAAATTCGTAACAACCTCTACCTTAGTTCCGATGTGCTATACGAGATGTCACAGTGGAAAAGTTAACTTACTGAGAAATTAAAATGGCCCATAACCTTCCGGTTTCAATTCTTCAATTGTATTTATTTATTTTTGCAATCGCTTATTGTACCTAAGTGAACATTTTTACCTATAGTTCGTTTGTTTGCATCAAACCAACTAGTCGAAATCTACACGTGAAGTTACTCAAACATAATCTCGTTTGCATTTTCAAACAGAAACAGTGATATCTGATAATTTTGCCTTTGAGTAACATCTTTTTAAATGGAAATCTTATTAGAAGACATTTTAGCAGTAATAAAAATGTAGACACATTTCCTTTTCAACATCCCCTTGACGAAACAAAACGCATTATTCAGCATCTATTTGTATAGAATGTAAGGAGAGTAACAGTCGACCCCTACCTAAGGGCAAGGGGTATGTTGGTCAATGTCGTGTTCAACTGGTGAATTCCCCCCGCCCCTATCGAATCCTACCCCCTTGTTGTCAATGCGGAGGTAATTGAGGCTATTTACGATCTATTGATTTCTGACGATCGTTTGTGACTGATGTATCTTTTTATTGGCAGCGTTATTTTGTATACAGATAAAAATAGAACCGTTATCGGAATGAAAGGTTTCTTTTTCTTTTTATTTATAATAATAATATAAAATAATAATAATATACATAATTTGTTCAGAGGCCATTGCCAATAGGTATTAGTTATACAGAAGAAAATAAGAAGCTAGATGTTTTTTTATGAATTACTGTACAATGGGGTATTGAAATTACGTAAAAGAATAAGTTATGTGATAACACTTCATACACGCAGGTACACTGAAGTGCGAAACAAAATTCCCAAAGCTATTCAAACTATTACATACGTTATTTGGTTGACCACGAAACGATTCAGGTAGCTCAGTTAATATTTTATTAAATCGTTAGTCTTTTATCATTCACCGACACGATACCAAATCTCTTACGAACGATTACGGAGCAAATGTACTATGCAGCCTATGGAGGGAGCCGTTATGTGGTTGAGACGACCGACGCTAAACGTTTACCACATGTTTCGCCGATAGGAACGATTACAATGCCATAGCGATACGATAATCGAGAGAACGAACCTAACTTCACTACATAGTATAAAACAAAGTCGCTTCCCGCTGTCTGTCTGTCCCTATGTATGCTTAGATCTTTGAACTACGCAACGGATTTTGATGTGGTTTTTAATAGAGTGATTCAAGAGGAAGGTTTATAGGGTCCGTACCCGAAGGGTAACCAACGGAACCCTATTACTAAGACTTCGCTGTCCGTCCGTCCGTCTGTCTGTCAGCGGGCTGTATCTCATGATCCGTAATAGGTAGACAGTTGAAATTTTCACAGAATGTGTATTTCTGTTGCTGCTATAACAACAAATAATAAAAATGCAAAATAAACAGGGCTCCCATACTAGAAACGTGTTTTTTTGGGATATTTTTGAGACAATTGAAAATGTATTGCTTTTGTTTCCAAAAATAGGAGCGAATTTTTTTATCATTACAGACAGTACGGAGGCCTCGGTATGCGAGTCCAACTCCCAAGTTGCCAATTTTTATGTATAATTCATTTGTGTTTTGTAGGTATTTAACTTATATGGCCAACGCTGGCCGTGCGAAGCCGGGGCGGATCGCCAGTATATCCTAATTTGAACAAATAATAACTATGACGTATTTATAGGGCTGTGAAAAACAAAAAATAAGCGTTATAATTTTATATGGCAAGCATATTATCGTGGTGCCGGGTAATAAAAACACACCCTAAATAAAGGTCGACGGAATTCCATTCAACCCATGAGCAAATTAATGAGCATCGCACGCCGTACATTTTAATTATCGCTTGGGAACTTCCGCTGTTGAATCGCTAATCGCGTAACGTATGTCATGTTATGGTTTGTTTTGAACGGACACATCTTGAATTTAATTTTAAATATTTTTTGCCCACGACTTCGCCTGCATGGAATCAGGAAAAGTCCCGTTTTTACAGTGTGATGGTAAGCGGTCATAGTTTCCTGTGGATGCCTCATCTTTAATATAAAAATGAATCGCTGAATGTTGCTAAGCGCAAATCTCGAGAGCAGCTGAACCGATTTCTATAATTCTTATTTTAGAATATTCCTTTATATTAAAAGGGTGGTTGTTACGGAGAAAAAATAAAAAAAATGCCTAAAAAGTCAAGGGTAGTAAAAATATTTGCCAAATGTCTACCCTTGCGAAGCCTGGGTGGGCCGCTAGAACTGAGATAAATCTTTGTAACCATTTTAGTCCACGCTTTAATTTTCAAAAAAATAATTGTATCCATACCTAGTCACTAAATATAGATCGCTTCAATTAAAACAAACACGTTAGTAAGTTAAGTTCAAAGACTGAAACCCGACTACGGAATAATCATGCTCTAAACGTTTCGAACAAGAAAATATTATCATCTGATTTATTTTAATGTGTTTAATTTGTGTGTGTGGCGTGACGAGAATGGACAAGGTAAAAAATGAGTTTATTAGAGGAAGTTTGAAAGTAGCAGTGACAGAAAAGTTGAGGAGTAAGCGTTTGTCATGGTATGGACATGTTACGCGGAGGAATGAAGATTATCCTGTCTTCGTCCTCGAGATTTATTTTGACCATGTAGTAGCCCTGCTACGCCAGGAACGTATCGCACAAGTATTTATAGTGTAGGTAGAGAGAAAAGAAAAACAACACGTGTTCCAACCCCTTCCTCCACGTCACCGGCCTACATGCACCCCATTCTTGTCCGTGCGCGCACGGCGGTCGCACAAGTCAAATAACCATATTTCTTTCTTACGGTGTTAATTAAAAAAAAAAAAATGCCTAAACGTTCTCATGATGAATCTAAAGAGGATAAATGGATTAGAAAATTGAAGAAATATGAAGAAAAACTCAAGTCAAAACGGTGTGATAAATCACGGCGTATCATATACTCCGATGAAGAAAATGATGTGCAAACTCAAGGTAATTCTGACTTTATGTTTAAGCAAACGTGTGCCCGTTGCATTCATCGGGCGTACACAAATTTATTATCCGTTGAATTCTTCGGATTATTGTTTGCTATTATTACCCACATTTTAGTGCGACAATATTGTGTTACTATTTTGTGCACCGTTTGCATTCATCGGGAGTTGCACTATTTTATACCCGTTGTATTCTTCGGGAACAAAGTGTACCTACAGAATATAGTATATTTATATTCTCACCATGACCTGTCATACATTATAGTCGATGCAATTGTCAAACTACCCTCACAATTTACTCTAATTATTTGGTCAGTTACATATTGCGTATTTCGATTTCAGAACATCTCGAACACGTAGAATATGACGTGGGTTTATCAACCGATGAGGTATATCCTGTGGAATCGGACAACTTGGTTGGGTGTAATGAGCCCATAAATGAAGTCGACGTAGGTTCCGACGACAAAGAAAGTACCTCAGCGGGTCTTAATGTGATCGCTGAGAGTAATCATATAGAAGAAGATTATGACCCTCAGATACTAGCAGCTCTAGGTGATGTTGAGCCGGATTCCGTCGAATTTGGGGAAGATTTACAAAAAGATATAGCCACTAGATATCAAAAAATATTACTAAATGGTCTCAGCAGAGAAAATAAAGATGAGATTTTGAAGAAATATTACCAACACTTAACCCGGATATAAGTGCTATGCTCGCTGAGGTGTGTAAAGCCCGTGACAAACGTCTCCTGGTAAAGCAAGACCAATTGGGCAAAGCGCTTACAGCACAAAGCAAGGCGATGACTGACCTTTTGAAAAAGAGCCCGGATATACCAGAGGCACTACGAATATTAAATGATGCTGGAAAAATCATAGCAGATTCACACTTTGCAGAAACCGACACTCGCCGATCGGTGATATTTCCGTTGGTCGACAAATGTTTGATCGATCCTTTTAAGGATCGTAAAAGAGACACATTCTTGATTGGAAAGAATCTCGGAGACCTGGTAAAAAATTCAAGAGGCATAAAAAAGACAGTTCAGATGATACAAACATCATCTACTCCAAATTTAAACGGAAGAGGCCCATCATCTCGAGTACGGGATCAACAGCGCGGAGGCCAGCCGTACACGCAGAGACCCGGTGGGCCGAGACAAACGATATCCTATACCAGTCGACGGCGAGCGTTGCCGCCGCCACCACCCCCGCCTCCAGCGACTGCTCGCCGCTACCCACCGATATCTGCAGCACCCGCACTACCGCTAATTCGCCGTCCAACTCCGCGGCCAACCCAGACGCAGCGTTACCCTCCCAATCGAGTATAGACACACAATCTCAGGTAGATGCTGGCCGTTTAAAATATTATTTACACGAATGGCAATGTATTACAAATGATCAATTTATTCTAAGTACTATAATAGGTTATACAATTCCTTTTTTCGAACAACCTAAACAAAATTCAAATAGCGGTCAAGAGCGTAAATTTTCTAAAAAAGAATCCGCCGATATACAGAAAGAATTACAGCATCTCTTAGAAATTAAAGCCATAAGGATATGTAAGCCTATACAAGGCCAGTTCATATCTGATATATTTTTAATACCTAAAAATGACGGTAGCAAGCGATTCATATTAAACCTTAAAAAACTGAATAAGCATGTTCAAATCGAGCATTTCAAAATGGAAGATATTAAAACTGCTACCAAACTTATGTCTGAAGGTTATATATATATGGTCAATATTGACCTCAAAGAGGCTTATTTCTTAGTGCCAATTCATGAATCGCATTCTAAGTATTTGAGATTCCATTTTAAGGAATTATACGAATTTGTAGCTTTACCTTTTGGTCTGTGTTCGGCACCATATATATTTACTAAGTTATTACAGCCAGTTATGGCTCATTTAAGGTCATTAGGGTACTTATCTGTGCGATATTTAGATGACATACTTTGTATAGGAAATACAATAGAAGCTTGTCTAGAAAACGCCAACACTACTATAACCTTTTTAAAACGGTTAGGTTTCATTATAAACTATAAAAAAAGTAAATTAATACCTAGTGAAACTTGTAAGTTTCTGGGATTCATTTTAGACTCCAAAACAATGACTTTACAGTTACCGAACCCCAAAAGACAGAAAATACTTAAAGAAAGCGGTAAACTTTTAAAATGTCATAGAATTCAAATTAGAGAATTTGCTCGTTTTCTAGGCTTCCTTACTGCAGCTTGCCCAGCCATTCCATATGGGTGGTTGTACACAAAATCACTAGAGCGAGCCAAATATTTGGCATTAAGTAATAATGGCGATAATTATAATGCATACATGGACGTGCCAGAATTTTTACATGATGATTTAATTTGGTGGAAAAACCACGTCTTAAAAGCGAGAAATCCAATTCAACAACACAGTTATTGTATGGAGATCTATACAGATGCATCTACAACAGGTTGGGGTGCAGCCTGTGGCTCTGAAAAAACTGGGGGTCATTGGACGACTACCGAATGTACTAATCATATTAACTATCTGGAACTCTTAGCAATTTATTTTGGACTCAAATCATTTGCTGGAGACAAAAGACACTGTGAAATTCTTTTGCGTGTAGATAACACAACTGCAATATCTTATGTCAATAGAATGGGGGGGATCCAGTACCCACATCTCAATCACGTAGCTAGGATGATTTGGAAATGGTGTGAAGAAAGACATATTTTTATATTTGCATCTTATATCCGTTCATCTCTAAATACCGATGCCGATTCTGAATATAGAAGATTAAATGTAGATACAGAATGGGAACTTCATCTATATGCTTTCAGTAAAATTGTCAATACATTTGGAAAACCCTGTATAGATTTATTTGCATCTCGCATTAATGCCAAGTGTCCCCTATACATCTCGTGGCAGAAAGATCCTTTTGCCTATAATATTGATGCATTTACAGTCAATTGGTCTCAATTTTTCTTTTATGCGTTTCCACCATTTGCATTGATACTAAAGGTATTAAATAAAATTGTTAGTGACAAAGCAACTGGGATAGTGGTTATTCCATCATGGAAGTCTCAACCTTGGTACCCTGTATTTAAGTCTCTTTGTATTACTGAAATGATGATAATCCCACCGCATAAATATCTTCTTCTATCTCCTTTCAGGTCAGTACACCCTCTACACCACCAACTTACCCTGGCAGTATGTGTGTTATCCGGGAAGGATTTATAAGACAAAATATACCCGAATCCGCTTTACAAGTAATGATCTCTTCTATTTCTCAAAGTACGCAATCTCAGTACAACTCTAGCCTTAGATTATGGTGGGACTTTTGTTACCAAAATAATTGTGATTTTATAATGTTAATATTTGTTACTTATTGGAGTTCTTGATGGCCTGCTTTAATAAGGGATCGTCCTATGGTACTTTAAATAATCACAGATCAGCCATATCATTAATTTCAACCAACACTTTATGTGATGATAGTAGTCTTAAGCGTTTTTTTAAGGGTATATTTAGACTAAAACCAACACTTCCTCGCTATAGCCTCACATGGAATCCAAGCACGGTTTTGAATTATTTAGAGACTATTGTCAATGATGCAGTTAACTTTGAAATGTTAAGCAAAAAAGTTGTAATGCTTCTAGCTTTAGCAACTGGACAAAGAATGCAAACATTGTCAGTCATAAAATTGTCAGACATCAAAACATTTGATAATCGAATACTTATAACTATAACTGATATGATAAAAACTTCAAAAATCGGAAGATCACAACCTATTTTAAATTTACCATTTTTTATTCAGCGCCCTGGAGTTTGTCCAGCGTCGGCGTTGCAGAAATATATTTCTGTAACATCTTCCATGAGATCTGATTCGAATGGGCGGTTAATTTTATGTCTCAAAAGGCCTCATAACCCAGCTTCATCCCAAACATTAGGTCGCTGGATTAAGAAAACTCTGGCTGAAAGTGGCATCGACACCTCAATTTTTTGTGCTCACAGTACGAGGCATGCCTCAACATCTGCGGCGTCACAGGGAGGCTTGAACGTTGACGCTATTAGAAAATCTGCGGGCTGGTCTGCGCAGTCCGCAGTTTTTGCAAATTTCTACAATAGGCCTATTGTGGATACTAGTACAATGTTTGATTCTTTATCTACAAATTAATAAACAATAATATTTAGAAGAGGTTAATGCATTATGTTTTTATTAATATGTTTATTCATGAGCTGATTATTTTTACGGAATATACTATTTTGTTACACAACATTGACTTCTTTATTCTCTGAACATCTACATGGTCAAAATAAATCTCGAGGACGAAGACAGGATAATTTTATGATCAAACGAACTTACCCTAAGTGAAGTTCGATCTTAATTATCCTGTCTTCGTCGGAGAGATTTAAGGTCCCTCCCTGCCCTTTATTTGCGTTTTTTCCCTTTAAGTCAATGTTGATCATTATTTCTCTAAAAAGAATGAGGTGCATGTAGGCCGGTGACGTGGAGGAAGGGGTTGGAACACGTGTTGTTTTTCTTTTCTCTCTACCTACACTATAAATACTTGTGCGATACGTTCCGGGCGTAGCAGGGCTACTACATGGTCAAAATAAATCTCTCCGACGAAGACAGGATAATTAAGATCGAACTTCACTTAGGGTAAGTTCGTTTGATCATAAAATAACGCGGTAAGCAAGGTTTTATGTATGAATGTGGATCGGTACAGGGGTAGAGGTAGACCTAAGAAAAGATGGATGGATTGTGTGAAAGATGACATGGCCAGAAAGGAAGTGAATACAGTGATGACGGCTGATAGAGAAGGATGGACGAGAAATACATATTGCGCCGACCCCAAATAATATGGGATAATACATATACCAACTATCCTTCCTAGCAAAGTAACAAAACAATTCTTACAGTAGTAACCGATTTCGATTCGAACATAAACTTTAGGACAAAGTGACGTATGTATTATGACCACGGGCCGCTATCGATAGCTGTCCTCGAAACATGATTATGAATCTGTATTAAATGGAATAAAATATATAAGATGAGAATATTTGATTGTTTCATACTTTTTAGAGCGGCATTATTCCGTAGTCGGGCTCAAGTTTTTGAACTAACTTTGTTTTAAATATTTATGTTATTATTTGAATGTATTCAAATTAAGAAAACAAAAAAAAAGAGAACATAATTTTATATACATATTTGTTTTAACTACTTTACTTATTAATAAAGAACTACACAAAAAAGAAACTTAAAATAAACTAATAAATACCTGTATTTAAGTTTTGTACTTCTTAGTTTAGTTTATTTTAAGTTTCTTTTTTTACGTGTAGGTCTACACGTAAAACACACCTTTTTTATTTTAAATACAAAATTATAAATCTTTTCAGTAATAGGTGGGCCAAGTAATATAAAAAACACAAAAGATAATTTATCTTAGGAGATTGAAAATTCGGTTTTCCTTATCCCGTTTTGTTATTCATGGTGGACATCTCTGCGGTTTCTCATTATTCATATCAGACAGCTGAGACGGTGGGCATAATATACTTTTCTATTAAGGAATCGTTTGAATAAGTAATTACTAAGATCACTTGAGTGCAAATAAAAAGTATTAGCATAAATAAGAATATCTATTTGAAAGAGATTTACTATTTATTAGAAGCCTGTTTCACAATTTATTTTGCGCTTCAATAGCACTCCGCCCCTACACTGTGAACGTGACTTAGCAGCAAAAACAACTTTGTTCTACTGAGCCGTTCTCCAGTCGCGTTGCATTCGCATTATGGCTTGCGTGTTTTTAGACCGCAAATAGAATTGGTAAACTTTATGAAAGAGCATGCAGTGGTATAATAAAAGCAGAATTTATATAATTAGTTAATATATTTAGTGTTAAAAAAAAAACCACATTCATTTTAGGGTCCACAACGCGCATTTTATAACCCTCGTCTTGCAAGCGTCCATAGGCTACGATTATCGTTTACCACCAGACGGGCCGTATGCTTGCTTGCCACCTTAGTGGTATAAAAATACTCATAAGTATTATCATGGAATAGTAAATAAATAATAAAATAAAAGTATAATTTTATAATTTACCTTTTTATAAAAAATATATTTAAATTTTTGTTTACACTGCGTCATTACGCATATAATACATAATTCTAATTATGGTTAGGATTATTAATTGTTATGCAGCTTTAAAGAAAATAATTCAGATACGGAATGATCAGCTGTCTTATATTGCAAAATAATTAATGTGACAATCGGCAAGTTTAAAAAAAAAACATAGGCTACTTACGCTCATTATCCAATTGGGTAGCTTCCGACCTTCATTTAAATGTACACGAGAACTAAATGCACTTGCTTAAGGTTCAACACTATCACTGTCCAATGTTGGCCGACTGAAGTGAACCGATCGTTCGCAACAGCCAACACTTTTCACATCTGGCCTGAACGACGCCGAAATCCACCCGAAATCTAATACATACACTAAACTACCTTACACTACCAAAAATACACTTAAACACAGTAAAGTACACACCAATTTATATTATTCATAGCGAGCAATAAGTTTAACACGAGAACGTAATCTTTTTCGGGTCGAAAACTCGAATTTTTAGGTTATCTTGCGGATCGGTAAATGTGGGACACTCTGAGAGCAAGCCCGAAGCTTTAAGGTCGAGAATTGCAAGCGTTTTTGTATGTGTGTGCAAAGTTCAGGAGTGTGAACGATTCTCGTGGGCACAGTTTGCTGAAGATGTGAGGGTAGGGTGAGTACCCTTTGACTGTGTGGGTAAGGTGACGTAGTTCACATGAGATAATATTTGCCGAATAATTCTCTAGAATTTTCACGAGATCGGGTAAATTGTTTCAGATTATTTTATATAGGTACCAAAAACCAATAAGATTCCCCGTCTGTGATACCGTAGTGTATGGATGCTTACAACGCCTTTAACATAAAATGAGAAGAACAGTTTGATTCTCTAGTCTAGTGGGATTGATAGCAGGCGAGATAAGGGTTTATCCAAGGACGTAGCTATAAAATAGATCTTAATTAATAAATGTAATACGTTCATTCTTTTTAATATAATATGAGGACTTATAAAAATATAAGTCTCCTTTAGAGGTAATTTATCCTCTACCACATCCTACCCTCCTATCTTGAGATCTAGCCGAGAAAATGTCGGCTCATGTATAGCTCGTAATTCAAACAGATCGATCGCGGCCTTAGGGTGGCGACAACTATGAAAACTCACTCATAGCTCCCTCGAACAGTGTGATGCTGTCGCCGTCTACACAACGAATCTGAAAGGGACAAATATACATTCAATCGAAAACTTTTCCTCGTTTTTGCTAACCTTGGGTTTCTACTACAACTTACACCACGGTTACAATTTGTATTTAACGCGAATACATTGAAGCAGGGCTTTGTCGTATCCACAGCCCTGATCAAGCCGAACTCTATCCCGTCGGAATAAAGTATATTAAGTAGCAATTTTTGCAGATGTTTTATGAAGGATAATTGAAAAGTGCTGGAAAGAGAGGCATGGCAATTTATGGAATGAAAGAGAAGGAGACAGAGGAAACTTGTAAGAATCCGTTGGATAAAGCTGCATTGTTTGTATTTAGCCAACAATGAAGAGCGATTACAGAATTATTATTTATGTATGTTTCATTGACTGGGTGATCATCCGGTCAATGGATGGGGGCTGTTTATCAGATAATGGTTTGGTTTGTTGATAAACAATCGTTCGAGGTACATTTCAGTAAAAGAACCTTTTTATGTATGGACGTACTAAATGTTACTGCATGCTACACTAACACTTCTTTCTTTTTATACCACTAGGGTGGAACTCAAGCGTACGGCCTACCTGATGGTAAGCAGTCACCGTAGCCTACAGCCGCTAGCAATACCAGGGGTATCCATAACGCGTTGCCAACCCTGCTGTTGATGAGGACTCACCGCTCTAGCAGCTTTACTACTAGCGACGCGTATCCTCTTGGAGCACTGGCAACCTTACTTACAGGAGAAATACAACAATACATCAAAGTAGTGTTATTTGACTGCTGTCTTCTGTAAGATGGAGGTACAGTCCCCAGCTGAGCGGCTTTAATTTTAATGGGAAAACCCACGGGAGATCCCATTTCACCCTACCTCTCGTTTAAGCGTCAGCGCACATATAGGATAAATAGCCTATGTATTCTGGGAAAGTGTAGACATCAGTAGGTATGCAGTTTCCTCACGATGTTTTCCTTCACGAAAAGGTCGTGGTGTGACTAATCACTAGTGATCTAACTAGTCAACTATAAATATTTATTAGTGAGATTAGAGTGATTTGATTGCAAACTCAAATTCGTCTTTATTTGACTAGACTTTACAATAAGTACTTTCAAACCGTCAAAACCTACCACCGGATTCGGAAGGTCGTTTTTGCTGAGAAGAATCCGGTAAGAAACTCGGCATTTACTATTTTTATATAAAATATTTAATTTACATTACCTACGTGACATGAATATATCATAAAAAATAAACAATGATTTATGCTTGAATACAAAGTAATGTTTTTTTATTTAATAACGTATACCTTGTTCCAGTTGAATAAACAGCGATTATCAATTTTAATTGCGGCCTGTCATTGACTACGAAAGCAACGCGACAAAAAAACGGCTTGATAATTAAAAGTTTTATTTGTTGCACTAAGCTCCTAAACTGTACACGATGTGTTTTTACTCGACTACTGCGAAGTCGATAGTAAGGGTTATGGTTTAAGCGGTCTATGTATGTAGGTTCAAAAAAACGGCTTGATAATTGAAAGTTTTATTTGTTGCACTAAGCTCCTAATCTGTACACGATGTGTTTTTACTCGACTACTGCGAAGTCGATAGTAAGGGTTATGATTTAAGCGGTCTATGTATGTAGGTTGAAAAAACGGCTTGATAATTGAAAGTTTTATTTGTTGCACTAAGCCGTAGTCGGGCTCAAGTTTTTGAACTAACTTTGTTTTAAATATTTATGTTATTATTTGAATGTATTCAAATTAAGAAAACAAAAAAAAAGAGAACATAATTTTATATACATATTTGTTTTAACTACTTTACTTATTAATAAAGAACTACACAAAAAAGAAACTTAAAATAAACTAATAAATACCTGTATTTAAGTTTTGTACTTCTTAGTTTAGTTTATTTTAAGTTTCTTTTTTTACGTGTAGGTCTACACGTAAAACACACCTTTTTTATTTTAAATACAAAATTATAAATCTTTTCAGTAATAGGTGGGCCAAGTAATATAAAAAACACAAAAGATAATTTATCTTAGGAGATTGAAAATTCGGTTTTCCTTATCCCGTTTTGTTATTCATGGTGGACATCTCTGCGGTTTCTCATTATTCATATCAGACAGCTGAGACGGTGGGCATAATATACTTTTCTATTAAGGAATCGTTTGAATAAGTAATTACTAAGATCACTTGAGTGCAAATAAAAAGTATTAGCATAAATAAGAATATCTATTTGAAAGAGATTTACTATTTATTAGAAGCCTGTTTCACAATTTATTTTGCGCTTCAATAGCACTCCGCCCCTACACTGTGAACGTGACTTAGCAGCAAAAACAACTTTGTTCTACTGAGCCGTTCTCCAGTCGCGTTGCATTCGCATTATGGCTTGCGTGTTTTTAGACCGCAAATAGAATTGGTAAACTTTATGAAAGAGCATGCAGTGGTATAATAAAAGCAGAATTTATATAATTAGTTAATATATTTAGTGTTAAAAAAAAAACCACATTCATTTTAGGGTCCACAACGCGCATTTTATAACCCTCGTCTTGCAAGCGTCCATAGGCTACGATTATCGTTTACCACCAGACGGGCCGTATGCTTGCTTGCCACCTTAGTGGTATAAAAATACTCATAAGTATTATCATGGAATAGTAAATAAATAATAAAATAAAAGTATAATTTTATAATTTACCTTTTTATAAAAAATATATTTAAATTTTTGTTTACACTGCGTCATTACGCATATAATACATAATTCTAATTATGGTTAGGATTATTAATTGTTATGCAGCTTTAAAGAAAATAATTCAGATACGGAATGATCAGCTGTCTTATATTGCAAAATAATTAATGTGACAATCGGCAAGTTTAAAAAAAAAACATAGGCTACTTACGCTCATTATCCAATTGGGTAGCTTCCGACCTTCATTTAAATGTACACGAGAACTAAATGCACTTGCTTAAGGTTCAACACTATCACTGTCCAATGTTGGCCGACTGAAGTGAACCGATCGTTCGCAACAGCCAACACTTTTCACATCTGGCCTGAACGACGCCGAAATCCACCCGAAATCTAATACATACACTAAACTACCTTACACTACCAAAAATACACTTAAACACAGTAAAGTACACACCAATTTATATTATTCATAGCGAGCAATAAGTTTAACACGAGAACGTAATCTTTTTCGGGTCGAAAACTCGAATTTTTAGGTTATCTTGCGGATCGGTAAATGTGGGACACTCTGAGAGCAAGCCCGAAGCTTTAAGGTCGAGAATTGCAAGCGTTTTTGTATGTGTGTGCAAAGTTCAGGAGTGTGAACGATTCTCGTGGGCACAGTTTGCTGAAGATGTGAGGGTAGGGTGAGTACCCTTTGACTGTGTGGGTAAGGTGACGTAGTTCACATGAGATAATATTTGCCGAATAATTCTCTAGAATTTTCACGAGATCGGGTAAATTGTTTCAGATTATTTTATATAGGTACCAAAAACCAATAAGATTCCCCGTCTGTGATACCGTAGTGTATGGATGCTTACAACGCCTTTAACATAAAATGAGAAGAACAGTTTGATTCTCTAGTCTAGTGGGATTGATAGCAGGCGAGATAAGGGTTTATCCAAGGACGTAGCTATAAAATAGATCTTAATTAATAAATGTAATACGTTCATTCTTTTTAATATAATATGAGGACTTATAAAAATATAAGTCTCCTTTAGAGGTAATTTATCCTCTACCACATCCTACCCTCCTATCTTGAGATCTAGCCGAGAAAATGTCGGCTCATGTATAGCTCGTAATTCAAACAGATCGATCGCGGCCTTAGGGTGGCGACAACTATGAAAACTCACTCATAGCTCCCTCGAACAGTGTGATGCTGTCGCCGTCTACACAACGAATCTGAAAGGGACAAATATACATTCAATCGAAAACTTTTCCTCGTTTTTGCTAACCTTGGGTTTCTACTACAACTTACACCACGGTTACAATTTGTATTTAACGCGAATACATTGAAGCAGGGCTTTGTCGTATCCACAGCCCTGATCAAGCCGAACTCTATCCCGTCGGAATAAAGTATATTAAGTAGCAATTTTTGCAGATGTTTTATGAAGGATAATTGAAAAGTGCTGGAAAGAGAGGCATGGCAATTTATGGAATGAAAGAGAAGGAGACAGAGGAAACTTGTAAGAATCCGTTGGATAAAGCTGCATTGTTTGTATTTAGCCAACAATGAAGAGCGATTACAGAATTATTATTTATGTATGTTTCATTGACTGGGTGATCATCCGGTCAATGGATGGGGGCTGTTTATCAGATAATGGTTTGGTTTGTTGATAAACAATCGTTCGAGGTACATTTCAGTAAAAGAACCTTTTTATGTATGGACGTACTAAATGTTACTGCATGCTACACTAACACTTCTTTCTTTTTATACCACTAGGGTGGAACTCAAGCGTACGGCCTACCTGATGGTAAGCAGTCACCGTAGCCTACAGCCGCTAGCAATACCAGGGGTATCCATAACGCGTTGCCAACCCTGCTGTTGATGAGGACTCACCGCTCTAGCAGCTTTACTACTAGCGACGCGTATCCTCTTGGAGCACTGGCAACCTTACTTACAGGAGAAATACAACAATACATCAAAGTAGTGTTATTTGACTGCTGTCTTCTGTAAGATGGAGGTACAGTCCCCAGCTGAGCGGCTTTAATTTTAATGGGAAAACCCACGGGAGATCCCATTTCACCCTACCTCTCGTTTAAGCGTCAGCGCACATATAGGATAAATAGCCTATGTATTCTGGGAAAGTGTAGACATCAGTAGGTATGCAGTTTCCTCACGATGTTTTCCTTCACGAAAAGGTCGTGGTGTGACTAATCACTAGTGATCTAACTAGTCAACTATAAATATTTATTAGTGAGATTAGAGTGATTTGATTGCAAACTCAAATTCGTCTTTATTTGACTAGACTTTACAATAAGTACTTTCAAACCGTCAAAACCTACCACCGGATTCGGAAGGTCGTTTTTGCTGAGAAGAATCCGGTAAGAAACTCGGCATTTACTATTTTTAT
The DNA here is from genome assembly GCA_951449985.1 of Falcaria lacertinaria. Lineage (NCBI taxonomy): Eukaryota > Metazoa > Arthropoda > Insecta > Lepidoptera > Drepanidae > Falcaria > Falcaria lacertinaria. Next base: position 3,992,090 of record OX602111.1, read on the forward strand.
ATAAAATATTTAATTTACATTACCTACGTGACATGAATATATCATAAAAAATAAACAATGATTTATGCTTGAATACAAAGTAATGTTTTTTTATTTAATAACGTATACCTTGTTCCAGTTGAATAAACAGCGATTATCAATTTTAATTGCGGCCTGTCATTGACTACGAAAGCAACGCGACAAAAAAACGGCTTGATAATTAAAAGTTTTATTTGTTGCACTAAGCTCCTAAACTGTACACGATGTGTTTTTACTCGACTACTGCGAAGTCGATAGTAAGGGTTATGGTTTAAGCGGTCTATGTATGTAGGTTCAAAAAAACGGCTTGATAATTGAAAGTTTTATTTGTTGCACTAAGCTCCTAATCTGTACACGATGTGTTTTTACTCGACTACTGCGAAGTCGATAGTAAGGGTTATGATTTAAGCGGTCTATGTATGTAGGTTGAAAAAACGGCTTGATAATTGAAAGTTTTATTTGTTGCACTAAGCTCCTAATCTGTACACGATGTGTTTTTACTCGACTACTGCGAAGTCAATAGTAAGGGTTATGATTTAAGCGGTCTATGTATGTAGGTTCATATTTACGTATGTTTCTTCATTGCGCCTAAACCAGTGCCGGTAGCAGGAACATTGTCGACAACGTTTTCGTATCGCCTTCGACTATTTTTGTATTGAAAAATGAACAGCGCTGCGGCGGTGAAAAGTGGAACTAAAAAATAGTATGACAATTTTGACATTTCGCGAGTTACGTTTTCGAATACGTTATCGAGAATGTTCCTGCTACCGGCACTGAACTATTCATCATTCATCATTCATCCGTTTTCGACTTAAAGGTATCAATGACTTCAACAATAGGACTCGATTTTACCCCTAAATTCCGATTTTAACCGAATTCCTTTTGTTCTTCCGTAGGCGTGTTAGTTTAACATATGAACTTTTATTACCTGCTATTTATAGCGCATATACATTAGAAATCGTTATTAAATTAAACTGGTTTAGTAACTCGTACGACAAAGTCAAATCAATTTACCAACCGACAAAATACAGGCCCTAGCTTAAACATGAATTTTAATGAACTCTCTCTTTGTAGGTAGGTACAAGGCAGTTGGGATCAAAGGTTGAACACATGTTATGAAATTAAGTACATTGTTGTATGTCTGCTTAACTTACAACCTCTTCAATAGGCTTTCATGCTTTAAATAAATAATTAGATGTTTACTTGATCCATACGCTACCAGCTGATTACGTCGAGTGGTGATTAAATCTTTAACTAATTGAAGTATATACATCATATATCACTTAATGTGTATTTACAGAGAAGGCTTCCTATCTTCGCGTCTTGCGTCTTCGACGGGGAATTTATCTATATATTAATATTATAAATGCGAACGTAACTCTATTTGTTTGTTGGCTACCATTTGAAGACTACGCAAGAAGCATAAGAAGACTAAGAACAGATCGTATTTACATTTGGCAATGAGATTAAAACCTGGAGAAGGACATAGGCTATCTTTATTTAGAACCACGCGAGCGAAGCCGCGGCCAAAAGCTAGTAGTAGTAAATAGTACCAGGGTGTACCATAGTGACCGACGTTTAACGAGGGAGTAAATAGAAACTTACAATGGGTTTTAGCGCCGTGTATAACAAGCTACTGTCACACACTGCTTTTCACTACGAGTGCGCAAAAATAAAATAATCCAAAAATATATTATGGTCATTAATTCAATTTGTAATTAGAGAAAAAATCAAAAGATTTAGCCCCAATTACTTTTTCTTTCTTCTGTAGCCGAAACGCTAGCACGTTCCTCCGAAGAAATCACCTATTTGGTAGTTCCATTTTTTAAATTAAATATTTTTTTTTATTAAACAGTAATAAGTCGAGTTTTTATTCATAATTGTTCTATTTATGAATAAATATTTTCGTTTTTATAAGTAACAGACAAAAATAAATAAAGGAAAAACTCTTTCCCCTAAAACAGGATATTCTATTAATTCCCCGCTCTGGAACGTTACAATGTACTTTTTGAGCATGAGGAGTGAAAAATATATTTGATACCTAACACGATACAATAATAGTAGCAGTAGGTACTCGGCAATACTTAGGTACATCAATGAATAAAGTAGAATTAATAATAAGAGACCATTATCACATTAGTAACAACCTGTGTGAAACATAAATAGTCCAAGCACATTTCTTACACAATGAGGTCAAAACTTCATCTATGGTTCCGTTAGGTTCTAAAATGTAGAATTGTAGACGAATAAAATTATGTATAATAGCAATAAATTCAAGGTATTGGAAGAAAAAAAATAGTTTGACTGTGCGTTGAGGGTTAAACGAACGTGGCAGGGGTAGAATTTGTGGGGGGTTGAATAAGGACTAAGCGATGGTAAATTGTTAACGCCTATCATAGTACCTACTACCTACCTACTTAACAGTAATTCAACTCAATCTTTATATAATCGGTGGATTGGGATTTGGGAATGAGAATTTGAGAGCAATCGTCACGCATGCTTTACAAGAAAAAATGAGATATTTCCTATAAAATATGTTTGCGCTGATAATAAAAGTAGCTTTTTCCCTGGGACTTCACCCGCGTAGTAATATAATATATGTATAGCCTGTGTTACTCAGCGATAAAATAAAATCGGGTCAGCTGATCATGATTTTAGTCATTACAAACATTTTTGTTTATAATATTAGTATAGACCGGCTCGGTCAGGTAAGCTTTTTAAAAAGTCTGTGAATTAGTGCTTCTTCTAGAATCAGATGTTAATCCTTTGATGTTAAGTACTGCCTTCCATTCCAACAATATTTTTATGACTTTACTACTTTCTACTTCTACTTTATAACTTTAGTTTGAAATTAATAGGTGCATGAATTTAGTTCTGTGAACTAAAATACCTACAGTTACCATAATTATATCTTAGAGTAGATAATATGCTACGTACAACTTATATGATAATCGTCTCTAAAGGAATAAGAGTTAAAACCGTTGTTAAATCGAGTACCAACACTATCTTATCTACAACAAGAATAACACGCTACGTACAGCTCTATTTTTATCGAAGTGCACTTGACATGCGCCGGCTGACCTCCGAATCGATGGACAGAACGTTTGTTTTGGTTCTGTCTCGCTCCCATATCGCCAGATTCCCATTATCTATCTCGCTTGGCAAGGTGACAGACGTCACTACTGTTTAATAGAATGTCATGACATGGCCCCTTAAAAGTTCGCTTTTATTTCGATAGATGGCGTTAGAAGTACTGCTGTAATGTGTAGTTTCTAGCAGTGCCGATACATAAATTACGTTTTGTGATTCGACTCGGGCAATTGCCCATCAGCGATAACGTTAAAAAAAGTATGTACGCGTACCCATATAATTATAAACCATATAAGAAAACAAAAGTGCACATGCTTCGAAATAATAGGAACTTCGACATCATCGAATTACATTTAGTTTTAAAATTGCTGCTGATTCAACTGTGGAAAATATTTACAAATTTAGTTCTAGTACCTACACATTGGTCCTTTGATGGCTGATAGTTCGGCTCTCACACATATTCAATCCCCTTACACTTACAATTTACCTGGAAATTCGCCTTCTAGAATTAGACGAATAATTATTTAGCCGATTAAAAAAGAATTTGTGTTTTGTGTTCTACCTGTAAAAGACTCAGAAAATGTTTTGAACAATCATAAGTATTGGTATAAATAAATGGCTTTTCCTCAGCAAACAGCTGTGACAGATTGTCACAGGATTTTTCATACACTGTCGTAAGGAGGTAGTAAAGATAGGTACGGAACATACGTTGCTATGCTGAAATGAACTCCGGAAGAGCATCTTAAGTAGTTCTAATGTACACTACTCGCTAATCGATATCATATTAACAATTTATCATAGTTATATACGCCATCTCACGTCCGCGTCGGAGAGAAAAACGCCTCCCAGCTTCTGAGTCTTAAGACCGTAATAATTTCCCCATGTACCAGGAGCCGACCTTAAATAAATAGAAGCCATTGTTCATAACACAGCGATAGGAATTTTTTGGGTCTTTTTATTACTACTAGAACTCCGGAAACCTTTCCGCAAGAGAACAACACTACGAGATCCTAGCGCATTTCGACTACCATCCTCTGAAAGGTGAATGTAGGTAAAATCAACTAAGCCAGCTCCAACTTTGTTGATCCCGTGATTCCACAACCCAACAATTATTACTCATAAGAATGTTGTTATTGTAATAAACAATGAAGACAGGAAGATTTCATAAATATATAGATGCCTACATACACTACTAGCTTCTGCCCGCGACTACTTCCGCGTTGAGCTTAGAATCTCCGAGAAACCTAAAATTTCCCGGGATAAAAAGTATCCAATGTGTTTATCCAGGCTATAAATTATCTGTGTTCCAAATTTCATCCAAATCCATTGAGTAGTTATTGCGTGAAAGAGTAACAAACATCCATCCATCCATCCATCTATCCATCCATCCATACTCACAAACTTTCGCATTTATAATATTAGTAGGTTTAGTAGGATCATGAGAATCAACCCAACTTGCTTTATCGTAAGTCACGTATGAGAACGCTTTTACGGAACTAGGTATTAGCATCACTAATATATGCGTAGGTATCTAATGTGTGAAGAATGGGAAAGGTAGACATTACTAGTTACTACGTAAGAAGACATAATACTTTTTAATACTTGAAATACATATTTGCCAGAGATCCTTTGGTTTGTCAAACAATAATTGTACGCTGATGTGATAATCTGTCGATTTTTCTAGCAAACCTCTATTTGTACCTAGAACATTATTTACTCTGAGCCTCTATTTTAAAGTAGGTGTCGTAGTACATACCTAGTAATATCAGGCATTGGAGAGTCCGTAAAGTCTTCGATTCAAGTTGCCATATAAAGGTATACGGCAATCGTTATGATCTGTTAAAGCTGACAGGAATCAATGGTAGGTAGATACGTTCAAAAATATTTAAATGTAAAATTAATGATCAACTGTATAGCGTGTTGCTATGAAAGACAACACTAGCATATTTTAAGAAAAAGATCTAGAGGATTATGGGTCAATGTGAAGATCATAGTTCGCCAAAAGACAGAAATGATATACAACTTTTCACAGCCTTGAATTAAAGAGTGACAGGTGTGACAGACGCGAGACGGGGGAATTTTCAGCAAATGTACCATACATTGCCGATTTCAGTGCAGAATCATATAATGGAACCCAATAGAAATAAGGTGTTGTAAAATATCAACAAGAAGTATTATCAAATGAACTCTGAATAATAGCTAACTAAGCCATTCACGTAAAAATCCACTAGTCATTTTACTTAAAAGGCAACCCATAACACCAAAACAAATAAATGAGCTTATGACCATACCTGTACGTCTCTCGATACGAAAAAGGATTTAATTGAAAAAATATTCTGGCACAATAGCCGGAAACACGGGCTAAATCCAGACGTAGCCTCGAGTAACAAAAAGGGCCTTAAAAGATATAAAAAGCCACGATGCATTCGAGCCACCGCCTACCGCAGCCAAAAATAGACTACGAACGAAGTGACCGCGCCTTGATGAAAATTGCAGATCTCCAATCCACCTAAATTTAATTTGATCTCTTTATCGCTACATAGACGCTATAGTTTTGGCTGTATGCTAACGGTAGATAAGCCCTTTTCTTCAAGGCAGACTATGCATCCGTGTTTACATGTTGGCAGAAGAAGTTACTCCCTGGCTGATTTCGGTTCAACGGTAGATTTTAAATAACGTTGAGCACGCGAGCTCTTCACAGATATTAAGCGTTTGGGTAAAGGTATTCCCATTACTGCTGATAGCTATGATTATTAATCGATAACGGTTTCCGAGAATATGCACTTCGTCAATATAATGTAAAAAATAAAAACGAAATACGAGTATACAAGGTTAACGATTGGTGAAATAGTAATTTTGTGAGTAATTTTCTTTCGTATCGCGGTTAAGTAAATTAGTTTTTGAGGATTTCATTACATTCATCCCATTAATGTTATTGCACAGAAGTAAGAGCACTGCCGTTTACTGTGTTTCTTCGAATTCATACCACCTACTTAGCTATTTAAAATATTTTTTTATTTACCATACTTAATTTCTTCTAGCCAAAAGTAAAGGAATCTTTATTGTTCCAAAAACTGGGATTTTTTAAGCATACCACTTAGGTGGCACAACTGGCACTCAAGCGCACGGCCCACCTGATCTCAACGTAGCTAATAGCCGCTAGCAATATCAGGGGTATCACTAACGCGTTGCCAACAGCCAACCTCGTTATTGATGTGGATTCACTGCGCTAGCAGTATTAGGTACTAGTAGCGCAGCGTATCCTCGTGGAGCAAGACTACTTACCAGAGAACATTATTCAATTATGTAGATCAGACCCATTCTCAGTATTAGTTTAGTCAGATATCTTATTCACTAAAGACTTGTGGGAACTCCTGATTTAAAGGCTTGCCTGTATTACTCCACAATTCTTTAACGCGTCCGTCAACATCTCTAAGAGCATTGGGATTCTTGGCGTCGACATTTCAAGCGACGTCCAGTTCTGAAGTCATTTGGAAGACAAAATTAGACTGGCATCCAAAAAGGTCGGTGTGCTCGATAGGGCGAAGCAGCACTGCACACCGGGGCGAAGACTGCAGCTTTATAAGTCGCAAGTCCGGCCCCATATGGAGTACTGCTGTCATCTGTGGGCGGGGGCACCTGGATGCCAACTCGGGCCTTTTGACTCGGTTCAAAGGCGTGATATTAGAATTGTCGACGACCCCAGGCTCACAAGCGGGGTAAAACCTAAAAGTCTGAGGAGAGACTTTGCCTCCCTGTGTATGTTCTACCGCTTGTACAACGGAATAGCTTACCCTAAGGAGTACAGCATAGGGTTCATCAAGAAGGGTGTGAAGAGATTTCTGAAGGGTCGACAACGCGTGAGTGCTACTCCTGGTGTTGCAAGCGTCAATAGGCTACGGTAACCGCAGTTGTCAAGCCATCAAACGCTGCTGGCTGTAAATTGAAATTAAATAAAAGACGGATAACTATGGCAAAATCTGCCATGGACAATATGGGCAGGCTTTCGAATCATGAAAAGACCGGAACATGAGGCCATTAAAACCCAGCTAAAACACCATAAAAAATGGTGTTCTCTATACTTATTTATGGAGCTGAGACCTCCGATAGAAAAAAGGGTCATGGTACTTTACGAACAATGCAGAGACGGTTAAAACTACGCCTTGCAGTGTACATATATGTACACAATTACACGCTCACACTTACAACTAATACAATGTAACTACGCCTTGTCCACGCACTACATGTTTAAGAAACCGACGTCACTTCGTTGCTCGCAAAGTTACATCTACCTTTTTTTTCTGATCGCCTACATTCCCCCCTTTGAAACATCACTACATACAGCTCATTTTATTCATGTTTCGTTTGATCTAGTAATTTATAACCAACGTCAAACATCGCGCGAAGCAGTCGACCGCGACGACAAGGTCACTGCGAGCGACGTGCGGGCGCGGAGAATTGACATCGCGTGACGACTAAAAGAAGGTCGATATACGTTATTAGCACGCGTCGAAAAGAGATGACAGCATTCCTATTGTGCATTCAGAAGAGAACGGATACGGACTGGAGTGTGCAACTCGTGACCTGCGAGAAAGCGGGCGCGCCGAGTAAAGCTAAATTATAAAATTGTTGGTTTGTCCAATTAAGACTTACTTATTATTTGAAAGTAATTGTAAGGGTTGATAGCTTACCTTGATAGGCGACAGTTCTTGGTAGCGAGCGTAAATATAAAAATATGGGGTACCTGTTCACAGCGATTCGGTAATCGTAGGTAGAATTTATAAGTAACTAGAAATCGTGCAATAAAAGTTGCCTACCTACGCTACGACAGACATATTTAATAAAAAAAGCTCAACTCAGGAGCACAGCATGGGATTCGACAAGGACGGTGTGTAGAGATTTTTGCTGGGGGAACGAGTGATACCTCTAGTGTTGGAAGCGTCCATAGGCTACGGTAACCGCTTACCATCAGGCAGGCCGTATGCTTGATAGCCACCTTAATGGTACAACGAAAACTAATAAAAACAAAACTCATAACGACCTACATAATACGCCACAGAGTGAATTAAACTACCACGAGGTAACTACCTACCTTAAATTAAAATGAATTAGGGATCTGGTTCATAATTTACTGTTTTATGGATTATGATACGTAACCGACATCGTGAAACGTTCATAATGTAGATTTAAACCAATGTTTTGTGTAAAGACGAGTAAAATTATCAACATTTTTCATGCATTCGCATACCTACGTCCCGTCTTGATTAGAAATATTTTACCTTTAAAAGTACAGATTCTGTTATTTTTTTTAGTGAAATGTATACAATATTGTTAATAAATATTATAGTAACAATTAGTTAGTAGTCTATTTATTATTAGTGTTTGTAATAGACGGTAATGTTTCGTAATCAATGTATCTATATCTACCAGGCACGCAGGAAGAGCGGCAACTCGCGCCGTAGCAAGCGTAGGCCTAAATGTCAAGCCGGGCGTATCGTTCCTACAGCGAAGTTAATTAATCTTTTAGTACATTATTTCGCATGATACCATTTAAAAACACATTTCTAATACATCCCACTTCAAATTCAAGCTATTAATAAGTATATTTAATTTGTAATATTGGAAGTAAAGCCGGGATATCCAATTATTTGTCCCGTAAAGTAAGGAGTCACGGAGAATTCACGGCAGAAGTAAGCAATTTTATTGATCGGAGGACAACACTTTAATTTAATTTTTTTAGACTAAAGAATATACTAATACCTCAGACTAGATAATATACTACTGTATACTATTTGTCTACCGTAGATCACAATTTGAAATGTAGGTATGGTTTGAAGAGATTGAAAATCAAATCAAGAAGTGACGTATGGAAAATATACTCAACCCGTAAAAGTGACATTAGCTATAAAATTCAACCGACATAGTTTATTTGATGGACAGTTATAAACTCATCATGATCCAATATTGACCAATATTGTGGCCAATATTGACTCTAGTACGCTTCTTTGAATTTAAATATTGTTAGAGTTACGTTTTTTTGCATCTAATAGCATTTTTTTACCAAACATAAATACTTTTCTAAGGCAGACCTATTTTACGTTTATACGCTCTCCTGTAAAATTTCCTTTTTAGGTTTTAAATTTTGACAGCCAGCTTACTTTCTGCGCGCGAAGGGAGATTTGTGGTCTTTGCGTTTAAATTTCAATCTATTCTAGTTATAGGTACTTCTTTATCATTACTTAAAATTCCAAAACTTTTTTCTTAGCCTACTTCAAAATCTCGTACATGCTGCTGGTCGCAAAGATAAAATGCGAAGAAACAAAATTTTTGTTCTTTTTATTTTCGCCAGAATGTTCAACGGGTTCGCATAGCAACTCACCAAATATGCACCATAAACGTTTTAATAACGGAACCAACGTGGGCTTATTTCTTATGATTGTTGCGAACCTTCTAACGTATTTTGACGTTAGCAGCATCATAAAAACAGCGGTTTGTGACCAAATCTGCAATGTCACAATCATTTCGCAATGTCTTCTAAAACGACGTCGAAATTACGTTAGAAAGTTCGCTACCGTCACACGAAATAAGCACAATATTTTTCATTATGCAACTCTACCCTAAAATCACCCTCGTCCGTTAATATTAACTATAGGGGATGAACTGTCAGACTGTTAAATTGTATCTAGGCCAGATTTTAATTGGTTTTCATCACCTTAAATATCAAAGTCCAATAGTTCTCTCATAGTTTGTGTTGGCTTAGGATAATAGACAGGTATCGAACGGATAGGATTTTTTCATTAAGTGCCTATTTCCATAGTGGGAGTAATAGAAGCAATACATTTTGGCTCTCCTCACACATAAAGAGAAGGCTATATGAACTAAACAAGACAGGGACTATATATACTAAGTATTTTTTATCATTTATCACGTGCAGTTTTTTTCACGTTTCGGAAAATACTTATCGTCAATAACCTATCAGCATCGTCTCCAGAAACATGTGATGGGTGATCCAAGAAGTATTTCATAGACTTAGCCACTTAATAATGTGCTTGTGGTATCGCAAGAACTAAGGGCTGGCAAAACGGATAAAAGCATAATATATACCTACAAGAATAATAAGACAAGCGCTCTTGCAAGCTGCCTTTACCTATTGCGGGAAACATTACGAACTCCAGGCAGCGTCTTCCATGTCGGCTCGTTCAGGAAGTATTTTGTCATCAGAGCGTTGAAATTTTTGTAATACCTACCTGGTTATCATTAGTTATAATAAACCTCCACCCAAACTTAATATGGCGGGGATTATTAGTAAGGGGAAAGGTCGTATGAAAAAGATGCCACTTTTCAAGAATGTAAGTGAAGGACATTTTTATTCAGCCTTTTGGCTTAAATAACAATAACGTCTGTTGTGATTTTTGGAAATTCCACTTCCAAAGGGATAAAATAGATGACGAAATTGTGCGTGAAGTTCTTTTATATTTTAATTGATGTAGGGACTACATTTTTGTTCTAGTCGTGCGGAGCAGATCTCCCAACGACTTTAGTTGTTATATCATGATTGTTACATGAAAAAAAAGACAGAGCACTGACTTCTTTGCCGGATCTTATCAGGTGACTATTTTGTCCGAACCAGTGGTAAATTAGACCTTCATAAGTGAAGGCACTAATAAGGATTAGGGCCTAAACCGAATAAATGATTTTTGATCTTGTTCCAGAACATCATTTAGATGTGTAGGTACATTTCACTGTGTTTTTTCTATCGGTTGCGGTAGCACGCGATCCGTTCCGACAAAGCTATACCATCAATACCTGTTCCCCTAAATCCCCTCGTTACTCGTTAGTATTCCGCGGTCGATACTCGCTCCCCACCCTCCACACTCGACCGCCGCCCTTGCGGATAACAGGGAACTGGGATTCACAATTATACACTCGCTAATTGACTGCTATAAGCGAGGTGCAATTTAGGGTCGGCACCGCGCGAGTGATACCCCTGGTGTTGCAAGTCCATAGGCTACGGTAACCGTTTACCATCAGGCCCGTCAGATCAGGAATTTCCCTTGGTAATTTTAATTCAGGGAAAAAGTAGTGGCAGCTTAGGTACGCCCAGGGTATGACGCATTTTCTAGAATTGTAGTACCTAATAATTATATAAGAGCAAATTTGAAGGCAGTGAAAAAGTCATACTTTACATGATGAAATTACCTATAGGTATATAAGAAATTAATTAAGATAAAAATATATTAAATAAGAAAGAAACTTTTTTTATGAAAAACTTGCCTCCTTAGTTTACAAAAATCACTCCTAACAGTAGGTACCGTTCGATAAAAAATACTTATAGCGAAAAAAGTATAGCCCAGTGAAAATTTCAACCTATTACGATTGAAAATACAGCCCTGTTAAAATAGAACAGACAGACCGACGCGACAGTGTATCCATTGAATATTGAATTCCATTGTAACAGGGTCCCCTACGGATACGGAACCTTAAAAACGAACAAGTCAAGAGAAAACAAAACGGTATCCCCCGTTCCAGTCGGTCGATGCACCACCCAACTCCCCTCGGCCGCCCTTCGCGAAAAACTAGGGAGCCCTTGCATTTTGAAACTAAATATTTAGGTATTGCTGATGGGGATTTTAAATCCATGGCACGTACAAAGTACAACGAAAAACACTTTTACTTGAAACATAATGAAATAATTACTAGTCGTTTGCGTAGATTCCGTAGGTGTGGAATTTTAAGATTCAATAACAAGCCTGAACCCATAACTGCAAACTGCATCAAAATCGGACTAGTAGTTTTGGAGAAAAATGTCAACATGGATTAGCACTAACAAACATCCTCTCATCCGAAATGCATATACCATCTCCGTTCTGCCGTGGGTAAGAAGTAGCCGTGCCGCTGTTCACAAGATCTAAACTATCTGTTTACCCGATGAAATCTTTTTATATGTAATTAATACTGTTTACCACAACAATAATGATACTTTTCTATCTATACTTCTATACTTATATTAAAGAGAAAATGTTAAGTACCTATTTTAGATTGTAATGAATAAACTTAAAAATTATTTCACCATTAGAGTGGTAGGCTACGCGGGCTAAGTCGCAGGGTAAACCTTTTCTAAAAAAATTAGATTTTTTTTTAATACTACTAAGGTGGCACACTAGCATACGGCCCACCTAATGGTAAGCATCCTGTAACTGCAGTCACCGTAGCCTATAGGCGCAAGCAATACTAGGGGTATCACTAACGGGTTGCAAACATGTTGTTGACGAGGACTCACTGTGCTAGCAGCATTACTACTAGTCCAGCGTATCCTCGTGGAGCACTGGCAACCTTAATTACCGCAGAAACACGACACTACATCAGTCGACAGTAGTGTTATTTGTTTTTTTTTTTGTAACGAGCTCTCTATTTTTTTTTTTTTATTATAGAAGATATCCATCATCTTCTGGTGGAATGTGTTCGGAGTCATTCGATGAGATTACGTATGAGCCAATAAGTGTAGGATTTTGAAAATATTGGAGCCATTCATATTGTATTATCCGAACCATTGAACCATTGAGTGAGGTGGCTAGGATGCTATTTAATATGGTCTCGGATATAGTGTAGCCTCAATCAATTTGTAATATGTTACGGTTCTGACATAGTCACAAAGCGACTCAAAGAACCTAAAAAAAGTAAGAATAAAAAAAATATTTGTTGTTATAGTGGCAACGCAAATACCTACACATTCTGTGAAAATTTCAACTGTCTATTATATATTGTGTATTATAGATCATGAAATACAGCCCGTTAACAGACAGACGGACAGCGAAGTCTTAGTAATAGGGTTCCGTTGGTTAGGAACCCGGTTACGGAACACTAAAAAAGGTCTTCACGTTGAGTGATTTGTACAGACTTCTAACATCTTCGGCAGCGGTGACTTAGTGTGTTGACTTCATATCACACCACGTGCTGTATGCTATAGATCGAAGTGACACATCAGTACCTATTAAGAGCGGTACGGCGATTTGGGGTTTCCCGAGAGGTTTTCCCAATCATATTGGAGCCGCCCGACTGGGGACTGCACCTCCGCCTTACAGAAGACCGCAGTGAAATAACACTACTTGGTGTAGTGTTGTGTTTCTGCGGTAAGTAAGGTTGCCAGTGCTCCACGAGGATACGCTGGGCAGTAATGCTGCTAGCACAGTGAGTCCTCATCAACCATTTTGGTTGGCAACCCACTAGTGATACCCTGGTATTGCTAGCGGCTATAGGCTACGGTAACTGCTTACCATCAAGTGGGCCGTATTGTTGTGTGCCACCTTATTGGTATATAAAAAAAAAGTTCAGTTAAGAAGTTCCCTTTCTGGAAACCCTTGCGTGGCGTGAATTTGATTATTAAGAAAGGGCGTGCCCTCCAACTTTCCCTAAGGACGGAATTACTATACCTACGGAGCGATAGGGAACTAAATCCCACCAATAAGTATGTACTAAATTCTATTTAATTTACTTATTTATTTTAAGCTTTAGTGTACTCGGCGATCTCTTCCAGTCAACCGTGGGATGGAATAGATAAACATCATATTCTATGTACTACTTGGGCTATTTGTTAGAACTGTGTCACAGGACAGAAAATTGCATTCGCATTTTTTTCAGATGTACCACCGGATCGTTTTTGCCGAGAAACATCCGCAAAGAAACTGAGCAATTAAATTAAAACATAAAAAAAAATTAATTGACCTACTTATGACCCTAATACCGACCTTACGTACCTACTACAGAACCCAGTTCTGTCTAAAACCATGGTAGTACTGGAAAGAGAAGTTCAAAAGCCGCCGCGACAAGGTCTAAGCGCGCGGCGTGGGGCGTACGCGCAGACGCAGGGACACTCCCGCGGGCGGGCCGCGCTCGCCCCGCCCTCCGCCCCGCCCTTCAACGGCCCTTCGTACTAACTCCAACTAATTTTGAATTAGAACGTTATTTTAAACCGCTACTACCTATTCCTAAAACAAATTCAAATTAGGAAACACTTTTAAACTTAATACTTGTATGTATTTGAGAGGTAGTTGTATAAAATAACATTTACATGGTTTTTGAATTGCTTCGAATTCGGTTAAGTTTTACATAGTGCCAAAAGATTTTTTCAGAATTAATAGGTATTTTGGTTATTGGGAGGTTTATTCTTATAATTATCAGTTGGACACGCATGCAATTATTAAGAGAATAACTCTTTTCATAAGCGGGTAGTTCCTGAGTGAGTTTTAGTAGAAGACACCGGAATACAAGTTTGTCCCGCCTTCACATGTATTTGGGGATGCGGTTTCGTTCGTTGCTTTCAAATGACTCACTCATTAATACGACTCAGTTACGTGACATCATGTCTTAAAAGGAGGTACATTATTAAGGAAACTAAGCAAATTAATTTCTGTATCGTGGCGTGAGTGATGTTTAGTAAACAGCACAATTCTGTTATGCGAAATTATTGAACTTAACTAATTTGACAGGACTTAAAGCATTGCTATCCTTATTTTTTTATACCACTAAGGTGGCAAACAAACGTACGACCCGCCTGATGGTAAGCGGTTACCGCAGCCTATGGACGCTTGCAACACTAGGAGTACCTATTACACGCGCGTCGCCGACCCTTCAAAAATCTCTTCACACCCTTCTCCACTGCGCACATCAGAAATGGATAGCGAGACTTTTAGTCCCGTCAAATTAGTTTAGTTTTGTGAATTTTTACAACAGACTGTCACCGTCAACAGATCGTCACAATTAGGCAGGTATCTACCTACGCCTACTCATTCAGAGTTTCAGAAGAACAGATTTTTATTTTAATGGCGTGAAATAAAATAATGGAAGCATTTGCATCAATTTCAATGACAAGACCTAATTTTACGCCCCAAATAGCAAGCGTTCATAGACTACGGCAACCGAATACGGGTTGTACCTACGTTTGTTTGGCATTTTAGTAGCTTAGCATAGCTTATCTACTTGTATTCTTGCTTATAGTTTAGGTACCCATATCATAGGTTATAGGGAGGTCTGAGTGATAGATACTCTTCATGTAAGGTTACTTATAACAAAGAAGCGACAGTTATATATAGCTTTGATCTTTCACACTAAAATATATTTATACGCGTTATGTTATGACAAGGTTCACAACAATTATAGAATACAAAATATATTACAATTTGCTTTGTCCGCTTAAACTAAAGCTGAAAAATGACTCATTTCTCAGTTTTAGTTACAGAAGGGTCTACGTGCTGTCGTGGCGTCTCACGCGACCATCATGCTGTGACACTGCTCCAGTATCCTGTGACGCTGCTCCAGCATCCTGTGACGCTGCTCCAGCATCCTGTGACGCTGCTCCAGCATCCGACCAACGTGCTGTGGCGCAGCTCCAGCATCCGACCATCGTGCTGTGGCGCTGCTCCAGCATCCAGACCTCGATGTGACATCACGCTGCTCGACCAACGCAGCGGCACCCTGATGATGGGACGTGGAAGTCCTGAAACACGTGTCGGAAGAAACCACGCCTGAGCTCACACCTGGGCGCAGGCCGTTCGACCGTATCACACAAAGCGGACAAAGCAAATTATAATATATTTTGTATTCTATAAATATGAATTTCCGCAAAGTTACACCTGAATCAATTCAAAATATCATAACAATTACGTGCCAGTTATTACGTAGGTATAACACTTTACGATGTTATTGAATTGAAACATCTAAAATATGTTTAGTGAGATAATATGGGTGTAGGTAGACTTATGGCACACCCCTGCCTACCCCACAAGGGACCCTTCCGACAGGGCGTGATGATAATAGTGTATTTTGTATGCGTTTGCGTAGGGTACAAATTACAGTGGTGCCGCCCAGCTGTATTTTTTTAATACTGAAGTGTCAATGACCACCGTAACGTACCTACGTGCTGCCTGATGGTAAGCGGTCCCCGTAGTCCATACCTATATGCTTGCAAAACCGCGTTGACTTAACCTTAGGGTCACTATGCTAGTAGCATTAATATTCCTTATTGCCACCACAACGCAATCGGCGGTCTGAAATCCTTGCTTATTCACTGCAGAAACACAGCACTATATGTATCTATTATGTATGTACCTATATACTTACCTAAATATATATGATAATTGACAAGGTCTCGTAACAAACATTCAGCTTTTTTACGGATTTGGATATCAGTGAAATTAAATTACAATTAAAACTCATGAATTTCATGAATTTAGGCCCTAACAAAGCACTTAAGATAGTCAGTCGTACGGAACACCAAAACTGATTAGAGAACTGAAAAAAAATAACTCAGTTAAACATTTGTCTTTATCCATTAAGGCATTATAATTTATTATACACTATATTCTGCCCGCGACTCCGTCCGCGTTGAGCTTAGAATCTCAGAGGATCCTAAAAAAATCCCGGGACAAAAAAAATTTTTCCGAGATAAAA
Organism: Falcaria lacertinaria; assembly: GCA_951449985.1. Lineage (NCBI taxonomy): Eukaryota > Metazoa > Arthropoda > Insecta > Lepidoptera > Drepanidae > Falcaria > Falcaria lacertinaria. Next base: position 4,008,644 of record OX602111.1, read on the forward strand.
AGTATCCTATAGTTTAAAACTGGATTAACATCCAGTTTTAAACTATCTGTGTTCCAAATTTCATGCAAATCCGTTGAGTAGTTTTTGAGTGAAAGAGTAACAAACATCCATCCGTACTCACAAACTTTCGCATTTATAATATAGTAAGATCATTTAGAATTAATTAATGATGAATATTAATACAACACAAACAAGATAGATAGAAGTAAGAATACCTAGTTAATTATTCATCATGACACCACGTCCGAGGTGGAAAGGGGAAGGGCATGGGCGTGCCCATCCCGCTCCATTACCCGATAACCGCTTCCACCTTATGGTGTCCTGGTGTGTGACGTCATGATTACCTGTAGATCCGACTCGTCAAGCGCGGGTTAACTTTCTTTTTTTCTGCCAAGAATAGGTACCTACTTATAGGAGTCTTATGTTCTTATTTTAGGATGGCAAGCTGCCAGAATCTTCAGTGTTGAGTCGGCTTAAGTATAATAGGTAGGTATGTGTATTAGTTATCTTGTTCTTAGTAGGCTCAGGGCCTTAGATCAAATCATAAAGGTAGATGGAACTTGACTAACGAAGTTACGCCGATTAAAAAACTACGCCATGCTGTGTACACTTAAATACACAATCTATACAATTAGCCTACGCCTTGCCCGTCAAATCGTTGTTCGCAAAATTCCATCTATGTTTTTATTTGATTTGTGTTACGTAGGTATTTACTAGCGGCAGATAAATTCGTTTGTATCAATTATAAAGGAATTGTTCTCTCCTTTGCTATTATGATAATGTGGCTAAGGTGATGGAAGAGGATTTTCTCAGTAAAATAGACAGTCTGATTTCTGACAAGACGATGAATTACACTGCAAGCTAAAGTTAGCTTAGATCTTGATTATATACCTACTTTATAATCAAAGCTTAGATTATATGGGGCGGTGATATCAAATTCTTAGCTTGCTTTCGAGGAGTGACGGAAAAGATGGCTATTAGTTTTTACCACTTCTGGATTCAGCCGTCAATTGTGTAAAGCTCACTTTTAAAATCACTTCGGAATCCCCGGTATAATTACGTATAGTATACGAGTGAGATGAAAGACCCAACAATCTCAAACGACATGACGAGAAATAAAAACCGGCCAAGTGCGAGTCGGGCTCGCGCACCGAGGGTTCCGTACACACTTGTGGGTAAGATTAAAAATAGGCAAACTTCAAATGAGATAATTATTCGTCGGTGACTCTCAACATCGCGATTCAGGAATATTTTTAGTAAATTCGCATTTAAATAAAAAACAACAACATATTTACGGCTTTAAGATTTTATCCTTTGCTTGTGCTGTAAGACACTGCTTCCTGCTAAATTTCATGGTTCTAGGTTAACGGGAAGTACCCTGTAGGTTTTGTTTCCCTTGAAATCGCAAAATATGCGAAATTTTGCGACATAAACGGGAATAGCTTTTCTTCATATTGACTTACAGGTATGATGATTTAGCAGCCGAAGGGGACCACGGACCTGGGTACCTGAGTTCATATTTATTTCAATTTGATAGCTCCACGAGTTCTTGAGATAAAAATTCTTGACAGACAGACAGCCAGACGGACAACAAAGTGATCCTATAAGGGTTCCTTTTTTAAGGTACGGAACCCTAAAAGAGAGCCTTGTGGTATGAAGCTTGCCTGCTACCAGCTATTCTAGCGACGCAAGTTCCATTCTACCCATCTGTATAAATGAGTTTTTCCTGATTACGTCTGACAGGAGATTCAAGGACGTATGTAGTGCCTAAGAGTCGGCGGTGGACTTACCATCGGTCGGGCACCAAAATTATCTTAGATAGAAAGTGGGTGTTCTGACACCTCTGCCCACCCCTCCGGGGACCCTTGTGGTAAGGCTTGAAGATATATTATTATTATTAAATGACAAGTGACTTAGTGATTTTACCCTCTCAGAATAGCATAAATAATCTGTTATTGCGAATGGACATCATCCATTTTGGTCCAAATGTGAAAGGGCGCCGGCCAACGCAATTTTTTGTATATTCTGTTAGAGCTTGCCCGTCTGATCATATATTGCTATGGTGCCAAAGCGAAAATCAGAATTTTCATATATTTTTGTTAAAATAGGAACTCAAAATAATCATAACAAATGAAATATACTGTAATGTCCAACTTTGGTGCCATAGTGATAAATGCTCAGACGGACAAAAGTTCTAACTGAATGTACAAAGAAAATGCGTTGGCCGAACTCTCAGATTTGAACCAATTCTCTATGAAACATAGATGATGTCCTTTATGATTCTGCTTCTTATAAGTCTTAACTGTATACTAGGTATTGAATGATACAATACAATATCATCACCACATCGTTCAACGGATGTTCACTGCTGAGCAAGGCCCATAGATTTCCTATCCCGTGTAAGCGTAATATCTCTTTTAACCATTTAATTTTATCTTTATCAGCCGTCGTCCTTGTATTAACTTCCATTCCAGCGATGTCATCTTCCATAGTTTATTCGTCTTTTGTAACTTTATCTTTTTTAAACATGGAATACTCAATCGTAGTAGTAGTAGTATTGGAAATTTAAATTGATACAAATTCTAGAAGTGTCGTGGCACTGACCTCGCTCCTTCAGCCGGACAAGACCACAAGCATTGCGTATGTATGAATGGCCGGACAATAGATGTGCATTCATTTGGCGCGGACTATTATTATTCTCAAGGCGATTGTCGTTTGACACTCGTTTATTCAGTTGTTAAGTATCTATATTGGAATCCATATGTCTTGTCTATTGTATGTACACTTTTTAAAACTATACATGAGGTGTTTTCGTTGATCGAAGAGTTTTCTGAAAAATATTAGTTTGGATTTTGGGTGTCCTTAAAATCTAAATATCATCATCATATATTTAAGAGGCTCTTGTCGGTGGAGCAATCGCCAAGCCTTTCTATCGTTAGCCATCTCTTTGACCTCTTGGCACAACATAACGTTAGCCTTCGTCTTTATCTGTTGCAGGTAACTTATACTTGGCCTTCCTCTGCCACGCTTTCCTTCGATCTTTCCCTCTATGATATTTCGTATAAATGCGTCATGTCGTAACAACTCCTATTTTCAATCGTACTTATAATCGTTCTTTTTTCTCCTACTTTCTACAAAACGTCCCTTGTTGTTACCATTTCTGTCTAACTTATTCTCTTCATTCTCCTCCAGCACTACATTTGAATAATAAATATAGTTCTAAGAGAATGTCTATTAGAACTAACAAGCCTTTTATTACTTTATTCGGATAATCATAAAAAAAATATTCGGACAGCGTTGAAGATTCATTTCACATCTCCAGAAGGAGGAGTTTAACTTAGGGTCGGCAACGCGCGAGTGATACCCCTGGTGTTGCAAGCGTCCATAGGCTGCGGTAACCGCTTACCATCAGACGGGCCGCATGCTTGTTTGCCACCTCAGTGGTATAAAAAAAAAGTTAAGACGGAAGAATAGATTAAAATTTTGTTACATCGTCCGGTATAGTTTGCGGTAAGTGAATATTCGTTGGCATTATTTTTCCGTATAACGCCATCTTGTACTAATTTACTAATTAAATATGGCTAGGTAGCTAGAAGAGGTAGGGCGAATTGGGATCTCCCGTGCATTTTCTCATTAATACTGGAGCCGCGGAGCCGGCCCGACTGGGGACTCTACCTCCACCAACAACGGGGTTGGCAACGCGTTAGTGATATCCCTGGTATTGCTAGCGGCTATAGGCTACGGTGACTGAGTTCTTACCATCAGGTGGGCCGTATGCTTGTGTGACATCTTAGTTGTATAAATAAAAAAAACTATATTTTATACATATTGGGTTTTTCTCCAATCTAATTTTCGTAGGTGCTCGTTAGGTCTCTCTTTCTAGCAGGTACATTTGCTCACGTATTTGTGACTCTGTTGTCATAATTCTGACTCGAAACGATTGGATATTAACTACAATTCGATGGAAATAAAAAAAATCTAATGGAAATATAACAGCAGAATGTCTAACGACAAGATCCATCAAAATTCCATCCATTCAAGCCATCAAGCGAGGCATCACGTCAGGCAATTGAGTCTATAAGGCATAAACGGGTGATTCTTATGAACGAAACGTGTTGTCCGTGTAGATGAATCCATTTACTAGTCAAGGTGACGGGATCGATGAGAGCACGCGTGCGCCGCAAGCTCACAACCACGTGGCTGTCAACAGATGGCGGTGCCGGTCACAGCGCATGCGTCACTTTATTGAACCAACACGCACACATCCAAACTACAACACACAATCCCACGTTGATATAAATCATATGTTGTCGCTCCTAACCATACGGCTTCAAATTACCGCTGCGGCGCGTAATGACGCAAGTGAATTTCTCTATTAAAGTTTAGGTCTTACCGGTTCGTAGACAAAGTCTGATTTGGGTTGGTTAGGACTACAGAAGTGGTCGAGTGGGCTAAATAGTTCACCGCGACCAGCCACGTATGTCAATTACCGTCGTCTTTATCTGGTTGTGTAAGGCGGTTAACATGCCTTTACTTGCAGACCGAACTAATTTTGAGCAGACGGCTTCCAATTTTGGAATGCCTATTTGTTTGGTTAGTTAGAGGAACTATTGTAGAGGGCCTGAGGCGATTCCGTAGGATGGATCGTTTTAGGATTTGTTATTTTTTCAAGGCATGTAAATTCGTCCCTATCGTGTGTCTGACTTGGATTTTTATGAAAATGTCCATTTAATATTTAATTTCAAGTAATAGCTCTCTCATCTTCTATTTTCTTGTTTTTATAAATGTCTATGTTGGTAAATAAATTTATTGATAGCATTTCTATGAGTTTGAGCACATAGATTTTATACTTTTGATGTGATTCTTACCTTAACTTTGATCACTTGTACGTTTTGTGTGCCCTCATCTTATTTACCTACTCCGTGTGTGTCCATAACTCTATATCAAAGTGTTCCTCCCAGGCTTGCAAATAAATTACACATGAAATACATTCATAGAAAACAGCAAAAGTCGACGCAAGTCTTTATGGCTTTGGTACGCCATGGGAAGTCGTCTGCAAAGTTGGAGACTTGGAGTAGATATTTACTGCACTTCGCACAAACTTTGTTCAGGCTTCTGACTTATGCGCAGTTAGTTTTGTATCGTTTCCTTTGCAAACAATAGTTTCTTCTTTGCGAAATTATGGTGTAAATTATAAATATTTAAGTTTTATTGATAGACGTTTACTTGACTTCAAAATTTGTAGCCTTTAATTCGTTTGTTACCTTCGTTATGTAATAAAAAACCATTATGTAGTGGTTCGATCTAAATAAAATACAAATAATTGATTGGTAAACGTGTCTACCGACTTCAATGCAATAAACTTTTTATGATAAGCGGTCCAAATTATCATTTTTCTTTCCAAGTGTTATGTTAAAACTTGAGTAATGGGTCATGATTCGGTTAGTACAATCATGTTGGCGTACGGCCAGGTTTCAGACCAATGAGCCTATCCAATTTCTTAAATCTCAGCTATTACGGTACATAATTCTCAGTAATCCGTTTGCAGCATAGCTAACATTTCAAAAAATACTTCAAAATGTGTATTTATCAATTAATAAACATAGAAGGTAAGGAAGGAATACTTCCTTTCTTAATGGAATTCCTTTTTTTAGTGGAATGTAGGTACAAGATCTACGTACATAAATTGAAATGTAACCACACTCGTTCAATGAATGAACAAAACGCAATTGACGACAACAATTCATTAATGTGACCACGACAAACGCTCAATCGGAACTGGTGACAAGTACTAGGAACGCATAGCGCACGAGGAAGTACGTCGGCCGAGACGATTGCAGCAGTGTGACGGAAGCCGGGAAAATTTCACCGTTATTACTATGCTATGTATTCTATTATCGCGCTTCAATTTTCTGTAATGTCGCATTACCTATATGTATCTACTCTGCGTGGGTTTAATTTTATATAGAATCTTTATTTTGTTAGCTTAAATTTTTTCCTTGGTACTTTTTGTGTTACCTACCCAATACCTATGTATGTGTGGAGAAACAACAGAATTTTGATTATCATTGTTAGTATTTTCCATAGTTAATGACATGTTCATACATATTAAAATCAAGAAATAAAGTTTAAACATAATATTATAAAACAAAAAGCGATACAAATCTTCGTATCAAATCGCGAAGTTCAAAACTAAAATATAATCATAGAAAGAGGAAAAAAGATACCTATGTATGACACTTGCTTGTAAATTGTTCGAATGCTGTATTGGGTATAGCCCACGGGTAAGCAGAGACTTGAAGTGTTTTTTTTTTGGTTAATGGTTCAGATAGATAAATCATAGATAGCATGCATTTATACGATACACGATTCACAAAGAAGGAAAAATTACAAAAAGTACTCGTATTCATTTCAGTGATATAAATAGGATCGCAGCTTGATTATGGTTTTGCAACAAGAGCAGAGTTCTGATTTTCAGCTACATCCTGTTTGAGATGATTGATTTTGAATTGGCAAATGTTGCTAATGAAGCTAATTATATATATATATAAGGTAAGCCTCCTGAATCGTGATCCCCAGCTGTTGTGATTGGTTACGGTCTTTGTAGATTGATATAGTCACGATGCGTTTGCGTCTTTTCTTCGGGGACAGAACATTCGTTATTTCCACGAGGGAACGATATCTGCCGAAATTAACAATTTATACTATACCGTTTCTTGAAGCGTAAAATTTATTGAAATCGCTGATATACGTGAACTGTATTGGTCTATTCCCACTAGTTCAGTTGAATGACCTTACTAAGGAAAAGAAAAATTATAATTAATTTTGATCCAGACCTAAATAAAGGTGCCGACACAAAGGACATCATCCATGTTTCAAAGAGATTTGGTCCAAAACATTTTTTTATGATCAGAATATTATATTAGAGCTTCTCCGTCTGAGCATTTATTGGTATGGCTTCAAAGTTGGCTATTACAGTACATTTCGTTTGTTTGATTATTTTGAATTCCTATTTTCGACTAATATGTATGAATATTAAAATTTTCGAACTCAAATAAAGTCGAGGACAAAGATCCTACAGGAGAGGACAATGGTCCTAAAATAAGAACTAAACCATTTGTTGATGGAGATCTTTGTAGTACCAAAAGATTAGTCATTCCGTGTTCTTGGAATCCTATAGAATTTACAGAGGGGGGCAGTGTGGGCGTACTGCGATGCGACTATTGTTGCAATGGGAGGTGTTTACTGTTTAGCTTGCTATTCTACGCTGCGTATATAAATATATATGACCCTGTTAGTAAAATATCCGTCCAACCAAACTGCCAACTTGCAGGCTACGTCGCATACTGCGTCTGCACTGACATATCGAACTAGCGAGCTTTATTGGGCATCGAACCAATTGCACATATATAGTGAAGCGAGAGTCGTGACGTGCCATAGCGGTCTCGTAACGAAAACATCTTAATTGAGTTCAGTCTATCATATACTCCATATAGACTTAAGAAGATAATTCAACGAAGGTCACCGAACCTTTGTGGAAAAATCGAAAGACTGCAATACAGTTAATTGATATAGTAGTGTCGCTAGGTAGATATTAAGATTGGAAGTATTTTCAAGAATTTAAACCTATACACTATCTTAGTAGCTGTTCATCTTCGTGGTAGAAACTTATCAACCTATGTCTCATCAGCAAGAAACTAGCAGAGAGTTCTATGTTTTCAAAATTAATTGATACAAAGATGGTAACATACATTCATCAGCAATTAAGTGTCACGGGTTGCCTATCATTACCATATTCGGAATATTCCATAGCTTAGTAACCCGATGCCTTTCAAACAACATTGCTATTCCAACACCGTCCTAAGTAAAGACTTCTAAGCCTTGGAAATTCCGTTAATCTTAGAATCCCATTGTGAATGTTATCAAAAGTTCCTTCGGTACTGAACCAACAAACAGAACTTACGGCATCTGCCGTTTCTCAGGAGCGTGCCAAGTCCCCCTAATCGTCTACGTAGGCACAAAGGGACCATGCAGTGTTTAGAAAGAGACACTCATATTTAAAGTGCCATGCGGGTGAACAGTACGGGTATATGACCGGAACATTACACAAGCCCGTCTCGGTTGACGGGCCCCGAACAAAATGAATGGTTGAGGAACAGATTAAAATGCGCCGTAACATTGGTATGAATGGAAATAAAAAAAACTATAATTGCGTTACTCGAAGCTAATAGGAAGCCGATACCAGAGAATAATACAGGTCTTAATGATGCTGGCGAAATCACGTATTTGTTTACTGAAAAAATGGCAATTAACAGGCGTTCGACCCGCCTTATGGAACGGCTACCGTGTACTGAGCCCTTAATATTACCAGGCATATTACACGAGTTTTGCCAATTTTCTTAGAGGAATCAGTATGCTAGTAGTCACGAATATAAATGTAAATCTGGTCTTCCTACGCCCAGGTCATCCTCGAGGAGCTAAAGCTCTTCTTACCGCTGAAATAAGAGATCTAGATACTAACAAATACAATGGAGAAGTCGCATTACTCTTCTATAAGGTGGACTTAGGTATGTATGTATAGAACGGACAATACCTTTTGCATTGTCCTGTTCCGTACGTATTTATTTAAAGGGAATATTTCTAAATAACCTTTGTTCAACTTTATTCAGATTTTCAAACAAATCGTCCACCCTAAGGTAACCAACTTCAAAATAAAGAAATTAAGGAGTCTGAAATGATATTACTTATTTTATTGGTACCAGGTAGAGGAGAAGTAATAATTCAAGACCTATTAATATTTTAAACAAGCTACCATGGTATTTTTATACGATGCTATACGTATATTATCACGAAAATAAGGAAGATCGACTTATAATGTCACACAGTTTTACAGCATATGCCTGATGTAATTCGGAATTACAATTCCTCGAATATTCCTCAAACATGAATAATTAAAGTTTCGGTCGGGAATTGTGAAAGAACACGTCAAAGGTCGAAACTCCGAAAGGATTTAATATTCAGAATTCAGACTAATTAGGATGGAGAACATTTATTTTAAAAAGCATGTAAAACGGACTGCCTCTCCCAAAGATAAAACTTAAAACACGCGAGACAAAGGGTGGGTAGATCAAACCTACTCGGATTCCACTGAAACATTCAGTTTCATTTCATTTTGTCCAATCATCTCTGTATTAAATATTATTCGCTGTTCTGATAAGCAAAATGAAATTCTGGTAGAAGCGATTACAACATTTCTTGTTATTTGATTCTAGAATTCTGAGATGTCAGAATTACGACCGACCGACGACTAAGCTTTTCAAACATTACAGATATATTGCAAATACATCAACAACTCGTTCACATACCGCATAAAAACTTTTTAATAAAAAAATAAAACCGACTTCAAGAGCAACAAAAAGATACCTACTAAAAAGCGCAAAATAATAAATTACAATGTAACAATTGCTGTCAACACCTGTTAACCTATGATTTTAATTAATATTATTGAAAGCGTTACTCACTGATCTATTTGAAGTCGGTGCCAAGCCTATGTAAGCATTGACTAATTGTATATAATATATTATATTGTATAGCTCATGGTATGCTTAATCATTGTACTTAAGCTTAAAAAAACTCATTTGTACCAATGAGTTGGCCGGGATTTGAATCTGGGTCCATCAGAAGACAGGCCGTTGCTTCAAGCACAAGGCCACCACGGCTGGTTAATATTGGCTTGGAATTACATGGTTTTTATTTATTGCGCGGAACCCTATTTTATTTTCCAAAATCAATTAAGCCCTTTTTTTACGCCTTATATCATCAGCTACCTGCCAGTGTAAGTCCTGTTCAAATCCGTTCAGCCGCTCGTAGTTTGTTAACAATTTCATGGGATTTTTATTTGTAGTGCAGAACCCTACTTATATTTCATAAATAAAAGTAAACGCCCAGTAAGATCTGCTATTTGCCAGTGAAGGTACCGTTAAAATCGGTTCAGCCGTTTCGGAGATTACCCGGAACATACAGAATAACAGACAGAAAGGAAAAAAATGATTTTTTTATCAATAGCGTGTACCATGAACGCACATGCATTTAGTAAAAAGCTGTTATTTTGACATTACAACGGTAATCGCGTGTCTAATCGCCAGTGGCTCCTTCAACCAAGATTATTGAAACTGAGTAGTTATTTTCGTTTACGACTATGAAATCTGTCTTCTATCAATCAAGGCAACACAAAATACACCACTTATATGAATATACGGTACTTACAGCCAGAGTGCATGGTCATGACAATTCCAAGTAGCCCGAATGCGGCTAGGTTAATTTTTTTTTATAAGAGAGTTCCGGCAGTTTCCGTCCGGCTACAACTACAGCTAATTGGTGACCGTAAACACCACTACTAAACACAGGAAACCTTCCAGCTTCATCATTCGTTTATTGGAACTAGACAAACGTGAAACATATTTTTTCATCGTTGTTTAATTTAAAAACGAAACTATTCATCCGATATTGATAAAATATATATGGGACCACCTCTGAAGTATGACCTACCAAACAAAAAAAGAATCATCCAAAAATCGATTCACAATTGCCGGAGTAATCGGGTAACAAATATACAAAAAAAGAATAAGAAAAAGAAAGAAAGAATCCTCCTCCTTTTTTTTGACGTCGGTTGAAAAGGTTCTTTAATCTTTTACATAGTGAAAGGTAATCCAGAAAACAGATGATAACAAAATCGGTACATACAGTTTGGTGCTGATGCTACATATTAATCTACTGTCTATCTATCTACACTATCTACACTTATAATATTAAAAAGAGGAAAGATTTGTATTTTCGTAATTTTGTGGGTTTGTATTGAATAGGCTCCGAAAATACTGGACCGATTTCAAAAATTCTTTCACCATTAGAAAGCTACATTTTCACTGAGTAACATAGACTATTTATTATACTAGCTGGCCGCCCCGGCTTCGCTCGGGTAGACAAAATATTTGATAAATGTCTATGCTCCGAAACTAATGTCTACCCGTGCGAAGCCGGGGCGGGCCGCTAGTATACTATATAGCTACATCCAAAATGTAATTATACCACTCGTACGTGAAAGGTAAATGCTGTCATCACGAATAAAACATGGTAATACGAAGGACTTCTCTTATATTACTCGTTACGTACACGTTTTCACGTAAATCTCACCGGCGGGCGTTACCAGTGACCACGAAACAGCCACCCTGATTCTTTACATTGGCGGATTTGTGGAAAACCAGTGGAGTGAAATACGCCGTGGTTCTCCGTCACTTCTTTGTTCGCAATTTTCCGTCTATCTTTTTTATTTGATCGGAGAACTAGAGATGTTCCATTTCGAAATTTGAATAACCCTTCACCTTACAAACCACCACTCCTACCTGATTCTGTCTTTCTTGCAGTAAATACGATATTCATAGCTCCTCGACAATGTGCTTTACTGGCAGTAATCATTCTTGTTCGTCCAACATGCTTCTAGCACAGATTCCTCCAACATAAGCCTTGTTACCACTTACCAACTTACCACCAGGCGCGCCGTATGCCAGACAATGTACACCATCATTAATTTTAAAGGGAACCATTTGTTTGTTTTATTTTTCAGAGAACTTTCAAGAGGTTCACGACTTTAATGCGTGTTTAGTTCCCAGTCATTCCCGGTTGAATTATTTATAGCGGCCGGCGGCGACAGCCGGGGCAATTAGCATGTCTATCTATCGTCGCGGATCCTCAACGCAGGAAGAGATTCAGTCTTGTTTACTGCACTGTACTTGTACTGTTATAAATTCCGTGACAGTACTCTGCATGAATGAAGCGAATGACATGTGTGAGTGGCGATACGTCTAAAGACACGTCGACGTTCCTCGATACTCATGCGCGCCTAGTACCTCATGTCAGTTGTGTCGAAATAAATATTTATACAGTTTATGTTCTTGATTACATGTCAATAATTTATGTGTCGTTTATATATTGCTACTATGTATTGGATTTATCGTTACCTATATGCTAAATATATTAAGTACCTACCTACACATTTGTTTGTGTCGTGCAAACTGATTTATAGTATTTATCAATAATTTTCCTATTTATATGATGATATATGTATTTTATATTAACTTGTCGTCTATCTTTACTAATATACTTTTTTGTACCAACTTAAAAAAGATAAGTATTTTATATTTAGTAAAACTACATTTTAAACGTTAGTAAGTTTGATTTATTTTGTAGGATAAAAATACCTAGCTCTTTTCTTAAGCTAGTTGGTATGAGTTGTGTAATTAAATTACAGTGGTAATTAATAATGAATGTATGTGCTGATACCCGAGGTTCCATACCAGGTACATTATATTTCAGTTTTAAAAGTAAACATTTTTAAATGTGAAGAAGGCGAATATCGAATACAAAATATCTTGTAAGATTGAACCTACTACGTTTGGCGCGCGTACTAATCGTACTGTGGTAGGGTCGACGGCCGTGCGAAAGAGAACACGATATTGTTATCCCAGCGCTAGATAAGGACACACCGATAGAAGTGGCAGCAAATACGGTCGTAAAGTAAAACTCGGTTTGTTGCTTTTTGTTTGATTTAACTTTGAGAAAACTCTCGTGCTTGAGTTTGAAACTGGGATCGAGGGCTTAGAGGAATAGAACATACTTTGGATGTTGAATTCCAATTTTAATTTCCAATTTTGTTTGTGTGTCTTTAAGAGAAAGCCGTGGTGGCCTTGCAGTATGAAGCGCTGCCTGCTATTAATGGACGCAAGTACGAATACCACCGGTCTGTGGCGAGGATAATTTTTTCTCTAACTTAAATGCAGTGATTAGCGACACCATGAGTTTTACGGTGGCGAAAAAACATTGGCGGAAACCTGCATACGTCTGAGAAGAAATTCAAGGACGTACCTTATGGCCTCTGTTGTTATTTATTAAGGTAAATTTGATGAGAGAAAATAAATGACACGAAAGCTTTGTAGAAAACTAATTTAAAAAAAAAAAATATACCACAACTATTTTACCAAATTATACAAGTTGACACACAAGCATACGGCCCATCTGATGGTAAGCAGTCACCGTAGCCTATAGCCGCAAGCAATACCAGGGATAGCACGAGTTGCCAACGTTGTTGTTGATGACTCACTGTGCTAGCAGCATAAATACTAGCGCAGCGTATCCTGGTGGAGCACTGGCTATCTTACTTACCGCAGAAACACAACATGAAAGTAATGTTATTTTGACTGTGGTTTTCTGTAAGGTGGAGGTACAATCTGGCGGTTCCAAATTTAACGGGAAACCCTAGGGAGATCCCAATTTGCCCTACCTCTCTATATAAGTTCATGGTGTGATTAATCACTTAAGCTTAGAAAAACTCATTGGTACAGACCGGGGTTTGAACCTAGGCCCATCAGATGACAGGCTGTTGCTTCAACCACAAGGCCACCACGACTCAAAGTACACAGAACTTTTCTCTCTTCGATTAACACGATGCGTTGTCTATTATTCACCTACGATTGTATATTGCGTCGCGTTATCTGCTACGTATTATGTGAACCTTAAAAAGACCTTAGACATATGTATGTAAAATTTAAAAGGTAAACTGTAGCGGATGCTTCCAATGCACTTTTAAAAGTCTAAACTATCACGGATTTGGTTCTCACAAAAAATATGTCCTGATACTAGTCTCCTGGACATATTACGGGGCAACCCACAAATGGTCAATTAGCGCGGCGGCGCCCCAACCTAACCTAACTAATAAGTAAACAATGAACACGTGGGCGGAACACGCAGATGTTATCAGACATGCTTTGTGTCTCGCTCGCCTGATATATGCCAAGTTTCACGGAAATTACAGCGGCTGATTGTATACGGTCTTCATTACCCTGGATTTATGTTCTGAATGATGACGGCTTGAAAAATCGCATTATGAGAATGTATTGAAATCTTTATGTTGGCGTCCTGTACCTATAGCCGTGTTTAGTATCTATATCGTTAACGCAGTAGAAAACGAAAGAAATGTATGAGAAATTGAGAATCAAAAACTAGACAACGTGACATAGCGTAAGTTTTTAATTTTCCATACAGTTCCTTTGCTTTCTTTAGCGTTCACGATTGTACATACTAAACAAGGCTATACCTGGTGATTTAATAATTAGGGAGGCATATTATTGCCGGGATGTATCGCTAAAATACAGAATACTCACTATCATTAATAAGGATGCTATGTGCATGTAAAGACACAATGCTGGAATTGCCTCCTGAGAAGGCGATGTAGATATGTGAAGTTTGACAATTCGAATGCAAACCTTAGTTAGATGCATAGTAGGTACTGCTGTATTATATTTTTCATTACATAAAATAAGAGGAGATTTTTATTGGCTGGCAAATAAAGCGTAGTTGGTTGAGTTTCGTATTTTTCATACTTACGTTAAAATCAACAAATCAAAAATGACTGGTCGTTTAATTACTAGTGCGTGGTTCATGAATCCATCTTAATCGTCTAGCAACATGTCAGCGATTTAAAAGTTCCCAAATTAATCATTTTACCCTTAAGTAGCAGGTGAACGTGAGGGGGCCGGTCGAGGCGACCCTTCTGTCCTACATCGCTGAATTATGTAGGGATAATCCCTTATCTAAACACCATATCGAAATTGGTACTTGTATGAGTTTTATCCTTGTAAAACAATCCGGTTTTTTGTTTAAATAAGAAAGTTTATATTGTTTGAGACCAATCCGAGGATTAACTAAAATAATATAATGATGTCTGAATGTTTGTCTGTCTTCCAAGACTAAGCCTCTCCATTTTTTTGAGTCTAGAAATAGAAATAGAATACCGTTTTGATCTGTATGAAGGTAATATTATATCCTGTGTACTGTAACTACTTCCAATAAATCTGTCTGATAGGTAGGGCGATTTGGGATTTCCCGTGGGTTATCCCATTTATATTGGAGCCGCCCGACTGGGGACTGTACCTCCGCCTTACAGAAGACCGCAGTGAAATAACACTACTTGATGTAGTGTAGTGTTCCCGCGGTAAGTAAGGTTGCCAGTGCTCCACGAGGATACGCCGGGCTAGTATGTGCTGCTAGCACGGTGAGTCCTCATCAACAACACGGTTGGCACCCCGTTTGTGATACCCCTGGTATTGCTAGCGGCTATAGGCTACGGTGACTGCTTACCATCAGGTGGGCCGTACGCTTGTGTGCCACCTTAGTGGTATAAAAAAAAATAGAGTAAACATAACGTCAATAAAAATCACAATGTAATTGATTACAAATAGCGAATATATTTACTAAAAAAAGCCAATATAATGAATGCAGCTTCTATTATTACAATTTATAAGAATATACATGCATCGAATCGAACAAACATTTATAATAATTAAAACTATCAATATTATTAAAATGAAGTTTTTTAAAAGGTAAGAGTAATGACTGATGAACATCTCTGCGATTAAGACAAAGGTATATATAAAATATCTTAAGCTACATTAACTTAGTTTACCAGAACATCTCACTAGAAAAGTAATACATATCCATATACGCTTACATCCACTTCTTCTTCTTCCTTACTATGGCAATCAATCATCTTCAAGGACAATTTTTGTCAGTGTAGTGTTAGAGAATTATCAAGGACATCATAAATTTTGGTCCAAATCTGAAAGTGCCGGTTAAAGTAATTTTTTGTATGTATGTTAAGAGCTTGCCCGTCTGGACAGTTATTACTATGGCATACTGGCACCAAAGCTGTAGGACCATTAACTTTGATTTTATTTGAGTTGGAGAATCTGAATTTTCATACATTTTTGTTGAAAATAGGAATTCTAAATTAACAAAACAAATGAAATATCCTGAAATGTTCATCTGTAGTGCCATTGTAATAAAATATGCTCAGACGGTATGCTTAGGTAAAAGATAACATATTGACCAAAATTTTATAGGTTACTTCACACAAAGGCCATATTACGGTATTATTTCTCATGATCCTATAAATCAGACTAAATGAAAACTTACTGCAAAAATTACACCGAAAACACTAAAGATCACTAACAGAATATACGAGACTAGATTTTTTTAAACTATTTTTGTAATAATAATCATGACATTTGACACATTTGGTACACAGAGTTAAATTATAAAAATTAAACGTATTCTAATTTCTAATACATATTTAGTTTGATGGCACATCATCATAATATGTTGGTTTACACAACCATTTCTCTCCTATCAACTCTGTTACAATACTCCTATTTATTTTAGAGATCAAAACTCTTCTTATGACGTTATTCGTAGACTCCAAATAATGATGTATATTACCTTTACATTGATTACACTTGTTCCTAAAATGTTCTTTCTCTCCCTAGAGGCAAGTTTGCTCTTTCGGTCTCTCATGAATCTCATCTTAAATTCTGAGTTCGTTATTTTTTTCAGCTTCTCAAACTACTTTTATAAAATTTATCAAAGTCATTATAAATTTATCAAACTCCATCTTCTTTGATTTAAATTGAAAACCTTGTATGAGATTACATTAGAATCCTTGTATGTATAGAAGTTAAGGTAAAATTATTATCTTGAGTGACAATAAACTTAATGAAATCTCTATTGACTCGCTGATCAAATCCTGTTGTTCGTAGGATGTCTATTTAATGATAGCTTTTAATGTTAGAACCAGTTTGGTCACAATATTAATAACGATGAAGCAAGAAATATCACGACATCTTATTTTATGATTCATTTTGAGTGGCTCGTAATTAGCGAGTGAATTATAAATATCCAAACTGCTAGTAAATGGTGACTATCTGTATCTTCTATTTGAGCTGGTTAATAGAATAAATTAAGTATCCATTATTCCTTATCTTTCGATAGAATAAATAATGTCAATCTTCCGAAGCAATGTAACAATAATTCGTTTTGTGGATTAGGAAATAGATAAGTAGCGAACAATATTTTTTTTTAGAATTATTTCTTATGATTTGTACAAATTAAATTATCATAATATATCGAATATCAAATATATCGAATTACTCATGAATATAGATTTTTATCACCATAGAACTCGCAAATATCACGAATGAAACATAACAATTAATGAAAAGAATTGCATGTTTTGTAACGTCATAATGCGCAGACGATTATATTAAAGTATCCCATTCTCAGATATTATTCTCAATGACTGTCACGGTTCACACATTTAATTGACAATAACATTGCGAGAATTACGGACCAGTGAAGGCTACATGCAACAGACTTGTCTAATTATATAATAATAGATGAAAGTGTTGTATAAAAAGGTTACAGAGGCTTTAAGAAACGCTAATAATAGCTTAAAAGTATCTAAAGAAAAAGCTAAGTTTCTATTTTCTCCTGAGAGAATTAGGAGTGTTCCAGAATTAACATGTATCACATGCTGATAGCGAATTGATCAAAAGTGTTCATGAATGTGAATCATTTAATAGCCGTAGCAATTTTAAAGTTAATATTTTTTTTTGTTGATTTCGTGTAAGCTTGACTGCACAGACGACGGTTAGAGAGCAATCAAGATGATAATCATGCTGCGCCGACCTCAACGACTTAGCATCAGTGCAGTAGGAGAATGATAGTAAGGGCTCAGAAGAAGTAAGACAAACTTAGCTCGTAGTCTCATGATTAAGCATGATTAAAATATAGAGAACAGGCGGTAATGACGCTGTGATTACTCGCTGATGAAATTAACGTCTTCTTGTTCTCCAACTTGCAGTATAGCCTTCTGGATCCTGCGCTTGAGATCCTTGCGGGACTCGTCAGAGCGTAGCGTGCGCAGTTCAGATGCCACGAAGTCGCCAAAAATCTAAGGGAGGGATTATTCTTGGTATCATCATGGGGTGAAGATCTGACGATATCTAGTGATATCTAGTTCGTTTCTGAACAATTCCCATTGATGCTTAGGCATCTGTTAGCTCCAGTCATAGTGAATGCCTAGATTTAGTTGCAATTTGAAATACATATATGGGTAAGCGTGACACTGTCATAAGATTTACTGACCTGACACTCATCAGCGTTGAGTCCAGGCTTGAGTTTTGGCACGGGTTGCTCTGGCCACATGAGCGGGTTCGCACTTGGTGGTAAGGGTGGTGGAGCCGACGCTGCCACCCTCAACGCGTGCCTCGGTCGTTCGATGGAGCTCAGGCTAATGCCACTCGTATGCGCTTGATTCAGCAATCCGAAAACTACTTCTTCATCCGCCTGGAACTTTGCTAGCTAAAAAAGTTTTTATATCAGTCACAGCTTCACAAAATGATAATACATATTTGTATCAAGAATAATACATAAAGTCAAATTGAGAACGTCCTCCTTTTTTGAAGTCGGTTAATAAATAGATAGACACTAGGCAGGTCTATAGCAAGCAGCCGTGAAACAATCGGAGCCCATTTAAACTATTGTATGACACAAATTGTGTCGGCTTGCTTGCTAAAGGTGTTAAAAGCATAGTTATATTATTAGGGATAAGGGAACTTAAAAATCAAGGGAAGTAAAGATTTTAAAGATAAGAAAGAAAGATAACAAAATCTTAACGTTAACATGTGACTTTTAATTAATTGCAACGTAAAACTTTAACCGATATAAAAAAACTCACTATTTTCAATGGCACAGTTTTTTTAGGGTTAAAAGGAAAAAAAAACCCTATACAATCACTTTGTTGTCCGCCTGTCTGTCTGTCTGTCATGATTTTTTTATCCCAAGAACGCGTGGTGTTATCAAATTGAAATTAATATACCCGGGTCGATGGTCTCTTTCGGCTGTAAACTAATCAAACGTGTAAGTCAATACGAAGAAAAGATATGACCGTTTATGTCGAAAATTTTCGCATATTTTGCGATTTCACAAGGGAATCAAAGCCTATAACCTAGGGTACTTCCCGTTAACCTAGAACCATGAAATTTGGCAGGAAGCAGTGTCTTACAACACAAGTAAAGGAAAAAATATGCGAATTTACTAAAAAAAAACCTGTTTCGCGCTTTTGAGATTCACCGACGAATAATGACCTCATTTTGAAGTTCGTCTACTTTTAATCTTACCTACAAGTGTGTACTACGGAACCCTGGGTGCGCGAGGCCGACTCGCACTTGGTCGGTTTTTATAATTACAGCAA
Source organism: Falcaria lacertinaria (assembly GCA_951449985.1). Taxonomy (NCBI): domain Eukaryota; kingdom Metazoa; phylum Arthropoda; class Insecta; order Lepidoptera; family Drepanidae; genus Falcaria; species Falcaria lacertinaria. The sequence continues at coordinate 4,027,782 of OX602111.1, forward strand.
CTAGGCATATAAACATGTGCACACGAAATGTATTACAAGTTTGCACCATCCTTCGATTGTGTTTGATGACGGGCAAAATTATTAGTACCTTAAACCAATTGCCCACGTCGAATTTATTTAATTATCAAGCTTTGGCTTATATGGAGATGATACCAGCACCGATGTACTTTTGCAACAATGTCCCGACTCTTTGAAAAAAAAAGATGTCCCGCGGGTAACAGGCGCCATCCCGCTTTTAGAAGATTATAGTCTGCATTTGTTTAAAGAAAAGTAGCCTGCGTCCTTCCCCACGATATATTCTATCTCCTTGTCAAATTTTATTACGATCCGTTCGGCCGTTTAGTTCTGAAAAGGTAGCAAACAAACAGAGATACTTTTGCATTTATAATATTAAGTATGGATTTTTTAAACATTTCCAGTTTTAGAATAAATATAAAACTATACCTTTTAGAAAAGTTCTAAGACTACATATATATAATTGTAGTATAACTGATCATTTATTAATGAAAATAGCAGACAACACACCCAAAAGAAAACCCCAAATCATCTAAGGGGACAGTAATACTAAATCTTCCACAAAATAATTTGCACCCCTCCACCGCAATTTGCAAACACAATCTGGTGACGTTGGTCTGTACGTAAATAAATATACCTAACTACCGACCCGCCCCGGTTTCGCACGGTTAAATATTTATCAAATATTTTGTCTACCCGTGCGAAGCCGGGGCGGGCAGCAAGTATACATACAGCCTATGCTACTCAGTGATAATGTAGCTTTCTAATGGTGAAAGAATTTTTGAAATCGGTTCAGTAGTTTCGGAGCCTATTCAATACAAACATAGGTACACTCATACAAAACTTTCCTCTTTATAATATTATAAGTATAGATATAGATATGTACTCACTACCTATGTATACTTACGTACCTCGCTTTACCTTATACATATCGCGACTCATACAAAAATTTAGGTACTACGAAAAATACGTCCAAGTTCTTACAAGCTAGCTATGTGTAGAATGGCGTGGACTTGGGAAGAATTGCGATACGCAGCTGCGCAGTAAGAGCTACTGCACGCAACTTCCGTGTTAAGCTTAGAATCCCAGAGGATCCTAAAATTTTCCCGGGAAAAAAGTATCGTTTTTATTAATTCAGGTTACAAACTATACGTGTGCCAAATTTCGAACAAATCCATTGAGTCGTTTTTACGTGATTGAGCAGTAAACATCCATCCATTTTATAATATCAGTAGGATTTTATAGCAAGGTATTAAATGTTGATAAAAATAATTGACGGCTACCTCAATATTGAGTACGTCATCGGTGTCTAGCGGGTCGACCTCGCCAGGTGGCGCGCGCAGGAAAGACAGAGCTTCGAAGTACTCCCATCCGCTTCTGGTAGGTGTCATCGATCCCCCCTCGGCTAGCGACGACGACTGCCTCCGCTTTATCTTCCTCAGCTCATTGTTGAACTGAGTCCTCAAGTTGTGCACCTTCCTACTAATCTCCTCAGACGTCGTGGCAAAAACATCCGCCAGAATCTCCAGCTTTTGTTGCCTCGACGACCGCTCCTTGTACATCGGATGCTTCGTGTCCCACAGCTCTTTACACTCGAGCTTCAAAAAATTTATGAGTTTATATGTTTTTTCTGAGGTCCAATTGAGTTTTGCGTCGTTTCTAATGTTGGATTCCTCCTCATTTTCCGAATCGATTTCTTGTTTGGGAAAATACATTTCACTTGAGTTTGAATTTGAATCCATTGCCACAATAAAATCGACGTGTTAATGTCGGAGGCGCTCTAGCGAGACTAAGGAGGGGCAGGGTATGAGAGCGGCGAGACCGGTGTCTGCGGAGCGGACAGGCAACAGCTCTATAGCAAATTATAGCTGTGTGTCGTGCGGCGTTGCCGGTCCGACGCGCGTCTGCGTTGCGAGCTAACTTCAAGGCGCTCGCTCGCTAACTAAAAGAGCTCAACCATTTTAGCAGTAATTAGCAGCGCCACAACGCTTATCTTGCTTATTTACAAAGGCAGTTTTGTTTATGCTACTTACTCTAGGTATCGATTAAATAGGTCGTTCAAAATAAGTCGGAAACTTTGATTTATATAATTGTCTGAAGGTAGTAGTTAAGTATTGAATAAATAGGTTACGTTTTTCATCGTGAGTCTCTTTCTACTTACTACATTTTAAAAGTGAGTATCGCGGATTGATCGTCATTGAAAGACGGAATCATGATGACGTCATATTTTACTAATTTAACGAAGAACCTTCCTACTAGGCAGGTCCGCGTTCTTTGTCGATGTTTTAATTTATTTTATACTAGCTTTATCCCCGTAACTTCGCCCGCGTATCAATATAATAAGACCGTATGTTACTATGTAATAATGTAGCTTTCTATAGGTGAAAGAATTTTTAAAATCGGTACAGTTATTTCGGAGCCTATTCAATACAAACACACACACAAAAATACAAATCTTTCCTCTTTATAATATTATTATTATATTAGTATAGATTTTTAGTTGGATTTAAATATTATAATAATTTAAATCTGTAACCCGGACCTTCCTACCACAATAATGTGCAAGACACATAATTTACTAACGTTACTTACCAACTTATATTTATGTACCCTACTGTTGCTAGTAACTTTTAAGGACCTGTGTGAGAACAATTTATGTTCAGAAAATGTATGTTTCGGTCGCCTCTTTGTTGAAGCAACGAATACTACTCAACAGATGTTACTTCTAAAATTTTGTACCTAATCAGATATAAATTGCGTTGTTGGAATCTGATTATCCCTGGGGGCTTCACTGACTTTGAAAAACAATGTCTGTTAACATTTAACAGACATTGTTTTTCAAAATCCAATGCAAAACACTTTAAAGTACTTTATGAAGTATCTACCTAGCCTAGAGCCCCTTGAGGTAGGCACTCTAACGACAAACTACCTCACAGATCAATAAATCTGGACGGAAGTTGGCTATTGAAAAAGAGACCCAAAACTGGTAAGCAATAAGTATCACCTCAGAGTAGATACCTATATACTATTGAATCGCAGTAAACAGTCGCTGATAATATCCTTACCGAAACCTTTTCTTGCTTTCCTTCACTGACCCAAACGACATCATCACATCATCAATTTTGGTCCAAATCTGAAAATACAGAACCATTGTAGTTCATATGGTCTCCGAGAAAAAAATGTTTGGGAATTTCTGTGCTAGACAAACATTGAATGCTTACATAAACGTTGACCCCGGGATTGGAGCCTGCGACACCTAGCCTAGCAGACAGGCTGTTAACCTATAGATGTCGTCTCCGCTCAATATGATTGAAACAGAAACATAGATTGGTATCTAGAATATAGACATTTAACGAGCAACACGTGCGAGCCTATAACATGACTATAACTCAGCAAAGCTGGTCGTAAAGTATGTCCTGTTTATAGCTGTATCTAACTGATGAGCGATGCTTCATAAAGTGTAGCGAGATTACTATTTCAGTTAATTATAACAGCGATTTGATTTTACTGAGGAATACCATTACTGATCAAATTTACTTATCAATACTTGACACTGATAAGGAAATGAATATCAAATTGCGGTCATATTTTAAAAGATTGACTTCAGCTGGTCGAGGTTCTTCTTCTTTTTCCTAACTATGGCAATCAATCCCCTTCAAGGAGACGGACTATTTTTGCCAGTGTCGACTGATAGAGAATGATTAAGTGATACATTTGTTCGTGTTTGTTGCATTAAAATGCCTATAGTCATGCATTCTAATGCTTATGTGAGTTCCTGGAGACAACCCACGGCAGTAGCAGATCGCAACGTGCCTTTAGGTCAGAGCAGGTAACCTATTGACCAAAATCATAAATCACTTAACCCAAAAGTCTGATGGTAAGCAGTCACCATAGCCTATAGCCGCTAGCATAGCAGGGGTATCACTAACGAGCTGCCAACCCTGTTGTTGATGAGGACTCACTGTGCTGGCAGCATTAATACTAGCGCAGCGTATCCTCGTGTTGCACTGTCTGTCTGTTGTCCACAATCACAACTCAACGTGCAAGTTCCCTTAAATGAGCACAAGTCTTAAAACTAAATTAAAATAATTGGGGCCCTTTAACTTTTCAAGGAGTTCTCACGTCGGCTGCTTGAGGCCTCCCGTGACAGGCGTGCTGGAACATATCGATCTCGCTCAGAGAATCAGCATTGCTATCCAGCGTGGCAATGATGCCAGCATTCTTGGTACGCTCCCGCTGTTTTTGTAAATAGTTTAATCTGTTTTTTGTTAATAAAAACACTTTTGTAAATAGTATAATCTGTTTTGTGTCAATTGTACAATAATAATGAGGTGCAACGCTCTTAATTTCAGATACAAAACAAATTAAATGCATCTCTAGTCTCCACATTACGGCACCAATTATCGCAACAAACACACGCGTGGCGTGACCCATAATGATTGTGATATTGTTATTTCACCCTCAGGGATCACCACGACACGCGACAGAAACAGTACGGAATAGGGATAACTTTATACGATCTGACAGACCAATACACTCATTATTTGCACAAAAGCATACGGCCCACCTGATGGTAAGCAGTCACCGTAGCCTATAGCCGCAAGAAATAGCAGGGATATCACTAACAGGCTGCCAACCACTTTTGTTGATGAGGACTCACTGTGCTACCAGCATTACTACTAGCCCAGCGTATCCTCGTGGAGCACTGGCAACCTTACTTACCGCAGAAACACAACACTACATCAAGTAGTGTTATTTCACTGCGGTCTTCTGTAAGGTGGAGGTACAGTCCCCAGTCGGGCGGCTCCAATTTAAATGGGAAAACCTACGGGATATCCCAATTCGCCCTACCTCTCTTAAAACTATATAACTGTTAGCTAGTTCACAAATTGACTTGACTAACATAGTAGCTACGGTAGCAGTAGGAGAAGTGACGGCGTGGTCCCGTACAAAAATATCATCACGAAAAGCGGAGTGTAGGCCACAAGTGTCGCATATTAATTAAAAACAGCCGACACTCGCCGGATGACAGTTGACAGAGGACGGGGAGAGAGAGGATTAATATCTAAATAATGATGCCCACGCCCCGCCTCAAGTACCGTCTGCATATACAAATGTACTTCAATAGAATATTATACTAGTTTTGATCTGTATATCGCGAAGACATCACATCTCAATATAATATGTCAATATTGTCAATATACTAGAGATGTGTGAGAGAGATGTGTTTTCTCATCAGAATCAAAATAATCATTTGACAATGAAACCTTATAAATATTTGTCTGAGGGGAAAATGTCTGGTTTTGTGTCGATGCTTTAATTATGTACTTGTCGTATAAATAATGAAAAGTGTCGACGATTCAGTTCGGCCGTCATTCGGACAATACAAAAATCTCATCATAATAGTCTAATCTATTTTTCAAATCAGATGGGTTTGTAGGAAAAAATAAATTATATTTAGAAAAACCCGCAAAACGTCGCACAGGGCCAGAAATTTTTAATAAAGCTTTTTTCTTCTAACCGTACTAGAGCGATATCTCTCGAGACAGCACTCGGCGCTCGCAGCTCAGAGGGGTGAGTGCCGGAAAAAATGTCGTTAGCTCCCGTGATTTAGCACCTAGATGCTATCGGTTATCCTCTGCGAATGTAGGTTCAATGATGCGTTGGTGGCGCGATAGGGTTGTTAGATCTATTTCACATAAGGCAACGGAGGGTGAATATCTTGAGGGAAATCATCTGAAACGTGAACCTTAAAAAGTATAACCTAGGCCTGGTAGGCCTTTCATTCAAGTTCACGCGAAGCCCACGGTTACCAAAAGACGCTTCTAAGGTCGAATAAAAATCAAGCAATGTTTACCACTGAACTACAAACAATGAGACAAAAACAGATTTTGACTATAAAAAGAGGGGGTTCTCATATCTTTTCCGGTTAGTGAGACTAGAGCTTCTTAGCTCTCACTACTTGTTTAGAAAATCCATTTGAAAATGTGATAAGGTTCAGAGATAAGGTATGAACTCCACTGCAACAAATCATTCGTGTTCATGGAAAATTATTTAATCGATACGGTGTACTTCGTACTTAGCGAACATGCTATAAAAATTAAAAATAAACTTTTAGTGCTAATTGTTTTTTACCTTATTACCCATAAATACTAAAACTTTGTTGTATAAATTACCTCTCGATTATTCCCTTAAATATCAATAACAGCCAGGTTATAGGTCGTAATTGTTTTGCAATTGTGAAGTACCAAACCTAGTGCCTTTTTATTCACTGCTAAAAAACTATTGAAAAGCATGTTAATGGTAATGAGTAACGAGGACTACGGGATATGATGTTGAACGGAAGCGGATATTTCACAGCGCACAATTTTAATACGCTCACTTAAGCAACTAGTTTTCGACGACAGGAGAAATAATGTGTAAAAAAAAACAAAATGTATGTAAAAAACAAAATATCACGATTAATTTTGAATTTTAAAATAAACTAATTACTTCCAAAAAGTATTTGCTGTCGCCAACAACTATAATAAGCGCGCGGGGTTGTGTCGTAGCCTTTATTTGGACCATAGATGGCGTTAGCTGTTACTAACAAATCTTAGAGCACATATTTAAAACAAATTTGTTGACAGACGAAAACATCCGCTAAATGTTTTTGATTCTGCGCATCCTTGTCACATCATTTCACAAACTAACAATGCTGCAGTTGAATTTTTGGCATTCAGTTATTTATGTCCGCGCTTCCACCCGATACAGCCGCCAAATAAATTTAGCCGCATACTCGACGTCTCGGGGAAGACGGTCAAATCCCGACCCCAAAAAACACCAGCAATCTCAGAATATATTTTAATAGCCGAGCGGTGACGGCACAAAGGCGGTTATTTATCGCACGCCCTCTCTCATTGCTTCGCCGGCGCACGTTTCTAAAACAACCTACATTCACACCTCACCAGCAAAAAATAACCTTATTACACACACATTACAGAAACATTTTAATTACCACTCCGAACAAATACGACGTTTGAAATTCAAGCACCGGAGACTAGTAATCATTCGATGTCCGATTCCAGTTTGTCTTATCGGTTCGTTCGTTACAATCTATAATGGACCTTAGGTGACTGGATTATGATTGAGGACATTTTGCAATTTTCAGCGGAAAAATATTCATGTTACGTCTGGATGTCGGATAATGAATTGGCGTCGGTCGGGCGAACAACTTCAGGGTAATTCGCCGCTCCATTTCTTTGCAGGTGATTCCCGGTAATCTATTAGACGGAATGAAACACATTGAAATTTGATAATAACGTCTTCTTAGCTTTATTATCAATTACTGCTGTGTATTCCATACTTGGTGGTAGGTCTCTTTTTGCAAGAGCCCAGCAAGATGGGTAACACAGTAGTGTAATTCTCTCTTCAAACAATAAGTGTATACTAGCACAATTACCGGGCTAGGGCAGACCCTATGGCACGAACTAAGCACCCTATACCATGGACATAACTATAACCTGGCAAATAAGATACCTACGCCTCGTCAGATCTCCGGTCTTCCCAATCTTTCTCAAAGGAGTGGAGACTTGGACCATCTTGGCTCGGGAAAGAAAGAGGATTGGCGCAATCGAAATGTGGTGCTGGAGGCGAATGCTACCGTGGGTGGACTGCAAAACGCACATATGTGACAATTCTCAGTCAACTCAAAATAAAAGACCGTCTCTCCACGATATCTCGCCGCCGCATACTTCGGTCATATAGCAAGTCGAGGCGAGAGTCTTGAAAAGTTGGTCATACTCGGCAATGTGGGGGGCAGGCGTCCACGTAGCATTTCGCTGACCAGATGAGCGGACCAAATCCGGGTGAGGAACATCACGTTCTACGACGCAGTGCAGATAACCACAAACCGGGATCGTTCGAGACAAGCAGTTTATTCCACATTGGTGATCACAAACTTCAGACATGAAGCAACGACCACAAAGAAGACGCATCCCAGGTATTATCACAGTGCAGTTTACGCGGGAATTTACGTCTAAGGATCGTGGGTGGAGCTGCAACTGTTGCAGTCGAAGACTTTCCTTTAAAGTTAAGTATCCCTATTTTCTTATTGCTGTGATGGTCATTAGGAGCGTATGTAATCATGATTGTATGCAATTAACTAGTTGTCCAAATGAGGATTACTGCTTTTTAAGTAAGCGATTCTCTAGTCCGCGTCTCTATCGTCCGTCAAAAACTATGGGGTCAGCGTAATACTGTTAATTTTCCTCTTCTATTCCTCTTTATCAGTAGATGTAGTATCTCCGCATTCACGCTTCCAGCGGTATCATCTTTCTAATAATCCATTAGCCAACCTTATCTTTTTAGGTCTGCGTCTACACTTACTAATATCATAATCCATGTTCATACCTATGCATCTATCAAACGAAAATAAATATACGTTATTAACCGATAAGCTTTACTATAATATAACGACTTGCTTGATGGAAGAAGTGGTCATCTTAAATGAATGCGATGGTCTCAAATTTTTCTACATATTTCAATTTGAAGATAGTTGTCACACGCTCGGTTACTAATTCACGATAGCCGAAAATTGCTAACTGATTACTTCTCATAATATTTCTATAGGCTTTTCAATTAGAGGCACTCGTATTAGCAATCAATTCCGAAGACCTAAAGTTTTCATAAAGCTAATAAGCAATACTATTATTTTTGAAGAGTGACTTTGCCTTATAAAAGCTTACCAAAGTAGTCTTATATACGCTCCTACATAAATAACATCTCGTAAAAGCCAAAGGAAATCTTATCATGTAAAAAGAAAATCTTTTCACCCCAAAAAGAAAAGTGTTTACGAGGTGTGAACATAATTTATTCAGTACAAAGGAAATGTCGGGACGAGTCACCGTGAAATTGAAAGAAAGCTCTGTGAAACACAAATAAAAGTTCATACGTGAGGGGAGGGAGACACAAATTGTGTTTATAGGGTAAACAAGTGAAGTGACCAAAATAAACATTGCCGTGTCCGTTGACTTGGAACGTAAGGGTTGACAATCAGGGGCTTAAAATCATGGGTATTTTGTTTAGTTTGGTACCATTAACATTGAAGACCCATCCAGGGAGTATATTAAAAAAAATCTTGATTATATAGTAGCATTAAAAAAAGATTTTGTCAAAAGTAGACGCGAATGTAGTTTGAATCTTATACACCATTGTAATAATTTCCAAGACACCCGTAATGTCTCCAGTTCTGTAGTATATTATAAAGATTTCTTAAAAGCAATTGCGAAACCACTTTACGTTCTTGACGTCTTAAATCTACCAAAAGGGTCACTATACAGGTATGACTACAGTACATATAATAATAGTTTAATAATACAGAATTGTTCAAAAAGAAATCTCATAATATGCAACTAAGCAAATTAAGAACAATGAAAAACAGAAAATTTTGTTAACCGTAGAGACAAATCACAAAACGATTAAATATTGGAGTCCGGATGTACTTACACTCGTAGTTTGAGATATATTACATTTGCCAGTACCCACACTATATTAGCAGACTGACTAATGCTATAATAAGACTTATTTTTTATACCATGAAGGTGGCAAACAAGCAGACGGCCCGCCTGATGGTAAGCGGTTACCGTAGCCTATGGACACTTGCAACACCATAGGTATCACTCGCGCGTTGCCGACCCTAAACTACAGATTATACGAATGCAATACGACCTCTGCCTGAACAATAATTGGCGATACATATCTAGTGAAAACTACTTACATGTATCAATCAAACATAACTTAGGTTGTAATTGTTGTATATAGATGACTTTGACTTTGGATGCAGAGAGGTAGGGCGAATTGGGATCTCCCGTGGGTTTTCCCATTAATATTGGAGCCGCCCAACTGGGGACTGTACGTTCTTACTGAACAACGCAGTCAAATAACACTTCTTTGATTTAGTGTTGTGTTTCTGCGGTAAGTAAGGTTGCCAGTGCTCCACGAGGATACGCTGGGCTAGTAGTAATGCTGCTAGCACAGTGAGTCCTCATCAACAACATGGTTGGCAACCCGTTAGTGATATCCCTGGTATTGGTAGCGGCTATAGGCTACGATTACTGCTTACCACCAGTTGGGCCGTATGCTTGGGTGCCACCTTAGTGGTATAAAAAAAAACTTTGTTACAACCAATTTTTTGTTTGATTCAGTGGCTAGTGATTCATTGGTGCCAATTGTCTTGTTCAGTCGACTTGACTAAAACTAAACTAGTATATTTCGTTTCGACAGGACCAGGGACTAATTTGGAAGCACTAAGCTTAAATTTTGTGTGCCGCAATTAATTGTTATTAATCATCATCAATCATTCTAAGTTTAAAATTCTCTCCATTCTGGAAATACGTTCATCCTCAACGCGATTCTTAACATTTGAATTTTAATTTAAGTAATACCACTTTTTATACGTCGAGTAGAACAACGTATTTGTCTGCTATACGAGTACGGCTATCGGGTGAGATAAAGTAACTGAGAGGGTTGATTCCCTCGGGTGTCGTCAATTCGACCGCGGCCGTAGCGAAGGTTATCTCCAGCAAACAGAATTATATTTTTAAATGATATAAAACAGGTAACAGCCATCGTAAACGAATGATTATTTATGGTCTAGTTTATATTTGAGACTACATTTATAATAGGAGTGTTATTGATGCGGCCGCGATCAAAATAGATGATTCCATTCCATGCTCTGAACGTCGGGTCGCTCTAATTTTTAATGTAAATGCGCATTTGTTACCGTTTCGTTTAGAAGATGAAAAACATTTCCATATGTTTCCAAATGTATCACGAGAAATCTTGGCTAAGTGATCCGAGAGGAGTTGGATCTCATATCGGAAATCTGCTTTCGTAAAAGAGCAATTTGAATACAAGTTTCCAGACTAGATAAGATTTTTTGGGGTTTAATATCTATTTAATAAAAGAAAGGGCGGAACAGTATTTGCATTTGGATATTTTCACATTGTTATTGATGAAATTACTTAGGAGTGGGGCGAGTTGGATGGAAGGTCGCTTTAAAAATGTTCTATCAAGAAAGCTACGATGATGATTGCTGAATATCTACACCTTTATTTTTAGTTTATGTGGTTGATTGTGTTCAGGATATGTAGCCATTTTATAGCCGATCAAAGCGTTCATTCATACTGAGCCGTGGATTGATAGCCGAGTAGCTGAGGTCATCTGCTTTTTAACTTTATAGACGACATCTATACTAATATTATAAAGAGGAAAGATTTGTATTTTGTGTGTATTTAATAGGCTCCGAAACTACTGGACCGATTTCAAAAATTCTTTCTTCCTTACATATTTACATTATCACTGAGTAACAGGCTATATATTATACTAGCTGCCCGCCCCGGCTTCGCGGGGGTAGATAAATAATTTGATGAACGTCTACCGTGCGAAGCCGGAGCGAAAGAAAGATAAACAGGATTAGTACAATGATAGCCCAGAACGGATAATATTACCAGGGTAGCTGTGATATTAAGAAGAGTCGTATGATAATTATTTTTGATGACAAATATATAATCAAAGATATCAATTCTAATATACCAAGAACTAAGACGTCTAAGATTGATTTAGTTCCAGACATAAATAACAGGATACAAGACAAACATAACATATTTAATATTTGACGAACGCAAGAAAAAAAATCAAATGGAACACGTCTACAAACTAAATTACAAGTGACTTTTAAAACCTGAATTGAAATTTAAAAATAGAACGTGTGTCGAACGAGAGCTCATCAGTAATCAGCGCGCGCGCAGCTCGGTGCAAACCTCTCTGAGAACAATAACTAGCTGTTTGGTCGGTGTCGAAACCGAGGTCGCGCGAAGGTGAGCCGAGCGTGCTAACACTCTACTCACGAACGCTCACACACAAACTCTAATGCATATACTTAACATAACTGACTAGAAAAGATACCCTGTTACCCCTAGTTTCCCCTGCATCGTAGGTGTAGGTGGGGTCATCCTACACTGGGCACACGTGTATGTAGTATTGAGTGAGTATGTACGGTGAAACGACAGCCAGACACACACTGGCACGGTCTCGGCACGGAAAAGCAAAACATGTTGTCGAAAATTGTTCTGTAGGGTCACCAAAGATCTCAGTAATTAATTATTTGAATTATTTTGAATTGAGTAAGCGTTAAATGTCAAGTTTTTAAAAGTAAGTAGAATAATACATCATGATGCTAGGACCACTATGTGTATTTGTCGATTTGAAAGAACTTATTTGTAGAGTCTATAACGATGAGTTTGATATTGCATATAATACATTTTATGAATATATTTTGTGCAAGGTTTTATTCCCCGCCGCTATAAAATTGTTACTCAGAATTTAAAATTTTGGAATAGTTCTTTTTTTTTATTAACAAGTTAAAGCTGTTCAACGACCGCGGTTACATAATTATTAGTGACATTATCAATAGTTTCGAAGTCGGCAGTCACTCTCACACTTAATTACTCGCATCGCTTCGCATCCATGCTTAGCTCGTATTTTACGGCTACGTTGTTTGTATGAATTCGTCTGTAATTCTTGTCTGGTAATTTATTATACATATAGCGACGTAGGCGAACAATGATCAGTAATTCCCTTGAAATATCAACGAAGGATGTAAAAATTTACGGAAACTGATTACGGAACAAGGAATAACGTACAATGACGCCCTAATTCTAACCATAAAACCCAAATATCTTTGATTTCAATTTACAATTCACGGAAGTATCCACAATTTGAGTTTTGTTTCAACCTATTATTTAAATAAAGAAAAAATACAGAATTATTTTAATGATTTTTATTCTGACGGTACTGTATTCCAGCTCGTTCAATAGGGCGTCATTTGCATTGGTAATGTGTCCGACGCCCGGCGTATTGGTAAACAGAGGCGAGACGGCCTAGACACGAACAAATTCCACTATCATCAATTACGATTTAACGATTGAACATTGATTTAAGAAGTAAACTGCTGGCTAGCCCCGTGTCTAAGTATCCATCCGTATAAATACGTTCTAATGAGCAATAAAACTGTTAATGATATTGATTTATGAAACTAGATACTGCATTTCCATTCCTTCCATGAAGCCCCGGTGGTCTTACTACAAACATCCATTATTATCATCGTAAATTATCTTGCCTACTAGATATTGGCGCCAATTCTGTTGTACAAAATTACTAAACTTAACTAATTTGACAGGACAAAAAGTCTTGCTATCCATTTCTCATGTGCGGGGTAAAATAAGGATGGCAATACTTTTAGACCTGTCAAATTAGTTAAGTTTAGTAATTTTGAACAACAGAATCGACACCATTGTCACTAGATCTTTAATTTATAATTGTTTATTCCGCTAAGGTCCTGCTAAGGCAAATGTTGTTTTGTCACACATTAGTCTACATTACACTCAATTTAAGCTCAGAACTGTCAAGTTAGTGCTGTCAAGTTCAATCTTGTCACTGAGTCATATTCTTCGTGTCATGTGAAATTCTTGGGGCAATCATTCAGTATATTCGTCCCAAAGTAAAGCCACAGAGTAGATTGGAAAATACTGCGTTTAGAGCCGATCATTCGTACGGTGTTGGATTAAGAGACTACACAACTCTATCTTCAGCAGTTTTTGTGAACCTCACCGCTGTCAAGTTGCATCAGCTTAGAAGAAATTGAAAAACATTATCATACTTGCCTACTGACTCCTTCGGGAACCCTGTCAGGAAGACGTGAAAACATCTTATACCCACCTCAAAGCGTTACATGGAAGTAACAGTGGGAAGTATCACCAAATTAATCTCTGGCATAAAATTAGCCATGACTTTCTATACGTGTCTACATCAAGCACGCTAAGATCATTTATAACCATGTCTGGCTGCACGCGAATAAAAATTGATAGGTGCTCAAATCTGTAATAGCCATTAAATCAAATATCTGTGCGAGAACTATCAAAGAAATTGATAGCAATATACGTAGCAAAAGTAGGTAACATACCGAAGCGTTTTACGTGTCTTAATTTTAACGTGGTGTTTATGATAAATAAATAATTTTTCTTATGACGAGTCTGACTCTCTTGAACCAGATCTTATACATTTTGTAGAAAATTCTTAGGTGTTAATGAAAACTTAATTTCAAAATATAATCAATTATGAGGTGTAGTATCGTTATTGATGTCATTAATTATTTAGTATCCTCTCAACTACTCTCAAGATATGAAATCTAAAATCGCTACAATCTTTCGATTCCTATCAATGCCCCTGTATAATTATTTCTCAAGGCATCTGTTGCTATGACAACACGAAATCGGGGCTGATTTCGTGTGTGCGGGTCTGTCGTGACGTTTTACGTCATGATTAATAGTAAGAAATGAGCTCTGCGAATCGTGCGCTCGCGTCTCACAGTAGAAAGCGAACAAGTTTCACCTCACCACGAATGCGTAATGACGTCTGTGTCGCTTCGCCAAATCTCAACTCATGTCTAATTTATCAGTAAAGAGTAGTCAGAACCGCTACAGACAATCAGAACTGTTAAGGCATATTAATAATATAATCTATTGTCATCTACCTATCTTGCAGAAAATATTGCAGGTAGCAGTTAGATAATATAGATTTCTGTAGTTTCTAGATGCGATACGACTAGCATGAATTGGCTGGGAAGAGAGAAAGGAAACATAATTTTGATATAAATGTATATGAAAAATCCCCACGCGAGATCCCAATTGGCCCTGCCTCTCTTAATCTTTATACGCACATGCAAATACCAAAGCAAACTAAAACATTTTGTGAAGTCTACGATCATTGAGACCGTTAAACTTGCGTGGTTTTTGATACCGTAACGGAATCGTAAATAAATAAAGGAACGTCTCCTATCTCTGAGATGATGATACAGATAATTTGATGTTCGTGTTGCTTCGTCGTGCGCAATGCGAAAATGAGCATGCCATTAGAAGTGCATAGCGTCTCCAAAATGGCACACGTGCGCAGTTTGGTCACGTACCACGATTTCACATGACTGATAGTGGATTTCCGTGAATAGTAATTTAAACAATCTCTTGTGTAATCTGATAAGATGCAGAGTTGCTGCTTATTTTTTTTTATTGCACTAAGGTGGCAGTGGCACACATGCATACGGCTCACGGGTAAGCATTCATCTTAGCCTATAGCCGCTAGCAATACCAGGGATATCACTAACGAGTTGCCAACCCTGTTATTGATGAGGACTCACTGTTTGACATTACTACTAGCGTAGTGTATCCTCATGGAGCACTGGCAACCTTACTTACCGCAGAAATATGTTGTGTTTCTACATCAAAGTAGTGTTATTTGACTGCGCTTTTCTGTAAGGTCAAACTACAGTCCCCAGTTGGGCAGCACCATTTTAAATGAAAAAACCCACGGGAAATCTCTAGGAGAGATACTCATTGGTACAGGCTGGGGTTTGTACCTGGGCCCATCATGTAGGCCGTTGCTTGAACCATATGGCACCACGGCTTTTAACTTCCCGTGCAAGAGTTAATTGGCGTGATATTGCGCCACCTTGTCGGCTAAGTTCATTAAAAAGTTGTTTTTTTTATTGTTAGTCTTTTCTATGCATCTTAATGTTCGCATGTATCAAAGTAATGGTATCAAGGTCCATTATCAATGCGCTATGCTGTCGGTAGCTAGCGTTGATCTGCGCAGGTTGATAGGAGCTACTTTGCATGTCGCGAGGCCCGAGGGAGGCAACCGCAATGCATACCAACTTACCAACGCACCTCTTACCGCTTGGTGAATGGAGCTCCTTCTAAGTATAGAAGAAAATCGATTTATCTAGGTTCGTCCTAAGTTTCAAACAATAGACTTCCGTTGGGACGGTCAGAGACTAATAACACTTCTTTTGTAATGGAGTGTTCCTGCAAGTTTTTCATAGGTCCTCTTCCGATTCATAGGCATTCCTTGGTGAGACAGCTAGCAGAAGGCGTGCTCTTTCGCCCCTTATGCTGAGACCAAAGACTATCTGAATAGCACAGAAATTCCTCTCAATTCAGGGGTTCTATGGACCTCGGCTATGACTTGGTACACTGTAGTCTCAAATAAAAAAGGTAGATGGAACTTGGCGATCAAGTGACGCCGATTAAAACTACGCCATGCTGTGTACATATACACCATTACACGCACACACCTACATCGAATACAATGAAACTTCGCCTTACCCACGTATAACATATATTCACACGGTCATTTAGTTGTTCGCAAAGTCCCATCTACCTTTTATTTGAGCTGGGAATGTAGTATAAAGTTCACAGGGATACTCGATGGTTTCCTTCGACTGTTGTACTAGAAAATAAGCTCAGTATCTTAAATTCAAACGAGAGAATTGTGCATTCTAAAAGGGAAAAAAGTTTAGTAATCATTTCTGTGTCTGGTGCACCGTTGTGTGTAATCGCGAGATCGTGAGCTCTGGCTTTGCTACAGCCTGGGGCTACAATCAGCCTTACGGTTGAAATTGTGATTTCAATTAGCTATCATGCCTGCATGTCGCAATCTAAGCTATTGACTTCATTACCATACTCACATCACCAGTGTCATGATTTCATGGTCAAAGTAGTGATTAAATCTACGTAGTCTATATTTAATCGCTTTCAAAACGAGGATTCTCGAATAGATCTCTTTTTAAGTTACATGAATAACTTTCGAGCTGGTCCCATTGTAATTTTAAGAATATCAGACAAACAGGGTATTGGAGGTACAAAATGGCAAATGACTAGAAAGTCCTACCGGCAATAAGGTCTCTGTTTTTTGTGTTTTATGCTGATAACACGGATTCAGCCCTTATAATTTCTGGCGATACCTGCGTGCAGTTTACGAGAAGCTTGTTACGATCGGTGTTGTGGGGCGAGGTGATATTTTAGTGGACTGTAAGGATATTCGGGTTCCAACACGCCTGTGTCCATTCCTCGATTAAAAATGCGGCGGCGGGCATGTAAGTGCAGTTTAGTGCAGTACCTCTCAAGCACATCAAGTTCCAATGGATATAACCAATAGCCTTGCCTTACCTTACTTCAGCTCCTCAGGATCTCCAAAGGTACTTACTGTACACGGTTTAATGAGCGAAGAAGAAATCTATACCAATATAATAAAGTTGAAGATTTTGTTTGTTTGAACGCACTAATCTCAGGAACTACTGGCTCGAATTGAAAAAATATTTTTGTGTCGGATAGTCCATATATCGAGGAAGGCTTTAGGCTATGGCTGCCCCGGCTTCGCACGGGTAGAGAAAATAATTGATATATGTCTACCCATGCGAAGCCGGGGCGGGCCGCTAGTATAATTATAAAAGCGGCGCCGAAGAAGCTAATGCGGCAGGCTCCCAAAATTTGGACGAACCGACTAACTTGCGCTAGAGATGTGCCTTATCAGTGCAAGCTCAAAACTAGTGATGCGCTTCGCGGATGGATTTCCGATTCGCCTTCGAGAAAGTGTCAAAGTCATTACATTGAAACTCGAAAGTGCATCAAAGAGGCCTCAAACAATCAGGATGCAGTATTAATCTTCTGACAAGTATACTAACATGATAGCATTGAGTTTTCAAAATGGTGTCCAGGTGTCTTTAGAGGGACGGAACCACGTCGGGACGGAAACTCTATCGAGGGTAAGGCGTTATATTTTGTTTCTTTTTTTTATATACCACTAAGGTGGCAAACAAGCATACGGCTGATCGTAAACGATTAGGTACCGTAGCCTATGGACGCTTGCACCACCAGAGGTATCACTCGCGCGTTGCCGACCCCTTATCTCTTTCGTAAGTATGATTAAAATGAAACCCTTGCTATTGAAGCCGTATATAGATACGACTTGATAGCTAGCTCAGAGTTTCCCAAAGGCTGGGTCTCGACCCCGTACCGGCCAGGATAGTTAAAATACCGGGTTACAATATTGTCTCAATGCTTACAATCAATCGTACTCTTTTAAAATCAAGAAGAGTCCAAAGTTCATTATAATTGATGTAATACACTTACTTATATTATATGGACATTCAAATGTGGTTTTTGTTATTGTACATGGGTATAGGTACAGGCGAGGTAGAAAGGCGAGGTTTAAAAATAAATGTGATGGGTTACGATGGGGATACCTTAAAATAACCGGGCCAGGCATTACGTCAGTGGGGCCAGGGCATCGCCAAGTTTGGGAAACACTGATCTAGCCTACTTCGGTAATTAAGAAGCATTCCGTACGCTTTGATTTCTAATTATCTGTAGGTAAATACTAATTATATACTACGGTGAAATTTGTGTCATTGTTTGTTTTGAGTTGGGTTGGGCTGTGGGTTAATCTCTGAAACTAACGGACTTTAACAAATCTTTCAATAATGGAAAGCAACACAATCCGTAAGTAACATAATGCTAGTTTTATTGTAATCCTGTTACCTACTAAGCGAGCAGAGTCAGGGTCGGAAAGCTACTTTAAAATAAAGGCGTAGATACCCACAATTTATGATCTTGTTCGGAAATTCAAACGTCAATTATAATTGATATTGTACAAGAATAAAATTACTTACATTCGAGGAATTACCTATTACGTAACTTCCAATTAGATGACTTAATTAAATTACAATCCATTTTGTGGCGTGAACAATATAAAAATGGGTTCATTCATAACCATACAATCATTACAAAAATGATATACTTCATGCTTTTACGACCTAATTCGACTTAATGAGCGCGACAAAAACCGACAAAGGTGTTATGAATAAATAACCACTTATAAACCAAATAAAAACCGAACAAAAAGAAAAAAGCTTTTATTGATGGTGCGCCAGCGTCGTCTCACTTCTTCCTGACGTAACTCTTGATGCTATCTTGTTCTCGGAAGGTTTGTCTTCTATCCCTGTCGCACATTTTTATGGGGGTATAGGGCTGTCCCTTTTCGACATCAATCGATACCCCTAGACACCCACGACAACCAGTTGTGAACGCCGCGTGGAATAATGGGATTCGGGAATCGTCGTGGTTTGCGGGACTTTTATTGTTGTTTGAATCCAAGAAAATACAAATTCTTAATCTTAATTCATACATAAATATGTTTGTCGGATTTAGTACGATGAACTTCGCGTGATCATTCACGGGACATATCATACTAAAGACATGTATCTAACTGATTGTTGATTAAAATAGCTCGCATTTTATTATAATATAGGTAGAAGAAATTCGCGAAATGAATTAAAGTACCTATCTGGTATTAGGAGTTCAATGCTCAGGAATAAAAACAATTTTGAGTACATATTTATCGTAACGATTTCGATCTATTTCCTGAAGGTACTTTGAAATGCATGCTGTTGCCAGGTTTTAAATGATTGTGGCTTACGTTAGCTTGGTTATTGTCCCAATATCAGTCGCATTTGTGAAATCATAAATAGTTTGATACATAATGGACATGAACCATGTCGATGGTCGGTGAGCGTCCGGAATTCCTGAGAGGCTGAATGGAATAAATGCAAGACAGCGCGCCCGGCGTGCTTTGTACTCCACATGAGAGATGTAATTTATTTATTTTTTAGGGTCCCGCACTCGGGTCCAAATTCGATCACCGTTTAGAAATAGTGCTACCGTGCTGTATGTGCAAAGAAAATTGTATATAGACAACATGCTTGAATATTTTTAATAATCTAATGAGTACTAGAAAAGAAATTTTTATATTTTTTTGTTTCAATGAGAGAATTACTGGACTACTAGCAAAGCAACAGTCAACAAAATAAAGCTTAACTTCAACTAAAATATGTGGATCATAAATTTATTGAAGTATCCGTGAAGGAATTTGTTATATGTATTTATGTGACGCAACGAGTAAATCTCGTCTGATGGTAAGCGTGACGCTTGCAGCGCAACAGATGCAGTTTCATCTAAGATCTGTGCTGCGCTTGTCACATCAAAAACCTTCATAAGTCTTCTTTGCAAACTGTAGCGACCGCGGCTACATAAACCAACGTTAGAAATCTACTAACTAGCAGGACAACATTCATCGAATGACAACTACATACGTCACAATCCTGCCACGCGCTAGCGAAGTTTTCTACGCAATTCAACATATATACAAGTTTCCGCATAGAACAGTCGGAGCCACGGTTCCCCAGGCAAACCACCCACCTGGCTGGAAGATCTTCCCTTTACGATGGCTGAGCATGATCACCTCGCTCGCCCCACACAAACCATTTCGCTAGTTACGTGCTTTCCAAACCTTGCCTTCCTTAATGGTATAGAAAAAGATACACCATCTCCAGGACCCTACCAACTGTGGAATGTTTGTAATTGACCAGTTTTTATGTTCCCAACGCATTCCCCACATATGAGCGCCGTTAGCCGGCCACCGCTTGAGTGCTCTCAGTGTAATTAATTTCACAAAACTTTTTACTCCCTTATTCTGACTGGCTGTTTGGATTTGTGTGCCGAAGATCCCCACTCGAGTCTAACATTTAAGATGTGAACTTTTTTTAGGCCACTAAGGTGCCTACAATTAAACAAGCATTCGGCCCGCTTGATGGTAAATGGTCACCGTACTTATGGACGCTTGCAAGAGCTTGAAATTTTCGAAGTTGTTTTTTTGTCTCTTTTTTATACCACTTGCCACTTGCCACCTTGCAATGAAGCATACGGCCCGCCTGATGATAAACGGCTACCGTAGCCTATGGACGCTTGCAACACCAACGGTATTGCGTGATGCCGACCCTAAAATGCGTGAAGTCTGCGTGAATGATAGGTTTATATAACAGTGATGGCCCTAATTGCACACAAAACTATTATCATGTCTAATTTCGTCATCATCCTTCCGTTTGACCTCCCACTGTGAGGCCATAGAATGAATGTACGTTACATGTATATCGTCTGGTAAATCATTTTCGTTAGTGAAAAAAGTGGCATAAAAAAGCCGTACAGAAAAACCTATGTAAATTACTCCGAGGTTATGCATTTCTTAAATTCAACCACCTTTCTGCGACTGCAGCAATTTGACTTGTCTCGCGGTATTAAAAGTATCCTTCGTCTTTCTCCCTCTGTTACAAGAGTATCAACAAAGTACCTCTAAACCAAGCTAGTCCAATTGTGAGTAAGGACAGACAGGAAAACTTTAAAATTAATATGGGAATTAAAATTCCAAGGCTTGCAATGTAGGTATGAAAGGTCAAGTACATTAAATAATGTTGTGGTAGTTATCACCGCATGACAGATTACGGAAACGTATATCACAAATCACAGGAATCAGGCATTACTTCAAAAATGTAGATAGATAGATTCCTAAGTTCATAAACAATAAACGCTGTTTTATTGTTTAAATAACTAAAATTATGGCCTTTATTCATTGTCGGTACATATCATGATATAACTCTCAACATTACAAGAAATGGTGCTCATGGCAAATGAGAATGTCAGAAAGTTACATACAACAAACATACCTACATACATATCAAGTCCCTCACGGGGTAGGCAGAGAATATAGATCGCCATTTCATTCTTGACTTGCACACACAGATCTTTTGCTTCATTTACATTCATCAGTCGTTCTATGCATGCCCGGCGCCCCGAGTACGCATTGGCTGCTGGCAATGCCCTGACTAGGCCTTAACAATGCTGAGCATTGCATAATCTAAAAAGGAAAGGGCAAAATATATCTACAACAAAATAAGGCAAGAATCTCTTGAAATATTGCCGGTTTATCAAATAATAATAGTGTTCGCGCGCCATCTGAAAAGGCTGAAAAGACTTAGTCTCCAAGCCAAGTTTTAAAATGTTTAATTAACGTTTTACCTTTACCCTACAAATTCTAATATATTTTTTTCCGTTCCATAATTCGAATTTTCGAGATGACGCCACTATTGAGGTTATATTATTATGTAGTGCTTTAATACATAACATATCAATCAATTTGTATGCATTTTTCTTATAATCCGAGTAAACGTTATTACAATTTTTTGCAAATAAAGGTTCATTTTATTGTACACGTACAATATTTAAATCGACGCCTTACTCGATGTGCACGAGGCAGGAATACGAGATCAACTGGAATCTGTGCCTCCAAGCCATTAACGAACAGTGTGCAATTGTGCATCGTTAGTGCATTTAACACCATTTAGGTACTCACACAATAAAAATAGCAATTTTAAAAAGCCGTGGTGACCTTGCATTTGTAGCAACGGCCTGTCATTTGATGGGACCAGGTTAAAATCCCGGCCTGTACCAATGAGTTTTTATAAGCTAAAGTACAGTGATGATTAAACACACCATGAGCTAAAAAACCGAGGTAGAGCGAATTTGGATCTCCCGTAGATTATCCCATTAAAATTGGAGCCGCCACACAGGGGACTGTACCTCCGCCTTACAGAAGACCGCAGTGAAATAACACTACTTGATGTAGTGTTGTGTTTCTGCGGTAAGTAAGGTTGCCAGTGCTCCACGAGGATACGCTGGGCTAGTAGTATTGCTAATGCTGCTTACACTGTGACTCCTCATCAACAACAGGGCTGGCAACTCGTTAGTTATATCCCTGGTATTGCTAACTACTATGGCTACGGTGACTGCTTACCATCATTGGGCCGTATGATTGTGTGCCACCTTAGTGGTATAAAAAAAGGCATTAAACAATACCGTACGGCTAAATAGCCCTATCGTTATTTCCCGCCCTAGTCGAGGGAAACTTTCCGAGTGGGTAGTTGGCAACTTCCCGAGAAACTTTGCCTTTTTCAAGCAACTCCTAGTTAGCGCAGTCTTAACGAGTACCTACCCCGTTAAATAGCAAGAATCCTGGCCCAAAAAACACTTATAGTTGAGCAAGTTTTCTTCAATAGATTTGACGTTACTTATAGGGTTGGCAACGCGCGTGATACCCCTGGTGTTGCAAGCGTCCATAGGCTACGGTAACCGCTTACCATCAGGCAGGCCGTATACTTGATTGCTTCCTTAATGGTATACAACTAATACAACGAGACTACGCCTTACCCACGCACTACATTTTCACACTTTGTTGTCTGTCTGTCAGTCTGTCTGTCAAGATGTTTTATCACAAGAACGCGTGGAGTTATCAAATTGAAATCAGTATGAAATACCCGGATCTATAGTCTCTTTCGCCTGTAAAATAATCAAACCTATAAGTCAATATGAAGAAAAGATATGACCGTATATGTCGCAAATTTTCGCATATTTTACCATTTCACAAGGGAATCAAAACCTATAGGGTACTTTCCGTTGACCTAGTTTTATTTGATCTCAGTTTAGTTTAGTTCAGTAAGGTGGAGTAACTATCCCAGTCAGACAGCTATTATATTTTGAATTCTCCAACACAATTTCGCCTTTTGTAACGACGCTATATAGAAACTACAAAAACACTAATTAAATTTACAGCGAAAATCACTCCAGTGAACAACGGAAACCCCTCGAAGCGATTTAAAACTTTTCCCGGGGAATTAGCCACAAGCCCCATCCCGGGGGATGTGGGGACACGAACGGAGTCGGATATTCCACATCTGCGGTATAAAAGGTAAAATTTTGTCCTTTAGTAGCCTTAGCAAGAACAACTATCGACTACGTGTTCGTATAGCTTTCGACTATTTTTGTATGGGAAAATTAACAGCGCTCCGCCGGCGAAAAGTGGAACTAAGATTCGTATGAAAATTTTGAGAGCTGTCAAATTAGCTATGATTAGTAATTTTGAACAACAGAATCGACATCATTTATTATTTGTGTAAAAAAGCGCTTGGTAGTGTATTTGTTTTGTGCATAATGATTTATTTTAATGTATTTGAATACCTTTTAATACATAATAAATAAAAATAATTAATTTTAAAATTTCGTTCTCCTCAGCCAGCGCAATTTTCCTAAAACGCCGATTACATTTTTTGCTTCACATATTTATTTATATTATGATAAATAATGATAAACCCTACATTACATACATCGCATACAATTACCTCAATTAAAAAGATATGCTATTATAATTTCATGTATGAAGTTTTTTGGTAAAACCAATCCTACAATATTTCCGAGTTTAATCCTACAAAATGTTCTAGAGCTTTAATTAATAGCTGCCCAGCGGTTTGTCCTTTAACCCCTTTTATAAGTTGATCTTTAAAATCCCCTTAGTGGTTGCCTAGTTGCCAACACAATACAAGGAAATAATATGTAAAACTTATATGAAACAATAACATGTTTAATTGTGGAATGAACGTAGTCTTATCGTGTTGGTAGTTAGTACTGCTCAACATTCCATTGTAAGTCAACGATACCTACCTACAATACCTACATCCTTTATTTATCTAAACTTGTATAATATAAAAACCCTTAACAAATATTCGAACAACAAAACAAAGAACAAAAGAGAAAACTCCGTAAAAGAGCAAACAAAACCGTTGAAAATTCCGGGCTAACAACCCGGTCATCCGAACTCTGTCGGACGATGTGTCAGACACAATCCCGCAGGATTATCCCGGCCTAACCACGACAATTGGGGGTCCGTAAATTTATACAGCGTGACAATACCGAGGGCAGGTTGTATAATTGGCAGTTTCGATTTAACCGCTTCATTGGTTGAGAGGTTTGTTTTAAAACAGATACTTCCTGTTACAATTGTGTTTGAAGACTAAAGTAGCCTATGTCCTTCCGTAGTATATTATTAACCAAATTTATTACGATCTGTTCAGCCGTTTAGTCCTGAAAAGATAGCAAACAAACAAACAAACAGAGTTACTTTCTCATTTGTAATATTATATTAGTATGAATTTACGACGCATTCATACGACGCTGTCACGCGGTACAGTATCTTCGGTTGGTTAGCATCCTAGTTTAGGTTTTCCATCGCATGAGCGACTTACTTGTCACGACAGTGTCAAAAAAGTAGGTTCAATCTATAATACAACTAGCGGCCCGCCCCGGCTTCGCACGGGTAGACTTTTATATCAAATATTTTGTCTACCCGTGCAAAGCCGGGGCGGGCAGGTAGCCTATGTTAATCAGTAATAGTGTAGCTTTCTAACGGTGAAAGAATTTTTGAAATCGGTCTAAAAAATAAAAAATAAATTTAGGGGTGGACTTACCCCTAACATTTAGGGGGATGAAAAATAGATGTTGGCCGATTCTCATAGATACCGGATAAGCACAAAAAAATTCATCAAAATTGGTCAAGCCGTTTCGGAGGAGTATGGCAACGAAAACTGTGACACGATAATTTTATATATTAGGTCCTTACATATGAAATTGGCGTTTTGTATGGGAGGAACAAAAAGTCGAATATTTTTTAATATAATATATTTAATTAATCAAAGTATGAACCATTATTTTCTATGCACTTTTGCCATCTCATAGGTAGTTCATTGATCCCTTTACTAAAAAAACCAGTCGGACGGGAATCAATAAAATCTTTGAAGGCGATTTGGACTGCCCCATCGGAGTTGAATTTTTTCCCTTGCAAGAAGTTATCCAAATTTCGAAAAAAATGGTAATCTGTTGGAGCAAGGTCCGGGGAGTACGGAGGATGTCTTAGACTTTCCAATTGAAGCTCTTCTAATTTAGTAGCCGTCTGTAGCGCAGTGTGTGGTCTAGCGTTGTCGTGAAGCAGCAGTGGCTTGGAGCGATTGACCAGCCTAGGTTGTTTAGCCGCTAGCTTTTCCATCATGGTTTGCAATTCCTGACAATAGACATCAGCCGTAATAGTCTGGCCAGATTTGAAAAAACTGTAATGAACAATACCGGCACTAGTCCACCAAACGCTTACAAGTAACTTTTTTGGGGTTAATTTTCGCTTGGGGCAGGATTTGGCTGGCTGGCCAGGATCTAACCATTGCGCTGAGCGCTTCCGATTATCGTAAAGAACCCATTTTTCATCACAGGTAATGATTCGGTTTAAAATACCTTCATTATTGTGCCGGTTTAGTAATGTAACGCAGCAGTCGACGCGCGTTTGCCGGTTTGTTTCAGTCAATTCGTGAGGTACCCACCTTTCAAGCTTTTTAATCTTCCCAATTTGCTTCAAGTGAATTAAAACAGTTTTATCACTAACATTGCAGCCTGCAGCTAACTCGGACGTGGTTTGCGATGGATCCGCTTCCACAATAGCCTTCAACTCTTCATTATCAACTTGAGTCTCAGGCCGTCCACGGGGCTTGTTCTGCAGGTCGAAATTTCCAGAACGAAAACGTTGGAACCAAAAACGAACTGTGTTTTCTTTTGCAACACGACCGCCATACACATCATTCACCCTTCGAGTTGTTTCCGCAGCACTAGTGCCACGGCGGAACTCGTACTCGTAAATAATGCGATATTTAAGGTTTTCCATTTTGTAAAATGAGTGACGCAAACAGAAAAAAACAGAAGAAAAAAAACAAATGAATGACGATCATCGAAGCACAAATACATGAGTCTATAGCTGTACAAATTTGAATTTGGAATTCCTTACCAAAGAGGAGAAATTCGTGATTAAAGTGGCCAGTACGAAAAACGCCAATTTCATATGTAAGGACCTAATATTAGATTTTAATCTTCCGTCAAAAGTCCCCAATAGCATAGAATAAAAAAATTCTAGCGCTGTGCCCAATAATGTATTTCATGACATCAACTAAAATTGACATATGCAAATGAAGTGAGTACGTGTCAGTTCGAATATTGAAACTAGTATTTTGTATAAAGTGAGGGATTGTCTGGGAGTCTGGGACTATGTAGCGAGTGTTAAGCTCCTAGGGTAGAGCACGATACCCCAAAGTGCGGGCTCCTTACGACGAATGCTGTCTACCGATTAGGCATTTTTATAGCAGTGTTGCCATAGGCATAGACCAAGGCATTGGTCTCATACGAAACATTTTGCTAGTTACCAAAACGATTGACATTGACTTCGCAACCGATTTTACAGGTGAAAAGGGATTCTTAGGTTAAACCAGTTGTCAGACTTGATCCTTCTAAGTTCTAACATAACGTTAAGTTATTGAATTGGTAACAAACAGAAAATATTAAGGCTAGGTTTTTTATACCACTAAAGTGGCACACAAGCATACGGCCCACCTGATGGTAAGCAGTGACCGTAGCCTATAGCCGGCCGCTAGCAATACCAGGGGTATCACTAACGCGTTGTCAACCCTGTTGTTGATGAGGACACACTGTGCTAGTAGCATTACTTCTAGCCAGTTTATTCTCGTGGAGTACTGGCAACCGTATTTACAACAGAAACACAACACTTCATCAAAGTAGTGTTATTTGCCTGCGGTCTTCTGTTAGGTGGAGGTACATTTCCCAGCCGGGCGGCTCCAATTTTAGTGAGAAATCCCACGGCTATCCCAATTCGCCCTACGTCTCTTTTTAAGCTTAAGGTGTAATTAATCACTGCACTTAAGCTTAAGGCCGGGTTTTGAACCTGGGCCCATCAGATGACAAGCCGTTGCTTCAACCACATGGCCACCACGGCCGGCTTCAAATAACTTGCAAGTTATAGGATGCATTGATTATAATATCATAGATATAGATAAATATTCCAATATATTCGTCGTAGCAAAGCCGTAACATATTAAGTGAGTCCCCTCACCCCAGCGACACAATCGGAGGGCAACTATAATCTGATTTAGGGCTAGTTACCGACAGGTAAAGTGCTTTTGCACGCTGATTTAAACTTGGATACGATGTGTTCGAACTTTATACGGTTTTGTCATTATTGATTGAGTACCTATTACAGTTGCTTATTTTTGTACGTGCTTTACGATTTTGACTTTTGTGGTCTCAATATACTGAACAGTGTTCTCAGTGTTACGGCTATGTATGTATTTTATAAATATACAGAATTTTCGAATTGAACGCCGAAGACAAAGTAAATTTACTATATTTTATTATAAACATAGATATGCATATTCATGCGTTAAGATTGTACTCTCTGCCTACCCATTGAGAGACTTGGGTATGTTTTATACAAATATAAAACGAAAATCGGAAAGATGTTTCTATCATCCACTTATAGGTATTATTTTTCGAAGAGGTATAATAATATTATACACTTAAGTTCAACTATTATTTGCACTGTAATAAATATATTTATAACATAATCATATATATCGTCTAAAACAGTAATAATAAGAAAAAATCGTGGAATATGTTTAACCTAACTTCATAGCAATCCTCGGCAAATATCATCTCTCGATACTCCAACCGCAGAATCTTCACAGTTCAATGTGTTGGCCGTATCAAATCACCAACAGCTTCTCAGCCTTTTTTCAAAACAAATTAATAATAACCACATGCAAAGTGAAACCTTAATCCGATGCAATAAGGCTTCGACGGCAGCAAGAGATGAGAGCTGCAGAGCGACCGCGTGTAACGCTAATGGGCCATGAAATTGAACGTTTGCCGATAAACACGAGAGAATATTTTTATTATTTATCAAACGTAGTACTGCAATAGCCATGAAAGTCGAAATCACGGAGGAGTAAGCTTAGTAATTATCACGAATTTTATACATCTATAAAGCCTTTTTGGAAATATAGTTTTATAGTTGTAAGTTCCTATGGTAATATGAAGACATGGACTTTACCCTGATGAGGTGTTATTATACTGGCAAAAGTCGGACGAAATTTTCGGAATTTAGTACTTTTTTTTTTAATTATATGCCATAGGTAAGCGATTAACCGCTTATCGACACTTAAAGCAAAAGATGTACCATGATCGTTACTTATGGCTGTATTAAATATCTATTCCAAGTAGCCTATCGACAATCAACAGTAATTATATCACTTAGTAGTGATTTTAGCTGTCGCAGCTCACTAATGATTCCACCCCTTTCTCTCTGGTTACTAGATTATAGCACGAGTGACTGTCGACTGTTACACCTTAGAAAATGAGATATGATATTGACATCGGCTGTTAAACAATACTGAGTTGATACTGATAGACACATTCCTAGTTTAGATCATGTAAGTAAGTTATCTCTTATAGCAATAGGTTTCTTACAAAGACAATTTATTTCACCAGCAAGCACAGTCGTTCTTTCAACGACACCTGTGCCGGTAGCAGGAACATGTATTCGAAAACGTGACTCGCGAAATGTCAAAATTGTCATACTAATTTTTAGTACCACTTTTCACTGCCGCGGCGCTGTTCAATTTTTCAATACAAAAATAGTCGATGGCGATACTAAAATGTCGCAAATTATTCATGCTCGCGCTGCTGTACCTACGTTTAACAATGATTTTATCTTAATTAACACATTTGGCAGTAAAATTGTCCGGCTTGCTTTAAACTTAAAAACGTCATGAAAAATCTAGCAAGTTCCAATAGATGAAGTAACCGAACCAGTTTCTTCGCCATACGGTCGTGTATAATTGTATTTATAAACTGAAACCATTGTTTATGGGCTGCGCGGGCGGTGTTATTAATTTGCGCAACGCCACCGAGCACTCCGCATTCCAAAACATGCAAGAAACGGCCGTGACTAAATGAAAATATTTCTACCTCACTTGTACAAACATCAGCTAATAATAATATAACAGCCAAATAAAGTGGAGCCCTCGGAAATTGAGTTATTTCTGAAAACCGAGCTGCATTGGTATCAGTTTGAAATAATGCGCGGGGGCAGCAGGAGGTCAAGCTTGTTGGTTCAGTAACAGCACATGCGTCAGAACAGTGGAAACAA
This sequence comes from Falcaria lacertinaria, assembly GCA_951449985.1. NCBI lineage: Eukaryota > Metazoa > Arthropoda > Insecta > Lepidoptera > Drepanidae > Falcaria > Falcaria lacertinaria. The sequence goes on from OX602111.1 coordinate 4,057,425, forward strand.
ACACTGATAAGAACCCACGGCTCCACATAGTTGCTGATAAGATACAGCTAAGCCAATTACAAGACACGACCGACTCGCATGACGATGAAAAGTTTAGGTACGCGGTATTTTTATCCGATTATCTCAAGGCTAGAGAGTGGATTGCGATCTTTATTTAGTTCCATTAATGCTGTTATGTTAATAGTAGCTGATTGAGTTTGAATACATAAGATTAATACTTAACAAATATTATAATCTCTTGGGTTTCCTAGTTGACGGTCGCGATAAAATTGATAAACATTCAAATAATTATAACCTTATTATGCAAATAGTGACGATAAGAATGCAAAGTGACAATTCTGTACACATTTTAGAGTATTTAGTAATTTACATCAAATTATATGGGAATGTCATCGTTCGTTTCATCCGCTGATATAGAAGTTTTACTGAAACAAAATAATTTAGGACTCAACTTTCATGTTTCCTTCTTCTTACTCGTGTCTTACTCAAAATATTTTGATTTTCCGTACCTAACCGAAATATCAAAGATGGTTGTGCGTGACAAGTGCGTTGTTTGAAATCCTCCGCTAGATGGAGCTACGAGATGCTATGAAAATAAAACATAAATTTAAATTCCCATGAATAATAATTTCACCTCTGGGCATCTTCTGGAGTTGAGATTGTACGAATATGTAAATGTCACTTATAAACGGTTTGGTAGGGCCAAAACTTGGCGCTAACACTAGCGGATAAATTTATCTCTTGTATTAGAAAAGATAGTATTAATCTTTTGTCCTTCGACTACCTGTCAGTTTTTGAGATTATATTCCAAAATCACAGAAGAGGAGAGGGGTTCGTTCAAGATTGTAAGTTACATATTTTACAGTGTTGGCTATTGTAAATTTGACAGCGGATTGAATTTCATTTGTAGGCCATAGTCCTATGAACGTAAGCTTACATCACAGCTTTGCCAGAAACAAAATTACCTTAAAGCAAAGAAGAATGAAAGGCTATTCAAAAGATATGTAGAAGAGTAAAAGATTCTGAGATTATTGCAACAGAATACATTATGACTTATCTTGATAGACCTACCACCAACATCACTATAGCTTGTTCATAAAGTTACTCCTACAAATGCTGCAATACCATACCATCCAAGACTACGCCTGTTTGGTACTGCCAAAACTACTTTTAAAACGTAGTGAGCTGTTAATGATATCCTTAAAAAAAGCTATGATAATTTATATGAATATACTTCATCAAATTAGTTAATGGCTCTCATAAGGGGCAGATTTGGATAACATTATTAACACTAAATAACACGTTCCACGAACTAACTCTATAAATAACATTGTTTCCCTCCATCTGTACCCTAAGATCCATCGTCCACGGCTTTTAACTGTATCAATAAAATAATTATCCAATCATGAAGCAATTTACTCGGATTGTCCCTGCGTCGGCCATCTCGCTTCCTCTCACACATACAATCCATAGCCTCCTCTCAATCAATTCGGAGCGGCAACATTCGAGGACGGTGACACGGTTCGCTCTTGGCGTCTGGGAGACTATTCGACCGAGTTGCTGCTACGGTTTTTACATTTCTTAACGCGTTGTGATAAGGCTTACAATAGATCTCATCATCAGCATTGGGGTTTGCTGCAACTGTACACATTGGTCAACCAGTTCGCAGTGGCCTCTCTTGCATTTTCTCTAGTCTCGATTCAAGGTCTGTTGTACATAATTTTCCAATTAAGGAGAGCTTGCGAAGTAGCGAGGCATCCACTATGACGCGGTATGTTTGTTTGTACAGCTCTGTTTACGAATCATGTTAATTTGCTCTGCAATTATGATATTTTCGTCAGTTTTGGAACTAAAGTGGTGTGAAAAAGTAAAGTAACCACATCGGTTTATTTCTTTGCGCTTCACTTCACTGCATCTACCGTCTTCCTTGAATAGATTTCACTTAAGGTGTTTTGTTTTCCAATTATAATATAAATACGTATATCTATCTATACACCTAACATTATTATTAGGAACACCTATGGATACAGACAGACAAAGAATTGCACTCATAAAAGTACCTGGAATTATTATTTTTAACAAAAACTGCAATGTGACTCTGGGTATATTTGAAATCTTCACATCCGCTATATTATGTTCATATCATAACGCTTGGAATCTATCTAATTACGCTGAAAACTTATCAATACACACAGCGGGAACACGTCGAATAGAAAAAGAAATATAATTCGTCGTGGTCCTTCCTCCCAATGGGATAGTCTGGGAGGAACACGTGCAGTGAACCAAACCTATTACCGATTATGTACAGTGCATTCTCAGAAAGTGAAGGATTAAATCAAGCGTAAAATTTACTATTTATAAACCTACAGTCCAAAGCGGGGGAAGAAAAACTATCGAAATAGAAAGGCTTAAGACTTGGCAGTTGTTTATTTTTCCTAAACCGTGAATAAGTTAGTTTGTATGAAATGAGCAGAAGAAAAGAGATGATGGGCAACTAACGAGATTTAACTTAACGAGTCATAGAAGATAATACCTTTTACCTTAATGCATTTAGTTCGTTTCATAGTGTCACTGCATCTACGGGACTACATAGGAATTTGTGTAGTCCTTTCTATTCTAATCTATTCCATGCTTTCTATTCCTTGTTATTTATTCTTAGTAACCACATCAGAAATTGCACAAGAATAGCATTTGTTCGATCATTCCGTACTTACATTACATACTGGTACGACAAACGTTTGCCTGGCTTTCTTCAACATCTCTAAGCCGATTTATCTTTCGTCAGTCGTTAACAATGTGTCACGTGTCTGTTCTCTTTACGGCCGCTTCGCTCATTAGGCTAATGGCAATTGGGCCATCAAAACAACTCAAGTGCACTGTTCGCAGCACCGTTATCGGCGGGTTTGCATCCGCGACGGTCGTCGCCCCCAGATTGGCGAGTGAGAGCGAACAAATCACTTCCCAGATTTTGGTTACTGTCTATTCAACAGGGCTGGCTTCTAAAACCCACTTTTGACACAATTTAAATATTTAGCTCTATAATTAATACAGTACCATAAATCATCGTTACTTGAAGTTCTTTATATGTATATCCTTGTCTTGTTGTCCAAATAATGATACAGCTACAAAAAACCGAATGTTAAGAATTTTGTGTTTCGTCGAAAATATATGATGCTCGTGGTAACCCTATTAATGGAGCAATTGCTTTTATAGTGAACGGCGCGGTCAATGTACCACGCGTCACGGCACGCCGCGTTCTAATGCGCTTATATTACTGCCTACTTCCACGACCAATTCACGGGGAGCTCCTGTCTCGAGAGTTACTGCTCTTCTGTAGTCACATAGTCTGTAATGGGGGAATAAAGAGAGCTCTTGTTATAATGGTGCAATGCGTGCTGCATTAGCAACTATTGCGCCAACACTGCTATTTGCTGAGGTTTCGTTCGTACACGTCCTTTGCTGTCTGTGTCAGGTTTTTTCATAGTTTAGTACTCACAGATTTGAACTTTAAAAAATGAGACCAGGGTATTGTATAGACTACTTACTTAGATGTGGTTTCGGAGAATAATCAAAGGACTCTTCAGACTTGTTTGTAGATTATCTGTTTTTTTTATTTATTCATGGAATTTCAAACCCTCAGTTGCTCGGTCAACTATTTGTTGATTCCCCACTATTCTTGTTTAGGGTACCATTGTTCCTTAATTTGGATACAGAGGGTCCCCTGATTTCAATTGGGGTCCTAATTGTCTTATTATGGTTGATAGACTTGTCAGCTTGATGTGTAAATTGGTAGTACCTACATACACCCGCTAAATCTAACCTCCTCCATTCATCACATTTAGCTGGTATTCCTTATAATTTTCAAAATTATGCCACGTTACATATTTTATCATCACACACCAGATCAACCTCATGTTAAAATTGTGCTTGTAATGTTTATTTTACTAACCAAACGTTGAATTTATCTTCAAAAACCCGTAAATTCTTAGATAAATCCAATGGTCATATTCTGACGGTTTAAACTCCATCCGAACCATTACTCATTTATGGTCTCGAATTCACCCCAGTCCCACATTTTAAAACCTTATAGTTCAAAGTGATCATAAATAGTAATTACAAATTAAATCCTCCTATCAACTCGACTACAAAATATCCATAATAGCATATAAATTAGGGTAATTTGTTACAATTTGAATTTATTTATTTATTTCAATAAAAAAAAACATTCCAGTGAAGACATTAATGGATCCTAAATAAAATGAGATGAAAGGTAACAGACAACAGATGTGAGATCTTCTAGCTTAGACGCTAATCTTATAAAGCGCTTGTAAAGGGCTGACGCTTAGTCAATTAATCGCAAATCTGGAATGAGATTAAATATGGAACGTTTCGGGGCAACCGCACAAATCAACTAATTGGGAATAAGGATTTCACGGATTCCAGCAATTTAAATCTGAAGGCAAATCTTAATACCGAAGAAGGTATTAAGATTTGTGCCAACTTTCTAGGTCAATTAACAGTGTACTTAGAGACGGAAAAGTAAAGAGCGTTCGAAACTCGTGGGTATGTGTGAAGGGACTGATGAATGTAGAATAAGTAATAGTTTTGTATGCCCCACTTTACTTTTTACTTGCTAACCAATTAATTCTGTGTATTCTCAGTGCCTTGAATGTGTGCAGTACCTTAAATAGTAAATCATAGTAGGGAAGTCCACGATGCTAACTGATTAATTGTAAAAGAAACAGTCACATGGCTGACTATTCGGACTTGAGGCAAGCTCGACGCCGCTCGAATCCCAAATTCCGTCTTGGGAACCTCTAATATTAGCGAGGTTATGAATTATGATTACCTACACCTAGCGGTAAATACATCGATAATCAATAATTAAATCAAGATCACATTTTCATTGGTCATTGGATGGAATGGCCGATTCCATTCCTTTTACTAGCACATGATAAAGCAACAATGTGAAATTTGCATAATCCAACACGTTAGCTCCTATTGTAGGAGGAACGGTTAACCTTCATTTTTTATTTATGGCCATTTTATGTATAGGTTGCAAAAAAGTTGAGGAGCAAGCGTTTGTCATTGTATGGGCATGATATGCGGAGGAATGAAGATAACGCGGTAAGAAAGGTTTTATGTATGAATGTGGATGAATACAGGGGTCGAGGTAGACCTAAGGAAAGATGGATAGATTGTGTGAGGGATGACATGGCCAGAAAGGAAGTGAATACAGAGATGACGGCTGATAGAGAAGGATGGAAGAGAAATACATATTGCGCCGACCCCAAATAATATGGGATAAGGGCAGGAGAATGATGTTGTTTATTAGTTAGCTATTCTTTGACAATGATGTTTTGAAACGAATGTCTCAAATGACTATAGTCAACAACACCTTTAACTTTGAATGTTTATACATCATCATCGTTCTGTCTTCGTCGCCCGGTCGTCATCATCTTATCCCAACATTGTTGAGGTCGGCACTAGATTTAACCAATTTTAGTAATTCCAGGTTTTACACAAAGCGACTACGTTTTTCGGGGAAAATTAATTACCTGGATAACCAACCAGGTACCAGACTTTCTGCTTCTGTCAGACCTGTAAGGGTCACCATTTTATTTGGTGACCGAAACCGATGACAAGGGCATGGTAAGTGTGATCACCAATCACAACTTGTCCATAGTTAAGTCTTTTAGCCTTATGGTGTTAGTAATCAGTGTTACCATACATAAATATCATTACGCCAAGACCCTTTCGTATCCTGAATGGGGCCGAGAGTGAGCGCCATTTCAATTTTTACTTTTGTTACATCAAAACATTTATCAATAATCTTACATGCCCGCCGGTTCCAAGTACGTTTTGGTTTTTTGACACTGATGAAGAGATTTCTTTATTCTTTATTCCAATTATTGACCACCTTAATTGGAATAAAGAATAAAGAAATCTATACAGCTACTGATGGTAAGCGGTCATGATAATTTATGGACGCTTGCAACACCATCACTCGCGTGTTACAAGCCCTGCAAAAAACTCTTCACACCTTTCTTGAAGAACCCCATGCTTTACTAATTTGAGAATACCTCGGCGGGGAGTTTAGAGAGAAGTTTAAGTGAATATCATAGGGGCGAACAGATATTCCTGCTGCCCAAAACTTCCTTAAGGAGCCCTGCAACCTTAATTCACTACTGAAAGGCAATATTGAGAACACTGAATTTGATTAGGCATGGGACTCCAATCTTCCATAAAAGGATTTCTTCCTACCTCTAATTTGATAAATTATACATTTAGATAGAAAATAAAGAGCGTTAACTTTCTTTATTATGTTCAGCATCATATGATTTCAATCCTGTATTAGTATAACTTATAACGTCTTTATCCCCGTAATACAATCTCCAATCCGATCCTAACCGATCCTCATACCTGACTACCTGTAATTATTAATGTCTAGGATTTCTCTCTGCCTTTTCTTGTTAAGACAAGAAAAGGCTTATATATTAATTACATTGAAGGTAAGCCTTCATCGACCTCTAGATAATGTCAAGACAATCACGATTCTAGGTTTTTAGCTTTTATAGGAGTTTCTTTGTAATGCCGCAGACAATGATAAAAAGTCGTGTGATAATTAAAAATGTTTCTCATCACAAATCATAATAAACCTTGTACAGCCGGTGTCAAAACACGGATAAAGCCGTGCGACCAAATAAAGGGCCACAGGAAGAGCCGGCGCGTTCTTAATGGATTTATTTAGATGTCATTTTTTATGTGGGCGGGGGCTCGCGCTGTGAGACGCCTGGCTCTTGATAGTGTGGATACGACTTTATTTAATATATTCACATTTTTGACGAAGTTTTAAAGAACATGCAAACCTACATGATATCATCACCCTAAGTGCCTTTAAGGAATGCAGAGCACTATTTTACACTTGCCTTGCACACATCTTTTGCTTCTTTACATTCATTAATCTCTGCCGCTATCAAAATGAAATTATGTTATAATTACACTGCGGTTTGATTTAGTGTAGCGATCCCGATCTTGATTAAGAACACGATGCCTATACCTAATGTATCAGGGGAGCTAGGTATACGCATTATGACCTATTCGTTATAGTATACTAAGTTATTTCTTAACACAAAACAGATTAAACTAATTACAAAAACAGAACTTTACCTACGTACTTAGTTACATGTAATGAAACAAGATATTCAAAATCGAAATAATGTAATCGTACCTATGTAATTTAAGTGACTTTTCTGTTTTTTTTAATTGTAGGCTAGGCTACAGGCTACTACCGGTACGAAATTTCTTCATATCCTAATAAGAAAATGCCAAATAAACTACTTGGTTATTTAATTATATCTTCTCTTTGTAAGCATAATGAACTGTTCATCTTAAACAGTATTTGTTTCTTCTTCCCGTGTCTGCTTGATGATGATATTAGATAGAAGTAAATTAGAGATATAAATTAGAGATGATATTAGATAGAAGTAGATTAGAGACACATATTAGATAGAAGTAAATTATATTATTTTTACAGTAATTTTATTTATTTATACAAATTTAATAATATTAGAGCATAATATTTATGTCACATCCATATTATGCCTCCCAAGATAAATCGTAAGCACTCCGTTATCCCTCGAACGCGTGTTCCATCTCAGCGGGCATGTCGTTAGTGTGGGTGCAGCCTAACCCACACGGCTACGATTTAATGCATTTCACACCCACACATAGACGCGATCTACGTGAGAACACGTCTGTAACGTGTAGGAGATAACGTGTGCATGTGTGGGTAACCCGACTTTGGTATTTTGATTGGTCATGCATTTTACGTGTTTATGGCGCTGGTGCGGTGCAATAAAGGTGATAATTTATACCTCTGTACCTAAGTCGAAGGCAGTTGGAAGGCAGTATCTTACAGTCGGGATTGCGAACCGATAAAGGATCTACGTGGCAGATTTGGTTATCATACTGCGATGTGAACGAGGTTTTATGGACGGTCCTTCGAGCATAATTTAACCAAGATTATTTATACCTATTTAGTGGATTTTATGTATGAGGTAGGTATTTAGTACCGCAGCACAAGAAGTCAGTTGTTTGGAGACACGTGCAAATTGTGCTGTTTACATTAAAGCCAGGTTATTTTTCGAGCTCGCATATCTTGTTATGACTGTTCACTATAATGCTTTAAAACCTCATGATACTTTGGTCGGAATGCTTAATGGAATGTGGAAGAGTACAGTCGGGCAAAGCAGTCTTATCATAAAATCGCTCGGTATTGTCATACGACACGTGGCAATGCCGCCAGCCTTCCTGGCACGCTTCCTCGTACGTGACAGTGATGTGGGCAATGATATTAAAAGTAAATAAAACTTATGTCATTGTGTTTTGGGCATATATTCTATTGGCAAATATTTAAGTTAGGTAAACCTACAAAATTACAAGATAAACTTTACATAGGTTGTTACCAAATAATCAGATTATCCGTATAATTTGGTGAACTGCGTCTTGAATGCTGAATGCGTTTGCATTGTGTTTGATCTTTTATTTCCGACCAGCCCCGGTTCGCTTCTCCGGTGGCTTTCCAAGATATAAGCATTGAGTTGTCAAAGCTTTTCAAAATATCAGTGGTGGCTAGACTTATTCTGTGTCCAATCAAAGGAAGGCTGTGTATATTTGCAGACTATTTAAATTGTTTCTATCTAAATAGTGTAGAACAGTTGTGAGACCTTATAGTAACCTTCGGACATTATCACACAGCGGCGTCTGGCCCTAAACCAAACAAAGCATGTACCTACTATGGGTACCAGACAACTGATAGAATAAAAGAGTGGTAGGATCTCCCGTGGGTTTTCCCATTAAAATTGGAGCCACCCGGCTAGTGAGCGTAACTTCACCTTACAGAAGACACTACTTTGATGTAGTGTTGTGTTCTTGCGGTAAGTAAGGTTGCTACTGCTTCACGAGGCTACGGTGCGCTCGTAATAATGATTCTAGCGCGGTGAGTCCTCATGGACAACAGGGATGGCAACTCGTTCGTGATATCCCTGGTATTACTAACGACTATAGGCTACGGTGACTACTTACTATCAGTTGGGTAATACGATTGCGTGCCAAATTAGTAGTATAAAAAAAACTTCATCATCTGTAGCCCACATTCACCCATTGCTGGGCAAGGGCCTCCCTTCCGTCACGTCATTCTTTCCGGTCCTGGTTTACTACGGCAACGCACCAGTGATACCCCTGGTGTTGCAAGCGTCTATAGGTTACGGTATCCGTTTACCATCAGGCGGGCCGTATGTTTGTTTGCCACCTTAGTGGTATAAAAAAATACCACTAGTATTTGCAATCTCTCTGCAGGTTTTGAATTCTCTGGTTCACTAGAACTAAGCTTCTACTTCAGAAGAACTAAAATGAAAACACTATACTATAGCTATTGCAAACTATGCCTTGTCTTCATCACTACATATCTGCTGAAATATAACGATGGTTGTTAAAGATATCGGAAATAATCATGCCGTGCGGATAAAACAGTAAACCCGTAGCAAATAAACAGTCACCAACATTGCAGAACCACATCGGACAATCGCTTTATCGCTTAAGGTTACAAGAAAGTTTAACAAACAAAAGAAAATAAAGCCGTGTCATTGCTTTTGGTGCAAATAACCTTTACTTTTGTGTGCGTGGAACACTTTCGAAAATAGAAGTAAGCGGCTGTAGCGCTGAAACAAAGGGAGCGTTTAGTGAGGGGTTTATTGGGAAGTGGTTGAAACCGCTGAATGAGGGTGGAGTAGATCGATACAGCGGCCGTGCGGTGTTGCCACACTGGCTACCCCTCCCCCTTCGCTGTACTTGAATACTCTGGGAAGGGCGGCATTTACTTGGATTCTTAACAAAACAACCATAGGTATTTAGAATGCAAATGACAAAGATAGGTAGTTATTTCCTAAATGATCATTATTTATAGAAGTAAGTCATTATCTCGATAATAGACTGAAACCGTTTTAAAATAAAGGGTTTGCTACGAAGAAGCTTCAATCTTGAGGCGGCATTAACTTAGATTGTTGTAGCTTAGAATTAACTTTTCTAGGTAAATACTGTTCTATACCGGGAAATAGTAGTTGATCTGATCTTACATTTTGGTATGTTTAACTATACCATTTTCAAATGTAGGTACTTAGTTATTTTTCAATTATTGCTCGGTGACTTTTAGCATTTTTTCGAGTTGCTTTCAAGTGTGTGTCGGATATTTCTATATTTCAAAGGCAGCAAAATTACAGCCCTGGTGGTAAGCGGTCACCGTAACCTAAATACCAGGGTATCACAAGAGGCGGATGTCTTCTTACTGACAGCAAATAAGTATAGATAGAGCGATATGTATTTGTTAATCAATTCAAATTACGAATTATATTTATTTTTCATAGGGGCCTAGTTCTTATTTTCCTTTTGTTTTTAATTCCACTAAGTTAGCAAACAAGCATACGGCCCGCCTGATGGTAAACGGCTACCGTAGCCTATGGACGCTTGCAACACCTCACTCGCGCGTTACCGATCCTAATACTGCCGCGGTGTTCATGACATCTTAAGACTGAAACAATAGATACCTTACTTCATTCACCTATACATACATAGCTAGGTACTATTGCAGCCTTTCAACACAATTGAGGATTGATTGCCATAGTGAGGAAGAAGAAGATCTCACAGCTCTGTTGCTTAACTAGCTGGTCTCTTGCCTACCAACCTCTTTTGAAGTGAAAACTTCTTTAGCCGCATAAATAGATCTTTGGTACCTAGGGGCAAAACTTACGGGCTCACGTCACTGACAATGACAGGCGACATGCTAATGTGACGATTTGAATGAATATAATGTGACAATTGAATGTGAGGTTTTATTCCAAATTGTGAAGTTTTCATTTATACCACGAAGAAGGTAGGTAAGCTAACTTACGGTCAGCCGCGGTAGGTTATGGTCGATTGAAATAGGTACCAGCGGTATAACTAACGCGTTGTTAATTACTAAACAAGCACGTGCATATCGCTTAAGCTATAAATAACTTTTGATAAAGCCGTTCTGATAATATTCAATTTTCAGATCTCGTAGGTATTTTTACTGGACAGCCAAAGATCTTACGATTTCTAACATAGCTACATGCCTACATGTTAACTATCAAGCCTGTCCCAAACAGGGTAAGCAGAGAGTATAACGCCATTTCACTCTTGACTTGCACTGCACATATCTGCTTCTTATACATTAATCATCGATTTCCAATAAGTATGCTACTGTCATACTTATTTTATATGTATTATATGTATCTATGTATGTTAATTTGAAGCATACTACAGATTTAGAGTAGGTATTATTTACAAGACGTGGCTTTAGATTAAGCCATAGATTAAAGAATCTGACGATCTCTATCGATAGTTTTATTTCCTAAGGACAAAAGTTCTTGTCTCTCATTATTCACAATTCGTACGATATTGTATTGTTTATGAAATATCTTATATATAAAATTCTCGTGTCGCGGTGTTTGAAGTTAAACTCCTCCGAAACGGATTCTATTTTTCATCCCCCTAAATAAAAAAAAATTGAAATCAGTCCAGTAGTTTCTGAGCATATAAACATTTATCAAATATTTTGTCCACCCGTGCGAAGCCAGGGCGGGCAGCTAGTGTATTTATAAATATACTCATTTTTTTACGTTCTTGCTAGAAATCCGGTCGACCTACCTAACGGCAAGCGACAGCTGTCCGTTCACAAAATAATACGGTTTCAAACTCGAATGACTCGTATCCAAGCTCGGCGTCGCACATGTTAGAGCGCGACGGCAATACTCGAGCGTTTCAGTCTGCCCGACCGATGTAGTGTTGAGTCGGGTTCGGTTTGGCAGCGGGGCGCGGGCAGTACCGCTTCAGACACGGACGCGACCGCCGTATTAAAGTTTGACAGATTTTTTTTTTCAAAATGTCAGCTCTAACGATATCAGAGCATGATATGCTGTCAGAGTTCTTGGAAATGTACAAACATTTTCAATGCTTATGGAACACAAGTCACCCAACGTATGCGGACAAGGACGCAAAGATTCGGGCGTACAAGGTCTTGCTCGCGAAATACAATGAGAAGTATCGAGACGCCGACATGGACGCTTTGAAAAAGAGAATTGAAAACATGCGCTGCTGTTACAGAAGGGAACGGAAAAAGGTGCGTATTTTGTTCTGAATAGAAAGTAATAGTTCTTAATAAGAACTGGTTTAATATTTACGGCGTAATATTAAAAGGTTATTGAATATGCAATGAAAAAAAAAAATGAATATGTTTCAGGTGGCAACTGCCTTGGCATTCGGCGAAGATTACACGCCGAGATTATGGTACTACCCGCTATTGACATTTTTAGATGGAAATCATGATACAAGCCAGTATGATTCCAAGATTTGTACAACCGAAGAGTATCAAGAAGATGATGAGGAAGAACATGAAATGGAAGAGGAATACGTGGAGGTAAATAGTTTCTTCATGCGTTGCTACTTATTTGGTACCCCAAAAGGGACTTGGCATGATTATTAACTAGTAATTAACTGAACTCCAAAATAATATTCTACTAGTGACCCGCCCCGGCTTCGCACTGCCAGCGTTAGCGATATAATTAAATACCAACAAAACACGAATTAATTATACATAAAAACCTTCCTCTTAAATCACCTTTATCTATTAAAAACAAACGCAGCGAAATCCGTTGCATAGTTTTAAATATGGAGGCATACATAGGGAAGACAGAAGGAAATGACTTTGTTTTATACTAGTGATAATTTAAATTTAATTTACTATTCCAGGAGTATACTGAATTGCAATACGACGAAGAGCCACCAGAAAAGAAGCCAAGAATAAAAAATATATACATTCAGGACAGCAGTAAAAATGCTCATGAGGTGATTAACAACACCATTGACAATCTAAATGCTGATCATGAAAGTGATACCACTGATAGAAAACACAACAGTAATGATACTTACATGTTCGGTAAATACATCGGTGCGCAGCTGAGCGACTTAGGACCTAGCCAGCGATTTATCGCCGAGAAACTCATATCTGAAGTTATATTCTACGCCAGATTTGGCAAATTAAAACCGCAATCGGCAGTGAACCTAAAATGAAACCTATTTCTAAGCATGTTAAGTACCTATGAGATATTTAAGTATATAATAAATAAATGTACATGTAATGTCTGTTTCCTTTAGCTGTTAATTAATTGCCTACGTCATTCTTTGTCTGAATAAAAAAAAAATAACGAACATAATAACATCATTAAATACCTAAAAAATACGTGTTTTTCCCAGGAATTCAGAATCACTCTTTCAGGATGGCAAGTAGGTAGATGATATTTACCACGCTAGGGACGAATGTGGGCAATGGAGATTCCCTACTGTCCATGGGGCCACGGGCCAGCGGGTCGACCACGGCAACAGCCGCTGGGCCGCGGCCACTGCTGCCGCGAAATGCGGTCGCAACCTGCCGTACTGTACGCAGCTTACTAGGAGCGCAGAGCCAGCGAGGAGCGCGCAGGAAAACAACCAACCAGTCGCGATGAACCGCCGTACACCCCGCTCCATACCAGGCCTGCGTATACAGAGAGGCAGCGCCTTGCGTTCTCGACGGTCTTTTTATACTGGTCCCTTTGTAACTACATAAATTGTAGAGATAATACGGTGTGTGTGAGTAAACGTGTTTGGAATTAATAAGATAAAATGTAAGGTAAGATACTTTACTTATGCGACCTCTGTTTTTTTAATAATAGATGTACAGTAGCATCATATTCGTATATGCATTAGAATTAATAAGTTTCAAGTTTTTGTTCAGTACCGGCATTCTTTCCTTTAATCCTTTAGTGATCACGAATTCAATAAACTACATACTAAGCGAGGCATGCAATGCAATAAAAAAATGTAACCTGGAAATCATATTATGTAAATTTAAAGTATCTTTAATTTGCATAATAATCGAACAAAGTCTTTGATTTAGTTTAATAATACGATTCGTAATCGTATCGTATCGTATCCAATAAATATTTTGAGTGTTTTACGTTATTATGCATAATTTCGAAGACCTACATTTTGATATTAATTTAAAATCTTTTGAATTCCTATTAGGCAGCATTCTATTTCGGCAGCTATTTATTATATCTATGCGTAACTTTACCTCTGTATTTTTTATATATTTTGAGTCCTCGTCATTATAACATAGTATATAATATAATTTTGAAGTTTTGAGGGAATAAATGAACATACATACATACAAACAACATACCGGGCAAACACATAACCCTCTTTTTTGCTTCGCCGTAGTTGGGTTAAAACAAAGTCGCAACCCGCTGGCTGCACGCATCGATTTTTTTAATTACGCAACGGATTTTAATGCAGTTTTCACTAATAGACGAAACGGAGTGATTCCTGTTGAAGGTGTTTATTTATGAGTCATTTGAAAAGCTGTGGTAGCCTTGTGGTTGAAGCAACGACCTGTCACCTGATGGTCCCAGGTTCGAACCCCAACCTGTACCAATGAGTTTTTGTAAGCTTAAGTACAGTGATAAATTGCACCAAAAGAGAGGTAGGGCGAAATGGGATCTCCCGTGGGTGGACCGCCCGACTGGGGACTGTACCTCCACCTTAGAGAAGACCGCAGTCAAATAATACTACTTTGATGTAGTGCTGTGTTTCTGCAAGTAAGGTTGCCAGTGCTCCACGAGGATATGCTGCGCTATTAGTAATGCTGCTAGCACAGTGAGTCCTCATCAACAACAGGGTTGTCAACGCGCTAGTAGAACCCTCGGTATTGCTAGCGGCTATAGGCTACGGTGACTGCTTACCATTGAAAATTCCCGTGAGCTAAATTATCAAATGTTCTTGCTCATCAGCGCAAATATGTGGTGTTGGCATAACTTATATTTAGTTCACCAAATATTTATAACCAAATTGCAAAGAAATACTTTCATTCAAAGTTATATTAGACTAGCAGCCCGCCCCGACTTCGCACGGGTAGACATTTATATCAAATATTTTGTCTACCCGTGCAAAGCCGGGGCGGGCAGCTAGCCTATGTTAATCATTGATAGTGTAGCTCTCTAACGGTGAAAGAATTTTTGAAATCGGTGCCTATTCAATACATACAAAAATACAAATCTTTCCTCTTTATAATATTACTATAGATATAGATTTTCTTGATTAATAAAGCCAACGAAGATGACTTGTCTACTAACATATCTCGTACAGAATAGTCGGTTCACACACAACAGAATCTATAAAATGTAATAAAAACGGCCTACAAACCTACAATAACAATATTAAGTATCAATATTTGGTAAAAGTATTTAGGGAAGGGGCTCAATATTTTATTTTGTTAACCATTATTAACCCACGACACAGAAAGACGGGCTTTATAAGTTAAAGTGTGTTTCTTTCTGTGTATATAATTAAACTGTAAAGGTCAAATTCTATACATTGAAAATATGTATTTAGAAAAAAAATTTTGGAGGGCGCTCTATATTCCACAATTTGAGTTCATACTACGAGGTATAATGTAGGATACTTTTTAACCCGAAACTCAGCGCGGTGCCCCTGGGATCCCTATCCCATGCATAAAAGTTTAAATGTGTACTTGGCTGTAACTCTGAGACGGCTGGACCGATTTAAACGGGACTTTCACTGGCAGGTAGCGGATGCTCTTATTAGTAACTTAGGCTTAATTTCTTTTGGAAATTTAATTAGGGTTCCGCGCAACATAAAATTGTGAACAAAATCTGAACGGTTCAAATTTCACTGGTACATGCTAAACGGCGTCACATAAGCTACGTTTAGTTTGGAAAAATAAAGGGATTCCGCGCAATAAAAAATTTAGCCATTGAAAAAAAAACATTCCATGCGTACGAAGTCGCGGCACGGCTAGTATATATGTGTATATGTCTGTGGCATTGTAGCTTCTAGACGGATGAAGCGATTTTGATTGAGTATTTTTGTTTCAAAAGTGTCTTAATCGAGTGTTGTATGCCTATTTGATTGATGCCTTTCCGAAGATTTGAAGTCGGGAATATTTTTAATTTAGTTTTGTTTATGTTTATCAGCAGAGATCATGGCGCGGCGGGCGCGGCGCCGGCGGGGGGCGGCGGGTCCGAGTGCAGAGGCAAGGTAAGCCGGTCTGATATGTATTGTTTGCATAATAGCCCACTCGACAAGATTGCCTTGTGTGCAAGAGACATGGTGCGTGACGTCGTATGTCTGGGGAGTTGCGCAGTGCGCGCTGATTACCCGGCAACCATGCGTTACCAGCAGATAAGTTACCACATTCCCCACGAGTTATCTACGTGCGGCCAACTTGCATCAATGAAATATATACCTTACGCTTGGGTGCCAAAAATCAATATCACTACGCGGTCTCCGCCCGTTATCTGTACGTACACGGTGCGCCGTTGCACGACGCGAGCACGCGGCGTAATATGCTGTTGTTTATGCGAGCCTGGTAAAATTGCCCGCTATGTCGCATGCGCCACCGTTTGTCGTCAGCACGATGACGGATGAAAAGTAGACAAAAATACAAGGCCGCATCATCAATACATAGTATACAACAAAGTCGCTTCCCGCTGTTTTATAAGCGGTTTTTTAATAGATGGAGTGTTTCAAGAGGAAGCTTTTTATTTATAATTCATTTAGTTTATGTCTAAGCCCGTGCGAAGCCGGGGCGGGTCGCTAGTTAACAATAAATACCACAAGATAGTGGAAAGTCTGTTCATCATACCTTCAATCAAATCAAATTCGTACGTCGTCGTTCTGAGTCTTGCTTAGCTGATTGGAGTTTCGGCAAATCACACAGCAAGAGTGTATTGCATAGTTTTTTATTTACCTGCTTTTTCTTTTAACCATTTTGCTATACACTAGACTAAATGCAGCTATGCATGCATAAAAATGTACAGGCATGGGACACTGCTCAAATTTGAATAATTCCATACGGTCTACTTTCTGTCTACCCCGTGAGGGACTTGACGGGCGGCGTGTTGATATGATGTGGATGAAAGGATGAATGCCACGACAACCAGGGTCACTCTATTCCTTTATTTAATCTTTCAAAATTGAAGCAAATCTTTTCTGGAATGAAGTCTTTCTAAAATTCCGTAGGTTTTAAAAACTGCAGCGGGAAGCGAGGTCATGTGAAACAGAAATAAAATGCCGCTGGTTGTTGGTTGTTCCTGTAATAGTATCTACAATTCATTGACGCGCATCAAAAATTCTCGCACCGCCCGTCATGCGCCATCTGCATCAATCATCCACAGTCCGTTCCGTTCCTCTTGTTGGTGGCCGCCGCGTCACGCGTCCGCCAAAACAAGCTTCCAAAACATTCACGGAGTAAGAATACCTACCAAAATGTCAGTGTCAAAACCATGCCGAAATAATCCTTAAGTATCGAAGCTATTAGGAGACCATGAAATTGTACAATAATACCAGGAATTCCTTACGTTCTTAGGAAAACGTTTCATTTTCGTAATACACAATGCGCCATGAGGTGTGTCGAGTCGAGCGGGGCTTCATTTTAAGTCGGCGAGTACGGAATAGTAACTGTACGATAAAATAAACCTTTGGTTCTTTCAGTACAGATATTTGCAGACGGTGTTGGATCAGTTCGTCTGTTTCATGCGTCGCGTAAGAGTCGACTATAGTGTGAGTGAGGCGGACAATACGACATGTCACTCCGCACCACTGCAAGCTCCTGCGAGCCTAGTACTCAAGATCGCTTGCGTGTCGGTCGAGGTGGCGCGGTGCTCAACATTACTTGACCCGCACCACACCGCGCGTTCTACGTGCCTTCTTCGAGTTGCCTGGCGGCTGGCATGGCAACAGGTTTCTTGTTTGACACACGACACGAGCGCTGCCAAAGAAACTCGACAGCGAGCAACAACCGCTACCAAGCGCAACATCATTTACATACAGGTCGCGGCACGAAACTCTAGCGCTGAGCGAAACGTGGAGGGGATAGCTGCGCATGGGTACCATCGCGCACGCAATACAAATTAGTAATTTAATTGCTTAGTTAAAAACAGCAAAATAATGTTTTAATGTAAAGTCAAATAGTAAGTCTAGCGGTGAACAAAATGTGGAACTTAACTGCGTATGGGTACTGTCACGCACGCAAATATTACTTCATGTTACCTACAATATAATTTTTAACAAGTTTATGGGGAGTAGAAAAATAAATACACTATCGGATTTGTAAATTTTTATATTAAATACCAAATAATAAAAAAAATTATATTAAGTCCGAATTACATAAGAACCTACTGAAGTTTCTTCTCAGGATAGAAGAAACCTGCGAGTTCGGCAGGGTGTGGACATCAGACACCGCATTCTCCTTTCCGATATCTAGTCCGAATCAGACAATGGTCTTACACCTTCAATAGTATCCCAACAGGGCCTTTTGCTTACTGAGGGCCCCGGCTCAGGGCTGCTTCGGTCGTCGGCACTAACAGCGTCATCGTCATCAGACTCACCAAGGCTATCCTCTGAACTGTCACCATCAACGCGAATGATGAATTCTTCTGTAACCAAATCCACGACATGGTCACTCTTGACATATTGCTCTTCTATGTCCTTTACCTTTTGGCATAACTTTCCCCAATCCCAAGCACCCATCAGCAAAACTTTTTCTTGAATTAGTTCTATACATTTAGCAACACTCCACTTCACATTTTTACTGCCTACATAGGTATTGCTTTATGTCAGACCATGCCATTTCGATTGGATTTAGATCTGGGTGGTATGGTGGCAGTCTTAGCACTTGATGTCCTTGCTCTGCTAGTATCCTGTCAATTGAAAATGTTTTAAATCTATCTTTGTTAGCCCGTATTAAATTGTATAGTTGAGGTTTTAGTAGAGTTTCCTCATATTGTATGCCCTTTTCAGTAAGCCAACCCTGCATGTCAGCTTTTTTGGAATTAGAAGTGGGTGCAAGGTCCCATTGTTTATTATGGTATGATGCGTTGTCGACTACCACGACAGAATTAGGCGGTAAGTTCGGCAATAACTGTGTCCTCAGCCATTTTTCGTAGTTGTCGTAGTTCATATTGTCGTGGTAGTCGCCTGATTTCGCACCAGCTTTAAAAGTTAACAGTGCGTTCGGTATGAACCCAGCCTCTGATCCTGCGTGGACAATGACCACCCGCTGTCCTTTGGAGATAGGTTTTTTGAGACCTTTTGTAGTACCATCGGTCCAGGCTTTTGGAGCAGAGTGCGATGAATCTACGTAAGATTCATCTGTATATACGATGGGCCTTCCCTCTTGGCGATATTGTTTTATTTTGCGTAAGTATTCGATACGTAGTAAACGTATATTTGAACTTTCAATCAGTACTTTTCGATTGTTTTCAGTATTTTTCCACCGAAACCCTAAACTCTTAATTATTCGTCGAAGACTTCGTTCTGAGCCTTTGAAATTTATATCTTCCTCTAGCTTCTTTCTCAACTTTCCGACGGTGGGAAGTTCATTATTTGTCCTATGAAAGTTATGTATGCACCTCTTTATTAATCCTTGATCAAAGTTATCAATATCTGTGACCGGTTTTGATCTGGAGCGTTTTTTGCCTGGTGTTCTAAATACTGATAATAAGTCGGAATTATTGGCTTCAGTGGAGATTTTCCTTACCGTTGCTATGGACGTCTTTGTAGATTCAGCTGTCCTTTTCTGAATTTTCTGTAAGTCACTAATTATACTATTTAATTTTATATTTCCCGCCTGAATAACTTCTGCAGTTTGTTTTATTTCACTTATATCTACAGTGCTGCGGTCAGAATCGAGTAAAATACTCGCAGCTTCGCCAATTTCACTTTGAATTTGTTTCAGGGAATTAATGAAATCATTCGATTCCCTTTTCAGAAAACAATGCACGTCAAACACCATTTTCCGTGCCTGTCTTTTCAAAACAGTATTCCTTCTCGGCCTCGGCATTTTCACTGTTTAAAAACTGTTCAAACTTAATCAAACAGTGAATAAACTAACAAACACAACAAACAAATCAACAAAACAAACTTAACAAAAAACAACAACAAAAATTAACGATGACAACAAAACAATTCAGAACGCGACTGTACACTGGAAGTGCGCGGAGCGTCGTATCGGCACGGGGGACGGAGTACGACTGGAGAGCCAATCGGCGCAACGCACGCTCGCCCTTCACCCCTGTACCCCGCCAAGACACCTTATTTTTTACTTCTGCGCAATAACGGTCAGCGCTAGAGTTTCGTGCCGCGACCTATACCTATTGAACTTTATTAAATCTTGATGAAATGAATTCCTTTGAAAGAAAGCAAGAAGATGACTTGAGTCTGTTCCACATAAGAGCATCGTGTTTTGTATACAGGGTGTTACGAAACTATCCGTAAAGCCGAAAGGAGGTTAAATGGGGCCTTATAACGAGGCCATTCACAATACATATTGCTTTGATAATTAATTTTATTTTTACGGGGTATTTCGTAACACGTTGTATATTATTCCTAGAACTAGGCATTATAAGCTATCTCGAAACATGATAACGAATATTACCTAGTAGCGCAGTCAACTCTATGACGCAGTCATGTTAACAACATAAGGCATCGAAGCGTGCGCTTGCACATAGATAATCTTAATTTAAAAAATCGACACCAAACCCTGAAGTGTGATGTGATGCTATGCTAAATATATTGAGAATCGTAGGTAACTAGCGGTTCGGCCTTCACAGCTCCTATTAAGGAATATAAGTTAATTTGATTGATGTCTAGCAAGCAACGCGTGTATTCTTCCTTCCATAGTCACACACACGTCACAAGTCTCTATCGGGGTAAGCATAAATGGAAGGTTTCTACTTGACAAAATCATTTCATCGATGCATTTTTTGTTTAGTTTTATTGATAATCTATTCTATTTTTCATTAACTGTGACAATACCGTGAAACCTTCGTTTCGTTTAACAAATTTAAATTGAAAATCACCATTCACTCTTTTACTTAGGTACAGATTATACCATGAATTCTTGCATTTTCTATCCGCCTCCTTGCGCTCGCAAATACAGATTGGATTTGAAAAAAAATTGCATTGTAGTAATAGCAGCATAGCTACGGAGTTTTTGGCGGGAATCAGGCGGAGCGGTTGAGATTTTTTCCACTGTGTCGTAAATTGTGTTATAGTGATCTTTAATGTGAATTTTGTGTGTCGATATGTGCAGTAAAGTTTCATTTAGTGACTGATTTATAGGAGCATTGGAAATAATACCATAATACGACTTTTGGGTTAAGTGATTTATCATTTTGGTCAATAGGTTACCTCTAATCTAAAGGCGTGTTACGATCTGCTACTGCCGTGGGTTGTCTCCAGAAACTCCATTGGGCGTTAGAATGCATGACACTAGGCATTTTAATGCGGAAAACACGAGAAATTTTGCAACATGAAAATTCTCTAACACTCGACACTGGCAAAAATAGTCCCTGAAGGGATTGATTGCCATACTTAGGAAGAAGAAGAAGCATAGCTACACTATTTGTAAAGATTATGAACGACTGGCGTTTTGTCCTGTGGAATGTAAGGATTCGATTCTGCCCATCAATGAGTCCGCGGACTTGAGAAATATCCTGTTTTTTTGGACCACTAAGGTGGCTAACAAGCATACGGCCCGCCTGATGGTAAGCGGTTACCGTAGCCGATGGACGCTTGACAACAGAGGTATCACGTGCGCGATCCCGACCCTAAAACCCTGTTTATTAAGTTCTTGGGAACCCCTCGATTTGAAATGATTATGCATAGGTAGATACAATAAGATTGTGTGAATTTAATCTAGGTCATTGTATATCTACGCACCAACTTTTATTCAAATCTGTTCAGCCTTAAAACATGGAGCAATAGCTCGAGGTAATAAAACCGCTCATTTTTTCAGGATGAATGGTAATGGCACCGTGTCTATGGTAATCGTTAGAAAACTGTTAACCTCTGTTACCAATTTTTCAACGAGCTGCTAAGTTCAGTTGGCAATGACAGTAGCTTTGAGTAAAAATCGAGTACCTAGCCACATCGAGGTTAGGTCTAGTGTCGTCCCCAACACTGTTGGGCCAATAGTGTTGGGCAACAGTGTTTGAGAAAAGGGGGATACTAAGGCCGAGGTGACGTTTTTTTTATTTACTTGTTTTTATTATTTTATTTCCAAATTCCGACTCCTACGATGTGAAACATAATTTTTCCGAAAAGCTATTGTTATTTGCAAATTCATAACAAATCCCTCTCAGATAATTTAAAATTTAGGTAAATACGTTTTGCAATAAATCACGCCATTTCCATCTCCCGCCCAGAGCGTCAACGCGACGATGCAATCAGCTCCTCATCGTACCCATTCGTTTCTAACTTCAACATCAATCTTCAATTCACCAACTGACTTGTTCCTTTCCCTAAAAACCTATTCATGCCATTTTATATCTTATAACTTCACAAATAAAGTGCACGTAACATTTTTCTGGCAGCATTTCAAACTCTACTGTCAATTACAGGAATTCCATTTTCGAAACTTACAACGTGGCCCGAGGCAACGCTCGGAGATTTTCGCGCGCTACAAACATGCTGTAAATCGTATTTTGAACAAAGGCAGCTACATATAAATTGGTGGGGTTAGAAAGGGAGAGGTAATAGTAATAGAAGAGGGTCTCGATTGATTGCGGAGGGTGACTCGCGTGGTCTATTCATGCTGACCCCGGGCGGGTGGGGCGCGTGGAGCGTGTTTTTTGTTTCGCTCTTTATTTAATTGCACAATGGAGGATAATTTGAATAAGCAATTTACATTACATGGCGGACTTCTGCACATATGGACAATAGTCGTGTGATATAATGTAGGTGTGTGTACTCACCTACTTAGCAGTAGGTAAGGTATTTAGATTTTAGATCATGTTTAGGCAGTAGCTGCCTACCAAATTATGGAGATTGAATTACTTTTGCACTACTTACTCTAAGGCTAGGTAGAGAACAAGATTTAAATTAGTCGTCAACTGAAACGTTCTAACACGCAAGTGTTCTTTGTGTTGTTATTTTTAATTCATCACAAGGACAAATCTTATTAAAACATACTTAAAAAGACCCAACTCGTTAAAAAAGACATGCTATAAAGCAGACTCTCGTGAAATGAACGACAAATATTTTTGTCAGTCCGACTCCTGAGTTTTGTTTGGATTCAGTTTCAAAGGACTTTACTTGCAGGCCTCTAAGACAGAATCAAATTTACAGAGTACTAACTAAATTAAGAGGCTTCGTGGGAATATCCACGTCTATAATGTCGAATGGTCGTATTAGCAAAACGTCGGTTAATTTAAGTCGTTATTGTGTTAAGACGCGATACATACACAGTATAGACCTAAAGGTATAGATACAACAGCAGATACATGTCAAAGGGCATGTAAAGAGCTTCGTAGAACCCTATATCAAAAAAACTGACGTCACTGTTCTTCTTCTTCTTCCTCCTAACTATGGCAATCAATCCACCTCAAGGATAATTTTTGCCAGTGTCGATAGAGATTATCAAGTTACTCAATATTTGTGTTTGTTGCATTAAAATTCCTAGTGTTATGTCATGCATGCTAATGTGCGCTGGAGTTTCCGGAGGCGACACACGGTAGCAGATTATTACAGGCTATAGGACAGAAGTAACGTATA
This sequence comes from Falcaria lacertinaria, assembly GCA_951449985.1. NCBI lineage: Eukaryota > Metazoa > Arthropoda > Insecta > Lepidoptera > Drepanidae > Falcaria > Falcaria lacertinaria. The sequence goes on from OX602111.1 coordinate 4,081,116, forward strand.
AATGAAAATGAAAAACCAGTTCATCAAAAAGCCATATTAGCGTTATTTCCAATGTTTCTATAAATGGTTACTAAATGAAATCTTGCTGTACACGACACCGAAATAGACACTGAAAATCATAACACAACTAGCGGCCCGCCTCGGCTTCGCATGGGTAGACATTTTTTTAGATCATTTAAAGGGGAATAGTTCTTTCACAACTATATTTTTTGGGTAATCGTTGAACCGTTTACGAAGCGCACGCAACGAAAGCCCTCAAATATGGATAATTTTCCCCGTTTTTGCAACATTTTTCACTAATGCTTCGCTCTTAGTTGCAGCGTGATGTTATATAAAAAGCCTAATGCCTTCCTCGATAAATATACTATCTAACACAAAGATTTTTCTTTTCGAACCAGTAGTTCCTGAGATAAGCGCGTTCAAACAAACAAACCCTTCAGCTTTATAATATTAGTATAGATTTACGAGACTGGTAACAATCTGAACCGCTCTGCCTGATTCCCGCCAAAAACTCCTTGGGACAATAGTAAGGAAGATGATGACCATATAAAGATTGGTAGTACAAGCTTAGTAGCGCATACCCGTGTGTGTAATCAATGAGGCCATGTACGAGCAGAAAGCAATAGCTGCAAGTATTTTGAGCACAACGGTCGACTATTATCTTTGTTAATGACACTGTTATCTTTGTAGGTAGGTTAATGATCATGACTACTCGCTAGCGGACTACGGTTCGTTACTGACGGATGCCGGGTGACGTCATCGCTACATCACATGCATCCGTTCACGTAACAGCACCAGAATTAATTTAAACGAATGCGATTTTTGCAGAGAAGACGCTATATTATATTCTGTGGTTGCAGCTTGGCCACAGAATAAAGAGATGTCCTAAGTAGCAACTAGGGTAGAAAATAATAATACCTTGCCCAACGTCCTAGACAATTTGAAATTACACTTCGTAGGTTGGTGTGGACCGTATCTTGTTCCTACGCAGCTACGTTAGTAAGATTTCCAAAGAATTTTAAGAAGATACACTCTCCGCAGAAACATAAAATGTACGTTTATATAATACACTAGCGGCCCGCTCCGGCTACGCACGAGAAGACATTTTTCAAATATTTCGTCTACCCTGTGCGAAGCTGGGAGGCAGCTAGTAATATAGAGCCTATGTTACTCAGTGATAATGTAGCTTTCTAACGGTGAAAGAATTTTTGAACTCGGTCCTGTAGTTTCGGAGCCTATTCAATACAAATCTTCCTCTTTATAATATTAAGTATCGCCAAGACAACACTACATCACATAATTATAGTAGAGTTATTGGAACTTCAATCGGGTGGAGTTAACCCAAGTCGTACCGTACTCGTCTTCATAAATGACACGATTAGCTCTAAAGCTTAGACCAAAAATTATAATGTTAGCACTGAAGTCCTAAATAGTGAGTGACGAGAAAATGCTAGCCTTACTCACGGCTTACCTCACATACTTACATACTTTCGGGCTGACATGTGCCGTTGTTTCAAAATCATTGGCTGATATTTCTGTTTTGTTTATATTAATGTTAACTAAATTAACTACCTTAGTAGGTATACATCAAATTCGACTCTTTTTATGTCCTCCGCGCATTTCATTCCGAACTTTAAGACGCTTCACAGTTCATTACCATTACTTTGTTACCTGCCAGCAGTATCATTAAAAGCCATCAAAATAGCCACCATCACAGTTAAAAACCACAGCCTCTGTAAGAGGCGATAAAAATAAAAAATAAAAGGTTGGTCCATGCGTGTAAAGGAGCGATCGTAAAATGAGCAAAACGTTATCTGCGGGTGCGGGTTATCGAACAATGTTATGTCTCGTGTGCGTGCCTACGCGCAGATAACTACAGATACCTACTGGAATAGCGATAAAATGAACGCAATGATCGCTCATGTATCGGGTACAATTGTAAAAATTTAGGAGATTACTCAGTCCACAGTACAATTGACACTTGCAAGGCTCTGTTAAGCGCCACGGGGGAGTGCTATATAGATACTAAAGTAAAATGGCTCCGAGTTATTCATACAGCTGAGTAAGTGATGCGATACGACGAGACCGCTGGTCTAGTGGTTAATACCTGACTGCTACGCTAGAGGTCGCGGGATCCATTCCCGCAGGGGCAAACATTTGTGTGACAAATATGTTTCCCTTGCGTCTGGGTGTTTGGTATGTATTAAGAGTACGTATTTATAAAAAAAAAGAAGTATATAAGTACTATAATATCAGTTACTGGTTCCCATAGTACAAGCTTTGCTTAGTTTGGGGCCAGATGGCGCTGTGTGATAATGTCCAAGCATTATTGTTATTATTTTTAAAATAAGAGCACGTCGAAGCCTTCATGATCCATGGCTTGACTACAAGACTGGCCTTGTAGTTATAGTAAAGCTCATGGACCACCGCGATCGCCAATGCAACCAAGTGCATGACATCAAAATGTCACGAATTTGCGCTAGAAAAAAATGCGTTTGTCAATATTCTATGACGTTTTTTCTCTATGCCTGCCTCACAAACGACCTTTACAACCATAAGTCCTATAAGAAACCGTAAGTGGTAAGCTGTTTACGTAACCTTTGGAAACATCACTGTAGTATTTTGCGTCGGGCGAAGTATCATATCCATTCAATTCAATGAAAAATATTTTGTAATGGACACTTACGTTTATTGAATTATGGTGTTACGAGTATAACTAAATCGTTTTCTGTGGTCAGGAAATATGACATATTTACGGAATACGTCATCACATGGTATTTTGTAAAATGTTCATTAAACATTTCTCTGACATAAGAGGTAGCCGGCCAGCGCATTTGATATCATGTGATGATATCATTTGCGCTGGCCGGCTACTTCTTATGTCAGAGGAATGCTTAGAGAGAAAATGTAATTATTTAAAAAAACCGACCAAGTCCGAGTCGGACTCGCGCACCGAGGGTTCCATAGAAACTTGTAGGCAAGGCGAGGAAGAGGATATTTTTGCAAGATTATTATATTAAAATAGATTTGCACAAAATATGCGAAAATTCGCGACATAAACGGTCATATCTTTTCGTCATGTTGACATAGAAGTTTTGATATTAACACAGCTGAAAGAGACCATAGTCCCGGGTATTTAAAATTAATTTCAACTTCATAACTCTACGCGTTCTTGAGAAAAAAGGGTATTGACAGACAGACAGACATTCATACTACTTCGTAGTATGAAGAAGGTCCAAGAATTAAAAAATCATATTTTTACTTACTAGCCTTTTCCCGCGACTACGCCCGCGTATCAATACAATATATGATTTTAATATAACCTAAAACTTTCCAAACCTTCTTCGGTAAATAGACTTTCCAACACACAAATATTTTTTCAATTCCAACCTAGTTCCTAAAAGACGCAAGAAGCACGTTCAACCAAACAAACTCTTCAGCTTTATAATATTAGTTTAGACATTGAGTCTACGAGTTGCTTATAAATGCAATTTCAGATTCTAAGGTAACTCATAAATCCAATTAATATTGTGTTCGATGTTGTATTACAATTTGTTCCACAAATTAAATTCCCAGAGTTCTGTACCTCTCTAATTAAAATTAACTCAACTTTAAAGCTTAACTAGGAATGTAAAGGACCTATGCATTGTGAACGTTAATTAAAAATCTCTAAGGTGCCGGTTTACGAGCGCGTACCCGTTTCATTAGTCTTCGTACATGAGCCTCTGATAGCAAGGTTTTACCATGGGTTAGTAGATCGCTCATAATTTTACGGCACCAACAACTTTGCTCAATTTTAATTGATTGTTGCACAAAGAACTTAAAAGAATTAGCTAGTTATTCATTGCTATGGCAAATTTCGTTTTTAGATCATTGATTTCAGGGTGTTAAAATAAACTTTTTTTACGGTTAAATAATGTTGAGTATAGTCTTAGAGTAGATAATATACTACGTACAAGTAATGTATATATATTTGTATGTAGTCAATTCTGACGTTACCTATGTAACGTCAGAATTGACTACAAATATTGGATTGTTCCCTGACATCCATAATTTTATTCCCATCACCTCCACGGCTTTTATTACGGCATACAAATGTATTCCCAGGACATCCAAGTTACACATCTATTTTTTATTTTTTTATTTTCACGTTGAAAACTACGTTGCTCTTACAATATATGTACATATTTGAACCAAATAGGTAAGTTAACCTTTATGACGTAAGCATCCACTTAGGAAGGTTTTTTGGAAAAACCACCCCAAAGGGGCTAAAATAGGGGATGAAAGTTCTGTATGAAAGTCCGTCATTTTTGAAGTTAAATCCATAAAAATAGGTAGCAGTGGCCAAAAGCTATATATCATTTAGAATTTTAGATATAGGTACATGTTGACTTATTTACCACGCGTGCGAAGCCGCGGGCAAAATCTAGTTAAATATAATTATCATGGCAAGTGACTTGTAATCCTGAACATATAGTACACATTTTAAGGTGAACTCTTGCAATAAAGCATCTTTACGAGCCATTGTGACCAGTTTACGACCCGCTGGCCCACGATTGACTTCTGCACATAAAATGTGTTTTCTATGTGGCTGTTTCTTGTGTGCGAACATGTTCTACCAAGCATAAAACCAATTTGTAGTAAAGATTCCACGTCTAGAAGCGAGACCTCACGCTCTTTGCGTAGTTAAATAATGTTATTGCACTTAATGAGTAGTAATTGATATTTTAGAGGTAGATTTCAATATGTTGGTGTATACAAATATAATTGTAATGTTTATGTAGTTAGTTGTCAAAAGAAATCATCGTAGATGTAGTCTCGGGTAATAACAAAAGTTGATTCATTATTTATATTTTATACCACCAAGGTTGCACCGCTCACCTGATGGTAAGCAGTCACCGTAGCTTATAGCAATACCAGGTATATAACTAACGAGTTGCCAACTCTGTTGTTGATGTGGAGTCACTGAGTAAGCAGCATTACTAGCGCAGCATATCCTCGTGGAGCACTGGCAACCTTACTTAACGCAGAAACACAACACTAAACCAAAGTAGTGTAATTCCACTGCCGTCTTCTGTAAGGTGGGAGGTACAGTGCCCAGTCGGGCGGTTCCAATATTAATGGGAAAACTCACGGGAGATCCCATATCGCTCTACCTCTCTTTTTGATGACCATGAGCTATGGTGCGATTAATCACTGTACTTAAGCTTAGAAAAACTCATTGGTACAGGCCGGGATTTGAACCTGGGCCCATCAGATGACAAGTCATTGCTTTAACCACAAGGCCACCAAGGCTTTAACTAATGTATACATAGGTAGCTATACATGTTTACTTTCATACTTTTTTAAGTTTGGCAAATAGGTACCGATGGATGTTACAGACTAAAAATAAAGTAAATAGTGTTACGTTTCGTAAAGAATGGTGATGAATATTCAAGAGGCAAGAACAGCTGTCAAGTTAAATACCTACTTATATATTAATTTTTTGAATAGGATGATGATTTTTTAAATAGGTGTGTAGAAGTTATAGAGTATAGAGTGGCGCGGTATAGAGTGGGGACTATCCAGCGTATTAGAAGACCTCGATTATGCCGATGACCTATGCCTGCTGAGTCACACACGCGCAGACATGCAAGCCAAGCTGGACGACCTACAACGAGAGGCCAAGGAGACCAGACTGAAAATAAACACCCGGAAGACCCTGGAAATTAGGTGTGGGGCAACGAGCTCTTTGCCGCTACTCATTGGCTCGGAGGAGGTGGAGAGAGTGCACAAATTCACATATCTCGGCAGTGTTGTGTCGGAAACTGGAGGTACTGAAGAGGACATCGCTTCAAGAATTGCTAAGGCAAGAGCAACCTTCGCTCAGCTCCGCCCTGTATGGCAATCGCGAAAACTTACCAGGAGAGTTAAGCTCAAAATATTCCGGTCCAACGTAAAAACCGTATTGCTTTACGGATGTGAGACGTGGAAGGTTTCCAAAGACATCTCGCGCCGGCTGCAGGTCGTCATCAACCGCTGTCTTCGCCGCATTCTCGAAGTCTACTGGCCAGAGAAAATCTCCAACATAGATCTGTGGGATCGCTGCGGTGAGACCCCGATCGACCAGCAGATCAAACGCCGCAAGTGGAAATGGATCGGCCATACGCTCCGAAGGGACCCTGATCATATACCGAGGCAAGCCCTTGACTGGAATCCCCAAAGAAAACGTAAACGTGGCCGCCCTAAGCAGACCTGGCGTCGGACGATCATCGCAGAGGCGAAGAACATAGGAAAGACTTGGGGCGATCTGAAGCGCGAAGCTCAAGACCGAGCGGGGTGGCGGAGCACTGTGGAAGCCCTCTGCCCCATCTAGGGGACACAGGAACATAAGTAAGTCAAGTAAGTGTAGAAGTTATAAAGGTTATACCATCAGTAATAGTTCAAAATACGTATATACATAACTCAAACTCAAAAACTCAAAATGATCTTTATAATTATTTGACTAGACTATAGCACTTTCAAATCCTCAGCATCTACCTTCCGTACCTCCTACCATTCGGAAGGTCGTTTTTTTTTACTAAGAAGAATCCAGCAAGACATCAATTACTCTTTTTAAACCAAAAGAAGTACATATTATTTAAATTTCAATAACGAACATACTGAATTGATTCAGGTGTTACTTTGCGGAAATTCATATTTATAGAATACAAAATATATTATAGGGTGTGAGCTCAGGCGTGGTTTCTTCCGACACGTGTTTCAGACAGTTGGGACTTCCACGTCCCATCGTCCAGCGGCAACCTGATGATGGGACGTGGAAGTCCTGAAACACGTGTCGGAAGAAACCACGCCCGAGCTCACACCTGGGCGCAGGCTGTTCGACCGTATCACACTCATTTAAGCGGACAAAGCAAATTATGATATATTTTGTATTCTACGAACATACTCTTCAAGATCCCCTTTTGATCAATGCTTTTGGCAGTTGCTAGTGGTGCTACACGCCGATCGCCTTCATCTATTCGTTTCTACATAGACTAACCTCATTTAGCTTTGACTTATAATATAAATAGGTAGTTACAAATACATAACAAACAGGTAAACCCATGATCCGGTATAAAACCACAGAAGAGGATAAGTGAGTCCATTAAATATAATTTGTATCGCACTTAGGTAGGTGCCTAACAGAGGGATCATACATTCCTTTTTTTTTATACCACTTACGTGGCACACAAGCACCTGATGGTAAGCAGTCACCGTAGCCTATAGCCGCTAGCAATACCAGGGGTATCACTACGGGGTGCCAACCATGTTGCTGATGAGGACTCACTGTGCTAGCAGCAATACTACTAGCCCAGCGTATCCTCGTGGAGCACAGGCAACCTTACTTACCGCAGAAACACAACACTACATCAAGTAGTGTTATTTCACTGCGGTCTTCTGTAAGGTGGAGGTACAGTCCCCGGTCGGGCGGCTCCAATTTAAATGGGATAACCCACGGGAAATCCAAAATCTCTTCCTCTCAAAACTACTACTACATACAAGTCCCTCACATGGTAGGCAGAGAGTATAAAGCGCCATTTCACTCTTGCACTTGCCTCGGGTAGATGGAACTTTGACGCCGGTTTTTTAAACATGTAGTGCGTGGTCAAGGCGTAGTGTCGTTGTATTCGTTGTAGACGTGTGCGTGTATTGGTGTATATACAGCAATGCGTAGTTTTAATCGACGTCACTTCGGTATTCGCAAAGATTCCATTACCTTTTTTATTGATCTGAGTCACACCTCTTCTAATTCTCTCTAGGCTAGTCTGGTCTAGTAGTATTAAAAGCTAAGGTTTCCCGCGGGTACAGATCAGCAGGAAAACATTGGGAATTGGGATACCATCTTTCCTCCACAGTATGATTGTTAATGCCGTGGACGAGTCATTGCTAATTTATGCAAGAGAAGTTTAGTGTCCTTGTATCTCTGTTGTATCATTGTTCCTTGTATCATCTATTTAGTTAGCCATTTTTGCAATTTGATTTGTATATAGGAATTGGAGGAAGTATGACGAAATATAAACAAGTGGAAACAATCAATAATAATTCCTTGAAGCAGTACAATGGCCGGAATTAGCGATAGAAGGGACACCGTATTGTGTAATTATGCAAGAATGAATGACATTCATTTCATTGATCACATACCTACCTTTTCTTAAGCTTCGTCTTGATTAATTTATACTACGAGTAGCGGCCCGCCCCGGCTTCGCACGGGTAGGCATTTATCAAATATTTTGTCTAGCCGAGCGAAGCCGGGGCGGGCAGCTAGTATAATAAATCGCCTATAGTACCTCAGCCTAGTTACTCAGTGATAATGTAGCTTTCTAACGGTGAAAGAATTTTTGAAATCGGTCCAGTAGTTTTGGAGCCTATTCAATACAAAGTACAAATACACGAAAATACAAATCTTTCCTCTTTATAATATTAGTATACATATAGATATAGAATATAGATTACACTATAATTCAACGAATAGACAATATATCTTCGATGGGGTCACGGAAGCGTCAGCGTCTGCCGCTCTTATACCTAGACACTTTTTGCGCTAAAGATCAAAGATCACACTTGTAAAAAGAGATTTATCCTGATCTGTCAGGAATTTAGGCTCATTGAAACACAACGCATCACTATGTTATATACGACTATGTTATATCACGATTGTTACAAAAAAAAAAGACAGAGCTCTGAGTTTCTTGCCGGTTCTGCTCAGTTGGTGTTTTTTTCCGAACCGGTGGTAATTTAGACCTTCATAAGTGCCTTATTAGAGCCTAAACTGAATAAATGATTTTTTAATTATTTATGAACTCTATGAAGGAGTGGTAAAATTTCGCATTGATATTCGTTTGACGGGGGATACCGTTGCCCTCTACCTTTTCTTTCATTGAGAGTTCTGAAATCCTCAATCACCGCAGAAACACACACTGTTCTTTGACAGCTATCTCTTGTAGAGGTACTATCACTGGGCCGGCTTCTATTTTGTATGACAAAACCACGATATAACTGTAATCCTGTTTCGGGATTACATGTCTAATCTCCGTTTCCTTTTTACAGTTTGTCATATCTTTATCTTTATATCTTTGAGTGTTGTTGAATCGCCAACCATCGCCACACAATGGAAGGAAGTGGGTGAAATTGTAAACATGTTCACTGATCAGTCAACTTCTAATTCGTTTATTACCGCACCTGCTCTCTGTTGCAAGCTTGCATGTAGATATGATCTTTAGCATTGGAATCTAAATTCTAATTGTTTAGCTGTAAGAAGGAAGACAAGACAAGCAAATCATTCGCCTGATGGTTAGCACGCGACTGTGTGCTCTTGTCACCTTCATACTTGAGTACATAAGTCTTATTTTCCGATAATATCCTTATGTTTACAGCCACATTTCCTCTATGCCACTATATTTGCCGGAGTAGGTACTAGCTTCTGCCCGCGACTACGTCCGCATTGAGCTGAGAATCTCATAAATCATAAATCATAATTTTTATTGCAATAGTGTACAGCATTTTAAAATTATACTAATACAGTACACACCCTGTTTATAGGGCACAGCAATTGTGATAGGGAGAGGGCATTTATTAAATTATATTAATATATATTTTATATTACAACTAATATTAATAATAATTGAATTCACATCTATCTTATTAATTACAATAATATGTTATATTTAATATTGCTGTTTAATATCACAGACAAAATGAGAAAACTTATTAAACTAAACTTTGTGTCTACTATTTTATATATAATATTATAATTTGCCATAGCAAATAAAACTATAACCATCTTATTATATTATTTTACTACTAAATATACTATTTTTGTTTATCACTTAAGAATTCTTTTATCGTGTAGTAACATTTTTCAATTAATAATGTTTTGATTAGTTTTATGTATTTATTATAGTTGTTTTCATTTCTTATTTTTTCTGGCAATCGGTTATATATCTTAATTGACATAGGAAGCGTACTATTTGAATGTAAGTTTAATCTGGAAGAGGGAGTTATGAGCATATTTTTTCGTCTTAATGAATATTTTGTAGGGAGTTCTTCATAAATAGTATAAAAATTTGGATATTTTCTTATAAATTTGCATAATTCTAAAATATATATGCAGGGCAGGGTTAATAATTTATATTTTCTCTCTCAGAGAAACTTAATTTTTTCCCCGGATAAAAACATTTTCCCGGGATAAAAAGTATCCTATGTGTTAATCCAGGTTATAAATTATCTGTGTTCCAAATTTCATCCAAATTCGTTGAGTCGTAATTTTTGCGTGAAAGAGTAACAAACATCCATCCATCCATCCATCTATCCATCCATCCATACTCACAAACTTTCGCATTTATAATATTAGTAGGATTACTTTCCTTGTTCCCCGTTAACTCTCCTTACACATTTTAATGATACATTCAGCCAGAATGTCCCTTACTTTGAACAAAGTAAAACAGTCCTAATTGCTCCATTTTCAACTTGAATAATGAGTGATTGAGGTAACAAGAATACATACAGTAGCCTAACAAAGCCAGTTTAGCGCCTCGTGCATTGTCTAGCCTGAGCGCAACGAACAAGGCCAAAAAACGGTAAAATAAAAAATCTGCCAACTGACATCGATTCTATCGCAGCTCGTAAAAAACGAACACAATGCGTTGTCGACATACGTCCCGCTACCCTCAGTTCGAATCGAATTATCGCTTACTTGCACACGATTCTACACAAAAAACAACACATCAATATGTGTTCTATTTTGTGTGCTATAGAGTTCTTGTCACGTCAGCATTCACCCTTAGAACTCTACCATAATATGCTAAAACAAACCCAAGCAAGCTTGGAATCTGTCGTAAAGCGATGCGACGTTGCCAGTCTTACCGAGCTACAACGTCGCTCTTCTATGTATATGTGTGTACTTCTGGCACAACTGGCGCCGAATATTTATTGTATACTAACAGAATACTGACAGCCGCTTAGGGCGACAGGGTTCTATTGTGTTCAAATCGAATTGAGGAAACTTTATGTCGCTAGCATTAGAGTTCTATTTCGTTTAGTTTAGAGGAAATGAGACTTTGTGTTACTAAAGAGTTTTTCTATGTGACCGTCCAGATGGCTATGTATAGGTTGCTCGGGTCGTTCGATACGAGCACTGAATACGAGAGGCGGCCTTAACTTGGACATAAACATTTCGTGATCATTAATTATTACTCCCAGTGAGGGTTTATGGTAATACCTAATTGATATTCACTTCAATACATCTAAATACCTACTGACGATAAGGATTTGATAACATTTTGTTAAGGATGAATGCTATTTACATTTTTATGCTAGTTTTAAGGACATGCTACCCTGTCTTTTGGTTCGATGCCGGAAAATTGTTAAACAAAGAGTTTCACACATTCTTCAACTTATTTTGTTTCAAAATAACGTGATCTTTCTTCATTTAACATAACTAAATTCAACGAGAACTAAATAAATGCACAGGAAAAATATCATTTCGTAACATAAATTGCTTAAAATAATGCTTTTAAATTAAAATCAAAGCCAATATAAATAGGTCAGTCCAATTATTGAATTATAGCACAAACAGGGAATAATAACTAAACCAACGGGCAAATTCTTTTCAGACTCAAAATTCTTCGACACCATTCACGATTTAATATTTTTAAGAACAAAGTGGTGAAGTGATCAATTTGTCAGTAACTTTATTCTTCTTAACGGTCGAAAATATATAAGGTTCTCAGATTAGAATTCCTCTTGAGATCATTGTTTTGTATTAGTAACTAGCTATGACCCGCGACCATTTTCATAGATTGAACTTTTAAAATGAAGGATTTTCGTAAAAACTTTTATCCCCTATTTATCCCCTTAGAGGGGAAATTTCTAAAAACTCTTTCTTAGTGGACGCCTACGTCATAAAAGGAACCTACTGTCAAAATGTCAAGTTTAAGCTGTGCGTTGATATATCAGTCAGTTAGTCAGTTTCTTCTTAAATAAATACAGATTTATTTGACAATTTTATTCCACAGTTGTAATTGATGCAATACATTCCTTACCTAGTATTCAGTAAGAATAGCCGTTCGGAGCTCACATACTCTACTCTCTATTTTACAGAATATTGCAGCCAAATATCACTCCTCCTTTATAGTTGTGTTCCTATCGTGGATAGGTTTTCAATCAGGGGATTGAATAGGCCACAGTAATGGCAAGGATATACGACACTACGGGATTGGTCGATTAAACTTAGAGCTGTCCTCGATGTCACAGAAGATGGCAGCCAAATTACACAATATATTATTGAATACAAAATAAACTGTTCATTGATGTCGTTTATTTAATAAAATAGTTTGACACCTTTCACGTAGCGGTTGTATTCTCTTGGTCTTTTCAGCACACACAAATTTGGAACATAATATTTTCATAAGTAGTCAGCGAAAGAGTATGTATATATCATATAGATATGTAGTGTTGTCTATAGATGCAACAAACACTACACGTACTTCGATTTCCTTGAGCTGTCCTTTATATTTCCAGCAATTTTTTTATAACTGACAAAGCGCGATTGATATCCCCGGTGCTGTAAGCCTCTGTAGGCAAGGACAACTAATTAACATCAGGCTGGATGTTCTGGATAGGGGTTGGTTAGTAGTTAGTCCGTACTATGTTTGATTGCCCTTTTGTATCATAAAAGGAACTAGGCCAGTGCCAAAAGAGTAGCTATTCCGTCCTGCCTTAGGTATGACACACGCCGTATTAATTTTACCTAGTCTCAGGATATAGGCATTTAGAGCCATAATTAGTTATTCAATTGAATTGGATGACAATGTGACCGGTAGAATGTACGAGAATAGAAATGTTTACATGTCACGCAATTTGAACTTAATGTGCCAAGAGTCAAGACGTGGGAGAAAAAAAGCAGAATAAAAACCTTACAATCGCTCACTACATTCATAAGCAAACTTCAAATAGATTATAACTAAGGAAATCAGAAAACCTACATGAATTGGAATCAAAATATGGATAGCAGCACTCAAACGGCCACATTCAACTCGTATTTAATAACAATTCTTCATAGATACCGTATTAATAGCACTGCATACATTACGCCACACAAACCACATGAGCTATTGGTATCATTTGCCTAATCAAATCAGTAAGAAGTCCAAAAATCTAATCATATTTGAGATTGAACGTATTGAGTGAGAGAAGTCAGTACGGCAACGCCGCACGGCCGGAGTCCAAGCCTGGCCCGCCGTTGAGTAGAAAGCGCGTTTCTAATCTGGACGCGGCAGTCATTGACTCCGGCGGGCGACGCGCAAACACTCTACTCTGTAGATATCACTTCAATGCGCTTCAGTGTTGTTTGAATCAAGGCGCATTCTTTATAAATGGTATCAAATCCAGCGTTATTAATTCACGTGATGTTTTGTGTAGCTTCACTTCAAAGGCTTACTTTAATTTGAGCACTTATGCCTCCCCAATACCCATGTTCGTATAAAATAGAAAGAGTCAGCAGAGCAATTTTACCATAATCAGTAGGTAGGTGTTTAGCTTTTGTTTGCGGTCAGCCTTACATTTAGATACTTGTAATACCAGGTTTACCACTGTGTTACCAACATTATACATATATTTTGAGAGCATTCCTCTAGTTTTCCTCAAGGAGCTCTTGAAACCTGAACCGCTGATGCAATACAACCCTACATCAATGTAGAATTATTTGACTGCGATCTTTTGTCAGGTGGAGGTACTTATTATCCCCAGTCGTGCGACTGCAACTTTCAAATGGGAAATTCACTGACGGCTTCTCAATTAAAGCCAGGTCAAGGCCGTGCGATATCACCGATGCATAGCATGTATAAGAGCCTTCGCCAATCCTTCGAAAAGATACTCTAAACAATCTAGCATTTCGATTTTAGAGGCAATGGACGAGTTTGGGATATCTCAGCCCCAATCGATTCAATAGCTGCCTGGAATCGCTTCGCTACTAGCACGCTGCTGCATACTGCATCAAGCATTCACGACTGTCCTCATCATCAGGTTATCTGTAGACCGCTGAAGTTTAAATTAGTATATGTGTGTGTTCTCCTGGCCTATTTCGGCCACGACGACCGCTTTAAAAGCTCGTGGCGTTCATGTGCTTGCATGTGGCTTGAGCATCCAATCTTTCTTGTAAAAATCCGCGCGCATTACCGGCATGTGAGCACTCCGTCTACATAATTATAACTGAACGCCGCAGGTGGACGGGCTTTCAATGCATCACGTCTGGCATTCAGCTCAGAACAGCGATTGACCTCAAAACCTTGGATTTTGGTCTTAGGAAGGATGGAATTAGGCTAAGGGCATTAGAACTTCCCGTTCAAAATGTGGTACCACCTGACTGGAGCTGTACTCCTTACAAACATCAGTCCATCTATGAAGTGTTTACATATGGTTAGCAACGCACTCGTTATTATTGGCATTGCAACCTTAGATCGGATAAAAATGTAGGTACATTAAATGCCTAGTGTGTGGGCAAGGCGTAGTTTCATAGTATTCTTTGCAGGTGTGTGCGTGTAATTGTGTATATTTACACTGCAAGGCGTAGTTTTCACCGGCGTCGCGGCATTGCCCACAAAGTTCCATGTTCCTTTTTAATTTGATTTGAAATTGCAATATGTAGACTTACCTACACAGGCGGCCGAAACCGCTAACCATCAGGTGGCCAGCTAAGTTGGTCGCAACTGTTGTAGGTACTACCTACAAAAACGAACTAGTAAGTAACTAGTAGGTACTAACTAGTAAATCAAAGATAACTTAAAACAACGTTCTTTGTATCTTAGTATTCATAACAACACTATAAAGAGTACTACTGATAAAACCTGGTTAGATGTTTTTCTTAGATAGAGCCTATTGAAGTCTGAACTATCTGCACATATTGTCCTAGCCTTGGTTTTCGAACCTACATTGTGCTATTCCGAATCGTGTTTATAGACAAGGATTGGTATGATAGAGGTTATTTATTGATATTCTACTCCCTAGTAGTAGATCAATGCAAACAAACCTGAATGTGATCCACATATCCTGCGTTTGTGCTGCAATGAGACCAAATAAGTCACCGGAGCGAAGAGTTTCAATTCTGGTTACACGCGTTCGCTTTTTTAATATCAGCCACCAATTCTGATAGAGAAGTGTGTTTACCTACGCTTTAAAAGAAATATGTACAAACAGTAAGTACATATAATATAAGCTATTTACAAAATGAAGGCGCTAAATCCCGGGACTGGGATGCATACGGAGTATGGACTGGTCATCTCTTAGAACGCGATGGATTTCTACATTTGGATAAGAGTTATATTATGTAGTACTATTATTTATTCTGTAGCTACATCTTAGCCCGTGTTATCAGCACAGACGGCTCTCAGGCCAGGTGGCGCTCGCACGGTGACAAAGCGACCGCTATCACCGCTGATAACGTTATCAGTGGTTATCGCCTTCCGCTGCAGCACAGCTGCCCCCGCTATCAATGATTTTGCCTTGCTGCATGCACTGCGCGGTAAGAAAATTGTTCTTACCTATTCTTATCATAAATAACTCCATTCTTCCGAAGTAAAATTGGCATGGCCTGCCTTTATGACGAAACTCTACGTGTCGATTAGTTTATTTTTTTATCAAACCAATTATCATTCTCAGAAGGCATACAATTACAATAACTAACTTACCCAATAATAAATTATTAGTACATATTATCATCACGCCGAGTCCGTTCCATGGAAGGCAGACGGTATAGACTGCATACCGTAGACTTTAGGACTTCAGTGTGCTTATAGTTGTGATGATTGCGGATCTTTTACAGATCATTCCACTTGCTATACGACTGACGTGACCGAACAATTTAAGCTTTTCATCAGTGTAATTAACGTCTACAATCTTAGTCCTATAACGCAGTACAGTATATTTATGCGATCTGTAACTCGATACGCTGGGCTAGTAATGCTGCTAGCACCGTCAGTCTGCTTACCATCAGATGGGCCGTATAGACTCCCAACTTCCCAAATTACTGGGTAAGCGATGAATGCGTTCGTTGATTAATTTGAAACAACTTTAATTACTAATAACTAACCATTTATTATAAATATTTATAAATAGTATGAATATAAAATATGTATTTTGTGTATACTATAACGAAGAAGGAATGAACTCCCCGCCGTGGTTTTCCCAAAGGAGTACAGCATGGGGTTCTTCAAGAAGGGTGTGAAAAGATTTTTGAAGGGTCGGCAACGCGCGAGTGATGCCCCTGGTGTTGCAAGCGTCCATAGGCTGCGGTAACCGCTTACCATCAGGCGGGCCGTATGCTTGTTTGCCACCTTAGTGGTATATAAAAAAAAAAAAAAAATAAGAAACTGAATGATTTATACTTATCCGATTCTTATTAATAAGTTTGTTGATTGTTTGTTTTCAAAGCGGGGTCTTCTTACACAGGTATTCTTATATCTAATAGAAGGTCCCAATCTACAGTAATTTAAGAAATTATTGGTTACAGAAATAAAAACTTATAAAAAACGGCTTACGACAGCAGTTCTGTAAATTATAATGTTTTTAGTGCACCGTTGAATTTTATTCATTTATCAATCAACATGACTATATTCTAGTTCGTTATATACTGTATTTAGTTTTAACACTAATGTTAATCACCACATTCTTGTTCTAATGGAAAACTTATCGCATTGTTAAATTCTAAGTACTAAACAAATAATATAATACCTAAGTGATCACCATAACATTTGAGTGGCAGCATGCGCACAGGCATCTTCTCCCACAAGTTGCAAGTCATCGCTGCTCAGTAGCACGGAAGCTGTTTTTATGACTTCATCTACCGATCAACATTTGATGTTTCATTCCCTTCTATCTAACTAGTTATTTTGTATGACTAACTTATTTAAATATAAGTGGAGGCATATACCTTTTCTGAGGACTCCTCCATTAGACAAAATACTGATATTGATTACTGTTGTCTGTCTGTCTACCCTTTTTTACCACTAATGTGGACAACAAGCATACGGCCCACCTGATGGTAAGCGGTCACCGTTGTCTATTGACGCTTGCAACAGCGGTATCACTCGCGCGTTGCCAATATACTTAATAATGAACCAAAGAATTCACCTTAATTTCGAAGACACATCAATTATATTTTTACTTATATATAGGTAGGTATATAGACTTTGTGAACTGCT
This sequence comes from Falcaria lacertinaria, assembly GCA_951449985.1. Classification (NCBI taxonomy): domain Eukaryota; kingdom Metazoa; phylum Arthropoda; class Insecta; order Lepidoptera; family Drepanidae; genus Falcaria; species Falcaria lacertinaria. The sequence goes on from OX602111.1 coordinate 4,098,332, forward strand.
ACACGCGATGTAATGCATGCAATATTGTAACAACTTTACTGTAAAAAATAATGCCGTTATTAGTCATGGATGGCGTAGCGCTTTTTCTTAGTGAAATATGTTGCTATCGATTCGGTAGTTCTACAGATTCCACCCTTCATACATACAAACCCTTTTTACGTCTGTATGAAATTTCAATAAAAAGAAGTGCGCAAATCACGAGTGAAATGGCACTACCTACACCGAAACAAGAGTAATTACTTATTCTTATGCTTTGATAGTTGAGTATAGCTGGTCGTGGTACTTGTGTAATTAACGCTACAGTTAGGTTTTAAGAGAGGTAGGGCGAATTGGGATCTCCCGTGGGTTTTCCCATTAATATTGGAGCCGCACGACTGGGGACCTCCACCTTACAGAAGACCGCAGTCAAATAACACTACTTTGATGTAGTGTTGTATTTCTGCGGTAAGTTAGGTTGCCAGTGCTCCACGAGGATCGCTGGGCTAGTAGTAATGCTGCTTGCAAAGTGACTACTCATCAACAAAAGGGTTGGCATCTCGTTAGTGGATATCCCTGGTAGCTATAGGCTACGGTGACTGCTTGTGTGCCACCATAGTGGTATAAAAATAGGTAAGTAACTTAGCAAGCATAACTTTAACGCTTTGCTTCCGGTTTCCGGCGCGCGGCGCTATAATCTACTTAACTTAAGCTCTACTTAAGCCGAGTTCATTCGATTGATGAATAACGGAGGCGGACTGTTATTATAGTACAGAGATAAATTATCTTCTACTTTATTACTGGGTAAATTATGTTTGGTTTTGCCTTGTAGAACTGGTAGGTGCTTGATGGATAAATAAGAAGCCATTATTTCATTGCTATTGTGAATAACATTACATATAATTATTTATGTAGGAGTAGGTACATCACATCACTTATATTATTATGTATTTCTATGGGCCTTCGTGCCTGATGTAAATATATAAATGCTAATAGTAGGGGAGCCGAAGCGGGGATTTTGGGATTTACACGAGCGCGTCAGATTAACATAAGGGGGGTACCCTGCACCATGATGAGTACCTCCGCCATATATGAGCCCTCCATATAGGTCCGCGCGTCTAGGGCACCTTTTTTTAGTTTTCAAACCATCAGTTTAAGAAATATCCTCTCTATCACCGTCAGATTATAGTGTCAGCATGACTGGGACATGAAGCTGAACCATCTGAAAAAAATCTGACGCGCTCGAGTTTTCAAAATCGCTTTTTTGTTTTTTTGCATATTGTATTTTCAAAAATTCATCACGAGCTTGCGTCACGTCCGAATCGTCAGTCTTTCGAATAGTAGCTTTTGTCGGGTTCGCTTAACACCCCCTCTGAAAATCTGACGCGCTCGAGTATGTCCATGTGACTGTTTCATCTATATTTTTTTAAAACTTGCTGGCGGTCTCCCCACCGGCTTAGGGGGGAATACATCATATAACCTTATTTTCTACCTACTATCTAACCATCAAAACAATCGCGGAAAATTGTGTGGTTCTCGAGGGATAGAAAAAAGCAAATCAAATACCCAGCAACGGCTGAACGGCTTCGAATAAAATTTGACAGGAAGTGGCTTATAGCGCGAACGAAGTCTCAGGCACAGCTAGTTATAATTCAATAAATGAGAGAATCGTTGTTATACTAATTAAAATATTCATATACGGAGTACAAATATATTATCACCCCTATACCTATTATGAGGAGGGCATCGATATATTTTATCATTGATCCATAATCGATACTTATACTTATTAAGAAAATAAGCTGAAGCCATATTATAATCACCAGGTAGGTACGTGTTGAAAAGGATGCCGTTGAAGTTTTTTTTTAATAATATTTAAAGTACCTGTAATATTTATGATTACAAAGTAAACACTGCTTTATGAGATTCTAGCTTTTCTGCCTATCTTACTGCCTGACTTTTTTTAAATCGGTCTAGTTGTTTTTAAGTTTATTTTACAAACAAAATACAAATCTTTTGTCATTGTTATATTATTTGTGGAGGTAGCAAATGAAAACGAAATAGGTACAATTATTAATAATGCAAGCCGTCACAATATGAATGTCTGAATACTCATATCATTACTCTACTATACGATAGATAACCATATCAGTTTGTACATAAAATATAACTCACCCACCTAATTCTATCAATCACTAATTAGTACTTACACTTATTACCACTGTAATTAGCAGCCGCTTGGGTAGATCACACTGCCGGAAGGGCTGTCACTTTATGAAATCTCTTCTATGCAAATAAATAAAATTCAAGTGTCTGTTTGTAATGTCAAACAGCTTTTTTCTAAAGTAATCCGTTACTTATAACAAGAGACCAAATTTTAATAGAGCGGCTAATCTTCGAAACGGCTGGACCGAGTTTTACCGGACTTTCACTGGCAGATAGCTGATATTTCTTGGCGATATAGAGGCTTCTTTTATTTTAGAAAACTAATAAGGATACCGGGCAAAGAAATAAAAACCTATGAAATTATGAAAAAATTACTCCACGCTTACGAAGTGGCGGACAGATGTAGCTGAGCAATAGTTCATTCATACAATGAGCTCATTGTTTCACATTTCAAAACAATGGTGAAAGGGTTTATAAAAGGTATCCAAAACAGTTATGTTCCATTACATAGGTATTTAATAAAGCGACCAAGAAAAAGAAAGTTCAGTATAGACAGTATAGACTGCTGTCTGTCCGTGTGGAAATAGGACAAAATCAAACGATTATAAAGCCTGGGGCGAATATTTTATTTTCGGCTTAATATGTACTCCACATTTGACTAGATCGACTAGACCATAAGAGTGATACATTTCAATGAAACTAGTAAGTTCGGTAAACATTTTAACTATAGTCCCTTAAGTATGTCTGCAGTGACAGCCCTAAGTATGCACAGGTTGCGTCACCACGCCCGCACTCAACCACGACCGATTTAGAACACCGTGGTATACGCTATGTAACATGCAATAACTTAGATATTCTATGAATATAACAACTATCCAGTCAAAAACGCTGGCTGTACCTTAACTTAGAATCGGTTTCTTGATCCGGAATCATTGAATAAGTTCCTATTTCCCTTACAACACTTATAAATAAAAAAGGCAGCGGATATTTTAGGCTGTGCTTTAAAAGACGTTACGTTAACATTTCCTCAGCTGTTTACCGGTAATGAAATAGAGTACACATATACCTAGGTATTATCAATTAAAACAAAATCTAGCTCTGTCGTTAGTTTTTTTGTATAAAGGGGCACACTGGGGCTAAGGTAGCACACAAGCGTAGGTAAGCACAAAATAAATGATAACAATTAACAAAAATGGTGGTATGTAGGTGGTTTAGTCAAGTCATTGTAACCTATAGAGTCTTCTTCTTCGTCTTTTGACAACGCGTTAACGTCGTATATACTACTTGTACGTAGTATATTGTGTACTCTGAGATACTTCTATAGACGCTAGAAATAGCAGGGATGAACGCGTTGTCAACCCTGTTGTGGAGTGAGGTCGACGATGACATTAAAACATTTCGATAATAGCATTGTTATTAGATATTTTGAATCATATTATCGTCACATTTAATTAATATTTGGAGCAAACAATGAAAACATTCACGAGGAACAATTTATCTACATTTATAATATTCCAATGAATTTCAAAGGAAGTTATTACAAAATTAGGATCATGACCCGTCCACCCACTGGTGGGTCGTGGGGACGCCTAATCAAGAAATTCAATAAATTTTAAAAATGAAGATATTTTTTATCGATATGGCGTTGAAATGTATCATATTATAATTAATCTAACATAAAAAATATTCCACATAATATTTGAATACAGCTTTTTAATCGCACCGTTCTACGGTCCCAAAATTATGAAACCATTGCTCCCCTTGTCATTTCTTAAGTCATCCACCACCCGCTATCACATGCCTAATCCTGTATTTAATATATATATTTTTTATCAAATAGTTTATGTACCCACAACCAATTAAAAAGAACAAAATCACAGGAAGGAAATATAGTGTACAAAGGCACTGCTTATTTCAAAAGAAATCTCTTCCTTCTTTCTGCATTTTATACACTGCCTACCTGCACTGCCTCTACGGGTACAGACGCAAGTATCGCCTCAACTTAGGCATTTCATTCTATGTATATGTTTAAACGACCGGATCCACTTCAGATCACTCTGAAGATAAGTGATAAGTACAGGTGTACGGCCAAGTAAACGTATCTCGTTTTGGCTGTATCGTCAATGGTAAGTGCGACATTTGCGTCCATAATTGGCCAAAGCATTCAGCCTAATATGGTGCAAGATGTTAAAACGTACGTACTTGCCCGAAACCCTTACATACTTATATAAATGGCCGCTTTTAATCACTGATCCTCGCAAGTGCAATTTTCATGGCGGTTGGCTTAAACAAGAGGAGTATAGCGGATATATTTGTCCTAATGTTTTTTTTTGCAGATTCGGCGCAGCGTGTTCTGAAATATTAGGCTTTGCTCTGAAATGAGCCCATTATGTGGTTCTAGAAACGAGATCAAAGCAGTTCTATACCATAAAGCGTAATATAACGCGGATTTTTTGTTCCATATATTCTCAATATCTCAATGGAGACCCTGATGTTATAAGCGTTCAAGCCACCACTTTTGATCGGGCGGCCTTACCTTAGGGGTATAAATAAAGGAATTAGCAATCTTTAACTAAATTCCCAGGGCTCTTGGACCCGCGATATCCTTTTTTCGCGCAGCCTCGGGTTCTGCGAAGCTCGGAACTGGTCGGACCGGCCGAGTTTTTTTGGCGAGCACTCGCTCACTTGGAGCCTTCGTTCTACCATCGCGTCGCTTTAAGTAACCCATATTATAATAGGTCCTCTAGACAAAAATTACGTTTGACGCCACTAAATAATTGTTTGTATTTCTGCGCTAAGCATAATATGGTTACCGGCCTAACGGCAATGACATTTGCCTTCTCTACGTTGCTAGTGTTCATTTGGTTTTGCAGACTCCTTCGATGCAACTGGGTTGATCCGAATTGAACGTCTGACAATAGGCACACGTTTGATAAAAATGTTAGTATTGAAGTAGGTTCGGAAAAGACAAGAGCGACAAAGTAAAATAATAATTATATATCTTCATGCCTTCCCACAAGGGTCCCTCAAGAGGTAGGCAGAGTGTTTCAAAACCAACTTTCCAACGAAGAATACTTGGTGCCAACGTGACAGATGGTGCATCCGTCGCCGTCGCTAACGCGGCTATACAAACATACTTGAATTTCTGCTCTGACGTATACAGGTTTCTTCAGAATGTTTTCCATCACCGTAAAGCTTGTAGTGTGATTAAACTGCACTTTATTTTGAAAACTCATTGGTACTACGATACGGTCACTAGAATAACAGGCAACGCTAGGCCACTACGGTTCTTCAGAGGGAATAATTGAATAATAAATGCAGGTTTAAATGGATAAGCGCTTAAAAAGTCTATAAATACGGAATATTTAAACTCAATTCCCCCATCAGCAGAACATATACACTATAATAAGGTAAACGGCGTCTTTTAATGTTTTTGTTATAATAACTCATACGATAAAAACCAACGATGAAGCTATAAATTTATCGTGTACGTAATAAATATTTTATTGACATTCTAGGAAAGGTTAAGTACATTTCTTTTACATTTATTAACTTAATTTACTCAGTATATCAAATACTCATTTAGGTGTTAAATTTAACAGAACGCGGCTTAAATTAAGATTTTATGTAAATCCCGCTAAGTAAAATTGAATAAAACGTTTAAGTCTGAATTAAAATTCAATGTGTTACTTTCACTAGGTTTATCAACATATAAATCGTTATCAACTCAATTTATGTTACAATAAAGTAAGATAACATCAATAGCAATAACTGCAACAAGACGACATTATGATACGTAACTGTATTGATACACAAGTTGTATAGTAAACTATATTAGTTAAAACTGAACAAAAACGATCGTTAAATTATTAGAGGAAAATTTGGTGCTGTGGAGAAGACACAATCTCTAACGAAAAAGGCATAGTGTTCCATATTTTCCATTTATAAAAAAAACGCACCATTTAATAGCTGCGTGGAGTGGAAACACCGACCATTCTCCTAAATTGACAACCGCCCGTGGCATACTAATGGCGGATTAAAATAGCTTTATGGACCACAGACATTGCTCAATAGCGTTCGGCTTCGTTCAATCAACCTCATAAGTTTTAGTTAGGGCTACCAACAAAATTTCTGACACTGGAAAATACCAAAAAAATAAGACTGCATCGGAGAATTTCACAGGTACCTATTTCAAGGGTAAAATGCGGCGTGCTTATGTCAAAAGGCTGTCTAAGGCACTTGATATAATACCTTATCTTAAGACAGATGAATCTTTCTTTCCGCCTTTTGTTTATTATCAAGAAGAGCATGATACCAACCGAATGGCCCCAAAAGTTTGGCAGCCCTACATAGCGGCAAAACATACCTAATATCTTTGGCGACAAATATTGTGGAATGACGACTAAATAAAACATAATATAATAGCCAGTTAAGGTTGTATTTCTCTACTTAATTCCCTTAATTACAGTTCTTAACGATGGAATCATGATGGTGGTGCTTTAATTTCATCGTCTGATGTTTTTAATTAATGCATATATATGATAATATTCGAACTTATGAATATAAAGCAACTAGCGGACTTCACACTAATAGACAAACTATGCACATAGCATTCTTGGAAAACTGACTACATATGTATTGGTAATAACCCCGTCCTATGAAATTAAAAAAAAACTTTTTCAGGGATTTATTTGTTTTAAACCCTTATTTTGTTTAAACCCTATAAAAACCTAGCTGCCAGATTTATATTTCCTGATATCTCGCGTTCATAAGTATGAAATATACTTGCAGTGCTATTCTATAAGATTCTGCGTACGAATTCGCTACTGTAGTTGAATTGTTCCACATTCGACTCACAAAGTTTCGCACCAAATAAAAAATCAAAATAAAAAATTAACCACAAACATACATATGAATTATTGTAGATGAAATCACACTTCACATATTTGCAGACTTCTTAAACACGAAATATTTAAATTAATATTTCTTTTCTCTTTGAATTCTTATAGTGTCCTACCTATCTCACTATTAATTTAAATCACTCATTGATTCTTAAACTAATATCGACGGCAAAAACGATGCTAGAATTGTATTCAGTGAGCCGCCGCCATTTTAGCTTAGAGCCTTTAAGAGCCAATTTACTACCGCCTATTGATTTTTTTGAATGCGTGGCATTCTTTGTCAGCCTTTATGGGTTAATAGGTCTCTAGAACTATAGAATAAACATGATCAATGAAGAATGTACATTCACTGGCAACATATAAAAAGTTTATAGTGCGTCAAGCGTTCTTCCTGTCATTATCGCGTACCTGCAAATAAACAGATAAAGGGCCAACTATATTGTATATACGCAACGTTACAACCACATTTTATTGAGAAAGTAGCTAAACGTTGTGTAGTCCATCACGTAACAAGGATGTAAATAACATAAACAAACGTATTCAAGAAAAAAGTATTTCTTCTCCGTTCTTAATTTTCCAAGCTTCAAGCTACCAAACTTTTCAACACCATGCGGTTACAATAAATGTTTTTATGATCTGTTGAATATTTAAAGCTATTTGTATAAGAAAAGTAAATAATGAGTTTTGATACCGTAGAATCAAAACTCTGATAAGTAAGGTTGACAGTGCTCCACGAGGATACGCTTCACTAGTAGTACCTAATGCTGCTAACACAGTGAATCCAAGGGTTGGCAACTCGTTAGTGATATCCGTGGTATTGCTAGCGGTTTACCATCAGGTGGGCTGTATGCTTGTGTGCCAACTTAGTGGTATATACAAAAAGTAATAATGTTTTGAACATGTTGTTTGCTTGGTTACCGATATTAATAAACTTTCTCGTGATCTCATAGGATGGTCGTTTAGAAAGAAATGAAGCTTTGTTAAAACGCTTTACACGTTTTCTTCCTCTCCTGCACTTCTCCAACATCATACTAGCACCCAATACGTTTTCTATATATAAAAACGAAATGATTATGAATAATTAATAAAAATACCACATTCGCCATGGGCGCTATGTGATCACGCAGACTAAAAACGGCTTGATATAAAAATAAGGACAAATTACTTTATAAAACAAAAAGTAATATAATTACATTTCGTGATTTGTTTTCTCACTCTCAGTAATTGGTAAAATAGCAATCGCTTGTGGAGTTGGCGTTGATGCTACTGCGCAAATGTGCAACTATGCTCGCAAGTCGCAGTAAGTGGACCGTCCTGTTCTATACTGAATGCTCACCATGCCTATTTGCCATTGGAATGTTTTGGCAGCGGATCTGTAAGGTTGGTTAGTAACCAAAGTCTGACATCTGTTATAACTGGTATTACTTGAAATAAATATATTATTATTATTATTATTATTATTACCAGTAAAACAGGTTGTGAAGGTCAGATGATAGTCACTATATATAAAAATCTGGTGACCATGCACATCGGAATGAAACGTAAGGTAACCCCAATGACAACGCTCCGATATAAATCAACCCGATATTTCGCATTCAAAATCAAATACTCACTTATTCAGTTTAGGGCCTAATAAATAATGCACTTATGAAGGTCTAAATTACCAATTACATTACACCAATTCGGAAAAAATCCACCTGAGAAGAACCGGCAAGGAACTCAGTGCTCTGTCTTTGTTTTCATGTAATAACCATGATATAAAAATGTTTAAATCACGTGTGCACGCTGTTTGTGTAGTTCCATTTTAAATAACTGCACTGGTGTTGAGTGGCGCACAGTGTAATGCTGCGCTTACGCACCGGCCGCGGTGACACATAACTGTATAACACGATAATGGTCTTCCAACACACTATACAGGCAGAACCAATGTAGATTCTGCTTGCTTAAATCAAACACTTTGTGTCCCTTTTTTATTTATTTTATTATTATTTTATTGGACATTTTTGTTATAATTAGTTTTTGCGAAAATTGCACGGACGGAGTACCTACCGTAGTGAATGTTACATCTGTCAACATTGACAGATGTGACAAGTAGACAAGAGACAATGGCGAAAGTGTAACATCAAGTCTTCATCAAGTATCCGTTTATTATAAAAAAATGTTGCAAGACATTACACCTACTTTTATAATTTGAATTTTGGCAGTGCTAAAATTTAAATGGAGGAGTGCATAAAACTAATATTTTATATGCATTCTAAATAGTACCAACATAAAATTATAAAAAGAACATTACACAAGCTACCATGCAAACTAGCGTGCGTTTGACACCATTACTTAATGTCGGAGTCATAGTGTGTATTTCGAATTGTTGTCGAATTTTACTACTTAAAAGACTTGTCCCAAATTGCCAAGGAGGCTGGCAGCATTGCCCCGCTGTACGGCAATACTGATCCTTTGTGCAAAATATGTTCCAGCCTTCTTGTCACCGGAGGCCTCAATCAATCGTCGTGAGACTTTCTTATACAGCAGATGAGCCTCTGGACCCCATGACTCCAGGGCCTCCAACACGAAAACCGCAAACTTTATGTAACCTTGTCCGAGGTACACATATTTGCGGCGTTTGAGGCTCTCCTGTTGTAGCCCGGCAGCGGCACCGGCCGCAGTTAAAGTGCCCGAGAGACGGGACGGCGCGTCAAGGTATCAACACAAGTAGCGAGTAGTGTCCCATACCAGGGCCGCTCCCGACTCCTAGGCACTAATTACACATACATTCTCATACTACATTCCGTCTGGCCTTTTGCCATCGCCCCGACACAGACCCACCGGCTCCAACACTGCTGGTACTCCAAGCTGTAGTTAGAGCTCGGCGGATCATGACAGGACTTAAATTATTGGCATCCTTATTTAATCCCGCACATGAGAAAGGGATAGTGTGGGGCGAGCGAGGTGATCATGCTCAGCCACCGCAAAGGGAAGATCTTCCAGCCAGGCGGGTGTTGTGCCTGGGGAACCGCGGCTCCGACTGTTCTAGTCGGAAACTTGTATATATGTTGAATTGCGTAGAAAACTTCGCTAGCGCGTGGCAGGATTGTGACGTCATTCGTTGAATGTTGTCCTGCTAGTTAGTCGATTTCTAACGTTGGTTTATGTAGCCGTGAGGTCGCTACATCACTCCCCCCCGAGACCGGAGGTCGATCCAGAGCTTGATTACAGTCAGTGCTTGAATGCTTGCAAGTGCCAGTGTGCTTCGAAGTCTGCGGTGAGTCGAGACTGAGCGTTAGATGCCGACTGAGTCCAGTATCTCAATGCAAGCGTACGACGTGGAGATAAGACGGTGAGCAATGCCGAATGGACTCCAGAAGTGGGCTGTGTGAGGCGGACGTATGTAGTCGGTGGAGAGGTGAGTGCCAGGACCAGTAGCGCGGTGAGTCGGCTGAGTTGGACCTGTTGATACTCGATGCTGGCTTGCTGTGTGACTGCTGCTGAAGACTTTGATGGGGGTGGAGAAGGTTGCTGATGTTCACGCCAATACTGACGCAACGGGGTCACCAGTGTGGGGCGAGCGAGGTGATCATGCTCAGCCACCGCAAAGGGAAGATCTTCCAGCCAGGCGGGTGTTGTGCCTGGGGAACCGCGGCTCCGACTGTTCTAGTCGGAAACTTGTATATATGTTGAATTGCGTAGAAAACTTCGCTAGCGCGTGGCAGGATTGTGACGTCATTCGTTGAATGTTGTCCTGCTAGTTAGTCGATTTCTAACGTTGGTTTATGTAGCCGTGAGGTCGCTACATCACTCCCCCCCGAGACCGGAGGTCGATCCAGAGCTTGATTACAGTCAGTGCTTGAATGCTTGCAAGTGCCAGTGTGCTTCGAAGTCTGCGGTGAGTCGAGACTGAGCGTTAGATGCCGACTGAGTCCAGTATCTCAATGCAAGCGTACGACGTGGAGATAAGACGGTGAGCAATGCCGAATGGACTCCAGAAGTGGGCTGTGTGAGGCGGACGTATGTAGTCGGTGGAGAGGTGAGTGCCAGGACCAGTAGCGCGGTGAGTCGGCTGAGTTGGACCTGTTGATACTCGATGCTGGCTTGCTGTGTGACTGCTGCTGAAGACTTTGATGGGGGTGGAGAAGGTTGCTGATGTTCACGCCAATACTGACGCAACGGGGTCACCAGTGTGGGGCGAGCGAGGTGATCATGCTCAGCCACCGCAAAGGGAAGATCTTCCAGCCAGGCGGGTGTTGTGCCTGGGGAACCGCGGCTCCGACTGTTCTAGTCGGAAACTTGTATATATGTTGAATTGCGTAGAAAACTTCGCTAGCGCGTGGCAGGATTGTGACGTCATTCGTTGAATGTTGTCCTGCTAGTTAGTCGATTTCTAACGTTGGTTTATGTAGCCGTGAGGTCGCTACAATAGCAATACTTTTTAGTCGTGTTAAATTAATTTATTTTAGTGATTTTGGACTTCAGAATCGACATTGTTTATAGAGCAGCCTTCATTTATCATATTGTGATAGTGTGATCATACAATACCCACATAGGTAAAGAAGTACGTTATATTAATTTGCCAATAATATTTTTTTACTTTTGTTGATTAATAGCAAGAAGCCAAGACCAAGAGTATCCTACTATTAAATCCGGTGGAATCTCATTGTTTTACTTTGGATAAAAGTAGGTATAACATATTTCTTATCGTCCCTGAAATCCTTTAAACGTAGAAGTTATTATAACAATTATCACACCGTCCTACTATTAACGAATAATCTTTAAAAAAATAAGCTTAGATAAACCACTCCAGCCGATCTAAAAACTATGATAAAACAAACAATCCTACTCCTTTGATCACCCATACCATCGTTCCAAAGCAGAAGCAATCAACTAAAAGCAAAATCATATTCCAATACCATTTCGCTGTCCGAAGCGTTCTTGAAATGTACGCAATAAAGGGGACTATATTCGCCACCCCCTGCGGGGGGTTCGGAGGGGGTCAACCCCCAACACCCAATGTAGGGTCGCCCCCCGGGGATTGCGTACACTAATTGCACGCTTAAATTTGGGTAATGCATGAAACTCGGTGGGTTTTTAATAAAATATGAGCCGGAATAAAAGCGTTCATTTGTTATAGTTAGCGCGGATTTTCGCGTCCAGATTAATTTCTCTCTTAATGGAAATGCCAAAAGGCTTTGAAATAATTATAGTAGGTACGTCATTATCTCTTACTCATATTTATACATTTATTACTTTCTCTCATCTTAGCTTCTTACCAAATTGTACGCGTCAGGCAAAATGTACCTATGCATCCTCCATCGTGGCTCTTACTTCATTCTGTCTCCTACCATTTTTCACAAAACAATTCATCTTTAGCTCCATCAGTTTTCTTCTGCCCTAGATGTAACACAAGCGGCTAAGCCACAGTAGGTACCACATTGTAGTAACAAACCCCTCCGATAAGGTATATCGAACTTTTTGTAGAAATGCTTAGAAAAATATGGACCTAGTTTTCTAAAACATTTTAGAGTAATAGCAAACAGAATCCAAATAGTAGGTAAATATCAAAACATCAACGTGATACAAAGTTCTATGAATACGATCCCCGAAGTATAGAAGCTACGTGTTCTGATCAAACACTTTAATATTGCGTAGTTAGTAGATTTGAGGGAGGATTGTGTCCCTATCTACCCAAGCTTCTACCCTAGAACGCGGGTATAACAAAACAAACTAATAGCGGGGACATACCTCATCTTGTATATATATTGTAGGGCAATCATTAAACCGGACCAGTCGAGATATGCCTGGGCAAATCCGAATACGCTGGCATTTCTTGATAAGTTTTTTTTATGTCCAGAAAAGTTGCTCTCCTCGATCTGTCTAACTTTATATTGGGTGCATGAAATATTCGGCCAAATCATCAAATGCCGGCGCATCGTGATGTGCCCAGGCACAGCTCAACCATTGTTCTACGTCTGAAGTATTTAATGGCAACAGTTAGATGAAATAGTAATTACTATCACAATCAAGTAAATGCATAGGTTTAAGTATACATCTTTTGCTCTCCAGTAGAGCTTAGAAGCGAACACCGGTAATCAATTTAGATGTTTCCAAATGCTGTAAATAATAATCAGGTGATTTAAACAAAAGTAATGTGTCAGATACAGACGACACAAGAGCCAGTTTGTTTTTGAATCTTTGGAAGCATCTCATTGTCCTGGTAGATCGATTGGTTTTTATAAATATTTTTATTTGTTCTAAGGCTTCCCAAGCACTGTCGGGGCTGGCTCTAAGTCTAACCAGAACTCTATAAAATTTTGTGATTCACTGTAACCAATATAGTTTTATAACCAAGACTTTGGAATTGAACTTACCGTGTGAAGCTTGTTAATAGACGTCTAATTGAGACTTCTTCGCTTCGATAGCTCTATATTTGTTATCCAGTTCAAAGAGAGCCTCAATACTAACTTCTTCTTCTATTTAAGAGTTTTTCTGCCTGTCTAGTGCTACTTCTTTGACCTCGCTATACGACGTGACGGCTATCTTATCCCTAACTTGCTTGATGTAACTTATCCTTGGTCGTCCCCTGCCAAGCCTTCCTTCTATTTTACCTCCCATAATTGTATTTATAAAACCGTCATGTCGTATAAGGTGACCGGTACACGAAAATGTCTTGTTTAAAAAATGGTAAGGAAAAGACAAAAGACGAACAGAAACACAATCAAATTTTAAATTACATAAATTTATTTTCTTTTTTCTACCTTCGAATGGAAGTCAGCTTCAATATTGACCAAGAAGGTTTTAAATTAATAATTACCAGTACATACTATCACTTGTACTTACGTTTAAAGTAGGTCGTTACTTATTTGTTTTACCGTCGTAAAAAGGATTATAAAGGCTATATTGCGTACCGCAGTAAAATGAAACGACAGGAACGTATAAGCGCGGGTACACCAAAGATTGGAGATAAGCGATCTTCCGGTGAAATTATGTAGGTGTGGGTGATTCAAAGATAAGGTTATAATTTGGTTCTTATGACGGACTGTAAGCTGTAAACACACATAATTTAATTTGAATTTTCGATAATTTTTTGAAGGAATCTTTTTACTACTAGACTCAAGAGAATCAGAGATGATTCTTCTGGTCTACTTAAAGTGATGATGATTAGTTGTGATACAGAAATTATACAAATCAAATATAGTAATATTTTATACAGATATGTATGCCTAATAATCTGTGGATTTGAAGTGGTCTGTTAAATAGTAGGTAATGTAGACTTCAAATTGAATCAGTGATGTGAAAGGATCGCTTGAGAGGTAAAAGGCTCTAAAACTATCGGACAACTCACAGATATAGACCGGTGCTATTAAAACCCTCAAAAATGATCTCAATAAGCAATTATGTATAATCAACCAACATGAAAACAGAACGCAACATATTACAGCTAAAGTAATACACAAGCGGTATTACCGTAATACCCCAAAATGTTACGCCACGGCACTGCTGTCACGCACACGTTGCGCTGTGCTGACTCACGACAAAAACCAATATAAGACTCGATTGAAACGCCGTAAATAAAACATGCCGCGACCTCCCTAGTATTCGCGTTATTGAGTTACGAAGTCCCCGAAGCGTTTTGCCGCCAAAACAACGTACATTTTGCCCCCCGGCGCGAGCAAAAACATCCACAGAATTTCTCAGCGGTGCCGAACAGAGAAAGACTTTGCAGGACAGAAAGGGACGCACGAATTAATATTTTATCAGGTATCTTCTCATCAGTGTGTTCTAGCTCACTCGACTTTACACCCTACTTATGCGAACATAGGATTGAAAGTAATGTATTATAGTTAGTGATTGCGTGTGTGCCCTTACATCGGTGAAAGGAAATTACAACCACACCCACGTATAATGTTGCCGCAATAAAAAACGTGTGAGAAGAAATAATGAGCGGTTACTGGCGAGCCGCGAGCCGGCGATTTAAATCATTTCCCTCGACTAATTGATTAGACGACGCCGGCAGAACCCGCTGTGCTTAATGATGCTAAAGATCCTTTGATAAGTATACAACGTTTAATTCACGGGGATGATGAAAAATATTACAAGGTGTAATTTTTAAAAGCATTCTATGTGATTTATAAGATAACAAAAACACATCAAGCTTTAGAAAACAGAATACAAAAAGCAAAAAGCGGATACACACAATTTTAGAAATAAACATAAACTATTACTCAGTGATAGGTTCCGTACGATTTATGAAAAGAAAACGATACTAGCTATATAACAACCTACCTAACCACATTAAAGAGTGTAACAGTATAAATATGTACAAAAACAAACTTAAACAACATATATTAAGTACAGTACAGACTAGTCACAATCAGAGACGAAATACTTACTGTTTATTATATTTTTTTTGTTTTATATCTCATTGTAAATGAACTTTATATGTTTTTATGAGAATAAATTTCTTTAAACCTAACCTTATAATTCTGTGGAGCACATTTCAAAACACGTCGGGTGAACTGTCAACAACATCCTTTTTCGACAATAATAATATCGCGTTACACGATCCTTTAAAAGAAATCCAAGATGGTGGTAGCCGATAAAGCTCATATAAAAATAGAACGTTCGTGCGAACTTATAAAACAGGATAAATCAATGAAGCTTAAAAAGCTGCTGACTGGCAATCTTAATTCATTTATGGCCGTCTTAAATAATTGTTTCCCTGAATCGACTCCTTCGCATTTTTATAAACATGATTTTGGGAATCTATGCTAGATTATTCCAGCGTAAATTACTAAGATGCTTGCATTGGGCCCAACGTATAAGTAGATATCGGTCTTGATTGGTGGCTAAGCAATAGGTACAAGACCAGCACCTGGTGTCTCGTTTTGTTGGTCAAGATGATTTGATTATTTCTTATATTTAGACCAGATTCAAGAATAATGTATCATAGAAAAGAATAATTCTAGGAGACATTTGTTAAAAATCTTAACACTGGCTACAAACAGAAAACCGTTTTTTTGAGAATTTTAGAAAATAAAATAAATGCATCAAGCACATTTTCAGAACACATGCTCCCATTGCTCAAACAACATAGAATACAGTAATAAATATGTAAATGCACATTAATTCCGTCCATATTTCCAGTCCCGTACCGCTTTAAAGATATAAGCCAAGCCACCAATAATCGCTTAGTTACCATATTAACAAAGCAACAAAGGGTAATAAGATGAAAATTGGCAGTAACCTGCTCGGGATGAAATCGTAATTTAGAAGAATAAACATTAATGCACTATATTTTGTCATTAATTCCAATAAAGCTACGATCAGAATACAGTGAACAACAACATTCAAATATTGCCTTATCATCATCAAGCTCCTCATATACAATTTTCCAAAATTTTCGCCTAGCCGCCAGTTTTCAACAACTCGTTTTTTTTATACCACTAAGGTGGCACACAAGCATACGGCCCACCTGATGGTAAGTAGTCACCGTAGCCTATAGCCGGTAGCAATACCAGGGGTATCACTAACGGGGTGCTAACCATGTTGTTGATGAGGACTCACTGTGCTAGCAGCATTACTACTAGCCCAGCGTATCCTCTTGGAGCACTGGCAACCTTACTTACCGCAGAAACACAACACTACATCAAGTAGTGTTATTTCACTACGGTCTTCTGTAAGGTGGAGATACAGTCCCCAGTCGGGCGGCTCCATATTAAATGGGAAAACCCACGGGAAATCCCAAATCGCCCTACCTCTCTTAAAATTGTGAAGTGTGGGTGAGATATCTTTGCAAATTATCTGTCGCGCTCAGAAAGCCTAGTGCTGATCTACAAGATGTTATCAGTCATTGAAGCCGCTTCTAATATAAAGCGTTATGTTAGTATGATCTCGCAACAATTTATCTACAGATCTTGTCGCGAGTGAGAATTGAGGTCGGATATTGAGTGCTATCTAGCATTGTGACGTAAATAGTGGAAGGTAGGGAATGAATGATGGATGAGCTAGTCCCGCAAAGCTGATTACAAATTTAAATATTCCATGTAGATGAGCCGACGGTTTACAGTCGACGGTTTAATGTCCCTGGAACGCTTGACTAGTCTTTCTATTTCCAACTTTATTTATATAGACTCGTAATTATTTAATTATCTCTATTTAATAATCAACTGAAGAACAAAAACATATTTTTCTACCATTTTAGGTAAGTTAGCAACAGGCGCGGTAGTCGAAGCAGGCGGATTTTGGATATGATTTTTTGTAAAACGAAATTTCTGCTCTTACATTTACAAAATTATGGAATAATAAACACATACATACAGGTAAAAACATCGTCAGTATTTGTCAGATTAGATTTTCTGATATAGGTACTATCTACCTGTGAATTTCTTAACTTAGTATAAAACCAAGTCACACCCGCCGTTCGTACGCTTACATCTTTACCAATGGACGGAGTGTCTCCTGAAGAAGTTTTTAATGTATAAATTAAATTAAGCTGCATGCATACATTAGTAGAGAAATTCGGCTCGATATGCACTGTGCGAAGCCGGGGCGGGTCGCTAGTAGTATAGAGGCATATTCTTGAGGACTTGTGATAGTCAATCTACCACTCGATCGGATATTGATTTTTAAGCAGAGCCTTCATAATTAATCACTAAATTCCACACATTTTCGAATCTGATTAATACTGCATTGATAAGTACAGTAAGAGGAAAAGATTAATGAGATAACACATTAAAAATAAATTTTGCCGCCCGTCTCAGGACCTTATCTTGAAGATTGCTGATTGAAGATTGAATGTCTGTACTCAAATACAGTGATGTGTTTCTGCGATAAATAAAGTTTCTATAGATCCTCCAGGATACGCTGTTGGCGGCAGTAAAGTTACCAGAGGTTTCTAGCACACAATGTCTTCAACAATATGGTTGGCAACGCACTCATATTGTAAGCGAAGCGTCTATAGGCTACGGCTAATCTCATTTAATTTGGGGTCGACGCAATATGTTTTTATTCGGGTTTGCTTTCCTGCTTCATATAATCAGACTTGGCTAAGTTTCACTAACTTGTATTCCCGTGGAGGAAAATTGCAGCCCTCCGACTGGATACTGTACCCACACCTTACCTACAGAAGACCACAGGCAAATCATATTATTTGACGAGTGCTCCACAAGGATACGCTGTGCTAGAAGTAAGAAAATGCTTGTAGTACAGTAGGTTCTCAACAACAACAGGGTTTGCAACGCATTAGCATAGTATAAAGAAGAGGCCATTATTATTCACTAATGCCATTTATACCATTAGCATAGTATAAATGGCATTAGTGATACCAGAGCGGCTATAGGCTACGGTGACTGCTAACCATCAGGTGGGCCGTACGCGTGCCATCTTAGTGGTATAAAATTGAAGGTATTAAGTTATTTATTCTATGATTGTACTACATATCTCATTTATGTGTTTATTTGAAAAATTGCTAGCATTCATCATTAAGGGAACATAGTAGGTAGGTTTCTGTTAATTACTATACCTAGATATTCTGCAATGCTGTTTGCATTCGCATTTAAAGTAGATGATCAAGTTTTTACAAGCCCACCTTGTCATTGTGCCTAGAGACTAAACTGTCTAATTAACGTAGGTCGGTGTATAAAAACTAATATCACCATAATGCCTTTTAAGAATCGGCATTCGGCACTCGTTAACTCTAGCGGTTAATTGGTAATGTTGCCCTATTTGTGGATGACTTTTACCCGCGACGAATATTTTTTACCTACTTCAATTTAAAAGTGAGTTGGTAGGTATATGTAAACGTATAGAATGGGAATGCATACTTATAAAACAAAGTCGCATCTCGCCGTCTGTACGCTCAGATCTTTTGAAGTACTTACGCAACGGAACGCATTTTATTGCGGTTTTCAGTAATAGTCAGAGTGCTTCCTGAGGAAGGTTTTTTAAGTACTTGTATATTTCATTTAGGTTAGTGTTAACCCGTGTGAAACCAGGCACTAGTTTTAGGTTTTTTAAATAGAAAACTGATTGCAGAGTATGTAAGGTAACTGATCGCATATAAGGTTGCCGAATTGGTAACTTTATATGCGATCAGATCGTCACTACCAAAAAGAGCCTGACAATATTTTGTCCTGTTGTTATTGAATGGGTCTCGCATTACGTATTTATGAAAATATTAAACATAATATACATATTATAAGCAAAATAATTATTTGCGGTTGAAAAGGAACATACCTTCGTTGTTTTAAATTAAGCGCAATACCTACACCCGAGCAAATAATTGGCATATGGTAACACTAAAATGTAGCCACATTATACATCGAACGGTAAAGCCGCGTAGCTCGCAAATACCTCTCGGCAAAAACACGCATCAGCTCTAAAAATAAAATACGCGCGGCAAACACTCACTGTGCAAGTGTGAGAACACTCCAAGCTAGCGCCGCCTCTGGCACCGAAACCGCCGAAACACTCCTAGGAGCGTTTGAAATTCGAACTCGCGTTTTACGACCTCATTTATGTGTGCGTCGAATCGAGTTCGTGTTTTCGGTGTTTGAATTCTATGTATGTGTTGCGTTCACGAGTTCTGTTTGCGTACGTGTGTGTGCATATTCAAATGTATTGTTCGATTGCTGGTGCGTGTTCGAATGAGGTTATCAAAACTGCCGGTGTGTGCGAGCGTCCCTGCGCGTGAGCAGCGTGAGGGTATCATTTTATTCGTTCTGATAATTTTGTTCCGACTTAGGCTCGTCTGTCGTCGATGTGAAAGGGGTCAAGTGATGAATACAGCTTTATAAAGACGTCGCAAGGTGACGTGGGAACAGATTAAGTTTATTTATGACTATATTATAATTTATAATCTATATTTATTTTGACAGAATGTCCATTGTTGATTGTTTGTTAAAAATAAAAGCATACTTATAACATTTGTTACCAATGTCAAATGTTTAGTAGCCTTTCATATATTTACTTGTGCTCCAATAGCACCTACATATGCAAATTAAGGCCGTAAGAAATCGATCAGTTCTATCAGATTCCTGAGGAATTCTTATAACTATAAGGTAACTTAAGAAACCGACTTTTTGGCAGCCATTTTGTATTAACACCGGGTTGATAGAGTGCCGACCACAACGATGTTCGAAAAACAGGGCGATAATGAGGTTGTTTAAAGTAAACCTTTCCAAACGTAAAAACTGCCTTTGATTAGTACATTTATTTAATAAAAAAACTGCTTACTAATTTAAGTGTGTACACACGTAATAACACAAACGCCATCCAAATTGGAGCTGTAGTTTTTGAGACAATCGCAGACACCCTATAAAAACGCATACCTTCTTTTTTCGGATAATAAAGTTTCTTGTCGTTTCTTCTCAGATGGCTTTTTAGTTTTTCCGAGCCGGTGGTAGATTGCAACGCTCTTAATGTGCCTTTTTGTGCCAGAATACAGAATTTTCATTTTTTTATATCGCTAGATAGTCAGCGGTTACGTTAGCCGATGGACACTGTCAACACCAGGGGTAAAAATCGCGCGTTGGCGACCCTGCAAAAATCTCTTCATACCCCTCTTGAAGAACCCCATGCTGTAATCGTTTTGGTTAGCCACGGGAAAACTTTTGGTCTTCATCAATGTGAACCACCCTTAGTTATTTAAGAAGTCTTCCAATGGCACCAGTATGGCTCCATTCTGAGAGATTTATTACCGTTATGTAGCGTTTTCATTTTGCTGCTAGAACAGTGTCTCTAGAACAGTGAGTACTTTCCAACATAAGGATTAAGGATTGACAAGGCGCTAGTGATACCCTGGCCCTGGTATGTCTGGCATGCGAACGTCTGCTACGCTAAGCACCTTCGTAGTAGAAAGATTTACATACAGCTTTTGTTTTGTTTTGTCTAATATAGACATCATATTATTGCACAATTAAACTGTGGAATCAGCTCCCCGCCGATGTTTTCCCAAAGAAGTAGGTGCAGCATGGGGTTCTTCAAGAAGGTGTGAAGAGATTTCTGAAGGGTCGGCAAAGCGCGGTTTTATACCCCTGTTATTGCAAGCGTCCATAGGCTACGGTAACCGCTTACCATCAGGCGGCCCGTATGCTTGTTTGCCACCTGAGTGGTATAACAAAAAAAAAAAAATGAATAGGGTTTCAATCAAATACATGACTCGGAGTCGTACCCATTCTCCGAAATCAATGCATTTTAGTTGGTCGGAAGAATAATCCGTAATCGATCATTTCTGCTCGTGATAATTATACATTTAAAAGTGATTAAGCCGCCAGTACCTAACACGCGTATAGATAGGCACATATCTCTATGGATAGGACAGCATATCAATGTTATCAAACAGTCGATTGCTTATGCACTACGCGACATGAAGGATATCTGCTATCTTATCAAGGTAAGCTTAACATATTGAGACTTATTTGTTCTTAATTTATCTACTTGCAATTTCATATGAGTGGCACCTACGTGATTATGTGGTCGTCTCATCACGGACTCGTGTTCTCATTCGCAGCGTGTGGTTATAAAGGTGTTCCTCCCGTGCACGCTCAAATTGTTGAGCTAAAGGAAAAAAGAAATAATTAATTTCCCGCCGTAATTTTTCGAAGGAATTACAGCATGGGGTTCTTCAAGAAGGGTGTGAACAGATTTTTGCAGGGTAGGCAACGCCCGAATGATAACCCTGTTGTTGCAAGCGTCCATAGGCTACGGTAACCGCTTACCATCAGGCGGGCCGTATGCTTATTTGTAACAGCACTAAATACAAGTGGATAATATTTCTAAGTAAAAATATTCAATGATGAATTACTTTCTTTTTAGTAGATGGCAAATTGTTTGTTGAAAGGAAAAAGACATGGATTTTAATATGGAAAGTAATACTTAAAATCTTTAAGATTCTGCGTAGACAATTATTTTGGTAGCGAAAACCAGTCGGGGTCACAGTCCCACGAACAATTAAAGAATTACCGAAATTCGTGCGCTACCAATAAGTTTGGCGTCTTCGGCCGAGTACGTGGGTACGTGTTTCCTCGAAGCGACTGCGTGTGCGCTGCTCGTTAACGCCGGAATCCTGTCCCGCTCCACAAACAACCAGTCTGTCAACATAGTGGGTAATGTTTAGTCATTCCACCAGTCTATAGGTGATTTTCGTTGGCTATGATAGTAGACTGGTGAATATTGAAAGCACAGGCATTTACTGTATTAAAGGATTTAGCAAGGTAGACCGCAGAGCCAATTAAATATAATTTTGAAATGAAACCTTAAATGATTTTTTATCTACTCGATATAGCACAAAAATTATAGGTTCGTAAAAAAATGCGACAGGTTTTACTACACCTGGCACGTTGTTTGGACCTAAAGGAACTTGGCTGTATAATGAGTAATATAACTATAATCAAAGGCCTAACCTTTGGTTAGCCATGAATTTTAATATTTATTTTTTATCTCTCAGGAACACGCCAATTATGCGCAGACGTAATCACAATCATTATCAAATTCTACAACTCGAATGTCTTGCAAATATTTGTAAATACATTTCTTATGTAAACAATAATTGTCAGACATGCCTAATTAATGCCTATTACCCATTCTATTCTATTCTATTTAGCCGTTGCTGTCCCACTGCTGGGCAAAGGCGTCTCTCCCTTTTTTCCAATTGCTTCGGTGTTGTGCTTCGCTTGGCCAAACCGCATTGAAACTGTCCAAATCGTTTCGCCACCTGTGTTTTGGTCCTCCAGGACGGCGGCGTCCGTTAGGTGGTGACCAGAATGTGGTGGTTTTAGCGCAATAGTTGTTCGGCACCCGGCAAACGTGGCCAGCCCAATCCTATTTTAGTTTGGTGGCTGTTTGGGTAACGTCAGTGATCCCGGTTTTTGAACGCAGATCTTTGTTTCCTATTACACATATCTTCAATTTTTGTTTAGATACATGTATAAATCCATATCACAATGACGTCACCTTACCATGTATCCAAACATAAAATGTATTTGCCAATGGAAAACTTATAGATAGCAGTAAACGTTGGGATGAACACCTTACTTCTATCAGACCCATTTCAACTTTTTGAAAATTGATATTTGGTACTGGAAATAAAAACTCAATGCGTCTTCAAAACACCGAAATTATTTTCATCGCATACATGTTCGTTATTATTATCCGGGTAGTCTACACTTATTAATTAAAAAACAACTTTTAATAAATCAGTATTAAGAATAACAGCATAATATTAAAGCTATCTATAATATTTGCAAGACAAAGCAAGCAATGAATGACAGCAGAGACAAAACCAAACTAACTGGCGTCAGATCTAGCGTTGCGGTCAGAAAGCACACTTTCTTCGACCTCAAAGGCAGTGATGCATAAAAGATTGCAGAGTACAACTCTATTGTATCGTCGACACCACATGGCCCGCATATGTTGTGGAGGCCTCGCAAATTTTATCGGTTAACAGCCACGTAAGGCGGTTCTATTATTAAAAAGATTAGTATGTACTGTAGTTCAATTTCATAAAATATAGAGGGAAGTTTACCTATTTATATATGTGGCTTTTGTTTTGATACTTTAGTTGTTAGAAGCAAGATTCAAACCATTTTTACCTCTATTTCGTACCTAATTGTATGTGAAAAAGATTTCGTACCAGCAAGGGTAACCGTGAGGCCTCGGCCGTGAGGTATGGGCTTGATTCGATAAAGGTTGCGACATTTTCTTGTTATTATAAACAACAACGATATCAATAGTCATGAGAAATGAATAGTCGAAAACATCCATGCTTGAGTGGATCGCTCACGAACCGTCACGCAACTTCTGTCTACATATCATAATCGAGTTAATTATCAACCGAATCTTCTCTACACTAAACTATAATATATTTATATTCAAACTTGAAATATTTCCTATAGTTAAGACCTTCTTTAGTTATGTTCATAGCAACACAAGTCTTGTTCGCTTAGTGTCGATCTCTTCATTCACAAAAGGCCATTACTTACAGGATAAAGTTAAGATAGAGCGACAAATTTCACAAAATTAATCATAGAAATATTCTAAAACACAACTGTGGGTATAGTTAATCAATTCATTCAAAAGCATGAGTCGAAATCTCGTGAGTGGTCCGTGAGAGACAGTCGCGGCCGACGTTTCAATGGACACCAATGATGGATGACGTGCCCCGTGTCTCCGCCACGCTATTGTCTTGTCGTACACTCGATGAGATTGTGCCTCAAATTGGTAGTTACTGGCGATTTTAATTTGAGAACTAATATTACCGAACTTACGGTTAAGTTTTTTCTTCTTATTGTTTTAGTTATGGCAAGCAAATTATCTTCATGCACTACTTGCTTCAGTATCGGAGATTTTGTTTGATTCGGAATACCCACGAGAGTTAAAAATTTTGCACTACTCCTTTTAAGCTCGTGGTGTGATTGTGCTTAGAAAAACTCATTGGTACAGGCCGGGATTTGAACCTAGACCCAGCAATTGATAGGCGGTCGTTTCAATCACACAGCCACCACAGCTTATGGAAAATTAATGAGTTATTCAATTTATTTGTTTACCAACGGATGACGAGTCGTGCTTGGTTCAAAAGTTATCGTCACTCCTGATTACAGCTCAGTTGTCATGTCATCAAAATACCTAAATACGCTAGCGAACTTTAGTTAATATTCTGTGGTTCAGTCAGAGTTCGATAGACCATTAATATTGGATTTGATTTAGCCAGCTGTCTATTGGCTTTATTTTTATTGTAAGATCATTAAATATGATTGTGTACGGTTGATAGGACACATTTTAAACCCAATTTGTTTTCGAAGCATCGATCGATTCTAGCACCTCTCTCTCTCACCTTTTGATTCTGTAATCGATTTTGTATCGATCCTAAGAAGTATCTTTTATTTACTGTATTGCAATGTTTAAACCTTTTTCATATCACGGCCACTTAAGTATGAAGAAATATTTCTAAACTAGCTGTTTTTTCATGTATTCTATTTTGTGAAAAATATTATTTTTAATTTATTGTTTATTATATTTCTTACTAAATCATGTTAAGCTTTATTGTTTTTGTAGCTTTCCTTTCTAACCTTTTGCAACTCTCTTATAGAAGCTGCGCCCCCTAAAGAGGCATGGCGACCCACCATCGAAAAACATTGTACAGGATTGGTTGAAATTATAGAATGCCTTCCACTCCGCTATATTTCATCACTCGTCCCAACTCTTGGAACATTACGGTAATAACTCGTCCGACAATGGCGTGAGTTGTCGTCCGTTGTTTGATAAACCGCAGAGAAAGCCGCAATATGGTTCGACGTGTCTACAGCTACACTTAGGGCGATGTTTAGTCGTTTCGCGATCAATCGAAATGTGACGTGTGATGCGACTGTGGCATTTCATGTTGCTATTGAAGATATATATAGAGTGTTATACTTGTAACTAAGGTGATAATTGGTTTCGGTTTTATAATAGTCTAGCTTTAAGCCGCGTCTCGACCAATGTTCTACTATCCCTCAGGAACCACACAATTTTCCAGGATTTAAAGTATTCTATATGTTATTCACGTTTATAAGCTTTTCTATTCCAAATATCATACAAATCCATTCAGCCGTTGAGGCGTGAAGAGGGTTCAACACACTTTCGCATTTATAATATTAGTCCCTTGTATTTGATTGAACTTTTACATATAATTTTGTAAGAGTTACACACGATTTGATTTTGTTAAGCAACACATATAGCCTGTCTTTCTTCCAATTCGTTGTAAAAAAATTAAGAAGTTAGTTCTCTCGGCCCGTGTGTCTATCTGTCTTTCCGTTAGTGCTCAAGTTCATAGTTAAGTTATCTGACAAGATGTTAGTAGGTAACTTTTTCAGCCTACAACTTAAATTGCATAATAAAAGCATGTCGGAGCTGCGACCACCACTAATCGGCTAACTATATCTAATTTTAATCACATGAAATAATTCATAACAAACCAACATAAAACACACACAACACATAGCACATTTACATTTAACAATTACACAATGAAACCGTTAAAGAACAACCATAAAATTATAAATTCCAATATTAAATTTATTCCAACGGACTCGGCTAACCTAAAACATACAAATTATAGGGTGCCAAATATGTTACAATAAAATGGAAATCGAATATCAACTAATCCCATCTAAACGAGCTGGGGCCCGACACATGAAAACTCGGCACAAAACACTTCATTCAACCCATACGAGTGCGCCGAATGTGCCGAAGATAACCGACGGAGGCCGAGGGTGACCGACGGTAGATTTATGAAGCCGCCAAGTTTTCAATTTCCGCTCCCTTCGTCCCCCCGCGCCAGCCCCTAGCCCGGGGTAATTTTATTAAAAACACGCCGGGCCCGGCCGTATCGGGATCTGAATATTTATCCCTTCATGCATTCTAAACACGAGTTGTCCTTTTATTAAGGGACGGGCTCAGTCGATAATATTTAAGTCCTGTTTTAAATGGCTCATTATCTCTGCCAGGGCCAAAATTATCGTAAATTAGCCAAAAAGGATTTCGCAAAATAATCTGATTACTTACTTATAACAAATTATTTCATTATCTGTATAAATAAAACCTTCGCCGTTCTTGTCCATTAAAGGCTTACGAATATATTAAATGACGTTAAAACGAAGTAAATTTGGGAATCTTGGTTATGGAAAAAATATATGTTTCACGGTTATAAAAGCTACCTGCGTGTTTATTCAACTTGCCTGAACCATCCAAACCGCTAAAATTGTAAGTAGGTACTCTTATGGTAAAATTATTTTCAGTCATATTAGTATCAGAAATGTAAGATATTACGCTTGATAAGTTGACATGTCTGACTGATCCTGACCGTACCAAACTCATCGGCTCTGACTTCTGAATGAATAGTTTAAGAAGTACAAATTACGAATTTCCCCCGGTGAATTTAAGTTCCGATCTCGCCGTATGTTCACATCTTCAGTTAGTTTCACATAAAAAAGGATAAATGCTTTGATTATAAACTTGTGGAGCATAAGTAATCGAAGGAATAATTATTCTCGATCCATTAAATAAATCCTCGTTTTCACCATCATATTACCTCCTTAATGTATTTGATAAATTAAATCCTGTTTTTCGTAGCTGCCCCATATCATTTGGGTTTTTATTTTCAACTCCACTGCATCATCCTTTATCATTGGTGGTTACTGTATTTACTTCCTTTCTTCTGATATCACTTCCACACAATTATTTCATTTGTTCTTCGGTCTATTTGTCAATTATAAAACCTAAACCAAGCCCTTACGTAATATTTATCACTTCAAATGTTTGTCTAGTTAAAAAGAAATATAATGGAGGCATGGAGCATATTTGTTAACGTCCAATAGTTATTATGGCAGCAACTCCTTGATATATCTCTTTCGTCCTCTATCACTACAGGAAATAAAAGAAAACAAAATAACCACATGTATATTATTGATGAGGAAAAGTTTTCCAGCATATTTCTCTTCTGTTACTAGAAATTGGTTCTGTATGTCATAATCCAGTTCGTTTTTAATGCGATTGCTACCTATTATTACTCTGCCTTGAAATTTATAACTCTTCCGTCATTCATGCATAAAACTTTCAGTAACTTTGTTTTAAGCTTAGCTCTCTACACAAAAATTAGACTGGTTTCATTGTGATTTGTGAGGCGCCACAAAAGCCAAATAGTGAATCCCGCAATACAAATTTGCACAGGCCTCGCAAAAAGCTTCTTAGTTCCCAGAACACCTATTGTCGAGCCATCATTACAGCGCGCAATTTTGTCAGATCTCACATCCCCTTTATGTAAGCCAAAGATATTACAAAAGGAAGCATTCTTCATACAATCTTGATCTTTACAGACTTTGTTCTAAAGCTCAATTTTACTTGGGCATTACGTGGTGCCGAGATCAATGAGATACCCCAGTTATTTCGCCCCGGGTGTCTCGCGTCTAGTTTCAACAGCGACAGCGCTGTATCGCTTTACGAACACGTGTCTCCACTGGACTGGGTTTATGAAAAGCGCTTTACGCCAAATGTTGTTTCACTTGAAGGAAAGGTGTTTGTTCCCGGGTATTTTTCAGTTCCATTGTTGCGCGGACCTTTTCCTACGGCTTTCGAATATTGAAATCCCTGGGACCGAGTTAGGTATTTACAATGAGATGCTACGTTTTTTGTGACTGTTCGCTTGAAAGCACATATTTTTTGTGCTTACCTGTTTCTGTTTGGTGTGGAATCGTAAAGATTTTATTTATGGTCGTAAAGGCGGTCCCATTATGTTATGATTAGTTGGTCTCGGTAGATAATTATAGATGATGAGATAATACTTTTTGTCTTTTGTTCGTTTTGTTTCTTACGCAAAGCTGAGAGTTAGGGTTTTTAAATAAACAGTTGAAAAGATGTACAACTTAGTTTTTTGTATGATCTTTGCTAAATATTACGCTTAAAGGAAGATATTTTCGAGACATAAGTACGTATTACATAGAGTACTATATCTTAATTTTTATTGTTTATGAATTTTAATTAACCATAATTATATGATACGGTACTTATCTACTTGTATACAGCATTTTTTTATATAATGCTTATAACTAATGTTACTAGTTAGGTACAAGAACATTATTCCCATTTTTGTAAATAATAATAATATCAGTAACGCGGTAATGCTTCAAATAACAGTATTACCACATTGAGATTTCGTCTTGCTTGCTTCCGTTATGGTCATGCAAGGTTTATCAATCACTAGCAGCCCGCCACGGGTAGACATTAATCAAATATTTTGTCTACCCGTTTTTAGACTTTTACAGGCAATATTTTATTTTTTTCTTCGAGGAATATTCTAAAAAAATAATTAGCGAAATCGGTTCTACTGGTCGCGAGATTTGCGCTTAGCAACACATTCCGCGACTCATTTTCATATTATATATTCATAATGTGGCTTACATTCAATGCTAGTCCACACTGCTGTCTCAACAGTGATCAACATTTTTATTCAATTTATCTAACGCCTAACTTCGTCGATACCATTATGCTTTCATTTATCGGACGCGGACAGAACAACTAGTGAAATAAATCGTGGTTATCGGTAGGGTAAACAAATCCTTTAGTACTCGTAAAACAACTGGGTAGGTTGTCGGTCGTCTTAGATATACAATTAGCCTCGCCTATAGATCGTTGCAGACTGTTGCAGACCTACAGAGGCAAGTTCAAGAACTTAAACTCTTGCTAAGAGGCCGCATACACATTGAGTCATGTTATATTTGTTACTGGAGTCTGAAACCGATCTAACGATTGACCTCGCTACATTTCTATGACCCATCAAGCGTCTACTATACTTCTTTTGCCACCCATTTTACTGTGAAAACGGTAACCTGATTCGGTCACTTGTCGACTCCATCTTCTGGTAAAATAACAATGAGTATGGTTTATTCAGTTTTGGCCTAAATACTCTTGGAAATTTCTCAGAGAAGACTTTGCGACGTTCATAACACTAAACTGTTCCGAAAAATAGGCCTCTGTGAAGAACCCGGTAGAAACTCATCATTTGTCAAAGATACTGAAATGATTACCCAGACTAACGGCTCAGGGCAAAGAATTACAAACAAACCTAAGCTCAAAGCTAAGAAAGATATGATAAAACCAGTCATCCAAATACTGGCCGAAAAACAAATTGTTTGAATAAGCTAATCGATTGATATGAGCCGCTGTAATATATTCGAGACCCTCTAAATACGAATAAAACAATCCCAATAACATATTGTGGACGCGACATAGTATTTTATGGTGCTAAGGTGCTGATTACCTTTATAAAAAATGCGATGATTCTAAAATTACTTCGTCCCGGAGAATTTCAAGAGAATCGTGGTGGTATTTCTTTGTATTTAGCGACTCCACTTCGGCTAAAGTAATTTTAATGAACATTCTCAGTTTAATACATCTCCATAATATCGATTCATCTCTCAATATTTCAAAGGCGTCATTTGAAATTTTCTAAGTCATTAACTCTGTCTTACGAATCCACGACGAAGGCGATAACGATCGGGCTTCGAACCGACGACCCGCGGTCAGCTAAGCGACAAATAATGCAGCAAAAAGTCCCTTCGAAGCGGTTGAGGGCCAGTCCGTTTCCTTTAAAATTGTAACATTTGCTAATTACCAATATTATAGTTGGATAAAAAGATATTTTTAAATAAGGACACGTGTGACTAGTAAGGCCATGTGTGACTCAATTTAAAATTATCTTTGAATCATGCAAAGAGTGACGTGATTGCCTTATTAACATATTTTTCTGTACACATTAGTATTCACAGAACGGATCTCAATCTATCCTTTATATTGTCATTGCTCTTCTCCAATCCAGAGGTCGTTGGAATGTTGATCTCAATTTAAATATTTATTCGTATTAAGTACCTGCCGCACAATCACGACAAATTTACGTTTGTGTACGCACTTAAGTTCTAAGTAATATATTGCATTAAAATTTAATATTGATGCGAAGCATCTTCAGAAACATTTAGGATTAAATTAACAAAAATGAAACGTGACGAACGCGTTCGAACTCGGTGTTCGGAACGCTACAATTCGGAAACTCTTGATTTTTGATAGATGAAACAGTAAACTTGCTAGGTCTTATATGACTCAAATAGTCTAAAGTGCGCTACACACGTTATTCATATTCAAGCTACGTCTTAACACTCTACTGGTCACCTTACCATTATCTTAGAAGAGACCGCCAAGTGCCACCGTAGTAGTGCTAAATATTCTGCCGACAAGCATTTTCCATCTATTTCTGTTTACAGTTTGAATGAGGGGCATTGCAGCTCGCGAACTGCGTAAAGAGTGGTGCACTCAAACCTCGACGTGATGAGCTGGTTATGAAAATGAAGGTCCTGGATGGAACTCCATCTGTTGTAAAAGCGAGTGTGACATACCACGTACCATCAGGCAAACAACTTGCTCGTCTCACCACCCAGTTGTATGAAACATAGGTGTATCAAGGCTATTCACTATGGGGTCGTTAATTAACCCCAAAGCTATTTAAACTCCCATTCTTGCCGTTATGACCTTCATCGATCTTTTATCTTTACATAGTATAAAATGAAATCGCTTCCATTGTCTGTTGGCTTAAATCTTTTAAGCTGCGCAGCGGATTTTCATCTGGTTTTCACTAATAGACAGTGATTCTTGAGGAAGGTTTTTACATACAATTAGTTTGTTTTGTGTACGCTCGTGCGAAGTTAAACGCTTTATAAATTATTAAAATATTTTTCAATTCATGGGACGTGTGAAGAATGTGTGCATCGCTTTTTACATTGATAACGTGTCTAGCAACACCTATTAGGTACACCTCTGGTGCAGCGTCTATACTGTCATCTGGTAATATTATCATGCCTGTTCGCTTCTGGACTTCGAACGTCAACTTCGCGAATTCTTCATCGTGGTATACCTTATGACAAAGATTCCTATATACCTAACTACGGCGATATCGGTACTCCCCCTTTATTGTTGCAACCAACTTTTATCTTGTTGGCTTCTATCAGTTCCCAAGTTGTTATGACACGTTAATGAAAAATAGAAGACACCTTATCGTTGCTGACTTTTTGTGTTCAGGTTATCTATAAGTTCTGTCGTCGGATAATCGTGTAGCATCACATCCCAAGAGTGCGGGCGGTATATGCTTGTCTATCTTTAATACTACATGCTCTAGCTTTACAGCCGTATAAAACACCAGGCCAGTCCCCGCAGGGAATAGTTCTAGTTCAAAGCTTCAGCTCTAATCATCGGCCACAATTAACAAGATGACGCGGAAATTACAATACCGGTCTCTAGTCTCCATCGACCAGAGCCCTTAAGAAATTTATTTAAATTGTCTAAAGAGAGGTAGCGATTTGGGCTTTCCCGTGGCTTTTCCCATTTAAACAGGAGCCGCCCGACTGGGGACAGTACCTCCACCTTACAGAAGACCGCAGTGAAATAACACTTCTTGATGTATTGTTGTATTTCTGCGGTAAGTAAGGTTGGCAGTGCTGCACGAGGATACGCTGTGCTAGTAGTAACGCTGCTAGCACAGTGAGTTCTTATCGACAACATGGTTGGTTGGTTGGCAATCCGTTAGTGATACCCCTGGTATTGCTAGCGGCTATAAGCTACGGTGACTGCTTACCATCAGGTGGGCCGCATGCTTGTGTGCCACATTAGGCGTATAAAAAAACATGGTGTTTTAACTTCCTATTGGCATTTATGTTCAGGTTCTTGGTATTCATTGTCAAGCATGCCTGCTATCTCGACCTGCATCCAACAGCCGGCCCTTGCGTCTGTTCGCATCTGGTGTTTCTAACACACCTATTTACATGAAAATATTTGAGATTGCCGGTTCACATATCACAAACTTTTGTGTTGTAATATTATTGTGAGAAGCAAGCGTCAATCATAATTCGCTTCAAAATATTGTTGGTGTAAGGACTACATTACCTGTAGAAAATAGGTATTATTATGTTGGCTGTTTGGAATTTGGAGAATCGATTCTTTCTAAGCGAACATTCGATGACAGACAGTCGGGACTTTGTTTTATCCTTTGTTGAGATTAAAATATCAGGGGTGAGATAGGTACCTGAGTAGGACATCGACTTTTAGCTTCAATATAGGTAGCTAGAGCTACTATATTACGAATATGCTCTCTTTATTAGCTAGCCTTACTTCCATGCGCGTCACGCGAGAGTCATCATTCCATAATTCCTGCATTTCGGTTTTTACATTCAATTAACAACTTGTATACTTGTACGAGATTGCTAATAGTGAACACTATGAACAGAAATTCTGGCCTCAAAGGGACTTTTTAAATCGAATATTTGTGTATTTCCATGTGATAGAGCGGCGCTGTAATTCTGTACTCAGAACTGTGTTTCCGACTATATCCTTTCATAGAAAATTACGATTAACGTTTGATTAAACGTTTGCCGCTTCGTTGCTATTCTCCTTTCATTTGTAAAGCGGGCCATACACGTTGCGCTGGTCGTACAGACTCCCACGAATATTGGTCTTATGCGACAGGTTCGGTCGTGAATGTATTGGTCGTAAAGCAGACGGACGTACAATCCGCCGTCCGCCCACCAATATCCGTGGTACCGACGCAAGTCGCAACGTGTATGGCCCGCTTAAGGCGTCTGATGCAATGCAACACGGTTAATGATCACATGAATTGAGCATCAGCTCATGTAAATATTACATTCGTAGTTACACCTTACTTTTGCGATTAGCGTCGTCCCAAAATACACATGCATTCATGTAGATTATACCGTCTAGTTTACCCCTCATCGCCTGTAGAAGCATCTGACTCCATATCGATGATGGAATATGATCACACGTCTACCCCATGTAGAGCATTAGCCGACGTGTGATCATTTCCAATGAATATATTAGTACCGACGCAGTTCATGCATCAAACGTGACACTTTTAAAAATAAACCCGTGTATCGCGAGCGGCAACGCAAGCTGAATCTATTTATCGCGTCGTATCTCCCTGCAACAATACAGACAAAATAAATAAATGTGCCTCGCCGCGCCCGCATCCGGCGACCCTACACGCACGTAATCCAAAATGTCCGTTTATTTTTCTATGTGAGCCGTGGTTAGTAAAAAACAAGCTGAGAGGAGAAGAGCGCGGCGGCCGAGCGAGAGGGAGCAGTGGCCACGCGACGGGCGGGGCACGGCACGCGCCCATTGGCCCGGCCGGCGCTTCGCCCGCCGCCGCCCGCTGCACGCCAATCGCGCGCGCCGCACCCGCGCGCCCCGCTACTCACTAAATACCGACCTTTCACGAATGCCAGCCCGATTCGATACGACCGAAAATGCCTTAGTTACCTCACGCTCGTAGTGTTGGCAGGTCGCTTTCGCCGCCGTTTTTCTCAAAATACAACATACCGCTTCTGATTAGCCCGGACTAGTGTTGTGGGTTTATTATATGTACGGTGCATAATTATTGGATTTTCACCTATTTTGCTGAAATCTGCAGGTAATGTTCTCAAATGCTAGTATAATAATGTACAAAACTAGATTAATATTAGTAGTTTCCATAATAGTAAGAATCTCCGGGAAAACTGCAGTAAAAACATTAATTTTGTGCCGGATGATCGAACGTAAAAGCGGTGTCCTCGTAATCAACGTAGGCCGGGCGAGCTGGCAACGCCGCGCGTAAATAATAGGGTAGCGCTCGGTCTTTCTCTCGCAGCTGGCGCGTAGTGGCAACGCCGCGTGCCAGCACCGTTGCCTCCACCGCGCGCCGCGGGGAGCGAGCGAGCGCCGCACGCACCAATATACCTACCGCGCACTGAACAGCGGACGACATCACCACAACTTCAATAACAACACTGCTTTACTTTCTGCATATTACACTTAGAGGCTGCTCGCAGTGTATGAATAGCAGTTAACCCACCTGGAATGTTTCCATATTTATATTCCCTTATATACTTTGCTATATACCAATTACAAATAGTACATAACTCACTATATAATAATACACAATTATATACGTAAACAGAAAGACTCACGTGGTAAAGACAGTGAATATCTAAGTGTAGGATTGCGTTAAGCTAGGTTTATAAGCTGAAATACGCAAGAGTTCGATGAAAAATAAAACTTGTTTACAGAATATCGAGCGGGCGTTGGCGTACCGGTGGCGCGCTCTGTCGGCGTGCTGTGAAAAGTGGTGCGAGGGGCGCGCGGGGCGGGGATCGCCTCCCCCTTCTTCAGTTTCGGCAGCCACACTGTGCAGTGTGGACGTAACGCATTTTGCCGCGAAAAAGGATCGTTCGCGCGGCAACTTTGAACAGTGACAGTATCGGAAGGGTGTATTGTGACAGAGAATGTGTGTCGGATTGCGGTGCACTCACAAACGGATGCAGTGATAGGATCACACTAATTGGATTGCAGTGTCATTTGGATTTGGATTTTGCATTATATCCACTCGCCAAACTGGGGATGCATAAGATGGAGCTCGGCGACAGCGTGTACGCCGCTGAGCGTATCATGAAGAAGAGAATTAGAAAGGTGAGCTTATTTCTTTTACGAAAGCAACACCGCGAATACTAACCTTGCGAAACGTGCATCCGAGATCACATATCACCGGCCGATTTTGTTGGTGCCTTTATTTGTAAACTGCTTGTGTCGCAACGAGTCGAGCGCTTGTTTTGCTTGCATCGGTCGGATCAAAACACGCTTACTACATTATAATGTGCATCGCTTATCATGAATGCTGTGTACAATTTGTATATTAATCCAAGTATTGTTGACGGCAGCTGGTCGGATGTGTCGCAAGGGTTCTTAGTTTCTTTCAACGTGTATTTTCTTTGCTTATTATTATGAGCGGGTCCCCTTACACGGGTTACGTGGAGACAGAGAGGGCTGCGATGGGAAACTGAGCAGTATGTTATGAATGGCGCCCTTCTTGAGATTTTATTAAGATTTGACAGTAAACTAGTTGGTGTGTAGACCCGTGTGAGGGGCGACCTTGTCATTGTGATTTTTTTAACCTGATCTCTTGTTACTAACCTGATACAGATCTGATATCACTCTGGGAAGCTGTGTCCAGTTTTTGCACGTTTTCTCCGCCTTACACCGGCACTGCACGTCGTATTTTTTATCAATATTTACGTAATGTTTGGTTTGTGCCATTCCTTTCACTATGCTTGGATTTTGGGTGTTTATATTGTAACAAACTAAACTAATATAATACAACATGTTCCTCGTACGAATAATTCAGTACCGCTGTAATCGCATCAAAGGTAAGTCACGCAAAGGAGAATGTTTCAAGATTCAAGGTAAGTGATACGTTGAAAAAATACGATCAATGAAAAGTAGGTATTTGTCAAAAGGACTAAAACAGTCGGCATATTTTCTGGCTTTTATTTATTTAGTTTCTCCAATATTGTAAGTGGCATACTTTAATTATAATGTTATTTATCTTAGTTATTGGTGTCAATTCTGTTGTACAAAATTACTAATGTAAACTATTTTGACAGTTCTAAAGGTATTTCCATCCTTATTTAACCCCGCACATGAGAAAGGGATAGCAAGACTTTAAGATCTGTCAAATTAATTAGTTTAGTAATTTTGTACAACAGAATTGGCACCACTATCTAGTTATCATATTGCTAACTTTTTCGTCTCGGGGTTTTCACAATAACTTTAATATTACTTTAAATTTTGAGTATTCCCGTTTGCAATTAAGGTTACTCGAAGTACATTATTCTTATTTTTGAAGTTTTGTAACTTACTATAACTAAATTAAAATCTTGTTGCAGGGATACTTATTTCATTGATTGTACTTTTTTATGATAATTTTGTATGTAAGTATTAGTTTTTTTTGTCATTTCCGTCCCGTTTTAATAGTCCACAGAAATAAAAAATAAGTAGTTTAAACCTAGGATATGGACTTTAGTGTTTTGGTAGGAGCGTGTTTTCAGCGATAAAGCTGTCTGGGAAGTGTGGAAAACCGTAAGAAACCGTTACGGTAATATCAAGAGAGTAACCGACTAATGCGGAGGAATAAGAGTAACGTTTTATCCAAGTTGGAGAGACCCCAAAAACATCTCTAAAAATTGAACGTAGTTCAGGGCTTATAAATTTGATTCACCCATCTAGAAAAATGAAAAACGAAAAAGCAATTTTTTCGATTCGATTACATCCATATTTATGATCTATAGATTAAAGCTTTACTTATATGGAAAGGTGCCCCTCTGTGCAGACTGCAGCTCTCAAGCTATGGCGGTTACGAAAGTATCTGTCAAAATCGTTGCCGCCAAGTGCTTATATAAAATAAATATAATATAATAATGATAATGCTTGGACATTATCACACAGGACCATCTGGCCCCAAATTAAGCAAAGCTTGTACTATGGGAACCAGCAGCTGATATAATACTTATATACTTTTTGTTTGTAAATACATACTTATAATACATACCAAACACCCAAACGCAAGGCAAACATATTTGTCACATAAATTATTGCCCCGGCGGGAATCGAATCCGCGACCCCTAGAGCAGCAGTCAGGTATACTAACCACTAGACCAGAGGTCTCATCAAATAGGACCACTGCTTGGTTTTGAGTCTCAACTCCTTGAAAATAATACAGGGCATGTAATCTCTTCCTCGTCATTTCTGGGTAGTAACTTATAGAATTGCAATTCAATAAGAAGCCTATACTTCCGTGCCTACGTCCAAAACTCGCAAAGATGCTTTATCGATACGTCCGGTCGTGTCCTTAAACGACTGGTAACAGGCATAGTACATACATATATATATATATATGTCTAGATTCCACAGTGACAGAGCTATTCCATATAAACGAACATAAAATCAGTTCTCCTGATCTTAGAGATATTCCCTGGTACCGCAACATACAGTCACAATTTAATTGAGAATATCCGCACTGGAAGCAAAACAAGTGACAAAATAATGGCTTACAAGAACCGTATTGTGACTAGAATAACGTGATGAATGTTTACTCGCGTGTTAGACCTAGTTAACCAGGTTTCCTAATATAAGCACAGCACATTGCAAATACAGTGGCAGATATTCTGGCTGCATACCATGATGTACCAATGTTATTGTATGTATTTCCTTTAGACGAAGAATTTTATTAGTTGCCGAAGAAGCTAAATAGCTGATATCACGAGATGAGCGCAATTGAGTGATAGCCGCGCTCGTATGCGAAGCCCCAAAAATATTTTTTTAATAGAGCTTTGATACTGAAAGACATCGAGATGTTTCATAGAGATTTGTCCAAATCTGAAAGTGCCGGCCAACTCATTTCTTTTGTATATTCTGTTAGAGCTTGTCCGTCTGAACATTTATTACTATGGCATCAAAGCTGGACATTACAGTACATTTAATTTATTTTGATTTTTACAAATTCTAAATTGTATGAAAATTCTGATTTTAAAACTCAAATAAAATCGAGGACAAAGGTCCTAAAGCTTTGGTGCCATAGCAATATATGATCAGACGGGCAAGCTCTAACAGAATATACAAAAAAAATGCGTTGGCCGGCTCTTTCAGATTGGGACCAAAATGGACGATGTCCTTTCCTTGACATTGTTTTTCAGGGTTGTAATTATGGCCCCACTCTGACAGATATGTAATTTTGGTAGCTTATGTTTACTCATTTTGAACTTGGAGATCAGATCGTATATGCATCAGCAGTACAAATACAACTACACGGAGATCTCCGTACGAAAATATGGGCTTCGGTGAGAAGTTACATTTGTCGGCACCTACTTTTTCTCTTAGCCTTAAAGGCTTACCCTTAGAACTTGTTCATCCTAGGAGTTATTATTAGGGGTTGCGCAGGCCGAAGTCGTGTAAGCTAAAAATCACTGTACGGCGGCAGCCGGAAGTGTCCTGTCCCTTGCTTGTACTTATCTATACTCAAGTCGAAAACCGTGCACACAAATAGCTTGAAGAGAAACCTAGATGTTATGCGTAAAAAAATCTTCAAACACTAAGGAAATATCTTAAGTAAAATGTCGTTTTTAACGTCTTCATTGAAAGGTATGGGCATTCTTACTGTGTTGGCAATCAACTGTCATTTAGGTATCATGTTAGTATTCAGTGCCTATATTCCTCCGGCGATATAAATCACGCGTAAAAGTAACTTTATAGGTAGTGCAAATAATGAATACAATCTAATATATAAAATTCTCGTGTCACAGTTTTCGTTGCCATACTCCTCCGAAACGGCTTGACCGATTTTGATGATTTTTTTTGTGCTTATCCGGTATCTATGAGAATCGGCCAACATCTATTTTTCATCCCCATAAATGCAAAAAAAATTGTCCACACGAGCGAAGCCGGGGCGGGCAGCTAGTGTCTTATAAAAGTATGCGTTCTCGTGGAATCCTAGTCACTGGAGTGCGCCTATTCGTCATTTTTTCAGGTTTCTGACAGGTTTCTGAACCTACCCCAGGCAGTAAATCAATTTCAATTTTGTAGTTTCGCCGATTTTGCATTAAGGACCACGAGTGTTCCGAATATAGGTTAATTCGCTTGTGATTTCGTAATTATCTGTCCAACATTCTCATTAATAAAGATTTGGTATGTTTAAGGTCAAAATCCATTGATTGTACCTAGTCAAGACCCTCGCACTATAATAGTTTCATAAAAGTATGGAAGTTGTATTATAAACGACTATGTGAACGCGTGTCCGGTGTGTAATTTTTGACCTATGAAACTCATTGATATGCGTAACAATACTTATCCTAAACTCATCTCATGCGGCCGCATTCTGCAGCCCTATGCCCTTTTTTATACCACTTAGGAGTAGGGCCCACCTGATAGTTAGCAGTGACCGTGGCCTATAGCCACTAGCTAAGGGTTTCACTAATGCGTTGCCATCTTTACTTAACATTTACTAGCGCATCGTATCCTCGAGGAGCCCTATGTATCATCTCTAATTCTGCTATTTATCTTAGCTTTCCTGTTTTATATTGATGCTAATCTATCCATATATATTACCAGTTCGTAGAGCTTTCATAAGTCTTTCATAAATCAGTCGTTTTAATGTTAAGATTTTTTTTTAATTACATTACTTAAGTACTTCGGCAATTAAAAGTAAGCATTGTAGTCCACGTAATTACTATTGCATACTACAAAAATTATAGAACTATGATAATTTATAGGCCATCACTTGGAAGCTTGTTTATACTAGAGTTGTGATTACACATCCTTTATATCATATTATTTATTTCATTATGTACATCGATTACCGATGTTTCAAGATAAACTCATTTCTATAGATATTGTAGAGGTTTGACCAGTTCAGTTATGTTATAATTTTGTTCACGTAATGGCGACTTCATTACTCCTGATATGTTAAAATACACTTTATCTTTATTGAGCTTGATCACTATCCTATGAACAATTTTTTTTTTATAATTGTGTTAACTAAGTGGGAATTAGCAGGAGAATAAAATTCTAGTAGGTAGATATTCCATTTTATAGTGGATGAGATTCAGTCGAAACAGAATTAATTATGTATTATTTAAGTAGAATGGTTCAGGATACTCAGTAGGTATCGTTTTAGTACAATTAATTACTGCTAAAACTTTTCGGTGAAGCCGTTTCCCAATTTTTGTTATTTCTTTATTTAATTGCCTTAATGCATTATTCATAAAACAGTTATCAGGACACTTACATCAAAGTACAATCAATTAGCTCGCTCATAGCTAATTTCATTTCACTCCACTATGTGATAGGTCTTCACTCAGCTATAAGTTCCCGAAGCCAACCTTCTAGCGCTCGTGTCAAATTTAGGAAACCACTTAATAACAAAACAAACTCAATCCCACTGTAAACTCGACCATACCGGCTCGGAATAGAAGCGCTATTGCGTCGCATTCATTTTACTTTGGTATCTACCGGCATACTCTAACATAAACTAAACCTTTTTCAACAAAGAATTGTAGTCTCATTCCGTTAACACATAAAGTTCAATTTCAAATAAAGCAGGCAACTTTATGAAGTAACTCCTACAAAGCTCTGTGGCCCTGGTATCTTGGAGCGAACGCGCCAGTATTCGGCTTTAACCGAACAACCATCGACTGCGCATGCTCCCCGCCGTTTCTGTCCGCCAATCAGCGTCGAGCAGTGTGCCGGCCGCGTAGAAAAATATCTTCCACGAGCATATTTCAAACAAAACAAGTTAGTCACTATTTTTTCACGGACTTGTTAATTTTTTTGCTCTTTATTCAATAGTAATGATGTTTACGGACAATATTTCTCTCAATTTTAACTAAATAGGGGTACTGTCGCCAATATACCCTGTTGTTTGTTAGCCAAATGTCACACTAAATAGTTCCCGTGTAATTTGTTAGATGGCGCTATTTACAATTATTGAATATCTATGCAGAAACGTATTAAAAATGTATTTGTGATTTTTCTATGAAGATACACAGTCTTCATAGATTATAATCCTAGGATTTTATTTAGACTCAGTCGCATGCCACTGCGATTTTTAAGTAGGTAAGTATCGATAGACCAACCCTTTCATTTTAAACATGTGGCCAGTAGTTACATTATTTTTTCTAATAGCACTG
Source organism: Falcaria lacertinaria (assembly GCA_951449985.1). Taxonomy (NCBI): domain Eukaryota; kingdom Metazoa; phylum Arthropoda; class Insecta; order Lepidoptera; family Drepanidae; genus Falcaria; species Falcaria lacertinaria. Next base: position 4,139,445 of record OX602111.1, read on the forward strand.
TAGATGAGAGTAGAAATAATAATATATATTATGTATTAGGTGAATGTGGCGTAAGACACGCATGACCCCAAGGCTGTTTCAGTTGAACTGACATCAAACTACTTTCGGATATCATCACACATAACGGTTATTCTTTAATTCCTAAAAAAACTACCAAACTACAAAGGGCAAAAAACATGCCGTTATTCCTGGGTCACGACTCAGCGATAATAATTCTGAGCTTCGCTTGCATCGGAAGCGGCACAAAGCAGCCAAATTTTCTATAAATAATCGCCTGACAATGCCCCGACGTAATTTTATCCATCCCTATATCGGAATGGAATAAAAAACGTCAACGGAACACAGAAATCGATTGAGCCGTCTCAAGCCTTTTAGCCTTCTTTTTTCTTTGTCAGTGTTGCGTCTGGCAATTAATGACGCCGCGGATTTTGTCTCTACTATGTTCAATCCAAGAATTATTGCTAATTCTTACTTGAAAACGTTGAGACATGTGCATTCGTATAGTCACAACAGCTTCATGTAAGTAAGTACCAAAACATCTTATTTGCATTTGTTTGATCTTAATAGCATTCCGATCGCTTCAAAAATTATAATTCTAGAATTCACCGAGAATTCTTAATAAATCTGAATGTAATATATGTAATGTAATATAATAATGTGTAAAGTTCCTCTTTCCATGAAAAATATTACTTTATCAGATACTTTACTGTCTATTCCGTGGGTTTCGATGTTTAGTCCGCTCATTATAACTACAGGCTTATGTACCCGTCTCGTAGGTACCGTGCCACCCCTCCGAACATAAAAAGTTTCCTATGTGAAGGGCCCCCCTATATTTAGGAAGCAAACTTAATCGTATACGGTCGCGTGGAATATTAAAGTATAGCTGAATGGGGTAACACCATGTGGGAACTTGCAATTAAACTCAGGTTACAGATGCTTCTCAAGTATCCCGTACATTTCTGAAGTCTGAACTATATGTGGTTTGTAAAATCGGTTAAGCTTGATACTTTCGCCGCATTAGCAAGTAGCCGTCTTCTTCTTCCTAAGTATTACATTCAATTCCTTCAGGGACTATTTTTGCCAGTGTCGAGTGTTAGACAATTTATAAGTTTCCAAATTTCTCGTGTTTGCCGCATTAAAATGCCTAGTGTCATGCATTCTAATGCTTCTTGGAGTTTCTGGACACAATCCACGGCAGTGGCAGATCGATCATCCCGTGGTTGATTCTATCAGTGCGTTCGGAATCCTAATCTCGATACCAATCTTTAAAATCTGATATTGTGGCACCGCGTTGTGTGTATATGGTCTCCGTTACAGAGGCACATAAAAAACTAAGAGACAAGTCGGCGCTTCGACGGCATTATAATAATGCGCCTGCTGGCCCGCCGGGCGGAGTACCCCACGCATTATTATGTAAATGTAAATCGAAAAGGAAAGGACGGAAGGCTATTTCTGCGTTCTTTATCTGATGCAGATAAGGTTGGTTATTAGTGAAGGTAATTACGGCGCCAGGGTTAGATGCTCTCACGTGATGCGTCAATTTGTATCAAATATTTTTTGCTTCTAAGTAAAGCAATTATTATTTTCTCAAGGACTCATCAGCTGAGTGGAATTGCCTTTTACTACAATAACACGTTCCAACAATCCCGTAGCTCGAGCTATGTTTGTACATTGCTTAATACTTGCAATAACAATGGAATGTAATCAGTTACGCAGTCGTTATGACGGGCGGAGACAAGGGTCAGGGTATCTGAAAATATTTGTTATCCCATCTCGGAACCCTCGCTTCATCCGCATTGTGTTTTTCTTATCTCTCTCTGCCCTAATATCGTAACACTGCGGGGTGTGATCTCCCTTAATTAAGTTATTACTGACATATTTATGCCAGGATTATGATAGCTATCATTCAAATATGTGTCATTTGATTTGAAAATGTATTCGAAGATTTCATGTTTCATAAGATCAAAGTACAGATTCGAGTTAGGTACATGTTGTTTTGTTCGTATATTGGATCAGAAAGATCCCTCGCGAGTGTTTGCACAGGCACTTGGCCACAAGTGGTGAACATGAGGGTCGGAGACCCTTTGTCCCAAACAGGGGTCCTTCGTACCTTGCCCGATTGCGTAATTTGTTCAAATAACCCTTACAAATGCTTCTATAATATCACGATTTAAAATAACGCGTTCTAAAAACTCGAATCAATTTCAAGCTGAAAGTAATGTAGTCCTTTAATTATAATGTTTTTTAATTGATTTACTAATAAATCAAACTTTAAGGGTTAGCCCATAAAGTATGTTAAAGTATCCATCAAGAGGACGGTAAAGGCATTAATGTTTGGTACTCGAATGTACATCGATTTAATTGTTTCGAGTCGATGACCGTGCGACCGTCCGACTGCACCGCTCGTTACTCAGAAACCGTTCTTCCAAACCCACTGAGGATTTAAATTATCAATTTTATTCCAATAATAGCTATCACGCTTTAAATCCTGTGCTGTTTGAAGACTTGGATATTAACTACTATCTATCATAAGTTGTTTCTTTATACTATACACTCGGCATTCTGTATTTCGTTAAAATCTGAATGGCTAATGAAGTACCATTAATTTATTCATTGATTTTGATAAAGTTTTTATTATACATCTGATTGTCCAATCACAACCATGAAATAATTAATTGAGTGACCAACTTAATCAAAGTGTGATTGCATCAAATAATTAGTTCAAGAAGGTTTAATTACGAAAAAAATAAGCATAACACCTCCCTATAGTAACGCAGTTGTACAACTACTAAACGAAACGAACGAACGAACTGCCAACTGGGCTGAGCGTTGCTGACTGAGTGAGAGAGAGACGGCAGCAGTTGCCGGCTCCCTCGCACGCCCGGCTACGCAGCCGCGCGCCTTTTCACCAACGCACTTGCTTACCTTGTCTGACATATCAATTTTCTCCTCGCACACGGCGCTCCGGTTTCGAATACTACTCAGCGATTCTGCGCTCCTGGTATTTCTGTTACGAAAGAATACGCGCGATATTGCGCAGGGCTATAAAAAAAGTTATAAAACTTAGTCAATCGCGCATGCCACCGGCATTTTATACAAATTATCAATCAACAAAACGAAAACTAGTTTTTTTTATAGAGTCATATTGGTTTCTACGCACTTGCCATAAAATTTATCTACTAATGTATTATTTAAATACATTTTAGTTTTAAAGAAAAACTTCAAAGCTTTAGTCGTTCGTTCGATGTTGGTAATTTATTTAGCAGGCGTAGGTGTCCGCATACGGAGTTTGATATGTTGTGAATGCATAGCGAATGGTCTTGTATGGACACGTCACGTCCGCCTCTGTGGAGGTCTGTACGTGGGCCGCATGGACAACCGCGGCGGGCTGTGAACTTTGTTCAATTTAACCCGTTTGTGATCGAGCCACTGTGCGGTCGGTGCGGCCGACACAACGCCGAACAGTTTCATAGAGTCGCTAGAGCTATCAAACCTAATTGCTTAATTGGATTCATGCCAGTTAGGCTGCAACGTGCAAGAGTGACATGAATATGTGTATAATTATGTAAGCTAAGTACATGTTGCTGATAGGTACTTGAAAATAATAGTCCATTTAGACCAATATTTACAAAAGTAAACACATTTTCACGAACCCACAAGAACGATTTGCTCGACAATTTTATGTGTGTATTATTATGCTGCAAGCTCAAATAGCCGCCTTCATAAAATTTCGTCATATGTCTTCAAATTATTAGCTAACGTTTGCTGGACATTATTGAATATCATCTTTTAGATTAAAATATGGAATAGCTTCCCAATCGCGATCGACGTGAGAATTGAAATATTAAACTAATTACGACAGCATCATTATTGCGTCAATTGCCTAAGACCCTTTGTGCGGGATCCCTGTCATTTCTCCACCTACCCTCAAGGCTCACCCTATCACCTCCACCCCAGTTGACGCCTTGTACTCCCGGGCAAAATTAAACGTTACAATTGAATTATATTCGAATTTACACCCTCTGGAACCGAGCATTAGACTTGTTATTGCTTACTTACAATAGTGCAATCTTTTGAGTGCTGCGATATTGAATTTAAATACCTTTTCAAAGTAAGCGAACGGAGTCTGATAAAAGCTTCCAGAGATAATTTATATTAAAGACATAATAACGTCTATTTTCATTATTTTCTTTTTTTGCCAGCATAAGTGTGAACTCTTGCGTCGCCACTTTACAATATGATTGAAGGAGTGTCGCGAAAGATAATGCTATTTGGAATACCTCACAAACCCCACGCACTCAGCATGGATTTAGAAATTGTAACGGTTAAAACACGCCTGATAAATAAATCAAATGCCGATTGATAGCTTTGGCGTCTCATCAGTACGTTTAAAACTAAAAGCCTCTCATATTATGATAGACAAGTTCTCGGCACATGAAGTTGCACGTCGTGACTATAAAAAGAAAAACTAAACACTCTTCTATCGCACGCTCAACAAGGACGGTGCTAATGAGCCCCAAAGTGAGTGCATGCGCGTCACGCCTCGCTACCACGCTGTGCCTCCACGTGGCTATGATTTAAAGCCGCGTTCTCACTAGTGAAAATAGTGCTACCAACTCATAAACGGCTAAACTAGACCAAATGTTACTCATAACGAGTACTGATAGCGCATTCGTTGACCTAATACAAACGTTGCCTGCTAAAATTAATTTGAAAATATCATTTGTTCGTTAGCTGGTTCGATGTATGTAAATCTTCAAATAAACCGCAAGATACATTGAATCTTTTCTCCTACCAGCATTTCATTGAAAAAATATCTTTTTAAAACAAAGCTAGAAAGATATGTAACTGGGTCTATTTTGACACTTGATATTGCGCTATGCGGTGTACTATTGTCTATTAGCTAGTAGGTACTATTACATGCGACTATATCCAATATGTGATATGAATAATTTTCCATAACATCAGTATTTAATCCATTTAGGTTTAATTGTGTGAACCGTTTGCTTTGCATACTCACTCTAAAGATGGTTCGCGTATCAATATTTCAAAACATGATGATATCACTATACCGAAGTAATAATATCGCAAATTTTACCATGTGTACGAAGTCAGGTCCCTTATTTCAAGTGTTTTATAAATTCATGTTATTGAAATTGCAGGCGAATCGTTAAGTAATTCACTGTATCTGTATTATTTAATCTATTATGGTGACTTTCTATCTATTATCTAAAAAATCCAAGTTTCTTGCAACTATCTACCCTTGCTCCCATATTGTTCTCAATTCATTCAATAATCTCCGAGATTATTTGGAGTATTTGCTTCTATTGTGCATACAAATGAGCGAAAAAATGTTTGACGCGCAAATGTTAAGAACACGCTACTGTCGCAAATACGTATAACATTTGTTATAAGGATCAATTATAAAGTACTAGCAGCTTTTCTTGAATTTGCTAATATTCTGGTTCTGGATCGGCAATCTTTGACAATATGTTATTACGTGATAAAATATAAAAACCTTAAAAAACAGCTGCAACAACAATTGTTTAACAATAACATAATGTATAGACCGGACCGATGTACAACCAACACGTAGATTGCACTCAAAACTGAACTTGCTAAGTTTCCCGACACGTTCGCAACGAAAAGTAAACATGCCCTTTTCACGGCAACAAGCACTTTCAGGCAATTTGAGTGGATTCGTGTTTAAACGGACGATCGCTCCCCCGGGCTCGGCTCTCAGCTCATTAATCTAACTCCCCCTCCTGCCCCCGTCCTTCACTCCCACCTCCCGAGGAAATAGCGACGAGTTGCGGGGAGCGGTGCCATATCACTATTTGCGGCAGGCTCTGCAGATAAACTGGGATGGAAATCTGGACATCTGGACGTTGCTTATATATATACAATTCATTGTAATTTTTGTAAACAGTAATATTGTTTTTTGTTGCATCTTTCTTGGGATTTCATATTATTTTAATGTTTCAAAAAAGCATTCAAAGTGTTACAATAGTGCAGAATTTGCATCAGAAAACCCCAATAGAATCGACGCGTCGTACCATTTTGCTGATACTGAACGGCAGCTTATTAATGTTTGATAAATACTCAATGTTCACAATAATTCCATACAACTGTATTTATATCCTGCATTTTTTCCAAGTGTTACCGTACTAAATGAATGTCAAGTTTGCCGATGATAGTGTTTGGTCTGGAAACTTTGGGATTAAGCCAGATTTCTACCCTCTTCATTATTTAGCAAGGAACGCGCTTAAATACTAGTTTGCTCTGAAATAAATAGCAGAGAAGTAGTTATTTGTCAATATCATAAAAGTTTGGAATGAGGAGAGTCGAGTAGGAGCACATATGTTCTATGTTATCTTGGTTAGCCGATACCAAGTAGGTCCGGTACTTTACAATTCTATAACCCTCATAAACACGTTAAGTATACAGTGTGTACAATGTAGGGAGCCTGTCGAGGTGTGAACAAAACGAACCATGAATTGGTGATGAGCAAACACGGAAGGCCCAGAAAAAGATGGGATGGATGACATGAACGCATACCTACATCAAGAACTGGCTAAAAAATGTTTGAATGGGAATAGCGGACGATAAGCATAGGTACAGAGAACTTCAAATTCTTGTTAGGTCAGATTCTAGCTTCTTCAGAATTTGCACAAAAGGGAATTAACTTCTCTTCTCAATCGTTGCCTGAATGCTGAGGACCGTGCCTCCTTTTAGGTAATTTTGCCAATGATGTGTCTCCATTGGTTACGCTCTTTTGCCTGGTGGAGTGCGGCGCAGATTGGGATCTCTAGGTGCTTATATATTTGGTACTGACCATCGTTTGGGACTACGGTCTAAAAGGGAATTAGAGTTTAAATGTTGCACTGCAATGAGACACACCACAGATAATAGAGAAATTGCCACTCAATACTTACTAGTTACTCAAGTAAATATTTAGAAGCCGAATAGCTAGTTACAATTACATATATAAAGGGGTCCGACACAAAGTCTGATGTTAGTAACATAATATGAGATTCATTGCGTAGCAGCGTGATTTTTCTGCTGAATTGAATCACAGATTGTTATTTTACTTTTCAAGATAGATACTATTATATATTATATCAAGAATGCAAGTCTATTATTTGCACAATTCACATAGTACCTACCTAATATCAAACGGTACTACGTTGAAGTGCAACTACTCGTATGTTTTTAGAGAACTGTAGTTGGATATCGCAAAATATGGACAGAAGCTACGTAAAACAACATTACCATTATTCTTCCGCCCTCATTCAGCCTTATGGTAAGCGTCATGCCATCGACCAGCCTTAGCAACAACAATTTCGAGTACGTATACGTATTAGTCTCGGATATTTTTTTATGGGGAAATGAACAGCGCTGCGCTGGAGAAAAGAGGAAATACGAATTAGTATGCAAATTTTTGTTATTTTGAATGTTAAGTTTTTGAATACGTAGTCGAAATTTTCTTGCTACCACTACAGAAATTACTTAAAATTAGTGAAAGCCCAGTCGAGTAGAATCCATACTTGCCGCTCTATTAAGCGTATCTCGTCTCTTCAGTTCTTAACTCGTAAATAATCAAATCTGTTACAACTTACAAGACATCACTTGACCCACCACTAAATATTTAAACTGATTTACGACGATATGGTTAAATCACAAGCATTGACGCCATTTGAAAGTTGAATATGCGGGCCGTTAAGTAGACATGTTAACGAGAACAACCCATCCTTTATGCGACAATTGTTTCTTATTAGCTTCTTTGCCCCTTGACAAGCGATTGAATTCTTTTCTTATTTTCTGTAACGCTGGCTGCACAACATTTCTTAATATAGGAGGTTTCTGAAATTATTTCTTGTTTAACATTCTGGATCAATATCTCTAGATACGTCATCATTCGTTCAAGCAATAATCCTTAGTTTTGTTTGCATTTCGACTTATGGAATATTCCACGGCCCATTTTATAAGTACATACTCGAACTTATTTCCAATTTTTCACGTGAATGACTTTCTAAAAAACGTATTTCTATGAAGAATAATCGTAGTATCCAATACCATTGGCACACTAAACCCCACAATAAGACAATGAATTCGATAGAACATCACTGTCTTAGTATTAATATTTTCCAACTTTCACTTCAATTCCTAAATGGATCTTGGTTGAATTTGGCAGAGATGTGTTCCTTAATAAAGGACGGAGTAATGATCTACGCGCTTACTTTGCAGCTTTAGCAATATATTGGTGCCAATTCTGTTGTACAAAATCACTAAACTAAAGTAATTTGACAGTTCTAAAGGTATTGCTATCCTTATTTAACCTCGCACCTGAGAAAGGGATAGCAAGACATTAAGAACTGTCAAATTCGTTTACTTTAGTAATTTTGTACAATAGAATTGACAACATTGACCTTATTTTATGGTATCACAAGCTTTTACCAGCGTCTACGCCCGCGTGGTTCTAAACAAAGATAGCCTATGTCCCTTCCCCAGGTTATAATCTATTTCATTGACAAATTTCATTACGATCCGTTCAGTCGTGTAAAGGTAGCAAACCAACAAACAGAGGTACTTTCGCCGCATTTATAATATTAGTACGGTCACTAGATTCTCTTACTCGAGAAGATAAAGCTTGTATCCAACGCGAAACTACATTTTTCTGAAAGGTAATGCAATTTTGGTCACAATGGGCCTTTTAAACATTAATACATGAGTATATACGTATCGCTATTGACTGTTTAATGCTACTCTTAGCATCATGTTTGGAGTCGGATACATTGAAACGTGTCATAAGTATATATGAGACCATCAGGGTAATCTTAAAAGCTTCGAATGTCCAACTCATTTGTTAGGCTCACTACAGACAGGTGCATTTTTTAAGGCCCGTACGCCTTACCATCATGAACCTAATGCTAGGGATAATCTCTAATAACTTAATTCGCATACTAATTGCTAGCTTGTTCCGATCGCCGCTAATTGGCGTCTAACCTTCGTCTGAGACGCGATCCGCCCATACAACCATCGCTCCCACCATGTTACTTGTGCCTTTATGTAGGTAGATATTAGACCTTATGTGGGCGGGTGAAGGGCTATGTTTTTGGTATAAGTAACGTGGTAGGTTGGTCGAGGGGTGTGCGGGGCAGGGAGGGCTCCCTTTGCCCCGCCCCGCTCGACAGCCAATCACGACGCCGCGGTTGAGAGACCTTACCTTGCCTATACGTCCTTTTATTTCCACTTTTTTTTTATAAGTTAATGCTTTGTTAGTTTCGAACGTTGAGGTTTATTGGGATTTGATTGTCATGTTAATGTCGGAGTGATTTATAATTTTATTTTATTGTCGATTCATTTTATTAACTTTATGTTGTCTGAGGACTTATGTTTATATATGTAATACATAAGATTTTTATACTACATGTTCTTATCTATACTTTATGAAAAATTCAAACATACTTCACTTAACTCATCAAATGAAGTGTGGTGTATATAATAATAGTATTTTTTTATTACTCTGTTTACAATAATTTTTTTTTTATAAAATAAGATGAAAATATGTTTACGGTAAACGAAAAGAGGAACACTAGAAATTCAGGTATACCTATGCATTTTTCTGTTCATCTACCTACACTTATATTATAAAGAGGAAAGATTAGATTTTTTGTTTGTATTGAATAGGCTCCGAAACTACTGGACAGATTTCAAAAAATCTTTTGCTCTTAGAAAGCTACATTATCTCTGAGTAACACAGGCTATATATTATATTAGTACGCGGGCCAAGTTTCGGGGAAAACAGCTAGTAAATAATATGTTTTTAAATAACGTCTCCGAAATCTATCACCTAATCAATAAATGTAGATTTTATCAAGGATTTACGGGAAAATTACAAATAACTTAATGTGGACCCTACGTTGACCACCCTTCTTCACCACAATTAAACTAAAATATTGATTAGTGATAATACAAGAGAACCAATAGATTCATCCTATATTGAATTGATTCAGGTTTTACTTTGCGGAAATTCATATTTATAGAATACAAAATATATTATAATTTGCTTTGTCCGCTTAATGAGTGTGATACGGTCGAACGGCCTGCGCCCAGGTGAGCTCACCTGGAGCTCGGAAGAAACCACGGCTGAGCTCACCTGGGCGCAGGCCGTTCGACCGTATCACACACATTAAGCGGACAAAGCAAATTATAATATATTTTGTATTCTATAGATTCATCCTAATATTATGAACAGTACGCTGCTACAAAGTCACTTCTACGGAACATTTTCAACCTCACCCTTCGCTCGTAAAGCCAATAGGCGGTGAGGGTCTAAATTGTGCCTTCGAACAACGAAACGCCCTAAGTGTGCCGCGTTCAACACGATTCTAAGCTTTATAACATCATACTTAAGTTTGAATTAGCTTGTTCGTATCATAGGATTAGGAGACCAAAGTGAAAGGCAGGTAGTGCTAGGTAATAAGATATGCTTTTATCGGAACACACGATATAGATAAATATTTGAATTAAAAAAAGTTTAAAAGGTACCTAGGTACAATAGGAACTACTTATCGCAATAGTCAGTGGGACTATATTCACTGACTATGAATATAGGATGCCCCGGTTGTTGGTACCATTCAAGTTGAGACTATATTGAAGTAAATTATGAATTTATGATACGGAAAATAAAAATAAAAATTTGTGTTTTTTTAAATTGAGTTTTAAAATTAATCTTGAGTTGATACCCCCATACTTATCCCTACTTAGACACCTACCTATGATGGTGTACATGGTATGGTGCATCACTAGTGTTACTTACAAGGACTAGAGTTGCAAACTCAGGATTTCACTAAGGAACATCAACTAGTTATAACTATGTTGGTACTGGTAAGTCGTTGACCTCTGATATCTGTGGATAGGTATATGTCAACATGTGGATAATCCACAGCATTCGGCTTAAATGGTACCAACCAGGGCCAACCTTGTGTAGTCTGTGCAAAATATTAATTTAACTAAGGATTGAACATAATGATATGTACTCACCTACAATAATCAATAATATCTGTTGACGAACCTCCTTCATATTACAATATAAACCTTTTAAATATTTATTGTATGATTGGTTTTTGTTTTAGTTTTTTAGGTCTGTTGTCAATAAATGGAAAATATGTAGTCGCTTCACGTTTTATTTCGATTAATTAATAATATCTATTACCCATGAGAATACCGATCTTAGCACAGGACAGATTTGTTTAATAGATCTTTCTGATATTCACGTGACATTCGTGTCGATTCTGTTGTTCAAAATTACTAAACCTGTCAAATTAGTTAAGTTTAGTAATGTTGAACAACAGAATTGGCACCAATACCTTAGTATATTTGACTTAGCTTCATATCGAGTAATATTAGATTCGGGTCCCTGTATTTGTTCCACGCGACTGATCCCGCGGCTTTGGCTGGCGTGCACGGTTTCTGAATTCTGGGTTCGCGTAGTGGATTCCTGCACAAATTAACTTCTATTTGTTCTGTCTGGATTATATGTGTGTGCGGCACCCATAACACCTACAGAGGTCGTGGTGTGCTGCATTTTCATATAACACAATAATCCGAAAGTTTTTTTTTTTTTTTTTTTTTAAACCGTCACTGAATCATGAGCATGTTTGTTAACGTACGTACCTAAGCTACCTAAATAGACCGGACAACAAGATTGGCGTGGTTGTATTGAGTAAAAATGCGTACATATAATTTTGTTATTTATATCAATAATTATCGTCTGACTTGTTATAAACTTGCATGAGTATGGTAAATGAAGCAACAGTATTTTTTTCTCCTTTATTATTTTACTGAACTACCTTTTCTATGTAGGTACTAGCTAACCTATGTGTTTAGTCATTTGGTGTTTGCATGCGTTTATTTATTGCATGTTCGAGTTGCTATGTGAGGTGCAATAAGGGTGTTTTCGGGTTTGATGCCGGGGGAGATATCGCGACAGCTGGCTGGGCAGGTGCGCCCGAAATGAACTCGCGAACTACATATGACTACCCGACCGGCCGCTGCTAACTTTTGGACCCTTTACATTTTACCTGTTATTTATAAGCAATAAATCATTGGCAATCTGTTATATTTAGAGTAGATATAATTTATTTTTTCTTGAATCTATGGTCGTAGGTAGTCAAGTAATAACCAAGACGTTTACCTACATGTAGAGTGCCTATGTGTAGGCACTACCTACTGAAACACGATTTTATTTATCCACCTCCACGTGAATATTTATCGCATGCGATCTACAGCTAAGTGGCGCGACCCCAGCCCAGTGGCCGGCGTAGCTCCGCACGCCACCAGTCGCGCCACGGCACTGCACCGAGACGCGCATTGTATTATGTTCCAGCTATACTTTATTTATAATCTAACCACACGCTTCTCTCCTTTCAGAGCAAAGTGGAGTACTACGTGAAATGGAAAGGGTGGAAGCCGAAGCACAACACGTGGGAGCCGGAGGAGAACATTCTCGACCCGAGGCTCATCCAGAGCTTCGAGCGCGGCGAGGTGTTTCGCCGGCAGGGGCGCAAGCGGGAGCGAGAGGACTCGCCACCGGAACAAGCGCGCAGCGGCTCCGAGGAGCGGCCCCCGCCTGGCAAGCGCAAGGCCGAGGTGCTATCGCGCGAGTCCGGCAAGATCGGCGTCACGATCACCATGAGCCCGCCCGCGAAGCGCCACGACAGTAGTGCTAAGGTGACGGCGCGCGCCCCGCTTGCGAGCCCGCCGCCGCCCGCCGCACCGCCCGGCGGGGCGCCCGCGCCTGCCTCGCCTGCCGCCGAGGCCGCCGCGCCGCGCACGGGCCCGCGCCGCGCTCCACACTCCCCAGAGGAAGCCGATGCGCACACGCTGCCAGACCGCGAGCGGCGCACCGACTCGCAACCCGTAGCCACCGCACCCGCGGAGCCTAGAGGTGCGCGTCCGCCGCCACCTGCCCCTCAGCCGGACGATGAAGACTCGTGGGGCGAAGCGCCCGTGGTGGCTACTCCGCCACCGCCACCGCCTCCTCCGCGACGAGGCGCCGCCTACTGGTTGGCGCGCTCGCCCGTCGCGGACCAAATCTTCATCACCGACGTCACCGTCAACCTGCAGACGGTCACCATCCGCGAGTGTCGCACCGAGAAGGGTTTCTTCAGGTCTCGCGAGCCCCGGCCGCTGGACGTGACGTAAGCCCCGCGTGTTTTACTGTGGACTTCAACTTTGTTTGCACAGACGTAGGTAGCTAGTAATTTATTTAGTCGCTAACCGCGGCCCGAAGGCCTCTCGGCTCGACATGTTAGAAGGCCTAGTGTAAACAAATAGTGTGATATCTATCTGCCTACGTGAAGACCCGTGTAATGATTGATACTAGTGTAGTTGTTGGTGTAGCGGTCCAGGCCACTTATTATAACATTGGAAGCTTTTTGGAGCTGAATTACATTGAATAGAATACCTACCAACGACCACTAAGTTATCATAGACAAAATACTGTCAATTTGTTAAATATAGAATATTCACTATATTTTAATGTTGAATTTATACGAGGTACCTCTATAGTTATTATTAATTGAATTAGGTACTTGTTTATGAATACAGAATGATGTAGGTAACAGCTTTCAATATTTCGCTATATTAGGGCTACTACTGCTGCTTAGAATCACCTTATTATGACAACCTAATCACAAGTACACAACGGACATAGGAATATTACCTTGATTATAAGTTTCATTATATATGTATGAAAAATTTGAAAATTTGGAATATCCCTACGTCTGTTGTCAATGGTGTTCATACACATAAGGCGATTCTATACAGCTCCCTAAAAGAAAACTGACATGTTCTGTAACATCTGTATGTGGCTGTCTTAAACATGATTAGCTTAAATAGGGTACTTTATATTTTTTATGTACCCACCATATTCTTTTCATGTAACTTCCATCCAGTGCTAAGCTTTGTGTTAAGAATCTCTTGTATGAATATAATCATTGTTCTCGCCCAATGTCTATCTGAGTCGCAAGATAGCCAAGTGTGTACCGACCCTAATTATTTAGAATTGCTCGCTAAGTATATTTGGTTACTTTTTTGTTTTTATTGTTGTTGTTAAGTATTTATGGGAACTTTTTCGTGTTAGGGATGTTATCACGTGGTCAGGATTATTTTGAATATGTCCAAATTATAATGCTTACTCTATTTGCATTTTACTCTGTTGACATGCCGATCTTAATTCGAAATCTATCAAAAAGGTTTCAACATTTAAAAGATTTCATGTGTTATTTTAACCAATTTGTAATGAGCAAATATAACATCATAATGACGACATGCCATCATTGATTATGATTTTACACGAAGTAAAGTATATAATCAAAGGTCACCTAAGTTAACGTTTGTTGCAATATTTTGGACAAGGAACAATAAAAACGCGAGTCGCCATAAATATAATACTAGCGACCCGCCCCGGCTTCGCACGCCCAGCGCTAGCCATATAAGTTAAATACCTACAAAACACAAATTAATTATACATATAAACCCTCTTCTCGAATCACTATCTATAAAAAACCGCATTAAAATCCGTTGCATAGTTTTTATGATCTAAGCATACGTAGGGACAGACAGACAGCTGGAAGCGACTTTGTTTTATATTATGTATGTAGTGCTTAAAATTGAACATTTTTACTGTAGGTATTTAATTTTAAATGCGATAGAATGATAAATTTATTGTGATAACACCTCAATGATACAAAATATGGTTAACTAATTATTAAAATCAATAATAATACGTATTGCAATATGATATACCACTCACTATTGTAAGTGCTGAGATAAGTTTTCATACCTACTAATTAATTTTAATTTAAACAATGTTTGTTTATAAAATGAACTGATTGTTTTGTATATAATTTCACCTCCATAAGTTATTTTTGAAATGATTTCATATTTAAGATGAATGGATTCCGAATGCTATTTTGTGTTCCTTTATAATTATTGTTATTTTGGTTCCTTTCAATAAATAGATTGTAATTATTATTTACGTCAGAAAGGTGTAAGGAGTCTCCTACTAAGTTATCTTTTAATTTAATAATGCATTTGTCAGTGTTGTAAATATTGTAAATAAATATTATGTATCTTTAATTATTTTAATGGACTTGTTTCATGATGTGATAGATCACATGTAGTCTGTAAATAAATGAGAATGATTTAGATTACGATTTTTATTTTACCTTCGTTTTCTTGTCTTCGGGATGTATGATAGGCTAACATATATGTATACTCTTGGGTCATCTGTGGTTGAGTTTTAATATCTGTGACACAGTATCATACTACACAAAAAAATGCAGTCAATATCTACGTATTCATAGGTCTAATGGAAATATAATTGCATATAATTTTCTTGTCCAGTTGTAAAGCCATGTACTTAATCGTTTGTTTGTATAAAGAATTAAAATATGTGTATATTTTCCATAGTCCATTAGCTTATTATGAGCGACGATTCTTATCAACCCTCCACTCTGTTAGACCCAGTATTTGTACGTGGCAGTATTTATTGTGTCATCTTTAAAAAAAATCCATTCAGTGATCACCTCGAATGATAAATTTACAGATAACAAATAGTCAGATATGAGATAACCTATCCATAGAAAATAAGCAAAGCTTAAATCATGAAAACAACGCTATGTATAAATGTATGGTACGCAATCAAAAGGTAAGTCGGCCACTACAAATTATAGTACGTTGACAGTATGGTACTACATTTTGTAGTAGGGAGTACCTATATATTCCTGGACTAAACCATGCGCCGCCTTGAATTTTAATGTAATTTATTGTAGAATGAATAGCGTTATAGGAGGATAGGACCCTACTTCATTACATTCATGCTGTAGTATAAAATAAGCTACTATACAGCGGGCTTGTTTTTATTCTGAGTACCTGCAGTGCAGTGAGTATAGGTATTATAGGTATCTCTACCTTAAATACCTACACTATATATTTCAAAATCGCTTGACAGTGACAGTGACAGCAAGTTAATTTCCTTGAATTGGTTTGACATTCTGACAGTAGTAGTGAGTATCCGTACTATTTCATTATATGGTAGTTGTATCGATATAAATTATTAAAAAATGTTTAATTTTTCGGATGATAGAAATAGACAGGTGACAGGACCCAAAATTACCTGAGATATCAGTGGAAGGCTGATAATATTTTGAAGACTGTACTCATTATCTACATCTCTATATCTTTACTATCTAGAGTATGCTCAATAATAGGAATAGAAACGCAGGGTCTTTGATTTTATACATGCGGTGGGTAAGATCGGAGAAAGACCGATAAATTACAGATTACTATTGGGTTACTATAGGGTCGGCAACGCGCAAGTGATACGGTACCCCTGGTGTTGCAAGCGTCTTTTTGCTACGGTATAGTCGGTAAGCTTGTGCCACCCAAGTGATATAAAAAAGCTAGTTAATGTTAATCCAAATAATGAAAATTACAAAAATCGTGATATCTGATGAAACTATGAGCATGAAGTGAGTAATAATATGAAATTTTATAATTGTTATTTTGTACATTCTAAATTGTTAATTGATCATTGACATTATTTATTACAATCGAGTCGACCGACGGACCACCCTAGTCTGGTATCGCGCGCGACATAAGACATAGACAAATGTAGTGGTTATGTACTCTGTGACGCGCGAGTGTAGCGCTACTCGCGGTTCAAACTTGTAACTCTTGCAATAAAATATTGACTTGGATGGTTTTGTTTGTTTGATTCATGTTTGATTGAATGTTTATGTCTAGCAAATAATCTAACGATTAGTCGACAAAAAGTATGTTTATGTTTGGTCTCAGCGACTGTTTCTAAACCGTGCGATGGAGTGGTCTAAAGATAAGACTCTGAAGTTGATCGAGCTTCTGCAAACGAATGCTTCGCTGTGGAACCCTACTCTGTGTGATACCAGGCGAGACAAACAGAAGCGAAGAGAGGAATTGAGGGCTATAGCTGATATTCTAAGCATATCCGTGCCGGATGCAACGAAAAAGATACAACATCTACGAACGCAATATAACAGGGAGTCGGCCCGAGAGCTCCGTGAAACCCGCGTTGGGGACCCGAACGATAGATATGTTAGCAATTGGTACGCTTTTGATTACCTACACTTCATGAAGGACTCCACCAAGCCCTATAGAGTGCTACAATCTGTAAGTATCTGTAATATCAACTATTCATAATGCTGACAAAAATTAAATTATTTTTTGTGAAATACCACTCATATAAGTATCAAAAATACATTCCATTTTATACTTTTATTCATTTGACAATTATTCTGATCAGCCAAAAAGATTTATTTCCCAAGGATGGCATACAAGAACTACCACAATCATTATCTCGACATGTCTAACACTTACTGCTAGTACATTGGATCAGAATCGAGTCAATTATGCCACAGACTTGGATTAATATAAAATTATTATTCTCCTGAAGGCTGGGTTAAGTGTGTTATTCAACAGTTATTGTTCTGTAATTGGACATGCTAACAAGATTTTACTTATATTTATAACATTGATAGATGTATTTAAATAACTTTTCAGGAGGACACCACTGATGTAAACAGTAGTGTGCCAACACCCTCGGACAGTTCCATCAGTGACTGCAAGGTTTCTGGCCTCTCACCACAACCAAGAACAGACTCCTTACATGCCATCAAAAATGAAATAATCTATCCCCCCACCCCAAGAGCAAGAGATGAGTTTGCCGTATTTGGAGAGTATGTAGCAAATGAATTGAGGTCTCTCAAAGGTGAAAAGAACCTCTTAGTTGCTAAGAAGAAAATTCAAGATGTGATATTCGAAGTTAAGATGGGAATGATTTGTGAACAAAGACCCGATCAGGTGTGCACAGTTTTCACACATACAACTCAACCTCATAACGGTAAATTGTACAATACACCAATGAGTACAACAACACACATTGAACCGCTGTCTGCATCACACACACCACCAACTTCAGGAATCAGTGAGATTATAATAAATAGTGCATGTCACTACTCTAATTTCAAAGTCGACAGCCAATAGCACTGTCATCCACTTCCCAGTGAGGAGGTGGATAAAGAAGGGTACACTAAATTAAATCTTTAAACTTATGTATTAGGTATGAGGGCTGTTTTATTCAATTAATATGCACCTACCTACATAAAAAATAGTCATACATCAAATACATATTTAAAAATATGATAAATAAATTATTATGTTGATAATTTATATGTATTTAGGAAAATTTATACTTAGTAGTTGTTTATAAGTAATCAATAAATCATTGTGTAATACTTTGGTACACAATAAATATTTTTGTTGTATAGCAATATTGAATCCTAGAATATTTGGTCTAAATAATCCCTATTAGTACTATAAATGTCAGTGTTTGTTGGTTTTTCTTTCACACTGTGACAGAAATAGATTGACTAGTATTTTATTATATACCAGTGTCATATACCACTTATTACACACACTAATTACATGTATTTTCTTTGATTTTCATTATGCTGTCATTATGGCATGTTTATAAGCAACAGCAACTTTGTCAGCCAATGATATGTTGCTCATCAAGGCTTTAATTAATTTATGTTAATGCCTGTCTCGTTACACCATTCATTGTATACTTAGATATCTACTTAAGTAGTAGTAGTCTGTTTTATAGTAGGTTTATGCTATCTTCATAATTTGAAAGTTTAATGCTATTTCTTCTCAGATGAGGTCCTAGGTCAAAGCTAGTAATTACTTAATAAGGTATAAGGAATAACTACAGATTTCATATATGCAATGTGTTTAATATATATTATAGGTTGGTAACACCTTAACTTGTTTGTGTTTGTTTTATTAAAAGCGAAATACAGTTATATTATGCCATTGAAAACATCTGTAAGAGCTACCATTTAAGTATGCTGATTTTTAGTTAGTTTGGTAAAGTAATATTGTATCAAATATTCGGATTTTTAAAATTACGTTTTCACCCTTTTTGAGTGATTCCGATTTAAAGCTAAGTCTCAAATTGCTATATTCAAATTCAAACAGATTGTTTTGTTGTGTTCAATTGAATTTCGTATTCATCTACTTGCTGCTTGTCATGAGGCAGTATTATGCTTTTTGCAACCTTTGTGAATACTCTGAGGTGAATTAGAATATGCACTGAAAAGTCTTGTTAATATCTGTTTAATATTTTTTTATTTCAAATTACAAATAAAAAAGAACATTGTGAATTACCGGAACTGGAGATCTCAATTTAATCATGTATTCTTGTATATAATAATTTAAATAACTTAAATTGTAATATTGTACCTATGTAATGTATATAATATGTTATAAGTAAATGTACAAAAGTAAAATTTTACTTTATGGTGACAAAATTAGGCTTTTTATTTTATTCAGTCAACAACTAAGCCTTGGGTAGGTATATAAAGTAGGTAGCTATTAAGGTCAACAACCACCTTAACAATGTGTATGTATTATTTTTATCGTATATTAGCAGTTTATAGTTATGTATGCTTACTTGTTATCTAAATCTAGGACAGCAATGTTTGTTTATGTTATTGGTGTCATACAAATGATCTACAGGATGACTATAATTCTTAATTTAATTAATGTACCTTATAAGTGATTCCTATGAAGTTCCTAAGTAAGATGCCTATATTTCATTTAATTGATATTTTAAGAATACCTAGACATGTATTGATTGATGACTCGATCTTGGTTAGCTGGAGCTAAGTTCCCTACATGAGTTCAATCCCCATGTCTACAGATTTTGAATCTGGGTTTCTTCACGTCTAGGTCACTCACGATTCCGAGAAACCTTATATTGGGCGTAAGCAATTAACGTCTATGTTATGTTATAGCAATAAATATTTTAGTAATAAATAAGTTAGTAGTAGTGTAGTAACATAAAAGTAAATAAATACTGGTATTATTAAAATATTGCTTAGGTACACTTTTTCCATTACATACAAATCTTATACAGAACAGACATAATATTCAGTCTAGCGTTGTGACTGCGAGGTCCCGGACTAGCGATATATACGTATGAACTCCGGACAATCCAGATCACAGATATCTATTAATATTGTGGTTCAGATTTGAGGGACTTCACTGACATCACCTTAAGTGCATGTACCTATACCTATAATGATCGGGCGATTATTCAAAGCCAATAAATACGAATTGTATTCGTCTGTTTCTGTTTCACCTGTATAGTCATAGGTACCTGAAAATATTATACAGTACACTCATTTACAATAGGTACCTATCAGCAATTGAAAAATCACAATCACATCGGATCGGCTTCGGCAGTCTAGACACGACAGCCGTATTGAGTAGGTGTGATGAAATATCAATCCATATCAGACGGCCGGTAAGTAACAAAACCATTATTGGTGGTAGGTAACTTTTACCTAAATTATTTGATAATTTTAGTTCCACTACAAAAATATATTTTGTATTTTTTACCAATATCATTGGGAATCCTAAAATATTTTTAAGTAATAGAAATCCTCGATCTTATCTGACATCTTTTTCTTACACGTCCCTATTAGTTAAAAAGTCATGAGTTATTGTTCTGAGGGTGACAAAAGCTTTTCAAAAGTCAAAACTTTTGACAGGTTGAAAACAGTCGAAGGGTCAATGACATTTGAGTACCGGCCGGCAAACCGGCAATGTTGTTGTTTGATTTTATTGTTTGTTTTACGCAAAGAAGTATACATTTCTGTTAGGGTGATTTTCGCCGGCATTTTACTGATGAAACTGTTTTTATTGTAGAAATATGAGAATATTACTGCTATCATTGTTCATATGTGTATCTCGCGCGAGAGATAAGGATTATGATTATAAAAATAACCTGGTTTTGGACTTAGAAGACGCTAGGGATTATCATAATAATCTGGAAGTTAATGATGCGAAGACCATCGTGAAGAAATATAAACCAGATTGGGCGGACTTGGACACTCGTCCACTACCTCAATGGTATGATGAAGCTAAAGTGGGGATTTTTCTGCACTGGGGTGTGTTTTCTGTGCCAAGTTTCGGATCTGAATGGTTTTGGAGCAATTGGAAAGGTAAGACATCACACATTATTTAAAATGATGTAGGGTAGGCATTTTAAAATACCAATGTCCCTCAGAAGGTAAGTGGCGGTGTGAAAACATATATCCAGCTTTTTTCCGCGAATTCGCCCACGTAGCAGTTTAATATACATTGTTACTCAGTGATAATAATAGCATTCTACTGGTGAAAGATGTTTTTCTATTTGGTCCAGTAGTTTTTGAGTTTATTCATTACAAACAAAAAGCAAAAAGATGTGTATCTTTTCGCTTAATAAATAATATTAGTATAGACCACTCAAAATGTCTATTAGATTCTATCTAATCTATGCCTAATAAATTTTCTTAATTCTACCTGACCCTGTTAAAATTGTAATTACAGAAATTGATGTCCACTAAACTTCTTTATGTTGCAGGAGGTAATAAAGCTATTAAAAAAATTATGCAAAAGAATTATCCACCTAATTTCACATATCAAGATTTTGCTCCAATGTTCACTGCAGAGTTCTTTGATCCCGACAAATGGGCAAAACTGTTTGAAGATTCTGGAGCCAAGTAAGATATTTTTTAGTTTTTTAGTTACACAATAATATCACTGTAAAAACAACTCATACAAATACAAATGATATTTGTAAAGTACCACCTTTTATTGTTCATAGAGTACCACATACCTAGGCCTATATATAGACTTTGTTTTATACTATGTAGGGATAAAGAGTTTAAGACTAACTTTCACATCACTAATAAAAAATATATAACTCAATTGAAATTGTGTAATTCCTTTGGAATGTCTGCTTGATATTGCTTACCAATAAAATGTTATCTTTGTTAGATATGTGGTGTTGACTAGCAAACATCACGAAGGCTACACATTATTTCCATCGCGCCGGTCTTTTAACTGGAACAGCTTTGATGTAGGCCCCAACCGTGATCTTGTCGGTGAACTGGCAGCGGCTGTCCGTAAACAGAACATGAAATTTGGACTATACCATTCCTTATATGAATGGTACAACCCAATTTACTTACAAGACAAGAAAACTAATTTCACCACAAGACTTTATCCTGATACAAAACTGTGGCCGGATCTGAAACAGCTTACAGAAGATTATAAACCATCAGTTATTTGGGTAGATGGTGACTGGGAGGCGTATGACACATACTGGCATTCACCTGCATTCCTTGCCTGGTTGTATAATGATAGCCCAATAAAAGATGAGGTTGTAGTCAATGATAGATGGGGTATAGGCATTCCTGGACACCATGGCGATTTTTATAATCATGATGATAGATATAATCCTGGTGGGTGTTTGTTTTGATTCTATATTATTTTTTGTTATTGGCAGAATCTTCTACTTCATGTTATTTATTTTTGAATTTTTGCAGGTGTCCTTCAAAGTCACAAGTGGGAAAATGCCTTTACAGTAGATTCCACATCATGGGGATTCCGCAGAAATATGGATATCAGTCAAGTGCTTACAGATGAACAGCTGCTGTATGAGCTGGCATCCACGGTCAGCTGTGGAGGTAATAAAGAACATGTACCTATTTGTATTAAATAATATTTATAATTGAGTTTTTGTTACTAGGTTTGTAAGTTTTGTTATTTTACAGGAATAAATTCATGATGGTAAAGAGGAAAAATTTTGTTAGGCATTTCCTTTTTGTATATCCCTGGTGGCAAGCAACTATAGGACCCACCTGATTGTAAACGCCTACAATACCCTTCTAAACATTGTACATAAATGATATATAAGTACTAATAAATATTTGAAAATGTGTTATTGCTTGGAACGCCAATATAATAATTACTTTAGGTATTGTCTGGTGTAACAGGTAGGCAGGTATTTAGGGGTACATTATTAATATTGTATTCTACAGCCAACATTTGAATTTATTGTAATCTGAGTACAAACATTCCAGGTAATGTCCTGATTAACATAGGCCCCACAAAGGAGGGCACGATAGCGCCTATATTTCAGGAGCGTCTGCTATCTCTTGGAACTTGGCTTGGCCACAATGGAGAGGCTATCTACAACACTTCACCATGGCTCACTCAAAATGACAGCATGAACAGTGATGCTTGGTACACTTGCAAGAAAACCAAATATAATCACCTTCACCCAACATCAACACCGCTAAAGGATGATACTGTCACGGCTGTATATGCTATAGTCCTTAAGTGGCCTCAAAATGATGAATTGAAACTCAAAGATGTAGCAATGCGCTTACACAGTGGCAACTTCAGAGTAAAACTATTAGAAAATGGTCAGAGTTTGGATGTGAGTACAGTGTTTTTTTTATGTTTATCCATACGCCGTGTTTCTCTTGGGGTTGGCTTTTTGGAGAATGTAGCTACTTTTGGGGTCGGACTGATTAAAAAGCGCTTCTTTTGGGGTCGGCACAGGATGAAGCGCAACTTTTTCATACTATACCTATCGATTTATACAAACTCTTGTCAAAAATTATGACACCACACCATTTTCTAGCAATAGACGAGAGAAAGCGAACAAAAAAGTGACGGAGAGAGATTGATAAGCGTTAGTATTGGATACCGGGCTGCTACATTAGGTGCGGCGGGATATTTAGAAAATAGTATTTTCATTTGTCTCTCAGTTGTCATAATACTCGATTTTCTTAATTAGGGCCTAGATGGAGATGTGTGAAAATATCCGAACAATTTATTTTTATGTGCTCTTGTAATTATTTATAATTATTGTTCCAGTGGAAGATAACTAACGGAGTAGCCAACATCAAACTTCCAGACAAGGCTACAGTTGTCTCAGAAAAGGCGTGGGTTGTAAAATTTTCTTTAAAGTAAATTGGTTATTTTGTTAGTACATAGAACGGATTTATAAAAAAAATTACGTGATAATAAAATAATAAAAATTATGATATATTGTTGCTTTGACGCTTAAAATAATCGGCGATATATGGTATGTATGGTAGGTATGTTTGTTGGAACAAAACGGACAGGAGTGGTGTTAAATCGGTTCCTAATCAATTGAATACCTAATTATTTATATATGTTTGTTTGTTGTTAATAAATAAAGTTTGTATTCACTAATTGCATTGTACTAGTCAATAAGCAATGAAAATAAGCTCCATGTTTGTATGCATTCTGATTTAATAAATATTATTATTTAATGTTGAAAAATGAAGTCAGCTATTGTACTACCACTTCTCAGATCAAATAAAAAAGGTAGATGGAACTTTACGAACAATGAAGTGACGTCGGTGTTCAAGGCGTAGTTAAATTGTATTCTATATAGATGTGTGCGTGTAATTGTGTATATGTACACTGCAGGGCGAAGGTTTAAGCGGCGTCACTTTCTACTGCTTGTCTACCTTTTTTATTTGATCTGAGTAATACGTATGACAATTGTGTCGATTATGTTGTACAAAATCACTAAACTTAACTAATTTGACACGACTTATCGTATTGCCATCCTTATTTAAGTAACCCTGCACTGAAAGGGATAGCAAGACTTTTCGACCTGTCAAATTACTTTAGTTTTATGATGAATCCGTACAACTGAATTGGCACCAATAGCTTTAATTCAGAAGAACTCGTAGTATTGCACAGAACCTTGTCTTCTTAGCGCTGCTTGGCACTGCGACGTGCGAGGCATACCTACTGCTCTATTCCATTTGGATGGGAACCAACCCTACCTGATTGTAGTCTCCGCTTCGTAACTTTTTTTTAAAAAACGCATTTATTGTAATTAAATAAAGCCTATATCATTCCCTTCCTCCTGTATCACTCCCTTCCTCATGTCATATCCAACGTAATCATTCATGCCGTCAACAGAGCGTAGGTAACATGTTTATTGTTAAAACAATCTAGGTAGGTACCTATATGAAACTACAAAGAATACAGGAGTAGTATTTAAAACATAGATTCTAGATAAAAAGGTAATCTTCATGAAAGTTGCGGGAACTTTGACAATATAATAATAAGCTTCCAAAAATCATATACATATGTATATTCCATGCTTGTAAGGATAAGCCGGTATGGATGTTACAGGTGGAATAATTACCTTCTTCTGGAACAATTGGGTAAGAGACTTATTCATTCAATATGCTATCATACATAAAAGTTAAATTTAAAATTTGGGTACGGCAGAACAAATAAAAACCCATAAAATTTTGAACAAAATCCGAACGGCTGGACTGATTTGAACGGGATTTTCACTGGCAGATAGCTGATGCTATAAGGCGTCTCTCAGGTCCCTTTTATTTTGGAATAATAATTAGAGATCCGCGCTAAGAAATGAAACATGAAATAGGAGACAAAATTGATTACACGCGTACGAAGTCGAGGGTACAGTACAGCTAGTATAATAATAAAATGAAAATTAATAGTGGGTAGTTCAATAAATTCCTTGGAACACGCCCCCAATTGAAAAAGCAAGACTGGTTACATCTTGCCGTTCTAGCATCAAAACAAACCGACTCCTACACAATCAGCTGCAGTCCTAGTACTTTCTTACGGCTAACGGTCGGCGGCCTATTGAATGAAGCGATAAAACTTATTTTGTATTTATTTGTCTTGCAGCATAAATGCGACAAGTTTACTGAATGCTTCTAATTAATTTTGATAGTACGTCGTTTGTATGGTTAATATTGACCCGATTTCAAAATATATATATACACATAGCTATTTATTTCTTACTGCAATGCGTTATAAGTACTAAATAAGCAACATGTGCCAATAAGTCTGTAATAAATAAATAATCAGTGTTAACTTTATCAGTATTCAATAAATAATCGCTCCGCAAGGACAATGACATTGTGGAGGTTATGCTAATGACCATTGTTGTTATCAGTTTATCATTTAACCAGCCAACAAACTCATCATCAACAATGAAGATTGATGGCACAAAAGAGTGCAAAGGAGATGATGAGAAAGGCACAGGTAAATTTTGAATCGAGCAAGACAGTTCAATAATGAAAGGTGATATCTGAGAGTCGGCTATCTTACCTGGTAAGTAGATCTGGAGTAGGAGGGAAGCGACCTTATGAATTTATTCTTTGAGGCATTTTACCGGGGGTGTATCGAATTATCGATAGGGGGATTACGTACAGCTTTCGAGATAAAATCGATTTTCTGTCTGCTATGAGATGAAAGTTAGTTCAGTGTAAAAATAACATTTCTTTTTATAATATTTTTCTACAAATACAAATCAACGCTCTTCGAATAAAATAAAATTATGTATAGATATGTAAGTATATACGCCGACGGTATAGTGGGATTTAAAAATAAACTTTAAATGTCAACCAAGGTATTTATTTAAGGTACATAGATGGACATAATTTATTAATTTAAAACAGAAACTGTGTCAAAGTAACTGATACACAACATTGTGCTATAAGTGAACAGTGATATAGATTAAATTGATTACAAATAAATCTATGTTATTTGGACAAGCTCTTAAACTAGTTTAACACTTACAATCTGGTTTTGACGAAATATCATTTATATTAATGTGTTTTTATTAGTATGTATTACAATCATGACCGTAGCTTGACTTAAGGTAGGGCAGCTTTTGTTACAGGTAGGGGCTAGGGCGGGAGTAAAAACGTTACTAAATTTATTCTGGTCAGACGATTTTTGTCTTGTGAGTTGTGATTAATACGGAATTGTTTAGATGTTACTAAAGTACAAACTACTTTGCTTATTAGTTGATGATATTGAGGGCGTATAGCTACGGCCCTCATATCTTGGATATGCGAATAATGGATATCAGAATACATTAACCCACTATTAACTAAAGGGAAAAATACGGGCTGACTTGACACTAGTCAGCCCGTGACCACGGCCGATGCAGCTCGGTCGAAACGTCGGGAGACAAATAAACAATTTAATATCGCGTATAAGAGCCGTTTTCTTGTCATTACTATGTGTTTAAATCGCGAAAGTTTAAAAAACAGAACTTCAAATATATCTAATGTTTCTTGTATAGTACATGGAATTGGTTATTGAAGCTTACACAAAATAAACATATGTATATTTTAGCTTAGCGTACAACTAGTAATTAGTTTATTTATTGCTTATAACAACTATTATAAAAATATTTCTATTATGGTAAACATTATTTTGTGCTACATCAATGAAACTCTATTTGACTGCCATATTAATCTGTTAATTTTTATAATATGATAGGCGTGTAACTCAGAGGTAACCAATAATTTCGGATGAGAAGAAAATTAAACAGTTGCGATAATTACGCACCAACCAATATAGATATATTGGTAATAATAAGTATTAAAAATATGAATGAGACACTGTCAGTAAGCCAAGAGATGTATAAAAAATATTATATTGGATCTCTATTTAAAAAAAAAACATTAAGAAAACATAATAAAGTGACAAAAAAAATACATTGATACGAGTAAAGTATTATAGCTAGTCAGGTTTCGATATTTTAATAGGTAGAAATGTTTTTCCCGGAATTTACAATATAAATATTGATTTAAATATCTTAACATTCTTGCTCTTACTACAAAAAAGTAAAACACTTAAGTACAAGTTAGTGAAATATTTGTTCACTTCACGAGTATTTCACGTTTTCGTAGTAAAGAAGTGTTTAAGCAAAAAGCACCAAAATTACGTACACGAAGCACAAAACTATGATTAGTTTACCTTTAACATTATTATTGTAGGCACTCATATACATATATTTAACTTAACTAATTATCTTATTATATGTTAGATATAATAATAAAATATTCCTCATTTGTTACTATTGACCATAAGTATATGATGGATTAATTACATAAAGTACGAATAATTCGGTGAATGTGTACAATTTTATGGATTTCGTTATCTTAATATGTATACCGGGTCAAATATTGGTATTTTGTACTACATACCGTTAAGATATACAAGTAATTTTACATTAATAAACAAACGATAACATACATCGATTAACTACTTAGATTTAGTATGGCTACGCAGGCGGTCGCTCCAACCCAACGCAACATTAAAAGCTATAAACAAAAAGGCGCAATAAATAATGCAATATTCCTAGTATTTATTAACTTTTTTGAAATTGACTTCTCTAGCCATAATCAAATGGGGCCAGTTTTATATGTTTTTAATGGCATGCCATTAAACTTCACCAGTCTACTATAGGTATGGTCATTCTGCGAAAAATTTCCTCGAATGATTGTCCAAGTGATAAATCACCAATACCTTAGTATTTTGTTTGTAATATAATTATACGAACTCGCGGGCAACTACCCATTACATTAAAAATAAACATATTATATTCTTGACGCCTCGAAAGGCGAAAAGATGACATCAGTTAACATAACACCCACTGCTTACCGAGGTTATCACCTATCACCGTTCTTCGGGAACATTCTAATCACGGGCTATACTATATAGCGAATATATATACATACATAGAAATCTTTTTCCCGGGCCATGCTTCAATCATGGGGATTTTAAACAATTTTTTTTTTGACATCAGTTTTAATAATATTTGGAATGTAAGGTATCACCAAAGAATGCTTAGGGAAAAAGTATGCGAAAATTTACAGGCGTGAAATTGAAGCAAATATTTAGGTTTACTACATTGGTGCTGTAGTAATTTTGAACAACAGAATCGACACCGTTGTTTGTTTTACATAATATTATAAGTAAAATGGCGTGTTACAGTACAAAAGTTCTTATGGTAACATCATTACAATGGATATATTTTTGAAATTCATGTATCAGTATACAATTTCAAGTGTTTTTAAATTTCACATTAACTTCGATTAAATACAAGCTACGCTAATACATTATGTAGATTACTCCTTTGGTCTGCAAGCCATTTTTATAGGTACTACATGGTGACAACCATGCGTACTGCCTGGTAGTAAGCCTGATACTAGTACGTAGCAAGATACGATCGAAAACTTAACTCTCTTACAAAGGCTTCAGTAGTCTTAGCAACAACAACTTTTGACTGCGTATCGCTTTCGACAATTCTTGGTTAGGAAAATGAACAGCGCGCAGCGCTGAGCGGGCGAGAAGTGGAACTAAAAATTGTTACATTTTGGAATACGTAGTAGTAGTCGAAAGTTGAAATGTCAAAATGTTCATACGAATTTTAGTTCCACTTTTCGCCGGCGCAGCGCTGTTTATCTTCCTATACAAAAATAGTCGAAAGCAATAGGAATACGCAGTAGGAAGTTATTTGATAGTTTTCCTGCCAAGGTTACTGGGGTAACTCTGATGTGACTAACACTAATTTAAGACATCGCATCGCAGTGTTTATAAGGAACGCCAGCACAGCGTATGCTTAGGAAGCTTTCGAAACCATTATCACCGTACAGATACATGAATGAGTACTAATAAATTATTATTATCACCCGAGTAAATAGGCGCTGGTTTATCATGTTTACAATATATAAATATGATCTCATGATATATCCAAGTCCTGGGGCTGTGATTCAACCAGCCTATTACATTTATACGTTGAATTCATCACAATTTGCAAAAAAGACAAACCTATACTTTGTATTTAAAAAAGGAAGGCATTTCATTTCATATTATAAGGGTTCAATCGCCGGGCAACTAAGTTGTATCGTATCGAATGAGAAATTTTGGACTAGTTTAATTAATTTATATCCAATTTATAACTCAACTTTTCTGTGTCATAGCGGGATAAAATCGATCCAAAATAGGAGCCAGCGATTCCTGTACAAAATTTACATAAACAGCGAACAAATATATCACACTCCTGCAGGCCGAGCAAGAATAACTTGCGACTACGTATTCGAAAACGTATCTAGCGAAATAACAATTTTTTCATGCAAATTTTTAGTTCCACTTTTCACCAGCGCAACGCTGTTCATTTTCACATCCAAATATAGTCGATAGCGATGCGAATACGTAGTCGAAAATTGTGGTCTCATTTTACCGTAGTTAAGAATGATACCTTTTAAAAGCTAGATTTTGTCCTCAAAATCCGGCTTAATCCATCAGCTATGACATGGAGTGGAGTCTGTCGCGTTGTCTTAAGGCCTCTAGCTGTGGTAGCAAGGATATCTTCTCGCTGAAGAAGTCTTCCAAAGGAGCCTGAGCCAGCATGGTGGCTAGGAACTGTTCAAGGGTGATCGACCACACGCCGTCAGTTGGGTCGGACTCCTTTGACGGGGACGGCTTTCGATGCTCTTGTTCCGTTTCAGTTGCATTACCGTTCGGGTCCAACTGAAAATTGATAACGGATGTGTTTTTAATTCAGTTACCTTGCTAATATTATATTTTTATCCCATCGTTCGAGTAGCCCTGGGCAGACTGTGTATTTCTTTTATTTCCCTTTATCAAATCCCATCCATATTTCATTATTAAAAAAATAAAATGTGTTTTTTTTTATTTTGAGATGTACGATATTTTGATATTGGAAATGCAATGACAATTGTTTATTCAATTTAGGCCCAGATAAAGCATTTATGAATATCTAGAACTCACAACCAGTTCGGATAGTTTTCTGAGAACTGGCAAGAAACTAAGCAAGACAAAAATCTTTCTTTAGGATCTACTCGTCGTGGCAACAAGAGCATATGAACAGAATTGTGGCATGGGGTTTCTTTTCACCAAGGTGGCACACCAGCATTCGCCCCACCTGATGGTAAGCGGTCACCTATAGCCGCTAGAAATACCAGGGATATCACTAACGAATTGCCAACCCTGTTGTTGATGAGGACTCACTGTGCTAGCAGCATTACTACTAGCCCAGCGTATCCTCGTGGAGCACTGGCAACCTTACTTACCGCAGAAACACAACACTACATCAAAGTAGTGTTATTTGACTACGGTCTTCTGTAATGTGCGCTCCAATTTTAATGTGAAACCCACGGTAGATCCCAATTCGCCCTACCTCTCTTGTTAAAATTGATGTACTATGCAATTACCTCAGCCGGTTGCTTAGCAGCGGCAGCCAGGTACAAGCTGTCCTGGGATATCTCGCGGTCCAGGTCCGGACGATGTTTCAGTTCGCCCAATTGGAGTAACAGGGTACCTGAAACGATTTTATTAAACGAATATTGCATTAGTTTGTTTTAGTAACCTAATACACTTTATTCGGATCCTAATACACTTTATACAAGGAATACCAGGAGCATCTTGCTGAGGAAACAACCTGTTGTTTTCTGCGGCATTTTTTTTATGCTATTATGGTGATGTTAAAACTGGCCAGCCAGAATGACGACTTCATAAAGCGGCGGGTCGTGGCCCACCTGATGATATGCGGTCACCGTAGCCTATGGACGCTTGCAACAGCAGAGGTGTCACTCGCGCGTTGCCGACCCTATCAACACACTAAGGTCACAATTTACGTGAGAGAGACACTGGAAAAAAATTCAACCACGCTGCCTGATCTCCGCCAAAAACTCCCATGACCAGTGCCGAGCATGAACTTTTTCGACGTTTTCTCGTATCGCCTTCGGCTATTTTTGTATTGAAAAATGAACAGCGCTGCGGCGGTGAAAAGTGGAACTAAAAATTTGTATGACAATTTTGACATGTCGCGAGTTACGTTTTCGAATACGTTGTCGACAATGTTCCTGCTACCGGCACTGTTTCCAGGTTTACATAATGTAATTGTTACCGGCCAGTACGACGGCTTCGTAGAGCGGTGGGTCGTGTTGCGTGAGGTCGTGTAGCGCGGCGAGCAGCTGCAGGAAGTGCGCGCGCGGCAGCGGCGGCGCCGCGCCCGGCCCGCCCGGCCCCCCCGGCGGGGACCCCGCGCCCGGCGACCACGCGCCCCACGCCGCGCCCAGCGCGCACGCGCGCACGCACTCCGCCGAGTACTCCACGTTCATGCCTTACACATCGACAAAAAACTCAAACTCAAAAAGATCATTATTTGACTACACTTTACAGGCAAGCACTTTCAAATCGTCAAAATCTACCACCGGATTCGGAAGGTCGGTTTTGCTGAGAAGAATCCGGCAAGAAAACAACTAAACCAACTAATCTCTATCACTATCACACATACTATAAAATAAAGTCGCTTCCCGCTGTCTGTCTGTCCCTATGTATGCTTAGATCTTTAAAACTACGCAACGGATTTTGATGCGGTGTATTTGAATAGATTTTTTTATACCCCTAAGGTGACAAACAAGTATACGGCCCGCATGATGGTAAGCGGTTACCGCAGCCTATGGACGCTTGCAACACCAGGGGTATCACTCGCGCGTTGCCGACCATAAAAGATAGAGTGATTCAAGAGGAAGGATTTTTTCTTTCTTTCTTATACCTTACAAATGTACATACAAGTAAGCCGACACTATACTTCTCGCACTCTGTCAATTCCGTCATGTACTAGGCTTATACCTTACACACATTGCTCTGTTGATAAGTCATTAAGTTATTGTCACGGGAGGTATACAAAATTCCCGGTATGGATTTTATAACTTATTAAGTTAAAGTTCGATTATGTTGATTTAGCTTATCTTTAATATTCACTATGGCGAGCCGCTCTACTACATAAACAACTCACCACTATAACTATTAGTGCTTTCGCCAGATTTGTCCAAGCTGGAATCAGAGTAGACATCACTTATCGATCGATGCATCGCGGCCGGGACGGCCGGTTCGGGTATCGACGGAGTTTCTGCACTGTACATCATAATAAACATTTTTTACCATATCATACCGACCAAAAAAATTATACTATGACTGTGAGTGGAAACTGATCACAAACAGACTAAATTGACCAAATACATGGTGAGGTGAAAGTAGAGAACTCGAAGGGGCGGCGCGTGCGCACAGTACAGCGCTAATATGGTAAGTGACCTGTCGAAGAAGGAGATGGCGTCGGTGGCCAGCTCCTCCCCGGTGTCGGTGAAGTGCGTGGGGCGCAGGTCGCGCGGCGCCAGCAGCGGCGGCGCGTGCGCACAGTACAGCGCGCGCAGGCGCCGCGCCGCCTCGCCGCGCGTGCTCAGCCCGAGACACACGCTCAGCCCGCGCACGCTCACGAACCCGTCGTCATCGTTGTCCATCAGCTACAGAACAACCAGTACTTTTGGTTAAAAAAAAGAGCGACCCGTACATTAGTCGCATAAGGAATAACATCTTCGCCAAGACATAATTTTAAAAAAAACTGTCCGTGTGTTTGTTTCGGGTAATCTCCGAACGTCCGGACTGTTTTCAAAGGTACTTTCACGACAGATAGCTGATTTTATAAGGCGTAACTTAAGCTACTTTTATTTTATAAAAATAATTATGTATGATCGTTAAGTTCGAAAATCTCGTACAAAACAATAAATAGCATACCTTAAACATCCTCGCAGTGATAGCTTCGGCATAATCTCCTTTGGCCCAGGGCGACAAAGCCGAGTAAAGAGTTTTGAACTGAGTATAGTCCAGTCTATAGGCCTCGTAAGGTGCCTCTAGTCTCTCGCAAGGCACACGTTTGGCCCACAACAGTTCCTCACGAACAATGCTTAGGAGCTCCTGAATTAAAAAAAACAAATGTATTTTTATATGCTATGTTATGAATGATATTATGATTGAATTAATTCAAAAGCATATTTGTAAGATGGAGATGCAGAATAGCAAAACGCTGAAAAAAGTTTTTAATAAAATATGATTGTAATAAGATTAATTAAATTATATAAATGTTATTTCAATTTATATTGCAGCATGTGAGAATCACACTTAAACTGAAGGGATTTGAATGCAATTTGGCATACAGACAAACGTGGTATAGAAAAGTTTTGTTATCCCAGAAAACATAGGGTTGCCATGCGATATTTAGTCCTAAATCCAAGCTCACAGGCCAAATATCCTTTCATTCATCATTATCAGCAGTAGCGTCTGTATTCATAGCCGTCTCACTCGTAACCATCCCATATTAGTACACATACTGAACTCGTATACTTAAAGCTAATATGTGTAAAATTTAACATGCTTTTTAACTTGTAATGTTAGGCGACTCATACACCTACAATAATATTGCACAATATTATTGAACATGTAGGGGTAGTATTGAAGATTGCGCAATGATTGAGTAAAAGATTGAGGACTTTTAAATTTTATTGCACAATATTTATTTATTGTGTCTTGTGTATAGTATATTTCCCAATATTTTTTAGTCTACAGTTCGGAGCGATCGCGTACGCACGCGTATATTTTTGCAGCGAAAACGGCACAAAAAAATCAGTTACTTCTAGATCCTTTAACAGGTGTTCGTTATTGTAGAATGGCCTTTTCATCAACCAGCCCTTAGTCCAGATTCGGCGTTTCCGTTTTTGCCGTTTCGCTACAATTAAACACACGATAGCTGCAGCCAAATCTTTATGAGACATGGTGCACTGAAGAAAGTTATGACGAGAATGCTTGTTCAAATTTATTGTCTCAATTTAATTGTACCGTGTGGGTTTCGGAGCTCATCAATCATATTGTGCAATATTATTGTAGGTGTATGGGTCGCCTTACTGAATAAACCATTTATTATTATTATTATCCTCAAGTACCTTACGAGGTAGCAGAGAGTATAGAATGCTATTTCACTCTTGACTTGCACATCTCTTTTGCTTCTTTTATATTCATCAATTTCTTCATACATGCCCGCCAGTTCCAAGTACATTACCTTTCTATCATTGAGTACTTTGGGGTAATATATTACCTGCAACTCATTCAAGTCTAGGAGCCGGTCTTGTTGTAGTGCCCTGAGCGTGTTCCTCTCGAGGCTGTCCTCTAGTTGACGAACAACCCTCAGTCTATGCTTCAGTCTCAAGTGCTCTATGCACTCGCCGGATACACTCGCCCCGTATGACCGATACGATTGGTACACCAGCTCTTGGATCTTTATTGTCTGAACAAAGTTTAATAGTATATTAATAACACTGCACTGCACGAGAAGATTTGATGTGTTTCTGCGGTATGGTTGCCAGTGATCCACGAGGATACGCTGGGCTAGTAATGCTGCTAGCACAGTGAGTCCTCATCACCAACAGAGTTGGCAACACGTTAGTGATACCCCTTGTATTGCTAGAGGCTATAGGCTTCGGTGTCTGCTTACCATTAGGTGGGCCGTAAGAATGTGCAAACAACAAGATATGCAGAAAAGCTGCCTTGCTAAGTGTTTTACAGGTTCAAGGTTCTTTCGAACCATTGGTAGATTTCGAAGACGAACGACAATTTATGTATACCTTTTTATGGCCTAAATTGGATGTTGACTTAGATACGGCCCGCATATACATTAACATAATTTGAGGGATGGAAGGTTAGTTCTGTCTTTTTCTCGGTTTCAATGAACCTACACAACAAACTTCATCAAGCCATCATCATTAGCATCATCAGTTCAGCCGTTTAGTCGTGAAAAGGTTACAAGCAGAAAGAGACTTTAGGAGTTTTCACTTTCGTTACTGTTTCTGTTACTGTCAGCCTGGTACATCCCACTGCTGGGCAAAGGCCTCCCTCCATGACTTCTAAGATTGTCTGTCCAACGCTAGTGTTGTCCAGTCTGTTGTTGTGTTATCCAGTTCGTCTCGCCATCTCCTCCGTGGTCTACCGCGACGCCGTTTAGCTGTGTCAGGGCTCCACTGTGTGGTGATTTTAGCCCACAGATCATCAGGCATGCGGCAGACGTGGCCAGCCCAGTCCCACTTTAATTTGGCGGCCTACATCCGCAATTCCGGTTTTTGAGCGCAGTGTGGTATTTTCTCTTTCGTATTGATAATATTTTATTATGATTTAGTTACCTTGTCAGCAGTCCGCGGTTCAGTGGACAACGCCATGGCTTCTTCGTTGTAAACTCCAGCCAAGTATTCATTCAGTACTTGCATGGCCTGTCCGTCTTCGGTGCACTTTAGCAGTTTATCGCGGTTTATATCCAAAAGTGTCAGGGTCACCTGTTGAAACAATTTATAAGACTAATATATAGTTACAACCTTAAAAAACTGCATTTACCTCCCTTCATATGGAAATCTCTTCTGCTAAATAAATAATTCAATATTTATTCGATAGTATAACACAGCACAATCCAGTTTTAAAGTTTTCAAATCTCGAACTAATGGTACCAGTGTCGGTAGCATAAACATTTTCCGACTATTCGAAAACGTAATTCTCGAAATGTCAAAATTGTCTGTACTAATTTTTAGTTTCATTTTTCGGCCGCAGCGCTGTTCATTTTACCATACAAAAATAGTCGTAGGCGATACGAAAACGTCGCAAATCATTCATGCTTGCACTACTGGTAACAGATAGAATACATTCATAATAATAACATTCCGACAATGTCACACATCGCCATCTGGTCCCAATTTAGGCAAATTATGTAGTATGGATATCAGGCAATACATGAATCCTTTTTATTTGTAAGTACATACTAAACAACACCGACGGTCAAAGCAAAAACAAGTGTTCATATTTGCCCAGATACATTGCAGTCAAGCTTAATGACCACCAGACCGATGGTTTATACGTTATAATGAACACTGTAACGCCTTGGTTGGCACTACGTTACTGGCTGCTTGTAAAATGTAACGCGACAGCACCTCCCGAATATGTAGTATGCTTAGAATGGAGAATAGAATGACGTTAGGCCCGTCATTGAAATAATATTGTAAAAGTGAAATTAATTACTATTTAAAGGAATATAAACATATCAGAAGCGATCCCGCGTATCATTTATGCCTCGACACCGCTACGCCCTACAATACAAACCTGGAATATAACTTTAGCGCCGTCGTAGAAGAAGCAGTCCATAACATTGACAGCACACTCATAAGGCATGACACTGATGAAGAGCGTCAGGAACCAAGACAGGGAGATCATTTTCATCATTCCAAGCTCGTCCAGTTTCGCGTGTAGCTCTGGCAAGTGAGCCTCGGTCAGTTCTTCCAAAACTCCTTGGTCCACCTGAAATGGTTAACCATGAGTGACTTTGTTTTAAACTCCAGCGTGTATGATGGTATTATAATGGCAAACACGCCATTGATGCCTATAATATCGGGTACAAAATGTTTCAAATAACATTTCTACATTAATCAAATATTTATGTCTAGGCTAGGGTGTATCAAATCTTTAAATAAAGGGATGAATCGTTTATCTTAAAATTTAGAAGAAACCCAATTTTCCTGTACGGCAAGGCAACGCTCTTAAGTTTTGTGAAATGTTCCTCATCTTAATTGACCTTAAATGCGGCCTCAAATCAAAGACGTATATTTTGAAACCACAACTAAGCATATGCATCCTTCTCGAATATATTACACACAGATAATATTACAATAATAATAATAATGTTTGGACATTATCACACAACGCCATCTGGCCCCAAACTTTGTACTATGAGAATCAGTAGCTGATAAAATATAGGGACATTTAACAGAACTCACCAACGCCCCAACAACCCTAGTGTTATAGTAATCAGGCAACAGAGTCTCGCAAATCGTAGCCAGCAACCAGAAAGCCTGTTCCTCTGGACAATAGATTAGTAACACAGAAGCTACTATGTTCATCGCTTGGCAGTACCCTATTGTTGGATTCTTGAGCGCATACGCACACAACACTCGGCGTAGGGCTGATATACCTGAAACATAAGTTAAATATGAAAAATATACACTAAACTCTTTGTATGTGCCTCGCGGCAGATGAAACTTTATTTTACTTTCATTTCATTAGACTTGAAGTGTAACTGGTCATGCATATCATATCAGTCATTTGATGTTCCAAAAGACAATTTTTATCCAAAACTGAACCTGTGACAGTGTTGGATCAAAACTGTCTGTTATTTGAAGATACATCCATACCGCGCTTCGAGATGATTCAAATATCAAAGTTTATATGCGTGATATCCAATCGTGCCATAACAACTAAACAGGTGTGTTTTTATTTCACACTAAATATGGTACAGCATATCAAAAAGCAAACTAACCAACATCATTCTGAAACGCAGGATGTTCAGGCAGCGACCTATGAAGGTCTCTCTCAATCTCATCATTGGCTGGGTTCTTGGAGGACAATGCTTTGTGGACCAGCCTCTCGTACTCCCCTTTGTTCTGCGCCCGCTGGAGTATTGATCCGGAGAACACACTCCAAAGCTCCCCTCGAAGCGATTCTGGTATACCATTCACTACCAGCTCGCTGCCATCAGTCGTTTGGTACATGCTCACTCCTCTACCAACTTCGGACATGTGGTCTTCCCATTGCTTCTCCTGATATAATAATAATAATATATATATTTCAATTTCTTAAATGTAACATGAACTTGTAATAAAGGTACGGTCTTACTTAGGAAGGTATAAATTTAACACGGCTAATACGTTGTATGATTACTTGTTCAGTCAAGAATTGTCAGGTCCCAGATTGGCAATATGCACGTGTGAACTCGCTAGAGGCACTCGAATGATTAAAATATAATATAGAAAAAACATCTCTTTTGCACATCACGACTACGAAGTTGGTATGACCAAATCATTTTGTTGTTGCGATCTATTGATGACATGTTTTTGGACCGCAAATAAAGTGAGAGTGATCGTCTACACATTCATTTGAAACAAGGTATAGATACTTGTATAAAGCTTTGTATATTCTCGTGTCGTTTGGGCCCACCAATTGGAACTGATCAGATTATGGTTCAGCACACCTTGTTCATAGACTAAGCAAGCTTATACTAACTAAACTGTACTAGGCAAATAAAACTTTAACACAGATTGTTTTTTTAAACACATGCAGATAGCATTGAATCTGTACTGGTAACGAGAACATTTTTCGAGTACGTATTCGAGAACGTAACTCTCAAATCTTTCATAGGAATTTTTAGTTCCACTTTTCGCCGCCGCAACGCTGTTAATTTTCCCATGCAAAAATAGTCGAAAGCGATACAAATACGTAGTCGAATGTTATTCTTGCTAAGGCCACAGGTTTACTAACCACAAGACGGTGTTTAAACTGGTATATTCTTACCTTTTTAATCTGAATCTGTTTGATGGGCGAAGTCTGGTGTGTTCGGAACAGCGTCATGAGTGGGGGCTGCGGCGCCCACTCTTCGCCCTCCCCGTCCCGAGTAGCCACCGCCTTCTTCGGCTTCTCCCTGTACACAACACTGTATTTTCACATTGAGTAAGGACACTTGAAATAGAGCCTTAAATATTTCATCACCCAAAGATGAAGGTTATTCGTAAGTCTCCATTGATGCTCAGGCGCAGAAATGCAGGAAGATGCTTGAGATAATAGATTCTATCCTGTTAGAGGTTGTTATTTTGGTTAGTCGTTACGATGAAAAATGATTGGGTTTAATCAAATTATAATCAGGTTAGTTGAACATAGACATGTTGGTTAGCAATGGTAAGGAATCCCTGAAAATATATAAAAAGACAACTCGTCAAGAGATCACACTATTTAAAGATGAATGCACAAAGCAGACAATTGTCAAGACTCATAGCAAAGCAAGACCAAATAGATATAAAATTAGCACTTACTTGGGTAATTTGGCAAGTAGCTCGGATATTTTATGTACTAAGAAGTCTCTGTCGGTGATGTTCCCAAAGAGGAAGCTTGCGTGGTGGGCTGTAGTGATTAGGATGCTTCCTGAATCCACCGAGCTCCCGGTGCCTCCGGAGTCAGCTCGCTCAACTTGGTGTACATTGTGGAGAGGTATGGTCAGACGTACCAAGTTACGTACCTGAAAATGTATTTTCGATGGTTAACATCTTTTATCTCGCTTTACTGAAATCTGTGAGAGTGATTTCGTTAAAAGGGACGGAAGAAGGTGCGCTATTTGATTCGACAAATGAGCGCGGTGGTAGTGTTGGCCGTCAGACGTCAGATGCAACATATCATATGCGACTCCTGTAAGGCTCACTCGCTTTTTGTATTAAGAACCAACCAGTTTACTAATATACCATAGAGTATTTTGTTATTTTACAAGTGGCTACCTATTTACTACTATTTCCACTGAAGTCACGTTGTTATATCTAGATAAACGACGGAGTTTATCGGGTAGAATCAGTCAATAATTCCAGTATAGCTCTGAATAGTCAAAAGTGAGCACGTAAACATAAACGCTAATTAAAAACTTACTGAAAACACAAACGTCGGTACTCTACAAATAATCGTCACGGAACATTTTTAAATAACATGAAATGAATAGCATACGTAACTGCTAAACAATGAGCTCTTGAACATGGCGTACCTATATATGTTAAGATTAAATACACCAGTTGATGGTGTAATAAGTTTGCAGAGCTAGCATTCAGCGTCACTTTGACATATATTTTAAAGCAAGGCAAGTCGAATGTCACGTCTGATGGTAAGCGACGCGCTTGCCTATACACAGTTGTTAATTTGTAGTTAATGCTCTTAAATTATGAGTAATTTAACTAGCTACAATGCTCTTCAAAACGGAACATAGTGTTATTGTTTCTTTTGAAATTGATATTTCTCATATCATTTCACATACTACAGCTACTACATATGACTAAAACGGTCAATTGTCAATTGCTTAAATGCATCTGAATTATTATAACTTCATTACTCTCAGCTTGAAGATTGTAACTTAATATATTTTTATAGGAGAGAGAGAAAGCAATTTCCTAAACGTCAACTAAATGATCATATACGATCATTCATTCAAACCGTGATTCAAACCGTATACTCAAAGGTTTTTATCACGCGATTTTTATTAATCAAAATCATAGAATATATGGATATTATTAGATCTATTAAATGTAGGTATTTTGTTATATTGGGCGAATAAGGGCAAAGGTTCAATGGCCAGTCGCGAACCGAGATTAAATTCTATTGGGACAATATTTTAAAATGTGCCTTTTTCGGGAACATAATATTCATGAACGTTAGTTTTGGTAACTTGGATAATTGAAAATATCTTTGAAGAGAAAACACAATTTGTTAAATGTTTGTCTATCTGTCTGTTTGTTCCGACTAATCTCCGAAACGGCTG
The DNA here is from genome assembly GCA_951449985.1 of Falcaria lacertinaria. Lineage (NCBI taxonomy): Eukaryota > Metazoa > Arthropoda > Insecta > Lepidoptera > Drepanidae > Falcaria > Falcaria lacertinaria. Next base: position 4,180,450 of record OX602111.1, read on the forward strand.
AATCGAACTTTAACGAGACTTTCACTTGCAGATAGCTGATGTTACAGGGCGGAAATTCACTAGCTTTTCAAATAGTTGTTGCCACAGTGAAGTGGATGTACAGTTCCCAGTTAATGGGAAAACCCACTGTTGATCCCAATTCGCACTACCTCTCTTATCTGACAGACCTTTAAGACGGCAATTGAATATGTTTGGTGATTGTTAACGTGTTCTTCGACTCACAAAGGGCATGTTATGGACGGTCACCGATCCAACTACTCCTACAACTATGTCATAACATCTTTATATCAGCCACATTATCAATGTGTACTTATCGATAATATTCCGTGACAGTACAACAACGGTTGGATCACTAATTGTTTTGATAATTACTCATTTATTAACTTATACATTAGGGTGCATACTATATAAATTGTAGATATCGACTATCGTAACTAAACATAATGCAGTGCCTTGAAGTGAAGATAAACATTGATGAAGGTAAACAAAAATAGTTTAAAACAACATTTGAATGGATAACTTTTTTTTGTATCATCAATTTTAGATCTATACAAACAAATGAGGGTGTCAGTGATATAGGTCAACTACGCGTTTTTAATTTGTTGTCTGTCTTTTTGTCCACGTTGATATCTTAACCGGCTGAACAAATTTTGACTGACAGTACTTTCACTGACAGTTAGAAAACTTCCAATAATCTAGAGAGAAAGCAATATTGGCTAATTTTATCCCGAAAATACTACAGGTCCCCACGGGATCGATGTTTAAATTTTACGGGGACAAAGTCCCGGGCAGTAGATTTAGTATATAAATGTGGATGATTAAGCGGTTGAAAAAAAAAACGAAGAAATAAAATATACATTGTTTTGTTGTTTGTTGACAACTAAGTTTATCAGGAATGCATCAGGATTAGAACTAAGTCACTGAGTTGTAAAAATTATAAAATGTTATGAAATGACATTAATTTCTAACATACATGACACACAATGTCACACATTACATAAAATTTGTTAGTGTGACTGTGTGAATAAATTCTCAAACATATATTAATTAAGCGACATTCTGCAATGTCAGAAATAGATTCTTGATTCAGCATTCAACGGAGGTTGCAGATAACAGCTTTGGTTATTGATTTTCAATCAGAACCCATGAAATAATAGACATAACTCACTTACCCGACTATCAAAGCATATGAAATTCTGTGATAAATACAGTCTCCCCCAATTATGTCTCTTGTTATAAGGCGTCCATAAGGTACATTCCTCCGTGCCATCTAACTTCTCGTTTTGAGGCAATCTGAACTTTAATGTGTAGAGATTAGATTGCTTTCTTGCATCCAAGTCTCTTTTGAGGAATGATGGTTTCTTTGGTACATTCTTGCTGAGTTTTGTTAGGAGATCTTTGTCGATGTTAAATGATCCTGACTTGTCGTCGATTAACCTAATTAGCAAAAAAATAACAAATGAGTATAGATAGTAATCAGATACATAAATAAATTAAGCCAATAATCGTCAATTTATCGGAATATAAAAAAAACAGGCTTATATTGTGTACACATATAATATAACAAATGAATTGTATACTTTTCGAGTTGATCGAATCAGGTAACGACCAAAACAATTATTATACTATCGCAAATAGGAAAAAATATGGTATTAGGTAAATTCACGTATCCTCAGAGCATGAACAAAAAGATTAAACCTTCAATAATCGCCATCCAAACTGTAAGTACAGTACCTACTAGTACTTTGTAACTAATTTGCGGCCTATCTATTCATCATAAGGCTTAATTTTATTCTAATAATTATAATAGCAACTCCAAGCAGTCAATTTTTAACTGATTATCGCACACTTAATCTGGTACATTTCGGGCCCAGGCAACTCTATGCTATGGTTTTCAAAGGAAGTACACCATGGCGCTTTTCAAGGCTAGGAACACATTTTCAAACGAGAGTTATGACTGGCGAAAAAAAATTTAATAAGCTGTGAATCCCTAAGTAACACAGGCGATATTTATAACATACAGATTTATGTGCTCTAAAAGCGTGATATTTATACGTAATTGATGTTAATATGATTCATAAGTCGTGGCTGGAGAATAGTTTGTCTGTAATCATTATGCAAACTGATTGTTTTTCTCATGCAACATCTATTTGAAAAATTCAAACTCCTTTATCACCAAAATTACATTAAAAACATTGTTAGGAGTTCCATTACGTAACAACAGAATATACATAGATAAACATAGTTTTGTTTTTGATGATCTCTTTCACTACAGAACTGGTTAGATAAAATCTATAACATATTATTAATTTGAACCAGTTGTGATGAGCAAAATGTAATCTATGAATAACAGATACATTAACATATTAAGTTACCTAACAAACAGGCAATTTATAGTTATATATTTATTTGTTTCTTCAACATTAGACACATCACACATTCAGAAAGAAGCTTAGGTACATATCTTAGCCTTGGATGCGGATACAATATTGTCTGGAGACAGATCTAAGAGGCACCTTAGTAGTATAAAAAAAAAAAACAAATGTATAAAATGAACACAGAAATGAGGGATCTTCAGTAGGTACATATAACAATACTCACTGTTTCATAGCAATATTAGCCAACTGCTGCATAAGGGCAAATGTCTCGTTCTTTTTCAAGAACATAGTGAAGTAATGCTCATCATCTCTTGTCAATACTTTAATGGAGTCTGGAAACAATAAGCTATTTGTTCTAGCCAGCTCTGTGACGTCTGCCCATCTAATCTTTATGGAGGTCTTCCTGCCAAATATGTAGGAATAGAAGCACATATAGTGCACTGATAAGTACATCCACCCTTGGCGGGGCATCTTGCCTTTCCAGTAACTGTAAGTGTATAAGTTATTTCATTATAGTCTGCATTTCAAAAAATAATGCACCCTTAGATTATATTACTTTGGTAATAAATTATAATAACACAGTGTAAGTTTTCAAGCAGGTTAATATAGCAATACAACACAATAAGAATATCCTCAATAATTGCAAAATATGTCAAAATAAATTATTTATTGAAACAACAACTTACCTACATGAGTAATAACAAACCAATTTTTCGTCCTTTGGCATGTTAAATCTTTGGTGGAATTCATAATCAAAATTTTTGAATGCCAGTGTGTCCTCATCTACATAAGGAAAATAAATAACATGAATAAACAAGACAAGATTAACATTTCACACTTTTGATATTTTTCATCTAACCTAATAATTTGCCCATGAATATACTTATTTAAAAATATCAAAAAAGATTATTAATACATAATTTTTAAAGAATTTGATACATATGCTTGTAAGGCTGCAATCTTCAATCATAAATTTCTCTTTAATAAATTCACACAGGTAATAACCCATGAACATAATATATCAGATTTGGCATTCTAAATCTGCATCTTCTGATTCATGAAATCAACTTTTAAACTCTTCTGCTCTTTTGGGGCATCAGAGCAAAGAGTTCTAACAATAATAATTAAAATATATGACCACCTTAAGATTTGTTCATGTGAGATTTTTCTATACCAATAAAATGAGATATAGTAGATAAATATAGAGATAAAATATATTTATTGTATGTTCAGGGTTATCTCTGGAATACTGGACCATTTTTTATTTACCAATAGCTATGCTATCCCTAAATAACATAGGCTATACATAATATCCTATAGCTATACCTAAAGGTACATCTAGTCATAAATAATAAGATTACCTTCAGTCAAAGTCTCTTGTTCAGTGGCAATGATAGAGTTAATTTTGCAACATACAAACTCAGTTATTTCTTCTTCTGTGTCAAAAGAGTGTAATGTTGGGCACACATTATCAAACAGCCACTGCCAGTCCTGACGTATCTCTTGCTCGGTCAATGCAGTGGCTATTACTGAAATAATGAGCAATAGAGAATAACATTACTGTAATGAAAATTACTGTATTTGTAACTGAAGAATACTTTAGTTAGATTTGCATGGAGGGAGTGATGTATTATAAATCACAAGACTGAAGCGTTTAAAAAAATAACATTAATAAATTACCATAATAAACTTCAGAATTTGGTGTCTGATGTAGAATTCTATAGGGCGCTGGTTTTGTGTCTCGGACACTGTCTAAGGTGCCCACGAGAAGCGACGAAAGACCTTTAGATTTGCCATGTCCTTTCCTCCTTTGTAGTACAAAATACAGTGTTGTTTCATCGCAATCCCTGCAATGACAAACATTGGTTGATAAAAATCGCAATATCTCAGGAAAAATCAAATAATAACTCCCACACGTACCATAACGCAGTTTTCATAAAGATCTCTTGCGGTTTTACCCACATTGTGTCACTTTTTACTTTAAACACTAAATAGTTCAGATTAAATCTAATCCTAGGTGAATACTTCAACCATTTTCGTTAAAAAATCTGTTGATAAAAAGAAGTTTATTCTTGCACACAAACAAAACAACGTAGATTTTTATTGTAGTCTTTGCAACGAACGAAACGAAACGAACTAACAAACGTAGTGGTTATGTACTCTGTGAAACGAACTGTGAATCACAGAGTACATAACCACTACGTTTTACACGTAGTATATTAACTACTCTGAGGTTTTACGAAGTATATTATCTACTCTGAGGTTTTACTGTGAATGCTGTTATTTGTTATTGTCCTAAATCTAAGTTGTTAACATTACTAGTTATGTGTCTCTGGAAACCAGTCTTTTTGAGATAGTAAAGTCTCAGAGTAGATATTGGTGTCGATTTTGTTGTTCAAAATTACAAACCTTAACTAATTTGACAGGTCTATAAGTTTTGCTATCCCTTTCTCATGTGCGGGGTTAAATAAGGATGGCAATATTTTTAGACCTACAACAACAGAATTGGCACCAATATACTACGTGTATAGTCTTGAAACAGAGTTTATATTGCTAAGGTCGGTTTAATGTTTTTCATTAAATGCTCATTTTTATTTTTACTAGTACAGTACCTTCTAATAATGCTGTTGAAGTTTTTCCAATATTTATATTTTATAAACCGTAGTAGGTAGGTCACTACATAGTATAAATCAAAGTTGCTTCTCGTTGTCTGTCTGTCTGTCTGTCCCTATGTAAGCTTGGATCTTTAAAACTACGCAACGAATTTTGATGCGTTTTTTTAAAGATAGAGTGATTCAAGAGGAAGGTTTATATACATAATTAATTTGTGTTTTGTAGGTTATTTAACTTAAATGGCTGACCGTGCGAAGCCGGGGCGGGCCGCTCTTTGATTATGAATAATTACATGTCTCTGGGGCCGCTAGTAAAATATAAAACGTTACTCCCTCTGCACCTATAATAGCTCCCACATAGCATTAGCTCAGAGCAGATAATATAAGGAATATACATATACAGAATGCATTTTAGCGAGAATTTAATTATTTTTATGTGAATTCTCGTTCGGGCCTGATTTTAATAAAAACTGAAACTGTTTCATTGGATTTTTAAATATTATCAATATTCCTAGCCCGGAACCGAACCCTAAGATTTTGAAAAAAAAAAACAACTGTATTTGTATTATTATGCCCTCAGAACAATGACTAGCTCGATTATACCATTTGAGTGGCGCCTGAGAATTCTGGGAAGTAATGATATGGGAACACGAAAAAAAATTTTTAATTTAATAAACTGCTTCATCTTAAGGAATGTCTTAAATTCATACCTACATTACATGTACCTTGTTCGCAATAATGCTAAATATTTTTACCCACATAATAATATTATATACCCGCATGACTACGCAGTCATATTTACAAAATTAGTTTTAACGGATTTTTATCTTTATTTTAATATTTTTTTCGAGGTAGTAAAAAAATTGCGGTTTAAGTAGCAAATTATATTCCTAATACACATACACTGAAATGAGCGGTGTTCAGTACTACAAGGGATTTATTACGAATAATAAATAAACAGTTCTGGCATGGATCTGAAGGACTGCAGGAAGAAAGATGAAAGAGGTCAGCACAGAATACATAACCACTACGGTTTTAGAGGTCAGTATTTCACTTTCTATTGAAGGTATTTTAAGAAGTTTAAAAAAAGTACTGTGCTTAGTGATGTGCTTCCTTTTCAGCTGCTCTTCGCTGTGTTTCAGCCCAAGATCTTTTATTTTCCTCAGAATTAGCAAGCACGTGAATTTTTGCAAAAACATAAAAGCCTACAACCCACCCTAATGGGTAATACATCCAAATCCAATTTTTTCTCATGTAATAAAACATTGGGAATTGCGCTATCTTTGCTGAAATTGTATACGGAAACTTCATGTGTCGTCCTGATTTTCTGCAACAATCATGTTTTACTATGTTAGATATATAATACAATTTTTTTTTGTCGTCTAATGACTACCAAAATTATTCATGTTTATTTATTCACTCTTTGGTAGGTACTTATAAAGCGGCCCACACAACTGCCGTTTTAACAGCACAGTTTTAACTGTACAGTCGAACTGTGCAGTCGAACTGTGCAGTCGAACTGTGCAGTCGAACTGTGCAGTCGAACTGTGCAGTTAAATCGTTGTGTGTAGGCAAAACTGACAACTGTGCAGTTTGAACTGACGATCTAAACTGAACGCTTGTAGTCAGTGTCTACACACGCTCAGGGTAGACCGTCAGTATCTACTGTTCTCTATAGTGTCTTATATCTACTGTTCTCTATAGTGTAATTCATCTTAGAGATAGATGAATACGTAAGCTAAGAATTAAATGGCTTACAACAGAATTTATTTGATATTTATTTTACTTCTAAAGTATTTACCCAGCAATGATTCCTGCGGCTCGCAAAGATTTTTCTACATTGCTATATAATACTTCCATAACCTTTGGATATACCATTGTCAATTAATTCAATTAATTTTGTAGGGTAGGAATTTGATTGAGAATTGATAGGAGTTTGTATTCTCTTGGAGAATTGCCAAAATATCATTTATTACTAATCACGTAATAAACTGAGCGAGATGAAAGATGTCAACTTATTACAATCCAAGTTCAAATTGGGGTTCAAATCGTAGAGGTTCAAATCTACGGTTCAAAATACAAATCTCATCAATCTCAAAGTAGTATTGTAGTCTTTGGTTCATAATACTTATACTTACATTTATCATTGAGACCAACAGACAAATACTACGTACCTATCCGACTCTATCCGAGGTCAAAATAATATTCGCAGTAAAAATTAAGCAAAATAAAATGTAGTCGGTGAACATCTTCTCTATACATAAAAATACATACTCTTTGCTCAATTCTTAAATCTACCTACCTACTATTAGGCTACGTCCGCACAGACAGGCGGCTTGCTTAGCGCCTAGAGCCTAGCGAGTCACCTAGCGAGCAGCTTAGTAAAACGAACGTTCTAGAATGTTCGCGACCGGCCGCACTGCGCGCTAGGCGCCTAGCTAGTCGCTTAGCGTGTATCGAAGTAAACAAACATATTGATATAATATTTTGGTTCAACAGTGTTCAACGTATCATCGCGTCGCGCACAGAGTACATAATCACTACGTTTGCGTCGCGTCGCATAAATATAATACTAAATCTATCATTGCCTATTTTACAGGTTATACACAATTCCACACACGGAAAAAAATAATTTAAATATTTATGGATTTCGGCCAAGATTTCGCTTGTATTTCAGTTTTTCTGAACGACTATTTAATTGTCAGTCACTCTGACAAGTGAAGTGTCAATCAAAATTGCCCTGCCGCGCCGCCCCTCCCTCGCCCTCTTTATGCCGTGTGATGGGATGTGTGATGATGTGAGTAGGGTTTTACGGATAGACATTCAGATTTGATATAAATTTTACTCTTTCTTTGTTTTAACGATCGCTGAAATATAATCCTTAGATTTTCCAATATTCTGTCGAAATGTGCGATAACGAGAAAGAAGAAGCAGCTAATTTGGTTAGTTCGTCATATTCTACAATTTTATGTTGACCTTATTTGTTTCCCATAATGGTAAATTTTGTAGTAATCAAAATTTTTGTTCAATAATAAATTGTTTCAGAAAGAAGAATTCGAGTGGGTTCTTCGTGAGGAGGTTCATGCTATATTACATCAATTACATTCAGTTTTAGTTGTAAGTTTTTATGTCAAAATATGAAGTGTGGAATTTATATTTTCTTCATGTATCTTGATAATGTGGTAAATTTTTAAGGAATGCGCACACAGATTCCCGGTTCCGTTGTATGGCAATGAGGGACAGAAGCAAGATAAGTTCATTTTCACCTCGCAGCCTGAACAGCTGAAATGCATTGTCACCCTTACAGGAGACAGCATAACACATGCTGTAAGTACCATTGTTTATATACTAACTGAAGATAGCTTTCAATACTGACCACCAATTATTATTTTAATACATTGCATGCAGTAATTATTATATAATTTATTGTTCTGTTGTGATAAAAATGCCAAACACTGCATTTCATGTCACATCTTTTCAGTTTTTTTTAGTTTTTTTATCCACTCACGTTGCCCACTAGCATACAGCCCACCTGATGGTAAACAGTCACCATAGCCAATAGCCGCTAGAAATACCAGGGGTATTATCACTAACTGGTTGCCAACCATTTGGTTGATGAGGACTCATTGTGCTAGCAGCATTACTACTAGCCCAGCGTATCCTCGTGGAGCACTGGCAACCTTACCGCAGAAATACAACACTACTTCAAGTAGTGTTATTTCACTGCAGTCTTTTGTAAGGTGGAGGTACAGTCCCCAGTCGGGCTGTTCCAATTTTAATGGGAAAACCCATGGGAAATCCCAAATCGCCTCTGAAACATGGCTATCTTTTACAAACTAGTAGTGAATGAGAACATTTATAAGTGCCTTATAAGGGCCTTAACTGACTAAATATGTTTTAATTTTAATTAAGGTTTTGAAGTATTCTCATAAGCTAAAATAGTTTATAGGCTAGCCTAATTGGTGTTCAATGTTCAACAGGATATAAGTTTCAAAGTCTTACGACAAATGCACACAATTTGCCGCACATCCATCAACCAGGATGGTCCGTGGAAACTTCAACAGATCCAAGATGCTGCTAATCATCTACAGCAAGCAATAGGCTACATTGACAATGTGGACAAACATTATGTGTTCAAGTAAGGAGCATTTGATTATAATCATAAACTACAAGGGCAAACTATAGATAATAGCTTTTACCCACGGCTTTGCCCATGTGGTTCTAGGTAAGGCTAGATAATCTATCTCATTGCCAAATTTCATTACAATCTGTTCAGCTGTTTAGTCCTGAAAAGGAAGCATAAGCAATATCAAACAAACAGAGTTACTTTCACATTTATAATAGGTATATTCATATAGATGATACAAAACACATTTCTTCAGACTAAAAATAGTATAAATGAATTAGAATTCACTTGTTCAACACCCCTAAACTCACACTATTTTTAAAATCAGGTATAGCCAACCTGACTACAACTATTACTAATGGTGGATTATCTGCTTTCTATGAGTTTAGGGTGGCTAATTTGGGACTGTTTTTAGCCAATTCTGTAAACTTCATGTGCAATTTCAAGAAAATTGTTGGATTGTCTAAATATAATCAGGGACTGATAATTTTATGGGTAGGGTGGCAGGGTTTTTACAGCCTCTAATTGAAGTGTCAATTCAGCACTGACTATCTTGTCTGAGTGAAAATCTATTCCCACAGAACAAACATAAAATAGTTCCTCCTAAGACTAGTACAAGCATTCTGGTTATATTGTCAGTTGACCAATAAAATTACCCAGTGGAAACAAAATAAACAAGTTCATTTTATTGTATTAATATACCTATGTGAAATAGTAAGGGTTAATTACATAGGTTTTATTTATTTTTCATTATTCTTCTCATTTACTAAATTATTTCTAAGAGTAATAATTAATATAACTATTACATAATTACTTTAGCTGAGATTTATTTATGTTCATTTGTCACACATCTCATTATGTAGTTATTTTTTTAAATTTAATTAATTCAGATAATTATAACCAAGTAAAAAAATACCAACCCTAACCCTACTATAAAATAATATTTACTACATTATTATAGTAAATGAACTGATCACATGACTGTCTATCCAAAGGGACTTCAAAGAACAAGCTCATTATAAAAAAATATTGTATATGCAGATGAATGATGTAATTACTTATTCTAATTTACATTCTTCCTATGTGTATTATTCTATACTGTCAAGACCAGCTAAATTTTGTGGTCTCTCCCATGACTAAGAAGGTAATATGTATTTTGTGCTCATCTGATTATAATAAAATACAATAGAATAATATACTATCATGTGTAGCTGGACGCGCTTTGCGTCGCTGGTTTGGTGAGACTTGGTGTACTATTTTTGTATTATGGTGTGTGTGTATGAGTGGCATGCGTGTCACTCAGTATACATCTTATAGTAGGGTTGTGAGGTCTATGTGTGATAAGCGCTATATTATTTATTAGCATGGCAAACGAAGCATACTGCCCGCCTGATGGTAAGCGGTTACCACAGCCTATGGACGCTGCCAACACCAGGGGTTTCACTTGCGCGTTGCCGACCCTGCAAAAAATATTCACACGCGTAAACAAAAAAAAGGTTTATTTATTCTAGTAAGTTCAGTACAGTTTGATTTAAACTATAGTTGTGAAATTATACACTTTATCATGTCAATTAATTTGTCAACTTGTTAATAAAATTAATTAATGGCCATGTAAACAATTACATGGCCATTAATTAATTTATTGTAACAATACAATTAACACGCCTCACTTTGTTTATTCCACATACTGCATTGTATGTATATTTTGGTGTTGACGTGTATTTAGTTTATTTGATAAGAACATCTTATAATTGCAATCTGAATTTTCAAGCTGTTATTAAAGTTTCAAGGTTATCTATTGTGTATAAATATACCACATCTAATGAGAGAGTATCCAACTATTTTTTATAATACAAGGTTAATAAGTGCTCATTATGTTCCAATTGATTGTCAAGTATGTTACCAGTTACTGAAGCCTTGGAGTAGATAATACACTGCTATAGCGTATGGGCGTATGCAACACTATAGTATAGGGTAACTAATGAATAAACGAAAGACGGTCTTGACTGTGTCATTGAGTATAGTAACTAAGTAATTTTATTTACTCTCTGTCTTGTCTAGTAGCATTAGGGGTGAACATACACACAGGGGTCTTAAAAACCGGTGCATACCACAGACAGGCGCGATATTTGAAATGTCATTCGTCTTTTGTTTTATTAATTAAGCGGATTGTAAAACAAGCAACAATAGAAGAGTTTCTCGACATGACATAAATTTAGTTTTATTTGCTGCCTATTAACGGATTTCTCAATTATGCATAAAATGCCAGTTATTGATTTTCATGTCTTAATGATTATTTTAATATACGTAGATTTATTTTTCAATTTACAGGTCTTCAGAAGAAGTACTCCATATAATTCAATGCCTGATTGGTTCACTACAAAGAGCGCGAACTGCTTTAGTGCTGCCAAAGAAAAAAGCAATTGACGAGCTTATGAAAAGTAGAAATATGGTATGTTTTCCTTTGACCTTTATATCATATAAATGTCGACAGTCGTGTATATACGATATATATATATATATAAAGTGACTAATAATTATACAAGATAACTTTTTTATTCACACATAATAAATACGGAGTATTTTTTTTCTGCAAAATATGGAAAGCATGAAAAAATATTGAATTTGCATTGATTGACAAAAACTACATCATTATTAAATCTGTGCAACTACATAATTAAAAACAAATTTAACTAATTATTACACTTATCAAACTTTCTATATCTAACATAGATGTTTCTCTTAGATATAAAAAAATATCAACAGAAAAAGTAATATGTTGGTAAGATGTATTGCCACGAGCGACGTCTAAGAGTAGTATAGCAACCCAGAACTATTATTATACAGGTATATAAGTTACATCATAATACATTTAACACAAGCCTGTATTAGATGAGTCTTCAAAGCCGTGCAATTCAAGGTTTCGCTTTGTTTATTGCGACCATTTGTACGCGCGGGCAATATGAATTGTAGAAATAATGTATAAGGATAATGACTTCTGTTGTCGAAGCGGCGTAACGCTAGGCTAGAAGAAGGGCAAAGACGTGAAGATATCTCTATGTAGAATTGTTCAACTATTTGATATAGGGGATGGGAATTGAGACCTAAAATATCTTGAGTCAGAAGTGGGGGCTGACTAATGTCATATCTTCGTTATTATTTATGGCATATTAATTGTATTACAAAATTAATTTAATTTACCATATCCGCTAAGTTACAAGATTTAAAAACATATCAATCAAAGTGCTCTGAGTAATGTGCATTGGCAGAGGTTGAGAAGAGGTATGGTCGCAGAGGTTTATGTCCGCCTATTCCAGGCGACTAATATTTATTTAGCAAAGCATTCGCTACGCATGGATAAAATCTTTGAAAGGCCGCTTTGTAAGCGACGTAGTTTGGAGTATAACGTCTAACGGCGCCGGCGCTAATGTATTTATTTCTCCCACTCTTCCTAGACAACATAACAATGGCGCGTATAATTCTCCCGTTTCCATAAGACAAGCTGAGGTGGATCATATACTGGCACTTCTAAATCCCTTACAATTACTACATTATCGAGCACATATGCCAATCCGACCTAAATATTATGGGAAAAAGATAGTAGAGTTGGCAACGCAGGAGTGTTGATAATGTCAATAGGCTTGCAGTAACCGCTTACCAAGAGGTGGCTCGAATGCTTGTTTGCCATACGCTATACAAATAAGGTGGCACTCAATGCACCTATATAAAATTCACTAATCTATACATTTCTTACACAGAAGGCTCTATCACCAAACCTACCTGAAGACTTAGCGATATCATTCTACATTCAGTCCCACAAGCTGATTTTTGTGGCGTACCAGCTCAGTTCTGTGCACGGGACGATGAGGATCGACTCATGTCAAGCGGACTGTGCTGTTCCTTGGTTGAGTGAAGTATTGTTTATGCTGACAGCCGCACTTCATATGTGTCAGCAGTTGAAGGATAAGGTGAGGAGTTTATTTTTTATTAAATAAAAGAAACATCTAGTTAAGGTATAGTTTGAAATCGGCACTTATCTTAAGAACCAAAAATGACTAAACTCTAAAAACTAATGAGTCAGATTAAAAAAAAACATCTTTCCCTTCCATCATTCATTAAAAATATCTTTGTAATATTATGTGTACTAATATGACAGTTACCCGTGACTTCGTCTGCATTTGTTTAAAGACAAAACAATCCTATGTCCTTCCCCAGGATATAATCTATCTCCTTGTCAAATTTTATTACTATCCGTTCAGCCGTTTAGTCCTAAAGAGGTAGCACACAAACAAACAGAGTTAGTTTCGTATTTATAATATTAAGATATATATGATCGCAAAAGGATTTTTTTCCTTTTAATGTATGTACTTTTCAAACATATTTTTAATATTTGCCCCATCTTCACTACGCTCTTTAGAATAAACAGTTCAATCAAAAGATAGCGTCAAGTGCGCGTATCTTTATCTCATTTGGTGATGTGAGTCATTTCGATAAGACTTCGAGGCTTTCAATAGCCTAATTAATTAAAATACCTGTCATCGTATAAGCTGTTGATCCAGTAACTGTTAGATTATATTTGATAATGAAAACGATTATATTTCGTTAAGTTTATTTTTAACTACCTGTCTTGTCTGTCAATAATCGAAAAATAATATTGTTATTAATGCCTGGCTTACACTAATTTATGATGGACAAATGTTACGAATTTCTTTTGATGTATAATGTTTAGATAATTTATCTACAGATACCATGCGATACTAAATGGTTGGCTTATCATAATTTTATACCTCTTATATTGGCGGTATATGGGATTTGACGTAATTTTATTTGTTTATTGGTATAGATTCTACCATGGAGAATTATATCATATTACTTATTACTACATATATATTATTAGCTTTTACTCGCGGCTTAGTCCGTCTTGTCCATGAAAAACACAATATTTTTGGATAAAAGTAACCTAGACGTGTTAATCCAGCGAATAATCTACCTTCATTCCAAATTTCATTAATATCCGTGCAGTTGTTACGGCGTGGAAACAAACCCACTTACATATGAAATTTCACATCTATACTAATATTTAAAGAGCATAAAAGCTGTTTAATACAAAAACTTGATTCTAGAATTCAGTCTACTATCCATTTTAAACTGTGCTATCTGTCATAAGAAAATGTACCTGTTAACTCGCTCTCTCACAATTAAACCGGCCAACCAAACCACGTACCCTTCTCTTTTATTTCCTTCAACTAACAAAAAATGGTCCTTCGAGCCGAATCTGAACTAGACCGCCTTGTAAATTCCATCACCAATAGAATGGTCACTGTGGATATCACTGAGTAACATAGGCTATATATTATATTGCTACGCAGGTAAAGTTGAGAGGAAAAGGCTAGTTTATAATACTATTGTGATTTTAATATACAATTTAATTTTTTTTTCAGCTGTGCGTGTTCTCTCAATACAAAGATTTCACGGTGGGATCCAGATCTGCGTCGATGTTGTTAAACTAATGTTACCTTCACACATGTTACCTTCACACATGTTACCTAATTCTCAAGCGTGTATAGCATTCTTTACCTTAAGGTATATAACATAGCGTATGATATACAATAACAATTGTATTTATTTAGTTATAGCTAACGAGTCCATTGTTGATATTCTTGTTGATTATGATGTAATATAATGTATTATAGTAATGTTAATTTATATTCATAGGATAATTATTCGTTGTATAAACCGAATGCACGTGTGTAAACGAATATGGTATGCGTAATTGTCACATTTAAATAGATATAGCCTTGAAGTGGTCAGTTTTCTGACAAATAATGCAGTCATTGTCTGAAAGGCTATTATATAATACTAGCGGCCCGCCCTGGCTTCGCACGGGTAGACAGACATTTATCAAATATTTTGTCTACCCGTTTGTAGACTTTTTCAGAAATTATTTTTAAAGTTTCTCTCCGTAAGAACCATCGCCGTATTCAAGGAATATTCTAAAAAGAAGAATTAGCGAAATAGGTTCAGCTGCGCCCGAGATTTGCGCTTAGCAACACATTCAGCGATTCATTTTTATATTATAGATTAATCGACAAATTATTCAGAATCTGGCTGTATAACTCAGAATTAATGTTGTATAAAAATATATCCTTAAAACAGAGCAATAATTAAATAATATATTCAGAAAACACTTAAAGTATCTGCTAGTAAATATATACTGTTTAAATTAATTATTTATTAGAGATGATGTGTATGTGTATCTAAAGCGTGTCATTATAAAGTGGTCAGTTCGAAATATACGCTGGAGTTGAGAGCATATTCGCTCCTATAGTTGATCATATTGAATGCAAGCTATTTCCAATTCTGGCCAAGCACAAAGTATAAGTATAAAAAAAATCACGATCAATTTAATTTTAAACATTATTCTTAGCATTAGACTCGAAATTGTCTCCTTAAATATGAGTATTTCTTATGTTAGACATTGTATATTAGTGAGAATAATACTAAAATAATTATGTATCTTTTGAATGCAATGCATTCAGTCAATTAGTCAATATTTATATATTTTAATGAACTATAAACTCTTCAATAAGAAATCTAAGAATAAAATATAAGCGGTATTACGTGTCACCTTTTTTCCATTGTATCTATCGTGTATTGCATTCTCTATACAATAATTTCGTCATTTGAGTTCTGACATCTTTTACAATATCATTAGTAGAGCGTTTGTGACGAAGCCCGATTGAAATAGTAGTTTTGTTTGTCTCTCTGTCTCTAGTAAGTCTGACGACGTTACGACTGAATGCTGAAACGACATTAAAATTTGAAGCGTCATCAAATACAACTCGTATGCTAAAACAAAGGCCACTCAAAATTAATATGGCATTAGATTTGAATGACGTCTCAGTATTTGGCTATTAATAGGCACTGCAAGAAGTGACTTTATAAATAAAATAAATACGTAGTGGGGCACGGATTGCATGGCAATAGATAAGTAATTACAATTAACATGAGGCTCTGCTAAAACAAACTGTCTCGAGCAATATTAAGCTTGAAATTTCAATATTATAAAACGTGTGATATAAATTATTATAGTAAATCGTAAGATACATTGCTGGCAGTTATGGAATTTTAAGCGCATATTTCATATGAACCTACCGGAGAGACTTGATTGCGCAGAATGACGAGCGGATATAGAATATGCTTAGTTTTTTGAAGGCGATCGAATCCAGGATAATTTACAAAATCGTATGATGAATTTACTTGCGCTAATGGACGTGTCTAGGGCCCTATACTGACTGATTTGTAACTTTTGGTAGTCTACTAATTCAATAAGTTATAAGATATAATAGGTATTTATTCTTGTGTCGTTGGTTTTTAGTAGCCTTAGCAAGAACAACTTTTGTCTTCGCATTCGTATCGCTTTCGACTGTTTTTGTATGGGAAAATGAGCAGCGGGCAAAATTAGAACCAAAAAATTTTCGTATGAAAAGTTACGTTTTCGAATACGTAGTCGAAAGTTTTTTTTTGGTAAGGCTACAGGACCCTGCACAGTTAGACCTCTCCGATAGGCACATCGCATCATGTGAAGTAATGCATCCTTAAAGAACGTTTCAACCAAAGTTACGTAGACGCGTACGTAGTGTATTAATTATATACTTATGCCTAATTAACTGATATAGGTACGTACCTTACTATAACTTAAGATTTTTCGTCATAATATATTACAGTTTCTATGTTTAAAATAGAAATGGTGCCTGTTTGTCTAATTAACCGTATAATTAATTGTTTATAGGAACACTGCGACCGTTGTCAGGTCATCCATCGGGCTAAATTAAGCCCTACGTTAATTGGAATAGGTCGAAAATTCATTGCAGCAAAATTAATTTACATTTAAAGTTGATTAATGCATATTGGCGCGAACAACAATTTATAAATAATATTTTGTCCATGGTACATAACATTCTCAGAAAACGGGCTGACTAAACCGTGCAGCCAATATAAATACGAATTCCAGCATGCCAATTTATAATAGATAGAATGCGCAAACGCATACCTTAATTGATTTTAGCCAATAATTTGTTAAATAGTGTTGCAAATTAGTAAAAGATGAATTTCATAAAATATTCGGAATTACTTTGTTTTTTTTTTTCTACAAATATATTATAATTTTTGAGTCTCATTTTGTATGATATAACTCTATCGTATTGGCTGCTTTTAGATTACGTTAACTGAAACGGTATTGAGTAGTTGGTCGTAATACGATTGCGTTCCACCTAGAAATTCTAATTTCCCAAAAACTCAAACGACGATGGTTAAAATTTACTGTAATAACACACATCCACTTTGAGTATGAGTGTTCTATGTAACATTTCTAGCATAGTCTATGGAAACGGAATTGGATATATATCAGATTGTAATTTTATGCACATTTAATAGGTATTAATACTTTAAACGCACTTTGTCGCTACTGTGTCTAAATAAATATAAAAATCTGTGCTACGTATGCTTTTGGCACCAATGCTCTCATATTTCACTTTGAGTTATTGCCCAGTAATAACTACTTAAAATGCATTTAATTGAAATTTTAATTTATTCATCTGTTTTACAGTAATATGAAACTACACCCGCGCCGTGTTCTTATTATTTATTTGACATGTTTGACAATAAAATTAATGTACTAGTATTATTAGGTCCAGCATGAGGTAGTCCCAAGACTATTTTATTTATGTCTAATGGGTAACGTATCTTAATATGAAAATAATGAAATGAATCTCCTGGGATGAGGTCAAATAGCGCTGAAAAGTCATACTTGTATTTTGATACGTACCCATCTACTGTTAAAACAGTTATGTGATTGTGTTGTATTTCAATAAATCAAAATGCTGTTACGCATTCGGTTGTTTCTTTTCTCGAAATACCTACCTATACAGGGGAATGCACAATTTATACACGTATATAATCAAAGGGTAAGACCTATGTCAGCAGTGGACTGCGATAGGTTGATGATGATGATGATGATGATGATGATGATGAGAGACGGCGGTGTAAACTGTGGCTATCCCTAATTAAATAAGTCTGTTTCTGAACGAATTACGTATTTTTGACAAATTTGTCAAGAATGTTTTGACTTTTGCTTGACTTGACAATTGACATTGACAATGACAGATATCGGAATAAATAAATCGTCAAGAGTCACACACGACAAACAAACTTTGTTTTACCTTATTTAGTTATTTATTGTAAATTGTCGTTTTATTGAAATATTTATTTACTACTTAACAATGGCTATGAGAGTTCTCGGTTGGATCGGTTTAGTTTCCGTCATTATAATTGGCTTATTTGGTTTTGGATTGTATTTAACTTTCGTTACATTTCTCGTCTCATTCCTTATCGGGTTAGTAACTTAAATTATTATAATATAAGTCAAATAAACCATAAAGAAATCTTTACCCTACCGTTTATCATTAATATGAGCAGTGTACTATTATTTGCAATCTACAAATAGAACTCACTAACGAAGTGTCTAAATAGTAGACTTGAACGGTATTAATGTACTACACAAAATGTATCATCAAGTGCTTTCTATTAATTACCTCAGTATATAGCAAATAGAATATGTAATATGTGCGAATGATATGATAATATTGTTTCCTTTTACAGAATTATTACAATACTATATTTTTCATATGACGATAAGAAGATATTTTCAGTTGACCTAGACTGTCCTGATGATCCTTTACAACAAACCAATTTTTCTATACAAGTACCAAAGGTATGGTGTATGTTATGTGTGTATTATATTACTGAAAGTTCCTAATCTACTTAGACATACATATTATCACACCACTTAGTTTCATTTCGGGGTATCGGAGTATTAAGGGCTATTTCAGGAGAGGGCCTGGCCCCTGTGTGTTTTTTTTATTTTTTGGCACACCATCAGCATATTCTAATTTCACATAGCCTATTTAATGATAGACAATTTGTACTCATTTGATGTATGAAATGTGCTTATATGCTGTTTGTGTGCCAATAAAATAAAATAAAAAGTTGGAGCTCAATATTATATTGGTAGTCCACATCCTAGGATGGGCACAGCTGGATATGTATGTCAATGGACATAATTTAATACCTTAAATGTACATGCTTTTCAGGTACTGGAATTATTTAAAAAAGAAACAGAACTGCCAAAATTTGACAACCGGATAACAGGAAGTGATACAGTTGATGTGTTCTTAAATGAAATCATTATGATAATTATTAATGACTATGTCACCCCATGGTATGAGATGCTGACAACAGATGAGGAGCTCACAAATCATGCTATAAAACGCTTGGTGCTGATAGCTGGTGCTAATGTTGCTAATAGGTGGGTTCTTGATATAATTTATTAACTAACTATTAAAGGAAATTAAAGAAAATCTTAACATTTACACACATATATGTATATGGAAAACAAGCAAAGGGGTTGTAAAAAAATATATGATAAAAATTATATACTTTTAAGAAATGAAAATTATACATTTTTAAGAGATGAAAATTATACGATGAGACTGCTGGTCTAGTGGTTAGCCCACGTGACTGCTACGCTAGAGGTCGCGGGTTCGATTCCCGCCGGGGCAAACATTTATGTGAGAAATATGTGGGCCTTGCGTCTGGGTGTTGGTATGTAATATAAGTATGTATTTACAAAAAAAAAGGATATAGTACACGCTTTGCTTAGTTTGGGGTTAGATGGCGTTGTGTGATAATGTCCAAACATTATAATAATTATTATACATTTTTAAGAGATGAAAATTATACAATCATTTATTGGCCACTCCTAAGATAGTATAGGTGGTACAGTATGCAATTGTAAACACCAAAAACCAAACCCAACATAGACTATTTTATTAAAAAGACTAATACAAATCCAGTTAACTTTAGGAAACCCTACCGATTTGAAATAATTCTAATTTGCTGTGATTTTAGTAAATGTCATAACAATGAATGATTTTAGGGTAAAAAGTGTAGACTGGATTCACCTCCTTTCAACAAGGTTTCCTGAGGAATTTACAGTCCACCTGAAGCTGTTCAAGCAGTCTCGAGTTAGATTGAAACACATCAATCTGATGAGTGCCAAAGAAATGACCAATGGTACTGGGAAGCCTAGTCCAAAAAAGCAAGAAGATAAGAAACTACATAGACGAAATAAAAGTGAAACCGATTTATCCTGGCTCCCAGGTAATTTATAGGCTTACGGCTCGTTCACGTTGACGCGCGGACGCGGTGGCGGGCGCAGCGCGCGCCAATCGCTACTTAGGCCGCACGTGCGTTTCGTACGTGAAAACTTGGATATTACGCCATATGTTTGATATTTCGTGACCGCTCCCGCCACCGCGCCCGCGAGTCAACGTGAACAAGCCGTTATAGTGATTTACAGATTTGCTCTGAATCCTTGACAGATATTTATAAAGAGAGGCCTAGGCATATTGTTAGGCGTATTGTTGTAACCAAGTGACAAGTAGTAATGTGCAGGCAGGTATATAGGTAGAAGAACTAAAAAAAGGTGTGTGTCCATATCTAGCTAATTTGTTTAGCCCAAAAGAGACTCAATGTGTCGATGACATGTATGTATGTATATTGTATGTATGTAATGCTATCCTGAGCATAATGACTCCAAACAACATACAATCTGCCTTATGCAAGTAATACACCCACTGTGGTAAGCATTCATAGACTGTGGTGGCCATTTAGTTTGTGGTCTTTGAGTTCATAAAAATAAGTTTTCATATTTGTTTCAGATGCCCAGACTTATGGAAAATCAAAATTTTATAGTAGTACAGAAAATATTAATAGTAAATCTTTAAAAGATCTATTTTTCGATCTAGAATGTGCCATGGAAAAACGAGAAATATGTAGGGATACATTTTGTACAGACTCTGAGAAAGAGTATGGTGGGTAGCTATATTTTAATGAAACTTCTAATCTTTCTTATGTGTACTTCCACACTTTGGGCTAGACCTAGTGTTGACAAAAATTGATTTAGGAAGACCAAGCACAACAACTGTATGAGAAACCATAGCCAAAACACAACATCAACAAATGTCTGGAACCAGGTTGTAATACCGCAGCATAGGCGCAACGGATTCTTTATTTAAACTGATTAGTATTTGTCAAACTACCTACTAGTTGTTAATTGTTTTATATTCCAATGTTATATATGTATAAATTTTCTAGAGTTACTTTGTGAAATATCAGAAGCAGTGTTGTATCTTGTCGCTCCAGAAGAAGCATGGAATTGTCAGGCCTTGAAGCTACTACTGATCGAACTACTGTCTTCAGTGGTTTTAAGACCAATCATTAACCTACTGAGTGACCCTGATAATATTAATAGGACTATTATACGAACTGTAAGTTATTTTTATATTTCTTTTATTTTTATTTCCACTAAGGTGGCGAACAAACATACGGCCCACCTGATGGTAAGCGGTTACCGTGGCCTATGGACGCTTGCAACACCAGGAGTATCACATGCGCGTTGCCGATCCGAAAATTTTCATCATTTACAAATTATTTATTTATTTAAGTGCTTCCTATTAATAATTGGTAAAAAAATGTTACGTTTGGTTTGAATAACATGCCGCGCAGATAAAAATCGGTAGAGAAATGTAGGCTTATATGCTCTAAACCCTATTATATATTGTTGGCAAAATATTTATAAATTGTGTTTGGAAATTGAAATATCATAGTAGGTGTGTCTAGCCAAGCACCTAACATACCGTCTGTATCTCTTTAGTTATACACATGTAAATATTAAATATGCAAAGAACTAATGTGATATTCCAGTGTTGTCGTGACTCATGCCTTCAATCCGAGTTGTTCCTTATAGTTATAAGATGTTGTACCGACGCCGAAGAGCTGGATGCGACTTTGGAACTCGTACAAAAAGACATACAAAAACTTGTAAGTACCTTCATTGTTTTTACTTTAGGGATTTTTGTTTTTACATCGTATTCGGATGTAAGTATCACTAGCGTAATGTGTTGGTAACCTTACTGTTGACAGGACTCACTGCGCTAGCAGCAGTTTAATAATAATAATACATTTATTACTCATTTAAGAAAGACGTTATAATGTAGTAATTGATAGGTACAGAGTGAAGAAGCTTAGTCTAAAAAACATACTATGGGTTGCAACTAGTTTCTTAGCTAGGTTAAAAGGCGATTTTAGACGGTCCTTGACAACACTGTGTGCAGCCAGATAGGAAACAAACTAGTTTCTTAGCTAGGTTAAAAGATAACCTGTATTAGAGAGACTAGTTCCTTTAATACAGGTTATCTTTTAACCTAGCTAAGAAACTAGTTTGTTTCCTATCTGGCTGCACACAGTGTTGTCAAGGACCGTCTAAAATCGCTGTAGCAACACTAAGACCGGCTCTTCTATGGTGTTAATTTAGACTTTCATAAGTGCCTTATAGTTACTGTGCTTTATAAAAACTACTAGCTACCAAAAGTAATAATTAAAAAACCGCAGTTTAATTGAAAAGAGACCCGTGAAATAATATTTCGTGTTGGTTTTCAGCATTCAAAAGACAGTGCCGGAGAATGGGAGCTTCAAGACCGTCAGAAACTATCCTCCTTGCACTATTTGACGAGGATAATTCAGGCAAGGAGGGCGACACTGGGTCCACAAGAAGGTACACACACTTACTGCAATTAAATACTGTGATTTTTTTTATACCACTATGGTGGCACACAAGCATACGGCCCACCTGATGGTAAGTATTCACCGTAGCCTATAGCCGTTAGCAAAACGAGGGATATCACTAACGCGTTGCCAATCATGATGATGAGGACTCACTGCGCTAGCAGTATTTCAACTAGCGCACTGTATCTTCGTGGAGCACTGGCACCCTTACCGCGAAAACACAACACTACATCAAATTAGTATTATTTTACTACGGTCTACTTTAAGGTCAAGTTACAGTCCCCAGCCGGGTGGCTCCAATTTTAATGGGAAAACCCACGGGATATGCCAATTCGCCCTAACTTCTACCGAATTTGTATCTTCGTCTATCTATGACATCTTCAATATGTGAACCGAACTACTTATAACGTATGTCACTAGATTTCTTTGATATCCAAATAAGTAGTTTTTGGGTCGGCAAAGCGCGAGTGATACCCCTGGTGTTGCATGCTGCCATAGGCTACGGTAACCGTTTACCATCAGCGGGAGTATGCTTGTTTGACAAAATATGCTTTTCAATTCATCGATTAGGATATAAAAAAATCTTACATAATGTTGCAGTCTCATGTAAAACACTGTACTTTTCTGTTTAAAAAGTCGATTAAGTTTCAAAAACGAATTGAGGAGAAAGGAGATAAGAAAATAAGAATAAGAAGCTAGTACAGTGATTCAATATTAGCTTGGCAATGAGCTCCAACTGCATCCACGGTGACCGCTTATCGTCAGGCGCGACATTCACATATTTTTCATACTTGTGGTATAAAAATCACTAGTTTGTTAACTATAGACGGCCCGTACGATTTTTTTCATATATTTATGTATAAAAGTAGTTTGAATAATTTCAGGTGCCGCTAGTGCTAATGTTGAGAAAGTATCGGAAGAAGTGTCGAGATCTTTGAAGTTCATAAGAGCGACAGCTGCCTGGAGATCCAACGCACAGTATCTACTTGAAATTGAGCTCAATGAATCTGGTAATATATACCTTATTGTATTGTTTTTAAAATTCATATATACTGTGTATCAATAGCTAGCGAAATTACTGAGTAAAGTACACTTATGAACGAATGTCTCGAACTCTCGACGGAGTGCAGTACACTTTCACGCAGTACTTCACAATCAAAGGTGGCTCTGCCTCTGTCGTATGGTATGACGCTTACCGTCTGCCGGCGAAATCACGTCACCTAGTTATATATTCAGTCTAACGAATTCATGCCCAGAGCTGTGTTTATGTACGTACGCCATTTTGGATTACGCTCGAGGTGGGAAAAAACTACAAAAGTTGTTTGTAATTATTATTATAATACAGAATTTATTAAATAAAAAATGCAGTGCTTAAAATGGTCATGTTCTAATTTTGAATGTATGAACATTTTTGCCTACCCAATTATTGAAACGTTAATTTATTCCAGACGCACCCCACAGCTCGAAGGCAGTTCTCGATAACCTGAGGTCTTCGGCTCAAGAACTATGCGACTTGTATCTATCTCCTAACCGGCCACCTATCATGGGTGTACCAGAGAACTGTCACGCGGAGCTCGTGAGGAAAATAACCACAGAGGGAGAGGAATTTACAAATAACCCCGTGGCGTGTTTCGATGACGTACAGAAATGTGTCTGTGATGCTTTAGAGGTAGGATTTTGGAATCAATGCTATTCCGGTAAAGTGGGATTGTCATCATCAGTGTAAACATACCCTATATTTTGTGTAATAACTTATATTTTGTCACCGAATCTAATATTCGATTAGATTTAGAATTGTCAATGAATATTTGATTTTCCAAATATATAAATGTAAGTTAATTATAATAATCGTATATAATGTTTAGACATTAGCACATAATGCTATTCATGGATTCAAACATTTTCATATTATTCATACATTTAAATACACTAAGGGGTAAATTAAATTATGTATGTGTAAATATACCTTGTTTACAATTGAAGATTATTCATCATATATTCAACATATTATTATCATAATTAATTTGTTCTAGGATGATCCGTCTTGGCAATCCGATTATATGATGGATGGCGAAGACACCGATCGTACAAACAGGTAAATGAAACTTTATTCTTTAAGCTATAAAGTGTACAATCCCAATAAAATATTTTAAGCTTCAGAAAAAGACTTGATTATAATTGACTAACTTCAACTGTAGCCCATCTACTCAACAGTCACGAAATTTCACTCTGCTATCAATGACAGAGAGAACACTACATTTCTCTCCTTCTAAGACCACGTGTAATATTAATAGCTGAGAGAGATATTATTATTATTAATTTCCAGCGATTTCAAACCAGAAGGCAAAAGCGATACCAAGAAGTATACTGGTAAGTACACGATGAAAATAAATTTAATCTAGCTTTTGTGACGTCAACATAGTCCTAACGCTAGTCATAATACCTATGTAATTCCTAACCACTGACCTAATAATAGATGGACTTCGGGTCTACGCTCAAAAGTGTCCGGAGCTAAACATTACAAAATGCGAATACAATATAAGCACACGCCATGTCTCCGTTTGGTCCTTTGGTAAGCTGATATATTATTGCAAGCAAAATTAAGCTGTTCGGTAATGAGATAAGACGTAATTTTGGGTGCTTAAGATTTTTATAATATATAAATAAAACTATCCAAGTTCCAAAATAGGTGAGCTCCGAATACTTCTCGTGAATTTTGTACTAGACCCGATGTCTGTCTATTATAAGATGAGTATTCCTTACTATCAATGTCGTAAATATCAACCGTATGCAGAGCGATGCAAGAAGATAATGAAGACGTGTCTAAACCAGTTACCAAAGTTGTTCTTCAAGTCCAAGTACAAGTATGATCTACCGAACAAGTACTCTACGTTCCCACGCTCGCTTACGAGAAGAATGCCAAGTAACAAGAACCACACAATACCTAAATGCAATACGTTTGGTATTACCTCCTAGTGATAAAGTTTACAGTTTGTAGATACATTCACGGTTGATGCTAGAGTGTAGTTGAATGCATATATATCAAATAATACATAGTAATTTATCTACAGAAAATTGTGTGTTTTATTGTCTTAAATTTGTTTCCACGTAGTAATATAGTTACTTAATTTCCCAAGTTAAAGCTTGACCACATATTGGTGTCGATTATGTTGTTCAAAATTACTAAACTTAACTAATTTGACAGGTCTAAAAGTCTTGCTATCCTTTTCTCATGTGGGGGGTTAAATAAGGATGGAAATATTTTTAGACCTATCAAAGTTAAGTTTAGTAATTTTGAACAACGGAATTGGCACTATTATACATGGACTAAGCTTAAGCTTTCAATCTACTTTCATCTACAGTTTATAACTGAGTATTCTCATAATTTCTATTAGTCGCTAATCACGAACTTCTAAACTCCTAATAATTGGCTTTTAGAGTTATTCAAACTTAAGTAAGTAATTTAATATAATAATTGAAACTGGAGTCGCTAATCACTGTTTTAAGTTAGGATAGAGTTAAGAGTATGCATCGGTGTTTTAATGTGCACGATTTCTAATTTTATATAAACGATTTATAATAAATTGTGCTATGATCGCTTACAACGCCAGGGGTGTCACTCGTATAGAACCTATAGTAGTGAATTTGACGTTCAATTTTAAACGTTTTTATCTTCAACATAAGGTTGATATCGGTCGCGGTGACGGTTTGGTTTCTCATCATACATTCATACCTTGCCATTCTGACATCATTGTACCACCAGCTTTATGATATAACCGTGCTCTCGTATATAACACATGTCCGTTATCATTATAGGCGACATATTGCACGTGCCTGGTTCTAGACACAATCGATCTCGAAGCGATATAGTCGGGAATATAGCACAGAGGATGATCAATGAGAGTGCAGGTCAGTATAGAATTTTATTGCATGGAGTTTTTGATAATATGAGTGAAGTGAGAGAACTTACCTTAATAACAGTAGTCAAATTTGGAGACTAGATTTTAAGAAAGACAGAATACTACCGTCTTAATCCTTAACCCTAGAATCTACTCCTAAAGATTGTGTAATATTGTGTTAAGATTGAAAATTTCATAAAAATGTTGCTCAGTTATAACCGTTTTTAGCGCTATTGCGTAACTCACTCTAAACTAAAATTTCACATTGATTTTATAAGTACTTTTCTAAAATTGTGTTAGAACCAAAGCATTTACTTCTTACTTCTTCACCAATTTCAACTTACACTAACAAAATCTTTAAACGATTCACAAAAACTTCATTTCTATAAAACATAGCTAATAATATCATTCATACATCACATCTATCCGTGTGAACGCGATAAACTCAAAAACAACTAAACGGATTTTTGATTCGATTTATTAACAAGGTTCAGGTGTTTAATTAATTAAGATTCTGTGTAAATTGACTGAAATACGTCGAAAATTGTTGATGATGTCGGAAAAAAACTGCTGGTGAGTACGCGGTCCCACACAGACGCGACTCGGCGAAACAGGGTGTACGAAACTACGACAGAAAAATGGCGTATATACTCTGCTACCCGTGCGAAGCTGAAGCGAAGATAAATGAATGATCTAAATTTATTTTATATCTATGTACGTCTTGCAGGGCCTTCAAACTTGTCTTCTGCAAACACGAGTAACCTATCGCTGTCACATTCGGAAATAAGTCGAAATGTGAAAAAATTGCTCTCGCCTTTGTCTGCATGTATTATTGAAACAGGTACGTATGTACTTATTACGTCATAAATGTAATGAAAATTTTCTGGCTGGTTTTAAAATTCTGAGCTCTTTAACTACCCTATCATAAACTCTCATTATAATAATGAATATGATGGAAATGTACATTGTACAAAGAGATTGTAAAAAAGCAAAAGAATTGTATAAGTGAAATGACGCTCTTTACACTTTGCCCCGTGAGGGACGTGGCGCGAATATGTCTCAATAATAAGTAAACATGTGAAACTTTCAACACTTTTTTGTATTTGTCATTGTTTTAATTTATTATTAAATGTTTAATGCAGTATGAATTATGAGGCTGAAATGGAATGTCTGTCTGATCGCTTTAACTGGTTTTGAAAAAAATATAACTATGTCATGCTATTAATTTACGTATTATATATATTATAATTGAAATTTAAATGCGACAAGATTGCAATAACAATAATTCTTGAAATATCCCAGCTTTGGTCCAGGAAAAAGGCCGTGCATTCGGCATTTACGCGATAGCGGTAACACGACTTTCCGACAACGAAAAATGGCACATATACAGAAGATACAGCGATTTCTACGATCTACATGCTTCTATTAAAGACAAGGTAACATGGCTTAATATATCACATTCTTGGACGTCTGACATCTGGCCAGTAATTTCAAATGCAGAAGTAAAAGTTTGGTCAAGTAATCTATCCACTATAAACATTTTCTTCTGAAACTCTTTTAACATGAATTACTGTTACTTGGTGCTAGCATGTAGTATATTTAAAACGTTCGTTAAGCTCATTGAACTCTAGCACTGTGCCGGTAGCACAAACTTTTTCGACAAACGTATTCGAAAACGTAACTCGTGAAATGTCTAAATTGTCATACTAATTTTTAGTTCCACTTTTCACCGCCGCAGCGCTGTTCATTTTTCAATACAAAAATAGTCGAAGGCGATACGAAAACGTTGCGCAAATTATTCATGCTGGCCCTACTGAACATGTTTCAGATATTATGGAAAACTTATTTTTGAAAGATATTGTCCGAACCTATACATATTGTCTTGTTTCAGTAACAAAAGATTATGAGACCAACTAAATTGATAAAAGTATTTTTTCGCATACAACTTACTTTCACAGATCTAAACAAACGTTAAAGATGCTTTTTTTATACAACTAAGGTGGCACACAAGCATACCGCCCACCTGATGGTAAGGAGTCACCGTAGCCTATAGCCGCTAGCAATACCAGGGATATCACTGACGACTTGCCAACCCAATTGTTGATGAGGAGTCACTGCTAACAGTATTACTACTAGTGGAGCGTATCTTCGTGGAGCACTGGCAACCTTACTTACCTACCTTATTTTAGCTTTAAATTTTTATTTGTTTTTAGTGGCCAGACTTAGGCAACCTGCCATTCCCAGCTAAGAAGACATTTCAGAACACGTCACGAACAGTATTGGAGAATCGGAAGAGGATGCTTAATAATTACCTGCAAAGTTTAGTCGCCCTCGCGAGGGAAGCCAGGTATATGGCTCTATTGTCACAGGACTATTTGGGAGGATTCCTCAGTCCAGAGAACCAGGCCGAAAAACACAATAATACGGTAAATTCTGCCTTCTGCCTTCAAAATGTTTTTTTTTTGCTTTATTTTTTTATTCCACTAAGGTTGCACACGAGCATACGGCCCACCTGATATGGACTATGGTAAGCAGTCACCGAAGCCTATAGCCGCTAGCAATACCAGGGATATCACTAACGAGTTGCCAACCCTTTTGTTGATGAGGACTCACCGAGCTGGGAGCAGAAACACAACACTACATCAAAGTAGTGTTATTTGACTGCGGTCTTCTGTAAAGTGGAGTCCCCATTCCCTTAAAATTTTAATTTTAAGGGAATACCTACGGGAGATCCCAGTTTACACTATCTCTCTTTTTTAAATGTAGTAAATACCGCGTAACTCTGATTCAATACATATACTGACTTATAATTTATACGATAGACGAGGCCATTGGTCTAGTGGTTAGTATATCTGACGGCTAAGCTAGGGGTCACGGGTTCGATTCCCGCCGGGGAAAACATTTGTGTGTCTCGAAGTAGTCAAATACATAGAACACATTTCCTATTTTGATTGCGTCATTCTTAAGCTTTTTATCTCTTCAGATCGATGCTCTGTTAGTCAATTCCCTCCGTGCGGGAATGAGAACGCTGAAAAATATGCCCGATCAATTTGCGAATACGGTCGACGGAGTCATGGATGGTAAGTACATACTACCATTCTAACTACTTCCAAAAATATAGACGCTGACAAATGGATATCCGTCGCATTCTAATCGTGATTTTATATAGTTTTGTAGGCATGTCTATTAAGATTTTAATGTATTTTAGGTATATCTAAAGTATTCCAAGGCAAAAGTGGCGAAAATTATTACGATGGTATCAAAAGTGGAAACTCTTCTGACGGACAGGATGTGAGTATGATTTACTGGTTGCTAACATAATATCTTATATTCATATATTGTATATCATACATACACATAATTTCATCAGTAAAATGCCGGGTTTCAACTTCTCATAGCATTAAAGAATAACAGTTTCAAATGCAATACTGTGCCGGTAGCAGGAACATTGTCGACAACGTATTCGAAAACGTAACTCGCGAAATGTCAAAATTGTCATACTAATTTTTAGTTCAACTTTTTACCGCCGCAGCGCTGTTCATTTTCCAATACAAAAATAGTCGAAGGCGATACGAAAACGTTGTCGACAATGTTCCTGCTACCGGCACTGATTATGAATATGGACAAAGTATTTAGTATTGTTTTTTTGCATTTACATTTACACAATGAATGTCTTGACATTTGCGTCAAGCAATTTGAGACAAGCATAACTTGTTATGCTTGACTCTCAGCCTTAGCGGGGAATTTAAATTCTACTGTAACAATATAATAATTTTAAAAATATTAGGTCCTTACATATGAAATTGGCGTTTTGTATGGGAGGAACAAAAAGTCGAATATTTTTTAATATAATATATTTAATTAATCAAAGTATGAACCATTATTTTCTATGCACTTTTGCCATCTCATAGGTAGTTCATTGATCCCTTTACTAAAAAAACCAGTCGGACGGGAATCAATAAAATCTTTGAAGGCGATTTGGACTGCCCCATCGGAGTTGAATTTTTTCCCTTGCAAGAAGTTATCCAAATTTCGAAAAAAATGGTAATCTGTTGGAGCAAGGTCCGGGGAGTACGGAGGATGTCTTAGACTTTCCAATTGAAGCTCTTCTAATTTAGTAGCCGTCTGTAGCGCAGTGTGTGGTCTAGCGTTGTCGTGAAGCAGCAGTGGCGTGGAGCGATTGACCAGCCTAGGTTGTTTAGCCGCTAGCTTTTCCATCATGGTTTGCAATTCCTGACAATAGACATCAGCCGTAATAGTCTGGCCAGATTTGAAAAAACTGTAATGAACAATACCGGCACTAGTCCACCAAACGCTTACAAGTAACTTTTTTGGGGTTAATTTTCGCTTGGGGCAGGATTTGGCTGGCTGGCCAGGATCTAACCATTGCGCTGAGCGCTTCCGATTATCGTAAAGAACCCATTTTTCATCACAGGTAATGATTCGGTTTAAAATACCTTCATTATTGTGCCGGTTTAGTAATGTAACGCAGCAGTCGACGCGCGTTTGCCGGTTTGTTTCAGTCAATTCGTGAGGTACCCACCTTTCAAGCTTTTTAATCTTCCCAATTTGCTTCAAGTGAATTAAAACAGTTTTATCACTAACATTGCAGCCTGCAGCTAACTCGGACGTGGTTTGCGATGGATCCGCTTCCACAATAGCCTTCAACTCTTCATTATCAACTTGAGTCTCAGGCCGTCCACGGGGCTTGTTCTGCAGGTCGAAATTTCCAGAACGAAAACGTTGGAACCAAAAACGAACTGTGTTTTCTTTTGCAACACGACCGCCATACACATCATTCACCCTTCGAGTTGTTTCCGCAGCACTAGTGCCACGGCGGAACTCGTACTCGTAAATAATGCGATATTTAAGGTTTTCCATTTTGTAAAATGAGTGACGCAAACAGAAAAAAACAGAAGAAAAAAAACAAATGAATGACGATCATCGAAGCACAAATACATGAGTCTATAGCTGTACAAATTTGAATTTGGAATTCCTTACCAAAGAGGAGAAATTCGTGATTAAAGTGGCCAGTACGAAAAACGCCAATTTCATATGTAAGGACCTAATATATACCACTAAGTTGGCACACAAGCAGTCACCGTAGCTTATAGCCGCTATCAATACTAGGGGTATCACTAACGCGTTGCCAACTAGCTAGCAGCATATCTTACTACTAGCGCAGCGTATCCGCGTGGAGTATTGGCAATCTTACTTACCGCAGAAACACAACACTACATCAAAGTAGTATGAGTAGACTGCGCTCTTCTGTAAGGTTTCATATAAATTTCAGGATGGTGATGAGAGCTTCGCATTGAAATTACTTGAAGAAGTGCTTGGAATTAGGGGTCTGTGGTTGAGACGGCGACTGCTTGCGCCACTCCGGACTTTAATAGCTGATCGAGTTAATAAGTATGTATATATATAAGAGTTAATAAGATGTATGTTCATGCATATACTGGAAACTGAATACACCCCTAATTTAAGGTGTTATTTAAAATCACGATCAAATTGTGTAGTGTGTTATAAAACATACCTAGTGATACAAATAAAAAATAAGTTACAGTATATCATGCTGGATAACTATTATTATATAATAAACAGTTCAGTAAAAACATGATAAAATAATAAATAAATAAACTGATATTTTGTATGCTTGTTGGCGGAGCATATTAAACTTTCCATTACATGTACTCAATATCTGTATGTCACATAACTTACATAATCCTATGTTCAGAATATAAATTATTTGTATTTAAAATAAGTGGGATTCTACAGAGCTCCAATGACTGTACAGTCTATTATACCAGTGCCGGTAGCGGGAACATTGTCGACAACGTATTCGAAAACGTAACTTGCGAAATGTCAAAATTGTCATACTAATTTTTAGTTCCACATTTCACCGCCGCAGCGCTGTTCATTTTTCAATACAAAAATAGTCGCAGGCGATACGAAAACGTTGTCGAAAAGGTTCATGCTACCGGCACAGATATGAATACTTTGCCGAGTATTGTTTGTAATATTTTTAGTGATTGGATATTATTTTTTTAATTTTCAGAAAAGTCTTAGAATTGGTGTCGTCATTAACTTCACCACGTAATGTTGTACAATACTTGAAGATGTTCAAGTAAGTAGCATTTTCAAATAACCATCATTAACTTATCTCTGACCAACCAAGCAGAAGGCAAGACGGAATTGCAACGATCGAAATTCATATTTATAAAATACAAAATATAGTATAATTTGCTTTATTCCGCTTAAATGAATACGATACGGTTTCTTCAAACAACCTGCGCTCAGGTGTGAGATCAGTGCCGGTAGCAGGAACATTTTTCGACTACGTATTCGAAAACGTAACTCGCGAAATGTGAAAAATTGTCATACTAATTTTTAGTTCCACTTTTCACCGCCGCAGCGCTGTATATTTTTCAATACAAAAATAGTCGAAGCCGATACGAAAACGTCGCAAATTATTCATGCTCGCACTACAGGTGTGATGTCTACCGACACGTGTTTCAGGACTTCCACGTCCCATGTCGGAAGACATCACACCTGAGCTCACACCTGGGCACATGCTGTTTTAAGAAACCGTATCGTATTAATTTAAGCGTAATAAAGCAATTTATATTATAACTCCTAATGTCTTAAAAATCTGTTTTTGGTAGAGACTGCAAATCCTGATAAGTCTGCTTTTTATACAATATTACTAAGAACCTTTTTGAAGTCGTTTAAAATGATAAAACAAGTTTACGTTTTCAGACAGTGGTTGACGAATAGAAACAATTCTAGTTACGCCGATAGAGATTGGGCTACAAAAGCCAGGACGAGAGTTGCCGCTAAAGTTGCCTTACTGTCTGTTTGTTCAGGTAACATCTTTATGATATTTGAAACTACGACAACGGTGCCAATTCTATTGCCACACACTCGCTTAGACAAAATGATTTTTCGTGCTGTCAAATCAAATTACGTCCTTTCCAAACAATAGCAGTAAACTTTGATTATTTATATCATACCCCTGAGTTGATAATATAATACTGCGTAAATTCTATAGTATTGAAATTGTAAACATACATCACATTAAATAGTTAGTAATATCGATGTGACAAATATATTTACAGTTCCAATGATCAACAGAATTGGGTAAATATTATAGTTTTAGTTTTAATCCTGTCAGATGAACCTTAACGTATTTCTTTACGAGTAACGCAGGGGATCTGGAGCTATATACGGATGGTCATCTGTAACTATTGTCCAGTAGAAAATATTGGTTAATTTTAATAATTTTCCATATCGGGCGTTTAGTTTCAGACTTCAGTTAAAAAGTAAAGTTGCACTATTTTACGAGTTGTTTTCGAAAATTTCGTACCTATTATGTTGACCTGTCTTCATATTTTTTATTGTTTATTTTCAGATGATCTGAGGCACATAGCTGGCTCAGACACGGCTCGTAGAGGATTGCTGACAGTTTTCGATATGTTTCAAACTGATGAGATCAATCGGCGACTTATTTTCGTCTTACTTGAGGGTATGGAAAGTGATTCACATATTATTATTAGACTCCAATATTATGTCAAAAGTACATGCAGTCCGATGGTACGCGGTTACTACAAGAAGTGCCTGTGAATACTTGCAGAATTGAAATATCAATCGTGCATTGCTAGAATATTTTTTTTTAACTCCATTAATGCGAAATGTTCATCTAAGGATAACTGGCTAAAGATAAACAAATTCGAATCAATGGATTTTGTGTTCTGAATTTGAATTCAATACATCTCAGAATGTTTTTTTTTCATCCGGTGGTAGATTCTTAAATCTGGCAGTTTTTTTAATATTGCATTTTGTTTCAGCTGCCCTGACGAATCTATTCCCAGATAATAATATCCAAGAGTTATTTAGGAAGCTATACACAAACTCAGCAAGAGTTCCAGTACCTAAGAAGTCTGTTAATTTGTGAAAACTAATACAACATTTGACCCCACAATTAGGCCACGATTGTTTTTTTTAAAATGTGTGCCAAAGATTTCACATCTGTGTCCAGCGACTATGTAAATTGTGATAACCATAATCGTGATGTTACATAACAAAATTACCTGAATATTTGTGCAAAAAAAAACTTTTGTTGATATTCATTACTGATAAGAATTAGGAAAATATACTTTGGAAATCCCATTTCGAGGAACTTGGGTTATTTTGAGATTGTGAATTGGATATGCATTAGTTTATTTTTATATATATACATGGTACTATTTTTCTTTATTCGGGAGAGGTTGATTTGTTTTGGCATTAAAAATCCAGTATTACTTGTAATGAGATTTACTTTAAATGAACTACATTAATTTATTAGAAAATGTATGTACTTAGAGTAATATATTTTGTACGTTTTATATAAATAAACTAATTAAAAGCAAATTTAAACCTTTGTTGAAGGGAGCATACGAAGTGTACCTTAAAATATTTACTTAGTGAATTTGTAAAAGCAATAAAATTATGTTCTAGGCAATAAGATACATATCCTAGTGTACTTCGCTTATTTTATCACCAAAAACATTATTTATTACTCTATTATACAAGATACTAGCTTTTATCCCGCGACTTCGTCCGCGTAGCCATATAATATATAGCCTATATATGTTACTCAGAGATAAATATAGCATTCTACTGGTGAAGGAAATTTTCTTATCGCTCTAGTACTTTTTTAATTTATTTATTACCAACAAAATACATAAATAAATATATTTATTTTTATAATATTAGTATAGATATAGATAAAGGTGAATAGCTTAGGGTGGTAAAATAGGCACTTGTTTTAAATCGATGACACATTCCACGTTATTAGATTAATATTTATCATAATTTTATCGTTTAAGAAGGAAACGTATTTATTTGATTCTCAATAAATCTATTCATTACATCGTTATTGTTTGTTTTTTTTGTCCTATCTCGTTAAGTATTGCCGCTCTAAACTCTCCACCTATCCAAAGATACTTGACGTGGTGATTTATAATATAGCATTACCCGCAACTTTGTACGCGTGAAATCGAATTCGTCCACAATTTTATAGTTTTTTACCGTTCCCCTATTTTTTCTTTCCTAAGAACCTTCTGACAATAACAAACAAAAAGAAAATTAATTAGCGTAATCGGTCTAGCCGTTCACGCGTGATGCCGTGACCTCAGAGTAGATAATATACTACGTCCGTGACAAAGGGAAATGCGGATTCATTTTTCTATATATAGACAGGTATATAGATTATAATATTTATGTAATGTGCAAATACGAAACTGCACGATGCAATAAAATTTACTTTTAATGGTGTCATTATGGCACCATTCAGACAAATTCGTTAAGTACTTACTTTTCTTAGCCTTCTAATTAATACACCAAATTATTAAATTCATTCATTAAACGAACATGTAATAAAATAAGGATAATATTTAAATAGTTAAAACAAACGCGTCATCGCTACGCAGTGAAAGATAGCCAAGTTAAGTAAATACATAGTTCGACCCCCGGTTGGGCGGCCGCCAGCCGTCGGAGCCAAGGTGTATTGTATACACACCTACGTATATTCACTCTGTTTGTTTGTACGATAATAACGATAGGAAACTAAAGAGTTCCAATCAATTTATATTATCTACAAACAGGTAAAGACAAAAAGTAGCATTTCTATTCTGTTAAGCCGGGCCGGACCAGTAAGCTAAAAATAATAATTTCGTGTTCTTTGATTATATCAATAAAATCAAGTTCTGTTATCGCTTTAAAATAGATATGAAAAGATTCACCCATCTTGCCTGTTACATTATATAAATATTACGAGAACACGTCATTGGCTGATTTCTTTTTTAGATATATTTTCCGCATTATGTAGGTACGAGTACCTACCCATGAAGCTTCGGTAGACTAGCTCGAGGCCGTGGGCGTAACCTGGCGTAGCTATTTATACCTTCCTTATATACACTCTATGTGTATTGCCCATAAAATTACTCTCCATATCTTCAGTTGAACCTCGTTCGTTGCGAGGTTGAACTGAAAAAAACCTTACCTCAAACGGTAAACAATTTCACGGGCAGTGGTTCAATTTAATTGGCGGATTATCTTTTTTTCGGTCGACGTACCGTCGTCAAGTGGCGCAGTGACAGCCGACAAATGATGCATCGGGAAACGGTAAATATAGGGACCTAGGGCCTGTAGACCGCACTCAACCTCACTAGTGCTGATGTTGACGGATAGACGGAGGCTCGTCACGTGACGGGCCATTCATGTTCGCCTGGTAATGTAATAAAAACCTACGTAATTTAAAAGAAGAAAATAATATATCTTTTCTTAGTTGCGAATGTGTATTCTCTTGGTGCCTTGCATAATGGTTGCATGATCCATATCTTTTGACGTATTTAGTTACCTTATTTATTTTTTAAAGTACATTTTATACAAATTTATTTATTAAGCCAACACTACCGATGTTATTTACCCAGCGCCATATATAAACAGAAGCGCTTTATTTTAAAAGGCAAAATTGTTTCCGCCATTACAGTGGCCTTCCCAAAGTCCCCGCGCCAATAAATGTAGGTGGGTATTTAGCAGACTATTTACGGCGCGACACTCCGTTCGCCGGCTCCACTAATACTCTTAATTATTTTTGCTAGTGTAAGCTGTTTTTCTGACGGGGAAATGCAATTGCAACATTTTGCATTTTGCCTCCCCCTGGCGTCTCATTACGGACCCCGGCGGCGTGCGCCACGGCCGAGATCGCAGAATAATTAGACTCTAAATCAAGAGTAGAACGAAGCGGTCAACCGCTCGAATGTGGTATGAATAGTCAATCGTCATTAAATTGTTCAGCTTTGGTAGTCTAATGCGTTCAGCCAATAGGCTGCTATGGTATAGTCCTTGGGCTCTACTCTTATATTTGAGCTTTCGTAATATACTTACTCGGAAATGGAACTCATTAGAGAGGGTTGCGTGGTTTTATTCTCTGGAATAATAGAGAATATTCCTTTTTTTGATAAAATATTTTTTCGTTCAGTAGATACCTACAAGTCCATATTATGTTGTCAACATAAATATGAATGCAATAAACAAAGCGAAAGTATTAATTTTCGCGAATACATGGTTCTAGATGTATGATAACAAGACAGAAAACACAAAAGAATTCTCGTATCATGCTAAAGCGAACAAAATTAAATTAATAACAGCGGCCGGGGGAAGTTCGCTTCAAATTTAAGCAGTGCAAGATTTAAACGACAGCTCACATTTCATAGGTACCTACGTAATTATGCCGCGACCGCCCCGCCCGCTTCGGGCGCAATGTGCCAAATCGCTTACTCGCGGCTCTAAACCACAACTCTCGATTTACGATCATTGTAGTCACTACCGGTTGTATCAGTTCTAGCTACTTTGAAGTTTTTTATTACTAGCCTTCGAGACTATCAAGTTACGTCCGCCCTTGAAACAGATGTAGTTCCACCAAGGAAGTCCCGCGTGGCAGTGTACGAGTCTAGGTCAATAAGTATTTCTTTGTATAGTAATTTCACTTGCTACAGTACCCTTGGAAAGGGATTCCAGTAGTGCATGCATACTACTGTAGTGCTTAGAAATCTGACACTGAGGTGCTACTTAGCGGACCTCTTGCCATAAGAGACCTTCCACCTCCAACTTTCAGAGAAACGTCATTATTTCTTCCAAAGTCTTTTGTTTTTAATATCTTATCATGTTTGTATCAAGAATTTCGACATTACTTCATTTCCTTACCAACATATTATAAAATAGGTTTCAAATTCAGTCATGCACTATTATGTCGTGTTCAAGTGGTACGGCCTCTCGATCCTGAGTCAGCGCCACTCGCCACGCTCCGCTGCATCCCGCTTCCTGTCACCTTTGCTAGACTTTCGCCTGATTTCATGCAAGTACGCAAATGTCATACACAATTTTGATAAACTTAAGCATTTTTCAGCAACACGATTTGAAAGATTGTCGCCCGATTTGCAGTTCCATTCGAAAATATGGGATCATTATTTGAACAAAATATTTTAAAATGTGTGGTCTTATCTACTCGGTTTAGTTTGTGAAATTCTTACGTTTTAGAACCGACTTATCTAGAAAGCTGTGAAACAGTATTAAATCCAAGGTATCCCTAAGCGAATATCAAATTAAGATTATAGTCAACCATTATTTTTTATCCATAAATTGAAAATATCTTAGTTGCTTGTCAGCCCGAAACACAATCATGTGCTTTGAACCAGCTTAATAAGCATACCGGCTTAAGCTAATAAATCAAACTGATTTGATTATTTACTGCCGGCTGCTCGGCATCATATTTGCAATGGGATTACGTAAGATTTCCTGTATCACCTCTATGTAGGACCTGCACTTATGTTCCTACATGTACACTGTACAACGTATGCTATGTAGCCATTTAAGCTAATGAGTTTGTTGGGTGAGCTATACGGGTCAACATTTGCCTCCTAATGTTTGCTATCGAAACAAAACTAAACAATTCATTGATTGTGTCTTAGTAATAACTCATAGTGGTGGATTTCTAAGTCATTCCAGCTCCACGACAGTAAATTATAAATAACCTTCTTTAAAATATTAAGGCTATATGATTGACTGATGACTTAAAAGTGTTATAACAAGATAGAGATTTTAACAAAGATTTTAACATGTCCAAATAAAGATCCAATAACAGCAATGAAAGCGTTTGAACAAAATCAATAAACCAGTTTAGATTCAATATTCATCATGAAGGCCATTACTTGCAAACTATTCTCCAACTTGACACATATTCCGACAGTAACGTAGCGTTCCTAATAACTTGCTTGTCTCTAAGCAAATCCTACCAAAGTTCAATCTTGAGAGAATAGTCTCAAGATATCACAGCCCTGCACTTTAGGCCGCTATTCTCAGATACAATGGAAATTCCTTCGCTATTGTGGCTCTGTGATTGTTTGGTATGAATCTTGTCATTTTAGGAAGCAATATTATGTTATGCACACACCAAAGATTCTGAGATTGCATTTGTGTCAAAGCTGTAGTACTGGACTGTCTTCATGACTCGTATCCATATCAACCAATTTATTTTCACTTGTTTTTTTTATATCTTACTGACGTCATCTATTCCATACTAAAATGGAATTCAGACAAGAGTGCGAAGTAATAAGCTCTTGGCATTGTCTCTAGTTCTAAGATTTGAGAATTGGCTTCTGTTTCTAACGACTCATTAACAAAAAAATACGTGCGAGCGAGGTGGATAGGATAATATCTTTGGTTTCTGTCTGTTGCGCTTGCACAGTCTAGTGGCGTAGTCATTTAGATACCGTGCATCAACAGTCGAACGATTTCAGTCACTATCTTTCCACAATTGCACCGGAGTTCTCACAATAGGTCCCTTCCGATCTGGTACTAAATTCACATGATGATCCTTAGGCAGGGAGTGGCCGTCGGCTACAGCCGCCGCTTAATTGTAATCAAGCGGAGCGGCCAATTTGACTGGCGTACTGACTAATGTCTTGTTACTGGCTCCGCCTGCCTTCAGAATGGAACTGTTAGAACCAATTAAGTTTCTATCGATGTTGCTTCTATACATTCCGGTAGAATTTGATGTAATACAATCATAGGCAAATATATTGAGCTAAAATAGCGATTTGAAAACAATATTTATTATCAAAACCCTCGTTTATCTACTATTTCCAATTACGGTCCTACTTATATTGCGAATAGAGAGCCTATTGCAAATAATATAGAATTCACAATTTTAACGAAATGGCATTTTCTAAAAAATACTTGCACTTAGGATGGTGTGTAACACAATTTCCATTCCAATATCCTTCGAGTTGAATTTGTGGTAATAAGGTCATAATAATACTATTGGAACCCTAATAAAACACAATCTAACTAGCAATAACAGATCTAGCATACAAGAAATATGACATACAATATGTGACAAATATAAGATATTAAGCAAACATCTAAGCGAGACCATACCATGCATAATATTTCAGTTGTATTTCAGCATTCATGTGGCGTGGTAGTATGTATAATTAACGTTATACATTTGATTGGTGTGAACTCTACCGCCTTGATCAAATCTCGCGAGGTTTGCTTCGCGCCGTTCGACACTGTATATTACCGCGAGTCACGTGAATGTACCTAATTATTATGATTTACATAATCACACGAAGGTTTACTGGTAAACACCGTTTATCTATTACATGTAATATTATTATTAGCTTCTTCGTAGATGGCGAATTGATAGAGAGAGAGATTATTCGATCATTATCTTACATATTGTTACATAAGTCAATTCAATCAACAAAGTCAATCTGATTAAATTTGTTGTATAGTTTTAATATAGTCATGCAATTTAAGGGGTATATTAGGGATTTGTTTATAGTGCCGGCCCCACCATTATCGACATGCCGAGTTAAGATACACAAGAGTTTGACTTATAGCAATAATTAATTATATAGTTGAGCTTTACGAAATCGATGATATCGCTATTAGATATCGCAGGCTACGTTACTAGTGTACACATTGGTTAAGATAAAATATAGAAAATGGTACTCATAGATAGTGGGCTTACTGTAGCCGACAGAACAGTTTTAAAGCGAATCGAAAAGATACAACAAAAAACACTTTTACATGCGTTATACCTCTCATTTACTTTCATGTACAAATACACTTATAAAATATAAAAACTATGAAAATACACTAAACAGGTTTTATTTAAATCGGTTTTGTATTCCAAGAGATTGGAAGAATCTATGGAGATAAATAAATAGCAACAAACGTCACTTCTTTAGTAATAGCATGCTATTATGTAGTATAGTACGAGTATTTAAGTAAAGATTAAATCTCACCTAATCTATCGGCAGCACTCTATCTCTCGCTACGTATATGTTAATGCGATCACATAGTGTGCGTTGACAGGCGAGCGGACATCGAGGCATTAATTAAATGTACTGTATGCAACACGTAAATGCACTCTGGCTGCTTACATACCTGACGGATTATCGAAACATTATTCCTATCCGATTTTATGCTCCATTCGTAGATTAGTGCGATTGGTCGTGATTGATCAAAAAGGGCTTCATACCAACTGTTTATTGGACATTCAAATCTGACAGTGCTCCATCGTAAATTTTGTAAAAAAGCTTTTTGTGAACGCAATCATACGAAAAAGGCTATCAGATTTAATGGCATGGTTAAGGCCTTACTTCAAATTCTACAAATAGTAGCTCTTTATTGTATACTGCAAAATTTATTGTTGAGTGAAATAAATCATTTTAAATCTTATTTTATAGAGTAGTAGATCAAGTATAGTGTGGGTATAGGGCATAGATAAACAGTAGTGCCAGTAGGTAGGTTGTAGTAGGGCCGGTAGTGCCACGGATATTATCTATCTAGTAAAAAAACAATGTTTTCGTTAAACATTTGAAATGGTTGCGAAAGTTCAAATTATTAGTAAGTTATCAGTTAGATAGCATCAAACGAAAACAACTATTCAATTCAACGTTATAAGTTCGCGCACTGCGGTGCTTCGGAATCTCACAACTAAGTTGAGTGAGGGAATTTTTGAAAAATATGATATAACGGAGCAAGAGGGCGGAGGGTCGGCTACAACTTTGAAGAGGAATCGACCCCAAGGGGGCTGTGATGAATCTTTCACGCGCTTTATCGCTTTGCATCGGGAATCGAACCTCGGCACTATTTTTACACTTGCCTGGGAAATAGAACGAGCACAATTAAGTTAAATTGTATAAGTTTGTTGTGAAGTTCGCTATTATTGTTCGTTCAATTAAGATTTCAACGATGGGGAAACCTTAGCAAGCAACAAGCTACTCTAGCAAATAAAAAACAAACTAAATGTTAGACGATGCTACATAATACCGGAGTCGCGAAGTTATTATTAATATCCTACTTCTACTATAATATCATTAATGAGAAAATTTGTGAGTATGGATGTATGGATGGTAGTTTGTTACCCTTTCACGTAAAAACTATTGAATGGAACTTGGAACACTTGGTTTATAACCTGCATTAACACAAAGGATACTTTTTATCCCGGGAAAATGTTAGGTTCCTCTGGGATTCTATGTTCTAAGTTCAACGCGGACGAAGTCGCGGGCAGAAGCTAGTTCAATATAAGCTGTCGCCATTCTAAAGATACATAAAAATTAGTTACTGTTAGCAAATATAGGGTGTCTGTTAATACGAAATTGAGAGATATTTTTATACCAATATGGTATAAAAATATCTCTCAATTTGGTAAACAAGCGGTTCTTGTAAACTTTAATTGCGGGCTGCCCGCTTCTGCTTAATACACATACATGTTCTGAAATAAATTATCTTCTGGCTTTCTCTTCGTTTTAACTCAACAGCCTGTCAAAATAGTAACAAACTGACGGAAATACTCTGTCATGTATATATGTATTAGGTAAGGAAATATGGACTGCATAAGGTTTATCGTACAGTGTAAGCCTCTTAAAGTGTGGACATACATGAAGCAAGTGGTAAGCCGTGCAGGTAGCTAAAGTCGAAGAAAAACAAGAGCGCTAGCTTCTAGCTCACAACTTGGCATGTTTGCTTACCCCGAGACTTAATGAACTGAATTAAAGTCCATTTCCTAAAGCACTTAGTCTATTGTCGAAAGTGGAATGGACTTGAATGAATGCAAGAGCGCGCTAAACATCGACATTGACTCGGCGACAAACGCTCATCACTTATATTGATGTCTTTTAATGATATTTTGTGTTTTATATACACTGTTGTGAAATATTTATCTTATGTTACTAATTGAAATGTAAAATATATGTATTTCTTTTGGTTTTAAAAGAGTAATTGCTGAGTTTCTTGCCGGATTCTTTTCAGCAAAAAACGACTTCCCGAATCCGGTGGTAGTTTCTGACGATTTGAAAGTGCTTCTCTTTAAAGTCTAGTCAAATAAAGATCATTTTCAGTTTGAGTTATGTTAAAACTGTAGAAGAAGTAGAAATGTGTAGGAAACGTTTTTTGGTTTTCTGATATGCGCTATAATTAACATACGGTCTAGCATTACCTACAATTACCATAAGCATAATAAGCATAGCGAGGGAGATAGTTGAACTAATCCCTACCTATAAATATTTTGGTAACAAACAAAAAAGTATACAATGTCTTATTCAGCAAGTTCTGAGGGAGGGATTGGGGCTGTAGCCTGCCTGCCCAGTGCCTACACTAACTGCAATAAATGTCGAAAAACTTTTACAAAACATCCTTTACTACGATATGTTTGGTTTTTAGATTTTCACTCGAGAAAGTTCCGCGATCTGTTTCTTAAGATATGGCTCACTGTCCAACTCAATAGCAATTTTGATTCAATTTCTTCTTTAGTTGCGGAACACAAAACATACGTGTATTCTATTTTAGAATAGGTTTCCTTTTGTGCTTATATGGTATGAAGTTTGATTACTTTCATATATTCGCATAAACGCAATGGGGCCGAAATCTGATTTTATTAAAATCGAAATTACACCTGGTAATCTATAACTTCTTAAATTACAAGTATTTGTACAGGCCTGAACGATTATAATTACGATTGAGTTGGATATTGACAATCATTTAACTGTATAGGTCCATATATAACGAGCTAAATATAATACACAGATTGAATCTAAAACTAATCTGACCAAAGATAAAATTCTCGAAAGAAAATAACTTCGCAGGAAATTTTCCGAGAGTGATGCTGTAAGGAAATTTAATTGTCTGTCATTTCAGATACAGAATTGAATTTTCTTTAGAGAAGTTAATTAAGTTATTATCTTATCAGTTATTCTGTTTCATTTGCTCGAATTGATTTTTGTTTGAGCTCTTAAGACATTAAATATTGGATTGGAGCTATTTTCCTCGGTAGGAACTCGTATATATCGAAAATCTGTTGGAGAGCACATTAAAAATGGATCTCGAAAGACAAGTACCATTGTTACGGCTCTCTTCAGATCTACAGACGCTGTGGAAATTTGTAAAATAATACCCGGGCACTAGTTAATCCGGGCTTAGCTGACGATACAATAAAATAAGCACCTAATGCTTATGGACTAAACTACAAATTACGGCAAAGCTCACTCTAATATAAATTGAGATACTTAATCCCGATAAGACGTTGCTAGATAGACATTATTCTTATATAAGTAGTATAATATAAAAAGATTTATGAATATGTACTGGTTTTAATATTTTGAATGATTTAATAAAGAATTGTT
Organism: Falcaria lacertinaria; assembly: GCA_951449985.1. Lineage (NCBI taxonomy): Eukaryota > Metazoa > Arthropoda > Insecta > Lepidoptera > Drepanidae > Falcaria > Falcaria lacertinaria. The sequence continues at coordinate 4,225,387 of OX602111.1, forward strand.
ATTTATGTCATATATTTTTATGATAAACATCAATATAATTGTCATTAATTCTTAATTTTGTAGTAGTAGTAGCTACTTAAAATATACAGCATAATAGTGTATACTCCCATATACATATGTATATTAAAGCTATTTTACATACATCTATATATTCAGCTTTTCATAATAGTTAATTGCGAACATTTCATAAACTTTAGACTTATCTTGTTCGAAACAATTTTCATCTAAGATCGTACTCTGCTTTTTTATTCTCATGTTTGAAAAGTTAGAGAGTCGAGAGAGGGGAGGGACACCATTTTGACCTATGGGCGTAGTAAACTATATATATTAGCGATATTAAAACATAAGTAGGTACGGACGGACATGGTTAAAGAACTTTCTGGTGGTTAGTATACTTGACTTCTATAGGTGTCGTGGGTTCGATTACTGTCGGGGAAAACATCTATGTGATAATCATTTGTGTTTGCCTTGCATCTGGGTTTGCTTTGTATTATAATGGTTTATGACGTGTATAACATCTTGCTTCTCAATTTCCTAGCAGTGGTTTAGTGAAAAGGGACGGAAAAGCAATACAGAAAGCTGGGGAAAAGTGTTGCCAATTTAGCGACCTTCTTCTTCTTCTTCTTCCTAAGTATGGCAATCAATCCCTTCAGGGACTATTTTTGCCAGTGTCGAGTGTTAGAGAATTTTCATGTTGCAAAATTTCTCGTGTTTGCCGCATTAAAATGCCTAGTGTCATGCATTCTAACGCCCAATGGAGTTTCTGGAGACAACCCACGGCAGTAGCAGATCGTAACACGCCTTTAGATTAGAGGTAACCTATTGACCAAAATGATAAATCACTTAACCCAAAAGTCGTATTATGGCATTATTTCCAATGCTCCTATAAATCAGTCACTAAATGAAACTTTAATGCACATATCGACACCAAAAATACACATTAAAGATCACTATAACACAATTTACGACACACTGGAAAAAAATCTCAACCGCTCCGCCTGATTCCCGCCAAAAACTCTCTTAGCGACCTTGTTGCTTGTGACGATTTTTGTATAAGTCTTTGCGACAAAAAAAGGGCTAGAGTTGTTAGATGTAGGACACATAGTATTCGATTACTATACGGCTGGCTCGGTTTTTATTTGTGTGTTAGTGTCCAAAAATTAATACTATTAATAAATTCAAAGATTGAAAAAAATATTTTTGTAGCCGAAATTAATTTATACCACACTATACATAAACAGTTCAGGCCGAGTATAGGTGAAGTTTGGCGAATATTCTTGTATGGTATGTGCCAAAAAGTTTACTTGGGTATTCTCTAGCTGAGGTAACCGGGTGTTAAGATCAACGCCTTAGGTGGTCGGGGCGTGCGAACTATGTCTTTGTTCCAAGTGTCTGTGCCTTTCGTCGTGTTTGTTTCGTATATTAAACAATATTATTATCTCCCAGTTAATAAACTGGTGACGAAACTGGATTGTTGCTAACATCAAGATGCGATGTTAGAGTAGTTCATAAGCCGATAGTCCATAGACTAAAGTATCGATCGATCAGGGTTTTTAAATTTAAATGTGCTCGACATACGTCACAGTGCCTCTTTTTCTTTCCAAGTAGGTATATAATGAAGGATCGTATGAGTATATCCTACCTATACTTTTGAACCGTAATAAAGATTCGGTTGATGTTTTTAGAGTCACAAGAAAACCACATACTATTTTCACATATTGTTGTTATGGCAAATTATAAAAATATAAATGAATGGTGTACCATACCAACAACTTGATTTTATCAATGTTTATTTTGTATCGTAAAACGGATTATTTAGTAGGTAAATAGTATACACGTACATACAAATAATTGTGAATTTTTTTGATCTCAAGTAGAGCGAATGCTCGTTCTTAGCAAATTTTTAACCAAGTATTTTGCCACTTACCTTTTTAAATACAAAATACCAGCTGCGTCAGGCGGCAAGTAAAGGGACACTTGGTATCAACCACAGTCAATCCCTCGGCCTAAAACGTGATATGACAAAGAGTACGCTGGTGGCGCGAGGTCGACCGCGAGGGCCCTTCGCTTTGTTCTACCGGCAACAATGCCGCGCGGAGGGCACTTGTGCGTACTTGTATCCGATGCTGCAATGTTTCCTCCCTCTGGATTAGGGCTTGCTGCCAGACACGGACTAGGAGCTTATCACGGCTTCATGACCCGTTCTTATGTTCGTTTAAGACTGTCATGCTACCTACCGAGTAGTAGTTATAATAAAGACGAGACGATATCAAATACGCGATTGATTTCAACTTCGCTCCCACGGAGCTGACAATAGATCCTTCTTGTATTTATCCAAAAATTGTTTTATTTGTATTTCAACCTTTAGGAATATCCAATTTCAAAAGAATGTCTTTAGTTTTTTCATACCCAAATACGTCCCTGCGCATAGCAAGTAGTAATTATACGTTATTTATGCGAGCTGGCCTCCCCAGCCTGTCTTGAGGAGTTGCTGAGAAGAAAAGCGATATGGGTGTCGAAACTTATGAGTTATATTTCAATATCAAATTTTTGTCGACTTGAAATGGAAATTATTCTTGGGGTGTACTTTATCGAAAGGACCTCTTCTAATTTTATTTTCTCGAAGAAAATATAAGATCGTTATAATGTTTTCTTCAAGTTCATTGAAACTCTTAATGTATTTTTTGCATAATGAGATGAGTTGACGAGAAGTTAAGTCTCGAAGATCACAATTTCATCTCAGTAAAAACGTAATGCAATTAATTACTGAATGCGTATGTGCGATTTTCCAAGTAAAGCATGTCTGAAAATATTGTTCAACATATTTTCACGCCACACGCGGTGGTGTGAAAACTTTTCATAGAATTAATTAAATTTGCCCAGGTGTAATATGAATTATATTTTGTAGTAATTTTGTAACCAAATTTGGCTTGTATTGTACGCTGAGTAATACGTAACATAGCGTAGGCATAGAGTCTGCAGAACTTGACAAGCAAACTTTAACTAAATTGCTATTCTAGGCGTTACTGGTAATCTGGTAGTTCCACTAACTACACCAATCAATCACTTTTGGGATGAAATCTTCCGGAGTGGTCTTATCTTTAATACCATTGCCTATCGGATGCTGAATTCCCAATTTAATGGATTACGTTTCCAAATAATTGCTTCAGAATCTATCTGTTTAATTATCTCTAGATTAGCTATGCTGAGTGCCCTTATCTACACACCTGTCATCAATATAATACTTCACTTGCTTCGACACAGGTTAGAAAGTAACTAATAAGTTTTGATCGAGAAATATATTACTATTCCACTCTTATTTCTATATTCTCAAACATCGCTAAATCTCAAGAAGTGTGACATTGCGAATGTTAACCTCTCTCTCCATAAGTCTCCCCCAAGTGGTAAACGGGGGGTTAATAGTTTGTATACCGGAAACCGTAATTAAAAAAAAATTAAATATGGCTTAACACCTGATTAAAATACATTAAATGTTCTTTAATCTTTAAACTTAATAAATCTCTCTTCAACGTGTGTTCGACGTGTATTTTTTCTACACTTAGTAAGTATGCAGACCTAGTCTTTAATAAGGTAGTTTAGTATATCTATAGCTAATAAAGAATTAAGAAGTCGTTATAATGTCGGACATCACAACATAGTATAAAATAAAGTCGCTTCCCGCTGTCTATATGTCCCTTAGATCTTAGAGTCCCTTAGAGCTTAGATCTGTAAAACTACGCAACAGATTGTAAAACTAAATTATATTTTGTTCGTAAATTACATATATGGCTAACGCTGGCCGTGCGAAGCCGAGGCGGGTCGCTTGTACACCATTAATTTCAAGGGACGAAGAGTATTAATGTAAGCAGTACTTACTCGCATGTATAAAAACATAAAATGTTCATAATAAAAGTTACTAGGTAGAAGGTTGAAGTGCACAAAGTCCGGCTAACTACAGGAAGATGCGAGGGCCCTTCGCTTTGTTACCGCAACAATCCCTCGGAAAAGTCTTTTCTATTCTACAACTTGCTACGTAGAAGGTAAAAATGGGCCATTACATTTTGTGGAAAATAATACACTGTTTTAATTGAGACAACTGCTTATTTTTATAACAAAATATTTTAATATTGATACCTCAGAGTAGATGATATACTTTAATACGTATTATTTCAATATTATTTCAAATCATCTGTTTACCGACTACCCGCGTAAACATAAGATACCTCATATCTATAAGATAAAAAACGCTTCCGTTACTCAGGCTTAGTGTAGCTTTTAGTACGTGATGTTTTTAAATTGGTTAAGTATTTACGAGTATTATTAAAAAAATACAAACAAGCAGACTAATTTCACAAAGATATTAAATTGATGAATATTAATAATCGTATCATATGTCGAGACCAAAAATGTGTCACACTTTCCGTTACAACCGTGTTCGTAATTCATTACGAAACACGAAGTTCAGTTAATTGAAAAGTAGAAATGGGTGATTCGTTAAAGGTTGGAAATGTTAGTAACCTAAAGCCACGTGTTCTAACGTCGTGTGCAATAGTGCAGGAGCTAGCACCTTTATTGCATCGCGCACCACTCTATCGGAGCGCAGGAAATAAAGGACCCGCAAAAAAAGCACACACTTTCAAAGTTCCTTATTTCAAGGGATTGTAAGATTAAAGTACGGTTTAATTGCATGGTAGAACTTTCACAGCTCCACACTTTTATTTGTATTCAATGAATTTAGATTCGATTCCTTTTAGTTCGCGCACCGTGCCTCCGAGCTCGCTGCGGATAAATATAGAAATCGGAGCAATTTTCTCAGCATCTCTACTTTTACGGCAACAATAATAAAACTACGGCACTTAATTCGAACTTGCTTATGTTCGATTGTATTTTTCTGCAATAATGAATTCTAAAGCAATAGAGATGTGCGTTCTCAGTTTGTTTCTTTGAAAGAATTGTTGCGCGACTGCAGACTCCGATGTCAGTGCGACTTTTGTAGCAAAAATTACTAAACTTGTGTCCAGTGAAGAGGCAAGTTGAGAGGGACTCGTATCCGAGCCACCCACACGAGCTGCTCACCTATGTCCTTCCGCGAGACAATAGCGGCTCAATAAAACTTTTACTGAGCGCTATGATTCCGAAAACATTTTCCCGAGATGACTTCTATAAAATTCGCAATTTATTCAATCAAGCCAGATCGGATGATTCGCTCAGTTTATCGACATTTATTATTATCGACACGGACTGAGCGAGAACGCTAAGGAATTCTACTTTTGATGGCCCCTTCTTTGCCCGGAAATTTTCTTGTCGGGAGTCAACGAGAATTGGTATAAAATACGACATATAGAGACCAAAAACTACATTTAATATTATTAAAATTAATTTAATTCTATACTACATTATTCTTTCATAGTATACACATAAAGGTAGAAACATATTTGTAAAAGGTCAGCGAGAGAATTTCCACTGCGTCACATTTGAAAAAAGATAGACGATCTTGTCTCTGAAATGGACTTTTTCATCACAAAGAAACATTTTACCTGTTTATATTTTGGATGTTTGCGGGTAGTGGGTGGGGAAGGGGGGAGAGTGAGATAAGAATCAAATAGATGTTGTTTCGCTGCATGGAGCTCTGTCGCACTACAGTACATGGCGTATGCACGTGGTGACATGTGAACGGTTCATCTTGATACTTGCACTTCACACATGCATTTTAAATCTTATAATATAAAAATGAATCGCTGAATGTGTTGCTAAGCGCAAATCTGGAGAGCAGCTGAACCCATTTCGATAGGTATTTTTTTAGAATATTCCTTGAAGTACGAGGATGGTTCTTACGGAGAGAAATATTAAAAAAGAAAAGTAAAAAAATGGGTAGACTAAATATTTGATAAATGTCTACCCGTGCGAAGCCAGGGCGGGCCAATAGTCTTATATATGATCTGCTGATAAACCGGATGCAACGTATGCAACGCCAATGTGAGTGAAGGAGAAACCAAAGTAGATCACAATCTTATGTAAAAGTAGTAAGTACCCAACGGGTAAAAATGAGGACAAAGATGGAGTGCAGCCTTTTATTTTCTGCTTACCTGATAAGATGATGTTCATAGTTTTTTTTTATATATAAGCTTGACTAATTACTACGGATTCTCTTAAGTATCTGAATTCATTTGTACCGAATTGTTTAATGCCAGATGTCAACGGCGGCATATTCCTCTTATGGTGGCATACAAATCAGTAGCGGATTAAGATACTGAAGTATTTTTCAGGTTAGAACTGCTGATTCTGTTTATTAGATGTCGAATGTTTAACATTTCAAGCAGGTCTACAATTAATTTATGGATACACATTAAAATGCAATGAAAGTGCAGTAAAATCAAGGTAAGTTAAACTATTTCATTCACGCAGTAGACGTGAAATATAAATTGCTTTCCACTCCCGAGCAAAATTTTTAATGGATTTAATTTGTAAGGACGTTCTGTAATAAAGACTCGAAAAGCAACAAACTTTACGTAAGGTCAAAAATTTATTTGGATGTAATATTTTTAAAATACACGTAAAGTGGAATCAGTTCGTAGCAATGTGAAATATTTATGGTAATATTGCGGTTACCTGCGACCAGCAGTTGGTGGGATATTTATCGAAAAGGTTTTTCTAAATAAATTACCTTGTTATGCAAACGTATTTTTTATTTTGTATACATTACCTATTTATTTTTCGATCGAATGCTTATTCATTTGATCAAATTTAACCAATATAGGGCTTAGTAAATAAACTATCAAAATTATTCGGCCACACTATATTTTCACCTGAAGTATGTTCCGGCTGACGTAACAGTCATGAAACGTATTTTGGCAGAACGATAAGGAAATGACACAAAGAAAACAAACTACGGTCCGCTTCGGCCGAAAATTTGTGAGGGGTCGAAGAGGGAGCGGGGGCGAGCGTAGGAGCGGACGAGATAGCGGAGTGCCAAAGTTATTGGAACGGTGTCAGAGATCGCCTTCACTGGGAAACTATCTACCTCTGCACTCTTTCTCCTTTGTTATTGGTCGTAAAGTAGAATAATTTCCATCGAGCAAATTTAAAACACTTTATTTAACATGAAGTTTTAATATCAGTGAATTCTTATTCCTGTCCCGTCTAAATGCGTCTCAATTAGCACGCTTAGAATTTTTAAAGAGTTTGAAAGCTTTTTAATTAGAATAGGAGTGAGCGTATTAAAAAAGTCACGAGCACAATTAAATACACAAAACGTTTAAGAATAGACGTTTCTTTATCGTCGCGGAGTTGATTTAAATGCCATCTAGGGCGTATCAGTATAATCATAAATTTTATTACCTCATCAGAATTATTGCATATAAAAAATGTTCCTCTTTCAGGCCTATCTTTGATTGCTTTGCAGGAAATGAAATTACAAATAAAAAGCCTCTGTTAGCGAAATTGAAGGACAAATTTATTTTTGGTCTGGATATAAACCTGAATTACCAAATTAGCTTTACTTTCTTCATTTAAAAAGAGCAGTAGGGCAAATTGGGATTTCCCGTGGGTTTTCCCATTAAATTGGAACCGCTCGAGTGACCTACAGAAGACCGCAGTCAAATAACACTAATTTGATGTAGTGTTGTGTTTCTGCGGTAAGTAAGATTGCCAGTGCTCCACGAGGATACGCTGCGCTAGTAATAATCACAGTGACTCCTCATCAGCAACAGAGTTGGCAACTTGTTAGTGATACCCGTGGTATTTCTAGTTACTATAGGCGATGGTGATTGCTTACCATTAGGTGGGCCGTATGCTTGTGTGCCACCTTAGTGGTATAAAAAAACTACATTACTTTCACACTCTTTTGATTAAAAAAGAGTTCATTAATTTAGTGATGCATACATACTTACATATAACTAGTATAAAAATAAAAGTATATATCAAATAAAGTTGTGAACAAATCGATGTCCACTATAAAGCAGCGGATTGGAAAACTATTCGCATCCCGTTCCGAGAAGCCTTTGTCCAGCATAAAGCTGTTAAAGAAAGAGCTTTAATAGACGAGACATTTGTAAGATTGCCTCCAGCCGTAGACCAGATCGATATATCGCCAGCATTGTATATTCACCGGCCTATTTCAGCTTGGAAATGTTACAATTTGTGCGGACACGCCACGCGAACGCGATTGACGTATTACCGTTATGTCTCAGAATAGCCTTCGTAGAAACGATTTCAATGGCCGCCGACCCATTTAATTAAACAGACAATGTGTACAGTGCAGAGCAGTGATTTGTCAACGGAATGAATTTGACAAAGGGCGTATTCATTTGAATGGCAACTTGTTGTACGAGACCGTTTTAATTTCATAAGTCGTTTATCATAATCAAGGGAGGGGGTGAGTGTACCCATGTCACTGTCTAGGCTGTGGCAGCGATGAAGGAAATGTCACATACCTGCTTGGACACTGCACATATATTGTGGACACGGCTTTGCCTGAATCTTTTTAACGTAACAATAGTTTTCAATTGTTATTATCTGATCACTTAGCATTGCGTTGCTGGTAGGTACAAATATCAGTAGTCATTTATTTGACTTTTTTAACTTACTATATATGTTTGCTACTTTGCATGTTAAAAACCATAGTTAGGTAAATTATATAATAAAGCATACCTCAACACATATTACTGTACTGTACATTAGCCATCGAGGCGAATAACATTATAGGTAACTAGCTGCTACTCGCGACTTCATCTGCATTTTTTTAAAGTTTTTTTTTTATACCACTAAGGTGGCAAACAAGCATACGGCCCGCCTGATGGTAGGCGGTTACCGCAGCCTATGGACACTTGCAACACCAGGAGTATCACTCGCGCGTTGCCGACCCAAATTATTTGTCTTTTTTTTTATTAATTATTAGCCTATATCATTTCCTAGGATATAATCTATCTCCTTTTAAAATTTTATAACGAGTCGTTCAGCCGTATTCTCCTGAAAAGGTAGCCAACAAACAAACGCACAAACAGAGTTACTTTCGAATTTATAATATTAGTATACATTCTTATTAATTTTGACCTATATAGTTTATATACGCTAATGGTATGATAATTAGATGGGGCCGAATACAATTAAGTACTTGTATAACCATTTCTCCCCAAGAAATATTTACTTTGGACAAGATTGATATTTATATTTTGTGCTTAAATAACGTAAGCTCACTAACTAAGTCTGTCGATAAATTCACGTCTTGGATACTTAATTTATTACTTCTGTGGGTGTTTATTTTCCTTTAAGATATTAGGGGCGATTCTGTTGTACAATTTACAATTTGCATTAAATAAAAATAATTTGACAGGTCGAAATGTCACTCTATCCTTTTCTCATGTGCGGGGTTAAATAAGGATAGCAATAATTGAAGTCCTATCAAATTAGTTTAGTTTAATGATTTCGTACCACGGAATCGACACTATTGATAAGCTAGTGGTCAGATAAGTTAATACCTTATATATAAACTTACTTAACATACAAACACACTTCGAAGGTGACGTTATTTTTGTATTAAAATAAAAGCCTCTGCCATATTAACCTCAAACACTGGATCCGGTTCGTGTGGATCACTAAATAGTTCGTACGTGTTGGCCGAAATTCCTGCTCCAATATGTCCGATTCGGGGACTTCAGTCGGGTTACATTTTATATGGGATTTACAACAAAATCCGATAATTCCCCTTCCAATGCTAACAATATTAGTCTGGTTCTAAAACAACACGCCATGGAAATGACTGAAGACATATACCGTAGATACTTTTATTTCATTCTACTACTAATACAAAATACACAAATGTTTGCAGACTACCTCAATAATCAATATCAGTGTTAAAAGAAATGTATTGACGAGCGATTTCAAAGTCACGCAATAATGAGAAGAACAGAACTATTATAGATTCGAACAATCACCTGCGCGCTATTATTTTGTCTCTAAAGATTTATATAATAAATAATCACACTTCCAAGTACTGCGATATATAGTAAAAACATATTGGCTATTTCTTGAATAACCAGGCTGCGCTGGCTTCATTCAATACCTATCACTTTGAATAAAATGTTTGGCTCAGAGTGGTGATGTCACAATCCCTGAAGTATTTATGTAAGCTCATATTAATTTCCTTAAATTGTCGTGACGTTTCTTTATCGAAAAGCATGCATGATGCATGAGCACTTTATACCACTCTATACCAGGTCATTATGGCAATTTCTTTCCGAGAAATCGGTCAGCCTTATGTCAACATTTAATAAAATATTATTGAAGTCTGAAAGGATGCTTCGATGAAATTGCCGCCGTCTAGTGAGTGGTAAACAACTTTATACTGCAAATGTTGGTTCATTTACTTTACAATGATTTTTTAAATAAAAGTATCTGTATGTTATAAATATTATTATTTTTATAATTCAATTTTTAAGCGTTATACATAAGTAGTGTTATACTTTCATGAAAGGATAGGCAGAAGGACATTTAGTCAACACCGATTATTCTGTGAAGATATTTTCGATCCCAATTAATAATAATAATAACGTTTATTTTTTATAAAAGTACAACATATTAGATGATTAATACTGTGACTCTCAAACTAGACAATGAGTTCATAATCTCTGAAATTATGACAGATTCTGAAATCATTGAACACATTCCCGGGCCTAAAACTAAATTACGAACCAAGATTTAGATAAAAAAAACTGTTCTCCAAAGGAGATTGTGTTCCATATTATCTATATGATAGCACTAGGACATAACTATGCATTACATTTCATCTATGTTGAAGTCATTATTATAAGCCAATAGTATTTTTAAAAATCAAACGCGTGACATCACATATCGTTTGTTTATCGACTGTCAACTACAAACATGCACGACGGCATCAATTTCCCTATAGGGAGTGCTGTTCTACGGAACGATCGAAATCTAAATAATAAGATCGACCCCAACAGGATAGGGTTTAGTCACAAAATTGAAGTAATAAAATAGGACTGCTCGCAAAGTTTCGCAATAAAGCCAACGAGTATCGACTAGGAAGAAAAGTTTGCTGTGTAGGTACATGCGTGCCCACCCTTAGGATCAGCCACTCATGTGAGGGGAATTCTTACTCTATATTAATACATATGATCCTGAACCCCGTACCTTAGCTCTAGTAGAGGTTTATGCTATTATAGAAAGTAGACATTTATTGTAGCGACACAAGTATTTTTTATACCAGAAAGGTGATATACACGCGTACGGTATCCTGATGGCAAGCAGTCACCGCAGCCTGTAGCCGCTAGAAATACCCGGGGTACAAGTTATGCCTAGTACAAAAACCGCCGTAGATTTTATGGGTTAAGAAAATGGTTTTGTTAAAAAAACAGTGGTGAAAGTACCGTTGTCTTGGAATTGAGTTTCAATAAAGTATAGTCCTCCCTTGCATTAATGTGAAAAACGTCCTTCGTTGGTGAATATAGTGGTAATATAATCTAATTGATAATAAGTAGTAAAGAATTGCATTTATGGCAGCAATTTTATCCGGTAATACTTGGTCCAAACATTTCACATTTCATTTTCAAAAAAACAACGCCCATTTCTTCGAACTCGACGAATATAGCCAATAAAATACACTTTAGCCTACTTCCAAAGACGGCAACACTTTACCTTTTTCGAGTATTTCAGGTAGAAAATAATTACATGGTGCCTGTGACGTATGAGCGCCATTTAAGCCGGGCCCAAAGAGTAATGGGTACGATAAACACCTACAATTAAACCATAGCCACGCGACGCACGCCTCTCCTCTGTACACTCTAATAGATATTAGTAGTCTACAATGTTCAAAGGTGCGTTTATTTGTTTCTTGAAATGTAATTGCAGTGTAACTGATTATGTGGGACATAAATTGTACTAAGAACTACGCAGATCTACATCTCAGACTAATCTAATAAAATAAAGTGTATGTATAAATCTAAAGTTCAATATTTGAGTAATGTACAAATATAAATGCAAATATATTTATTTACTTCATATAATTATGTTCAAGGTATTGCTAGTTGTTGAAGCCCCATTTTAAGCATACAATGCCTGTGCCTAGTTGTTGAAGCCCCCTTTTAAGCATACAATGCCTGTGCCTAGTTGTTGAAGCCCCCTTTTAAGCATACAATACTTGTGCCGGGGGCTCCGCTCTTCCATATCATAACAGTTGTATGTTATGATGTACTTGAATAACGTAAAAGAAAATAATTGAAGGAACCAACAGTTATATAAAGCTCAGTTATGGATTGCTTACAATTGCCCATCGGACTTATGGTACGGTAACTGGAACCTAGAACGTGAAGTTGGTACTTGTAGACTTAGTTTAGATCTAATACCTGCCTGAGATCGAAAACTTTCTGCGAATGCTGTTGCAAATATATTCAACTAGCGTTTACTTCGGGATCCTTGCCTGGATTTTTTATTCAAAGTTGTACGAGTATTGACTTAAAACTTATAGAATACAGTATGGGTGAGATGGCGGAACAGAATGTTAGTATTTCGTAGTCTTTGCATCCGTCCGTCCGTATGATACAGATAGACATAGTATTATTACAAGTTTTTTTTTAGTTTCACCTGTCCGGTGTGTGTATAATCTTGCAAGTTAAATTTGAACTGAAATCTGCCACACATGTTTGGTTCTCGAGATAAAGGACGATAATTACGCCGCTAATTTTTATCCGATATGGCGCATGTCACAAATTGCGATTCATCACAGTAACTCCTAGGATATATGGGTATTAACTGAAAGGGCTTGAGACATAGACAGTATTTTTAAGAACCAAAATTAAAGGCTCTTTTTAAAATCTTGTTTCCATTGATTCGGATGTAATTTTACATACCTATCTTACAATATCTTAAGAGATATGTGAATCTTAAGGTAAACTAGCGGCGGCTGCTTATGGCATTGCGGTGGCACATCAATTTTCATTATAAAATGTAAAGATATAATTTTATTTGTATAATCAATTTATTATAAGCAACTAGAGGGGCAGTTTTTGGTGTAAATGTACTTGTACATTATAGATACGCAGTGCGTCAATAAATTGAGATTAGTCCAACGCACCTGTGCATGGCTGTGCATTGCATTGCATCCCACGCATGCAGTTAACAATGCAAATTTATTCTAGTTACTGGATTAACAGTCCGTCATCGGAACACTTGCGGTAATTATGTGAATATTCCATCGCATATTCAATACATCATACGTGTTTATGGAATTAACTACTATTTATTGAGTGCCGTTTAGTTTGAGAGTACTTTAGCGGAAGTTTAATTTAAAGGAGCGAAATATATAGTATTCAGTGCTACTTCTCAAAATTTCAGTTTATTATTACGCAAGAGACCAAAACTTGTAAATATATATTGGAAACATTTTCAATGCACATTATTTAGTTACCAAATAACATTGAAATACAATTCTTGATTGTCGTAAACCTAATTATTGTTACTTTAAGAATGTAAACAAAAGATTGGCCGGGCGCTCATTTCACTAATTTGCACCGTAGACCATAATAATAATTATTATTTAAATTCTGCTAAAATATTTATGCTCTGTAAGTAATTTTACACGTAATCCAATATTCATACAAACCTTCCAACGCTATGACAGGTTGGATAACTAGAATATCAAGCAAGGTGATGGTTAATTAAATTTCACGGTATAAGTTATTTAATTATGCATTAAACGTTTCGAATCAAGACTTACGGCTTACGGGGACTTTTGATGAGGTCTCGTAGGCTTAAAGCGATATTCCAGACGTTGCCAAATCGAGACCGCTATCTTATGTGAGATTGGGATCTAATTGTTTTTATAATCACATCCTCTATTCAAATATTAATTGTAGACCTTGAGCATTATCTTTTTGTTTGCTACAAGGGAAAAGAACATTGATGATATGGTGTCTATACCAGATTTGAGGCTGTTGTTTGGAATAGTTAGGCCAGATTTTAAGGGGCGTTTGGACATTTACGTAATAAATAATATATGATTGTAAGAGTGATACATTTAAATACAATAACTATATTGTCTAGAATGGCCGTAGAGTATAAATTTAAAAACGATGTAAAATACTACAGTTCAAAGTGTACAAGTTTTAGGGTCGGCAACGCACGAGTGACACTCTGTTGTCGCAAGCGTCCATAGACTTAGGTAACCGCTTACCGCTTTAGTGCCACCTCAGTGGTATAAAAAAAGCAAGCATTGCAGAGCGGGATATCAGAAATGTCATAATATTTCTTCATTTCAATACTTACAAACTAGATTCCTTCAACATAAACTCTATATTATACTTAAGCTGAGTAGCCGGTCAATGAAACCTATTAGAAATACATTGTGAAAATTTAAAACACCTAACCGTTTCACGATTACCTTTAACAGTAGCAATTTAATAAAGCGAGCCATTTACATGTATTGTAGTGAAACAGTGAAAAACATTTTCATTTTATTGAGCATTTCGTAACTGATTTACGCACGGTCCGTTCCGGTCATTTTTAACCTTTCCGAGAGCCGCATCATAAATGGTTTAGTGCCGTTTATGGAGCTCAAATTACGAACAACGAAAGTACTGGCCCTCCCTCATTGTCTGCCCTTTATGAAGGGTCTCGTACGTAATGGAATATAGCGAAATGGGCCGTTATTCGAATAACATTCTCTGTGACCTATAAAAAGTTTGTCAAGTGGTAAAATTGTTTTTGGTCAACACGTGTTTTTGATCTCTTGAGGATTTCTCTAGAGCCGGAGTAATTCTTAACGACATTATGATTTGCAAGAAATCCGACGGCACCAGTGTGTGAGAATACGTCAAGTCTAAATTTTGTTCGAAAATAAGAAATTAAGTATTTTCTACGGCATCTTCACTAAATAAGGAATAAGAATCAAAACGTATAACTAAGAGTATCGCATAGTAGCTTCTATAATTACATGTAAGCCGTGGTTTCTTGAATACATATGAACATTTTATTAAAAAGCCTAAAAATACAATAGGCGGTTGCAAGAGTGTGTTTTTTAAAAGTCTTTCTTTTATTTTTAATACACAAAATGATTTCCAAACACAAAACTAAAATGTTCATACGTAAGTACAAGGCCATCAGAAGTGAACTAGATTCGCTTCCAATTGCGTGCTACTTGTATACATTAATAAAAATCTTGGACGTCGAAATTAAGGCTCTATAGGAGCATCGTCATTAGGGCTGGAATAGGGTTGTGTACTGGTGGTTGTAATAAGTCATGTCTGCCGCAGGACCACATCCCCTCTCGTCTCCCCTGCAACCCCTGATTCCGTCCCACCATCCCGGGCCATTTCGCGCCGTGCCCTGAAGATTATTGCTCGCTAAGTATGATCAATAGTCAATTTAACGGGCAAATAGCTAAAACTGATCAAATTAATCAGTGACAGGGCACGAGTTTTGGTTAATTAACATTAACTTGTTTAATTACACGCTGTAATCCGGGTCACAGAGAGTTGTTTTTTTTCTAAGTAAGCCACTTAATTCAGATAACATCTTCCATTAAGTCTGTTAGTTTCGGCATTTCTGTTATATCGTATGGAAAATCTTGAAGCACGAGCAGTTACTTCATAAGTGACTCCAAAAAATTGTATGTGTACTATTTCCTTAATTACTATAGACTGTCATCAAATTTTACATCAATATACACAATGTGTAATACTATAGCGGTAAGTTAAGATTTCAATGAATAATTTTATAGTAACTGTCTAACACGCTATGTTAGAACATGTCGTGCTGCGTGGAAATATAAAATTGAAGACGGTTTACGTAAATGCTTTGAATGCATTTTCACATGAACAAAACATAAAGAAGTCATGTACATTAAATTAAATTATAAACCATATTATGCAAGAATTTATCAGCAACATTATTATTACTGGAAATTCCGTGTTCACACACAAATCCTGGTAAGCTTGGAGCTCTTGGGTGCCGGTATCAGTTCAGTCCATAAACCACCCCCCCCCTGCTTTCCGCCCTTTCGCCCAAAGCTTTGCCATTTTTTTAATGCGTGGACTTTGTTCCCTTTTATATGTAGGTATAGCAGTATTGTGATTAGTTTTTACCTTGAGCGAAATGCATCACATTTAATGAATAAATATAAAGACAAAAATAGCATGGCAGGTTTGGGTTCAAATGCAACCCAATACAAAATGACGTAAGTAAAGTAAAGTACAAGAATAATTTGAACCGATAAAAATATATGTTTATAAATCGTTGAGAACCTTCTGTCTTTCAGGAAAAAAAGTACCCTCCCTATGTATGGTCACTGGTCATGTTTATTTGTGTGCTAAATTTAAATAGTAATCGTTCAGTCGTAGTGTGTGCAGTTGAGAGTCAGTTGAATGGCAAATGCATAAGCAACCTTTCGCATGTGTTGTAAAGGACAGTATCAACACAACCTTACATCTGAGACGCATTCATAATTACTAGCACCGGTCGCCTAATGTTTGAAATTTAATACAGATTGATAAAAAAAACTGACAAGACATTTAGTATTGTGTTTTAAATGCATGGTAGTATGCGTGTTGGATTCTTTTTTAAAATCATAATTGATTTCATAATGAATATTAGGTTTCTGCACTCCTTCTCCAAATAAACTTTTACTGTCGCAATTTTTTTTTTCACTCTTCCGACCGCGTAATTTTTGTAAAAAGCAGTCAATAACTTTTTAGAAGTATAAATTATGATGATAGCAGTTTTCCTTATACAACTTTATATTTCAAAATAATTTTAAAGCGTTTACATATGCAGCACTAAAAAGTAGTAGGTATTGCAGACGGAAGTCAATTACACACGTTTCAACCATTAAATTGTTTAAATCGGGCAAGATTGCTGAAGTTTCAACAGTTAACAACAATGGCGGAATATTTGCGGCGTCGCGGCAACGTGTTTACAGCACTAAATGTGTCTTGGGTTTTTGTAGCTTAGCCCCACTCTAGCCACAGGAGTGCCGGAGTGTGGCAATTAAAACTTGCGGATGTCAAGTGCGGAGTCAACGGGCTCGCGGGTTTATTATTATATTTCGCACAAGCTAACTGTCGTTTGGGTTGAAATTTAGGTACATTTAATTGGGTACGAAGAGGTAAAGTGATGTGGTCGCTAAACAAATTTAAAAACGTATACAATTTTTGTTTATTAAATGATTTAGGTCTGAGTTTAGCAAAATGCCCAAAATAAAGATAGCTTTAAATTTAATCCGTTACTATAGGTAATTTAATTATCTTATGACCATTGTTGAATGTACAATGTACATACAGTCTATAATAAAATATTGAGTTGGTGCCAGCTTTAATGCTTCCTTTACGCATAAATGAATGGTACCAGGACAGGAAGCTGAACAAACAAGTTAGATAATAATTTTCTACAATGTACCTAATAACAATAAAAAACAAAATTGCCCTGAAGAGTGCGAGAAGTAGGTACTTACAAAAATAAAAATTGAAAAAAAAAACGCGTAGCCATTGCTGAGATCATTAACGATTTCGTAAAAAGGCTTATTGCGCTCGCTTCCCTTTCCCTTGCCATATTTTTGTGGGTTCGACCATTCCGAAAGCACTTACCCTCTCCTCAGGTAATGTCGTGGTTAAGTTGTGTGTATTGATCTTCGTGTTGCGTTACAGATGATATAACATTTTGATTGGGTATACGTTGTAGTTAACATTTATTATACACAGCGCCAAGCATTGACTTGTGAACTTGGCAAAGGTTTGCTTTGAAAGTTCTATGTCCTAAGTTTGGTAAAAAAAATGTAGGGTAAGGTATTCTTAATATTTGAATAATAAAAATAAATTGATTCTCGTAAGTTATCCATAATCACTGTCACGAGTGAATTTCCCACGACGATACATTGCACCGTTGTATGTCAGTGTTGGCATCGCATTACCAAATATTCGCCTTCCCACCACCGAGGTCAATACCTAGTAATCCCTTTACAATCCCACACCTCCTGTGTGAGATATTTCGACATTATGAAATGCATTATGACCTACTGTCTATAGCCTAGTAGTATAAATAAAAGTAGATTTGTCTGTTATGTTAATATTCAAAAGTTTGAATTTATCCGGAGAAATCTTGCGGTGGGAGTGTTAGAATAGTAAAATCAATTGCTCGGTTGTGGCTAACGGGCCACGAAAGGCGATAAGGTTAACTTACGACGCCTTTTATACATTCAACATTCTATTCCTAGTATTTTGTTTGTGTACCTAAATATATTTCTGTATTGTATTATGCTTATTCTTCAAAATTTACATAAGAATATTGGATTGTAATTATGAGGCACGTTAGAGCCTTTGCTCAGGAGGGCTCTGAACGTCTTATGTAATCAGTTTCTTTTTAAATAATGTGTTTTGTACTTGGATGACCATAGCCTGACGGTAAGTGGTAACCACAATGTATTTCTTATTTCCCATAATACAATTCATCTTTAATAGTCTTAATGGTAAAATAAGTTATTCTGATAGATTTTCAAGCGACCATACGCATTTTATGTGGTGCAAATATGGTACCCCACGAGTTCACTAATACAAAAGAGACTTATACAAATCGCAAGTGGTTTAACCTGTCTAGATTATTTTCAGCATAACTAGAAGTTACTGGAAGATATTTCAGGTAGTTCGAAGCACTGCTCTTTTTGCAAAAATTTAATAGTTAGGTTTAAAATGTGGAGTACCAGGAAATTCCATTCGAGAATATTCAAGTAGATATCATGTTATGTAAATTGAGGATTTGCCACAACTATAATTAATTTAATACACAATAGCGAATGCCACAGCCAGAAATATCAACGCAGCGACTCGACACATTACAATAGCGAATAACATTTTCATTTCACAACTTTCTAACTATCTCTAATGTGGGATCCGAAAAAGCTAACCTTTCTGCCCGCGACCGTGAAGGGTCTGCAGGGTCATTAGGCAAAAAATAAACGATTACGTGTCGACAAATGGAAAAATCGTACTTTAAGTGAGCCGTACTCTTTCTGAACTTTTTTAAATCATGATTTTTAACAATACTACTTTATTTAATGCTTAAATCATAATTTAAGTTTTTAATTTGCTAAATTACGAGAAGTAATTGAAGAGAGAGTTTTGAGTTTTGTTTTATTCTTTATGGCCTTCCGTATTTTTGTATCAAACATAATAATATAGTAATATAGCATGTAATAAAAATGATTTTCTTCTAAATTACAAATATTTTTTTTATCACCAGTCACACGTGCTTTTCGCGTCTAAGACCGAACAACGCGAGACCGACTATATATATATATATGAATAATATATGGAGTAATCGCTAAAATTCAATAATATATAGCCTAATATATACTTTTCAAATGAAAATATTGGCACTTGTAAAATGAGAAAAACATTAGAGATTTCGTTGATACAAAGATATGAGGTAATATCATGAATTATTGCTTATTTGAAACAGGGCCGGTGTATTATTTTTTCAGTGGTGGCTGGCGACAACAAATCCTTTATGGAATTCAATGGTTTTTATTCTAATTCAAAATTATTCGTGATATTTGTATATTTGACGAGACCCCTGGTCTAGTGGATAGTACACCTGACTGCTACGCTAGAGGTCGCGGGTTCGATTCCCGCCGGGACAACATTTATGTGACAAATATGTTTGCCTTGCGTCTGGGTGTTTGATATGTATTATAAGTATGTATTTAAAAAAAGTATATAAGTATTATATCCGCTGCTAGTATATCCCATAGTACAAGCTTTGCTTAGTTTGGGGCCAGATGGCGCTGTGTGATAATGTCCAAACATTGTTATTATTATTATTTAGTATTATTTCGTTAATCTATTTTGTGTCAATAAATGTTCAAAATACCTATACTTGGTTTTTTAAATATTTTTTTTATATATTTTTTCTGTCGCAAACTAGATGTCTAAGTGAGAGGAATAAATTGTGCGCCGTAAAATATCCGCTTTCCTTCGTACTCAACATCATACCCCGTAGTCCTCGTTACTCATTATCATATTCATCATTTTCATTTGCAGTGGTGATATACTTTATTTTGTTTTTTTTTAACAAAAATATAGCAGTAGGGTTTACCTCAGAGTAGGTATACACGTTTTACTTAGAGATGACGTTTTACTTCCGACTATAAAAGCAATGGTATAAAAAATTGGTCATATTTCAAAGCTGGATTTGTCTTCATAGTGGCCGTAAAATATTGGTTTAAAACCCTCGATTCGGTGGCGTTCAAGTAACAAATAAAGTAGTAGTTGTACGGTGTCCACATCGGAGCATATAGCAACATATATCATTTTTATCGCTCGCACTCGCTCGGTCGTTTATTCATTGCTTACCTATTGCACACGCGTTTGTAGCGGACTTAACTATAGGACTACGAATCACTCAATGCTAGTGAATAGAATTAACCAAAATTAGAAGTAATTAAGTATGTCTAGTGGTCTAGTCTATATTACCAGTCAACTAGTTAATATAATAATTTACGATGATTAGGCAGAAGTGGAGGGAAATACATCGGCTGCACCGACAAGAGTAAAACTCTTAAATAGAAGAAGAAGAAGCAGACGGTAGCGAAGGTAGATGAATATACCGTTATGTAGAAATGCTACGGATTCTCGTAGCCGCCTACAGCTCGTAGATATGTGCTACGTGTCTAGAAAACGATCAGATGACAAGTTATTGTCATGAAAATATTCTGCCATGAAGTAATGAAGTCGAAAATAGAACTCTTCAAAGTGACTACAACCACCCTTAGTAACAGCCACAATTGGTATGTAGCAATCGGAAGCACAAGTGAGGCCGTATTACTTTTTTTAGGTACACCGTTTAGTCAACTGCGTATAAAAGATGAATGTTTATCGGTTTGCCATTTGTTAGAATAAGGTACCGCTGCGATTTATATATTTACCAACGCAAACCACAAGTTGAAGAGTACGATATTTTTTGTTTTTAAACTGTAGTTTGTTTAATAGAATAAAACTCCACGAAAACAAGTTAAAGTGTCTGTTAAGGTTCCTTTGTGTCTACATACTTCCGATGGCGTATGGCCAAGGAATTCTTATGCTATCAGTATAAATTGTTTATTTTACTGTAACCTTCCGTGGCAGTAAAAACTATGTGTTATTGTTATCTTTATGGGCACGGGGAAAGTTTTGAAAAATGTCACCAGAGGAATCGTAAGATCCGTCACAATGACCTTTATCTAGAGGCATTGGAATTGTCTCAAAGAACTAAATTGGGTCAGACCGTAAGTATGTAGTTGTAGGTGAAGCTTAACAGGGATGAGAAAGTTAATTTCTTTATATGAGTCTCATCATTATATACTGGTGGGATTCTGCTTGCGTCGATAGAATACCAGGCAACGTTTCAAACCACACGGCCACCTAGGCTCTTCAGTTTCATAGATCATTAAAGCAGCACATTTTTAGACCACTAAGGTTGCATACAAGCATACGGCCCACCTGATCGTAAGTTGTCACCGTAGCCTATATTAGCAACACCAACTTATCAATACCAGGGAATCACTAACGCGCTGCCAACCATTTTGTTGAAGAGGACTCACTGTGCTAGCAGCATTACTACTAGCGGTGCGTATCCTCATGGAGCACTGGAAACTGGCAACCTTACAGCTGAAACACAACACTACATCAAAGTAGTGTTATTTGACAGCGGTCTTCTGTAAGGTGGAGGTACAGTCCCCACTGGGCGGCACCAATTTAAATGGGAAAACCCACGGGAGATCCCAGTTCACCCTTGTAAATATAAAGTTAGAATTTTATAGATAAGGCATATCTTACTAAGACT
This sequence comes from Falcaria lacertinaria, assembly GCA_951449985.1. NCBI lineage: Eukaryota > Metazoa > Arthropoda > Insecta > Lepidoptera > Drepanidae > Falcaria > Falcaria lacertinaria. Next base: position 4,247,209 of record OX602111.1, read on the forward strand.
GCGACATACTGCGGAACGGAATACATTCGTACTACGTATGCACGACTAAATTCAAAGCGTGAACTATTTAATCAACTCATGAAATATGCATTTGCCGAAATTCTAGCTCGGCCGTCCATCAGCTCAAGGCCTTATCGACGACGGCTTATCATCAACAGGTTCCACTACCGGCTCGTATGCTGTTATCTCTTGCTACAAATACTTAGTACTGCACATACGGAAAGATTCAACGAACCTCACCGTGCCAACTGAGTTTCTACACTAACACTCAGGTTTTAAAGTGGAATTTCACAGTTGAATGTGTTGTGGAGTAGCGTATAATTAGGGATAAACGCATTGTCACAGTGTATTACGAGGCCAGTCGCTTAATGCGCCTAATTCACGACAGTGTATTCATGTCTACAAAGATGACCATCATTGTTAACGGTTGTACCTACATTTTTGTAACTATAAAAACATGCACATGACATTATGTTCAGAATTTTATTTATATTGTTTAAATAAATAAGAGGTTTTTGTAGAATAGTTGCTACTGGAGCCAAGCGATTTTTTTATGTTAGTATTTAGCTGGATGGGAGAACTACGCAAATTTCATGCTTAAATTTAAAAAAAAGCACCTACCATAAGACCTGGTATTTCATTCAATGACACAGTGTATAACATTAAATACTTCGTATATTATTAAGGATAAACCTTTGATGACGTGCGTGGTCTAGTGGTTCGTAGACCTGACTGCTACACCAGATATTTCGATCCCCGTACCGTTCTAGTGAAAATATTTATGTCATGAGCTTTTGTGCCTACTATTACTATTATATTTTTTGAAATACGCATTTGGTTTTTCAAAAAATATAATAACGTAGTTAGGTATATTTTAGTTGCATGTACTTATGATACTAGCTTCTTTTGGTTAGATTCTAGATGTCAAAGGTATTAAGGTCCGAACATTATGATTATTATTATACTTGAATCTGTGGTGTTTCAGTGATAATATTTTTAATGTACACTCATAAGTCTTTTATTCTTCTTTTATTGTATGCTTTTGACTTTCCTTGAGATCGCGTAACGTCGTCTGTGATTTTGTATTCAGACTGTGTTCGTAAATACCACATTGTTATGAGGACATTATGTGTTGTTTGGTTTCAGTAGACGTCAAAAGATGTACTACTATCTACCGCCTAAGCATTTACATGGAAATATTTTTATTTTCCCCTCATTTTCGCACTTCATTGTGAGCGAACTGCGTGTTTGATGTGGTTTGAGTGTTATGCTAGAAGTTTCGCCAGATTGAAATATATTTTTATGGAAAGAGATGGTATATTGGTTCATTAACATGTGCGATCAAGACCACACTATCACGGAAAATCAGGACGAGAATGGGTGTTCTTATTTCATGTGGACATTTTATGCTATTTGACTATTATAATAATATTACTTGACTTAAATTAGCCCTGGCTATTACTTCTTAGATATAGTACGTATAAGTAAGCAGTGCATTTAATTGGTGCGCAATATTGTGGCTTTACGGGAATAGTGGCTGATAAATGGGCCCGCAATATCGCCGATATGTCACGAACCAACTTAATAGATTCCTCTCATACAATGCCAAGAATAAAGGATACCCTGATAGCTACGGTTTCTATGTCATTTGAATTACCCGTTGTAAAAATAATCACAGGGCTTAGTTCTATTATTAATCCTACTAATATTATAAATGCGAAAGTTTGTGGGTATGGATTGATGGATGTATAGTTGGATGTTTGTTACTCTTTCACGCAAAAACTACTTAACGGATTTGGAACACAGATAATTTATAATATGGATTAACACATAGGATACTTTTTATCCCAGGAAAATGGTTTTTATCTCAGGAAAAAAATATGGGTCATATTCGTAGAATCAGTAATCACGTTATGCGGTGTACGTTTCACTGTTTTAGTTACATTACATGACTTTTGCTATCTTACAATTAACCACGTGAAAATATTATGAAAGAGCCAACACAACTCCATCTTTCTAAGAACTATGGTACAAAGCTTTGGAAACAAACACCAATATGGCCATTACAATACTATGTCACTTGTAACTTACTGCAGTATCAACAAAACTTACCTTTTATGAGCAACAAAGGGGCTACAAAAATGATGTCGTTACTCGCGGACATTGTACACGGGCGATTGAAGAGCTGCAACAGTTTACGCGGCCGAGTTTAATTGCACGATGTCGTTAGGTTACACGTAAAACTAACGTAGCGTTCGTAAAACGTGCGCTTTATAATTATTTGTCCAAAAGGCGCTGGTTTCAGAGCGCGTTTTTAACACGAAAAATGTTTTGATTTTGTCGCTGTTATGGAATGAAATGTCAAAAGTGAAGCTTATTTTTATAAATTTTAATAGACAGATTTTCTGATACCTCATTTAGAGTCATGTGTTTTAACATAGGAATCAGTTAAATTGGTTCTACTTTAAGATGCGAGATCATAATAAAGCTCATGATTAATTATGAAAGCACTTAAAATAATTTATTTCAACTAAGCCTCAAGCGAAGAATACGCCGTCTAGTCTATCAATAGTCGATTCATATTATGATGACGATTATGACAAATGACTGATGAGTCTACCAATCCCAGAATACTTAGTACCTACCTACAGAATCTTAACAACTTATTACTAGTGGAAGGAGGGAATGAGTATTAGTACCCAATGTAGTTAGGCCTGTTTTCGTGAAATGTAATTCTAAATGTAGCGTTAGCAACAATAACTTTCGACTACGTATTTGTATCGTTTCAACTATTATTGTATGGGAAAAAGCAGCGCTGCGCCTGCGTGGAACTAAATATTCGTATCAAAATTTTGGCGTTCGGGAGTTATCTACGTGTCCAAATACGTAGTCGAAAGATATTCTTATTAACAGTACACGTTACTTATACACACTTAAATAAGGCTTAAAAAGTAATTTGGATAAATATTATCCTTATATTTAATTTGCTTGAACTAAGCTTAGTCTCACGTGTAACGCAATATCTCAGCATATAATCGATACTCAATGTAGTGGACACTACATTCGTTTTGAACATGTTGTATGCCATTGTAAAACAAATCGTAAACTAGTTACATAAAACACATTTTCGTCCTCTCCTGGCTGAGCTTATTGGCTCATTGTGCAAGTTTATTGGTACGTTAGACTAAGCTCTATACCGTCGTGATAAGAATGATAATGATCAGTCTGGGCTGAATAGCCATTTCGGAGTAGTCAGGCTCGTTCGAAAGGACCATGTGCGTTTGACAGTAGGTCGATTAGCGTACGCGGTGCGGGGTTCAAAGACGATAAACTGGAGAATTCCGTAGAATTTACTATAATATGCGTACCAACTATTTCACAGCCATTTCATAAGGCCACTGAGTGGAACACACGACCATATCCAAAATTTTAGTTTTGAGAACAGAGGTAAATATCTTTCTTTTACTACTCAAAAGAAAAGATAAAATACGGTAACTTTGGGCCTAAGAATCCTAGATGGAAATACTCCATAATTATTATAGTTTTACTATAAAAGTACTCTCCGGATGTTTTCCATCAGTGAACAACAGTAGATATAATATAATTAATATCAATCGAGTAGTTTCGAAAAAAAAACACATATAAAATAAAATATACGGTCATTATTTTTATTATTTGCACAAGGGTTAAAAACTGAACGGCTATAAACCCATTTGAATAATTATTGGTACATTTGGGACTTTCTATTCTGAACAAAAAAAAATACTTACACATGCTAATACAAACAAGGGGCTCTTAAGCAGTAAATACGAAAAGGCGTAGAGCATACAAGCAGAACGAAAATCTACGTGTAAAAATATGAGCTCTCAGGTACAACACCTTCATACAGGTGGACTATTACATAGAGCGCAATAAATACGGCAAAGAGCGTGTAAGATACAATAAAAGTGAATTATTAGCACAAAACGTATTCCTGTAAGGTCCCATATATATTAATATTCCCTCCGTTATCATAATATGAAAAAGAGTTGTATTTTTAGGCCTCTCTGAAATCGCTTAAGCGATTTGAAGTGATCTTATACGAAGACGTTTCGCGTATGGTGGCTAAATATTATTATGATAAAATAAAAACAAAGGGAGATGAAACGGCCCCGAAATCGTCCTTTTGTAAGTTATTTATATTTTCTTGTGAAATATATTTTGGGTTGCGTATTTATTTCCTGTATCCAAGATAATTCCATTTTTTATTTTCCCTTTGACACGTTATTATTTTTCTATATCGATTTTAACACAGTAAATATACTTTACAGATGATAAAATATGTTTATTTTCTTCATTTGATGGTTTAACAAATTTGTCAGGAATTAAAAACTTAAAATAAACTAAACTAAAAAGTAAAAAACTCACAGTCTCGAGCTCTAGTTATTATCCTGAGGTTGGTATTTTCAGGCCAAGGCTGCCGACATGTGAACCCTAGTCTAGTTCTGGTAACAAGCCTCTAACTCGTTCTTAGGGACGGACGCATTAACATGTAAATGAACAAGCCAGACTGCACTCCAGCGTGTTGAACATATGCGTGCTTCGATTGTAATGTCCTGATAGTGATGAGATGCAGTTTTTAAAATGTTTTTACTCACCAAGTTTATTGTGTATGGCTGATATTTTTTCTGAGACTGGTTGGGTGCTATGTGTCGCTTGTGAAATTATATCAGCATATTCGGCATCCATATTGCAAAGGAAATTCTAGTGTGTAATTAATTTCGATGAGTAATCTCTTTATAGCCCTGTAAGGGATTACTCATTGAATAAAATAAATAAAAAACAAGCGCATTTAAGTTTCCTAATCTACAGTGAATATTTAAATTCTTAAAGACGAACTCTATCATATCTAGCACCGAGTTCTGTGATATCTAGTTAGTGCACTATCTTTTGGCAAATACATTTCAGAATGAGTTCTCTTAAAAGTCTGACAACTGACACTACTTTAATAGTCTACCGGTTATTCTAGTAAACTGGGTTACGAAAGTCTGATAGCGGTCGTCTTACAAAAACTTTGTATCTAGCTCTACTGGGCTGAGACTCTAGATCTGAAAATCCAGGGCATTGTAGAATTTAAAATGCACTTATGACTTATAGCCAATTGAAGTTTGGATCTTTCGTAGCCTGTATTATACGTATCTACGTAGTAAGCTCTGGTCCTACAGAAACGATCAAGATTATTTACAAGTGTATAGTTTAAACAAGTTTTGAGTTAATAAATTGTGGTAATGGCGCGGTTAGCTAGTATAATTGTATGAACTTTAAAGTGTTGATGAAGCCGCAAGTTCTTGATGTACCTAAAAAGTTCCCATGGCTATGGATAGATTGAAATGTATAAGCATTATTTATAAATTTAGTCGCAGCCTGTGACACGTACATGAGTATGTAGGTACGTACTACGATGCCGGTCTGTGCAAATGAAGTCTTCGATCAATGTTCAACAAAGGCTTTGGTGTAGACCTAGCTTCAATATCTAGACCATTATTTGAAACTCTAGCACAAATTGGTCGGTAATAAATGGTGCAAGTTTGTACATTTATTTATAATAATTGACGGCTTGGTATTTACCCACAATACTCGCAATGTCTAGGCGTGTCTATTACAATTCCCAAATGATTCAATTTACAAACTACACCCAGCCTTCATACTGTCACAATAGAAATAATAATAATAATATGACTATTATTAGTAATAATAATCTAAATAAAACTATAACATGACCAATTCTGTACATTGAAGATATTTTGAAAATTATTTTTGTAGGTCACTATAGTAGATACTGAACCCAGAACATTTCTTTTTAAATTTCTGTCTATCTGGTATAGTGTTGGGTTTCTTAGGTTGGTTGGTTTTGGGACCAAATAATAGATTAGTTAATAATATTGCTTATCAAGATCTGTAGATCTTCACTGTAACTAAGTCACTGTGTACAGTGAACTAATAACAGTGAAAGAAATAGTTGTATTATAATAACGCTTGTAGTGAGGAGCTCGAAACTTAGGTACATACTAGTGTTACATGACCGAGACTAGAAATTTCTCAATAGGTAGCAGGAATTAGCTAATCTATCTAGTGCAGCTGGTCTGCGTGAGGTTGCGATCCAATTTACCAAGGACTAAAGGACTGCATCGTTTTCCTAACAGTTAATAACGGAGACTGCATCGATTCTGTGCAGAGCCAATATCTATTCCACATAAATATATCGATATTATGGTTGGTTACAGAGTATGCATATTTATTATTGGGGAAACTAGTACTCGTATACTATAGTCTCTTAATACCACAGAATACATAATAGTATCTTAAGATGAGTACTTGTATCATCTTGCTACAGGAACTTACTCAATTATGTTATTTACTACTACTTTTACTTTTACTAGCTGTTTCCCCGCAACTTCACCCGCGTGTCAATATAATATATAGCCTACGTTACTCAGTGATAATGTAGCTTTCTAACGGTGAAAAAAATTTTGAAATCGGTTTTTTGTTTCGGACCCTATTCAATACAAACATACACACACACACAAAAATCTTTAATCTTTATAATATTAGTATATAGTATTTTTTATAAAGATATCATTGTTATATAGTGTTCAGCATAAGTAAATCAAATATATTTTTTAACATGAAGAAAATTTTCAAAAGTTTTGTGAAATGGAATCCATTTAAGGATTTTGCCAGCCCTTTTGTTGACCACCAAGATGGCAGTATTACAGAATTTTCTACATGACATTGGCAATATAAAAATGTATTTTTGTGATGCCATTAAACAAAAAAATATCTTATTGTAAAACTGAAGCTCGTTTGAATTGATATGATGTACCAAACCAGTTAAGTTTCCACTGCCTGTTTACGAGAATCGTGGTGGTTTTGAACGCACCTACGTTAGATTCCTCGTAGATATTTAAGTTAATTACTACATAATTAATATACTAATCACGACCGTAAGTGTAATACCACATGTGCGTGCCACACAATATATCGTAGTAATGATAAATCGCGACGTTTCCCACCGCAAGGTTGCCGTAGGGAACACGTGCGTGATGTTACAAATGTTACAATAATTGTAATTATAACAGATTACTCATTAATAAGTAAGTATTTCAAGTTAATGGCCACATAAACAGCAGCCTGCAGGCGGTCGGGAACATTTATCAACAAAAAGTGGTAATTTTGTCGAACGTATTTCTCGCTACGTCAGTTATGACGACCGTAATATCCAAGTTGTTAAAACTTGTACTTTGTCGGCTCCGAGATACTTGCCTTCTGGTTTGTATAGTCATTCAACTTTTTATCTATACATTTGTGACGAAAAACTGAAAAATAAAGAACTGCTCGTGGCCCGTATAGTTGCCTGGATTTGCCTGTAGACCGCTGAGCCTCAAAAGCAAACTAAGCTGTCAATCCACAGGCTTGTAAGAAGCTTATAAAAGTATGATATCTAGGCTATTCTTGGTTACCAGGTTATCATAAATGGGTTGCTGAAGAGATTATAATGTAAATTATCCAACTTTAACGTCATAATTATAAATAGAAAAGAATTTAAATCATTGTTAATTTAAAACTAAGGAACTTATAAATTACACACCACCGATGAGGAACGCTTTCTACAAACAATCGGGAAGAAGTTAATAATTTAAAAAGTTATCATACACATATGACTTAAGAATGAAACGTATTGTACGTATACTAATGCCTTGTACTACGGTTTTCAAGCCAGTAAGTATTGATTATACGCGATACAATCCTAAAATAGCAGGATCAATACTCGATGCAGTGCCTGTATTTTATGCCATAGGTGTAAGGAGTTACTAATTACCAACACCCACTAGTATGACTTCATTGCGGTTAGACGCATTGTTTCTAGCAACGCTGTTTTAGTAAAAGGTAATATTCACGTGAGGAACTAGTGCAAGTTATATTTAGAATACATTTAATCAATGTATAGCAACACCCTGATACCCTAGCACCTCGGTGGCGGCCGGCGCCGCTGCTGCTCAGCAGGAGTGCCTCAAGCGCCGAAAATATGCATGTCTTGGTCCAGGGCACATATTTTCTGCATTTGCGGTTGAAACTCTGGGTCCCTGGGGCCCGGATGCTCTTCAGCTATTCAAGGAGGTCTCACGTCGGCTGGTTGAGGCCTCCCGTGACAGGCGTGCTGGAACATATCTCGCTCAGAGAATCAGCATTGCTATCCAGCGTAGCAATGCTGCCAGCATTCTTGGCTCGCTACCGCATGATTCCGGTTTGGGTCAGATCTTTTATCTATAAGTAGGTAGGTTAAGATATGTTTTTGTAAATAGTTTAATCTGTTTTATAGCAACATAATTAATACTTACATGCTAGCACTGCACACATGTATACTTGATTGAATTGTAAACGAAATAAGACCACACCGTACCGACAACAGCTTTATTTTCTCCTTAAAAACTATTTAACATGACATATGAACGAAACCATATCGACCTCTACTTTGTCTAGTGGCGACATCTTGTGAGCGAAAAAGAAAACTTTATTTTATTTAATACCAATTTTGACATAGAATATTAGTTAGTATTGTTTATTGCTGGGGCTTTTTAAAATATACTTTGTTTAGGGTTGGCTCTACTACATTGGTGTCATGTATTGATGATTTTGTGATTGGCGTATTTATATGTTTGAAGATTTGGCGATATGGGATTTTATGACGTGATTGATGACTTAGCGATTGATAATATAATTGAATTAATGTAGTTGAATTAAGGGTATCGTAGTTTAAAGGGCAGTTTAACCTTGGTCGATCTGCCCATATGGTGAACGTTACTCAGAGACGTAGTTATAAAACATTACAAATATTATGTAATGCCCTACCATCATCAGCCTATTGACGTCCACTGCTGAACAAAGGCCTCTGAAAGTGACTCTGAGCTTTCTTATGAGGCCCATAGTGAGTGACCACGTTTCTGTTCCGTATGTCATCACTGGTAATGCCCTACCAGTTGGACATAACCACAGAGTACTCTTCAAACATTAGGTTATCGAAGCTCGATATAATATTAAAGATTTACGTAGTAGAGTCGTATACATTAAATTTGGTGGGGGCTTAGGAAGAAGGTTCCATCCAAACTGATTCAACAAGTCGATAGTTTATCGCAAGTGCGGTTGGATTGTGCGCGATATGGAAGGAAACAATGCGCATAATAATCAGACAATCTGAATGGCGGCGCTAATTAGGTCTGGCAGTGACAGAGTAGGGCAGGAGCACTGTTTGCGGGATGCAGCCGGTAGCATTGTTCCCACTCATTGTGACACAACCTTTGTACCACTACCTGTTTGTCAGTGTTTTACTGTTACCTACCTGTATTAGTTACGTTATAAATTAGAACTGAATTCCAATTGTAAACTGTAAATCACTCTACCGCGGAATAAGAAACATGTTTAATCAGCTATTTTCCGTGCTATAGTAGTGTGTATCAGCACATATCCAGTTAGTATTGATATTACTTGTAATTAGTATATTATCTACTCTGAGATATTACGTACTACCATATATCACGTACCTACATAGAACTAACGCGTATTCTTAGGTATATAAACTAATACATAAGGACTATTAAAATATTAATAATGTAGACATTACATGACTACTATCAGCTCCAGTATCTTTTTGGATTGCACTACATGGACCCCTGCTTGCCACACCACACTATTCCAGGGACGTAAGTTCAAATCCCACCGGCTGTACTTATGAGTTTTTCTAAAAACTTAAGTGCCGTAATTTGACACACCACCAGTTTAATGGTGAAATAAAACATCGTGAGGAAACCTAGACCAAATTCAAGGACGTATGTGGACGTAAGTGACGGCGACGTACTCTCTATCAACAGATAATTTGTTGTAAGTTACGAAGATAATTTGGTTCGAGGGTAACAACCCTCGAACCAAATTATCTTCGTAACATTTCTCCCTACCTCTCCGGGCTTTGTAGGAAGACGTGAAGATATATTGTATATATAAAAAAACTGAATCTCTTATTATATACAGCCACATTCCCACTTATGTTTAAAGTAGAATGGACGGAGTAATTACTTTTTTTTAAACAGGCTCGGTATCTTTTCTCTTTTAAGCTATTGCATAGCTTTTATCGCGGGCCTTGAGCGTGGGGACCGAATCCAGAAATTCCGTAACAAAAAAAACCTAACACCCCCTCCGACCGGCACAGCGGTGATACTTTTTAGTTCCATCTATCGATAAATACCAGAACTTTTAATGACTTTTTGAAATATCACGCTTGTCTCTTTAGTTCAGCAACCCTCCTTTAGGTGGCATTGGTTGTATTGGAAAAGTACCGTAATCAGCTGTTTGTGAGAAAGTATATAGATATATAAAAAAATACTACATTAATAAAATAAATAAATAATTATAATTGCATAAGTTGATAAAAAATGCTATGCTTTACCGCGGCAGTCTCCGAGTGCCACACCTAATTTTTAGTAGGCAGTGAATGTAGATTCGCATTTTAACCTCTCTTCTGGCCACAGAACATTAAGTTCCTTCTTTCAATTCCTTAAATAGTAATCGGACTATATTCACTTTAAGTCTAATAGATTGATTCTGGTTTGGGTCAGATCTTTTATGTATACGTAGGTAAGTTAACTTCTGTTTTTTGAAAATAGTTTAATCTGTTTTGTGTTAATAAATATTGATCAGTTTAATAGAATACAGAAATAGCTATCAACTAGCTATACAGAATAGTACACGTATTATATGGATTATTAGCATGGGTAAAATAATGAAGATGGACTAATATTTGTAGTCACCAGTTGTTTGGCAAACTTAGACATGCATTTAACTTGAGCCAATAATATCCTAATGTCCTGTTGATTACGGTTCAATATTCTGATGTATTTTGAATAAGCGTCACCATGTACAGCTGGCGTGTACGTAATGTTCTCCGCTTAGAGTAACTCTGTCAGTGTCAGGCCTAATTAGAGCCATTGAAATTGGCTGATTAATATGCGTAATGCCACCGTGTGCGTCGATACTCGATACTGCAATATTGGAAGGCGGGAGTGTGAATTATGTAGGTACCTAACTAAACATAATTGAAGTGCAACGAGCATTTATTTACATAGGAAGGGTCATCAAATTTACACTTCATTATTTGGACGGACACACATAAAATCAAATATTTATTATACTACTTAAGTACTTATATCTGAGGGCATAATAAAAACCTAGTTATATTATACTAGCGACCCGCCCCGACTTCGCACGGCCAGCGTTAGCCATATAAGTTGAATACCTACAAAACACCAACGAATTATACATATAAACCTCCATCTTGAAACATTATGTCTATTAAAAAAACTGCATCAAAATCCGTTGCGTAGCTTCAAAGATCTAAGCATACCTACATAGGCATCATAGGGACAGACAGCGGGGAGCGACTTGTTTTGAACTATGTAGTGATAATTATGTACGTACATACATGCTACAAAGAATACTGATACTATCATGTTGGAATCACTGACGAATAGAATTTAATGCATATTTTATTGGCAGCATACATAGCAACGAAAAGAAAACATACAGTTATTATTGTCACTGGTATGGTGGGTAAATTTACTGAAGGCCCTGGGTGGATTGGATTGCTATATAACAATTCTTTTGGTGTTGCCAAGCTGTGTTGCAAGTCGGGTAGCTGACTCTGCGGTCCAATTCGCTGCCGGCAGTGAAATTTGGCACCATCATAATAAAGGCATGCGCGCTTGCACGACTTTCCTCGATTTAGAAATGTCAATATTGGCTGATTTTATTTATTCGTTAAACGTTAATTGATAAATAAAATAATCGATATTTTTAACGGTTAAACATTAATTAATATTTTTATTAGGGATTTGATATAAATTAAGTTGATGTATTTATAATAGTTCGTTGAAGTTCATATAAATATTGATGTAATAATTATATATGAAATCGTTAATTATATTTATTGAATATGGTAATTATTTTCTATTATACGTTAATTTTAACGGTTAATTAATATATTCGATATCTCTACTCGATATGCACCGCACCGCGCTCAGTGTACCCCGGTAGATGACATGCGAGGCGTGGGGGGAGCGACCAAATGTACTCTGCGGGGGCGACTGTCAGTCAGACTATAGTCAGTCAGTTGTCCGCGTTACAAGTCACAACTCCGCGCGTCACATGAATAAATTTGACTTTATTCTGTGTTTAACTGTGCTGCCAAGATTATGATGTAAGTTGAGACAAATAAATGTTGTTTCACCCCAGAGAAACATATATATTGATTCTTTTATTTCTACTGTTATTTAAAAGAATTTTTATTTTAAAAAGTGAACGGAGACGACTAGGTAGAGTATCAATCCCCCTGCCTTACACTTTGTCGCTCAAGTACAAGCTTACCCAACAGGGCTCTTCAAATTCTCCCATTTCAAGCGCATGCGTATTGGAACTCTCTTTCTGTTAACTGTTTGGATTCGAAATATTGGTTTATAGTAAGTCAACGGTAGCTGAAACCGAAAATTAAATTAATTCGTGTTTAGATATATCTAGTAACATGGAAAACAAAAAACATATCTTTACTTCTGTCGAAAAGAAAATTTTCATGGATATTTAAAAAAAATACACCAAGTTTGTGTAAAATAAACGAACTGACGGGCAAACGTTAAGAATGAAGCAAATGGTGTGGGAGAAAATAGCGTTTGAATATAATGCAACACCGCCTGTAAGCGTTACGGTAAGCAATTTTACTGTATTTTATAAATGCCTACTAGCAAAAATATTATAATAAAAAAAAAAATACAAAGCGTACCTTAAAGGCTTATTAAAATGTTTCAGATGTCAATTAAGCAACTACGTAGGCTGTGGATGAACTTGAAGCAGAGAAAACGAGGTTCTCTACCAAAAGAGGATCATCGTACAGTCGAAGCCCCACAGCCAAGTGACGGTGACAGTTACCCTGAAGTATCAATATTGACCCCAGTCATCTCTGTAGAGGAACCTATCAATCCTGATTCAGATTTCTGTAAGGAAATAGTAATGAGAAAAACAATGAACCTGTAGTCTTAGCAGGAAGACTATCGAATTGCTTTCGACAGCATATTCGTATCGCTTTTGACTTTTTTTTGTATCGAAAAATGAAATGAAATCGTATGAATATTTTGACATGATGAGATTAATGTTTTCAAAACCTAGTGGAAAGATGTTCCTGCGCAGTACTGTTTTAACGAACTATTTAAAACTTTTAAATTGCGTATGAATTGTTTTACTATCAGCTAGCTAAAAACCTAACCTTTTTTCAGGTATTAAAGCTGAATCACCTCATTTCAAATCAACACGGGTAACCAATTTTACATCATTAGACACCAACAGACAGGACTTTAAAGTGGGAGATGGCACTACTGATCGACCCGAAGCATCTTCCACATTCGACAGTCACTCAATGACTGACCAGCCTTCACTTACCCCGCCAAATGGTAAATATATCATAGAAAAGGAATACCAAGATAGAAAAGCAAGGGCAGGTGAGCTTCATCAGCTTGAAAAACTTATTTTGAAAGAGAAACTCAGAGAAGCAAAGGCGAAGGCTGATTTAGCTGAGCTTCTATTCAACCAACAACAGAGTTACACAGGTGAACACTCACAGGTATATGGATTTTATCATAAAGATTTCATCTATAAATCAATACACTGGTGCTAATTCTGTTGTTCAAAATTACTAAACTTAACTAATTTGACAGGTCTAAAAATATTACTATCCTTATTCAACCCCGCACATGAAAAAGTGATAGCAAGACTTTTTAGATCTGTCAAATTAGTTAAGTTTAGTAATTTTGAACAACAGAATCGACACCAATATCATTATTACAGATCATTTTATTTTATATATAATCCCACTATTTATGTAATACTTGCACGTAGTATATTACCTACTCTGAGGCTTTATATAACACTGTTATAGAAATATGCTACGCCATCTATTGGACTTTTATATTTATTGGCTTCTTTAAGTTTGGCCGCTAGATGGCCACAAAAATATTGTAATTTTTTGTTTAAGTATCGATAAAAAAATCAACATAAAGTGCAAAAGGATATTGCATTATCAACATCATGGTTTCTTCATTTATAAAAAAATCTCGTATATTTATTAATGATTTTGTTTTTTTCAGGGACCTCTTGGAAGTGGAACATAATTAGGATTGATAACGTTTAACCGTTGAGCCTTATTTTAATAAAAAAAATAGTTATATTTTGTTTCAATTCAACAGCCCGTCTGCCGCATAACTTGTAAACTTTTCATTTACGGTTTATTTATAATATATTATAATGAAGTATGTTTCAATATTTCATGGACCATAGATAACCTCGAATGAAACAATACACTTTCAATCCTGGAAAAAGGAAAGAGCCCCCCACGTCATTATAAAAAATGTCCTAAATATACCTATAAGGTCGCCGTTGCGAGCGAAAATAAACATCAATCGTGTAATTACATTAAACATAAAAAGAGGTAAATATTGTCGGTATTCCAAGGAATATTGTTTGCAATTCTGTTGTAACGTTAGCAAGAGAGGAGTTTATAATGATGACAACTTTTATATAATCAAAGGATGTCAACTAGGTTTCGTAAGAATTATCACAAGTAGAATGTCAAGATGTATTTCAAGTCTGTCTGCCGGCACTTGGCAGGTAAGAGCGCTTACGTCACCCGAGAAATCTTGAGAGTCGAGTTTGGTTTATAAATAGTTCAGTAAAATGTTATATGTAGACTTAATATGAGTAAAATAAAAAAAAATTATGTTTGCAATCTACAAAAAATATGTCGCAGATAAGTAAAATACGAGTATTGCATTATTTTCATAATTATGCAGGCTTGTTGAGCATGAGCATTAAACGGTAGGAGTCTCCATCCATGTGAGGAGTATCCACAATATCTATGGAAGGTAATAATTGTTTAGTTTTTATCCATATAATTTTCCGAAAAGTTTGGTACCACTCTCCGACTTTTTTCCGACCAACGATACTGTACCAAAACTCAGCGCTCTTTGCCTAAAAAACATTTTAGGTATTGCAAAAACCAAAAGACGGTACAGTGACATTATGGTAAATAAAGCAAAAATAAAACTTGCTATCGAGTTAAGAACCTCGATATGACAGCGAATACCTAATCTATATTAATGGTAAGCATTTCATAAGATGAAAGCGGTGTGACGGCGAAACCGTTTATCTTCACAAGAAATCCAAATAAAACAATAAATACTAGTAACCTAAATAATCCGAACCCTGTGTTTAATTTGTATAAATGAATAGGCTATCCATCTGTCATCCTGATATAACGAACTCAAACAATTGCAGTGGTGTGATTGTCGTAACCAGGCCACACTAGGCATTCAGATTTATCTACTAAACAGATTCAATTATTTAACTAAATAAACCAGTTGGATTGGACTGAATTTTACAAATTTGTGTATCTATAGCTACCTAGCTACCTATGATATAAAGATGTATCCCTATTTCCCTTGGTCACGGCACCACGGGTGAACGGCTAGACGGATTTCGCAAATTCTTTTTTTTTGTGTTTGTTATTCTTATGGAAAGAGCGTATTGGAGAAAACAACAGAACATATTTTATTTCGCGATAAACTTAAGGTCCTTTTTTCTATGGTGTATTTGATATATGAATTCATACAAGCGGATGTATTCTCTTGGAATTCATAGACAGGACAAAGTCTGTTGGGTCAGCTAGAGTGCAATAAAAGGTTGTTTTACAGATATAAGAAGGTGTCAACAATAGATAGGGCCCTATATGGTACAAAAATTGCATATTGCATTGGCTATCGTGAACCAAGTCTGATCACAGCTTTAATTAACAGCAAAAGTTTCCAACACGCTAATTAAAAACTAAAGAGCTCTTTCAAGTAATTAAAAATGAGCGCGTCTCAGACACAATTTGGACTATTTAAGTGCTTACGCGGCCCGTTTCTGTCCAAGTCCAAGTTGTTTCGAATGAAGAATTAATTATGAAGAGTAGAGGCCAAGTTGGCGGTACGGCTACTTGCGAGTTTGAAACGGTTACAATTTGTGGGAAAGTCGCAGGTGTGACGCAGGAAACTTGCTGGGGCACAAACATACGGTTTGTTGCCTTCTAGGTAGATAAAGTTGATTTGAATCGCAGATTGTAGGTGTTTTAAATATAGCTCCGTGCTGCTGTGAACCTGAATTCGAGCTGAGCAAATCTAGAACGGTGCTTTGAGCTACACTTCCGCAGCTAGAGTTGGGCAAAGGTCGCCTGATTTATAGGCGGAACGATTGGGAAAGACAGTCGAATGTAAGTAGGACTTCTACATGCGTCGTGGTTAGTTAGTTCAAATTAAATTGAATACTGCTTTATAAGTTTTTTTTTAATTGCGTATTTCAGGAAACACGATAATAATAAGAATAAACAATAGATAAAATTAAAAAGCAAAACCTTTTCAAAATACAAAGTTTGAGCCATTTCCGAGATAAATGTAAACGTTTTATAAAACCGGCAAATGTTCCAAATAACATTTTAAGCAGCAAATATCTATTGGCGATATTATTACTAAACAAAGTAAGTATCTTTGAGCACACATTAAAATAATTCTCAGTAATTTCATCCAAATTAACTCATCAAACGATGAGCAATGAGGGTTGACAGGGCACCTCGCTGTGCTATAATTTTATTGTTTACTCGTACCTGTTCGACACAATAACGGTAATTTCCGTTGACAACGCTTACATCCCCACTGTTTAGTGTCATTTCAACGTGACAATTTAAACATATCTTATGTCAACAGCGCCTATGTTGTTGATAGTAATTTGAGTTATCCGTAATTAGGATTAATAAATCTAATCTCGGATTAGCAATTCGCTATGGTGATCCTACTTAATATTTGAATAACAATATAATAATATACATATAATAATAATAATAATAATATATAGGTAGAAGGTTCCTAACTCTGTAACCCTAACCACCGCTAGATAGGGATTGCGCCTCGTTACCAGTGGCCCTCTATGTTATCTGTTTTTTTGTTAAAACATAGGTAGTGTAAAAAATACCTCAAAGAAAATAAATAAAAATGAGAGTAATGTTTATTTATTTCAGGATACGAGGCCCATATCACGTTTACATCTAAGTTAATTTTGTTAATTGTGTACCTACAATACCTACAACTTTGTATCAGTGAATCAGTGATAAAGCTTGTTAAGCACATTCATTATAATATTTTTGCCAATAATTTTAACTGGATAGCATATAGCAGCTTCATCTGCCCGCTGCACCGACAAGAGTATATAAAGAATACATTACAAGTCATCATAATTGATAACGTAAACGCGGTTAGATATAATTTCAATGCGTTATAATTTGGGGGCCTATTTAGAATCGCCGTAAATATTGATATCTATACAAACTTGATAAGGATATTAGGCTAGGATGGTCAAGGATCCAATGGAGGGTCCCAAGGCAATAGCCGTCGACTGCGGACGGCCGCAATTAATTCAATTAATTGCATGTCATCTGTTGATTGTGCTCCCTTTGCACAAGTCATTAGTCAAAACTAGGATGTATGCATCCGACGATGCTTTATACAATATAATTGATTCGTTACTAATAAGTCATGCGTAAGATCTGATTGAAAATAATGTGAGTATAATTAATTTATAGATTTATAGTGGACCCGTCAATAATGTACTATGACAACAAAATATACAGAAAACAATATTAATTTAATTATTATTTATTAATTTAATTTAATAAAAATAATTTTGATTTTTATCCGTTCAATTGTAAATTTCCAGAAGTTAAATAAAACAAACAATCTTATCGGCTACAAGACTTGTACTGTGGTATAGGCTATACGTGGTATAGAGAATAATTATAGTAAATACTGTCTGTCGATATTCAAATGAATAATATATTATGATGGCACTCATTATGGAAGGGTTCGGTATCGCTGGATTAGCAAAGTATATTCGGTTGTGAAACATGTCTGGACAAAGGTATTAACTATGTATGTTAATAGTTCCCCTGGGATATGGGTTGCCTTTGAAGGAAAACTAAGGCTTAATTCCAAAAGGGCCTATCTAAAATATATAAAGACCCACAGAAAAATAAAATTTCCCTGTCTGAGACTACACCAACCGGCATTAGGTCTTTTAAACTATTTGTTCTTTACATTGATATGGAATCTCTAGGTTACTGTAATGCTAGGTAGACTATCCCTAAGTAATATATACTTATTTTATCTGCGTGAAGTCGTTGGCAAAATTTCATGATAAATACTGTTTGTATTTGAAATTTTACATAATATTTTTATATCTTACAGCATATAATGCAAGTCCTGTTGTACATATGGGACAGTAAAGCGAAGGACGTACGATTACGGCTGACAAGGCAATTAATAAGGGCAGATGGCGATTGAGCACGAGTCGCCCGCTCGACCGGTATTAATCATAGGCGCACTCACTTATTACGTGTTAACATATTATTGCTAAGACTTTGAAAATTGTTTTGTATAAAATCCTCAGAATTGGGAATCTCTAAACACATACTAAGTTATAATAAATTAATTGTCAAATAAATCAAAATAATAATATTTTGTTTAAATATCAAATGTAACTGTTAGCATCATTTTAATTTAATTAAAGTTTGAAATTAAAATGATTTCATTACGATGATCTTGGTAAGGACTGCAATTGTACCTAAGACTTTGATCTATTAACAACATAATAATGTCAATTATATTCAACGCATTTTGATTCTTGAAGTAACTGAGGATATTCTTCATGTAGTATGTATACCATGATAGGTATACCATTTTATATTCCTTTCTGAGATATGTTTCGTAATAGGGCCTTGAGTATCAGTCTCCGTAATGACGTTTTACTTGCGTGATTGTTCCTGTCACTGTGTCGAAGCAGATTGAGGGTTTATTGAAACTTATTGGATGTACACTAGCCATTAGCTGGAATACATTTTGCCATAAATTATTTTATAATGTCTAATTGTACCCAATATGTATCGCAGCTGAACATCACTGTGTAGTGTTGTTATTGCAGATTCGTCATTTATGTTAATGATATAGCATAGCGATTCCTCTCAACATAAAGAGTTCATAGCACATTTTGACCACACCGTAGGTCTAGTGGTAAGTAAGGCTAGGTGTGGATTCGAATTTTACCAAGAGAAACTTTTGTTTTTGTCATCTATCAAAACTTAAACGAAAACATGTGATTTCTATTTTCAGCGTTTATTATGTTATCTTACCCAACATTGCATACTGAATACCTAATATGTAATACGTAGATGAAAACTAACCCTAGAAAGATCCATTCATTTTTCATGATATTTCAAATGCAGGTATCGAAATAGGAGCACAGTAGCGAGATTGTATATCGATATAGAATGTTGAAGTTACTGAAGTTACACATGTAGGTCAAACATGATAGGGGCGACATTCAGGATGCAACCCACCAATTCCATCAAGTTACAGAATGGACCGGTGGTCTCCACTGTGCTTATCGGGCACCTGTGGACTAGAATAAGCTTGGCTATTGGACAAATAGTATTGGATCGTGTTCTTCGCTAAAATTATTGTCAGTGAACGCAATTGCTGCTTTTCAAAATTGTATACGTCAAGTTTATTAATTTGATTACCCTGATAAATTTTATAATGTCAAGTTTTATTTGTGGCTTTGTGGGCAATGGGAATAAATAGGATAGAGTTACTTTTGTTTTTTATATGATTATATTATATTATTCGTAGCACATACATTAATATCATATCAGATATAAATGTAGCCGGATAAGTGACATGAGAATTTAACCAGATCCTTTATAGTAGTATAGTAGTAGTGATACCCCTGGTGTTGCAAGAGCCTATATGCTGCGGTAACGGCTTACCATCCTTATGCTTGTTTGCCACCTGTGGTATAATAACACCCTTTAGAACCTGTGCCTAATATCTGTAAAAGTGGTAACCCCGTCTGTTAAGTATTAAAGTGGGACACTATTCCTGTCCGGAAATATCATTCCTTCTATCTTTAACTTCAGCACTGTTTGGTCCGATGGAGCGATAGAGACGATGTATTATTATTATTAAAATGAGAGAGAGAGACGTAACCACTGATTAATTTACGTCTAATTCACGGTAATATTTCTATCAAACTAACGTTAATGTTACTATTAAATTAAATCATTAGCAACAGTGCTTATGTGCCACCACGTAGGGCTGCTTAAAATAAAGAATGAAATATTTCTAATATAAAATTGCGAACCTGCTAGCCGCAATTTTGAACGTGTAGTTTCAGTACAATCAAACTGTGAAATAACGCTTTGCAGCGACAAAGTACCAGGCGAGCAGCGCGCCCAGGTGTTACCACTTGGTCTCAATTTCGTACCTTAGGTACATGCCACGAAATCAGTCGACGTCGGGTGCCAGGCGGCCATCTCCGCACTGCTGGAAATTAATACTCGCTGCGGCCCGCTTTTAATTTCGGTAGGTGCCTCTGATTTACGATGCCCATATGAAAGAGCGGACGGTGCGTGCGACTTGTCAATTCTGAGCTTCAACTTAATTCGTCCGACCCCTCTAAGCCCCGAGGGGCGGCGCGCCGCGGGCGCTGGGGTAGTTTTCAAGTGAGTAGGGCTATAACTACACCTTTTCACGTTGCTAACGTAGAATTAGTTCGGGGCTATTCATTACGCGTTGGAACGCGGTGTTATGTTGATTGCTTATTGAAGTTGTTAATAGTTCCGGTTTCCTGTAAACCTTTGTTGTGAAATTTGTAATCACATGGGAAATGATGCACGATTTTTGAGTGATTTTGTATATACAGGGTGACTCATCAACACCGGTCATAATGGGAAAGTCTTAACTATATGACGTAGATAAGTATTTGTTCGAATCGATCTTAGTGATAGGAAAAAATACATTAATATACTCAGGAATCCGGTAATTCTTATACCGATAAGTAAAAAAAATACGGAACAATTCCGCTAGTGCTAAGATATTCTAAATAAAAAACAGAAGAGTTAATACAAAACCAAACTTTGTGATGTTTATAACTTAATACATTTTAGAGCAAGTATCAAACGACTGTTTTAAAAAAGTCTGTCTACATGTTTATATTTTGCGCGGTCATCCATTTGGAGCGAAATATCATACATTGTCCCGAGCTTAGAAATGGTTGGTATATATAATATTAAAATGGAACCACGTCCATTAGAAGGTTACAAATAACAGTTTCATATTACCTCTAAAGCCTTACTCATATGAAATTTTGAGATATTTTTATTTTTTTGTAGCTAGAATTACAGAAATATCTAAGAAAGGTGGTATATAAAAAAGGTTCCACGTACCTAGTTAAAGAACTCGGATAAATTCAAAGAATCAAAAGACTTAGCCAATTGAATGTTTGTTACTACAACTTTTCTTTTTTAAATTACGGAAAATAAACAAACATTTCATGTGAATACTTTGTTCGTATTGTATTGTACCTACTAACTTTGCTCATTTCTTTGAATTGGAAATGGACGTTTTGTAACTTATACTTCAGAGCATAATATGATTAATAGTTTCATTCTGTATTTTACTTTTTAAAATTAGTTTGAAAACTGGAGAAGTACACAAAGTATTATTACATATATAGGTCATGAATTTAATTTTAAAAAAAGCCACCGAGGTCGTCAACCTGTTGTTCGTGTGGTCTCGCGATTGTCTATTGTTCTAGGAGTACGTGGATTTGATTTTTCGATTTCAGAGTATAATATGAAATATAATTCATAGCAAAAAGGACTTTCACAGGATGCACTGGCCCAGAACGCATCTAATTCTTTCCAGCAATATCTCTTCCTACCCTAAACTAAACAAATGTAAAAAAAATGTTATAAATAAAAAGGAATTACTTACGATAGTATCAATAACGTTGCTTTAATGTTCTCAGAAAGGCACAAATACCAAAGCCAAGCTTGAGTTGAACGCATGTAACACATTTAAGGCGAATGTAGACGATAAAATATGGAAACTGGTGCTTTATCATAGCGCAAAGCCGTGTGTCGTGGCGCTCGGATGATGTACAGAGACCTTAAGGGGCTTACCTCTAGTCCCGCCGAGGGGCTGGGAAATTAGTGAGACCATAATAGATTTTGAATTTCTAAGTGTACATTTTATCGAATTCAATTTCGTCAGTGTCTATAATATTCAGTAATGAAACGTGTAAAACGAGTGCCTCACAGGAAGCATTACGCTTCCTAATTAGTGGTTTCATGACTATCGAAGACGCAGGAGTTTTACAAATTGATACACAATGCTAGCAACGGAATTGGATACAACAATTTTTTTTTGGTCCAAATTTTTGACACCAATTTGGTCAATCGGTATCGAGCCAATTACGAGCACGTCATGCCAATAATTAAAAAAAGGACCACCTACGAATACGCGAGCGCCCGTCTAGAGTTATCAAAGCAGACTGACAGCTCGGCGCGTAGATGAAAACGGGGAATATTTTTTCAATCTACCTTCAATTTGTTGTTATTTTATATCCAACCAGAATAGAATCCGTAAAAACGGGCATGTTTCCGTTCCTTTTTGCGGAGCGACTTCACAGAGCGACCATTTGTTTTCTAAATAATGTCTAGTTTATACTATTTTGTAATTTTTTTTTTTCCATACCTACTCTTATACATTTCATATTCATACATTTTGTGTTTAACTTTTGTAATAAAGAAAATTCAAACATTTTATATACTTTACAATTCTTATCTAATTAACTAATTAGGCGGGCATCTCTGGTGGCGCACTAATGAGTGGAGAGTTGGGAAAGAGAATAACTTATTCGATTTATCCGCTAATAGAGCTACAAATACACAAACCGGATTAAGTTGGAGTAAGCAGGCTTTATAAATTTATGAAGTGAATCCCTTAATTCGCGAAACTGATGTCAAAATTTTATGTGCGCCTCGCGGGAGGCGCCGTGAAGTTAGTTAATCCAGGATTTCTGCACTACTTCTGGACTAACTTCCACCTAAGACTGTACTTTGACAAATAATTGAACGGGTGCTTAAATCTTGAGTTGAGAATCGGTAGAAAAATGTATAAAGAGGTTTTATATCACCGATGTCTCAATTATATATAGTCCTCTTGTGTGTACTTAAGGGGATATCGTAGTCAACACCAGGGGAAGATTCGCGCCTTGCCATACTTTCAAAAACTCATATTTTTCTTTAACTTTCAATTATACAGGAGAAACTTTGATAAGAATTGAAATTTCTTTTTTTTTACATATATCAGAAATAAAGTTTATTATTTACAAAATTAAACAATAGATGTAAAGGATAAGTTTATTAAATACAAAATGCACTTTATTACAAAGTTAGTCGACTTTTTTTAAATGAATACGACTAAGTTGGCACACTAGCTTACGGCCCAACTGATGGTAAGCAGTCACTGAAGTCTATAGCCGCTAGCAAAACCAGGGATATCACTAACGAGTTGCCAATCCTGTTGTTGATGAGGACTCACTGTGCTAGCAGCGTTGCTACTGACCCAGCGTGTCCTCGTGGAGCACTGGCAACCTTACTTACCACAGAAACACAACACTACATCAAGTAATGTTATTTCACTGCGGTCTTTCTGTAAGGTGGAGGTACAGTCCCAGTCGGGCGGCTCCAATTTAAATGCGAAATCCACGGGAAATCCCAAATCGCCCTACCTCTCTTAAATCAACATCCACTCAAAATTTATTAAATTAAATTAATATTTATTTGTCACAATGTTAGATTCTCTATTTGAGATAACGCACTCCCGGTTTTCACAATGAATAGCCAAACTAATATAAATTACGGAACAGAAACCTGGTGGCAGTTATAGGACTAGAGTAACTTGACCTCTTCCCCTACCCAGCCCAAGTTAAATGAAGCGAGAAACGTTGGACATAATCATTTCCAGAGATCTTCATTAACTGGCTGTACGCACTGCTCTTTCATATGGACGTTATAAATCAAAAACACGTAGTGAAATTAAAATATCTTCAAGATTTGAGTGTTCTTTGTGAGGAATTTAAATGGCGCAGTACTTAATCATTTAATATCATTTAGGTTATTAATTGTAATTAATAGCGAGTAATTTCTTGTCTCGAGGTCAGATTATTGTCGCTATATATTATTGTTGAACGATCCTGTATTGTTCGTATCAGAGGCATACTAATTACAGTTGTCAGGGAAATTATGAGATCGTAACGTTATTCCAAATCATTACTATTTAACTATAACGAACATGTTCTGGGTTATCTTGTATCGAGGTATAACAAAATAGAGCTTTACTGACTAGTAATTTAAAGCAGTCAGAATATATTTAATATTAATAGTTTTACGCCTTACCGACTGAGGTATCGATTTGGATGTATGTGGAAGGCAGAGCCCAATCTATACTTTATATTTTAATATATTATAAAAAGGAAAGATTTGTATTTTTGTGTATATTGAATAAGCTCCGAAACTACTGGACCGATTTCAAAAATTCTTTTACCGTTTGAAGGCTATATTATCACTGAGTAAGATATGCTATATATCATACTAGCTGCCCGCCCCTAAATATTTGATAAATGTCTACCCGTGCGAAGCCGGGGCGGGCCGCTAGTATTATGCTAAAGTAAACGTTTGAAATTGGCGGACGTATTATTTTTATTATATAAAGT
The DNA here is from genome assembly GCA_951449985.1 of Falcaria lacertinaria. NCBI lineage: Eukaryota > Metazoa > Arthropoda > Insecta > Lepidoptera > Drepanidae > Falcaria > Falcaria lacertinaria. The sequence continues at coordinate 4,271,977 of OX602111.1, forward strand.
CGAATGGAACAATAATTTCAATTTGAAGATTATCCATGGACATTAGATATAATACATATTATAATGCAAGTTCCGTTATTACTGCAATAACATTTTGTTTTAACCGGATAAGCCCGGGACTCGACGATATACGGGAAGGAGATTATCTTGGATTTAGAGGTACAATTCCGACAAGCCGATAGAGAAGCGTAATCGATTAAATTCTTACAATCATGCCTACATGCTCGGGCTATTGTACCTATTGTGATTTTTTTAATAATATTTCTATTGTTGTGCCGTTTGCCTCGGTTCCACAGAATCTTTGGCAATCGTTACTCTGCATTCGTTTGCACAAAATCTTATAACATAATATACAGAGACAAATCAGATTTAGAGTAAGGTAACGTATAGATAGTAGTGAGTGTTAGAAGAGGTTTCCAGGCCCACATATAAATTCGTTTAAAAATATAATTAGAAGCAATGTTAAAAAGACAGTGCGTAAAAAGCGCAACACAAAAGCAGGAACATTGACGACAACTTATTCGCGAACAATTAACTCGCGAAATGTCAAAATTGTCATACTAATTTTTAGTTCCACTTTTCACCGCCGCAGCGCTGTTCATTTTCCAATACAAAAATAGTCGAAGGCGATACGAAAACGTTGTCGACAATGTTCCTGCTACCGGCACAGTTTGTCATGTGGGCATTTCTTTATGTATTAAGGAAATAATTGAACTTAAGGAATTAAAAAATTCAGATAGCACCACTTTTTGCATACAATTGAACCTATCATTGTTTGTTTTTATCTTCAGACATAATGTCATATAATGGCAGTGCACATTTTTATATGTTTAGTGATACTGTCATTAGAATACCTGAAAATTTCATGAAAGTACCGGATATTATCAGTTTGCTTTTACTAAATTGAAAATATAAGGGATATTAAAAGTCTACATTTCTGTATTTGATATTTCAAGTTATTCAATAAATAAATCAAGTTAAAAACGGCTGCAAGTGTTTAAATTTGGTTTCAGTTTAGATAACTAATTCGAATAGAGTCCATTAGCCGGCTCGCATGCACATGCCCGAAAGCATTTCATATTGAAATTGGAAAACCTAACCGTTTCATTGGATTACCGGCTACACGTTGATGTTATTCGAGTTCAATTAAAATTATATAATGGTCGATTGTGATTAGATTTATTTGTGCCTAGGACGAATTTACTGGATAATACAGAGTATCATAATGTTCATTGGTAATTTGGTATGGTTTCGACCGAGTCTAATTAGATTAGAAACTCGCGTCATGTTTCATACTAATTTACATTGTTCTTTTGTTTTTCAATTTTTTTAATGAGTCTTCTCACATTTTATTTAATATATTTAAACAACCGTTATACCTAAGTATTATTTATTTTTATTATTAGTTTAATTATATATTGGTGCTAGCCCTCTGTTCTGTAGCAGCTATTCAGTATTCATTGGAACTTGTTAGGTATCATTCTACAGGCGTAATCAAAATAGTTAAGTATAACTTTCTTTTTCTTTGGCACAGTAGAGTAGTCGCATGTAGTATAATTGTCGTACTCGTTCGTATTCAGAATAGATACATTTCAATACAATTATTAGGTCCTTACATATGAAATTGGCGTTTTGTATGGGAGGAACAAAAAGTCGAATATTTTTTAATATAATATATTTAATTAATCAAAGTATGAACCATTATTTTCTATGCACTTTTGCCATCTCATAGGTAGTTCATTGATCCCTTTACTAAAAAAACCAGTCGGACGGGAATCAATAAAATCTTTGAAGGCGATTTGGACTGCCCCATCGGAGTTGAATTTTTTCCCTTGCAAGAAGTTATCCAAATTTCGAAAAAAATGGTAATCTGTTGGAGCAAGGTCCGGGGAGTACGGAGGATGTCTTAGACTTTCCAATTGAAGCTCTTCTAATTTAGTAGCCGTCTGTAGCGCAGTGTGTGGTCTAGCGTTGTCGTGAAGCAGCAGTGGCGTGGAGCGATTGACCAGCCTAGGTTGTTTAGCCGCTAGCTTTTCCATCATGGTTTGCAATTCCTGACAATAGACATCAGCCGTAATAGTCTGGCCAGATTTGAAAAAACTGTAATGAACAATACCGGCACTAGTCCACCAAACGCTTACAAGTAACTTTTTTGGGGTTAATTTTCGCTTGGGGCAGGATTTGGCTGGCTGGCCAGGATCTAACCATTGCGCTGAGCGCTTCCGATTATCGTAAAGAACCCATTTTTCATCACAGGTAATGATTCGGTTTAAAATACCTTCATTATTGTGCCGGTTTAGTAATGTAACGCAGCAGTCGACGCGCGTTTGCCGGTTTGTTTCAGTCAATTCGTGAGGTACCCACCTTTCAAGCTTTTTAATCTTCCCAATTTGCTTCAAGTGAATTAAAACAGTTTTATCACTAACATTGCAGCCTGCAGCTAACTCGGACGTGGTTTGCGATGGATCCGCTTCCACAATAGCCTTCAACTCTTCATTATCAACTTGAGTCTCAGGCCGTCCACGGGGCTTGTTCTGCAGGTCGAAATTTCCAGAACGAAAACGTTGGAACCAAAAACGAACTGTGTTTTCTTTTGCAACACGACCGCCATACACATCATTCACCCTTCGAGTTGTTTCCGCAGCACTAGTGCCACGGCGGAACTCGTACTCGTAAATAATGCGATATTTAAGGTTTTCCATTTTGTAAAATGAGTGACGCAAACAGAAAAAAACAGAAGAAAAAAAACAAATGAATGACGATCATCGAAGCACAAATACATGAGTCTATAGCTGTACAAATTTGAATTTGGAATTCCTTACCAAAGAGGAGAAATTCGTGATTAAAGTGGCCAGTACGAAAAACGCCAATTTCATATGTAAGGACCTAATATTTATTTAGTTTAGAATTTCCAACAAGAGACACAAATCTTATAGCGACACAAAAAGTCGCGATATTTTATAACGAGAGCACATAATTATTATTAAGTTCTACATAAAAAGAGCATAAAAATGGCGAAAACTAAAGCGCAATAATATGTAAAGTATGTAAAAAAAATACATGTTTGCATGAATATACAAAACCATTTATCTACGTCTGTAAGTGCTCTGTTCTATTCTAAAACAAAGACATTATTAAATTCAAAACAATCGGGTATTTCGCAGTACATAATATCTCAATAATATTTACCCCTATAAAGTAATAATGATCTGTTATGTCACGGAGTCTACTCTCAATCGATCGCTGAACAATGTTGAATTAGTGGTACAAGTTAAATAACCTGCCAAGTACAGTTTCCTGCGTATATAGGTAATGTCAATATCGTCTTGTATGACCTAGCTATATGCTAGTGCACAACGTAACTAACAATTATTAAACATCCATGTTAAATTGATCATTGGGCTTGCAATTGATAGGTGTCATCAATTATTTATGAAAGTATGAGCATGAGCTGTCACCTCACAGATTAGATAAGGGTAAATCAAATTAATATGGTTTCTGGTTGTAACCATTGTAATTTACCATTGTTTAAATACTATTAATAAAAAAATCGAACGGCAACACTTTTTTCTTTGAAACGTTATAAACGTATTCAGTAAAACTAAAGATTTTAATATAATATTATTATTGGCCCCAATTCTCTTGTCACACTAGCCTAAATTACACACAATTTTAATCTATTCTTGTCAAATTTAGATTTAGAGCCATCCTTTATTGTTGATCATTTAATAACAGAATAAAGTAAATATTTTGGTTCAATTTTAGTCTAGTCAGATGAACCATACAATAGGCACCATTTTCTTTTACGAGTAGGTATTGAATATTATAATTATTGAATAGAGTATTCATTGTTATTGAATAGGTAATACAAGTTTGTTTTTTTATTTTTTTTTACGCAAGAAACGTCATTATCATGCCATAAAAACTAGCCCACATTAAGAACCCGTACAACACAGAGCATTGTAGCGTAATTGCCAACTTATGTATACGTCCAATAGGTTTAATTATCCGGTCCGCCCATTCGAGTGGGAAGATTATATCGGCTGCCAAATGCAGACAGTATTCGTTTAATATAGGCAGGCACATGGGCTGACAATGCGATTCGCGAAATCAGATTACTTTATTGAAAGCGTGGCAGATCATGAATGAAATTGATAATATCGTCTGCGGCGCGATACCTAGTAATTTATTCTGAGCTTTGAATCATACGGCCGTATGTTAGGCCGGCTGTTTAATTTCCACGTACTCATTTCCGTATATTTGTTTGATTGTATATTTTTGTTCTGTAGAGTATCTATCTTGGAATATTATAAATGTGTGTATAAAGGATGGTGCTATGAGTGAGCCCACATTTTTACTTTTTTTTGATAGCCTATTGTGTTCCATTGCTAAGCAAAAGCCTTTCTACATATTTTCCATTCTTCCCAACCTAATGCTATTTCAGATCAATATTTGGGTATGCGCCTAAAAATACCATGTTAAAACCATACAATTGTTACGATTTCAAAATAATCGCTATCACGATCCGTACTTGACAATAATTTTATCTCGTATCGTATTTTTGGTTGACCACTCGAGAGTGTACTTAAAGTAATTGCGCATGGCCAATGTCCCTGGCTTGGGCCCACCACTTAAGTTTAGATTGTACAAATTGTGTATGGCATCACAATGGCTCAACAGATTGGACCATTTTAGCCCCAAGGAGGTAAGTTGCTAGAAAGAGGACGGTTTCATCAAATAGAGTCACGTAATGTATAAGAAGGTCCTGTATTTATAGGTAAAGGTGACTTTCACTAACAGGGTTGACTCGAATAAAGACTGGTAAGATTGAATGGACCGAATTGCCTTTACGAATTGGGAGCGATATGTTCAATAGCTGAATTATAATTCCGACTTATGAGGTTTTCCTTTGTTTTTATTTGCCGACCCATTTTTTTTTCCTATGGTAAGACCTTGATTCAGCTTAACGCCAATACTCAGTCAATTTTACTTCCCTATAGCTATTTATGTTGTATGATATGTTTGTTGTGAAAAATGTATCATGTTATTGTTGACAGTTCTGTATGCGACAGAACGTAACTTTGTAAGGATTATCTAAATTGTTCATAAATTGTATTTGGATTTTTCAATTTTTAAACTCATTAGGAATCCTATGGTCTTATTTTGATTATAATACAATATATTATAAGTATTAGTTATGCAATAAAAACATTTAAATCGTGTACATAGTATTGTTTTATTATCTTTACTAAATGTGCTAGACACTTAGCTAGTTACATTCTACATATGTTTATTTCTTAAAACAGTAATGTTACTATTAGAATCGTTTTCATGTATTTTATTCGTTATGTTATTTACGCAAGACGGTCTCCGTATAAATCGATTCACTGATGAACAACACTGTATATAGATTTGTATTTTTAATCGGCGTGTTATCGTTGGTTTACGTAACTTTTTATAGCTGCCAGAAACCAAGATATCTTGGCCCCACTATATTCATTTTTACTAAAGATGGGCAGCATTATATCTGTCAAAGTAATGTCTAATCTAATTAAAAAATTGACTATACTAATTCTTAATAGGGTACCTTGATATAGCACTGCATAAGAGTTGCAAGCTTGTTGCAAGTCCATAAGTATCGGAAACCTATGCTAATATTGTAACACTTACCCTTTGCACGTCACCGGTGTTAAATAATTGCTTCAACTTTTTCCTTTATTACAAATTATAAGTAATGTGTTTGACTAAAGCGACTCACGGTAAATTAGCAATTGCATGTCTAATTAGTAAATCCAAGCCAGTGTTTTTCCTGTTGGACATAAGTTCACAGTTCTTCTTCAGATCTAATGAAAAAGGTAGATGAAATTCGCCAACAACGAAGTGTCGCCGGGCAGTGTACACACATCTGCACCGAATACAATGAAACTACGCCTTGCCCTCGCACGAAATCTTTAAAAAACCGGCGTCAATTGGTTATTCGCAAAGGTTCATCTACCTTGTTTTTTATCGGAGAGTACTACTACATGTCTATCTTGTCTTTACGATTCGTATAATTTCGTGTTTCACTCAAACTTTATAGGTTCTATCGGTTGTAACAATAGCGTTGGCAACGCGCGAATTATACTGCGCGACTGATCTAAGTATTTATCTTGGATTAGTTTTCGATACAACTCTAAATACTTTATAAGTTTATTCAATAAATTATTGAAATGTGTTTGTATTTTTTTTTATACCACTAAGATGGCACACAAGCATACGGCCCACTTGGCCCACGGGTTGCCAACCATGTTGATGATGAGGACTCACTGTGCTAGCAGCATTACTACTAGCCCAGCGTATCCTCGTGGAGCAACCTTACTTACCGCAGAAACACAACACTACATCAAGTAGTGTTATTTCACTGCGGGGAAAACCCACGGGAAATCCCAAATCGTCTTCCTTTCTTTTTTTAAAAGCTCGTGATTTGATTAATCACTGCACTTAAGCTTATAAAAACTCATTGGTACAGGCCGGGATTTGAACCTGGGCCCATTAGATGACAAGCCGTTGCATCAACCACAAGGCAACCACGGCTATAAAAATATTATGTTTGTAGTCCAGATTTAAAAGTTAACTTGTGTGTTTTTTAAAGTTATTCCGAGAACCACTCAATCGTTTATAAAGTAAAGGAAATGAAGTACTTACTACCTTGGTATGCTGCGTATGCACATGTCTTCTCAGGATCACAGTGGTATTTCCATCGAAACATTTATTTAACACAAGGTTTTGCATGTATTTAACCTGTGTTAGTTGTTTTGGGCCCAAATATAAAAAAAAGTACCTACTACAAGCCTCATCTATATTAGTATGTGTATGTAGTTTCACACATTATTAGCAGGAGGTGAACTTTGTATATAATAATATCATGGAGGCAATATATATCGTAGGTAGGTGAACAGATTTTGGGAAAGGGCGTGTAAAAAATAAAACAACTGATTATTGTTTGAACAATGTCCATATTATATTTATTACCACATACACACGGCACGATGTGAACCTTGTCTTAAATCATTGTGTTATAATAGGTATATGTACATTGCACAACGTGTATACATACATCGCCATACACGCGCGCCCCGAGAGGCAGTATGATTATATATATCTCATAGTATTATGTACGTTATATAATGTAATATTCCAATAAGAAAGTGCAATGGTGCACGGAATCGGGGCAGCGGACATACCCATCGCATTTTACAAAACGTTTTGATATTATCATTAGTTTATTTAATAAAGAGATGCCGTAAAAACTAATTTTATTCATCATTACGATTTATATCCATATTGTATACAGATTCATGTAACATATTATACACGAAGAAATGACGAAAATAATGCGCCGACGCCGCGACAGATTTCGTCACGGATCGCTCGCCTAACGTTATCTCCCTTTCTCTAATATTTTAAATGTACATGACACCAAATTCGAACGTATATAAATCCAAATTTATTTAATGTAAAATCTTAGGTAATTGATTTTTTATTGCTATAGAAAATCAGTCAGCACGCGAAGCACGCAATCGAGAAGTAACCGCGAGAACGAAACCAAGCGGGCGGCGCTGCGCGGGGCGGGGTGCCGGGGTGCCGGGGTGCCGGGGTGTCGAGGGCGGGGTGCGGACTCTCGGAGCTTCGTCACACGCCTGTGCTGGGACTGCGTGAGAACCGATCCAGTCGGTTCGTGCGGAGCCAATACGCGTCCGGTTCTACGCGAATAACTATACCTTGGTCCTTGAAACATTCAGTTGGCCATCGCCGAATATGCAAAGCTACAAACAAGATCTATGGCCGCCACGGCGACTCTACGAACTTTACCAGTCTGTCACGTTATTAGATTAAAATTAATTATTATATTTATTAACAATATAAAGTAGTACGAGTGTAAAATAACGTAGAATGTCATTTATACAAAATATAATAAATTATCTTTTAATTACTTTTCCATTATAATATTTACGTTAAGTCGCAATATTAGGATCACATAACGAATTTTTAAAATAAATTTGAGATCTCGCTTATTATTATTACGTAGTCTTTATTCTGATATAGAATGGTCTAACATGTCTAATGGTGACTGAAGTAACTGAACTATCGCGTATACGAACAAGCGAGAGGGGTCCGAGAGTGCGGGTGCCGCGTGCTCGTCACGAGACACCCGCACTACTCGCGCCGCTGTAATCTAGCACAGCTCCTAGCACACGAGCCGTATTAGTTGGTCACTACTCACTGCTTCTGATTATTCGAATTTAGAATATTTTTACTGCTGATATGACATAATATAAATACAAATAATACAGTATTTACACTGTTTTCTTATACATTTATTTATAATTGATTTCATGTTGATTGGATACTGCGTTTAGAATGTATAACAATGACAAGAGCGATACATTTGAGTAATGACGCGTAATACGGCCCGTGTACAGGCGCCCTAATGGTGGTACTAACGAAACAACCTCACGTGTCGTGTAACAAACTTTAACAACGAAAATTAAACTCATTATCAAGCCCTGCTAACCTTGATTGCAGCTCGGATGGATCTAGTAGCGACCAGATGGTATCGACTAACCGCGCCGTACTAACCACTCTATACACCATAATTGAATGTATTTTTCTCTATTGTATTGCTAATAAGATACGTGTTATGTCGTATAGAAGGTTATTAAAGTATGGTGTACAGTATGCAGTAGTTGTTGACTTTTGTCGAGTCGAGTGGTGGTGATGGCCGACAGAGGCGGGCATAGTCGCACACATCCGCGCCGGTATGGTGCCTATCTATACGTCTTTATACACATGCGGCTAACTATGTATATACAATAATTGTCATTATGTATCGTCTCGATGTATCGCGGCGAACCGATGGCTTCTCACGAACGTGATGAAACAAACTCGTCTCTCACTATATGTTGTCTGTCAGTATGTTGTACTCGTACTAGCACGGGGACAAGCCGGCCGTGTGCGCTTCTCCTACGTTAAAAAGGTCGGTAAGAAAATATAATTATAGTGAGGATGTGAGAGTGAATGAGACGGCCGACAGCGGGGAGTTGCGCGTGCGCCGCTCCGCCGCCGGCCCGGGCCTAACAATTATAACATCTCATCGTAATAATTAAATATTCTAAGAAAAATGTCTTAAATACCTATAACACCGTAAATATAAAACAAATAATTACGTTAATTTGTTAGGTATGATATCGATTTCCCGACCGTCCTATAGACTCACACCTTTCGATTTCATTATCAATTTCCTAGCTAACGTTTTAACAACTTAATCGCGGTCGCGACTCTTGCGGTGTGGTCGGCGCGGCTCGCGGCTCGGCGCGGTCGGCGGACTCGGCGGCTCTGCGGCTCGCGGCTCGGCGCGGGGGCGGCCGCGCATGACGTCATCTCAGCGAACCAATTCGGCACGAACGAACAAAAACGCGAAGCGAGCGCGCCGCCCGGCGACGAGCGCACTCCATCTAACACTCCTTTATTCAATTAACTACGTAATCATAAGTAATAAATTACCATTAAAAAGAATATTGATTTACTTCGTATCATTTTCAATATTTTTTTTGTAACAGGAAACATTTATATTTATAACGTATTTATATAATAATAGCATTTAAAAGATTGTTTATTATTATACCTAAAATTTAATACCTAAATTTTATAATATTAATGTTTAATTGATGTAGGTAATGAGTAATAATAATAGTAAATAACGAATGAATGCAACCGAGTGCACGTGTGTAGCGAGCGGCGAGCGTTCGCTCCGGGCGCCGAGTGCGCCGAGCGCCGCCGTAGCCCCACTTTACGCCGTAGCGCCGTAGCGTTCGCTACGGGTGACGCTACGTACGCACGCTGCATAGCTCCCTAATGCAAACTAGACAAAGTGGTCGATACAAATGTGTCCAGTACCTAACGAATATGATTAATGAATTGACTTCATACTTTATTATATTACCTCAAACCTGCGCCTTTGGCTGTATTCTGTTACTATCCCTGTCTTTAGTTTATTGAAATGTTTGTGTCGTGTACTAGACTGTTGTATGAAAATGTATTGTTTATAATTATTGTGATTAAAATGTTAATACAACTAAGTGTGGGTATTACTCCGCGTATTAAGGGGAGCCTCGTATATTTTAAACAGTGGTCTTATATTACTGTAGATACAATCGTAAGAAACAATGAAATATTTATTACGTAATGCACGAAATTGTTATTTATTATAATTACAATACCTACGTTCAAAGGTACAAGATAGAAATGAATGATTATTTTAACGCGATGAGAGACATTGTGAAATGTTCCGACTTAGCTCTCTGAACGTCATTATGAATCGTAAACATGACCGTTATTATCCTTAGGATAAAAATTTATACCATAATACATATAATTATTATTAAAAAGTATGTATACGCGTAACTAACATATTCTTATACGGAAGTAATCGAGAAACTTGATTGCTACAGAAACTGAACAGCCGTTCAAAGAGGTGATTTTATACAATTCGAATTAGGCGAAAATAATTACATTGGTAGGTAAAATATGCGTTATATATAGTAGTACAATAATTAGTTAATATTTGACATTAATATTAAAAATAGATAGAATAAAATATGTGTGGGTGGACGAGCGAGGAGGCGCGGTGCGCGCTAGAGTCGCGCGGCCGGCAGCGCGGCGCGGCCCACGGCCCATCTCGGCTCAACACTATACATACTCAATATTACCATACAAGCTTCCTAGTAAGCATGCGAGCGCGCCGGGTGGAGTGCGCGCTGCTGCACATTGCGAAAGTAACATTTATTTAACTATTGAAGTAAAAGTCCCGCGCGTCAGGACTGTATACACCTTAACTGTAATTTAACTATGAATAATAAAATATTTAAGATACCTCCCTGCAATTAAATCATCTAGATGCATTTTAATATAATTATGAAATGTATTTTTTTTGTAGTTTAAATCGTTTATTACTCTGACAACACATCTACGGTACAGTCGAAAGCGAGAAAATTTGAAAAAATACCTGTTTAATCGATAGACTATTTCTCGTTCACACGACAAAAAGTAGATTATCGTTATTTACAATAGACGGGGCCTTGTCGGCCGCGTCAGTGTGGGGTTGGGGTAGTCGGGGTGTAGAGGAGAGGTTGGGGTAAGTAAGGTTGGGGTTAAAGGGGTAGAGTGTGTGAGATTGAGACGCCGCGGTCGACGTAGTGGTCCGCGCGTGGCCGGACGGAGTAGACGTCCGTCGCCGCGTGCTGGCGCGGGTCGCAGGCGGGTCGCGGGTCGTGGGTCGTGGGTCAAGGGTGGACGCTCGTGGCGCAGGTGGACGCCCATGGCACAGGTGGTACAGCCATGGACGTGTGCGCTTCAGCGACAGGGGACGCTACACGCCGCCACACCGCTCGCCACCTACACAACACAACGCTATATAGATAAACGCTTATCTATATTTATCTTACATTCAAATAAACTTTAATAATTAATGTTTGTATTTCATATTTCTTGCCTGAAACAAATTATTTATTATTGGTTAGTTGTCATTAAAATTATAATAATAATGTTAGGACATTATCATACAACGCCAACTAAACCAAAACTAAGCACAAATCTATAAAATATTTTGAATGTTGATTGCTTGGTTTGTTACATAAGTAATGTCGTGCGCAAGATGCAATCGACAGGAATATAGAACTGCAAGTGTTATCAATTTATATTTTTCATTAAAAACGAGAAAGGACTTGATTGTAGTCAGGCCGTATAAAATACATTTATATAAATTTTCATCATACGAGCCACCTTCAGCAATGGCAGTGCAAACATACAACGGCGTTTTTATTATACAGCGCTCAGCTTAACGACGTTTTAATAGAGTGCAACACAGAAGGACGTAAACAATGTATACTTACGTAAAATATTTGTGCTATAACACTTTCAATGATAACCGTTGGTAAAAGCCGCAGGAATCAGGGGTCCCTGGAACGAGAGAATTAAAACACAATCAGCATGTAACAATGAGATTATAGATTAAAAAGACAATAGGATCGACCGGGAAATTGAACGTATCGATTTGGGTCACAATTGAATGAAAGTATAATGTCAGTAGTACATTAGCCTCTCTCGGGGCAGAATTAAAGGCAGTAAGTTTGGTGTTCGCAGTAGATAGAGCGGTAGAGACTCGGTGGCCAACAAAATAAAAACAGTGAGTGGATGAGTTAGAGCAACGCGCGCGACCGCTCGGCAACGGTAATTACACCGCTTGTTCTCCTTGATTTACGGTTATTGCCCGTGGGGGCATTCCCGTTACCTAATAAGACCGTTTTACACCCGGGAACCACATGCGCCGCTCCGCCGGCCGGCGGCTGGACCGTTCATTCTCTCATTAGCGACGTATTTGTTTTGCCCCGGCGATTACGGACGATTGAGTTAATATCCCATTTGATATACGACGCGCCTGTATCGGAAGGGTGGCTTAGTACCGCGCCCGGCGCGAGTGACTCGAACGAGCCTCCACTTAACAAATGTCTTTCAAAACATATTGGGTCCGTCAGAACCTATAAGAGACATGCAACCCTGAAATATATAAACTTAATTCGAGATCCTCAGTAAGTTAGTAGTGCGTATTATTTTTAAACTAACTTACAGCCGACCATTAAAATTAAAGAAGCTTTCGAATATAGTTTGAAAAATGTGTTCGAGATAGGACGTGAGGAGTTAAGATCTCAGCGGTGGTGGCGGCGCTGGCGGGCGCCGACAAGCAATGAAGACTGATGGCGTCTCAGGGAAGCAGTTATGGAGCGCGGTCGCAGTTTTAAAAAGCCATTACCCGCGGCAGTGCACCGCCTAGATTGCTGCCGCCCTCCGCCCGCTCTCTTTGCTCATATTTTGGAACACTTTATAATCGCATCTCTCACGCTTCACTCGCTTGCTAACTTATGGTGATTACGCTCTAAGAGTGACAAGGAAGATCGGTTCCATAATGAGATTGGACCGTCTTGCGAAAATTTTAGAGTGTCGTCGGTTGCTAAGTGCATTGGCGCAACCGTGCAACACGACAATCGAGCCCCTTAACATCACATTTTAACATATGTACGCGTTTTTCATACACACGTTTTAATTATGTGCTAGGTAGGTAAAACACCTCCTACTTAGCACATAAATACGTACAATATTTACAGCATAATAAAAAGCAAATCAAACGGCCCGCGGAAAAACAAAATGAAACAAACATTAATTCAAATGCCGTGACAGTTCAAACTTCTCGAACAAGGACAATTTCGGGAATTGCCTTCATTTGGGTCTACTGAAATAGGCATTTTGAACATGACGTAATGAATGAAAAAAGTTAGAATCAAAAGTTATTAACTTTACCCAAGTCGTCATAGAATGAAATAAGTAAGAAACTTCATTTACTATATTCGTTGTATGAATTAAAGGATTAACGGGTATATATTTATGATTGTTCAATGCTCGTCACCTCGTAAAATCTGTGAATATTGAATAGTCACTGCGAGCTGGCGTGGCCGAAATACTAATTAAGTGAGCAACCATCGTCGTGTTGATTTAACATCAACAAGAGCCGCCGGGCCGAGTGGTCGTTAATAGGTTGCTAAAAGTCCACAAAAATGGAAAACCAGGCAGCTTACGGAATGAACTTGTTATTTGTCTGTCACAAACTTTTTTTAAAGCCATTCGGTTAGGAGTTTAAAATTTAGCATGGTCTGCCGCAGTTTGGTTGAGCCGAACAGAATTAAAGGTAAAAAGTTAATTATGAATTTCATGAGTAGTTTTGGGAAGCAAAAAGTCAGACTGAAATATAGGAATGCATTCAAAACGTTCAGAAATTATGATTGAATACAATATATTGAATAAAATCCAACTTGTACAGGGTTTTGTGATAAAGTTGTTTTTTAAATTAACTTTCATTTAATTGGGTATCTATAAGTTATACATAATTTGCTCATAAATTTTCCAAGCAAACAGAAAAATAAAAGCCTTTATTTTGTACCACGCCCAATGATTTGAATTAAAACTTGATTATAAAACTTACTGGGGTGTAATTGAGGGGCGCACGGCTGACAGCGATTGCGGGGAATCCGGAGGGCTGGGGGCTGGCGGCCTGCACGTAGCCCACGCTGTCGGCAGCGGAGCCGTACACGTCGAGCGCGGGCCCCGGGCTGCTGGCGGCCGGGAACCCGGCGCGCCCGCCGGCTGCGTGCGGGGAGGCCGGCGGGCCGAACCCGGCTGCGGCCGCCTGGTAGTTGTTCATCACTGCCGACATCATAACACACACCTTTATTTCATGTACATACAGAGATAGCGGGCACAGAGTAATTGAGCGCCACTTTGCTTATATCGTTCACTATAAATTCAACAATTCTGGAAGATTTGTATATATGGGCTTAAAAATCCAATACAGACATATTCGAGGAGGATTTGAACGCCACGTGATCTTTTTCTTATTTTTTTATGTTTACACAAATACGGTAATTACTTTACAACTTGTCTGAAAACAAAATATAAGTCCGCATTTTGGAATGCAAGTAATAAGACGTTTCTAAGAAATCCCCAAAAATAAATCTATGTTAGTGTGTTACATCCTGTAGATTACACAAGTCAGTTACCTATTTAAAAAAAATATATTTCTTATTGTAAGGACTATCAATAACACAATAAAAATACTACAACAAATAATACGTATTACCAGATTCAGCAGAAACAAATTTTCAACATTAGCACAACATCAAGCGAACACTCCCACACAAAACATGTAGAAACATAAATAATAAAATACAGGAACGAGCACACGAATGTTTTAAATAATAGTTCGGAACGCTTAGTGATTCATCTCATGTTAGAATTACATTGTAACAACGCCAGGCATGTGTAGGTACATAAGATGTAGTGATTGAATGGCGTTTACAAATGTAATTGGACAATGCGAAGTGAGAGTGAGGAGGATGTTAAGCGGAAATGGAGCGGCGTCCTCACCTGAGAGCGCTTGCGCGAGCAGTGGTGTGTTGTTGTTCGGAGTAAGTTGGCCGTTGGTCAGGTCAACTGCAAACATACACAGGGTTCGCATTCTGTCCAAGTACACAGTGACACACACTCGTTAGTGAGCGCACACACACATCCATGACTGAACCACCAAACATATCCGAACCCAACAAAATCCGCCGAGGGCACGGCCGCAACACCTCATCTTTCCTCAATTTAGCATATTGAATGGTAAAGTGACTATCGATGTAATCCCAACTCAATATGAAAGTAGCGCAGCGCGGACAAAGTTAAACCGCGTAAATGCATGAATAATTTAGCCGTTGGAGACAGATGCCGAGTTGGCGAATGAGGACAGTGAAGACTCCTCGGGCTCAGATTATGTCGGAATAAAAAATATCACGTATGTCACGTGCATTCAAATGAAAAAAAGAGCGCTGGAAGTTTCGCGGGTATAAATCACCGAGGGTGAAAAAACTTTTACAAAATATCCAGTAAATTATCCGACGTGAGTTCTGCGTGGCACGCGGCGGTCTGCTTATTGAATAGGGGACAGCATTAGCATACGGCGCACGTCGCGCATCTTGCGACTCCCGATGCCCCGTCGCACGCCGCGTACTCGCGCGTACCGCTACCTACTAGAGCTGCGCCCGCCCGCGCGATCTGCCCACGCGCTTACATTTACGTAAATGTTCTATCACAAGTACAAACCTTTTACCAGACATATTACGCTATTTTCGTAATTATTTCATTTAATCAGGTGCTTCTTATATGCCATGTGAACAGAGTCACCAACAACTAGGTTGTCAAGTAGCATATATGTTAAGGCAAGCATAGGCAAACCATTGAATTTCCTTAACTAGAATACAATTTTGCTTTCTCATAGTGTCACCATTACCTACTTATTGGCTTGTCGGACAAATTTTACGAGTATTTTTGTCAGATGTGCGAGTTATGATTTAGTGTGAAAATGGAGGGCCGCGGTCGCACCAGGTGATTACCGGCCTGCGAGTGACTTTGCGAAAAAAGTACAATATAAGTAATGGAGGATGAATGATAGATGGCGCCCGCGTCCGCATCCGTACCGCGCCTGCGCCCGCTCTGCGCCACTAAAATGCTGACACATTTTAATAACATTACTTTGCGATATGAGAGGCTATTTATTTGAGGGTCGCACTGTAATAAATAAGAGTTTGAGTGGTGGCGCAGACACGTCTTGCCGTCATTAATATGTCGATCGGCCGATGCTCATTCTTTTATCATTGCCGCGGGGTGTTCATTCATTACTGACAGAAGAATTTGTTATGCCGTCTGATATTATTGTTAGATCAAAAGATAGATTAACCTAGTCGAAAATACATTGAGAAATTTGTAAGTTGCTGCATAAATCAATATACTTATCTTCTATCTATGTTAGGCCGAAGTTTGTTTGGTGTGACTTGAAGTTCTGAAATGTTGTGATGCAACGTTTTTATCACATGAAAGTTAATTTACAACTCGGTGAACAGTAAACAAAACGGGCGCAACTAATAGTGAGTGCTTTTGACCTCAAATAATTTACGACTTAAACAATTTAGTTTACAAGCGACCGGCGCGTGAAGAAGCGCCAGGCATCACAGGTCATATCTGTGTCCGACGTCAACTTCAAACTACCCACGGCTCGTGTTAACACATGCTCTGAAATGTAATTTGTGCGTGTAATAGTTAAAGTTTCTTCGAGCTTTGAATACGATCCCGTAAGATGCACACAGCGGAAACAACTCACTTAATTGTTCGTGAAAAGTTTAAACAACTGTTGTAGACGCTATGTTGTTGTTGTGTCGCTTAATGATTTTGTGCAAACATTGTCAAAATGATATCAGGCTTGTTTAACAAAGAAGCTACTTAGTAGTGTTCCTTAGGAATGTTTTAGGTAAAATAAGTAAGCAGTCGAATGTGTCTCACCTTGCCAGGGGCGGAGCACATATTCATCTATAAATTCAGAAGCCGTCTTGCTAGAGCTATTCGAACTTTCATAATTGCGAAGTTCGGGGAAACTTAATAATTCTTCTTCAGAAGTGGGATGACGGTCGAAGAAAATATTCACGGGGCGTAGTGGAGCCTTAACGCCTGCCCTGCGATCCATTATATTACTTCGCCCTTTTACTGTGAACATTGTTCGACTTCACTTCGAAAATCAAGTCAAGCAATTTTAAAGGTACGAGTCGTATGTATACGTATACGTATTTTATTAGCGTTACTTAAAAGTAGCTGTAGAAAGTGGGCAGAAAAGTTAAATATTGTTTCTATTAGATACAGTGTTTCGAAGTGAGATGAATATTGTACGAATCAGGAATATACTTTAGGGTCTAGAGATCTAGGGATATTTTTTGGGTCCGCACCCCTGGTGTTGCAAGCGTCCATAGGTTACGGTGACGGCTTACCTTCAGGCGGGCCATATGATTGTTTGACACCTTAGTGGTATAAAAAAATATACCTAGAGAAAACCTAGAGTAGTTTAAAGAGTTACGCAGCTCAAGTATATATAACATAGGGTAAAAAATTGAGCGTCAGGTTGTAACGAGCACGCATTAGTGAAGTTCGGTGCGAAAACGGTCTCGGTCTCGTATCCCAAAGTTAGGTGCTCACATTCTTCACTCGCAAGATCCCAATACTTCATTTCCCACTTGGCGCGATTGAAATGTTTTATTTGAGAGTTCACCGGGGAAGCCGACTCGGGCACACTTCTCGTAACATAGAAAACGTATATTTAATAGTTGCCATCAATAACTCGCCGCAAATATGATACGCTTTGCGGGTTTTCGATCGTTTAGCCGCCGGGACTTATCTCAATTGCAAATTAATCGAATTTCTATGCTGGTTGTAGTCGGGCCCACGCGCGCGCCCTCCTCGCATTTGTAATTCAAAGAAGGAAGCGCGTGTCCTTTCTTTAAATCTCACGAGCGCCCAAGTGTACCTTTTATTGCGGTTCGCTGCCTCATCCAATAAGCTCCTTACTTACATTACTGTGCTAATCATGAGGCCTCTGTTTGTGGTTCAGTCATAGAATGGAAATTATCAACCGGAGAAACACGAAAAGCGACAGTTAATAAGCGAAATGAAACATTTGAAACGTGAGGTCTCGCAAAAATACAAATATTCCAATAGAAATATCAAACTTCTGTCTACAAAACGCTAAACTGTTCGGTTAAAGAAAATTCTACCAATGAAATCAAATTGTCGAGGTTACTTGCGGAGTAATCCGCTTACATCTACTGGATTAACTACTTCATAAAATAGTACAATCATCTTTTCTATTCTATCAACAATTTGCATTTGCTATTCTAATATAATTTGAATATATTTTTTTTACAATTTCACTTGTTTCTAGTTTTACCCTTTGCCTAAGGCTCACATTTATCTGAAACAGCACTATTCTAGGAATAATAAAAATCTTAAAACTAGACACCAATAAACACATCTATAAGAAGTTTGCACCACCAATCAGATTATTTTCGCTTTTACCACACCTTTCTAGTCTAGTCGCTTATGTCTACCTGACAGATAAAATATCGCGAGAAAGCAATAAAATGATACGTAAAATATATAAAATTACACAAACATATCTGTGGCTAATGTAAAGCTCCGCTACATAAAATTACAATATTGCATGAAATCGCCCCAATTACTTAATATTTTCTAATCTATACTATTTTAAAAATACTCGTACTAGTTGAACTTCAACACGGCCGATAAAACGTCTACATTTATGTCTTGCTTTCAAATGTTTTATACTAATTCTTAAACTATTCTAGTAACTATGCCGTTATATCTACATTTTGCTAATTTAGGCGTCGATTTTGAAAACACTATGATTTTAACTACCACACATTTTCGTTTACTTTCGTTAATTAAACACATTAGTACCTACACTATTCTATTGTCTCAACTTATACAATACAATACAATACTGGTCAAAATGTATAATGTTAGTTAAAATTACTCGCCCTAGTCTTGTTGCGGACGGCATACTCCATTCACGATACTGCTGCTCTTGCTTATCACAAACTGTTTTATTGCGACACCGAAAGGGTGGCTATGTACGGGGTTTAGTATGTGAATAAATCCCTTATCCCCGAAAACGTGCAGTTCAGAGCTTGTATCGGGTCGTTAGTGAGCTAGGCTACACTGCGCGGGATTCGAACGGCCATGCAGGGGAGAAAGGATTTATGCTATGCGTACACCGCAGGCTCGCTCTCTGCGCTCGGTACGACTCTAACTAGAAGAGATTAGTATGCTAATGGTTGCCATTATCAACTCACGGACACACTCCAATTCGGTGGAAGTCTACTATATAAAATCACGGGCGATGGAGCTCACTAGGCTAGCGCATTTAAAGTCAAAATCTATGGGCATCCATGTAGTAAAGACTATGTATCTAAAATAAACAAAAATAGGAAAGAAACAAACTTTTCTGACCCATCCAAATACAGCACTCGTAAATACTAATTCAGTCGCTGAATGCTATAAAGGTACTCTATTAACTACCTATATTTACACGAGGATCTAAGGAACTGGGAGATTAGTGCGGAACGAGGTCGCATGGAGTTCGACCTAAGCAACAAGCACTAAACTTAATAGTTACTAACACAATTAGCGGTCAAATATCTTAAATTACAAATGGAGTTGGCACAGTCCGCGACACGCGGCCACTCGCCGCCTCGCCAACTAATTATTTGGATTCAAACCGACGACTGTGCGACCTTTCAAGGAATTAAGGAATTTCGTTTCAAGGTGCTAACGTGTCGGAACCTCGTTTTTTTTAATCGATGTTCTTAGTGAGCTAATGTAACTCGAAACCTCATCCCAGCTTAGATTATTGACATGTTGTTAGAGCTAAGTGTGGAATTAATTTGTCGATGTATGCTAAATAGTTATGTGCGTGTGTGTATGTGCCGGTGTTAGTTCGCGGGTTGCATTCTGAGGGCGAGCGTGTAGAATGCGTGGAATGTGCGGCAGCCGCAGGCTTACCGGGTTGGTTGGCGGCACGCCGCGGGCACCAAGCTGCATGTGACGCATTGGATGAGTCAGAAAAACGAAAAACCACCGTTAAATACGCTCGAAACGCGATGCTTAAGGCATACAGCTCCAAGCAATAATCAAACCTCACCGCACGCTAGCCGACTCCCCGCTAACACACTATCTCTTCCAGTTTATTTCGGTCACAATCGATATGCGAACGTGTTGTAAATAAGTAAGGACTGATCGACCTTAACTGTCTAAGCGGTCTTGAACAATAAACGATAGTGTTTTGCTTATACAACGGCAATTTTCTTTATTTTAAAATATAGCGGCTTCACAATAATATGATAAACTTACGATTATTGATATAAGACGATATGTCGGAACAGCGATCAGAACAATTATATTTAATTCACTTACACATGAATATAAAATAGTCTTAATATTATAAAGAATTTGACACATGCGCGTAACATTACAATCATGATGAGATGTGTGCATGAAGGATACCAAATAATTAATGTACATTTACGTATCTAGAGGTTTATTGGAATAACTTCCTGAGGGATACCGCAGTTCAAACATTACGTTTGATAGAATTGAGTACATTCAAGTAATTGCAACGGGCTATATGGGCGAACCTAGTCGGGCGATCTACGTCACGCATCTGCGAATTCGTGTGCTACATGGTTTAAGAACTTATCTTTTTGCGACATTGCATTCCTTGTGAGATTCGAGAAGGAAAGCGGAGGGCGTAATTCCAAAGAGCTTTTCGCTTGAGAAAAGATTTATTTATGTTCGTAAGAAATTCCGGGAGCCGTTAACGGGTGTTCCGGGTAAGAGAGTGGTATAGCGGTGGCGGGCGCGGGCCGGTGGTCGTCGGCTGCCTACGAGCTCTGCCCGAGCACGCGCGGGTTTACGTACTCAGCACTGAGCAACAGACGACTTTCCGGTGGTAATACTCCCACTACACCTGCGGCAACAAAATAAAAAAGCTACAAAGCCCGCTACGGTGGTACGAAGGGTTCCGACAGCACTCAAACAAACAAGCAAACATTACAAATTCGCTTAACATATACAAATGTAAAAAAAAGTAACGCGGAACCCTGAGCAGACTTCATAAAAAAATATAAAACAAGAGTTTCCCGAATAGAGATCATTACGTTGTGGAATTGTAGAATATCGCCTACAGTTTCACTCATCGAATCTTTATGGGGAAACTTGGAATTGATAGGTTCCTGTTTATGGTTTTCGGGCTATTTAAAATGGGTTGCACGCACGGAATCATGGACTGCCTTTATGTTTTTGTATTAAACTATGGTGGGTGTAATATATGGGTCATTATAATACACATCTAACTATTGATTCCAACATTAAAGTTGTACCAACAGTTTATTCGATAATAGTTAATAACTCACGTAGCATGTTAATTTGTTTAACCGTAAATCGGATGTAAATATAATTATATTAGGTGAAATTGATTTATTAGAAGTATACGTATATTTCACATTAATACCTACGCGATATCTTAGCTTATTTTAGTGTATGACTAGTTTAGAGGATGGCGATTAGGACGGTCGCACACACAGCGATTAATGATCCAATTTTAACTTATAGATAAAATTTAATTTTGATAATACCGTAATTTTGATTGGAAATGTTTGTCTGGTGTGATAAAGCGATTTTGCCATAAAACTTCATGAATATCTTATAAAAAAGACGTTAAGAAGAGTTAAATAGCTCTTTTTAAAAGATGGCACCGTTTTTGCTATAAGTAATGAACTTTTAACAATAACAACAAGAATGTTTGCGCAAAATAGTTGCATCCAAAAATATTACACAACAATATAACAACGAATATTCATATTATTAAAATTTATCATATAAGCGTTGTAAATATTTAAAATATAATACAATAAATAACTTTTTGAAATGAAATAAAATACTAATATATACATATTACGTTACAATAATTATAGCCAATATTAAAATAACACTTTTCAAGCTCGATGTATTATCTATTTCTCGTTAATTATACAATTACAATGAATAAATGAAATATTGGGATCTAAACTAATTCTAAATATTGTGATAAGCTACGCAAATGATAATCTAAATGTTATTCATCCTCTAAACGTAGTAACGATTGAAAGTAATCTCTACAGACTTACTATTAATTAAGTTTACTCTTAGATTTAATAATGTACTAGATTGTGGACTGAGCACTACGCCAGGCCTATTGTTGAGATACTCGTCGATTATTGAATTGTATTTCTAACTATAACACTTAATAATTATAGTGGTATTCATTCGTTCACAATGTACGTAACAAATTATAATACGCAAAACGGACGCTTTTCGTCACAATATAGAAGACAAACTTGAAAACGTTTAAATAAGTTTCAGCTGTTTATCTATTTAAGTTCTTCGCAGTCTATTTGTACCAAGACGTGGGATAAATTACATGTTATTAATTTTCTCGTTTCACGAAACGGGTCGTTGTCATTTCGTATGCACGCACTGGGACACCCCGGTACCCTACTATTGGAGTTAGTTTGTATAACCCATTATAAGTGAATGATGTATTCCACATAGTATTTATAATTTTATTTATTATTTCATGGTTGGGTACGTGGCCTGCAACTAAGATAATGGTGAAGATTATTATTCTAATAATAAATCGCAGTGCATGCAGAGGCCTCTCTTCACTCCACAAATCAATGCGTAAGAAATTGTGCGTGAGTTTAATACTAACAGTTTTAATTAATAGTTTGAGATTTTAATTATAAGATCATGAACGAATATAAAACAGGGGAAATAATTAAAGGGAATCTTTAATTTTGGAAAAATGCCTATTTATTTTTACGTCGCATATGTATTTCTTGCTACTATTAATAAATTAACTGTAATATTTTTACTATGGAATATGCACTTGTTATGTATATGAGCACCCTATTTTCACAGAACTGCATTTATATGTAAATTACTTGTCAGTTAAACAAGCTACCGTAGTGCTCAGTCGTATGTATACCTACTAGCCTAGAGAAAGTCAAACACTACACACACTACGACATGCTATTTAGAGGATAATATTAATGTTTAAACTGACACTACCAAAATTCTAAATCTATTTGCCGCTATAATTGATTATATCTAATATATATAGATAGGAAGAAGTTAAATGTCAAACTCTAATTTAACACCTCTATCACCAAGAGTCGCTAAAATTTTGTCCGGACTACGATTTTCAATAAATATGCAAATCAGATTATGAGCTTAGTTGTTTCAGCTTGTAAAGGGTTAATGCTTTGATTATCTTCGCCGTCACGGTCGTGTAATCAACTTATTATTTAATTTCCTCACTCTCACGACACCGTGGTACGGGTTCAAAATTCCAAAAGTTTTTTACGCCGCTGTCGACATTATACGAACTATGCGGGAATTTTGAACTATGCTCTGGTGGCTGGACAATCTATCCTCGAATGAGCGTATACTAAAACCTAATAAAAGTATTATATATCAAGCATGTATACAGCTTGAGTAGTTATAAAATTCGCGAACAGGATCGCGTTTTATTTAACATTAATTCCATTCCATTAGAAAGTAACAAAGTTGTTTATACGTTTGGAAACTCAGTTCCTCTCGTCGAGTGTACGTGCAGTCGTTTTCCAAGTTCGAGGAAGCAACTACTCCATATTAAAGGCTCGCGACGAAGTTGTGGTTTGCAGCGCCGCGGCACTTTGTCATCGCATCAGCTGCATCAAAGGACGCAACCACGTTTACTTCGTAATAATATTAATTTGAGAACACGTGGTTCCGCACTATGGCAAGGAATTAACATTCAAATCTTGGAATTTAATTAATCCGACCGGACTTGATATATGCGGTTTGATAATTTATAGTGAACTAAATATTGGTGATGTAGATGACGTTACCAATAAGCCGGTAGCGGCGTCGCCTGGGGAATGCTAATGGTCGGATAGACCTCATTAATTGTGGCTGGGAGTCACGCCGGCGCACACTGTCCTTCCATTTTCATAATAATCGAAAACCCAGTTGTTTTTCACAAACGAACTGGTATTGTACTGGTATTGGTATTATAAAAAAATTACCTCGCTTTGCAAATGTTATTGTTCTAATGTTTTCAGTTTGATACTTGGGTGTTACACAAAATTTCATTACAGCGTACACGATTTTCTTCTGAGTGGATTATTTGCTTAGCGAGCGGCGGGCTCTCGATAACACCATTAATTCGAAATGCTGACATGGAATGATTTATGATATTAATATATGGTTGGAACTTTGTTGTGAAATGTTTAATTATAAAATATAATGGAACTTCGATTTCTTTTATAAAAGCGATTTGGAACTTGTGACTCGCGTGTCGTAATTAGACCAATTATTGTAGAATGATTGGTACGACTAATATTACTAAAGAAATCGTTCGGCAGCAAATAGGTCGCTCTACTTTGATAATATCAACAGTCGTTCGGCAAATCGAAACGAAATCAGCCAAGCTATGCTCCACGTACCGTTTGCTCAATTAGAATTTCCAATAGTGTTCGTGTTTTTAGATTCCGTCTGCATCCAACCGAAAAATTCTCGTGGCATGCGCCTCAGCCGGAAAAAAGTGGAACGCTAAAGCTTAGTGGCGTAATTATGGCTGAGCAAAGGCGGCTTTAACCCGATATGTGGACAAATAACAAGACGAGTATTTGTTCAGCTGCTCTCTGTCTTCCCACGGGGTAGTCCCGTCAGCGCGCAGTTTTGCGGCATATACCTAACTTTTAACGTTTATCTGCAAGTTATGCAACTAATACCAGAAGAACTATAAGAACACAAAATAAAAACATTCTTTGAGATTGAAGGCAAAGACTTCTTTTAATAAATAAAAAAATGTTTTCGTTCAACCCGAGAATTTTAGGAAGTCACTTTTGTTTGATTTTCTTCACCCATTTCTACAAGCCTTCTCTGCAAATGAGGAGCGGGCGATGCCACGATCTAGCGACTGCGCGGCGCAATGGCGCGTCGACCGAGCAGGCACCTTAGCAGAAACGGGCGGGAAGTTTGCTGATGTTTATTTGCTCATCGCATAGCATTTGAGAATCGTTAAGGCGAATCGTTTGTAAACATGGAGCTGGGTACTCGCAATTAGCCGGATTGTCTCGACAAATTCCGAAAATAAACAACTAATAGCATATCTCAAAACATGGACGTTTTGTAATTGACGGCGTGGCAGATTTATCTAGATGGTTCAGTCATTGTTAGGGGTGTTAACTTGTTAGTAAAGTTGTTAGTGTTAGTTCACACGAACTTTTGCCACTGCAAGTTAGTCGAAAAGGGAAGTTAGGACATAGTCACCATAGTGGATTGCGAAAATTAGCGTATGCGTTGTTCATTTCATAGATGGGTAGCGTTCCATTGGGTAAGCGTTTCGGTGCCGATTGAGTGGTAAACGTTAGCGGTTAGTGGAATGCATTGTCGCTGGCGCGAGTTCACAGATGCATGGCGTGTACATTGTAAACCCCGCTGAGCTCGAGCGGGTGGTATGGCAGGAGTGTTGCCAAGTGGTGGTAGTGGTTGCCGGATAGTTGGTGGTGCAAGCTCGCCAGAGGATTACCTGCTGGATATGGCAGCCCGAAGCTAGGATAGCCCGAATAGCTACGTCCTGCCGCGTACGCGGCGTACGCTGCGGGGAAACCTGCGCAACAAACAAACACAAGTTAAACACTGACGGACAGCCACGCATAGAATAAGCGTATAGTACATGCCCGGTAAGACCTACAACTGAACTATTAAATCTCAATATTAACAAAGATTATCGGATTGCACGGTTTCATGGTGAATTTTAATATTGCCTCGCTGATTCAGATTCATCGGCCGATATAACATCGGTATGTAGCACATATCTCACTGGCCCAATTCAAATATAGAGCCGTCACATAAAAGGAAGGTAAGTGTATCGTACATGCCCGGTGCGACACCGCTTTGGACATTGTCCAGCGGATGATATTTTGTAAACATCGTTTAATGTAGCGCACTCTAAGTGGATTAACGGCGGCTTTATACAGCTACAAGAGATACCTACTGTATTCATTAACAACTTATTACGAAACAAACCAACTCTACTCTACATATCAAAACATGAGCATTACTTCTAAACTGAAACGAATAGTGCAGTGATTATAAAGATACAGCACAATGCGCTGTATCTATAGGTTTCGTTGGAAATTAATTCGTCCATTGTAAAATGTAGAATGAGCGATGGCCGGACGGCTCACATCGGCTGATATGATTACTATATCGTTTATCATATTATTGCCAATCAAAATAGTGTATCTGTCAGGCCAGGCGATCCATCACACGTTAGATGGACATACACAGAGTGAGCTGCTATGATTCATTGGTTAAACGTAATCAGTGATACAAGGACCTATATTCGGTTTGTATCCCCAACTATAATTGTACAATATGAGACATGGTTCAACAGATGCAGAAGAAATAGACATGATGTGACTTTTCGGAAATAAAATGTGAATTGAACTTACCGTCAGGAAGAGCACCCAATGACCACATGAAATCTAGAAATGTAAAAACATTTACATAAATCGAACGATCCTTAACACCTTATAATTTAAATACTTTATGTGTGTTTTAAGTTACTCGAAACATTAACAAATTTAATGTGCCGTGAGACACTATTTTGCTTGGCGAAGAGAATTTCGAACTTACACATATATTGGAGTAGTATTGTACTAGTATATAATTCTATTTAATATAATATACAAAGAGCATTCAATTACTAAATAGCTGACTACTAGTATCACACAATGACTATATAGAATGGTTCGACAATGGGGTATGTTAGTGTCACTTGATCATCAAAACCGTCTCGTTTACTCTTGTTAATACTATTCTACACATTGTTAGTCTAAAGCTAA
Organism: Falcaria lacertinaria; assembly: GCA_951449985.1. NCBI lineage: Eukaryota > Metazoa > Arthropoda > Insecta > Lepidoptera > Drepanidae > Falcaria > Falcaria lacertinaria. Next base: position 4,298,937 of record OX602111.1, read on the forward strand.
ACATGTTAAACAAACAGACATGATCAAATATTTTAGAAATGATTTTTATTATTCTCTATACTACCGATATTACCTAATAAATAAGTTAATAAATACAATTAATTCTATTAGTTAACGAATACTACGTCTCATACAAATTTTGAGTGTAGAAATAATCATACTGTCTATACAACAGTATAGTTAATGACCAAGAAAAGGAAGAAACACAAACTAAAGTATAAACTATAATACTAATAGTGAACATTATTTGTTCAGACGTATGGTATTGAAAAATACATAAAAATAGATATGTAAGGACTCAAATTAACTTCACACTTAAATCAATCATAGTAACTATAACACACATTGACTTTACGTTTGGTCCTAAGCTAGATCAAATTACTAACAACACAATAAAATAAAATCAATAAAAAATAAATAAATTTTCTAATATCTCATTAAGGTTTTAAGTAACATCCACATACTATAATAGGTACCTCTTTTTGTCCACTGATAACATTTTTGAAAAAGCCGACATCAAACTGTAAAGCTATTTGTGGTAAAGCTAAAGAGTGTAATATCATTTAAGAAAATATCCTCAAACATCTGCACCAATTGTCCGCAATAAATGGCTAAGCTATCCTTAAAAGACTGAAGGATTTAATTTACTTTATGGATGGATATGTGGCGTAACTGGCAAGAATCAGCAGGACCGGTAGGTCCTTTGTTTTTAATATTATTTCCTAATAAAAGCTACTCAGAAATTAATAAAATACCAGGCTTGATACTATGTTCTCTATCTATGTATGTATTTCAAAATCAAATCGCAATTAAGCACCTACTACCTGGTAGAAAAATATTGCTCTCTATCAGCCCTACATAATATTGATCCAGTTCCTCTTACTAATTATTATTTCAAATGTATGATGATAATAATTGATCGATTTCTATGTCTTTACTAATTGATTTGGTACACTTTTCGAAAATCTGCAATCTAATTGATCGTCTAAAATGGCATTTACTAGGAATAATAACACTTTGCGTAAATCAATTTCCTTAAAGTACATTAGAAATTGTCACTTTGGCTTTGGAGGAGAGAAGAGAGTAGGAATGTAAAAGATCAGGAATGGAAAAGAAGTGCCAGAGCAGCCCAGGGGAATGCAATGAAGATTTAGAGGGGGTTTCAGAAAGGATGATGCGGATGCTGCTGGAAGAGAATCGCGGATCAGAGGGGAAGAGGAGTGGGTAGTGAGGTGTGAGTGAGAGGGGAGTAGAGAGTGGAGATGTCGAGGGCATGTGCGTTGAGGAGCTCAGAGACGGAGTAGGCAAGGGGCGGGATGGCGAGAGGCGTGAGGGTGGGGCGCGGGGGACGGGGCGCGGGTCGCAGAGCGGCGAGCGCGCGCCTGTAAGCCGCGTGAGGGCCGCTCGCACCCGCGCCGCCCGCGCCCGCCATCACGAGCTGCGCCGGCGCATGGATGGGGTAGGGAGCGTAGCGGACGCCGCCGGCGCCGGCCGCCATCGCACTACCAAGCAACTCACCGTACGCGCCGCGACCGGCGGCTCTCGTCTTCGCCAGGTTTGCAGGAAGCATGACTTCTTTTGGTTGTGCTTTTTTGCATTCCACCTGTAACAACGAGATTACAAGTATAAGTATTTTTGTCATCGATGAAGAAACAGGGCATGATATATTGGAATCCTTATCGTGATACTATTTGCTCTTTCCACAAAATAAAAATACAGCTTGATTTTGTACATGTTGTAGATTTAATTTCCAAAGACAGCTTCCTTTAAATGAATATGCATACATAGAAAAATTGCGAATAGTAGATAAAATATGGCAAGGAACATGTATGTGTCATAAGATTTAAAAAAGTAACGGAGACGCCCTTTTTACAATTTCACGTAAGCACATAAATGTGATTGGAGCAATTAAATATTTGTTAAAATTTTAAATATATTACAGCCTCTTAGGACACGTACTAACAGATTCAAATCATGGTAGAAATATTATTAAAGTCGGCAGAACTAAGCGAGGCAAATACCTCCTTGAGATCGGGTGACTCGCAAATTATGGAAGAAAGGGAGCGACGAAATCAGTCGACAATCCGTTATGCTTCACGGTTCGAGACACAAATTGAATTTTAATTTGCTTTACCAAGTCAAGGAGCTTATCATTGAATACTTATTATACAGGCAGGACAAATTTTACGAGGTATAAAGCAATTATTTACGACTATTATATCACATTCAATCTGCCTAAGGACCTGTTGATTCTATATATTTCAAGGTATAAAATCAAATTGGACGCTAGTCAACCATTCATTTTCATCAACAAGCATTATCAATTTGGTGCGGTTAAAATATAGGATAGTATTATAGGTACCATTTAGTAAAATAATTAAGTGAATCACGTAATTGAACTTACGTTAAATCGAGCCATTAGGTAATTTTAACGTAGAGTACGGGCTCTTTTCAGTGTTTGTGTCTTCCTCCCCGAGCCGGAGGGTGAGGCTGGCGGCAAGTATAAATTACCCAATCTACGCTAACCCAAACCTCTAGCAATAGAATTTCCTGGCGAACATCATTACAGAAAAGTATAAAGGCTTAAATTAAAGTCAGTCAGATGGATGGTCTTATAACGTAACCTTCTTTAAAGTTGAATATCAAACAGTGTCTTAAGGATGACAATACTCCACCGAGGATAGACCGGCGCATTTAAAACTGTTTGCGAGACACAGTGGAAGTTCTCGGTTCAATTTTTCACGGTTGTGCATAATCGCGACGTGTCCTCATTCGTCGCGGGCGGGGTACGTAAAGTTGCGTCCACATTTGTCACGCGGACGTCACAAGCCGACAAATGAAGGCTTTGCCACGGCGTTGGCGCACTTTGTGCACTTTGCACAACTTTCTGCGTCGACATGAAACTACGTGATTTTGCATTAACGCGGGAAGTGAGTGAGCGAGGCTTTGCCGCGCTGAGTGTCTTTGCACCAAGTTTTATGCCTAGGTAAGACTGAATAATCAACATGTGATATTAAAGTTAGGAATCTAAACTAAGACTACACACGATAATAAGCAGAAACTTAGTGTAACGTACAATTAATTACTGTTTTTTTTATATTAAATACAATAAAATAAATTAAATAAAATTAAATACAATTTTTTATATTAAATACAATAGACAAGATGAATAGCTTTGATTTAGAATATTCAACAAAGATTGTATAAGTTTACACTGAGCCCGGGTACCGAATTGGAGCCAAATCGTTCCGAAACATGAACGGTATTCCTCGATCGTCCGCGACATAAAAATAGTGAGTGTCGCCATTTGTCAGGTCCGATAAAGCTTTACAAATGAACAGACGCCTACGCCAGTAGCTATGCGGCGTGGCCCACCCCCTATTTGTTTGGCAACACGCAACCAACGGGACAGGACAGATAAATACCACCACAACTCTGATATAAAACAGACTTTATAAACAATAATCGCAGAACTTGTTACTACTAGAAGTTGTTAAAAAAGAATCAAAACCTGCGTCGAGTACTGAATAGAGAAAAATGATTCTGTTTTAAATCCACCTACAGTAATGCGAACGGCCATGAAGAAAAATCCAGTCAGGGGATCCGACGGTAATTGATGTCGCGTCGCTGGCGAGCGGATTGGGAAACAAAAGCTCACAAACAATTCGCATTGGAGTTCGCAATCCCGATCAAGCGTTGGAGATCGCGACGCAGTTTAATGACACGAAAAATAACAAAGGTAAATTGTATTTAGCCCCCGATAGGTAGGCGCGCCCTGGATCGATCCAACTCGAGTATTCGACACCGAATAACGCGAAGATTTCGTTTAACCGAGCGGATTTAAGATCTGCTCCAGTGCACCCAGGCTATACTTGAACCTCGGGTTCTCGGAAAATTCACTTCTAATCCGAACGATGTATGAGAAATTTAATTGTTTCGTGAGAAAACAGCGCGCTTTATTCCCCATCACTTGGCTGAATATTCGCACGTAAAGGTGAATTAATACGAATCTAAAAGCAGTCATTAAATTTTCGCTCGATTGATTTGAAGTGAAAACCTTTTAAGGTAAAACAGTAATGTCAATAAATTTGATGACAGAGAAGAATCGTGCTTTCCTTTTAAGAACATTGATTTTGTATTTCGTTGAAATATTTGGGGAGTCGATGCGAACTGTAATAAATTGTCAACCTAATAAAATCGCTGAGGAATAATAGATGCTCAATCAACGCGCAACTGGCTAGTTTCATGTAGTTTAAAAGCCATATCTAAAAGTGACGGTTCATGACGAGAAATAACTAACCCTATCGTGTTAGCAGAAGCATAAAATCCGACAGGCTATGTGTGGAGGAGTTTTATGTAGTCGTGTACTAGTTGGGATGAGCTATTACTGAAGTCGGTCTTAGGGTCCTTTGAAACAAAGACGCTTAGATTAAACTATGCCGATGTAAAACAATATATTACCCGGTCCGTCGGCGCGGGTGTGCTGCGGCAGGGTACGCGTGTTGCGACACTGCCTGAACCCCTATGAAGGGGATACGGATAAAGGCGCCGTAAAAGATTTCTAAGCGGAGAAAACTTCAGCGTGGACATTATTCGAGATTCCACCCGCGCTTGCTTCTTTGTACCTAAACAAGAAACTACAAAATAAAGTAGCTTAAAGCGGACATGCTCACCCAACCAGTTCGCGTGTGTGTTGACGTTAACTGCATTTTATAAGATTTTGCGTTTGTTTCTTCATACTGACATTTTTGCTTCCTTTTGAAATGCTTGCGGTGGACTGCGGGCAAGTGGCCAAATACGTAGCTTTATAAAAGGATTAAATATTTATGTTGTCCCTAAACGAATAATACAATGGATATGAGATGAGCTGACATATTCAAGGAAAGGGAAAGTAGTGTGACACAACAATGTGCAAATATTAGGAATTTTTACTTAACGATGAGAATAAGAAGTGAGGGCAGTGTACAAGGCAAGTAACTTTGTAGATGTAATGCGGTGCGGGTGGAGTGTACGAACGAACATACGTGAGAGATAAACTAAGGTGACAAGAGGAAGGGTTGGCAGTGGGGGAGGACGCGGGGGGTGGCGCTAGATAAGTTTATCAGGGAAACCTCTCGCCTTCGTATTGACAGAGCGTCGCAAGCTGGGCCCTGATTGCCGCTAAACGGAAGTCGAAGCGTGGGAACCGGAGGCTAGGTGAGAGCTCCAGACTACGATAAAATATATAGGTCGATAAAATTGTATTTTGTAAAAATAAAATAACAAATTCACGTCGAAAATTGTCGAATAGATATTTTACGCAACATGAGCGATAACGCAAGCGATTTCAAATGTTTTTTTTTCACGGAGTAGCACAGGTTTTTTTTTCTATTATTAAAAAACATAGTTTATACTCTCTTCCTATCCCGTTTGTGACTTGGCGTGATGATAATGCATGCACGTTTTTAAAAATACCTATTTATATATTCCGCGATGAGGTTAAGTCACAAGTTTTGCGTTCAACAGGTAATGAAATACTTCGCCGTACCCTGAGAGTTCTTTCCACGTTCACCTAACTATTGTTCGAATAATGATAAGAGAACGTTCCCAATCGAATTTCGGCACAGTTACTCAAACCGTTCGAGTATTTATAGAGAAGGGTGACGGTATTCGATGGCTCGTAATGCTTGAAATTCAAATCAGATTTAAGCATCAAGCCGTCGAATCGAACCTGCAGCGCTCTAGATAGTCCTCAGCCCCTATATTGCAGACATTTTATATCGAAATGTACGAAATACATTCGAGTGGCGTACTGCGATGTTTTCGTGCGCTACGGTGCCTTTTCAAGTTTAAACTAGGTTGTCTATGTCGAAATATGGCCTAAAATTATTTAGCTTTAAACGGCGCTCTTTCTATTCACAATCTAAATTGTTTTTAAATGCTACTACTAAAATATGTAGTGATCATAAACAAATAAATATCCAAATATTACATAACAAAGTAATATATTACTAGTAATTTGCTTCTGATTAATTAATTCATTGTAATGATTGCTATTTTCAACAAACTATAAAGTAAAATTATTGACTGTAGAATAATTTCAAGCCAAAGACAGGAAATTATAGGGCGTGTCATTCAAGGAGAATTTTAAATTGAGAGTGTAAATAGAATATGACGGACATGCGTTCTCAGAATAACTAAAATATGTATTTTAAAATGTTCGTCAACTACATTATGCAATTAAACTCTACGTAGCGAATAAAAAACACGAAATATATTTCATCATATATATATAAATATATATCATGTCAAATATTACTTGTCTCTATTGTAATGTCTCTCGCAATATTGTATTCTTAACTATTATTCAATTCAATTAAAAAAATTGAACTCAACTATTTATTTATAATAGTATGACTGTTTCTTGGAACATAACTGTAGTTGTTACATTAAGAATTAAGGGTAGCATAGACTGCCGCGGCGTGCAACATTCGACGTGCAACATGCCCGGGAAGCCTGTCAAACGCCTACGGCTATTTCTGGTAAATCGATCGCAGACGATGCCAACCGTGGCGAGCGATACCGCGAAGACGTTTTACATTATACGCTTTATTGGTTCGATTGGATTCTTGGAAATATTTTCGTACACATTTCTGCTCAGCAACAGATGAGAGATTTAACACTTTTATACACTACTATGCGGAAAGGAAATTAACATTATTTATTTCCAGCTTTTACCAAGTACAGGAGCTAGTCGACTACATGAAGGGGCCTTTGTCCAGCAGTGGCTCAAGAACAGCTAAATAAGTTTCTCTTAATCTTTATTTTTAATAATTTTTATCGCTACTAACATATGACAACATTATGAGGGATACCTACCCCACGTATTACGTACAAATATTAGTTATTGCTTGTAGGCAAGTTATATTATTGCTAATTTCAAAATTAAGATCATAAATTGTGGGATATAGTGCTACATTGCCACAATTGCCGCCGTAGCTCATCGATGTTACATGAGTCGAACACTTGTAAACAAAAATTACTACACCAAACACAATCAACGAAAACAGGTCCTTATCTCGAGATTGTTTACTGTTCAATTTAATTGCTGCGTAAACAAAAATATTAATTAAAGTGAAGGCGAATCGAGTAAAAGATAGTATTTGGCAGACACTCGGCGGCATAAGAGGCCGTTTGCAATTGTAAGCAAACACGATTACTGTTGACTCGCTGCTTAAATAATTCGTATCACGCTTTGGAGGCCACTTGAGGGCAAAAGAAAAACTATATAACGATCGTAAATGTCCAACTAAAGGCGGTCACCGTACCGTTTAGCAAATTGAAAAGTAAACCTAATGAAATTTGTATATTACACCGGAACGAAAACCCTATAAAAGTATTTCCATGTAGGAATTGAAACTCCCGGAATATTCCACCTAGGAATTCAAATAAAATTGCAAACGATGTATTGGATGTGAGCGCGGGCTAGGGGCATATGAGTGCAGTTTGCATTAAAGTAATTGTTCAGTCTCGACGGCGGTGCTCTCTCTGTCTGAGCCCCACCTCAATTTACGAAATTAGATACCCCTATCAACGCGCAAAGTGCTCGTTTTTATTCATCAAAGCGCATTTGATTCTTAATTAAAAAAATTACAAGTCATTCATATGCATATAAAGGCCACAGTAGACAAATAAATGCAGATTTTTTCTTCATAAAATTGCGTCGTTCCCGTGTTTCCTTTCACTTAAATAAGAACAAAAATATAAAAAGAATAAATATATAAACCTTGTATTTGAGCGTTAAACCAAATAAACTATACTTGAATAAATGTATTGAATAAAGCGAAATGTAATGGTATTGTTGCGTTTTTTATTAGCGACCAAATTCGAAACAGGATCCTAGTTTTAATAAAATGAATACTGCGAAGGTACTGTAAACATGCAAAATGTACCTGTCAGTAGAGTTGTCAGATGTAGGTTGCGATAATTCTATATTTGAAAGAATTATTTGTAGAGATAATGGAATGTAAAGTCCCAATGTGAATCGAAAAACTCATCATCGAATAGATAAAGCGAAGTGTACAAGACAAATTCAGGTGATATTTGGAATTAATAACAGCTCGCGTGAAAGTTTATGACGCACGTACATGTACTTGTAAGCTGTAGCAATTAGTAGTAATTAAGTGGGTTGGAGCGAGCGCGCCGCACTGCCTTGTCGCACCACTACCGACTAGATTAAGGTCTGAGCCACGCGGTCCCGCCGCTCGTAACTTGTTTTGCATGAATCCTGTACGCGACTTTCATATGACTCTCTCGAGGAGACTCGGTTCAGCACCTCTAATGTAAATGAAATTGTGCGCAAGAAATAAAGCAGGCTTCTTGGCCGCTATTTATCGCCGCTCGCGTCTCCTAACTCTGCCGTAATGGGAATGTGGAGACACCGCGCCGCGCGCTGTAATGAACCGGCCTGCCCTAACGTACGGCCTTTATTGATGACGCCCGCGCCCTTACCACTGTCACCGTATTATTGTCCCTACGCAACGGCGCTGTTTCAATTACGCGACGCTTCTTACGATACTTTGTGCGCTTTAATCATTTCTTTGAAGCACAACAGCTGGGGGACTGAACAATTTCTCTTGCTAAGCTCTTAAAACCCTGACGAAGATACAGGATTCATTATTCTCTTCGGACACGACACAAGGACGGACGTTCACACAATGTGTTGAGCACGCGTTATTATAAATGTTCTTTTATTTGTCACCAAAATATATATATATTTGTATTTAACTAACTATACAATATACATACTGTTTATATATTCCTTTTATACCCAAATAACATTTGTACAAATAAAATAAAGCCATTGTACCGAAATATTTATTTTAATCTCGCTCTTTTTTATAATATAGGGAAAGTTACTGTTCGCTTGACATTTCTGTAACGGGGCGCGGTCGCCTCCCACTCACAATATCAAACGCAAGTATTTCTTTGGCAATAAAGCAATCCTTCCATTGCTATAGCTGTCAAACTGTCGCAGTTTATAAGAGAGAAATAAAACCAACTTGTGTCCTTATTTCGTCTTTATATTATTTTTATTAATATTTTCGGGATTCATTCAATTTATTGAATTAGCGATATTTCCAAGGCATCGGCAACAATTCCTAATTACACAACAACAATACAACGGATTTAAAGCACCAGGGTTATACGCGTAGTAACCCATTTTAATAATAGGACTGGTAGCGGTACATAGGACATAGTGTTCCTCGCAAATCTATTTTTATCATTGATGTATCATCTATTTTGTTACTAGGTAAACCGTTACAATTAAATCCAAAACTTTAAACAATAGCAGTTGTTTGAGGTCATACGGAATAATAAAATAACTCAGGGCATTATAGGTGTGACCAATATTCATATTCTTTAACACGCTTTTATTAGCTTCACTAGCTGTGTGAATGTGCTGGAATCATTAATCGATATTGTCACCGACTACAAGATGTCTAAGAATACGATAATTTTATAACTTTTTGGGTACTAGTGCTGACATACCGAACTAAGCCCTAACGAAGATCATCAGGTTATATACATTGTAAGCGGCAATTTTTGTTTTTTAAAATATAAATTATACAGTTATTATTTTATTTTATCTGTGGTCCGCGTGGCCAGCTGAGCTTACATTAGTTATATAGGTCGCTGTTAGGATTTACGGTTGGGAGGGAGTGTATACGTGCGATACTTCGAGTATAAAATAGTGCGCCAATTTGCACCTGGTCATATACAACGCGTGATTAATTAATTCTCTTTCACGCTTCGTATTTAAGTTTGAGTTGAAATCGTTAACAACCGGAAGGGCCTGTTGAGCTGCAATTTACGACTTTCCTTTAACATGTTCGTCATTTGAGAATTGCGTGCCACATTCCTCATAGCCGGTACATTAAAAGCACATCTAGGAAATAAGGTAGTTGTTCAAATACTGAATAATGACAGATTACGATCGAAAGTAATTCTGAGTTGAAAAAATAGTATTTTTTCATTCAAACCGAGAAAAAATGGCATATAACACACGAAAGTTGTGCTTTTACAAATGTAGATTTTAGAGGTTTTGTTTTTATTTGATGCTTTTATTTATTAAGGTACCTACTTTAATAGTCATGTTTTATTTGCCCAAAGATTGACTATTACTTAAATTTCAGGCACAAATAATTAATTAAGCTAATACATTTTCACTTTTATAACGGTGCTTCTTTTTCTTTCCTTATGATGGTCAATAAAATGTATTGTATTGCAAATGTGTGGTATTTCAAAAACATTAAATAGAAAGATATTTTTTATTTGACTACACCTATATTACATGCTTACCCAATTACGTAACAAGTAATGATTAAAAAAACTTGCAAAAAATAATAGAAAAGATAATTAATAGATCCATATTGTAATAGTATTATGTCATCTTATCATCTATATCTTTTTTATTTCCAGACACTATATTCGACGTATTCCGCAACACGATACGTTATATGAAGCGGGCCAAAGAAATAGCCATACGAAAAACGTTACTCTATTATGTGCAGTTTGGTAAATATGAGGAAAAAAAATGCTATATTCTACAAATCTTCTATCTACAACATAACCAATTGCAAGTTTCAGTGTAAAAGGGACGCGTCCCTTCTGATATATAGTAAACACAAATACGGGCGAATCGATAAAGCTTAGAAGACGAGCTGGGTCCTGCTAAAACGGGAAGTTTATGGTAATCACCCTAGCGAAGAAGCTCGTGATTGATTGTTGGCCTATTGTAGGGTGGGGACGCCCATGCAAACTTATTATATCGATAGATACTCCCTGACCTCTCCATATAAGAACACAGATTCTAAAATATGTTTTCTCCACAGACACATTTTCAAAAATCTACCTCCAGACGCCTTCACGAGTGACAGGCTTGCGAATCCTTTCCCTTATCTAAGTATCGCAGGGGCAGCGTGAATGTGTGAGCCATTCTTTAGTGTGACACTAATGACAAGGGTGCTGGCCCTACACTAGTTAAGATGCGAAGAGAAATGGCTATCGAGAATCCCAAGATTTAAGTGGCAGTTCAAATGCGCCTACTTTTAGTGTTATTTCCTAAACGGAAACCATTTGTTTGCCTCATGCACGATCGGGAAGAAAAATGTACGGAGAAAAAATGTAGGGACCCAAAGTCTTTTGCAGAAGTGTTTACGAGGCGATTGCTCAGCTGTGGAAAACTGCATTTTATGTCATCATTTCTACGTTTGGATCGTCAAAATATTAACTCCAATATAAAGTTCGCTTTTGATGCGAAAGGTACGAATAAAAAGGGCTTGGATATGAAACATTTATGGCGGTTGTCGGGTTGTGTGTGTTGCGAATCCTTTAGTTGAACTTCCAATTAAAACTGGCCAAAGACATAAAGAGCCAAATATAGTGTATATGTTTAAATGATGTTTCAAACAGATAAATATATCTTAAAAGGAATAACATTTTATTGTAGAGTTATAGGAGTCCATAATTTTTTTGTTTAAAGTGAGTAATAACCGGGTTTTAGAAATTATTTATACCGAATGTGTCGTAATTAAACATTTAGCGAGACTTCCAATGTCCAATGATTTAGGGACGGACTGTGACGGATAGACAGAACAATTTTATAGGGGTTTCTTTCATCCTTCGAAACCATAAAAAAGTAGCGCTCACAATCCGCCTCACAAAACCAAAATTTGGTCGTGTAACTTAGCTACATAAGTTGTTTATTCGTGGAACTTGGGTGATACAAACGAACTTTGGATGTGGGTTCTGTTATAGAGAGCAACATTTATCTCCTTCGGAAACTTAAAAAATAAATACTTGTCAAGCAATCTTGACATAAACTTTGTGCTGCCTTCGAATTGAGGATTAATTTATTTTGAAAGTTTAATTACAATTGTAGCTTATTTATTTAGTGAGAATAAATAAAATGTACGCAGAGGTTTTCAACGAGAATGTTTTATTCTTAAATACAAAATGTACACAGGTTTCGGGTGGTAAAGTTTGTCACCCTCATTTATCGTGTAGCAAGATGACTAACAGGTGTGACCTCGTAAAGAAACGCAGGTGTATGTGTCCCAGAACCCCTTAAATCCGGCAAATAGAAATTGATGTTAGGAGGTGAAATCTAAACTACACTATATTTTACCCATTTTGAGGCGCGTCGGTGCTTTGTTGTTAAAATTCATGGTAAGCGGAAGCAATTAAGGGAGTAATGTGTAAGGACGTAATGGAGTGACGAGAATTTGTTGCCAGCGTTTTAATGGAGGTCCGTATTTATGTTACAAAATACTGCACCGACGTCTCTCCGCGTTGATAATTATACAATAATTTGGAACGCAATTATGTAAGATAGTAACATCTTGTTAAAATTAATTGTAATTATAATTACGAGTTTAGAAATTGAAAAAAGATGGTTCCCTTTTGTTTTTCGACGTGAATATGACGAGGGTGCTGTTATTACATATTTCATGTTGTGTTATTCTGTAATATCATGTCTCACATATTACAATTGATATAACCACTGTTTCAACCAGTTACAGTGTGAACATAGTAGAAATTTATCATACATTTGTTATTACTTATTTTTAAATATTACGTCCAAATGTAAAATTTTAGAGGGTCATCTTGTAGTTTGGCTATCTCAGCCAAGCGAGATTTTAAAACAATACGTATGTTTCGTATTGCTTTACTTTTGAGCAAATAAATCCCACGTTTCTTATCTTGTAAAGAACGCCTTCATTCCGTAGGTATTTAGTTGGAATAAATCTCCGTCGCTTATTCCCTCGATGTTATACATCTAAATTTCCTTTGTAGAATATAAAGATTTTTTTATTATTCAAAGTAAGCCACGGCATCACCCTATCACTCCCGTGCGGAAAGCGGAGCAGCTATTAGCTTAACGACCATTTTAATATAAGAGATGACATATTAAATTTACGAGGGCAGCTTCTCGTAGCGTAAGCGTTGGTACTGTCATGACGCCTCTGTATTTTTATTGCGTACGTAAATATAAATATTAGATGTGTTTATGATATGCTAAGAAGAATTGTTAATAGTCGCTTGAGTTACGTTTGACTATATAACCGATCGATGTCGGCGGTAATTCGCCGACAAGTGTCAAAAAAGTAACACAAAAGTAAACAATGTGGCACGCGTTACTTTGTGACTGTGATATTAAGTTTGTTGATTCATTGCTTACAAAAACTAAGTAAAATAGGAGTTTACCGTAACATTGATCATTTCCACCGACACGCAACAAAAAGGGGCGAAATAATAAGCGATTAGTTTCTGGCTTCGCCATAGCGTACATTACGCGCTCTCAGAAAAGCTTCATGCGCACCTCTCGTTTCGCACGGAAGTGAACCGTAATTACTCTAAAACACTACCCATTTATTTGATGTCTTTGTTCGTTGTTTGCTCCACTTAGGGCGAGCATCACCCTAGCGATTCCACCCGACACATGCCGTCAAGTTTCGTACAGCCATTAGGTGCGAGACAATAGGGCAAGACACAAAAAACAAGCATTAATAATCAGGATTATGCATCGGCAACGGGAAAGGGTGATGTTTCTCGCTCTTTTCAGGCCTTGGGACATAATGGCGATGGAAACTTCACGCGACGCAGACAATGTAGATAATGGCCCGAATGGGTAGGCGTCGCGGTTTCGATTCTTATTCCATTTTTCACTGGGATTTTAGTAAGTTGCTGACGTATTTAAATTTTGTGCCAAAATACTTTTTGATTCATATTTAGACGAAGATAACGCAAACGTAAGGAATCAAAAATCTACTACCATGCTCCGACACAGATACGATGGATTATTCTATAAGAGATTAACGACAAGTTCTGACTGACAATGAGGATTTTTGAGGGTAGTTTTATATTAAGTTGTAGATACGTACTTTATAAAAAGGAAGTTTAGTTATTCACCTGCCGGGAATGACATGTTTTTTAATTAATTGACTGGGAAAATCTTTGATTATAAAAGGGAAAAATGTACGTTTTGTTCTTTGTTCCCGCATCTACTTACCATATCACTTACTGCCCAGGTTGATTTTTAGTTATTCAATTAAAAATAGACAAGGCATTGAGTTATCAATGAACATTGTTGTAATTGTGTGTTTTATTTAACGTAGCGCAGTCCGATTTTATTTTTATAGGCGTCGCGTGTCCGAACGCAGTAAATTTGATTATGTACTAAAGTTTACACTAAAATAATAAAGTAGCAGACAGTGCCGACGGTCGCTACGAGTTAATCGAGGACAAGCTTTATTGTCGCACATGATGGTAATAGTCTTATAAAGGGTGTCTAGTTGTATTGCTGCATGTGGACAGTCTTAACCCAGAATGCACAATTATATTTAGACTTAGTAATATCCTTAAAGTTAAAAACAAATTTAATTTGATTAAACTTTGACATGTTATTGTTACTCCATAATATAGTACTTATTAATAGTTTTTCTATGTTCCTATAAAAAGTTGGCAAGTTCTTAAACGATACAAATTAGTTTGAATCGTGCGAAATTTATTAATTATCAAAAAGGATCACTCGTTGATAGATAGACTTAACATTTTCTTGCCTCGATTTGGTTTCATGGAAATTAGTGTAAAAAATTTACTTCTGAGTTGCTATAAAAACGGAAAGACAATCATTATGGTCCCTCTTAATATTATACAAAGTAAAATCTGCCACATTCAATGTTTTTAAACCTATCCCTAATCAATATATCTAGCCAATTATCCTTAATAATGACTTCATCCGCTAACTACCCAAATTATCAGTGTAATCTGCTGGTTACATCTCGAATGAAGTCGTCACATGACCCTCCTTCGGGGTAAAAATCTAAACAGAGTAAAAGCCGGGTTTAGTGGCGTTTTATTGGGAGTGTTTGGCCCGTTGCCAGCTCTGTTGCCACTCTAATTGATATTTGACCGATGTTAACTTTCACATTGATTTAAGAAAAAGACAGAAGAGTAATAAATACGAATATACACACCTATATATTTATACAAATCATAACGCTTTCCCGAAAGAGTGGCACGCAGAGTTGTAACAAAAGTTCCCCGAATCCATATTGGCAGGTGATGGGTCCATCACCGTTCTACGGGCTCATTCCAATATTAGGCTCTAATAATATCCAATAGATGAAATATTCTATCAAAGATAAGTCATAATTTTATCTTAACCTGACCAGGGTATCGAAACTAGGATCTAGAGAAAATATTTACATGGTAAGCAACTGGAAAATAGAACTATAAAATGTGGGTACTTACCATTTTGTTGTTGATTTCGTGAAAATGTATTTCGCACACTTTATCTACAATGTCTTCACTTTGAAATGTGACGAAGCCGAAACCTGTAACAAAAATGTATCAGTTAGTGCCAGTATTTAAGTTATGACTTGGAACTTGGTACTGAAACATGGTATAAAATGCGGCTTAATTATTGTTTCCAAGTTCGTAAACTATTAAAAAGGCATCAGACATTTTGCGAAAAATTTAAACGGTGTTAAAAACTCATATGGTAATTATACCAAAATTCCTTGCTCGCACTAAAACTTTTTATTTAACTTTGACTTTTCACAGTTATTACGATCCTTTCAATATAAGTTAAAACCTCAAGACATTCAGTCCGAAAAGTTTACGAATTTACCTCGTTTCAAGTTATCACGGCTGTAAAGTCTCATCTTTGATATCGTTTTAATTAAAGCCAATTCGCATCAAGTTTATATCAAAAGGCACGTCAATCAGTTTTTCGACAACACCTATCAGGGCTTATTGGGTCGGCGCCGCGACCCGACGCCGGCAGCCGCCGTTCGCCTTTGTACCCGAAAATTTAATAAAACTACCCTCTACTACCGGCGACAAACGAAACAATAGCTACGCGCTCTAAATGCTCCCAGACATTCACGTGGCCGTCGTTACGACCAACTTCGCCTATACGTTCTCCGACCAACTCAAAGATCGCTAAACTTCCCCCCCTTGTGCGATTCATGAATTACAAATTGCAATTTTGAGTTTCCTACTCGAATCGCTTTCCGATATTTACTCGATCCCATGCAACAACTCACGTACGAGCTTATGATCTGACACAAAAATAAATCGGACGCATTTGGAACCGATCGGACCGTTTCCCCGAATCATGTAATCACCTGACGTCGACAAAGTTCCCCAGTTAAAGTGGCAAACAAAACAAGGTGGTGAGCAGGCGTGTTTCTGCCTGCTAACGATTAAGACACACACACGTGACGTGCCGTGTCCACCCACAACGACAAATAGCATTAGCGAGCCGCTCGACAAACAGTAGGTGGCGGCGCGATTATGCTGACAAGGACACGTACAGCGCCCGCTACTCCCTCAGATCACACTCCAAACTTCGACTCGTCCTCTCGCGCCCACGTGTTGATATGGCACGTGTCCGCGACATACATCTCCATGACACAGGATCAACGTCACGAACCCCAAAACTTCGACAAAGATGATGTTTCACCTACGATATTGTAGGTATTCCGTCATAACCAATACCCGTATTTTAATTACATACTAAGTCGATCGATGCTCGTAGTTTGACAGTCTATCTAATGGTTCATATTTAGTTCACCACCTTTCACGACTCCGGTTGGCCTAAGCAAACAGTGCGATCCGTTCGTCGAAACTAGGGCGCACTTGGTATTTCACGCGCGGCCGGGTGGCTTTGCGGAGGAATCGAGGCAAAGATAGTAACACCCCAAAAAGGCAAATAAGGGTTCAGGCAAGTTCCGTGGATGACCGTATTTTCTTTATGCATTATAAGGTCGGCGCGGTATATCAAGAAAATCGTTTGTCCGTTATTGCTTTCCCAATAAAAACGATTGGAAACAATCCCCACATTCATAAAACACAAGAGCAGTATTTTGGTACCTAGATTATACGTACGATAGAAGGGCACCGTACAATATTATATACATATTTATATAGAATATTATGTGCCTAGTTAGTTAGTTGCGTGTCAACTTAAGCCCATTCCCCCCTTATTTATGCGGGTCTGCCAACCAAATAAAGTAGGAGGTAAGCAACAACATCGGCGTCCGAGTAAAGTTATCTGCGGGCGAGTGGTTGAGCAAATATGAAATCGGACTATTCGTCGATTTAAAGTAGATTAAATGATGTCTTCGTCAATGTTTACTTGATACACAGTGTGCTTTAAGTTGTGATATGTTATGTGGGAAATATACCAATGCGAATAAATACACTGCCAGTAAATGTTAAAAATGAAACGTTAAGAGAAAAGAGAAATAGCATTGTCACTGACCACGTAAAAAGTTTTGGGTTTCGTGCTGCCTTTGTGTGTTCGCTCCAGATAAATGGGGTATTTTCGTGAAATTCGTCCGCGTCACTTCTCGTAACAATGGTGAAGATAAATAATCTCTACGTAAGAAAAGGATTCCGTAAACATAATTATTTGAACTCGCAATTGTAGCTGTGAAACGCTAATGAAAGTTCTTCGGGGCGGGTCAACGAATTAACTTTATTTATCCCCGGCTTCAATTAGAGTACCTTTATTTTTTAGGAAGAATACTTTAATTAAATCTGGCGTCATTGGGTGTCTTCACAGTGCCAAGTTTGGACCCTAAGAATTTGTTGTTGTGTATCAATAATGAACATAATGTAAGTTTTTTTTGTAGAATTACTTGAAATTTTACCATTTACGCAGTAAGTTCTTGAGCAGCTGGGACACACTGCAACCGAACATCCATGTAAATCCAGACCTTTTTATTAATTCTCGGCGAGTTCGCACCTGCGATGACGCCGCTCGTTATTTTAATATAAGACGCAAGAGGTTGAGCCAAAGATTATGAATGTGTCTCCCGATATCGGATATCTCGACACATCTGTCGCGCGGCGCGTGGGGCTGACAGGGTCCCGCCCGCACCCCCTCCTCCCCGAATCGGGGCCGTACCCAGTATAATCTGCCTCGGCACTGTATGAAACACCGGCCGGTGGCGTTTATGGCGCTATAATAACCGTATAAAACGCGACTTATTGTAGGCGTCGTCGATAGCTGACGTTAAACAACTTTAGGCCCTACTTTGTGTAAGCCTATGTCGGCAGAGCAAAATTTTTTCTACGTTACAACTTACACCTTCGCTTTCCGACATATTGGATTATTATTAATATTCTGACGAATTTGAAGTATATGTAACGCATTGCCACGCGCGTGATAGAGTCTGAATCATCGCAGGTACACAGCAACATTTTGTTTCATAAAAGTCATATCGATCGCATTTTCTTTTGTTTATGTATTATTGTAGGTAGTGCAAATACAGTTGAAGCTTTGATATGTGAGAAATTTCGTGCAGATTTCCTTCCGATGTTTTCCGCATCGCATATAAATATTTATATACTTTGTGCAAAATCCAATGGCGCGAACAGAAATCGGTGGCCCACGTACCAAACTTAATTCAGTTCCGTCGCGCCATCACTGGTACCCACTAATATAATTATAACTTTTATTATTGTTAGCCCAAGTACCAATGTGTACACTTATAAAACGAGTAATAATTGTAGAGTCACGGTGACGGAGCTATTTCAGAATCGGAGCGAACATAAGAGGAGTTAGTTCGATGCTGCTACAAGGAAAGTGAGTTAACTGGGCTCATCGTAGCGCCAATTTTGCCCTTGTTTTGTACCAAATAAAAGTAATGTTCTATGTCGGCGGTAACTGGCAAGTTTTCATTAGCAGCCAGCTCAACAAGCAC
Source organism: Falcaria lacertinaria (assembly GCA_951449985.1). Taxonomy (NCBI): domain Eukaryota; kingdom Metazoa; phylum Arthropoda; class Insecta; order Lepidoptera; family Drepanidae; genus Falcaria; species Falcaria lacertinaria. The sequence goes on from OX602111.1 coordinate 4,317,698, forward strand.
TCGGATGCGCAGTGTTGCCGCTGGCCGTTCGACGCGTCACCCAAACTTTTGTTATTGTTTCGCTTGTTTATTGTAATATGAAGTACGCGGCACAATAATTAAGAGATACTCCGGAATTGTCCCTTCTGACATCCTCATAGTTGATCCAAAGTTATATCTTCTTGCTCTCATCGTGACATAATGTTAGTGACGTAAATATCTGCTGAATTGGTTGTTCAACTCCGTTAATAATATCCTAATCGTAATAGTTGATGTGCACAAATACTTTCTGGTTACACGAGTATGAATGTTTCATGCCGGACCGTCGTTCTGCGATCAATGCATATTACAAACCTATTAGGTGAGCATTTGTTGGCATGTGGGCAGCCTACCGGAGTACCTTATAAACATTTCATTCGATTTCCTACACCGAAACGTGGTAATGGCAGTATAGCCAATAAGGGCGACCTCATCGCGCAGGTACGTAGGACTCGGTTCGCTATTACCGTCAGTTTGTAATTTCGATTAATCACAAGCCAATCTATATGTATTACTCGAAATTGTTTAAGTAAGCCGAGTAAGAATTCCGAAAAAAATATGAAATAACTACTTTCAGGCTATTACTTTGGAGAATATTTTCATATCCAATAGTACTCCCAATTCCACTGCAAATTTTATTACTTACTAGCGGCCTGCCGGACCGGCCGGCTGGACAAAATAATTTATAAATGTCTAACCGTACGAAGCCGGGTCGAAAACACACATATAGTGTCTTTTTTTTTAACATTAATAATTTCACTAAAACAAAAAATATCAGTCGCTCTTGAGTTATAAGTGGTGTAACTAGACGACTTTGTTTTATATAAGTATAAAGATTTTTGTCCTGTCCAAATACAGGCTTCGGCTTAGCTTAAGTAGTATTGTATAGTATTAAGTACTATTGCTCAAAAATTACAATCACCATGGTTATGACTAAAATTATTATACATATAAAATATTTTCCAGCCAAAATAAATGGAAGTATCTAAATAATTTATTTGCTTAAGAGCTACGGGAAGATTTAAAAACTCTTTTGAGAACGCAAACAGTTTATTGAAATAGCAGTGTTGAATAATAAACCCATTTGATGCCAAGACAAATATGTGCCACTAATGCGCTCACTGCATTGTAGAGTGCCTACTAAGCAAACTTTGGGCAAACTAGGAAAATGTTGGATAAAAGCTAAAAGAAATTGGCTGCTCTTCATTTTCTCTATTGTTAACTTGAATGGGGCTCCAACTATCAACTTTCCCGACGGGTTGATTGTGTGGGACACCCTTATTGTCTACGTTCAGGTAAGTAAAACGTAAAATCACATGCCACTTTTTGTCTCAAGACGCTCGCTTGACTTTCAAAAACCCTCTTGTTATTTCAAGTCGTTTTATTGGTTCAGGGAACTATTGCAATGTAATTTTATATCGTTAAAACTTTTATTATCGCCTTGTGTGCAAAGTGCTGTCGATGCCGCTTGACTTTATGAGTATTGGATAAGAAATAAATAATCACAGTCATAATTTAATGTCAAGAACACGCGCACAAATGATTTAAGTGACCAAATAGGTAACGGATAAAATATTCCACTTAGGTAAGTCGAATTTTTTCGTAGCAATTTGACGAATGTGAAAAATCGGCCGCACGGACTTCACAAAAACTGGCCCTAAAGTATTTACTGCAGAAATCGTTGGGAAACTTATCAAAAGGCGTGAAAGGAAATTATGCCATAAATCAAACACATCGGGTATTTTTTACACCGATCCGTAACACGGAAAATATTTGGGAGAGTGGCCGTTACGCCACAACTGACAGGACAATTTATCAAGGCGACTACCCTCGTCCAATCGGTTGATAGCATTGCCATAAATATTTACTTTAATAAGATTCCTCCCTTTTTACTAGCGCGCGACTGTAGTTTTACGAGACAGTTTGGCCCGTGATGGCGACCTGCCCTGCAGGACACGGCGCATTGTTTTTTTACTATCCGCATTTGTACAAGGAAGGTACGAATATCCTTTGCACTCGTTATAATAAAAAATAATGCCGCGTACACGGCGTGCAAGTAGGTACGAGAATATTCTGGGAGTGTGAACATACGTTTCACTCCCAGAATATACGTATAAGTATATTCATACAAATATATATATGTAGGAATATTCCTACCAATATACATATGTACAAGTATTCGTACATACAATTTATATTTATTTAAGGATATTTTATACCTAGGTACCTATTTTCTTCAGGATTTCTTCTATAATAGAAATAATATTCACGCTACAAATATATCAGAAAAAATTTATTATCATGGTATAAATATAATATTAGAGAAGTATTTTTGCCGTTAATCTACAAACGTGAATACGCTATGTGATGTGTCTTACCATTTGAAGGTTTATTTACTGGCCATAAACAACAAAATAATTTTAAATTCTTTGCGTCTGCGATAGATTTGAAAACATTTGTGTGGTATGTAGCACAGATCGGGGCAAGATCGCCGCGAGAGCGCGTAATCCCGTAAGGGGACGTGCCGGAGACGTGAGGGCCGGGATTTGCTTTGGATCATTGGACACGCGGCGGAACTCTTGTCGTGGTTGCAACACTACTTGCTCTCAAGGAACGCTTGTGATAGTAGGTGGTAGGCATATTATATTGCAATGTCTCTTGGTTCGGTTAATTTATCCCAAAAATACTGAATATAATGCGCTATAGTCAGAGTTCTGAAACAACCCATTTGTCATTATTTCGTTTAGCTGTTGCGGTGCGAGAGCAAAAATCCTACCTACGTAAAAGTTACGAGGGAGAGCGCATGATACTGATAATATCATTTTAATTGCGAATAGAAGTGGATGCGGGCGGTGGAGGGCGGGGGCCAACATTGTGATGCGAGAAGCGAACGCGGGACTTGCGCAGATTGGGAATGAAGAGGCCGCTCGCACGTAATTCACGCTTCACGTGTTAAGAAGACCGCAGCGAGAAAACCAAATATTTACAATTGCATCCGAAATACAAAACTTTGCACTCGAAAAAGAGCCATCTTAAAGTTGCCGGGTAAAGTTAGGAGGGTCGTATTTCGAGCTGTCCCCGGATGAATTCTCGAGTGACCAGCCCAGGGGTCGGCTTATTGCGGGCCGGCGCTTGTGTTCACAGCACTACAATACAACTCTGTGCCGTACTGATTTCGGCAATATTATGTTATATATTGTTGACCGTACTACAGACTTCACTACTTATGAAATGTTTACGTTTTCGCTATGTCATTAACGTATCACTTATTATATAATTGTATTTTGAGCTGAAGGAGTTTTTTTATAACTTAGTTTACATCTGTGATAGGAAATGTATTGAAAACAGTTTTTTAAAAAAAGCACACAAGCTTAAAGAAAATATGCTTTCTCGGCAAGCAGATATATTATATTTACAATCCGGCTGTCTGATTCCGATTACATATAAATCCTATATATTTATCATTCCGCTGCTGCACCAGGGCTGTCGATATCAAAGTGTAGTCTTGGTATATCTATAAATAATGGATGAAAACTTAAGTATCTTAATGTACAACGCAACCTTACTGAATATCTGGAAATAGTAGGATTATAATAAGATTGCAGATTGTTGGTTCATAACTTGAATTTATATAATTAAAACTAGACTAAGTATCCGGCATGACAAAAATCTGATCTATCATAAAATCAGCGTTTCTGGTGGTCCGTGATATTAAATGCTCCCGCAGCTCATACGAAAAATACCGGATTTTTGTAATTAACATAGTTACATAGTTTGTCTATATAGAAACATCATCGGCGCATGCAGAATTTTTTGCACACTCATAAAATTGCTCTCGCTAAAATTACACACTCCATTGATTCAGCTCAAAGCTCGTAATCGCGCTACGCAAATACGTTCAGCACTTATTGCTCACCACTTGAGCTGTGGGCACACCGTGTGTGCGCATCTCGCGAACAATGTGTGCATCATTGATAGCAAACGAATAAAAATCTCTCCTTTGAAATATCAGACAAAGATAATATGATCAACATTATAACTCAAGATTTTAAAACCATAACAACACAAATGGGAATTTTGGTGAAATATTTATTGGTTTATAGGTAGGTTTTCCCAAAGGAGTACAGCTCCTTCAAGAAGGCTGTGAAGAGATTTTTCAAAGGTCGGAAACGCGCGTTTCATGCGTCCATAGGCTACGGTGACCGCTTACCATCAGATGGGTCGTAAGCTTCTTTGCCACGTTAGTTTCAAAAGTAATATATAATTATATGCTTAGTGATATTTAAAATTCAAAACTTTGTGATTTAGATTTACTAAAGTCAACTCCATGTTTTGATGAAGACTAGCTGTCATTCAAGTCGTAATTCCGCGCAGATTCTTTTAATGTTTTAAAGCGATTTTATTTGCCGTCTTTCCTCAAGTTTAGTGATAACAAATCGCTTATTTGAATGCTTCTCAGTACACTCCCGTTTTATTTATACTGTTCGGTGATAAAACATGTTTGTACTAAGTTAATTGGAGTTTTATAAAGCAGGATTTATTTTCATTTGAACAAACAAACGGAAATTGCTTCGCTAGAGGAGTGGCTAGTTTGAATATGGAATTATATACCTTATTTGTTTTGCCGGACAACTTCAATTATTTTTTTTCCAAATAAAGCGTGAGTCTATATACCTTAATTAATATAAATGATATATATCACGATAAATAAAATCGGAGTGAGAGAGTAAACGTGATGTTTCGCTGTATCGTTGGAACAATTTACGAAAACTGTTATTGCAATCGTGAAAAAGTTACCCGAATCCGATTCATGGTCTACTAAAAGCTCGTAAAGCTCATCTAATCAAAGTCGTTAAGAGGGCATCAGATTACAAATTTACAGGTAGGTCGGCCAATAAAGACGAGCGTAAGAGAGAGTTAACTGTACGGAGTAATCGCGGGCGAGCCGTTGTTTTACGATTCAGACTTTGCATACGCCGACAGATGTTCAGACAATAAACCCGAAGGAGTCGCCCGGGTATTGTGCCGAGTTGTTACTTGTTATTCCGTCCAAATCTATCTTTTAAAGGCTTAGAAACGTGTTCAACTAGAATTTTATGAAACAACTGGCTCGGTGCGTTACATTACATCTGATGTTTGATGCCCCATTCCTCCGTATTACCGCTGTAAACTTTGTTACTTACAGTTTACTATGTTGTAATACATTCCATCATAGCCAACTATATTTCCGTGACTAGAAATTTATGGTGGCGGGTTTATTTTCATAAGCATGACGACAAGGTATTTACCTAGCTGAAACCTTAACACGAATGTCAGAAACGAAAAAATAAAGTGCTTTAATTTTTATAAAGCCCAGTTAGCGGCTCAGGTGCTAATTGCTCCACGAGTTCAAAAATTTTCAAATTCCATGCATAGCTAATGAACATTTTCTAAATTGAAAACAAATTACATTGAAATATATTCACGCGTGCACTAGCTGTATATTATACGACAATAAACTTTTGCTCCGTTTCAAATAGTGGTTTTAAACTATTTCGTATAAAAAGCAAATACTCCGTTAAAATTTAAATTTTAAAATCAGGGGGTGGCGGCTCCGTTGCTAAAAGGGTATTACTTATGAATCAATAGTTAATGAGTATCAATGAGAGCTTTTGAAGCTTGCCCGTCCTCTGTATGCATTCTCTGCGCATCATTAATATTGAAAGTTACTTGCCAGTTGCCGGCCATTGTCTCTTGAGTGGCCGTCTCTCTTTGTATATTATGGGTTCAGTCCACTACGGAAACTAACTATTCATTTCCTTTACTCAAAACTTTTCTTTTGAAAATATTATATTTCGTCCATTTGCTATGACAGCTACATTATATTATTAAATTTCACGAATTGATATTTTAATGGAATTTCATTTTTAATGAAACTGCTAAACTATTTTGTCCTATGGAGTCGTTCGCTTTTAGTTGGTTACTTAGACATTGTTGGCCTATTAAACATAATACAGCCAGGAATACGGCTGCGTAAGCACAGATAATAATTATATGTACGGTGATAAAACGGAAACACACAGTAGGCATACCAAATTGTGGGCGCATTAAGCGGCATGGCGTCGTTCGGTATCAAATATGCCCCAAACAAATGCGGGCAACGACTACACCTACACGCACTCTACTGTAAATATTAGTGAAATGCTCAGAAAACAAAACGCTATTGCAAATAACTGATATACTGTAAGATACTATATACTGGATACTGTAAGAATTTATAAAAATACCGTATTAGTTAATGAAATTTTAACAAAAAAAAATTGCGTAGAAATAATTGGACTGAATGAATATATATGCTTTCCACATTTTTTCCATGAAACTATTTTAATTAAAACCGTGCAAATGGCAGGAGTTTATAGAGGTACAAATCGGCCAATAGATTGGGAATGTTCAATTTCGGAGGCGACCTCTGGATGAGCTTCGAGGTTGGCAGTAATTGTCGTTGTCATTAACGTTTACGGTAATGACAGAGATAGGCTAGGTTTAGGATTGACGGTGGTTATCGCCGCATCCGATATAACCGGAGATGATGCTAATCCGTGCGAGTTCGCGGCGATATCGCCTCGAAGCGGCGACGATGTACTTCTGGTAATTTCCCATTTAGTCGGTTAATCATTGAGCTAGATTGATGTTTACTTGCGAAACGGTAGCTTAATATACGATCAGATATGTCTAAGCTGTGCATTGTTAATTTGAGATACATACATAATAATAAAAATTGCTTTTATGCATCTTTTTGTGTTTGCTGAATCGACAGTTAATAGTGGACTACATACAAATATTTTCACAATGCGGTTCTGTTATTTTAATGTACGAGTTTTATTTATTAAAATACGTGCATACAGAGATTTAATTAACTACACTACGTCGATTCTCACTCTCATTATAAATTATGAGACCAAAGTAAACAGCAAGCTCCGGCTGCTTCAATATAGTATACATACTTTTACTCGTACACATCACGTGACGTGTTTAGATGGTAGGATTATAATGTTATTAAATTTGCAGACGGATATTGTTAATCCGTTGATTATGAGAACGAGGCACGGGAACGATATTACTTTCTTCGTTGTATAGATAAGTAATCTAATATTATACATTTTTTAGGTACACACTGTATGCTCCTATAACAGTTAACGTTACATATTTTCGCTGTTGTTTGATACGCGGAACTTGGATACAGTTATTAGTTAAAGTTAATTAATAAGTCACTGGTTTTTATATTCAATGGGTTTTTGCACAATATATAAAACTCATAACCCGTGAGGTAACTACATCGTGTCAAAGTTTATTACGTCTATACTGCGTCAGGGCAAGTCATTAAGCCTCCAGGGGGACGTCTCGAAGAAGCCATCTGCATGATTTGCGCATATTAATAACGCAGAGACGGTATCACACACTTACATGTACCATGCAGATTGGAGAATATATTAGATTTACTAAGATTGATTAAGAACATATGCTTCGGTTGCCAGGAATTGATATCCACATTGCTAGAATATTTTGTTTCAGTTCATAGGCATAAGAGCTTTTATTTCTTACATATATCAAATTATATACTTAATAATATGTATTGTAGGTAGAGATACATTGACAGAAATGATATTCGGTTTCCATCCATACTTTTAATATATTCATAAAAAGAACATTGTATAAGTTCATAGTTTTATAGAAATAAGGCAAGTCAACTTACGAGCAAAGTAAACACCAAAACTAGCAAGTGTGTAATAAATAATTTCAAACAAAACAAAATGTACGTACATAATGAGAATGGTTTCAATCTACCAAAAGGGAACTCATTAAAACGACTACCAGAGATCTTAGTCTTCAAAAACTTTTCAAACCCCTGATAGCTTGCAGCTATCTTGTATGCACTTCGGTAAAGACGCGAGCCTGCGATGTGTAGGTACACTGTGTAAACACACCTTCAAATGAGATGTTAGGATGCGTGCTTAGCGACAATCATAAGCGGATATACTTAAAAAATCTTAGCAAATTGTACCTATAAGTCCTATAACTTGGTTTGGTATAACTTCATTTCATACAAATTGAGTGAGACTTCATGAAAATTAACTACTGAGGTACTTAAACTTAACTTACGTTTAGGAAGATGGGTTTTTTACGAGCTAAGCGTTTTTTACACTCATATAAATGCTTAGGTAACGTTTTTATTTTAAAACAGCATTATACAATATGTATTCTGCATTATATTTTAAAGATTTCAACTACTAGAAAAACCATATCATTATTTCATTATTATTTTAATTAAATTACTAAATAGCCTACAAGTCCTACAACATATGTATTTTCGTACTATATACATTAGTGATCTATAGACAGGTAAAAAATATATTGATTTCTTATCAACCTAAGTGGAACCTCATATTATCATAAATACTGTTGAAGTTTTTTTTTCTTTTAAAACTGTTTTCTTTAAGTATTCTGCTAACGCTTACGCCAACACTGCAACCACAACCCAAGCCAACCTCTCAACTTGCCGCGGCACGCCACACCCTCCGTAATGATGCGTCTCGAGAGATGCAAGCCAGCTTTGCAGATTTTAACTACGTACCGACCGCAATGTTTATCCTTTGCAGACGCGTAGTCACGCACACAATACCTAATTCTTTATTTCCAACTTTATATTTTATACCTCTCGCGGGAATCCAAGTTAAATTGAGCTTATTACGCGAGAAAAATGCCCGTGGCATAATACAATAATTGTGCCCTTATTTTGTGAAATATTTTCTGGTAAAACGCAGGGCTCAAAAGACTATTTAGGAATTCAACTAAGCTTGCTCACTTAATATGCGGAGATTTATGCCAAAGTCTAACCCGGTATAGGTAGATTAGGTTATGTGTGACCCATACTCGATGACTTATTTATATTTATAAATAAAACAGTTAAGTTCAAAGTATATGTTACACGTCATAATAGGTAGGTATTTTTGATACAATAACGACGTTATATTGATATAAAAACCAGTAATAATTTTGGAAAAGCTAATAGTTAAAATCATCTAGTCGATATCGGTCTACAAAATTATTTATTATATATTAGAATAGAAAAATATAAAATATTATATATTAGAACGTATTGTTATTAATTTTGATTTAATTAGACTGCAATAAAAAATCACTTAAAGAACATTTTTCCACGTCAAGGGAATCGAATGATTTATCTAGTAATTTAATATTTACCGGCGAATATTTATGTATAGTCACAGTCCGGCTTGGTCAGAGTGACGTCACATTCCCCGGACACTGGATGGTTTCCTGTAATGAAGTCTCGTGCGGCGAGCCCTCCCTCTTGTCGATCCGACCACAAATTCTCTCAAGAATACGGGTCACCTCAAAAATGCTCTTACAAGTTGCAGGTACCACTTAGTCACGGCTTAAAACTGGTTGAACATTTAATTTGAACTTAAGGCAACATTTTAATAATATTACATTTTACAATGTTGCATGTACAAAACTATTCTTAGTCATTCAATGAAAGTGAGTTATTGTGATAAGTTTGTGAGCGAAATTAAGGTAATAAAAGATTTACTCGCTATATAAGACATTGCCTGAAGCGATTCTGGGGGAAGCTTCACTAAAACTTGTTTATTTTGCAAAGAAATACTTCGCAGCGACATAAAACATTTCGAGGGGAATGCTCACTATCTCATATTTCTTTTCATAAGATAGAATTGTAGCGTGGCATTTTAAAATGTTTAAAGTATGGAAATATATTACAGGATGAAACATCACCGCTCAAACGGAACGCAGATGCGACGAATCCAATGGATATCCCCGCCCTGGGGAGTGAGAAACAAACATCGTAAAAACTTGTGAATATTGCGAACAATTCGCAAAGTTGTGTGTAAGTGTAATTTTTTCTCGTGTGAAGAATACCAGCTACCCCATATGAATAGGGAATCGAGGGAGATGAGGGCGAGAGGGCGCCCCACGTGAATAACTAATGAGGGAAAAATGAAGCGATCAGCTCGCCACAAGTAGCGAATTACACGAGCACTCAATGGCTTTCAGCCCGATCAAGTGTTTTATTTTGCATACCATAGATTCAATAAAGTTTTATCGAGAGATTTTGTGAAACCCCTCACAAATTTGCTTACTTATTGAAAATCTAATGGACGTTTCTGACGATGTTATACGTCTTGAATTTGAAAGCAGGGTTTGTGAGGGATGGATGTCTCGTATGTACAGGATTCTTTCACATTATATTTTATAATGGTATATATTAAAAAGCTTGGTAAATACTGTAACAATTTGACGGAGGTCACTTGCATGCAACCTTTCATGCAACGTATTACTAAAAAGCGATTTTCTATAACTCAATGGCCTTTCACATCACGATCTCGGTTGTTATTATAGTTTGACAACTCGCATGTTGGTACAAATTCATTGCATTAATATAGACAACTAACTCCACATCTTTCTAAAGCCATAGTCTGGAAACATAACTAAATAAAGATTTGTGCCAAATATAATATAATTGAAACATGGACTTTCATCCAAATCCAAATTAAATTATAAGGTAAAATTACCATAATATATTCAGCAATTAAATATTATAGCAAGGAGTGTAACACTGCGACTGTAAACGCTGGAATATTTTACGAACAGACAAAAATATGTAACGACGTTGGAACACGGTTACGACGAGAAAGTTCTCTCTTTTGACAACATTGAGTAAAGAACACGTGAAATTTATTAGGTACACAAATTACAAACGTCTCCCTTTTAATAATATATATTAACATATACAAGTAGATAAATGTACATATGTACATATTTTAATACTTAATAAGTTCGTTACTACTACGTTAATAATTCCGTGGAATTATAATGGCAAAATAATATTAATTACATTATAAGCTTTTATTTTAATTTTGCTCGCGGTCTGCTTATTACTAACTAAGAGTTATACAAAATATTCATGAACTTGACTCGCGGGACTTGAACGGTTTTTATCTGACTTAAAAGTTCTCAGGGGAATCGAGAAACTGTACGAGAAAAAGTTACATGATACTCGTAAAACTAATTTATATATTTATTTACTATTAAAATCCTTTAAAAAATGTGTAAGATAAATTAAAAAATAATTAGGTTTATTATTAAATACCATCAATATATTTACAGGTTACAAGAAAGTATCAAATAAAATGTGAAAAATAAATCCCGTTGAAAATGGACGCTTACCTACATTACGTTTGTCACCGCAGGGTGAAGATGTCGCTGGCTACGACTGCATCGTAAAGGAAGAAATGTTTACAAGGAGTTTGCTCGTCAGCAAATCCTTACAGCGCGAGGCGCGCCTCACAAATTGTCGCCACGCGCCCGCGGCTGTACGCCATGTTATGAAAACCGTATCCACAGGTAAAGAGAGGTCTGTAGCAAACAATTTGTTCACCGCTTACACACTGAATAAACATCCTTATCTACCTGTTCACGAAACAGATACTATAATATGTTTTACCAGACGCCCGTGAGTTTTTGATCTTAACTTTTTCAGCGGAGTGTTTGCTCGTTATTTTTTACAGCTCGTTCACGTTTACGCTGGTAATATTCACCATTTTTGTGTACAGTAAACCAACTAAAACCACCGAGCTCGTTGCTTGTTGCTCTCAAGACAATGTAGCTTTTTAATGAACACTCCGTGTTTCCCTGTTAGCAGTCATTTTACTGTCGCCTTTATGAATTTTGTTTTGCAGAGGTTACAATGCGTTAAGTCGTTGAATGTTCTAACCCAAAACACAAAATTCAATCAAATTGACGTTATCACTTCGGTACATTATGTCAGAACTATTGTAGGGGTAATAGTAAATTCCATAGTAAACTAGCGATATTAAAGCTATCTTCTCTATTAGGTAATAATTTTGAACAGTTGGTATTATTGTTGGATACGTTCGAATGCAAGTCAGCTAAGTGCCGTAAATGATAATATTGATACAATTATCACCATTCAGTGCTGTAAAACAATTACTGTAATAGGCCACTTCATACAAACGACGTCTCCAGTAAATATTTTATGCAGTAATTGCCAAATCCCCGTATTTACGTAAACAATTATTCCCCGTAATTGCTAGGACAGGGTACCGGTTCGCGTTTCAGCACTAATGAACAATAATGTAATAGATATTTTCTGACCTCCCATAATAACGTATAAATTGTTAAGGGTAAATGTAGTAGGGTACCTTCCGACGTAATGCCTTGAAAATCTACACGGTGTGGTTCTAAGAAGCTTGGAATTATATGTATATTTTCGTAAGTTTAGATTTATTACTATATTATATTTGTACGCACATATAATCATTATCGTGGCGGCCTTGTGGTTGAAGCAAGGGCCCGTCATCTGATGGGCTCAGGTTCAAGCTCGACATGTACCAATTAGTTTTTCTAACCTTAATTACAGTGTTAATTAATTACAGTTTAATTACAAGTTAACCTTAAGTAAGTTAAACACACCATGACCTTTTAAAAAAAGAGGTAGGGCGATTTGGGATTTCCTGTTGGTTTTACCATTAAAATTGGAGCCGCCCGACTGGTGACTATACCTCCACCTTACAGAAGACCGCAGTCAAATAATACTACTTTGATGTAGTGTTGTGTTTCTGCGGCAGTAAGGTTTCCAGTTCTCCTGGAGGATACGCTGCGCTAGTAGTAATGCTGCTAGCCCAGTGAGTCCTTACCTAATCAACTTATAGGCTAAAGGACGATGTAACAAGTATTCAGAACTGGACGGACACATAAGAAGAAATTGCTTAGTGTAGAGGAAACGAGATCAACAAGAGTAAATCTATGATTTATGCTCGCTTCAAATCCTTAGAAGGTCACGTCATGAACATAAAATGTATGATAAATCACATTATTTCGTACAAAATTTTAAGGCCGTGAGTTGAACTAGTATATGTATAAACTCTCCGCCATCTATACTTCATAGCAAGGACATCCAACGTAATAATTACGCAATAGTAACACTAAATAAAGTTGCGTGTGTCTGTCTCATAGCGCGTTCGGAGTTTGATCTATACGCCGTCTTCGCTTCCTACTGCTTACGATGATATCTTGTGATATAGTGTTGGTAATTTGTTGAAACTTTAATTACAGGTGGGTGTAAATTAATGACGTGTACAAGATTTTTTATCATAAGATCTAGACATTTGTACTGGCGGTAAGGCGTAACGGGAAGGGGAGTGCGTGGCCATGAATCAAGCGATAAGGGACGCGATATCAAAGTAATTAGGGTGGATAAGAAGTATGTTAAATTGTTTTTGTTCATGTTAATTGACTTAACAAATTGTAACTGAGATTTCCGACTTACAGAACAACGCAGCTCAAGTAATATAAATAACAAGTAGTAACTCATACCTAGTACTGTGCTCATGCGACCTGTATCTAAAGTTTCTAGTAAAAACCGCTAGCACCAATTTTTTTTTCAAAATAACGTGAGCATTGACTGCGCTTACCATCGAACGCAATGTTTGCTATTTTATCAACTTGTTAATTTAAAAATGTTACTAAAGTATGAATCACACTAAAGCCTATGTCAATCTTAGCTTAGTTTCTAAAAGCGCGTGCGCTTCTACCACGTATGGGGAGCTACAAGTGAAGACAGTGACACAAGTTTGGCATTATATACGGCATAAACGTAAGTACGGCCTCTTCTGATTCTAAATCAATGTTCCCTAAAAGTGCCTGCGTGAGTCCAGTACACGCCGATAATTGCCAGTGGCCGAGTGCGGAAGTAGATAAAATATGTTCACGCACGCCTCGATGCTGCGCGGAACTTCACCCTTCCGGCCTTCTACGCAAACGGGTTTACCCTGCATTTATGAAATGGAGGCTTTATTTAAAAGCATGAGAATTTATTTGGACTGGAAAGTAATATCGTTTTAAAAATTATACGGATACTGAAATAATACAATCTAGAGAGATATAATAATTACTTTAAATTGTAAATGTTTAGAAATAAAAATAGGTTCTTACCAAATACCCATTGAGTTTTAGGTCATAATGTTTCATGTACTTTTTTACCAAGTTTTAAAGAATAACGAATTAAATTACGATTAATTGTCAAAAGCCGACGCCCACTGATTAACTAAACATGAAATTTCCCGTATAACATAATAATTAAATTGTTAAACAGCTCACGTGATAGTTAAACTAAAGTTGGTAAGACCAAAACCTAATGCAATGATGCCCAAAACATTTCGCGAATCCCAGACCGTCTTGAACATTCATGAGTGAATAACAAAAAACGGCGTGATTATATCGCGAAGTACGTGATAACTTCCTTAAGTAGAAGCCGTAGAATTGCTAAAAAGCACGTACGCGCAACTCGGGGCTTAAGTAAATGGTTCTAATATAAAGGCAAAGCTGAGAAGTTGCACGCAAGTTTTGTAAACAACGCGAGGTGACTGCATTCTGGGGACACTAACCGAACTCGGGGCGAGAAATATGATTTTTTAGTTATTACATTTTACTCAACTTTAATTCTTAATATTACAATACTGTGAGAGTAAAGAATACGATTTCACTCTAACCGACCAACACTTTAATGTAATACAACCTGTATAGCTTTGTTCTAAAATCATGCAATACTTGTTTTGAAACTGCGGCCGAGGACTGCGGCCTGCAGGACACAAGGTGCGGCTAAGTTTCGGAATCTTTGTTTGGCTAACGAATTACAGCCTGAAGTAGTACCAAACTTGTGTATTTTTAAAATGACCGCCATGTTAGTCTGACTGCATTGTGGCATTCAATATTTATTCCCGCTACATGCATCTTCGTGTTGCAAATAAAATATATTTGTGTGGTTTCTTATAAAATGTCTAATAAGGTAAAATACTTGAACGGAAAACCTCACCCGGGTATAATAATGTCCACAATATTTATAAGCTTGTTTATTGTGAAATACATTTTTTACTTTTTATTTTAAAGCCGTTATTGGACCAAATTGATTTTGTGCTGTATTTTTACAAGTAAATTGATTTTTAAGTTAAATGGTAATTATGTTGTCGTTGCTTTAATTCACTTTGGCGACATCAAAGTTACGAAATGCCTGTTAATGTTCGGTTCAAAACCAAGTGCCGAACCTTAAGTGTGAAACCGAAATGATTTTGTAGGTTGTACGTAGCGAGATTGCCGCCGGCAGCGGACGGCGCGCTGCGGCGTGTTCCGGCCTCTTATCAACGCGAACGCCGATAAGGCTCCATACGTACACACGTACTAGCTTTAACCCAGTTATGGATGAACATTTTATTACTGTGTGGGTTAAGATTTTGTTTGCCACCGGATCGAGCGGATTGTGAATGGGGATAGTTACGAGACGGTAGTATTTCATTTTCCTCTGACGTAAATTGGACGTGAATTATTTCACTTACGTTATTCTTTGCTTCTTAACCACCAAACCCATGTTCCAAATAAGAAATGATGAATCATGTATGGAAAATATAAGGAGGATATATAGTGCATAATATTAAGATTATATTCACTACATTTAGGTAACAATGCATAAGAATATATTGGGACTCACAATTGTTTATTTGTAGTTGTAATTAAGTCAAGACTGTGAAAAGTCTTATGCATTTTTTCGTCACTAAAAAGAAATTTTAATTCTCACCCTAAAATAGCCAAAGTTAATATAGCACCAGCTCGTTAACCACGCCAACGCTCAGACACGAAGAACACAGAAGTGCGAGAGTGGCTCGAACTGCCTTATCTGCTAATCTTGTTAAAGAACATTGATCCCCTTTTTATAAGGCGATCGAGTGGAAACCGAGATAACTCGGCGTATTTCCGAAATTAGTTTCCAACTACAGCGTTATCGAAACTTGTACACGGCTCGATTGGGCCAATCTGCGTAATATTATACAAGTTCTTGATTAAATTTAATAAAACCAAGATGGTTACCTAATTGCATCGAAGAACTTTCATTAACGACTTTTCGATTCGTTGAGTTCCGCTAGATTCGATCGATCTATCGCTATGTGCCAATGTGAATTTCACAGAACAAAAGATTACCGTTATTCCAATCCGGCGAGAGAGGTCCGGCCGCAAGCGCTGCTAGTGCACACTCGCAACTTAGATTCAAGTTTTAAGTAAGTAACGAAACTATTGCATTGCGTCGTTTCACTTCTTGGTAATCAGTTTTTGTGAAGAAGATAAAGTCTAGCAATACAATAGAGTGCAATACTCTATTGTATTGCTAGACTTTATCTTTTCCGTATATGGAAAAACCTAATACATTTTTAAAAATAACTATACTAACGGGAAATTCGTTGCAGTGGGTAAAAAGATGGAATCCGTAGAACTGGGGTCTAAATTATATTCACACTAAGTATTCAGAATAACGAATTGTTTAACGAAATATAAAAATAACTTATTCTATCCATGCTTGAATAAAACAAGAATGCATTATAATGAATCAACACATAATAGGCAGTGTTTATTTTAGTCGAGAATTATTATAACTAGGTAGTACAAATATAAACTTGTATAATATTGCTGAGTGTAGTGGAACAAGTTTCAATTAGATTACCTGTTGCAGAACTTCTCAAATAGGTATACTGCAACAACTTTCGCGGCACAACTTATCCAATAAGTGTGGTTAGAATTTTAATATCAAGTGCGTCGCCTCAATCATTTTATAAAATGAAATTGCGCCCAGCCTTTGTCCTTAATGAGATTAGTTCGGTTGATTTCACTAAGCGATTACCTACGATCGTAGGCTTCAATTTTATTATTATTAGCGAGCCTTGGACATCTCTTGTTTGAATTAAAACTTAGCCGAGTATTTCATAGTATGTATTAAAAAAAATATAGCTAGCTAGGAATCGAGGAGGTTGTTTTTGAAAAATAAACAAAGCGACTTTATTATTATGTCGATATTACATATTACTCATTGTTATATATGGAATTGGCGATCCACACACACTTCAAAAAAATACAACCTGTATATATATATATGCTAGCTTTTTCCCGCGGCTTCGCATGCATGGTAAATAAGTCAACATTTACCTATATCTAAAATTCAAAATGATAGCTTTTGCCCACTGCTGTCTATTTTATAGATTTATTTTCAAAAATGACGGATTTCAATACAAACTTTCATCCACTATTTTATGCCTTAGGGTGGAATTCCACAAATCCTCAAATTCGTATTCATTAATTTTTAACTGAAAGGTTAAATACCAATTTTCATGCGTTAATCTTCAAAAATGACGGATTTTCATACAAACTTTCACCCCTTATTTTATGCCTAGGGGTGGAGTTTCCAATAATCCTGACTAAACCTAACTGAAAGGCCAAATACCAATTTACATGCTTTTATCTTAAAAAAATACGGATTTCAATACACAACTTTCATCCCCTAGTTTACCCCTAAGGGGTGGAATTTCCAAGAATCCTGAAATACGTAGTTATTTATTTCTAACTGAAAGGTCAAATACCAATTTTCATGCATTTAACTTCAAAAACGACCGTTTTTCATACAAACTTTCAACCCCTATTTTACCCCCTTAGGGGTAGAATTTCCAATAATCTTTTCTTGCCTACGTCATAACATCTACCTGCATGCTAAATTTCAGCCCGATCCGTCCAGTGGTTTGGGCTGTGCGTTGATAGATCACTATATCAGTCAGTCAGTCAGTCAGTCACCTTTGAGTTATATATATTTAGATGTATATTTATTAAGATTGTTTAATATTACCATATCTGAAAAAAAAACTAATTGTTTGTTTATTACGAATTTGAATATAATTAAGCAAACATAGATTCAATTGATATAATAAATGAGAGTTTAGTATTTCGCTTTGTACCAATATAATATTTATAAGAATTATTGAAATGTTTTAAGAAAACATTTCACTCTGCTAAGAGCTCAGTGATGTTAATTAAAACGAAGTAAAACAATCATTTTAATAACGCAATCATCTTTATTTATCTGGGAACTCAGTCTGGGAATCTTTATTTATCTGGGATCTTTAAAATGTTGTTACTCTCAACTCTTGTTTGAAACGTTATTAAAAGTATCTGTCAGAAACCGTCTACAATGTATCCACTTTATTAACTTTTCATGTAATAAAAAACTTTTTAAACCAAATACATTTTCTTGATATTCAATGGATCTATTTTTTAATATTGAAATAAAATATATTCTTTGAATGCAAAAATCTTGACCAATTAAATTACATCGAACCGAAAATTAACTTATTCCTAGAATTCCTAAAAGACAAAAATGTAACTGCTTTCTAACAACGTCAATATCTGTGAAAGTAATAATGGTATAACAAACTACTCTAGATAGCAGTGTTGTGTTAATAACAGTTGAAAACATGCCGTGTAGCACATTACCTCGTTAACTTAAGTCAGAACTTAGCTCGAGTGAGGGAGCCGGTGTGGTTGTTGCTTATTAAACTTCGTTTCACCTTGAAATAATCGAGCTTAAGGGATGTTTACACTATGTTTGGGGAATAAAACTACCACTCGTAATTGTAGAGTGGGATAGAGTATGATGCAAGTATGCTTAATTTTATTTATATATTAATTAAGTACATTATGGCTATTTAATTTTCATATGTCTATCAACATAATATTTGGAAACTTATATCATACATTTAGTAATTTTTTTACCAACTGACATTCTTTAACTGTATTTCGGTAACCATGCGATGCAGTAAAATACTTCAAACAAGAAAGCTAAGCGAATTGTTCCATAGAGATTTAATTAAATAATATCGCAACAACTCACAAAAAGCACAGAGTCTTGGCAAATTAGATTTAAGCCGATATGTGAGAACGATAACGAGTTTTAGCTATTATTGCCATATGATAAAGTTTTCACAGGGGAATCAAAACCTATAGGGTACTTCCCGTTAGCCTAGAACCATGAAATTTGGCCAGAAGCTGCAGTGTTTTACAGCACATATGGTACGTTTTTTTTTTATGCGAATTTACTAAGAAAAAATCCTGTTTCGCGCTGCTGAGCGTCACCGACGAATAATGATCTCATATGAAGTTCACCTACAAGTGTGTACGGAACTCTTGGTGCGCGAGAGAAAGGATATTAGGTATCACTCGTGTATTACGGACACTGTTAATATGCCGGACATCATAATAGGTATGCATTTAGGGCGACCCTACATCCTCGTGCAAGACTGGGAAATTAAGGCAATATTAATTTAATCAATACTTCTGTTCATTAGTTTCAGACTTGCGGTTCAGTGCGCAAGCAAATAAAAATGTTTGATCTCGCCAGCAATGCAATCGGAACGTTATTCGAATCATTACGATTGGACGAGCTTCACCGAATATGGTCTGCGGCAATATGATATACTATCATTGTTATTGTATCTACCCTTTACTGTTATGTTTTATAAAAAGATACGTGGTTTTTATGTACCTAGACATGAGAGGATCTGTTGTCAAAATATTGAACTTATTCCTTTCTTTTCACGGGTAAACTGTTGAATCAAATATTTCCATAATATGACAATTTTACACAGATGAAGTTGCAAGGAGAAAACTACTTGTTTTTTTGGTTTGGTTTAAGTTTTATAAGAAAACTTCAATGGCTCCTTGAAAATTATTAGGAATTAATCGAAATAATTAAATCAAAGCACTCAAAGTCTGGCCTAACATCATTGTCTAGCGTGAAGTTCATGCCTTGATATTTTCTTAAATAGTATTCAATATCATTATTTTAAAATCCCCTGTAGTTTATAATTGAATGTAAACAGGGGATTCACCACCTGTAAATGAATTAAACAGTACGGAATTCTCAAAAAGAGAGGTAAGGCAAATCTGCCGCGGGTATTTCGATTAAAAGTGGAGCCGCCCAGCTGGGGACTGTACCTCCACCTTACAGAAGTCCGCAGGCAAATTTATAACACTTCGTTGATGTAGTATTATTTCTTCAGTAAGTAAGGTTGCCAGTGCTCCACGAAGATACGCTGCGCTAGTCATAAGATATGCTGCTAGCACGGTGAGTCCTCAACAGCAACAGGGTGTGCAACGCGTAATACCCCTGGTATTGCGAACGGCTATAAGCTACGGTGACTGCTATCCATCTAGTGAGTCTTACGCTTGTGTGCCAGCTTAGTGGTATACAAAAATAATTGAGGATCAGAAAGTAAGAACACTGCAGTATAATATAATTATGCAGAAGTTCAAGCTGATTTACTCAGAACAATAGTAATGTATTCGGATGTTATCCAGTGTAATTATTTTAAACAAACATTTGGAACAAAAGCTGGACTCGACAAAAAGAAGTTTTCAGGTGTCCCTGTGAAATGCAAATGAATTTTAAAAAAAAGTTCCAATACAAAAACCTGTGTGTGTTTTCACAGGTCGACGATTTCAAGCTCAACAAAGGTAAAATCTAATATTG
The DNA here is from genome assembly GCA_951449985.1 of Falcaria lacertinaria. NCBI lineage: Eukaryota > Metazoa > Arthropoda > Insecta > Lepidoptera > Drepanidae > Falcaria > Falcaria lacertinaria. The sequence goes on from OX602111.1 coordinate 4,338,150, forward strand.
CTAAATTACCTAACGGTACGTGATGAAGCTGATCCAAACGTTTTATAGAGTAACTTACTTTTACGCTTTTAGCACTTACATAGTATCTGTGCAGCTAAAACCTTTTAAAGGCTGTGCGTGAGGCATACCCGATAAAGAAGCATGTACGTAAATGAAGGAGATGACATGAATTTATTATGTCTAGCACTTTTTGCGAGTCTCACTTTAGCCTAAAACTAACTTTTACTAGATATTTATTTTTATTAGCTTTAAAATGTCGTCTACTAAAATGGATACGTACCTTCGAAGCGTAAAAACTTATACTCATAACACGAATATAATATAACAAAGTATTATTCAACCTCAGTCATATACCTAAGTGAAAGTTCTAATATGTACTTCTTAGACATTTACATTAATCAATCAAAACCAATTTAGCCCAGCTTAGATACCAGCTTCATATATCCCTATAGTTTGATTATGGTATGATTAATAAGAACAATAAGACTGAGTTTTACCTATCCACAGATCCAGCAAGTGAAGTGAACTATTAGATTAACAAAATTCTATTTTACTATACAATATTTGTAATCTCTCATGTTTAGTTTTCTTTTGACTTGTATTTGATATACATATCTATCATGGTCTACGTCTGAAATAAATGTATGTTTCGCTCTCTTTCTGCTTATAATTCTAATGAGTCTAGACTAAAGATCATAAAATCGTGTTGACTAATAAGCCAACGAAGGCGCGTGGGCGCTGGCACACGAGACGCGAATACTAGAGCTAGTCGAGTGGTACACCGGCTTCGTTAGCGGCCACGTGACGTCCCACTACGTCCCACCCCTCGGCTCTTTTCATTAGGAAGTAATTCGGAGAGCTCTTGCGCTTCATTCCTCCATGTTTGTGCGAGAGTGCTCCACGACGCTGAATCAGGTGGGCTTTTGTGACAAGATTAAAGAAACACGTTCCTTAGCTCTCCAGACCTGGTTATTCTTCACGCGGCTAAATTTGGAACGGGCTTGCGTAGTTGGTAAAGTTTTGCAGAATTGGGACAGAGCGCTTTTATTGTTACATGTTTTTAGAAAGGCGCGTTCAAGATTCTTAGAGTAGATTCATAGAATTTACAATGAGCATTTCAACTTAAAATCAACTCAGCTCGTTACAAATGTCAAAATCTTCCGGCTATATGTTTTTTGGTGTCATTTAATTTATTTATACTATTAAAAACTTTATTAATAATTTCTTATTTCAAATTTAACCCCTAACTTAAAAAAACATAATTATTATTATTTATTTATACTCTCATAAAATTCGTATATCTCATATTCCTTGAAAATCACACCACGCCTTCGTGAAGTTCGTGAAGAACGGTGTGTGAAGCAATTTACTAATGCACTTTGATCTGTATTACTCACGTAGATTGACATCTTACGAGACGCGAAGCCTTTAGAGGGCGGAATCCCGGTTTTAAAGGTTGCTAAGATTTTCAGGAAAATATTTCCGACACTTTTGTATCATTTCAACCACTGATTTCAACGTATTGCTGACTAACTTGTTTACACAAAGATAACTAGTACAAACTAGAATATGATCTCTGAAATTTTACGCAATCCTAATTATGAGTAATAGTTATGCTCAAATTATAACATTTTTACAATTTGTAAACATTTTATTTCGCAGCCATGTCATCTTTATTTGTAATTAAGGAGAAAAGGTAGTTTTACTGCTTCAAAGTCGTTATTAAGGAGATAACTTTATATTCATTTTACACATACAATTATTTTAGATCAGGTAAATGGAGTAAATTAAAGATGATAATTGAATATTTTAACATTCCATACACATGAACCAAGACCTGGAGTTAAACATAAGGTACTTTTAATACGATAAAAGAAAAAGCTATTTCCACGTGGACGAATACATGGGGAACAGGTAGATTTCATTATTTATCACGTCTAATTAAAATCAATCAGTATTCTAAGATTATATTTACCTTAGACTCAAACTTCAATGTAATTACCTTTATTTTCTAATAATATAAAGTTTATAAGACAGATTTAATAAGAATAATTATTACGGCGTATTATATACTAAAATGCCAGCCATTAAATTAATGATTACACAACACTTGGGAATTTAACAAAATATAAACAGAGGAATTCAGGCCAGTCCCGTGACCCCTGTACTATTAAGTAGAAAAGGCCCACTTAAAATGGCCCAAGGGATTCAGGGCCGATTTACTGGACGTAGAATGAGCAATAAAAATATAATTACATTGTTTTACTCAGAATTAACGAATACTCTTCGAAAAGGCGCCTGATTTACGTGTCGAGTAACGCAACTCGTTTTAAAATAATATTTTGATATTGAGATAGGTAAGAGGATTATAAAACCATTTTGCGCAGTAGATATTCTTGGAACGGAAATGTAATATATTATATTAATAGAATATAAATATTATTGTCGCAACCTGATAATTTTCAGCGCTACTGCACGCCTTCCCACAAGGGTCCCCATAGAGGTAGGCAGAAGTGTTACAAGACCCATTTTCACCGAAGATATTTTGGTGCCATCGTGACAGATGTTGAATCCGTCGTTTGCCGGTACAATATTCTTTATAATTCATCTAATACCTTTGCTTGTAACACTGTGCTATATTAATTTGATATTAATGTCTGGCTTTAACCAATTTCACTTAAAAAGATAACAAGTGTAAAAAATTGGTTACATTTTTTTTGTGCGAAATTATACTTCAAATATTCAAAAGTACAAAACTACACTTGAAAAAGGACTTTCTTAAAAGATGAAAACTAAATTAGTTGTAATAAAATAAAATTTCTAATGAGATATTTTGATGACGTAATGCTACCAATACTATTTACTGTTAGGATTTTATGATGGGAGTTTGTACACTCAACTTCATGACTGGAGCCAAGAGTATGACCTTATCAGGCTCAAAGCGGTTAAATTTAATTGATGTATTTATACCGTCATTATGGTTGTAATAATTACCTAACTGTAATTTACGTCATAACACGTCAGCTACGGATGACCTAGTAAAATGTTAAGTCGGCGAGGATATTTACGCAAAAAGCGTTCAGTATACATCAATCGGTGTTTATCGCCGGACGAAATCTGTAGCGCGTGTGTAAGGCACGTACCGCGTGCTATCGTACTCGGCGATCGCCAGCTAGCGATATCACGGCCATTCGTCTTTGTCGTACCGTTCCCTAATTTGAATAATCGTAGGTGAGAATGCAAAATGATTTGCCGCTTACCAAGACAGTTCCCGCCTCAATTCCATTCTCATTTACACGAAAAGAATTATTTCATGATGTGAAGCAATAACAATTATCCAGATTAAAACCCAGCTCGGGGATAAAAATACAAAAAGATAACTAAGTAATAAAAGAGAGAAGAAAAAAATGCGAAGTGAGAATTTTCTCATTACGCCACAAATCAACTGTTAAAACAAATATTTAAAAAGAGAAAGGAATTCGCAGCCTAGAAAATGCTCCTCATCCCTGGCTACTTGCAAATGCGAAATCCGATTTAATTTATTTTTATCGTGGGGCTTTATAATTTCATTTTCGCACTTTCCATTTCGAGAGAACGCCCGCGCCGCGGACTGCGCTCTATCCGAATGAGATCTCCACGAAATCAGGTACAAAAGAACGATAATGAACGTTCACTGCTTTCTACGTAATCTAAATTATTATACGAGTCGAAATTCTTACTTGGCAGCGAAAGAAATCTACTTTATCTCAGGCACCGGGAGATGTTTAATAAAATTAAAACGTCGGCGTATGGCCCTTTTCGATGTTTACGGTGGCTCTGTAACAGTATTTCAATTATATTTGCTCTCGTCTCTTTCAAATGTAGCTTTAATCGTCTTCGTCAGTCAGTACATTCCGAACGAAAAAAATCAACACCTTTTATGGTGGATACTCGCAATAAACCGAGGTTGTTAATAAACTAAGTTTCTAAGAAGTTCTGATGAGAGATCTCTAAAACCACTTAAAGTTTAAATATATAAGAGTCAACATTTAAGCTTAAGGTGTAATAATGGCAAGTAGTAGTTCGACATGTTTTCTTTGATGAAACTTAGCACAACTATCCAGGCAATTTGACAGTGGAAGATACGTCGTCTCGACAAAGCAAGCGTTGGTATTGCGTCGTACAGCATTGAAGAATGCGACAGCAGAGGCTCAAAAAAGTTTTCATGTTTCCGAAAATACAAGGGAAGCACGGCGTAGGCCCCAGCGCCGCCGCGGCGCCACTCATCGATTCCCACCCCTGCCTCTTCGCACTAACTCTAGTTTTCGACTTCCTTTTCCCTGCCAGCCACACGACTGACTTATATTAACTTCATAACTTGTTAACCACAACTTTTAGAAATATGAGATAAGTAAGAAAGAGCCCCGGAGAGATTTGAAATAAATATTTTAGACTAGGGATACCGTCGTTTGTCGCTATTGAGGATTTTTTTCCAATGTCGAATATGATAGTAATGTCCAAATCGTTGTTTTATTAAATAATATCCCTATAATCCAGGACAGGTACGTAGAGCGTAGGAGGAAGGTCAGACTGCTCTGTAATATAGTATAATCCTAATAAAAAAGACGTCTTCCAAAATAACCGTTTCAGTAATCAGGAATTGTCACACCAGTGAACCGAGGTATAATTAGGCAAATGCAGCATGTAATGCGAACTCCGCGCCCGTACCGTCTCGCTCCGCTGCCGTATTGTTCACCGTAATCATTATATAACCGTTCTTTTACTACACAATTAAAATTTAAGCGTTCCTAAAATTGTACGGAAGATTTTGTGGTACTCCATTTTATCTCGTAGGAACATAGCAAGCACCAAATCTGAAGTGAATATTAAAGATACCTATATATTACTAAAAAGAGTGGTAGGACGATTTGGGATTTCCCATGGGTTTTCCCATTTAAACTGAAGACACCTTACAGAAGACCACAGTGAAATAACACTACTTGATGTAGTGTTTGTTTCTGCGGTAACTAAGGTTGCCAGTGCTCCACGAGGATGCGCTGGGCTAGTAGTAATTCTGCTAGCACAGTGAGTGCTCATCAACAACATGGTTGGCAACCCGTTAGTGATACCTCTAGTATTGCTAGCGGCTATAGGCTACGGTGATTGCTTACCATCAGGTGGGCCGTATGCTTGTGTGCCACCTTAGTGCTATAAAAAAAACTGATAAGAGCTGGACAGAATGTAAAACCTGTGTAGATGAAACCTAATGCGGATGTCAGAAGAGAGTGAATCAAGTATTGTCACATGGCAGTGAAATATGAAAGAGCAACATTCTGTTAAGACGAACCCGCCCAACAAAAAGGTTAAAACGTTCCCGCCGACAAGTTCACCTCACTCAGCGCACTCGGAGTTTATAAAGCACCTTATTCGAAATAACAACGCGAACCGCCGCGGATGTCTAACTTAAATAAGATTTAATATTCCTATCCGGCAGGAAACTTCTCGAAGGAGCGTGTGTAATCAAAATCTGCACTGGGGAACTTTCCACGGGAATCTCCAAGCAATTGCAGAACCTGCTTGCCGGCAAAAAACTGAAATGAACTTGTCGCTTCGAACTAATTTAATTCCCAAGTTTTGTGTTAGAATAGTTTTTCATGATTTTAACTTTTTTCCATTCTAAGTTGTTCACAGTTTAAAAATCAATTTCCTTAAAGTTGCCGAAAGCGCAAGTTGTGAGGTGTTTACTTCGGCCGCTCACTCCGAGTCGATGTGAGCGAAACTTAAACCACTCCTTGTTCGCTACCACAGAATTTTCTTTTTAAAATTAACCAACTTTAGGATAACATTTGCTAACAAGTTTGTTCGAGTCTGCCCTGACGAAATCTTTTCACAGGTCACACAAAGAATATTAAAAAGGGAAAACAAAATAAAAAAATAAATTTAAAGTAAAGTTCACGAATTTATTATTTAAGTTTTGTTGCGAAAAAAAAATCTTCGCTATATATTGTTTGAGTTTGCGACCCTCCCCTATTTGCCTACTCTATCCCATTTTCCTCAATTACCATCTAACATTTGCTTTATAAACAGTTGTTGCTGTGCAGAATTGCAAAATGTAGATAAATTGGAAACCAAAGGACTCGGTGCCCGTTCTTGAGACATTAAAAACTTGTTGTTAAAATCCTGGGAAGATAAAAACTATTGAACGTGACTAAGTACATTTGCGACAGAGCGAGCGGGTGGCCCTTGTCCTTGGAGAGCGCAATTAGTTCACTTTTTGCTGCACTTGAGTGCTTTGAGTAATGATTGGACGTTGAGCGGAGCGGTTGTGGTTGTTTACGCTCGCTACAAACGCTGATTTATCGCTGGGCTTGGTTCGACCGCCGCCTCTCGCATTAGCAGCGCAAACTCATAATTACAACACTGATTATATTAATTTTGGCTGATTTGACACGCGATTTGCGATAACGTAAAACATTATGTTTGTTCGCGACACGGAATATAAATAGACTCTGCTACTCGAAAATGATAACGAAAATACAATTTAATAGTGTATCCCCGATAACTAACTCCGAATATTGAACGTTCGATGCGTGAATTGTGTAAATGTGCACTTACCATAAATGATTGCGATAATTCAAATGAATTCGAACGCAGTACATTTAGTACACAGTTGCATCTACTATATGCAATTGTGTGACGTAAGAAACTTGGCAGCAAACGCGCGCCCGCGATCCGCAAATCTGTGCGCAATGCTTATCAGGTGTGACTCATACTTATATCGCATATATAACACACAACAACCGACAATGTGTGGTTAGAACCAATCCGTGTACGAGTACCATACTACAGTAGAAACATTACAAGACCGCGTGGCGACGCGACGTTACTTAGTAACAGCGAGTCACTAGACTTCATTTTATTTTGTGGATAAGGACGCTCATATGTCCCAGGGATTCACTGACGCTTTGTCGAGGGAGAAAAGAATGGACCGTGATGAGAAATGTGCTGGAATAATTTATCTTTGGGTTAGTTTAGGGAATGAAGCTTGTCTCCGACAGAAGAACGCGGATGACGGCTTATTTCTAATTCAGGGACGCGTTTTCGAAGGAGAGATAAAGCGGTGCGGGTGAATAACTGAATAAAAACGATGACTAGCAAAGTTATGGGGCTGAGCGAAAATATTATCGTCCGAATCCAAATAATACCTGCGTCGCAACGAAACAATGGGGAAACAGGAAGAGTGTGACTTTAACAACATTTTTTCACTTGTAGGTCGTTACAAAAATACAGATAACAGCGCACGTGCTGTTTATGGCTGAAGATGTCGAGGGAGACGCGCGCACAAAGCGGCTGAGATTTATTGGCTCGCCGTAAACGCGCGTAAGAGGAAGTTTGTGCACCGCAGCTCGACGAATCGCAATATTTAACGTTCAACTATTTCCATCAATTTGTTCCATCAAGAAAGGAAAAACTTAAATTGGGGCGATTAAAGCGCGTCGCGTCGTGATTGACTTCTAGCGCGAGCCGCTGGCCACCGCGCCCACACTGTGCCCTCATATTTATTTCTGTTTTCGCCGTTTTTATTGCGTACTCGGAACTTATAACGAAATAGTTACGGCTGTTAAAAGGTTTTATTGGTTAACCTTCGGCGTGTGCGGTCATAAAATAGATTCGTAACCAAAGAAGAGTACGCATAGCGCTAGATTTATATCACGTGAAAAAGAAACAAATTTGCCCTACAGAAGGATATAAAACAGGATATAGCAGGAATTTATCGGTAAATTGTGGAAATCTCAGTATAATAAAATATTTTCTATTGAATATTGTATGAAAAGAGTTTACGGGTCTCACTCATTTTACTCCACTTTACTGCCTACCTTTTTATGCAGGACCCCGATATCTTAGTATACCGAGAGGGCGTTTACGGCGGATGTAAATCGTGTTATTAGTGACTTTATTTGTGAGCTTTTCTTACCTGAAACAAGAGATAGTGATATTATTACGAGTGAAGAGACAGACTGCAATTAAAATGGTTAATACCCGGTGATCAGATTGAGAGCGGCGCGGGCGCGACCTCCCCTCAAGCCTGGGAGCAAATTCACTTAATTTACTGTTCGCACTGAGACCCCGCTAAAACTTTACGCACTTAATAAACTCTGAGACGAATTAAAATTCCGTCGGCTTAGTAACAATCGTGTCGGAACGCAGTTAACTCTTTCGCTGGTCGAGTTATTAACGATAACGACGGACACGTCTTTGTCACGGAGCTAGTGATTAACTTCAAAATGTTGTAAGATCATCAACATTAACATGTTTACAGCTAGCAGTGGATGGGCGCAGGCTGCGGAATCACTTCGCTCAAAATATGGAAATTATTTTTGAGTATGCGCAGTTCGAGTTCAGTTGCACGTTGTTTAGCATAAACAAATCGGTGACGCCTCGTTGTTGTTGCCGGCTCCGAGTGCAGAGCGGCGAGTGTTAGACAAGCACGAGAATAAATAATCTCGCAGTTAGATGTTCCCTCCTCGAGGGCCGATCGTAAATCAGGACGAGACGAAATTTCCGCCTAATGTGAATGTAAAATTTACAGAACAATGCCTCTGTAGTTGGGAAACGAGATCTTCTAACCAACTTGTGCCTGTGTGTCATTGTTCAGACACGGCTTAGTGCTGATCAGATGAGATTTATTCGTTTCTTGCACACACGCACATGTACACGTTATAAAATTGCGTAATAATGAAACCATAAATTTGAGTGCTATACCTACTTTAGCAAACTAATTTATATAATTCCTGGTTACCAACATGGTAATAGTGAATATTTGAATGAGGCGACTTAATTAATGTTTAAATCGAAATACAATTTATACTGGTTTGATGTTACTCTTATCCGCAAGTAAACACAGATTACGCTATTGAATAAGATTAATTTAACTTTGGTTCTAGGTTAAATTGTGTTGTCAGTAGTTCAAATAGTTTAAATGTTTGCAACATTTTAGTGACAGCATTGAATATCATTCGTATACCGTTCGTGAATTTCACTTCACCTTATTGGATGAAATAGTAGCTTGTGAGGAACAATAATTAATTAGTTAACATGTATATATATAGAAGTTTTGGTGTGAACTTGATTTTCTTTAAAGCTGGCTGTTCACTGGTTATTCAAGGTTTTAAAAATAAAAAATTGCAAAGAATTGTTTGCGTATATTTTACTTATTTATTTATTCAAGAAAAATTAAATAGAATCCAAAAATTGCGATCAGATATGCAGTAGCTTGGAACATTAACACTCAACCCAGGAAAGCAGCGTTCCAGAGTTCCCGGTATTTGTTAAATTAATTAAATTGAACGTTATCGTATTAAAGAAATTAATAATAGTGAACGATAGAGCAAATATGTTATACAGGTAAGTATGTATATGTCAGATTTAAATAACTGAAAAAAAAACCAAGATCAGTAAAATGCAAATAGCACAAAGTTTGCAATTTCTGTTGTTAAGAGCATCATTATTCTTTGAAACCTCATTCTAGAAAGTACTTTATAAATATGTAAACTCGGCTCCTCTTAATACGTAACGTTGGGATAAACAGAGAGATCACAAGTTAATATAGAGTAAGGGTGATATTACCATTTAGGACGTTACTTTAGTTCATTTAGTTTCTAAAGTGTAGCTCTATCGCTGTTTGAACACGAACTATTAGGTCGGAACCCGGGATTAATGTGACGCTATCCTTATTTGACCCTTCTCGCGGTATTATAGTATTATAATCCATGCCGAGTTTGTGTTCTTATTTATGGTTGAATCTAAATTGGGTACTGGGAATGTGGTTTGCAAATACAATTTAGGTTTTGGTTACAATAAAATATTTATACAAAATAAAAACATGCGTAGTTTTGTACTAAAGTATAGTAATAATGTAGGTATGGATGTATATATTTAGCAATTAAGTATCCAAAGGATGGAGAAATAATTGTGTTGTAACCTTGAGTGGTCAATATTTTTGATATTAATTTAATTATAGAATAGACTGTAACTAAAAACTATTTTATTTTTAATATTTATAAAATAAAATAAAATGAGTCACAATACTTCAATTGAAATACGAATAGAAAATTCTACGAATTGTAAGACTGGCGTCCGTTGCAATTGTACTTAAGTCTGAATCAAATATTAATTTGACAGGGCATCGACCCCAACGAAGGAACTCATTAACCAGCTACGGTAGTTTAATATGCTGCTGACAGAAAACACCTTGCTTTTACATGGCGAAGGATTTGTCACTTTATTGTCACGGTGTAAAATTTTAATTTCAATGTAAAACATTCTATGATTGTTCCGTTCAAATCAGAAGACGTAGAATTCAAGACGAATATAAATTAGAAAAACACAACCATACGGTTGTTAAAAAAAATGTGTGAATTCAATATCTAGCTCCCATTCTGAGTATTTTATATTTTACATGCAATAGAAGTGCAAGCTCCGATCCAAAATGGCAGTCGGCGTTACGAATATATATACCAATCTTTTTTTAATGTTCGGATATTATCAGTTCATCAGTTGTAAGCAACTGACATAATATATTTTTTTTGAAATACATACTTCTAATGCACGCTAGGTAAAGGCAAAATTACTAACCACGAGCCTCACAGCGTCGTCATTTGTTTATACGTATTGAAATATAAACGCAGTTAGTCACTGCGTTTATATATTGACGAAGTTCGTGTGGAATGTTTTACGGCTAAGAATATTATCTATAGTTTATGATACCCAAGTGATGAAATTTTAATATACACTTAAATTTTATAATACACCTTACAGTGATCAACATGGTGTCTCATACAGCTATATAAAAAAACGGTCAGTCAACTAATAAAACGTATCATATTAAACAAAACACTTCGCTCCAAGTTCTCCCAAAGAAGTAAAACTATAAATATTAATCTCAATAAAAACAATTGAACAAATACATTCTTATAAATAACTAAGAGCGTACTAAACTTGTACACTTTATCATATCGAACTAAGTCGGTCTATCGGTACTTTTGGTGCACTCAGCATTAATATCTTTAGAGAAACCAAGAACTTGTAAGCGAATCCGTGTAATCCTCGAGTGAGATTTATATGAGGCCGCGTAGGTAACGCAGTGCGGCTTGGGCGTAGCTGTACGCTACGGTGCTCGTAGCTCGTAGCAATATTGTAGAGGTGTTGTGAGTTTCAAGTGATTTTGGGGTAAGAAGTATATTTCTTTTTGACTAAGACTTGGTAGTTTAAAAAGAAATTGCGTTAGATATCTTTACTTTATCGCCTGTAATATGAATACAAATGGAAGGAATGCCGCTGCTTTGTATTTTTTATAAAAACTGTGTAGTTATATTTTTCTGTAAATTTATATGTACGTAATCAAAATAAAATATGGTTAATATAGTAAGTGATTGAAGAAATATCTAATATATTAGAGCTTAACTTAAGACCGTTGTAAAATAAAATCAGTAGGCAATCCGATCGCTTTCGTTTTTGTTCCAACATACATTAATATATTACACAAGGTATTCCGCGTACTCGGTCTACTTACGTCGTAATCGAAAAAAATAGCTTCACGAGAACGACAAAAGGACTTAATATTTCGCGATACGCGGATGAAATAAAGGCTTATTCGTCAAAGCGTAACTTTCGGTTGAACGCACGTACATCGCTCGCTGTTCGGAGATTAGCCTATCTAAGAACAAAGCAAATAGAGTAATACGTAAATACATAAGCGTTATAAACGTGTCACCTGACGTAGCGTACGGCCTTCCCACGCATTTTAGCATTTTCACTACCAATGTTAATTTGCTTTTGTTCTTACAGAATATACCTAGCAATTTCGGTGTCGATGTCTTTTACGTATATTTTGTATGAACAAAACGAAGGGTACTCTAGATGAACAAACGAGCGTGAATTCCATTAAATATTGTATTATACTCAATATTTACACGGTATTTAGCTTACAGACATCGCTTTTATGATTTTAAGCGTGTGCTCGATTTAGCAAAAGCTTAAATTGAATTAAAGCGATGCATTTTTAATTTAAATCCGAGGAAAGTATAGCTTCAAATCACAAGTAATTTAACTAATTTAATACATGCAATAAAACATCACCGATATAATATGTGCGAAAGACTGCATGATTGTTTGTATGCTTGCACAAACGACTATGACTAAAAAAAATATACATTAACTAGCTGTGCCCGCGACTTCATGCATTGTTTGTTGCGCGACACCCTAATTATTTTCAAAATTAAAGTAGTAGGCTACTTGTGTGTTACGCCTTTTAGCATCAGCTAAATTCAGGATTCAAAATATCGTCAATGTACAGTATAGGACCTGTTACAGTTTTATTACAAGTACATATAGATAAAATAATTATCACTCCAAGTAGCTTTCTTTACAACATACAAATAACAGAATGAGCTTGAGAAAATATTTATAACGAAATCATAGACAGAGACAATTTGTACTTTGAACAAACGAAAAGGATGTTAAAAAAATTAAGTACTGAAAAATACTATCTATCTTCTATGTTTCAAATATTTAAATAACGCAATGAAGTGTACTCATCAATCAATTTGGTTTGAAGCGAACGATCAAAGTTGCACGGCGCGGTCGGTACAAGGAATCGATTAAACACATAACACTCGAGCGAAACTTCTACTCGACTAATCAACAGGCATGATAAAATTTTAATCGTAATTCACGATGTGATTACATGACACATAAAACCTTTATGGAAACTTGTCGAATCGCGATGCTATTGAAAGCGAGATAATTAAAAAAAACTTACATTATTCATTATATCAAAATAATATCTCAGTAGATAATATGTAGCTAGCTTTTATTTTATTATTCTAGTAAAAAACTCATAATACCGAGGGATAAATGTGTCTTCTATGCTGCCAGGGGCGATATTTCTACCAACAGAGATTGACAATGTGTGAGTGATACTCCTAGCATTCATAGGATAAGGTAACTGCAAACAGTCAAGCCGGCCGTAGACAGGCCGATATTTAGTGAGGATTATTTATTTACTGTATGAAAAAAAATTACATCTTCACTACAGAAATAACTAAACAATGCGATATTATAGTCCCACAAAATTCTGAATTCCTTCTGCAAACATCTCAAATATTTGGTAAGACTTAAAGGTATTGCCAGAATTGGCTTAGACATGGATCATTAATCGTGGAAATTGCAATCTGGGTTCGGTACCACCTTCAATTAGATACAACTTTCCAATTTGGAGCCGATCCGGTGAATATAGTTTATAGCGTCCCACATTAACGGCCCGAACTTACAGATCACTTCGAGTCGGGGAATTATGTGCGCTTAGATTAAGTTAAATTATAATTAGTTTTGGAGTTATTGTCGTTTAGATTTGATGATAGGAGTTTGGTCATTAAGAAGTTCATTGCTTTGGGGGCAACTAGGAAAATTGTAACAAGGAGTTGTTAAAAAGTTTTGTAATTTAAAATAAAAAAGTCTTTAAGTTACTTTACTTTTACAGTAACCCTTTTCCTTCAACCCCCTAAAACGTTTTATTATTTCTAATTACCTTAAAAATATCTTTGTGATTGACATTTCAAATCGAAAACAAGACGACGTATTTCGACTAAAAGGATGAACGTGTTACTGGAACACGTTGAATGGATAATGTATACTTTTCAGTTCAAATATGTATCTTTAGACGAGCACAAAATACTTAAGGGGTAACGTCATCCCCACAATATTGGAGCTAAGTAAGACAGAGGCCGGCCTAGGGGCGTCAGCGATCAATCAGTCGCGTGACTACCGCTATCTATCAATGTGTCATAGCTCACGACGCGCCAGATGGCAGCACTGGCGAAATTAGAAAACAATTTTCAACCAATACCTACGGACGCGAGTTTCGCCTGTAATTAAGCGCGGATAAGTACATAAGTACACATAATACCAGTTAAGTGGTCGGCTGTTACGCGGATTATAATTTGTGTTTAAATAACTCCCTTAATGCCGAAGAGATATCCAAGTGCTAAGTAAGAGGTGCTTTACGTTTCTTATTATAGGAGCGTAAATGTTAAACTTTACGCATAATAGAAAAATAACATAAATATGTAACTACATACTTATGTTTATAATAAATGTAAATAATCAAGATCGTTTTAGGTATACTGTGTAGACAACTAAAAAAATACAAATTAATTCGTGTACGCACACCTCAAATGTAAAATACATCTACACAAAAATGGTATGTAAGTTCCGTCCTAAAAATATCTCGCATAACGCTCGGCAAGATGATACTTATTTTTTATTACGGGAAAGAGGGGCGTTCGAAACAATTTAATCACGAATTTAACGTCCAGGGCAGGTATCCAAATCTGACACTTTTATGACATCAGGCACTCGGCGTTAAACGCGCGGGATTAAAAAGGGTTGATAGCGCGTCGGCTTGTCACCTGGCAGAGCCTGGGGCTACAAAACAGAACCTCCATCATAGCTCCGCCGGACGTTCATTGATAATTAATGGGTGGTGCCAGAGTAACGAAAACAAACGACGCGTAGTACGCGCACGATAACGATTAATATCTTCGCGGGCGCAGCAAAAACAAACCCACTCTCTAGCGTTACTAAGATAAATCATATCTCCTCGAGGAACAAAAATAAATGAAGCTAATGATAAATGGAGAAATCGCAAAGTGCCACCCCCGATTGAGTAGAACGAATTTGTAAATTAAATGTCAGACTCAATCTACTACCAGAAAAATAAATAAATATTTTGTTTAATGCTTATTTAAGTGACAATATTAAAAATATCTTTACGCCAGAAATGGTTTTCGTAATGCTCCCCGAAAGGGTAGGCAAAGGCTAAAATATAACATTGTGACATAAGACGACACCAATTCCCGCCAAAGATATTTCAGGTCCGAAAGAGACAGGTGGTGAGTCCAATGCCGTTCTTTGGCACATACCTTTGCCGAGATAATATATAACATAATATCGATTAGATTAACAATTCTTAGCGTTAAAAAGCAGAGTAATATATTATAAGCAAAAATTGGGAATGGAACCCAAACTAAGCAACTTTCTACTGAACCTTGGAGGATGTATCAATAATTTTCGAATAAAATATATGTACTGTATGCCCCACAAATTTTACAAGAATTGTGCGAAAATTATTATTGAACTTGAATATTTTATCCCGTCTGCGCTGGAAATAAATATACCTACCAGACACGGGTAGACATTTTGTAAGGATTCAGATAGAAAGTTATGGAAAAGTACGAAGCCGTTTCATAGAAAGCTTTCCTCCGATATAAATAACTACATTGAAGATTTGCACGCAAAACACGACAAAAAGCTCGGTCTATATTGTCAATCATTCAGTGAGGACAATTTTCCTACTGCGTACTGTCAAATATTTATCTTTTCTTCTTTATTCTGGGCTATGTCAATATCTGGCCCTCAACAATGTCGGAATGTAGGTATTAAGACTTCTCTCTTACGAGTAATTTCACGATTTTGGTCTTCATCAAATAAAAAAAAATTGCTGCGTGGATTTGTATGTGGATACTTTCAATTATTTTTGCAATTTTCGTATAAGCATTAATGAGAAGCAATATTGTTTAAACACGACACAAATAATCTTGTTATTGAAGTATGATGTAGAATCTTCTTATTTTTTTTGCACTACATTTAAATCAGAAATAATTTATCTACGCTGGACCTAGACGAGCGGATCCAACTTTTTTAAGGAGGATCCATATTATAAGTAAAAAAATATTTTTGTTAATCAAGCTTTTATTGCTCATCAAGCCCTTTCATTTTGTGACGTCCGCCATATTGGATAAAAAAGGCGGAATTTAGGTAATCGTGCATTATGCAAACGTGGATGCCAAATTTCTTCTAAATTGGACACTGTCAAGTGGCTCAAATTTAGCTTGAAAGAGTTTATAGCACACTGGATAGGTAAAACTAAATAAAAGCTTATAATAAAATATACAAGATGTAACAACGGTTTTATTGACAGATTATTACAATCGTGTTTTAAAAAGACTCCTTATTTGATTTTACGATAATGGCCCTAGAACGGGCCGGCATTCCCCAGGTAGTTTCTACATACAGCTTCGGAAATTGCGTTAACCACATTGGGTACACTGGGCACATTGGGTACCAGGAAATTAGAAACGTTCGACGATATAATCGAATGTCTCTCTGACATAGAAATAAACTTGTGCTATCGATAATGTTAGATCTCCAGCAGTGCGTGAATGCGCGGCGTTTGATTTTTAGGCTTCCGTCGTAAGCGGAAATCCGATTAGAGAAAGTTATTCTCCGTTCGGAATGACATTGGTTTCCACTTTTGGGAGAGATAAATATTGAAGTTTCTTTGCAATTAAAATCTATATCCATAAATAATAACGTTATAGTCAGTTTTTTATTATATGACTAGCCATACTAATATTATAAATGCGAAAGTAACATTGTGTATTTGTTTATTTACTTCCTTTTCACGTCTAAGCGGCTTAACGGATCGCTATGAAATTTAGCAATGAGATAGATTATAACCTGGGGAAGTACAAAGGCTATCTTTATCTAGAGACACGCGGGCGAAGCCGCGGGTAAAAACTATTTGTTATATCAGTAAGATAAAACAGATACCTAACAAATTGTTGTCTTCTAGCATCTGCGTTATCTCTAGGTTATATTAATTCAACACATTTTCAATAACATCGCTAGTTCTAGTGTGACAAATAAATACATTTTCGTATTAAGATGCGCATAAATAATATACCTACCAGACGGCGAAAGATTATATGGCTTTTCGCAACCGAATCGTCCTAGTCCAATACACATTTCTCAAGATTTCCCTGCCTGCTAGACGCCACCTACTGCACTAATTACGTTAGTGTAGTCTCCTCTTCCCCCCAAAGTAAACGACTCGTCTTTCAGTGTAAACAACCGCTCAACTTTACCAGGAAAAAATCGCAAACCCACTTATTTATGTCTCGAAGGTATACATGGAGTATAACAACATTGTAGCTATGGCCTGCGATAATAAAGACGTACGTTAAAATTAAGTTAGCGAGTTAGTGTTTGTTTCAGGCGATGATTGAACTAGCACTTAGCTGTGTATTGTGTTAAGTAGAGAAGTTAACAATTGTATCAAATCTTGTTGGAATGTACACTATACTTACACTTATGTTGACGGTGTGTAAGTGAAACATCTATTTGATTCCAAACAAATAAATGTTTTATTAGCAGAGCTATTCATGAAATGAAAGTTTTAATTATGCAGTGCAGTCACGTATAAGACAACTCTTTAGTGATATCCCTAGAATTGCTAACGGCCATAGCCTACGGTGACTGCATACCATCAGGTGGGCCGTATGCTGGTGTGCAACCTTAGTGGTATAAAAAAAAGACATGAACACTGTTAATACTGCATAAAAAAATCATTTTAAATGTATTGTATTCACCGCTGTTAACTAATTCACAAATTCATGATAATCCCATAAACAATTTTAAAAAGCTAAACTTATTCGCAGATTCAATAGCAAAATAAACTTGTTCCAAATTTAAATTTATTCTGAAACCTCCAAAATACAAATAAGTTTCCATTAATTTCTGTAACTGAGTGAAATAACTATTTTGTTTTGTATTTACTTAATTTACATAATACCCGCGCTTTCTGAAGCAGAAAACTTGATTTCAAAGCGTATGGTTTGTGCTAAACTAATATTGTAATGGTAGAACAGAAAAAAGTTCACGCAAGTCAAGATCTTACTTCGAGCGTGAACAATCCTGATATTATATTTCCGAACGTATTGATCCCATAGGATAGTGTGCTCGGTTTCGTTTCGGTACAAGTTTTCAAGCCCTCTGCGTTTTGGGAGTTGCACTGGACAATCTTATCAGGGAGGGAGAAGGGCAACATTTTCCAGTGTCCAGCGCCCTCTCACCTTAGCGATTTCCCTCGGCACTGAAGGGCCGCAGATTGGATTTCAAATTATTATGCGTGTATTCAGCCGGAAAAAGATTTGCATATTTAACTTTACTTTTTTGCGGAATTATAGGGGTTATCCAGGTTTTGTCGTTGGGATTCGGGATTGAATATTTTATTTATTTCATACACATAAATACTCCCCGTATATCTTTATGCATTCAACAAGTTATTCAGTGATTTTTATAAAAGCCTTACTTTTCTACAAGGCATGCATTCAGAATGGTAATGAGTTTGATATCATTATTATTTATTGCGATGTCAAGATAAAGAATAATTTTCCGAACATTCTGAGCGTTACCACAGCCAATATTGATATACATAGAATAGATAGGAACATACAATGTCGAGTCGATGGACAAGTGGTAATGTGTTTGGCTTAACATTTTGAGGTCCCGGGTTCAATGCATAGGCATTAATACTAAATATATAGCACCTTAATTTGATCGGAATAAAATAAGTTGAAGAATTTTCTATGTATAAAATTGTTCATCAAATGGATAAAATCCGAAAGAGAATATGAAAAGAATACAATTATAACAGATCTTGATATGGTTGCTACCTTAAATTCTATAGCCTTTGCCTGGCCAGGGGTTCTTCTCGGGAACGCTAGAGAAGTGAAGTCAAAAAGTAATTCACAATAGTTTGACATTGTTCAATTATATAAAATTAATCTAGTGCAACTAACTATAAAAGTAGGGATCCTGAAAAATATGTTAGAATACCAAAGATGAAAGCAAGTGGCGGTAAACGAAAGTTCTTACTCTCGACCGTATTAAAGATCGCACCGCAGGGCAGCAAAGATAATGCCATTGCAATACCTGGGATCCGATTGTATTGGCAAATTGGATCAAATGCAGTGGTCTCCGTACAAAAGATAAGACCAGATACGGGTAGGTACACAGGTAATATCGTGCTGCGGACACGCGGACTACTGCCGCGGCCTCAGGAAACGATTGCCTGTAATCGCTTCTCATTTCTTTTTAATTTTCAACTGCACAATTCCTTTTGTTCAGCTATCTATCCTCGAGTCGACTATTTACTAGTAACATTTAGCTTTATACCTTTTATGTAAGCTTGGAGCTTTGAACAAGACATAGGTAATTAATTTGATATTGAAAAAAAGTTTCATTGACTTAATAAAAAACCCTACTTTATTAGATTGAATGCAATTTACGTATAATTAAACATTACAAGTAAACAAGCAAACTTGTACATGTTGATAAGCACATACCAGAAATATTTAGCATTCAAACATTCCAAAACACTACAGACACGCCAGTGCAAAAAATGCAAATACAATATTTCATACACGGGCGTAAGTCATTTACTGAGCACACAAACGCAACTGCAATCATTGCAGCGATTCCCAACCATATCGCGGCTTACAAAAATGTATTTGTTATAACCCGCCATATCAAACGGAGCCCTCGGCATGTTATTCGTACCAATGTTTTTGCGAGGAATGAAAAAATATTGTCCATGTAAACGACAATGCAGATTATTACTGCCCGCCGGGGACACATAAAGAGTTACAGAAGAAATATAATGGCTTCTTGCTTAGTAGATAAGATATGGGTGTGCTTTTCGCACACTGATGCATTTTCTAGTGTCTTTATGAGCACGTTTTGTGCGATGATCGCGTCCAAACATAGGGTCTCATTTTACCGTCATTAAAGGGTGAATTTTAAATTTCCTGCCAGCGTTCCACTCAACTATGTATGAAGGAACGACCTCTCCATGTGAGTCGTATCCGGTCGCACGCATACTCTATGTTCCCTCATTGTCTACCAGAACTCAAAGTAAACCGATTACGTGCTAAAAATTCATAAAGCCATTGTCATCTCCAGACTGAGATCCTAATGCTTAGTAAGTGAGCTCCGCGATTATGTACAACGTATTCCCATTTACGTCGATAAAGCCTGCCTGACATTAATGTAATGTATCTGTATCTTAAAAAAAATTGGTGAAGAATAATTTCAGTGATTTTTTATGGTAAAGTTTCTGAATCGATCATGAATTTTAGCTGCCTGGAAGCTAAAAATTTCAATTTGTACCTGATAAACAATACGGCTCACTTAGGCTTATCTCCCCTTGAATTATGATGTCATTACTTCCCTTTTTGTAAAAAATTGTGCGTAAAAACAAGAGCACGGTGAGCATACTAATTTTTGCGGTCAATATACCGCTATCGAAGCTCTGTCCGTCAGAGCCTGCGTAATTCGCACAGTGGAATCTTCATACAATAAAAAAAGAAGCAATTTCAATGCTAAATCTCATAATTCAAATTTCTCCCGTTGTTTACCGGCCACGCTTCGGTGGCTATATAAACTCTCAAAATCTACCCACATCCGTAACGAAAGCCTGCTCTGTTATTTATGGAAAGCCACGTTTCATTGTTGTTGTCGGTTTTCATTTTAACGTTAATTTTTTTCTATTTGTTTTATATTCCAAATCACAGGGCGGCGGGATCTGCGCAATGATTTGTATTTCAGTTAGCTTATCCGACACGCTTAATTCCGGCGATGTTTGATTTATGCAGCAGCACAAAGGCTACTCCACGTACACCGGCGATATACATCACGTACAAAGAAAGACTAATACGCTGAAGAAATGTGCATGTTTTGCCCTATTTTAATGTGGAACATTCCTATTCTCTGCTTCCTACGTCGATAACATAAACCAAGGTGATTTACTGAAAATACAGCTTATTTGCATCGCCATACATCTCCTTGTGTGAACGTAAAACATTCGGACGTAAAGGGGAATGGACGAAATAAGATATAAACGATCGCCCGCACATAGAATCTCGGATTTACAACCATCTCATATATCTTTAAGTGAAATATGGACTGATCACATATTCAATCGCCCCCCATTATATTTACCAAAGTGGAGTAAAAAGGTACGTTTAAAGAATATATATATTATACCAAGGGATATTCGTGGGTAAGACATTACTTGAGGTCAAATTTTATAATATTTATTGGCGTAATAAATCAATGGAAAGCTTGTGGATGCAAGAATTATTGTACATTATACGAAATTTTGAGTTTAGGACCAAGCGTTTGTCATGGCATGGGCATGTTATGCGGAGGAATGAAGGTAATGTGGTAAGAAAGGCTTTTTGTATGAATTTGGACGGGTACAGGGGTCGAGGTAGACCAAAGAAAAGATGGATGGATTGTGTGAAAGATGACATGGCCCGAAAGGAAGTAAATCAGAGATGACAGTTGATAGAGAAGGATGGAAGACAAATAAATATTGCGCCGACCCCAAGTAATATGGGATAAGAGCAGGAGAATGACGATACGAAATTTTCAGCAGTACCACCACCGAGAGAGAGAGAGAGAGAGTTTGTTACCGCCATGGCACCTAGTTACTAAGATGATATTATCTTAATTTATATTATGTCCATATACAATTAGAAAATTAAATTATCTAACGTATTACTGCGAATACAAAAAAAATAACCATATATAATTAACTCATTTTTAATTGGCGAGTTATTTTCATGCTGCAACTAACGTTTAGTCTAGTCTTCAAAAGCATTTTGCGTACACTTTGTACATCCATGTTACCCTTGATTGTAAGCCAGGAAACCACAAAGTCATTGACCCTACCCTTCATACATACTTCAGTACGCTTTAGTAACATAAAAATGTAATTAAAATTCACATCATCCGCCCACTCAGCTAGTCGAGGGATATCCTTTTGTTGTAGAACTGCGAGCTCTCTGAATAACACTCCTAGTTGAATTGCGACGTAATATAAATAAGCTTTATTTAGTTTTTAATACAAACACATAAATTGCTTGTTAAATTACGGTGCACAGTGGTTTGTGGACACTCAGTGTTTATTCAACGAGACACAATGAAGTATTATTACAATCTAAGTAGATAAGGGGTTTGTGACGGCACTGAACGCTGTAGGTTTATGTTAAAAAAAACGGATCAGGTGCGAACCGGACTCGTGTGCCGAGGGTTCCGTACTATCAAACAATAATCATTATTATTGTATTACAAGTAAGTACTTTCAAATCGTCAGAATCCACTACCGGATTCGGAGTCGTTTTTTGCTGAGAAGAATCCGGTAAGATACTCAGCTATTACTCTTTTCAAATAAAACATAATAATATACATTAGAATTACTAACTTGGGATCTATTGCTAGTAATCTTAAAATCCCGATTTGTTTGACAGTTGAGGAATCGGCAGACTTAGTTGAGAAGTTCGATTGCTTTAACGAATTTTATATTTCATCCCAATGTGTAAATACTTTGACTCTGACATAAAAACTTACAATCACAGCAACTCAGTACATACCTGAAATAAAAAAAAGACGCATTAGTACAGTTAAGCATTATAAGTATAAAAAAGTTCCTTAACCATGAAGTTGGACAAATGGATAAACAAAAGGCAAACATCGCAAGGTGTGGTTGCAAATCATTTTTCATGAGTCGCTATCAGGGCTTGCACTAGTTGGTTCCGTAGGCTCGACCGTTCTGATAGATAGGAAATGAAGACAGATTAACCTCGCGTGACTTTACAATGCTTGCGATCCCTGCTTTGCGACTACATGGATGAGCTAGCTTTACAATTTCAGGATACAATACAAAAATAGGTCATATTACTTAATGCCTTATCCATACTAATATTAGAAATGCGAAAGTAACTCTGTTTGCTTGTTTGTTTGCTACCTTTTCACGACTAAACGGCTGAACGGATCGTAATAAATTTGCCAATGACATAGATATACCTGGGGCAAGACATAGGCTACCTTTATCTAGAACCATGCGGGCAAAGCCGCAGGTAAAAGCTAGTATAGTATAAGTAACAACTAATACATAAAAGAAAAGATGGTGAAACCTTAGAGGTGTATGGGAAAATATTTCATATTCCAATCATTCATTGCACATTGTTTTTTTATTGTCAAAACAAGAGACTTAACCCCAATTTTTAAAGCTAATTTTAAATGTTGTTGGTTATCACAAAAACTAATAATAAACAAGTAAGGAAAATTAGAACGCATTCCACAACGCAAAGGTTAACAATAACAAGTGCTGCATTGGGCTTTATAATTAATGGTCTTAATTTTTGTGAGGATCGAACTCAGAGCAATTAGGGTTGTAACATGATGGAATTATGTCGAGTCACTAACGTAAATAATAATCGTAATCGCGCCGTGGAAGCTTTGACCCACATCCGCGCGGCGTGCGTGCTAACAATCACGGTTTAGAATGAGTTTTAATGTTAACACATACACTACGAGGTAATTATTATTTTTTGTGTCGTCTATCTACGCGCTCTGACAAAGTTATTGCTCTATTATGAGCTATTTAACGTTTAACCGTAATTTTAACGAGTGCGGGATACATGTGACGTTTTAATTGTGTTAATAACGGTCGATTAAACCGAATGTTATTTACGACGTGAAATGAATAAGAAGAAGGAAACCAATAAGCCGACGGGAAATTAAGTCACTGATTAGGTACTCATTCACAATAATGATAAGGAAAAAGTTTTTTATATCATTCAATGGGAAATGATATTAACCCATGGTTTAATGTTTCAGCCGAAGGCAATTTTACGTCAAAAATTAAAACGAAACGCGAAACTCTCGTTAATTTTTATTTTGGGAATCATTTATTTTCGTCAAACAATTAGGCAGCGAGCCTGCGTCGCTCGCAAGGCCGGCGCGGCAGCTAGCCGGAAGAAACTTCACGTCACATCGGCCCTCCCCTTCAAAAAGGGGTCAAAAAGGGTTTTTTTAACGCACATTTTTTGTTGCATAATCCCACGCAGCGCGCCGCTCATACCGCCTACAGATAATGCGCGTCACTCGCGCCCGACCGATGTTGAGATGGGAGTTTAAAAATGTCATTTACAGAGAGCCAACTAAATCCAGATTTGTTGTGGAGTGACTTCCTAATTCCACTGGCGAGGGAACTTTGTAAAACGTATATCGTGTTCACGCGACCTGGCCGGGACCGCTACCAGTGCGCCGCCTAATCCGATCCGTGGACAGAAAACGTTCGCCAAAGTTGTGCTGGACGTGGCGCCTCATTCCCCGCCCTCCTTATAATCTCATGCTACACAATACCGTGTACTTTGATTAATTCACACCGCAAACCGGCATAAAGTTTGTGCGCTAAAACAGAATCGTTGTTTCTACACTCTAATCCCTATAAATACACCAACGGTGAAAGTTGATTGTTAATCTGAAACAGATACTTGTTCGTTGTGATTATACTAGCAACGTATATAAGCATCATTTACTAAGTTTTGCTCACTTTCACGCAGCGAAATCCAATAAGTCGATGAACGTGATTGAAGCTTAGCTAAACAATTCTAGTCCAAAAACAAATCAATGGAGCGGCTCTTATACGGTCCAAAGAGCTTAATCAAAGGGGATAAGTTACCAACTACACAAACTGAACAAGATTATAAGGTTAATTATATATATAAAAGCAGTGTGTTTATATACTACAATTAATAGTTCTCATACAGATAATTAGGTCGGCTTTTAACATATAACATTATTTATATTAAACCATAATTTACTTCACAAACGTACTGTTTTTTTATGTCGGCCATTATAGCAAACTTAAACATCAAGTGCCTTTTCATTTTACTATGAAAGTGAGTCATAATTAACTCGTAATTTGAATTCTGCGAATTCCTTTATACATTGCATAAAGTAATCGATTCGTAGAATTTGGGTGGAAGGCAGGGTAGGTTACAAGGCAATCAGCGGGTACCAGGAGGCTTTATTAGCCCGTCAGGGTACTGCGGGCCCGGCTAATCAATCGCCGCTCGCGTGTCGACCGCGCTATCTGTCTTTGCCCGATTGAACCCAGATAACGCAATCTTACCTACCTATACGGGAATGGGCCATTTATAAAATTAACTTCTTTTATCTTCCCAAATAGACAATATAGGGGGAAGTAAATAAGTCTAAACTGCTCCTTGGAAATTAATAGGCCGATATTAATGACAGAATGGGGTGTACTAATAACGACGCGTGGTTAAGTTTGTACTATTTATTACACATATACTGAGATAATGGCAACGAATTCAGTAAAAACATATAGTCCGTATATTAAATAATTATGTTTTTTTTTCAAGTGGACGTAGCAAAATTTATTTCCTGCGTATGATTCAATGTGTGTATGTTAAATATGTAGTTATTTTTATTTTATTTTAATACTTTATTGTACACCATTTATTTAATAAATAATTAGCATAGGTTATACATAAATATCAGTAAAAATGGCGGCCTTATCACTCTCGGCGATCTCTTCCAGGCAACCATGGGATGGAATGTAGAACATACAAATAATATTATTAGTAGTTAGTATTAGTATTATTTATATTATTATAATAGTTATATCAACAAGATGAAACATACTTTAAGCTTTGCAGAACTTTCTAGTTTTCATAAATCACAGTGCCGTATATGGCGTGGAGGGAGTTTATATACTTTATAGGGGATTCAAGTCATAATTCACTTTTGAGAGGGCATTTATATGTCTAATATGAAAACCTACAGCATTTGCAGCATAGGTTCACGTAGGAAAATGAAGGTTGGTAGAAATTGAAAGCATAAAAAAATGATAATTCCTAAGTATTGCAAATCCACCGTTATAACCGTACGTCTCCGAGATAGCGAAAGGGACCGGCTCATTAACTTCAACGCGGATCCGGGCCAGTTTATGCCCACCGATACCTTTAAGGTATTTACAAAGCAGCTAAGGGGCCGCAATCTAGACGGGGGCAATGAAAAAATCCCCGACCCGCATAATCCAAGTAAAACGCCCTTTAAGAGCCGCACAATTTAATGCTAAGTATAGCAATCTTGAGACGATGGTGCCCGTCCTCAGGAGAGGGTTGAAAAAAAATGATACACGGGGCCAATGTAGAAGCTGCAAGGAAAGACGCAATCATGGTTAGTTAGCGGGCCAGCTGCTCCCGGCTATAACATTTAAGGTTTTTTACAACAGCGTTCTTAGAAACGTAATCATCTGTTGGGGTATACTGAAACAAAATGAGCACTCATGTGGCCGTTACAAAACTGTTGGCAGCGTTTGTGACTGAATGCCAAGAAACTAACGCTCAGCGGTTAAACATTTCACAATCATCCAGGATATTGCTCGCGAATGCATTTTAAATATAATGAGTAATGAGCCAGCGAATTTAAAATTTAAACCGTGCGATAAACATAATCAGTTTTATTAATATCGATTACTTTCCTCATAGGACAGGCTATGCCTAGTGTGAGGAATAGAAATATTGTGTAATGTAAGGCTTATAGAAATAAATATTTTATTTATTTATTATTTATTTAATCAGATGAGAGAGATGTACATAGTTTGAAGCAATTTATTGGACAGTGTGAGCTCGTTAAGAGGATGAGCGGTAAAGCTCTCCGTTTAAATTATTTGCATGTATCTCGTTTAACGTAAACAATAGTTTTATTCCATAACATTTTCAACATTTACGTAACATTTGTGACGATTTGAGGGAAGTTATAACACGCTTTCATTAGAATCAAATGAATGAGATACAAAAGTCGCTTACTTCGTGGAATGAAATATACATATTGGACGTAAATACAGCCGTTATCCCGAGAAAGAGACACATTTTTTTTTCTTTTATTCTACTTATCAGATTCCTGTGTGGCAATCTTTTTTATTTTAAGATTTTTAAGTTTAAGATAAGAAACTGCGTATTACGTGGTACTGGTACGCACGTGGACAGTGCTAAGTGTAAGAACGTTGTAAAGGATGTCATGACTTGTGTCAATGTCATTAAGGTAACGGACGCAGGAGCTTGATACCGGCGCTGTGCTGTGAGTTGCCACACTAAAAAACATCTCGGTATTAAAATTTACTGTTCTTTTGTCCCTTGTTTTTAGTTTCATTTGAAATCTGTAACTTTATGTAGGTATATGTTATTTTATTTTATCTTTTATATCTTGTCTACTGTACTGTCGGTAGGTACTATGCATATACATGGAGTCTGTGATGTCCGAAGTGAGTTCCAACTGAAAATCTGACCGAGGCTGTTGAACACAGCTTCGGTTGTTTGCTGAATTTGAACCTATTTCTGATATCACAGAATGTCGCAATTTTTTTTGTGTTTTGGTTTTTAATTATTTCTTATTTATATAAAGTGCGATATTGAGTGTATCAAAATAAATGAATTTAATTTCAATTAGTAGTAACTTGCAAAAGCTATTTTTTAACTACTAGGAATGGCTGGTTCTAAATTCATTAGCGGGAATCGCATTGTACGGAGCAGCGGGACAGGTGTGTACACCGCTGTACGACGCCATTACTACACTGAAAACACGGGGGTTGCACCGCTTGACCGATTGACCGCGCACATTCCAAGCTATTATATGCTTTATCTATGCATAACAGCACATTCCTGAACATTTTACGATTCCCACTCGCGTTCCACAAAAATGTTCTATAAGCTTGAAACTTTACAATAACTCCAGTATTACTATGCTTTACTTGTAAACCTAATCATCACGCCTCTAAACCATGCAATTATATTCGAATCCCGCTTAGTTGAGATACAACGGTGTCGCTGCGTTTAATCAAATAGCTTTCCAAATAAATGGGGCGGGAACGAATCAATAACGCGAATTCAATTTGCATTACGTACATCACAGACGTATCAATTGTTCAAGTTAAGCGAAGATAGATAAACGCACAGATCTACCGATTTCTTTCTGATGAGAAAGACTGGAGATTCATCGATAGGATGCGCGAGTCCCAAAGTGAAAAATGTACATTTGGATGGCGTTAATTCGTTTAATTTCCGGTGAGAGGGAGCGGGCGGCGAGGGCGCCCAGTCCGCTCAGATTAATTCAGCGCCGCGCCGTCACAGATAAGGACACTGAAATAAATTGAAAATGTTCGGAGATTGATTTGAATACTCTCGAGGATATATCGAAGGCGACCAGAGCGAAAATGACATAGCGCATCCGTATTCACCTACTTTTATTTCTAAGCGTGACTTAGCGGAAACCGCAGGCGCTGTAATGAATAAATTATACTTTTCATCGAGGTCGAAAACGAACAACGCTCTATGTAATTAACATTGCGAATTGCGAATGTCAAAAAGCAGTTTTTAATTTTCCTCTGAATTAAACAATCATCAAAGTTTTACCACAAACAGTAATGATACCGGAGTATTGAGAAGGAAAATTACACTTTTAGACGTTGGTAAATAGCCAAATTTAAGATTGTCTTTTAAATCGTTTATAAACGGTGAAATTAATGCAATCGACGCGAGCGAGCCGAGATGGGAGACATCGTTCGAAGCGTTCGTGATTCGAATCCTAAATGAAGCCAAGTGCCCGGCCGGCTATAGGCCTCGGAGCCTGCTGGTGAGAGGTCGACCCGTCATTTACATATTGCTATATTGTATCGATAACAATTGAGGAACGGAATTTTAGTACCCAGCACACGAACTCTGCCAATCAGTTCATGCAAACTGAGGGAACAGCTGAGGTATTATATTTACAGAATTTACAGCGCCGCTTAATCGTAAAGGTAAACGTCAAATAAAGAGTCAAAGTTGCAAATGAAGACACACCGCAACGAGCATACACTGACGTGTGCCGCTGACATTCGGAGAATCAAAACGTCCGAACGTGAAACAAATTGATTGCTGCAGAGTCGTCAGGCGCCGTGCTCCACAGCAGATTGCTAATAGCGCATGCTAATCTTATTAGCCAAACGGAAAATGGCATCACCAGATGTAGTCTGGCCCAGCCTCCCGTGAAGCTTCATTCGTATGTCAAAGTTGACACTGTTACACGAAAGGGATTGTTGTTACCAATCAAATTCTGGCTAAATCAACTACGTATCCAAAGGACTTAATTAAAATTGTGAAACCCGTTGAAAAAGAGTTGCCAGGAATCACAAATCACATAGGATTGGCGAGTTTTTGTCCGAAATAATATCAAACGACATTAAGTAAACTGGTCACTGCCAAAACGTTGAAAACAATTTATCCCAGGTAATCCCAAAGTGCCAGACGATAATAACAGTGACATTTAGAGCGTACTGGGTGCGGTGGTTAATTCTGCAGCAGCAGTGGCGTCCGATTTTGACACGAACTAAACCCTGTTGCCAGCAGTAAGCCCATCAGGTGCAAACCCTCTACGCCGACCTAATATTGTGTCCCGGATTAAATGACGTAGACATGTATTCACAGATTAAATAGATATTCTTATTTTAGTAGTGGAAAAATAATAATTTTGAATTTAGCATTTTTTTTGTTGACGTACCTTTTTATATACAACCTAAAACCCCGACTAACGATGTTGAATGTTTTTATCACAACAAATATAGCCAACAAACAAAGCCATTAACTAAGAACACAAACTGTGCCATTACATTAAAACTACACGATCCATATTTCGACAGACGGAAAGCAATTATTCGCATTCAGTCAACAAAGACGTAGAGGAACACTGCACAAAGAGACCATTTCATAAGTTAGAGCGTTACTGACGATAGTTATCTGCGCGCAACTAGTGATGCAGTAAATCCTAAGAGTACACTTTGCAACTATCCCTTCTTACTGTGAAACCTGAGCTCTTACTACAGGCTAGGCTTTAAATTGTCTGCTTCGAAGATTTGAATCATTTATTGGTAACTACGCTATTCACTAATTTAGTGCTTTTTCACGTATGAAATGTGTAATCTATTTACCAGCTTTTTTATTTATTTATTAAGTGATGATTCGAAACAAGTTTCTGTACCCTGATTCCTGATTGTTTATACAAACCCGATCGAGAACATTTTGCTTTGGTGACAAAAAAACTGTTTTTCACAGATCAATTTTATTGTTGATTAAACTGATACTTTAGGTATAATATCTCTATTATCACAAAAGTCGACAAAGATGTAGCTAGGTTCATCTTTGCGTAGTAAAAGTGGGATTTGTCGAGTAGACAATGGCAAGTGAGTCGTTCAGAGCATCGTCGATAGTCGTGTGTGAGCTACTAGTAGGGGTTACAGGAGATCATGGCCGCACAATTCCCTCAGAGGATTACGACCGAGAGAGAAAAGTAAGGCGATTAATCCCTCCGGAACGAGAGCTCGAGAATTTATTATAAAACGGTTTCATTTGAGGCTTATTCTACCATGTCCAGGCGACCGACGTCGGTCGTTGCCTGCGTAAGGTACCCGCATCCACGCACGTTAGGAAATTGTGTTTTGTTTTTTCTGTAGCGAGCTGTTTTAGGCTATGTGATCCAAATTATGCCGTATTCTATCCAAAATTAATTTCACCTTTTCAACAAAGTGAAGGTAAACGTTGACCTTTTGAATGTTTCTCCGTCATATTTATTCAAAGCTTGCACGCGTAAAATGTTCAATTGTATTGCTCGGTTAAATTTTAAGATTAAAATTATACGATGGTGGAATCGTTAGATACGACATTGTTGGTTTTTGTTAAGATATTTATATATACAAGATATTTATTAATTTAATTGTGATGCTTTACCTACAGACTATTTCGCGCTCATAATAATAATTATAAAATAATTATAATAAATAATTCCATATTGATTTCTGTAATACAATGTAAAAATATTACCAAATTAATCATAATCTATATTACCTACTATAAATAAATGTTTATGTAGGTAGTACATGTATATATACATTATACATATGATCATAATCATAGCCTAATCGTTAAAAGAATAAATTTAGGTACACAGGATTCTGGATTTATTTTGTAAATCGTTAACCTTTACCACCTTTAAGGAATCGCGTGTGAGAAATAGACTAAATACGTCGTTGAAGTACGTTAAAAGGTTGCGTCGGTCCTATTGGTTGTTTTACCGTACCCCACCTGTACAAATGTCAGCACACAAAGCCTACTATATATGTATACCTGTCTAGTTTATAAGGATATGTTAAATCCACCCTGGTTTATGGGGTCTATTTATATTTTTATCTACCGATATTTCGGCGACGTCGCAGGCGAGCTGATGGTCACATGGCAAAAGGAAAGTCTTTATGAATTATTTATATTTGAAGTCACGAAATTTTATGTCACAGTTTTTTTTCAGGTAAGATAAAATATGGGATCTTGTCGTTTATTTTTATCAAGGTTCGTATAAATACTAAAGGTCATATCATATTAATATGTGCCTTATTTATTATTTGTTTAATTTAAAATGTTTGTACAAGAGTTGGGTGTCGCACACGCACAAGCTATACACCCAACCCCCAAAACACCGGGCTAGTCTTACCAAATAGTTAGTCACTAGAATATAGCCGGTTGCCATACATAATGACAATGGTTTTGTACGGTCAAATATATTAAGCGCAATTTTATGACGACAAATTAAATGTTTGTATACTGAAAACCTTTTCTAATGAAAAGGAGCTCTTCAAACTAAAGCTTCTGAGTGCGAATTCATTTTGCGTCGCGTCGGCATGATATAATTTAATCCTATATGTCACTGTCAAATTAGACACTAAACCATAGGCGTATCAGCCGCAGTGACATTTCTAAACATGAGGGGAACAAATGGTTCTGACATTTTGTGAGTATTAAGCGACCTTGGATCTAATGTAGGGTAAGCAGAAGGGTTGCCGGCTCCTATTTAGGACTACATAACATTACATTATAGCTAACTGGCTGATATAAAGCTGTTCTTCTTGAAAATTGAGTGACATTACGAACCATAATTATTATTGCCGGTTGTTTGTTAGGGAACAGATGTTAAGAAATCCTCCACTATGAAATCTGAGGCCCATATTTGTTTTGTGTGTTTATATTGTTACCTCATCAAGCTCTGTACTAAATATATCTATATATGGAGAGTTGGAGACTAGCAGTAATGAGTGAAATGTGGTGGGGTTATTATTACATCAAGTTTTAGGCAGACACCTTCCGCTTCATCCACATAATGTTAAATAGATTCATTATCTACTTGGTGAAGGTATAAAATATATTATGTTAGTCTATTCATCCCTGCGAAGAACTTTTTCGCAGTGTTAACTAAAAAAAGTGGTATTTTTTGTTGGTTGCTCATAGCTTATTTTATTAGAGGCGCTCAGATTATGAAGCGCGCTGATGAACTTACAATTTACTAAGTTACGATAGGCGTTTGAAAAGAAAACGAAATAGGAAAACTTAAAGGGAATAAGTTACAGTTTAACTAACCATCTAGACAAAGATACCAAGTTTCTCTCCAAGGAAAGAGCGGCGGGGCTGGGACGCGGGGGAGTGACGTCACGGCTGACGGTGTAAATAATTGCTCTGTCGAACACACCTGCCGGGGAAAGAAAATTAAGCGCAACGCAATTTGACTGAGTGATGAAGCACCCAGAGTGGATCAGTTTAATGAGGAGTTTCCAACGAAAAATTGTTTATTATTAATAAATTCATAATCTCATTTATATTATGAACATCATCCATTTACTTCCACGTAATTATCCCATCTATAAACTTGTTACAGTTTGAACGTTTTGAAGCGTGTATAAATTATACATTACGTCGTACCAGCGTTTACATTGTCTCAAAGCAAAGTCCCGATAACATTTTGTCGTGCGACACACGACTCGCAATCGCGTTTATGTGCTCCTTGCATGATAACCCCCCTTAAAGGCGACTGTACCAACGGCAATCCAGTCCCGAGACCTCATAAAGAGAGACTCTTTTATCCAAATTACTATTGGATTACTTTTTATTTCAGTCGAATAACCCACTCCGGATAATTAGTGATAACAGTAACGGTCCGCAGCTACGCGCGAATAAAACTTTTGTCGCGTATTTTTCCGTACCTAAATGGCGAAGGTAACAGTTTCGCACCGGTCTTGTTTATTAACAAATTCATAAACATTGACTTGCGTATAAAACGGTGGCTTGTTGTACTGCCAAAATGGGAACGAGCAAACACGTACCATATTTTCATTTCATGGGATGCGAATAAAAATAAAGTGAATGACCAGGTCTAATTTGGCGGGGAGATTCGTGACGTGGATGACACAGGTAGGTACTTCCTACCGGTTCCGCTCCATTGTTTAGACAGCTGAATACAAAAATGTTTCGCCGGGTGGCACGCGGTGGCGTTTGTCAGTCGTTAAACAGTTTTATTATTGCTGGACGAACATCGCACGGCCTATTTGCATAATTGAACGACCACTTGGAGGCACTAGCATTGTTATACTCTGCCGAGCCATTTGTCAGATTCGCCGTATCATTTATGCATGTAGCTCATAACGAGAGCCGCGCCGTTTTTCTGGACTATTCATTATTTCGCTTTTTGTGTTGTTTGTTATCGGCGGCCACTCTTATCCTTAGTATACTCGCCACAGATAATATGTAACACAATGCCGGCTTCCACCCTGTTGACACAAACAACCGCATTTTTGTAACATGAAGTTGAAAGGGCTTAATCTGGAATTTGGTCAGGTAAAATAAACATTTGCTTTTTGGAACTCCAGTAAGTTAAAACGGACAGTAATAGCTTTGGATTTTGGTTCAGAGTGAACATTAAGCCATATTTCACAACAAAATTACGCTACTTTTATGATACATATATTTAGATTGCTATCAGTTATAAAATATTATAATTTAAAATACCTGTTAATGTTTACATATTTCTTGAAAATATCCGATGTAGGTATTCATTATGTGTGTCAGCTGAAGTCAGAAGCTTAAAATAAGGTTAAGTGTGTTGAAACGGTGCAATCAAATGTCGTAATCGGGCATTGTTTTGAAGAGAAGTAGGTGAGTAGAAACTGGTCTGATCGGATCAATGGACAATAAAAAAGCAATAAACCTTGGTTGTAGTACACAAAAAGCAGGCGCTATCTTTAAGGCGTAAATGTTTAATGGGACGTACCACTCTGTGCAACCGTGCGCTCGTGATCTGATCTAAAACTGATGACTTTTAAAAGTCGTTACGGAAATAGCTCCTTAGCTTTTAAACTGCTGGCCACTTCAAATTAATGCATTACTTGTAATTTTAAGACATTCTATTGACTTTAAACTACTAAACATTCTTTGATGCTTATTTTAATGAGCCCACCTTTATATATTTTTGATAAGAATATATTTATCACGAATTCGAATGAGTATTAGGTAAAATGGAAAGGGAATTAAATTATCACAATCAGTTAAATAGTTTTAATGTATGTATGGAGTAATAATTACACAATGTGGTTGAAATAAGGTATTTGTAACGAGGGTGTTTACTACGAAAATTTTCATTCCGTACTTAAAGCCTCCCAGCGGGGTAATGATAGTTCATGCGTGAAGTAACTGGCTTTGTAATAATCGTAATAATTGTTTAAATAACATTGTGTGAGCTATGTACTCTTTGAAATATATATACTCACTGACATGCGAATTTAGATGTAGAATATATTTTATTTGGACTGTATGACTGGTAAAACGTGAATTCACACTTTATTTAATTATTTTTATTTGGCTTGGTTTTTAAATATATTTTGGAGAACAAAACTTCTCCTGCGTAAAAATGGGATAAAATATAGCCAATGTGACTCTTTTTCAGCTTTTAAGTAGTGTTTTTTTTAAATCGGTTTATTACTTTCAATAGCCCTTGACACATATTTGCTTTCTATAAATTAATTCTAAAAACCTATAAGGATAGTTATAAACACAGGAGAAATTATCAGTAAAATTCTTCCTAATGATAACACTCTAAAGATATATTTAAATAACTTTAGTGAAAATGTTCCAGCTTCAATAATTTAAAAAATCTGCTCAATGTTTCAAAAATCAAACCTTTTCTTAAATGAAGGGATTTTTACGCTATATTTTTTTATTAAAAGATGAAATTAATCGAGGGTCTTGTCGGACATCAAAACAACCTCGGGCCATTGTAAGGAATGATTACAAGACCATTTTTATATAGCAAATGTTAATTTTTATAACTCAAATATAGCAAGCGCACTTTGATGTATTGTTGCTTTATTAGGAGGTTCTTTGTCCAACCAGTGACCGGAATTACCTGTATCATAGACATTAATCGGAGGCATTCCTTCTGTTATTCAGTAATGTTTTCGTATACATATATTTTTTCATTTTCAATATAGTTGAATAAAATATTATATTCAATACTAACAAGAGAACCAAAAACAATAATAATAAATAGCTCACATTAACAAAGCCTATTTTGTTTACTTAGTCGTCACTACTCCACAATCCGAATGGCAACTTCATTAGTTTTCTTACAATGAAACACAAATGAATGAACTCAATTAAAGCAAATGCAATTAATAGCTTCGAATAAATGGTACAGTTGATTTATCAGTAATAGCTAGGGCTGATTGACGTTTTTCATTTGCCTCTAGGTGAGGTAAATATTGCTTGCAGTCTTGTAGGCGCCTTTACCTGTCACGGACGACAGAAATTGGTCAGCTCCTCGGGGTAATCTCTGCATTGAAATCCGTGATTTCTCTTGAAATACTATTGAATATAGAGAAGTATAACATGAGATATCACTATGTCAAACGTATTTATTTTGATTTGAAATCGTGAGTACACTGGTTTCCTATGTCTAATTTGAGTTATAACTCTATAAAGGCTAGATAACAAAATTCTAACTTCGATTGATAGTGAAAATCGACTTGCAATATTAAAATTATCTTATTTAGTACACACAGAGATGTATTTTCACTGCTATCGGTGTGTACTGGCAGCAATATTTCTAGCGGTGTGTGGACGTGCATCGTGGAGCGAGACAAACGTATAAATTTACTTGCCGCACACATTCGTTGCGTGCTTCACCCGTCTCAGATTTATGTTCCTCCAACCCTCTACGGCTTCATCAAAACTCCACTAAATGTTATAATACAGTTTCTAACGTGGCTCCATCACAAACTTTTAAGGAATTTTTTAATTTGCACTGAAGTAAAAAGTAATTTCTGTAATTTTATTCCTAGTATTTTTTTCTTATCGCGTGGACCCACTTTATCCTATTTAATATGACCGGTATTTTAAGGCTAACCTAAAAATAAAAAGGTAAAATTGCGCACGTAATATCTATTCCAGTAATTTCCGTGCCCTGTTGTTTTAAATTTTCACTAAAATATTCTAAAGTTGTAATAAGGTTAACCGGAGTGGGAATGACAGGCGTGGGGCCTGAAATTAAATGATCCGATGCGTTGTAAAGCCGAGTACAGATAGGTGTGTGTTTTTATGCAAATTTCCAATTGGCCGGTTGATATTCGCGAGTCAATGAGTAAATTCGCAGCGAATCGTGTGTGACATTTAATTGACAAGAGAACAAAATGTGATGTTCTGACGTTGGCGGGGCATCGATGGTGCGTTGTGATCTGACAGACGCCGCGAGCAACTGTCAATAAATAAACTTTAAACAATTTAAATTACCCACCTAAAGGGCGATCCATTGGCGGTCGTATTGAACGAAATATAGTTAATTAAAATTGTTTCAATAACTGTATGTTTAAAATTGGAGATTAATATTCTGCGGTTATTGAATCACTGTTTTTACTGAGATTACCTATGCCCGGAAATATGTATAATTGGGTGGTCGAAGCTTTTATTTGCCAGTCGGTATCATTTATCATTAAAATTGATACGTACTAGTAAATTTGGTAGGCAAAGTTTGTGAGAGCTTGTATCTTATATCTTCTTGTGGGTAACTTTCTGCAGTATCATTAATTTGCGGATATACCAGTCAGTAATATAATGGTATAAAGATAGACAAATGAAGGTAGGTGGGTAGTATATTTCCTAATCAATTAGTATGTGGAAAGTGTGTGAGTATAGGGAAGCATGCACAGGAGTCACGATAATTACGGGTCTCTACCGGCTCATCTCGCGCACCTGTTGCCGACGACTTTAACTAAAATTTACAACCATACGTGTTACCAGCCTTATACGCGACACTTGTATATAATTCCTAGCGGTTAAGTAATATTACGCTTTTGGGTATACACTGAGTAGAGGAACACATTATGTTTGTATTGCATGTTCATACTCCAGACGTGCTGTTCAGTGGAGGGTTCCTACCTACATTTTGGTGGTGTCTTATGTCTACAATTTTAGAGATTTCATGTTTATGATAATCATTATAAAATACGTTTAACCAATAATAATATCTGTGACGCCAAACTATGAATAGTTTCTTGAAGATACACAAACTTAAAACAGTAATTCTATTTTAAAAGTCAAGTCAAACGTGGAGAATGCCAATAGAGTCACAGCACGTGGGGAATGTATTTGTCTTACTCCGGCTGCATTGCGTTGTACGAGTATTATTACGTACCTTGTTACACTTTAGTGTGCTCCGCTTATGAAACGGCCGGCGCTCGAACTGCCGGCAGTAAAACTTTCAGTGGATTGTTACATTGGAGCCAACTAAATAAACTCTATAGGTTTTCACCCGAGCCTTTTCATGGGCATCGCTTTTACGCCGATTTTATGTAGCATGAGCAAAATACAGCTGTAATTCCAACACGGGAAAATGTATATTACTCCGAATCCTTAGTACAATCTGACAATGCGGGGATTTTGGAACGCCCCGGGCTAGGTGAGGGTAGGCGCGACTAGAGTTTGTTACATAAAAATCCCGTTATCGCGACGGAGGTCGACAGATTACTTTCTTGTTAAGAGGATGAAAACAAGAGTTAGTTCGTTTTCTACAAGGCAATAAATATGAACTTTTTTAAGGATTCTTCCTTTTTATAAGGGCATAGGTATTTAGGTGCCTTTTATTATACTATTCATGAAAAAACGGCCACCAAAAAGCGAAACAGTTTTTGTCGAAATACTTCTGAAGGTATGTATAAGTATTATCCTTAACCGTACATTTTCCTGCTTACCTTTTATGTTGAATGGCTTTGCTTTCTTACGTTGAAATCGAAAAGCTACAACATACAAAATTTAATTCAACAAAAACGAAGACAGTAAAAATAACACTATTTGTGTGATACAGATCATTCGCGATAAGCATGATGTACAAAAACAATCAGTACTTTATTTATGACTGCTCTGTTGGTTTATTGTTTAGGAAAGCTAACTGCTATGCTAGGTAGCGTTGGCTCGACATGGGCAAACAATTATGCGAAGAATATTTTTGATTTTGATTGTATATATTTACAAAAAAAACTTTTCTTTCGGTTGGCTGGTACATCTACTAGGTATGATGTAGGCACGTAAATAGCAATCGGTGGTACAAGGCTTTCTTATCAGGTGGATATCGACAGTATTTTTCTTTATTTATTATATAAATATTTATTTCTTTTCGTTCTGGAATGGTGTCCTGGCTGTGGTGGCAAACACGCAATTTGTCCATGGCGATAAATTGACCACAAACAAAATGCCCCTGGCACTAGCGGCGCCATCATTCACCTGTGGTCGCCCATGGTAATGAGATGGGCCTACTATTGAACATACGGATGATTGCGATTTTATTCTGCGCTCTCTTAATGAGATAGACGCGATGTAACTTAGAGATTGAATTTAATCATTGCATCTAGAAACTAAAATGTTTAATTAAGCAGATACAGACTAGAAATGGACAATTCTGGATTTAAAATATTTATTTAGAAAAATAAAAACAGTTGTCATGAGTTTTATTGACGGTTTTTCTCTGGATTTTTCAGTCAGAACCGGTGGTAGATTTAACTTCATAAGTGCTTTATTAGGTGCTCAATGGAATAAACCAGTATAATTTTAGTTTTACTGGCTAAAACCCTTTCTAAGATCATCTAAAACACTTTATTAACGTAACTTAGATAACGTAAACAACAATCTATTGGATTAATTTGTTTAAAGCACTATTTGATTGTATACAATCAGTTCAAATCAAATTACTTAACACTCGTATGTATGTATGTGACATAATTTTCGTAACATGTACAAGTTAGTTCAGGCCACACACGTTTTTGTAGGACAAGATATAATTAATAAGATTAATGAGTTGCGGAAGACACAGGATATTAATTTAATATATCTCGTGCTGACATAAAGGAAACTATGATTACTCTGCACAATGACGTAGGCGTCTAGTGTGAACCAGTCGCCAGTGTCAAGGGTTGTCTACGTATATAGCCTTCCTGGCTCAATTTCGTCTTTTGTTATAGAGGCACAAGTTTCCTTTGCAGGTAACTAGCATGGAATACAGACAATGCTTCGAAATAATATATGTGTACACCAACTTAACAATTGGAACGTTGTCTAGTCGTAAAACGCACCATGTGTCTTGTTGTTAAGTTCGGTATTGTAAATACATAACATAATAAAATTGTATATATACATATAGGTTGAAATTCACAGACATATATAATATAACCGAAACTTACTTGATACTTGAGTCACTGTCATTCATAGTATTTAGTGTAAAATCGCAACACATAAAGTTTAATCAAAAGTGAGTTTATAAAGATCAGTTAGAGGTCCCAAAAAGGTTCACAGCGATCTATTCATGGTGTACAAGTATTGTACTTCAAATTAACCGACCACAATTTCTATTAATAAATAGCATCAAAACCGTAATTAAAAATGTCTCTCCTGAAATTTTTCGAGTGATTTTCGGAAACAATGGGAAACATTAATGTGTTATGTATACTCATTTTGTTTAAAGGTAAACCACAAAAAGCAGGAATGGTAAATGCGTTGGTAGCGTGACTCAGTGTTTCTGTGCGTCATTACTCAACTGCGGTCGGGGAGGTAATGAGATGGGCCCCTGCGCCTCACTCTCATTGTCCAAATACTGTGCCACCTATATTCATGAGTTGGACTGGGTAACTTATTTAATTCAGTGCCGGTTGGACTCAATCTATGTAGAGACCAACTAAAACTATCTAGGTAGATTCATGTTAATAATACAATATCATAAGTAGTAGTAGGATATTTGGCGCCAATTCTGTTGTTCAAAATTACTAAACTTAACTAATTTGACAGGTCTAAAATATTGCCATCCTTACTTAACCCCGCCATCCTTACATAACATGAGAAAGGGATAGCAAGACTTTAAGACCTGCCAAATTTGTTAAGTTTAGTCATTTTGAACAATTGGCACCATTGAGTGTATTTCAAAATAGCCACAAAATAAAAACATATTATATATCTAAATTGTGCGATACCTTAAACTTTTTGGTTCTACAGTAGTGATGAAGTTATGAAAGAGCCATTCACAAAAAGAAAATAAAAAAATCCTTAGAATAAAAGTGCCTTTGTTCGTATATTACAACATTGGTTTAATTTAAGTGACAGTAAATTATAACGTCCTTAAATAAAAGTAATTGTTCAAAGCAACCGATTTTTTTTTTCTAAATTTTATTACACAAAAGTTGAGCACATTAATGGTGGTCGTTAGACACGAACGAACTTCCGAGGTAACAAGTATGTATCGCACTGACATGAAGAGATTTCTGCAAGCATTAAACTAAATTAACGGGATAACGCTCTTTAGGCGCTAAGTTTTACCCGGTGTAATTAAGTTGGCCTTAGCAATTAAGATGGTTAATAAATGGGTAGGTAGTAATTCGCTTTGTGATAATTATTCGAGGAATCCTTTAATATAACCAAACAAGCGCGAATAACTTCAGTTTAAGTGTTTGTGTTAATGTGACAGAGGGACTCTAGTTATGCTTTACACGGAAACTTTACGTTTGGAATTACTCGGGTATTACAATATGTCGCCTAATTGATTAGGCTCGGAACTTTGTTGTCAGACGGATTTGCTTTTGGGAACATCTTTAAACGTTGGTATGGAGACTCTCGATAATATTACAGATTTAAAATAACAGGGGAGGATTCTGCTCTGGCAGGACGCTAATGGTTTACTAAAAATAGAGGACGGGAGTAATACTTGGAAAGCATATTTAGAATATACGGATCTATGCTACGGGTCTGGCGTAGCGAAACAAAATTTCAAAATAGCAGTTGTAACATCCGTTGCATGCATGTAGCTGTATTGTATTTTAAAATCGAAATTGTTTTGATATCTCAGCACCAGCCCAGCTAAATCACAGTCGCGAGGTGTACATGAAATCCATAAACCAACTAAGCAAACAAAACAGTGTTGTAAGCCAATAAAGTTGATTATCGTATGCACGATTTTGACGTGCTGCTATGTGGTAGTGTTGTATACACAACGGAAAATAATTACGAGGCGTGCGGCGTTTGTCCCGAGGGTGACTCGCACACCACTTCCTGTCAGATGGAGAACTGGTAGCATGGATAGCTGCCACGATGAAATTGCCTATTAAATAGATTACACTTAATCACTTGACGGGAATTGGAAACGTGTAAGTTCCTTGTACGATTTCACTTCATAATAAAGACAGTGTTTAAATCTTACATCGATTTCTTTAGTAGTCAATACAAAATATTTCTTCCAAAGTCTTATTTAAAAGTGGAAGCAAGTTCATATTAAGGACATTTTACAGTCTCATTAGAATAAATTAGTGAAATGGCGCTCTATACTCTTCCTACCCCGAAAGGAAGGTGATTCTTAGTTTATTTTGCATTTGTTGAAATTGTTCAATAACCGTTCATTATTTGTTTGCATAGGTTGAAAATAAGTAGGTTTTGAATGGCAAGTTATTAATAGAGCACGCCCGAAGCATGTAAGTAATAACAATTAATACGAACGATAAACTGCAGTAATAGCACGAATCCACCCCTTATAATAATAATACCGTCAATTTATATCAAGGCCATTTTTTTGTATCATTGCGAAGTAAGTAGTTGAAAAATAATTTTACTGGCATGGAAACTTTGAGATGTCAATAATCATCAGTATCTCAAAAAAAGTTTGATATTTAATTAGAAATGATAAATCTAAAGGAACTTTTTACATACGATTGTACTGACGACGAATGCCTGAAAAAAATCACAACAGCCTTCATTCAATGAAGTTAAAAAAACTACCTGAGAAGGACCAGAAAAATATCAGCAGATAGGAAAAAATAATCGTTTCAAGTATGTATTATAGCCACGATTGATTCTTACAAAACTCACCCTAATCAACCGAATACGTTCTCCATTAATATAATAACACCTAGCACATAAAAATGAACTTGTACGAGCTCCACAATTTCTTTGTTGGCAGCAGACAATGAACCCCGGAGACAATGTTCTTTGCTAAATGGATGACTATTCAATCGGGCGGCACTATATTTACCTTGGCGCGTAAGTAGGCATTCAACTGGTTTTCACTATGTCATTTCCCGCACTCACATTTTTTTACAATCGTCTTTAGGGTTGAACTTGGCAGGAAATGATTTGCTAAAACACACTCTTAATGTATATTGTGAAAGCGTTAGCTCCTTAATGCCCTATTGACGACCAATGCTCCTGGCTTCGATTTATTGCTATCCGTTCTCAAGGAGCTATTGTTGTTGATACCAATGGAATTATTGAGCGTATTGAGTTCCCGCCTGCACGTTATTCCGTGTGGTTGAATTACACGAACATATGGACATCATTGGCCATTAGACAGCCTTTAATACAGAACGTGTCTTACAACGTGTACGATTGTGGATTAAAAGGTTTCTCATTTCAGTGTTAAGATTTGAATAATTAACTAAATCATACAAATGACTAGGAATATTAAATTAATATCTCTATATAAAGTGAGCCTAGTAAATACAACATGAGATTAAGATTGTTTTTTACCAGTTCATGATTTCCCTATAAATATTGAGAGGAGCATTTTTCCATTTAAATAAAATACTGTTCCGTATTCTACGCTTATCGCTTCTCGAGGCGTGTTCCACGGGGATTTGAATCTCCCACTAACGTGTAAATAGACTTATTGCAATGCGATGGTTACCCATCGGAGCTCGGGTTATTAATATTTTAGCGCGGGTTATGAGGTAAAAGTATAATGTGGTAGTTTTTGGGTGCTTGTTATTTCACAGCTCTAATTAAAAATTTACAACTTTTAGGGCGAGTAACCTCGTATTTAATATATACACAGAATAACT
Source organism: Falcaria lacertinaria (assembly GCA_951449985.1). Taxonomy (NCBI): domain Eukaryota; kingdom Metazoa; phylum Arthropoda; class Insecta; order Lepidoptera; family Drepanidae; genus Falcaria; species Falcaria lacertinaria. The sequence continues at coordinate 4,381,117 of OX602111.1, forward strand.
GGCTGTTAACGTTGGTTACAAAGTACTAGTGGTATTGAGTACACTTTAGAATATAATGCGGATATCTTGAAATTATTTGATTTCGAGGAATATATTTCCGGGTGTAATAGCTTTATTACGGTATAATGAACTTTAAATACATTCAGTAAATAGTTATAACTGAATGTTTATTTAGTTGCATATTGTACTTTCTCATACCCACGGTAAAAGCTGGGATGTATCCACAACCGCGGCTTCCCTCGAGAGTCTATTGCTGAGCGACAGGGCTCGATATAGTTTCATGTTTGCAATATCGACGTTACCAGTTCCAGTTCCAAAATTGTACTATAATTACGACTTGTCTGCAAGGCGACGTGTTAAAGACATTCGTAGCGATTAATGTGCTCGTAGCTGAACTGTCGTAGCATGTATATATTACGTAGCGACGAGAACATAAAGCATTTATAAAACCTGCGTTAGTGGCGGTGCAGAGTAATATTTCGTAGGTTGCGTCGTGATTTAGTAGATAAGTAATGTTACGTTGCTTTGTATTTTGTTTTAAAAGACATTCACAGCCGCAGTTCCAAATTGTAAGTGGATTTTAATTACATTTTCATGTATACGTGACTCTTTTAAAAAGTGATTTTGTTTGTGGTTATCAGCTGAAGCCGCTGGCACGTAGCCTAATTAGATCTATAATTAAGATTTTTAGAAAATACCCGAGCATCTAATTTAATGGTAGGTTCGTGAACATTGAAATTATACGTACGCTTCAAGCAATGAAAAACAAAATTACAAAATTATTTTGTCATGTTGATTCATTTCATTTATTGATGCAAAATCAACGTACAATAGATTCGTTATGAACATAGTCCCATTTAAGTTAGTTGGAATGTAAATATCAAGAGTTACAATGCGCGTAGATAGTCCAATGAAACCAAACAGTTTTAAACTGATTTAATTGTAATACACGTACGTAATATTAACAGCTATGTTGTTTACCCACAGATGCATCTAAGCCGGGCGTATTCCCGGATCTCCCGGGGGACGCAACCACGTGTACCCACTTAGCACTTGCTCTAGACATGTTCACAATATTATAACCAACTTTTATATACTCCAAATAAAGACCAAATTCCTTTGTATCGCGGCACTATAAGTGAAATTGCTACCTTGTACCGACAGAGAGCTCTGCTTCAAGAGCTTATTAGAATTGCTTCGATTTATACAAAATTTTCTTGAAAGAACCGAATACAGTAAAGATAGCAAATTATATAAATCAATCTGAATACTAATAGTCGATATCGTTCACTATAATAAATGGATATAATAACCAATTGTTTATCACATAAATAAAATTATGTTTTGAAACAAAACATGCTAGTATAATCTGTCTCATTAGGCATTTACTACAATAAAAATGTGTTTTTTTTAAATTTAAAACATAATATTTGATGCATGAAGTTGTTTTTTTGTTCGTTAGTGCTGACCCTAATAGTGTTTGGGATAAGGCCAGGGTGATAATGATGAGATGATTAAGTCTTTGATCTCCTTCTTTGGTTCTACTCCTATTTTAAACGGGACGCTAATTTCCATAACCTTAAGATAATTATATTGCTTTCAATGTATACTATAAAATGTTTATAAAATGTTAAATCAATCCACCATATAAGCAGCAGTGATTGAATAACACAGCGCTATACTAAGCATGTTTTTAACATTTTTGGCACTCGAAGAAAACTGTTGTCATTTATGATTCACACGGAAAGCTTCTTCGCACATCACGAGTGTCGAATGAAATATAAATAGCATCAGTCTTATGCAAATGGGGCGAATTTTCACGGTCCTAGCACGCACGATGCGAGACTCGTCCCAGTGGCGTGTCGGTCCCGCCCCGCCGAGATTGCCCCAGATAGTTTTTTCTTTAATATTTATGAACTCCTCTCGTATGTCGTGTCTTACCTTCGCGTAATGGCATTTGCTTCAAGCTTCGGTGACACTTTGAATGCCAAGCGAACGTGACCGTCCCCTTGGTAACGCCTTGTTGATTATAAGGGCACGGTTGCGAAGCTTTACCCGACTTCGGTAGTATTGAACTAAATTTTGACAATTTCTTTATAAATTATGATAGACTAGAAATTTTCCGAAGTAAAAAACATATCAATGCATAATAATCACTAGGGTATATTAAAGCAAAATAAAAGTAATTAATAAAGGATATTAAAGACCAAAAGTAAAAGTAAAATAAATTTATTAATAAAGTGGGGACAATAGAATTTTAGCGAGGGGATAACGTTAATTATTTTTTTAACCAGAATAGGTCATTAATAAAAGTAAAGGGTGACATTAAACGCATTATTCGCGAATATTTTTAATGTACTGAAAAGGCTAAAAGGTTTTTATATGTCGCAGGTCAAGCTTTGCATAGAAATGGGCCTGTAAATGCCTCCATTGAACATGATTTCATTATAATATATAAGTTAATGCTGTTTATTTAGTGGCCTAAATAAATAATATAAGCCGCCAAGTGCGAGTCGGACTTGCGCACCGAGGGTTCCGTACAAACTTGTATGTAGGTAAGGAGAGGAAGTGATATATTTGTAAGATCGTTTTAGTGATATTTTTTTTTATTAAGCTACATACTTACGGTTTTCAGATTTTTATATGCTGCAAGACACTGCTTCTTGCCAAATTTCATGATCCTAGGTCAACGAGAAGTACCCTATAGGTTTTGATTCCCTAGTGAAATCACAAATTATGCGAAAATATATTTTCTTCACGTTGACTTACAAGTTTGATATTTTTCAGCTCAAAGAGACCATAGACTCGGGAACTTGATATTCATTTCAATTTGATAACTCCACGCGTTCTTGAGAAAAAAAAAACTTGACAGACAGCCGGACAAAAAGTGATCCTATAAGGGTTCCTTTTTTCCTTTTGATGTACGGAACCCTAAAAATGCACAGGCTGTAGTATAGTATGTATTTGTAGTAGATGCGTATACAAATGCGTAGAGAATTCAATCTCTGAAACTAGTATCCAGTTCTATCCCAAAGGTCAAATTCACAGAACCTCATCTTATCCCTTATCTTGGTCCAAAAAGAAACCCCACCAACTTATGGATGGATATTGAAATTGAGACCTTCTTTAAGACGAATTGCTGTTAATAAGATTGTGTTATGGTTCATGTTTAACGAGTTCTGCTATGAATCCATTAGTGATATCCACTATATAAAGTTGACACTTTATGATGAGTTGTTTAAATGGAATTTTTAGGTTCGAATCGAAACATTTGTAATAGAATATTTAATTTCTTGTAAGATTTTTATAATCTTAAGAGATACAATAATAAAGATACATAAAAAAGTTAGGATTACAACGAATTGAAAACTACATTGCTGATCTTAGTATTATGAGCCAAAAAAATCCTTCTAAGTACCTACATAATGCCGCTAAATAATTTATAGAATACGCAAGCGTAGGGCAAGTATCTGCCGATCTTCGCGTGGTCCTGGTACTGTAGAGAGATAGATAATAAAATATATTGAAATGGCTATGGGCCGGCTTATCCGGTTGAAAGTCAATGAATATTTGATTTCAATTTTTTTCCCGACGTCGCCGTGAAGTATTCACGCCATACCTAATTTGATTTTCGCCATTCGCCCGTTTGCTAGGGCAGTTTGCATTCATATTCAGTTTGAATACGCGTTTGGGTTGCGTCTTGCCCGAGTTTGATACAAATAAACAGCGGATATTTTTACATTTCTTCGCAGGATAACCCGACCCAACTGATTACGTTTCGGGATAATAACCGCCAGAAGTATTAGGGGAGGCCTAAGGAATATTTATATTAGATTAATAAGACCACCATTTTTACATTTACATTGCCATATAATATGATTACTAGATGGTATATAAATATATATGTAATTATGTATGTCATTCGTAGATAATTCATGACAGAAAAAAAGTTATGTATACAATCTAATTTCACTTACTATATCAGTATTACTTCAGAGTAGATAATTATATATTACTATACTATATACTATAATATATAGTAGGGGAACTCAAAATATCATCTAAATGACACAAAAGGCGCCAAAGTTGGAAGTGCGAACGACGTGGTTGAATAATTGTATTTCTTACATAGAACAAGAAAGAGTCGTTTTTCCCTCGTCTTAACATAAAACAGGATTCGTTTTTGCGAACTTGCATAAAATGACGGCGCAACGATATTTCACTGAGCCTGAATATTTGGGTCAACCTGTTTTTGTGTAATGGGGATTACAAAAGCAGATTTAACATTATATTTGCTGTAACTGCTGCAAAGGAACCTTCGTTGGCAACAAATGATGACCCGCCTTGTTACGATATTTGTGGATTTTAATTAAAATCTTACACGGTGTAGGATAATGAAAGAAACTGATTACACGAGCCTGAGAGCTAAGTGTTTTGGGACCAAATTTATTTCGCTTGTATATTGCGTTAAATTAAATTATATCAAAAATAATACGGGACTGTCGGCATTGAAAGGTCGATTTGCGAGAATTTTCGTTTTCCTCTATACCTAGTACAATACAAAATCTCCACGAGGAAACCATATATTTTATCCGGGTGTCGATTTGTTATTTATTAGCCGGGAATAGTCGTAACATGGGGGAAGGAGTACAATACCGAAAACGGTGTGTCTGTTTAGTGACGATGCCACCTCGAGCATTCGTTTTGCTTCGCTACCTTCTGCCATCATAACTTGAACTCTTTTCCCCCTCATGTCACTCATATATACTAGGTATAGAAAATACTTTTTCAGACTTAGCATATCTGTGTATATTGGTTGGCTTCTATCGGGGTCGATGTTCGTATTTATCCATTGCTAGTTAACCATCGACGACTTTCTGGGGGACTAAGATATGAGGCGAAACGCCGAAGAAAATTATCTCTTTCCGTGTGTGACATGCAAACCTTTCGGTAGTTCCGATGTTTTGTAAGGAAAAACAAGGTGTCACGCCAGATCTGGTGCGTGCCTTCCACGTTAAGTTACGAGCGACCAAGAAATAATATATGGTATTGCCCTCTGAATTTGTTTTACGCTTTATCCTATAGATTCACTGTTATTGATGAGCAATTCGGGAAATGAATGTTTTGTGTAAATTACTTGGAATGGAAAAACAGATTGTATTGAAACGAGATATTGATATGGATTTCGAATTCACTTGCCTTTACGTTCATTGAATTCAATATATTTTTGTTTGTTAGCTTGTTGAATTAGTTTACCAATAAACAAAATAATGAACTATGATGAACAAGTATAATTATATTTAAGGGACCACTTACCTCTGTGCCTATTGGTTTGTTTGTCGAACATTAACATGGCGTCCTCGATCTGTAACAAAAAAGACATAAAATAAACTTCAAATCCTGAAAAGATCGTGAAGAAAAATTGCGAAAAACAAGGGCGTCGTGCGCGATTTGAGCCCCGCCCCGGCAATAAAACACTCCGGCGTTGTAATAACGAATAAGCACCGGTACAGAGTAAACCACACGCTGCAAATAAACTTTGATAAGCGGGGGCGAGCAGGTAATAACGTATTCATAGAGAAATAAATGGAAAGTTGGCGGTTAGGACACGAACAATACTCGCTAGCGCAGATGCGCTGTCACCGCCCGCCACAACGCTACCTGTCCGCAAACCTAAATTTGGCCACGAAGGAACATTTTTTAAATTCCCCGTTCGCTACCAAAACAGTGATAAATCCGAAATGGAACGAAATTGCATCGTAAATATTCATGTTGACGGCAACGCGTGACGCATCTGCGTACGTAATTGTACGTGCGACTTAATTATAAATTCCTTCCTTATTAAGTTTTCAGATGCGTGTCAGATATGTCATATATTACCGGAGTAGGTCCACAGAAGGGTAGAGAAATCACACTGGGGTGTTTATTTTGGAATGACCTATGTTGAAAAATGTTGGCATGAACAAAAGCGGGCAAGTAGGTTTGACAGGAGGGTGCCCGTTGGTTTTGTCTGCGAGTCCTCCGTGCCCGCTCCCCTGAGTGACATTACGCGGGTAGGTCGGCGCAGCGCACTCCCGATGATCGATGTCGAATACCCGTAACAGGTGACCTTTCCTTGAATTATTCCTACCTGTAGAAACGTTTGTTTAGTAGTGATTTGTTAGAATGGGAATTGCTACGCTTTTGTCGGTCAGGTGAGTAGCGAACCCACTTATGAATAAAATACTGGACCATATTTCTGAGCATATTTTCTAACACTAAGAATATACAAACATTTATACATATTTACCTTCCTAAGTGGTACCTTCTATTTAAGGTACATACAAAGCTACTAAAAATGTTTAAGAAGGATATGTTTAAGTAGCAGCAATACAGTACTTTTATAAATTGAATCAATAAGTAATGCTTACTTGTATTTTAGCATTCGAGTTATAGAATTCACTAATTAACCGGAAATTGTACTGAAGGTTCAAAATAAAGCAAATTTAATTTATTGAGTCAACAAGGAATTGGACGGGCATGAAATCTTTGTCGTCGCAAGCTATGCTTTGTTTTGTAAATAAAGCTATACATTTATGAATCTTAATATCTTTCGATAAAATTGAGAACATTTTGTTTTATACTTTCTAGCTCATATTGTCAGGATAATGTTATTTAATCCTGCATTTCGGGATAACATTATTTGCTTCATAATAATAATATCTTGCCCGGACGAGGTAGACTCGGACTTTTTATTTTATTACTAACAAGTTATGTTTACAGGATAATTTGGAGGACTGGAACGCCTATTCATTATAATTCAGAAAAATAAAGGATTATAATTATCATCAAAGAATTAAGAAATACTTGCAGCCAACGTGTTGCTGTTTCAAGCATTTAAAGTTGCATATTTCCTTCACTGGAACTGAGTTGCTGGCGAGCAGTATATAAATGTCAACAAGTTTTCAGCGAGCAATTTTTACGAACCTAATAAGCCTAATGTTTTTATTTTACTTCTTAAACTATCAACGGTGAAGAGTATGCTATTGACTGTCAAGTTATGTAAATTGAACTGAATGAGCTTAATGCATTATTGACGTAGTTCAAAACATATACATCCCTAATTACATTATCTACAAAATTTGTAACGATGGAATTAAATAGAAACCTACAAAAGTTACCTACATCATTTAATAGCCTACAAATTCCATGCCGAACTTACATTTTCGTTCTATGATTGTTCGAATAAATCGAAACTGAACAGAGCTTCAATTTAAAACATGACAATACACTGTGATATTACAGAGCAATAAATATCTATCAAATAGACAGATGAGCAAATTTATTAGTGCGGAGAGACATCGAAACAGATAAATCGTAATACGTTTCATATTATTACGCCTTCATTTGACCGAATCAATAAATACTTACGAAAAAACAAAATATGGATCATACTGTATTCTGACGACATAGATTGTGACCTAATGCCGTACGGGCAATTTGTGAAGCCTACGCTGCGTCATTACCTTTTTTCGTATTTGTGATCGAGTGCGTGTGACAAGGACAGGTAGAGGGTCACTCCCTTGGGTGACGTTACGGTAAAACCGAAGTTTGGCTCGGTGATCAATGTTAAACCTCTGAGGTGTCTTTTGAGTTCATGTTTGTGTGTGATTACCAATCGAACTTGACAGCAATTCATAGTATAAATATAAACACTTTAGGAATATTTTAATATTAAAAAATGAATCACAATTCTGTTACCGGTTTCCACAGTGAACCGTAACTGTTCTAAAATCTAACAGGAAAGAGATTTAACTATTTGCCCAAAACAGAACATAAACTACCTACTTAAATAAAGATAAAAGATTTCACCAGAGTAGCGCAAGGAACAGGAAAATATTAATTTCAAAATATGTTTATCTATATCTAACTTTGACGAAAAACAAATCATTTCCTTAAATTTCGTCTTTCTTCCTACTGGAATATAATAATAAAACAATTGGAACATAATTGTGGACATTCGAAATACAACATCTAGCCCTAATCAGTGAGGGTTCGAACTCCGCTCACGTCAAACTCATTTCCCAACACGTTTAACATGTTTATGATAACAAACTTAATGTAAGGCAATGTGATACCGGATAATCGCAGTTACGCTACTGAATCGAATATCAATGGAATCGAGCCTGAAATTGTACAACGTAAATTGTCGAAGCTCGACGTTAAAGATTATGTTATGACTTGGTTTAGATATCATAGTATCGAATTAGGTATGTATATAAATGTTATATATTTATTATATTCAATTGTAACAGAACAATTCAATCATGTATTTTTAAGTATAAGGGACGTGGTTTCTACCCTTTGTATCATTTCAGACTACAGGCGAAGGAAATATCAATTATTATCAAATTCATACAAAACAGACATACATTTGTTTAGCAAACTTTCAAAAATAATGTGTTAAATTTGATGGTCATTCATGTCGTGTACCATTCTGTACAACCTTTCGAAACATGACTGAAAATATCTCACTCTTTTAACTGCTACAGTTATCATACAGTACATAAAGTTAAAGTATTATAGAATATATTTCGTACATATTATACATATTATTATTAGAAAAAAAACAGAATGGACAAAATATTCTAACTATACTTAATAGGTGAGTCGAAGGCGAACAAGGACATGAGAAGAGGTGGGAGGGGTGACCAATGTAATTCGCCTTTTAATATTCGGCCGATGTGTCGCCTCCTCGTGTGTTATTCCCTAGAACTTTACTAATTCCACGCCAGTTCGAATATTTTTCACAGCAGTCCCCAGTAAGTGGGCGAAATTGGAGACAATGCCCCTCCCAGACGCCTGGAATTTTTATACTTAACGTACACTGCGAAAATAAAACGAAATTTACGTGAGTGTTTACTGTGTTGCAATTGAAAATAACTTGTGATAAAACCAGACAGGGATAAAATCAAATGGAAACAATAATGCTTTATTCATTAATGTAATATTGAAACAGTTCGAAACTTTTCAAGGAAATAAAACTTGGTACTTCGATAGCAGTATGAACTTGGAATTTTCGAATTAATAATGTGGAATTTAATGTGGATGGAAAATTGCTGTCTCATTCGTCTTCATACTTTTCGTATCGGATTGAAAATCAGTATCATTGTGTAATGATTAGAGCTTACGAATTTAAGTGTATCCTCAATTTTTTTTCTGATAAGATTCACTTCTGCAAAGAATACCGAATATGATATGAAACATCGTATGTATATAATTACAAAAACACTTATAAACTGCTTGTCTTACTAAACTGCAGGCTCTATTATTAAGCACCACATTTAAAGGGAAGATGCCCGGAGTGTCCCTGAAGGTAACTGTCGTAATTTGCTACGTGTACGTACTCGTTTTAAGAACATCTACTTAATTTTTTCGGCGCCGTTGTTTACAAGATTTAGCGGCAACATTATAACAGATTTTAAGGTGAAATACCGTTAAAGTTAATTATTTTTCAGGGGATTTTTATTATTTCGCTTATTACACCCAGCTTATTATGTCACGATTCGCCTTTGTATCGTAGATTTCTTTTTGTTTTATAAAAACATTTCGTATTTATCAAAAGATAAACTGCTGACGTTAATAATGTATGATTCGGCGGAAAATCAAACAATAGTTATTAAATATTATTTAGCTTTTCGTATCTCTTTTACTTTAATTTGGGTGCATTTAAACAATTTCATATCAATCAGTCTTATTAGAATATGTAGTTTTAGTTTTTAGTTTGTACCATCAGACTGTCCACACCGGACTGGAACAAGTATGATATTTCATACCGGTTCTATCTTAAAAATCCTACATAATGATTAGGCATACATTACCTACGTTATACCCACGTATTATTGCTTATACGAACTGTATGATTTCAGGACGAAAAATACTCACTGTATCATTAAAGCACGACCGTGCCTGGGCATTCAGTACAGTAATTCATCAAATGCGATATCGCGATGGCGAGTGAACAACCAACATTTGCCAGTTGAACTAATATCTAAACCGCTATTTGCACGCATTACAATCGGTGTTTGTATCTACGTAGACTGTAGTCGTGTGACGATGTTATTTGTGAGCATCTGTCGTTTATATGCCGATAGGTCGGGCTCGAATATAACATGATATTGATATTATATTGACAGTCCAAGAATGTGTTTCTTATACCGTAAGCATGAAGGTATGCTCATACTCAGGAGAGTTAAAAAATTAATGTATTTACATGGATTATAAGCCAAGAGTTCATATAAAAAAACATTCAAAATAATATTTTGTGTACATTAAATTAACAAAATGAAAATGTTTTCTGCAACCGTTTTCGTATAAGGATTTGGAGGCAAGGTAAACGACCATGCCTCCAAATCCAAAATATACAATTACCTAGATAAATTTTGACGAGCCACATTTTCTTAAACTTAAGAAGCAATTACTCAAAGAACTAATACTGGAATTTCAAACTGTCAGTGGTTAACTAAGTATGCAGCTTCTTACTTCAGTTACTTGCACAGTTCGGCGTTGGGTGTCGGTCAGCCTCGTGTCACTCAAGCCACCACAGCGTTGGTACCACCAGTAGTAGACTGTCAAGGCCCACAAATGGAATTAAGCTCAACTTGTATTGGTCAAGAACTTTGTTGATTTAGAAATGCGTTTGTAATTATACTGAAGTCGTACAATAATGCAAATGTTTCTTTATTTTCAACACAATAGTAATAAAAGCATTTACGGTGTTTTGAGGATGGCCACTGACCAGCCGTTGAACCAGTGCTATCAATACATAAAATAATGGAAAAGGTTGAGGTAAATTAAGTCAATATTTATCTTGGCCATTAAATCGAGTTTGTAGAGTTAGGAGTCTTGAAGTTAGGTCCGGGCGTTTTATCCGATTTTGTTTCAAAAAGTGTAAAAAACTCAATAAAAACGAATCAAAATAAGAACACTCTTCGGGAAACGGCATAAAGAAAAAGTTTTAATTCATTTAAATATTTTCGCGGGGTCGGGCTCGAAGCTTTGTACGGTGGGACTCAAGTTTCGTTTGCGGCATTAGCTCGCCCCGCGGCGGCCTAATGGGACAAGCCACCTGCTCTTAAAGGCGACATAACAATTAACTTTACGAAGAAAATATTAGTAGAGCTAATAGAGCCACTCAGATATACTCTGGCCTTTGCCCACCATAAATAACTCCCCTTCCTGCGTACTCTCGGAGAGGCTCGTCAATTGTGTCTTATTTTCATAATGATTTTCACGGCACAATTCTCCTAAGTGACATTTTTATCCTTGTATTTTTAGAAACAAACTGACAAGCTCTGACCTCGTTATTTTCTTACCAATATATAATATTTGTTTAATTATAAATTTATTTGTTTGCTATTCTAGCGACACAAATTCGAATCCCATCGGTCTGTACCAATGGGTATTACTAAAGATTTACAGTGAAGGAAAGCATCGTGAGGAAACCTGCATACATCTGAGAAGAAATTCAAGGACATACGTAGTGCCCAAGAGAAGGCGACGGACTCACCATCTATTACGTTAATACCAAATTATCTTCGGTGAAGAGTCAGTGTTTTAACACTTCTGCCTACCTCTTCGGGGACCCTTGTGCGAAGGTGTAAAGATAAATTATTATTATTTTTATAGAACGTTTTTGGTTACTGTTTTCTATTTATTATTATATGCTAAATTAATAGTAGCATTAAAACATAACGAATCGTAACGGCATATTGTAATGGAATCTACTTTAACAAACCAGAAATGGGTTGTTAGTTGTTTACGGAATAAGCTTGTGAAGTGTCAAAATTACACAAGAATTTCCCACGAAATCGTCTAGGTTGTTTGAATAGGTATAAAGGTTTATGAGTAGCACACATTGTTCTGATGTAGTAAGAATTTACATTTCCCTAATTCAAGAATAAATTAAAATATTTTAAAGCATCTATCTAAAATTCTTGCCATCGTCCTTTTTCAATCTTGGATATGGGTTCAGTGCAATCAATTTAATTATTAATGAATTCTATTATTTTACATAACAAATAACTCAAGGCAATAAAAACATAATAGTGTTAAAAGTTATCTCTTCGTATGTAATATCACGTCAATGATAATATTATCAGAATTGAATTACTTGTCAAGAATTAGTTCAAATTTTTTACAGAGATTAGGCGAAGTAAAGCTTTACTTATATCATCACTCCCTGACTCTTTTGTGATAGGCCGAGAGTATAATCACTTACATTTTAGCGATATAATTCAGTTTTAGACATTCCTTTACCAATCCGCCTGTAAGAGTAAATCGTAGCATACCTTTAAATCTCTAATATAGCTCTTAGAAAACCGTAAAAAAGCAAATCTTATAAACAATTACGAATTTCTTAAACCGTGAAAAAATTTGTGAATAAAATATGAGAGAACTTTAGGAAAACCCGAGAACGTTTTTCGTATTTGAATAATCACTTTAACAAACAAAACTCTGTCGAATCCGCTTCATTATTTATTAACCTGCGCTTGAGTGGGAGACAAACAGGAAACGGAGGATACACCGAGGAATGGAAAAGGTCGATTGAATTTTAGTTGAACCCTTTAAGCGAACTATCCCTTCAGTCAATATTGACGAATGCTTTTACGGAAAATGTAAATTGAGGGTACCTGTATTTTGTAATTGATCTGCGTAACTCAGACGCAACGATATTATGAGCATTGAGGGCATTCTTCCATTGCAACTTTTCACTTTGAACTGAAATACATGGAGTGGGAATCTACTAATAAAAGGTACAATTTTAATGTAGATTTTCATAATCTTTCCCAATCTTTTGTTAAGCACGAATGGATTAATTATGATCTCGGTAAGAGGTGATTGGAAAATCCGTATTCTCGAAAGAGTCGAGACACTTCAAAAGACAGATCTATTGTTGTCTATAGACTTCAATAGATTTCTCGGGCATCAAAGGAACACTGAGCTTTGTATAAAGAAATTCACTACGCCTTAATAACATCGGCTTTCTTTATTATCGGAATACTTCTATACAAAAATGTAAGAACAGAAAGTAGTAGAACTGTCATTTTTATTTTTCTTAGCCGTTTCTTAGCTTTCGTAGCCGTTCAACTACAAATTATCTCTTTAATCACGCAACTCGTCCAATCCTGGGGAATTAATAAAATCACAATTTCCCCCCTAAGCTTTTAATTATTGAGCCATTTCCGAACTTTACGAACACTTCAAAAGTTGCGACCTACCCTGGATCACGACCCGGTGTTAATTACCAACTTTTAAAAACTGCAACTCATAATAGACAGCTCGGTTGAAAGATGAATGATGTGTCGGCTTTTTAGTTCGCCATCCTTTTTTCGTGAAAGTTTGAATTTCTACGGAAACATGAGTTGTTGAACGGAAACAACAGAAAATTTATGTTCAACGCTACCCAATTTTCGTACTCGTATCAAGTATATATATACACCTAAATATCTCGGAAAGTTTAAAATTCTGTTTAAAATGTCAAAAATTTAAGTTTTTTTATAGTTGTAATATGAAAATGATGGAACATCGTAAAACCTATCTACCTGCTTGAGCCATGATGTACAAATGTTGTTCTGTCTAAATTATTCAACTACGCATATTCGAACGTTGATAAACAGAAGCTAATACTTAATTTAAACAGCTTAATTGCAACCGAAACTTGCGCTGGTAGGAACCTACGCTTGATTAATTGACTGTGTCGGTGTGCATTAATACAGTCTACGTTATACGAGGATGTGAAAAATAGCAATGTTGGCGGGAGTTTGATGCCATGCAACCGATCACCGTCGACGTAATGACGGTATTGAAGTTCCTCTCGTTAGTCCTAGGTAGGTCATTGTCTATGGGAACAGGTACGATTTAAAAGTAAAATAAAAAAAAAGTTATTGCTTACAGAACTCGTCAGAACTGATACAACAGCTGCAATAGGTACTTCTACTATAAGCTGGAATGCACGTGAATAAGTATCAAGTGTACGTCATACTACCGTACCTACACGTAAACACGATAATATACTAAAATAGAATAAATAAATTAGCGCTCTTGTTTTCTCTTAATACATCTACATGTACATGAATATATGGCTGTAGATTTGAAAGTATAATTCAATAATAACATCTCCCTTTAGAAACATCTTCACGTATTGAATAAAGATATTATAATAACATAGCAAATCCCAAACAGCCCTTTTCAAAGAAAATAATTCTTTCATGGTACCTAACTGATTTGTTGAATTATGCTACTGACGCTCTTCGTCTTGGATACTTATCTTGAAAAGAGTTGACATCCATTGTGATATTTTATTATTACTCTGTGGAATGCAACGAGGCGGGAGAAATTGTTAAATCCTTACAATGGAGGTTCTGTCTTCGTCGGGTCGAGTGCGCAAAAGTTGAACAAGGATCTCGGTTCCGCCGAGAATGTAAAGGGAAGGGATTAATTATATAATCTTCAAATAAGACGAAGTTGTACATGGTGGACGGCCGGTTGGGTTATTTATGAGAAGTGTGGTGCGGCTGCGGGCGGCGCAGCCCGGCAGCGCAGCGTGCAGCCGGTCGCGCGTGGCGCCGCAGCCACTTCACTCACTTCCAATCTGCATATAAATCGGACATCGATAATGACGTCCCTATCAAAAGCAACCCAAAATTCGATCAAAATCCGATAAGCTTTCCCGTGAAAGCCCTAATCCACAGACAACTTTGGGTGACCCCGATAGTAGATGGACCTACCTATTATGTCTTCTATTATGTAAATTATCAGCCACATGAAACAGGCCGGCCGCTGCGGCTACTAAGTTTACTTGGAAAAGTTACGATATTGACTTAGGTCTTGTATCTTTTGAAATATCAAAGTTCGTAAGCAACTATCAGTTTAATATTCAATGTTAATGACTTTATGCCGGCATAAAGGCGATGTACAATATTGTATGAAGTGTTGGGAGTTAAAAATGGAACATGAAAATTGAGGGTTGATGTTTTACTACGAGAGTAAAATTGCCAGTGAAAACGAAGAGATCGTTGTGCGTGCGGGCAACGCCTGCTGCTGGTAACGATGGTCACAAATGACCCGCGCAGGAAACAAAACCGCGCGCACACCGCTGCCTGGCACATACTTGCCAATTTACCCATAACCTATTGCTGCTTATGTTAGCTACAAATCGACCGGTTTTTTTTTTGTCAACATATTCGGCTGATTTATTCCACGTGGTAAATTGATTTAAGTTTAATGCCTATCGAATTTCAAGTTACCGCCACATAATGGAAGGCTCTTCAATTACATAAAAGCATACCCCTTCCAAACTTCGTAATCTGACTCAAAATAAGATTTTAAATTAAATTATTATTCATTTGGCCGCGACAAGTGGCCGGAGTTGCAAAGTGCGGTGAGCTATTCCATTACCGATTTCATTATTTTTTTAGTTTCTATTGAGTGCATGTGACTTTCTTTTTAATCTTAGCACTGTCTCAAAGTAATACAAACTTTGTACTCTTACTCATTCCATTTGGATGCAAATAATTTACCTAACAAAAAAACTTTTAGTGATGTAAGAACTTAGCTTAGTTCGTCCACTTTGCGAGCGTTAAGTTTGGTCGTAACTTTTGCAAGGTAAACAAAACGATAGGTTGGGAGTAAGTATTAGGGAACCGCATATGCGTTAGTTTGAATTCGCCTATTGTTATTTTGTACGCGAACATAGTAGTAGATAACGCGATAGGGACTTCCGACTTTAAGTAATCGAGAGAAGTACCAAAACGCGTTATTTTCATGAGGAACGGCCCTCGGCCTGACCTAGTTCCTTTTAATCCATCGCTTACCTATAAGGTTTTATTGGAAACGGCCCATTACGACCTACATTATCAACATCATCATCCGATTTTACTATTTCCAGTCACGTAATCTTGAACGACGAATATAAAACACACGGCTATATAGGACTACACTATACGCTCCGTAATGTACTTTGCTTAGTGGACCGGTGCAAGAATGCTAATAGCGTAAAATATTACAATTCTGATAATGTTACATAGGCTAAAATGGCGAATTTTTGAAATGTTCTCAAAATATGCTTGAAAATAACTTTATTGGCAATATTATTTGCGTTCCAGCGCCTCTAGTGACTTTGTTTGTTAGGTATAAAGTATGCGTACTAGCTTCAAAGACAAATATGAATGGGTAAATGAATTATATGGAGAGCTCCTTCTGTGTGACGTGTGAGAGATTGCGTCGTTTTGCGTCGACCTCCGAATTTAACCAGTCGTTTGTGCGCCGCAGCAAACTTGCCTCGAGGTTACATTAAGCCGATTGCCAGCGTCAATCAAAACCAGCCTTTTTCTGAGATACCATAATATACGCACCACCCGTACAACCGTACTTAAGTTAATGTCTTTATTCTCGTACTCTCGGTTTGCTAAATAAATAATGTATGTATATATAATATGATCATACCAATTACTTGATTCAAAATTAAGTAAATTGTACCTTCAAACAGTAACAGGTACATTAAACACGTGTAGGTCGTGAAACACGTGTCGGAAGATATCACACGGCGCAGTCTGTTTGAAGAAACCGTATTGTATAAATTTAAGCGGAATAAAGCAAATTATAAAATATTTTGTATATTATAAATATGAATTTCCGCAACATAACACCTGATTCTATTCAATATATTTAAGAAGTTAATGGGAGTTGTTATAACAGCTTCGCTGCTAACTCTTTTCGGTATATCCTTAAAGTAATGATCCTGGGTATTTTCC
The DNA here is from genome assembly GCA_951449985.1 of Falcaria lacertinaria. NCBI lineage: Eukaryota > Metazoa > Arthropoda > Insecta > Lepidoptera > Drepanidae > Falcaria > Falcaria lacertinaria. The sequence goes on from OX602111.1 coordinate 4,397,910, forward strand.
GGGCGGATGGTCGGCCGGGCGATCGATGCGCGGGGCTCTTCACTGATAAATTACAAGTCTTAAAACCAGTGGCAGGTAATTCGACACAAATTCCAGGCCTCTGACTCTCCGTCCTGCTTCAGGAAAGTTTCAACGATTACTTTTATTCGTAATTTATGTCTCGGGGTACCGATAAAATGACGCCACGGGACCGGGTCACAGGTGAGTCGCTGCGAAAATTCACATTCTTTACAACTTTGGCTAAGGTTTTGGTTTAAGAATCACGTAATTTATAAAATGTAAAACGTTGCTACAAATTTTAATGTAAAGTCTAAAATATTATATCTTCCTTCGAAATTGAAATCAGAAAGTTTGACATGAAAAATCGTAGAAAATATTATCTTAATAGGCCAGAAGCCGCGAATACATCTTCGGCACTTGAAGAAAATGTAGCCCGCAGTGTACGATACAAGGTTGTGAATAAAGCTGATTAATATTCGTAAGATGAGGCTCGGGCCCGCTCATGTGTCTGATATATCGGCCGCCATCCATCAAGCGAGGCGCAGCGCTGCATGCGTGCCCACGCGCCAAACTCAAACATTGCCCGAATTGAAGGATTGCTCTCGAATCTTTGCCTTTTGGTGTATTAACGTTTGCCAAACCGAGCGGATGTTTTATTGATGATCTCTATTGATGCGGCGGTAATCCTAATCCACTGTGAGTGGATTTTACGACGTTATTTTTGGGAATAAAAGAAAGGAATAATGTAATTTTAAAATTATTTTAGGTATATATTTGCTTTTTATAGTTTTTTACTATAATAGCATGATAATGCTTGTCACAGTGAAAACTAGTAGAAGTGAAATGGTATATTATTTCCATTTTGAAGTACTATTTAAAGGACTGCCATTCAAAAAGTACAGAAGCAAAGTTGACTGTTACTCTCTTCGTCATTTCCAAAACGTTTTGTCCTCCGTAAATCAGGTATGAAACTTCGTAATGTGGGTTTTGTAAAACAATAAAAGCAAAGAAACTCTTTGACGGTGCAAATAAAAAACGCCGATAAGGCAACAAGGTTAGTGAACAACGTAATCCATTTGTTGTGAATGAAATAAAAACGACGAGATTGGTCGGATCACAACGCACTTACACAAAATTTCGTTCCCGTGTCTTCGCCGATGAATAATAGATGTTGGCCACAACTTGAGTTCGACCTCCCTGGCACACACACTCCTACACTTCAGTTAAGCACACTACACACTTACTCTAACACAATATTATCTTTCCATGTCGGTACCGAACATTTGTAGGATACCATTGTCCATTGATTTATTTTTGGGGTTGCCTGCCCTTAAACGTGTATCTACACTCAGATATAATGGAAACTATGTTCGGTATTACGTATCGGATCGCGTAATAAATAACCAAATTATGTTTATAGGAAACATTTTATTCTGTACGGGATATTACCTGGGTTTTGTATGGTGCTTAAATCTTCTACGGGACAGGTTATTTCGGGCCGTGTTTTTGACATGAAATATGTTTATATTTTCCGTAAAGTGCTATTCCTATTACAAATTTGAATTTAAATTTGATATTATTTTTGTTTCAGAATAGTAATTACGAATGGGTGTTTTTATATCGCTGCTTCTAAACAGAGATCCATATAATCGGAGAGTATTGGTATCATGCAAATTATACTTGGTATTTAGTGAAATTGTACCGCAACATCATTTTGATATTAATAAACAAGTATTTGATATTCATTACATTACGCTCTAAGTCAACAAGGCCGCATAGATATCACTTTTGGAATTCGCTTTTGGTATGCCTGCATAGGAATTATTTGAACATTTACGTCGGCAATGTTGCGGTATCATCGGATTTAGTTATCTCTATAGAACTGGCGGAGATTTATGTACATATCTTGATTCTAACACCACTTCAGCTATTCCATTAATCGAGAATGTATCGCATCCGGGATCTATTGTAGATATATTTTCCTTTCATTACAGCCAGAAGCTGATGCATATAATTTTCGACTGAAATTTTCATTCAGCGATAGGTTAATAACCATTTTGTATAGAGGCGCGATAAATAAAACGAGCGGCACATTTCGTGAAGTTACTTTATAAGCGTAGCACATCGGCCAGGCGCGGCAACTGCAAATGGCGTGAAACGACAATTTTAAAGCACAACATTGAATATACATACACATTATATATCTGGCGTTCGCACGTGCGCAGCGATTACTCGGTTCCCGCTTGTACTGAGCAACTTGTGTGCTCGCGCTTTTAACGCATTACCATGAATAATATATACTCAAATTGAAATGTCGCATTCATGTCGCTCTAGCTGCCTATCTGCGCTCGCCTCGGCAGCCAGCCTCCTTCTGTATTCTGCCCCTCAATACTCTGCCAATAGGCTTTTCCTTTTATCAAAATCTCCGAGCTCTTTTAAAAGACTACGATTTAATGGTAGTTGTTCTCTACAAATTTTCATCGTTCAAAGTAACATAAATGGATCCTTTGACGTAATACCCGGAGAATCATTTTAAAATTGAAATAGCAATCATGGAATTATAAACTGAAGCTTAACGTTTGACTTCTTATCAGAACAAATTTAACGTTAACGGGGCTTAATTTCCTACTCAAATGAAACGCTTGTTAAAGCAGACCAGAGATAATTATTACAAGATCTAAAAGCGAAGTAACAATATAATTTTGAAAATTACTTTCGCTAAATAGTCCTCTCTTCTTTGCACCGCGTTGTGTAGAGCGGAAGCGCCACAAATTGCCGCCTTAAATATTTAATTTGCGAAGAAAACGGATTAGCCAGTAATTGTCGAGAAATTAATACTTATGTTGGTAAGGAACAAAGTTGGTATCTTAGCAATAGGTACAAACTAGGCATGTAATTACATAATTTATAGAGGTTCGGACTATATGCGTGTGTGTACATTATGCGAATTAAGTGAGATTTCCTTGGTAACTATTAAAAGGGATATCACGATATCCGACCCCAAAGAAGGCACAAAGCGAGGGTCACCTTCAGAAATCAAAGCCGGACCTTATTTATGCCCTGGACTTGAGTGTCCTATTTGGCTAAGATAAGTCGCTGTATTATACATAACAAAGTTTATACTGTTAAGGACGACCACCTTACTCCATCTCGGGGAGAGATAAGATCTCCATTAGTCGCAGATCTCGTTCATCGTGTGTGTGGAGGCTGGAGCGATCTTGAGCTCACGTAATTACAGTTATAGGGAGTGCATACAGACACACTGGCCCTTCTGAAACCTGATACTCATCTATTAAGGTTTCGGTTCGACGATGGTGAGTAGTAAACTATTTACGTGATACAGCTTTCATTTTTACGAGGCAAAATCATAAATACATTTTTGGGTCATATAAAAGTATTTAATCTAAATTTGTATATCGAATTAAGAAAAAAATATACGTATCAGTACGGGTGCCTTAAAGTCAAATAAAAAAAACTAATTTGAAATAAACGTGGTCTCTTTGTATTTCGGGAATCCGGTCATGCTAATCTAGGCAGTAGAGGAGGCAGCCCAGAAGGTTTTCACTAATCCGACCACCACTACATGGGACAAGTAAGTTGGTTTAATGCTCAGAAGTAAGCATTAGTGCCGAGTGTTGCGTCTGGGCGCGGGTCCGTCTGTAATCAGATTAATTAGACGATTTTGCGGGCGTTATTAAAAGTTGAGCCGGCTAAAGCACAGCTCTGTTACCTCCGCCAAGATAGCGGGCTTATGCGCCGCGTATATTTACTACTTAGCGGATATTATACGTACGCCCGGAATGGTCTTTAATGTTTTAGTATTTTCGACTGAGGTTGCGAACTCGGTGCCGTTTTGTTTGTGAACCACACTGGGTGGCTGGAATAATTCACTTAAGCTTAACTGGGAAAGATAATTAGGATTCTCCGTCAGTTGTTGCAAAATGAACGCGAAAAACAAGGTTGAAGACTTTTTGCGCTCATTCAGAAATTGAATTTTATATTTGCAGTCCAAAGTTTTAACGAGATGGAGGTATGTATACATATATCATTTTCTACATGAGGCATGAACTGAATGCTGTGATTCATTTACGTAATTAGACACGAGCGAGAGAGTGTGCCCTCACATTGCATATCTGCTTTTGCAAAGCTGACTTTTGCGAACAGTTCAATGGTTCCAGTCTGTGTGTAACAAATGTATTCAGAGAGCTTTTGTATGTATTATGCAACGTGTGACAATGTAGGCAAACCACCGACCGGCCTGATAGGTAGGTCTCTTAGTAGCGGATCACGGACCGCTGGACACGGAACGCGCGACCGAGCACGGCTCGTGTGCTGTCAATCATAAAACAGAAAAAAGTCGGTGAAATTCCACTGGCTAACTCCTGTTTAGTACTGCCGGTCGGGCACGAGCCTTTTAGCACAAAGTGCGCTGAAGTTACACAAAATAGAAACAATATACTTAAATAGCGTGGTACAATGTCAAGTTGCACTTAGTTTTTTTTCTTGCTGTACTGGTCTTTCAACTAGTATTATTATAGCATAGGTTTTTTTTCAGGTCGCTTTAAAAGCCAGTCAGTGGCAGTGGTGTACGTGTGTTCCTAGCGTGTCCGATAATGCTCCGTATGGCGATTCGTCCAGTCCATTCTTTGTTATTTCCTCTTTGTTCCCATGAAAGGTAGCTGTATTGTTTTCTCGTCGGAATTGTTAGAGATTGCGCTAAGAGTCGAGATTAGTGACAACGTGACGTGTGTGTGTGAGCACCTTTATTTAGTTTCGATAATACTTTAACCACAATTGGCTACGGGCCGCTTGCAGTTTCTCTCGTGTTATTTTATTGTTTACTTTGTTCTTAATTAAATTTATCTCCCGCGTTTTTTAGGAATCTTGAATTTATTTTACTTATCTTGTAACTTTTTGTATTATAAGCTTTAGACAAAACATGTTATAATATATAACATGAGAATTTTATGTGGCCATCCACATCTGTTTTACGAATTACACTTAAAATTTTAGATTGATTTTGAACAAAAACGTTTCAAAACAATCATTATTAACAGCAAGTAATTTAATCATCAATGAAACAGCTTCAAACGTTAAAATTAAATTCCTCTCTAGTCTCTAAACAAAAATACAAAAGGCGATATACCTACCTACATAGGATATGTACGACGTTATTTACCCACCCGCGTGCCGTAGCATTATCGTCGACCAAATGGACAGTCCGGCCCTTGAGGAACCCAAAGGGTTCGGTTTCCACGCACTCAATAATTGAAGTCGTTGAAATTCCGAGCGGATTGCGGCCCACCTGGGTTAGGACACATTTAACGATAACTTTAATGTTTATTCCTCGATATCCATTACATTAACGTTACAACCGGTTAATCATTAACTTTATCTTCAAGAGTTCCAAGTGAAAAAAGCGTAGTCACTATAGATTATTGGACATTTAATTTTATACGTGTTCAATGTTTCACGAATAGCTATAGGTATGCGAAGTAGTCAACGATATCTATGTACTCTGTTCTACTGAGTTAAGGGTCAAGAATTACGCACACCAAGACTGTGACTATCTCTTCTGATTTTTCTGACAGTCCGCCAACAACCTGTGCACACAGCTAGTAGAACATGATCGTGGTTCTGATTTGCTATTATAGAGTAACGTCTATTTCGATGGTAATAGTCAACTAAACTTGGTAATTATAATTTGTACAGTACAGACATGCCAATAACAAATCCCAGGCCATAAATAAATATAATTGTTACTTGTAAAGTTCATTATAACGCCCGATCTATTATCGGTTCTTTATTACGTTTCCAGTAAACTGCTTTATAAACGTCACGGGTAGAATTTACTGTTTCGTGTCCAGCTAACGATCGACTGTTGCTTGATTAAAACTAAAACGGCTTTGTAAATACATTGATCAATCTAATACCCTTTGTATCGCTATCGGTAGCGTTAATCAGCGAGTATCAGCTTTTTGCGTACCTACACTAGGTGGATATTGGAGGACGAACTCCAGACGATGGAGGGGGGTCGCGCAATGAATAATAATTAAATGGGCATTAAAATGATTGAGGTGAGCAGTTACTGAGGTAATAGCACGCGTGCGGCGTTAAGCTTGCAATTATTGGCCTTCATTAGTATCGGCGACCATATTTCTGCCTGGAAAGTTACGAGGTGATTGAGGGCAGGAACTATTGAGGTTAATTTACCGTTAATCTGTTAAACATAAAAAAAATGTTTAAATACAATTAAAAAGGGACTCTCTTCTGGTGTACCTGGTCTCCCACCTAACTACTGACCATGTTTAAAATTACATAACACCGTAGATCTATCGCTATGTAAGTAGTAATCCAAAGAAATAAATAATATTAAAGTGTCTGTTTGTCATGACACAATAACAGCTTTATACTTAGTACATATGAAAATTTAAGAAAAAATTGTGCCTTTTTGCCTGTACCTATATTCCGGGAGATCTCCGCAACGGCTGGACCGATTTAAGCGGAACTCTTATAAATAGATGATGCTATAAGGCGTTACTTAAGCTTCTTTTATTTTGGAAAAATATTTTGGGTTCCGGGCAGCAAAAACCCCATGCGATAGTGAACAAAATTAATTCCACGCGTACGAGTAGGTATTAAATAACAGATCAAACCAGTAAGTGACATCATTGTCATTCATTACAGCTATTATCCAATGATTGAGCGGCACCGTCGACGCTGTAACAGGGTTGATCTAATTTGATCCGCAACCACAATATTCGTGAGCAGAATGTTACAATATATTGCTCTGATCTATATTGAGTTTCGACTTGAGTGCATAGCTTTCCAATATTGGAAATCAATTGTATAATTAAAAATAATGAAATGTTTTTATTTTCCAAGTGCTTTAATTTACTGGTATACCCGGTCACGCGTTTGCCTTAGTTACAATACGTTGTTTAATACAAATATGTCATTAATGGAGATAAAACCTACCCTATCTCTCTAGTTGGACCAAAATACACATAGAGCAAATTTTATTAAGATCGGTTAAGTATGTCTGGAGTTTAGCGTAGAACAACAATATCGGAATTGAAATATGTATTTCATGAAAGCAGTGACAAAACCAACTTGGTAGCATTCATTTTGATATTTGTAATTTCATACCAATGTCTAGAAGAATTTTGTTACAAATTGTTATATAATGATTGTTAAATGAAAAAAAAAGACAGAGCACTGACTTTCTTGCCGGTTCTTCTCAGGTGGCTTTTTTTCCGAACCGGTGGTAATTTAGACCTTCATAAAAGCCTTATTAGGGCCTAAACTGAATAAATGATTTTGATTTTGATCGGGACATGGGATTTTCATATACAAATATAACAAAATATACATTGAATTATTCCAGTTACACGAAAGTATGGATAAAATACGAATAAAAACGGCAATAAATCAACGGACACAATACATCTGGGTATATTAAAACGACTACTGCAAGTGATAAAATGCAAGTACAAAACAAAAGGGATCTATATGGCATTTTCGCTTCAAAGGATAATCGTTCACACGTATAAGGCTTCCTTAGAGGGGTGTGAGTAAGCGAATTTATGTGCAAATACGCCTCGGGACTGGCCAATGTGCTAATGAAAGGTAATACATTATTCAACCCTTGAATTATACAGTGGCATGTAAATCGATATTTGCACCGCATAACCACAAATTACAGACCTACCAAATCATTTTGCGCGTAAGTAAGTGCTTCTGTAACTTAGTTGCGTAATTTTGTCTGGAAGCCCGACTTTCGTTATACTTCATATCACAATCTACCATTTATCCCAATTACTGTTGGTGACAGCATCCGACCAACCCCGATGTAAATGGTTATAAGATTTTTACACAAATCGATGGGTTGTTCCCAGACATCCGAAGCCAGTGTTCTCCAAAAATTTACTTTCATACATTAGTTCTTTCGACCTCCACGACAATTTAAATTAAAATATCATATATTATTTTTGCTTTCGCGCGACATGCATACACTAGTATCTACCATCAGACCGTCGTAACCTATTTTAATGAGAAAACCTGTTACTAAGCCTTATAAAGTCTGACCGGTCAGACCTGACTTTCAGATTGCAATCTTCCGACTGCCGTGTAGGGTTGTTGTCTAAGATGATGAGATGATGACATGCTCTCAGAGGCAAGGAAGATTTTCATTCTAGAACAGACCGTAACCAATCTGCTACTACTACGAGAAAATTACCGCGACTACTGATCACGAGCAAATTTGCTTAGTTTCGTAGATTAAACAATATACCTTATAGTAAGTTAATAAGTCACGAATTCTCGTAATCACATAAACTCGGGCTTTAATTTACTTGGACTGCAAAGCAAGTGCAATGCGAATATTAGTATGAAAGGAACGACATTCATAATTGTATACCTTTGTTTGTGTATTAATTTTCATAACTATTTGGTATGGTTGTGCTGCAAAATAAACAAGAAATATTTTATACTAAAACGCAAATGGAAAAACCCAGCTGGATGGCCATGTACCGGCGTTGATTAGTCCGACAGAAACAAAAACTATTCCCAAACCGGGCGCAGTAAACGAAGTGGAAAAAGTCGATATGGCAGAGAGGGAGGTGGAACTTTCTGATTGTAGAACGTAAACGGCAATCGCCGAGATGCGTTTCACAGTGAATGCACACCGTTTTTTAAATGATTACTGTCCCTCGCCCCTCCTGCCATATTGCGGCTCCTCATAACCATTGAGTGCTTTCATCTGCAAAGTCAAACCGCAGCTCGGCGCACGCACATACACAAGAGCTACAAAGAAAATGTTAGCCAATAAAAAAAAAGTAATACGAAACGGAAGATTTTCATTATCCCGCCGGAGTAGATTCTCTCGTCTTTTTGCTCGATGCTTCATAACGCCGAGAATGGTCGCAGTAATAAGATATCATAATACAGGAGGAGTTTCATGTACTTCTTTTGTTACTACGTACCTACTCCTTTATTAACAAAACAAGCCGACGGCGGTTCAGGAACTGAATAGTAGAATACCTTTAAATAATTATTGCAGAATTGCTGCAAAAAAAATCGCAGATATTGCTTTTCCGCGATGCCAGTTTTTGGGAATATGAAGGTAAATCCACAAACAACATGAAATATTTCACTAACATCCAACGCTCGTATGGATATCTATGTCTATTATTTTGTAGCAATCCCCGCGAGTAAACTCGACAAAGACAACAAACATACCACACAGTATAAATAAAAACGTAACAAATAACTGAATAAAATGAAAAACCGTCAGTTGCGAGAACGAATTCATTCGTCGGATATGTAAAATGTTAAAGCATTCATCTATCCACAGGTCCACACACCGGAATTCATGGGTGAATGTAGAGCATGCAAAACTGCCGCGACAGCAGCGGCCGCTTCGAAACAACACACCGCATTTGATTAAAATAAATAAAAGGTTATCACATAAAGCGAGAAAAATAATTACTTTGTTATAGACAAAACCGCATTTTGGCTTATGATTGATTCTTACAAAGTCATAGAGATTGAAAATTATTATGCAGTCGACGAATGCTATACTTGCCTTCGCTGGCTTTACTGACTAAACGAGTGTGGATGGTTTATGTAATACACATTTTCAGAGTTGTCGATCAGGGCACGTTGGAGAAAGGCATAAAAGCCCACTGAAGCACACCATGTGGACAGAGGTTTGTCGGTTGGTAATAGATGAGTCAGGCAGTTACATTGGAAGCTGATTGAATTTGTTACGATTTAGGTTGAAAATGCATAATACGTTTGATACACAAAATAAGGACTAAGAATATTTCAAGTGCATAATATCATAAATATCTCAGCAACGAATGTCGAATACAAGAAAGATGCAACACTCTAAAATGGTACATCTATTCTATATGGACGCTTGGGTACTATCGAGTTACAAATCGTACAGAAAATCTAGACATTGTTGGCTAAGCTCCAATCGAGAAGTGAACATATCTGTCAATATTCTTTGAGCATACAATGCGTTTAAAACCATTCTGTTACCGTTGTTCAAATAAGAGAATAGGTATTGCTTGTACACAACTCTCAAATGGAAAAAACCTCTTCCAAAATCATATTAGACCCGAGCGAATCATAATCTAATTATGACAATTCACTGAGTTACCACTTCGCGGGGTCCACCAATTTCTTTTGTAACTTGGCGTTTTACGGAGGTCTGAAACAACTTTTTAATTAAAGATAATCAGACTAAAATGTCAGCAATAACGCGGTGTCATGGAGGCGAACGGAAACTTCATAATTCTGATGCGGCCCTCGTTGACGTGCCATCAACAGGAACACGTTTTATTGGTAATTATGGCCAACTTAGCTTTACGGTGGAGCGCTTCGCTCGAGATTCACATTTGTGGAGTTTGTCGCGGTGAAATGGATTCTAGTTTAAAACAGAAGGGGTGATTCTGTGGAACGTAGTTGGCGATATTGCTCTCGTTAGACAGTTGCAGTGCGAGCGCACTCCACGTTATGTTAACTGTCTACCTATAACAATTGCGGACTCTTCTAATTTGTGACCAAAAGGCCACAAGACAAATGTATGCACGGAGGTAAGACAACCTGAACCACTTATTCAAACAGTTGTCGGTCGTAAACTATAAACTCGCATGTTTTGGTACATACGTTGTCAGTGCACCGGCACTGGTATATTTACGGCCCTGTCGTGTAAAGTTGTCAAGTTACGCGGGCAACATTTGGCTGATATTTACATACAATTTCATATTCATGTCAGAATTAGTTGATGGCGGGGTGCAGGCACTCGATGCCATGCTGCAAGACGGCGGCGGAACTGTATGCAAAACTCTCATCTCATTTTTCTATTAAATAATTTTATAAGTTGTAAGAAAACCTTGCGTGAAATATAATGGCAATATTTTTTCTATAGCTAGAGCTCAATAATATTTGATATCGATCATATTTTGCAATTTGGAAAGTTAAGGATTTATATTAATTTATTTGAGAAATTATAGATCATAAGAAAATATGGATGGTCTGTGTCAAAGGCGACATGTCCAGAATGGAAGAGAATACCTACAGATACGAAGACTGATACAGAGGAATGGAAGAGGAACACAAATGCTGCTCCGACCGCAAATAACATGGGATAAGGGCAAAAGAATTATCATGATTGAGTAATTACATAAACACAAATCAATACGAAGAAATGAGAGTACTACAGCTATCATAGAAATATTTCACGTCAATAAAAGAAAAAGAACATAACTCAATAATTTAATAATCATATAAATAAGGAAGTAAGTTACAACAGTCCGTGCATTGCTGATGCGAGAACACAAACGGAAGATAAAACATTGCAAGTTATATTGAATAAAAACTTTACTCTTGCATACTAATGTAAGAAGTTGTATTCGACTGAGTCCTTTGACTTTTCATTAAATTTCTTGTTTCGTCGACGAAAGATGACAATCAAAGTAATCATTCGGTCTGATTGACCGTGTTCTCCGTGTTCTCCAACTAATATAGGATGATTAGAGGTTAGTAACACAGTTAGAGATATTATTTACTTCTTAATTACTTTAAATTATTCACATGTAACATGCAACATACTGACTCGTTTCTATCAACTGTTATTTGTATTTTAATAATATATTAAAATATGTAATTAAAATAAAAGATAATCATACTACGTTTGAATACTTAAGAGGATCTATCATTATCGTATTTCCTTACGACCAAAAAACAAGCTGACTATAAAACTCAATTCTATAGAGAGATACAGTCAGCAAAAATTTGCAGAGTACCTAATGTCTTCAGAAAAGTAGAATGTCAAGACGGAGCTAAAATAAACTAGGCACATGCAACAGTCAATGTGACAGAGCGCTCACGGTCCGGACGACGACGCTAGAAGCCTTACAAGAGTGCACTTTAGTTAGGAATGGACAGGTACTCGGTGTGCATTAGTCAAATTAAAAACTTTTCCTCCTACGACTCTTCGTTTGTTGCTGAATGTAAAGATGGAGCGTTAGGTACGTCGTGCCTCACACGGTAAGAGTTGAAATCAAACGCTTCTAAACACGACAGCTTCAAAGAGCGCAAAATGAGCACGTTCAAAGTGGAACGCGTTCGTATAGCTTGCGAAACGAACGGGCCGTGAGTAGGTAATCGCCGTGATCAGCACATATATGTTTTCATGTTATGAGCATCCAACTGTGTTTCCGACGTACGACGCCTCTTAATGGAACTGCACTGATTGACCAATGGCTTGTGATGTCTGATTTTGAATGCCTTTCAGTGCAATTCTGTATTCATGCTCTAACTTGACGGGGTTAAAAAATATCTCATAGTATTATATTTAAGTAAGAATTATTAATCGAAGTGCGAAAAAAGAAATTAACAAGTTAATATTTTTTTATTTCCAGCTTTTGCTGTAGTTCATGTCTGTGCTGCTTACCATTGAGGAGTACCCTCGTCGGGATCCAACCCCGAGTGTAGCATACCATGCTATGGTAAAATTTTAATCCGGGTATCATTAATCTATTGTGTCTGGGCTGTTGAACGTTGAAGAGATTGTTTTTTTATCTAGAGCTCTTCCAGGATGCCGATTTAGATTATGATTACAATAAAAATGCATTGTCATCGTAACTGAACCGATATGTAAAAATTTTACTCCGTAGGATAAGTGGAAGTGGTTCTAAATATGCTTGTAAGATTTGACTTACACAAACAAATAAACATAGCAAGTTAAATAATTGTATACATGGAAGCCTTAGTACGCTTCTAATGAATAACGCAGTCTACCACCGCGGCAAAAAAAACTTCAGAGAAGAACTGGCAAGAAGTTCAGCAAAGTATATCTTGTATCATATTACAATTTAAGGTACAATCATGTATAACAAAATAGTGGAATAATTTAATTAAGGTAGACCGTTACAGATTGAAATTAAAGCTACCCAGTTGATTCAGTCGGTGTTTAATGTTGACAATCCATCACTATTACACAGAACAGGAGGACACTTGTGAAGAATCTATTTCCATAAAATGTGCCTATAATTTAAATAATCGGAAAGTTCATAATAGGCTTTTTTATCAACATGTCATGATTCTTATTCGAATCGTACAAAATTTGGCAGTTCAAAGGTTGCGTGGTACACAAGCATTGTATCGACAGGATTAAACCAAAACAGGAAACTTTTGCTAAACTATTTTGTAACTCATAAAATATTTACTTGCGTATAAAACCGCAACAGGGCGAACGCGTAGCGTACCTTTGAAACCGTAACTGGCTATTACGCATTTAGGACAGAAAACCTTTGGCAAGAATTACTAAGGTCAAACGTAATAAATTTAGTTTTAGCCCACAAACTATGTGGTCAGAGATTTCCGTGGGAGCAAGCCCTTTTATTTGGCCGATGCCTACTTTATTCCTTGTAATCCATTAAGACATATAACGAATAGTCGGAGAAGGGAGGGATTTCATTGACAGCCCTCTTAACTGGCGTGGGGCCGCGGCCGTAGCAAAGATTTGTAATGTGTTTACGAACCCCTTTTTGTAGGACACTTCGGGTTTGGACGCGGTTTTGTAAAAGGCTATTTGTTATGATTTCAAACAAGGTCCTGTCAAATAGAATGGCTTTTGTTATTTATTTTCTGAACCGGGTATTTTTAAGACCCGTAGAAATAAATATTCGACTCTCCTTACATCTGTCTTGATGTAAGTTCTACTCAGTGTAGGTCACGACTCACGGGTAAATCGAGTAATCGAAAACATTCAGCTTTATGGACCAACGTGTTCATGTACTAAGCTTCAGTGACTACAATTCACGTTGTTATCTTATTGTTTAATGTGACTATTTTACAAGTATGGGGCGAGCGAGGTGATCATGCTCAGCCACCGCAAAGGGAAGATCTTCCAGCCAGGCGGGTGTTTTGCCTGGGGAACCGCGGCTCCTACTGTTCTAGTCGGAAACTTGTATATATGTTGAATTGCGTAGAAAACTTCGCTAGCGCGTGGCAGGATTGTGACGTCATTCGTTGAATGTTGTCCTGCTAGTTAGTCGATTTCTAACGTTGGTTTATGTAGCCGTGAGGTCGCTACATCACTCCCCCCCGAGACCGGAGGTCGATCCAGAGCTTGATTACAGTCAGTGCTTGAATGCTTGCAAGTGCCAGTGTGCTTCGAAGTCTGCGGTGAGTCGAGACTGAGCGTTAGATGCCGACTGAGTCCAGTATCTCAATGCAAGCGTACGACGTGGAGATAAGACGGTGAGCAATGCCGAATGGACTCCAGAAGTGGGCTGTGTGAGGCGGACGTATGTAGTCGGTGGAGAGGTGAGTGCCAGGACCAGTAGCTCGGTGAGTCGGCTGAGTTGGACCTGTTGATACTCGATGCTGGCTTGCTGTGTGACTGCTGCTGAAGACTTTGATGGGGGTGGAGAAGGTTGCTGATGTTCACGCCAATACTGACGCAACGGGGTCACCAGTGTGGGGCGAGCGAGGTGATCATGCTCAGCCCCCGCAAAGGGAAGATCTTCCAGCCAGGCGGGTGTTGTGCCTGGGGAACCGCGGCTCCTACTGTTCTAGTCGGAAACTTGTATATATGTTGAATTGCGTAGAAAACTTCGCTAGCGCGTGGCAGGATTGTGACGTCATTCGTTGAATGTTGTCCTGCTAGTTAGTCGATTTCTAACGTTGGTTTATGTAGCCGTGAGGTCGCTACAAGTATAATGTAGAAACCATTATATAAAAAAGAAAATCATCGATTTCTAGAAATGAAAACTTAATAATTGGATCGCCAAATTCAAGAGAGAAGCATAGATAAAAAAGGTTGCTTGAGATAAAAATTCAAACAGTCTGCCATAAATTCCTTGAGACCTCAGAATGTTTATGAGTGTTTTTTTATAAAACCAAAACGCAATAAATAATAAATCTGTAGGCAAGGTATACAAAACTCTACTCGAAGTTGTTTTTAAGTTGAGAAAAGATGTTCACCGGAATAAATATAAATCACTCTCGGGGAAATTGCACAATTGCTTTATGTTTTCCACGAAAAGAAAAGTAATAACTTCTCAACCAATTACAACACTCTAGTTACATTAATCCAGTGTAGCCGGCCATTTCTTGCAAAAAGGAAAGTTTCAAAACAAGTTATCCTTCGAAGAGAGTCCCGAAAAAGCATAAATATCACTGTGTGGAGGCTCAAAGCGATATAAACGAAATGGGGACAAACACGCAACCGAATGCGTTTTACGACAGATAATACTGTGATTCGGAAATAATCAATACGATATTCCTCCTCTATTCCAAGGAAACTTTTCCATTTGTCCTCGGAAACTACGGACATTATTAAAAGAATGACACGGTTATTACTACGCTATTCACGTTACAATGTTGAAAAACGTTTCCAAACGTAAACGTTATGAAATTGTTAACATTTTTCCCTTGTGTACCTACTGTAACATGATTTAATTACAAACGTTTATGCACACGCACACAAAACCTGCTAATAAGCCTACACTTTGATATGATAATACATTAAATAAGCGTCGTAAATACCACCACCGAAATTAAATTAACGGATTATTTGCGTACGCGAATGTAAAGTAAGTGATTAAGCGTTTTCAACACGTGCTCGCTCCCAAAAGACTAATACGTTATGTAGCATAATTACTTTAGGTAAAGCGGCACGCCAGTTTAGGGTAAGATGAAGAAGAATTGCAGGTGTAAATGGCCGCCTATT
This sequence comes from Falcaria lacertinaria, assembly GCA_951449985.1. NCBI lineage: Eukaryota > Metazoa > Arthropoda > Insecta > Lepidoptera > Drepanidae > Falcaria > Falcaria lacertinaria. Next base: position 4,413,661 of record OX602111.1, read on the forward strand.
GCGCTTTCCATCACGGCCTCCCCGACGGACACCCTCGCCTCGAATATCGAGCTAAATAACAAGAACACGCGGTCGGTTTTGGCTCGCACAATCCAAGCTGAACTGTTACGTTGTTTTGCGGTACAGCCACGACCCGGACTAGTGAACACTTACAACCAATTCCCAGCTGGCTTGTTGTATGAACAATTAAGTGTACCAATCTGCCCCATACGGGAAGAAACGTAATGAACGGTTAGCTACTAATTGCCGTTAAGTGGTATGTCAGATTCGTCTATCATTCAACTCAAATGATAGTAAAACGAGATACTAATACACTCGAATCAATTCCGTCATACAAAAACTTTTAGAATTAAATCCATCTTCAACGCTATTTATTAAACGACGTAAATACATTCAAAGGAAAATTCTCACCGAACCGTAACCATTACTGAGCGGCGACGCTTCAGGAACTTACCTGTAATGATAAAAATAAACATATAAAGAACATTCAGCTCCATCGGGTGTAACAATATGTTGTCTAAGTCTGAACAAAGCCCCGTTCACCATAATGAGCGTTGCGTGCGGTGCGTCAAACATGTAAGTAAACAATTTAGGCACGCCTGAGTAAACACCACTGCGAAATATCTTTGCTCGGGCCCCGACTGAATGTGGCTGTACCTCCGAATTTGTGCTGAGCGTCATCTTTTCATACAAAGCTTTTGTTGATAATGAAATACAAACACTATTCTTCAGTCAAATTCTCACGGTGCACTGGTTTGTTTAAGGAAAATCTGGCGGATCTATTTACAGAGGAACCGGTAACGGTATTATAAATCGATGTTATTTTTAAAGGGCTCTATTATAACTTGTTTCAGCAAGTTATATTTTAACTCAGGTAGTTTTGAGATTCAGAAATAATAAAAACATTGAGGGCCTTGAAAAACATTGACTTGATAATTATACTGCTACTAAGTGCTATTAACAATATACTTAGGTTTGCTTAAAACAAGATGATGGGTAAAATATAAATTGACTAAAATAAATATATAACGCCAATAATGAAAACCTTAATAAAGTATGTATCGAAAAACTACAAGATAATAAGGGAGTTTATTGGCCTATAATAAATAATCAAAATTCTTCTCCTGTGAGGTAACAGATTTGAATACGAGTACGACGGCAGTCTTTAACTTAAAAAAATATTTACGTTGAATAAGTGTTTTAAGTTACCCTTGTGTTATTTTTTATTACTTTTAAATATGTCAACGTGAACATCTAAAACAACATAATTTTTAAGTAATCGAAACCCGATGAAACTGTATTGATATAGTGCTTTACTTGACGTGTGAAATTATAGTATGAATATCCATAATATTAACCCTTTGAATTGTACAATGAGCTTGTTAAGCGTGCGCGAAGCATAAATTAATTTCGATTAACTGCGCTAAAAGCGCCTAAGAAATAGTCCTACTAAATGGGATTCGGAGCTTCGCTCGTGGTGTTTTTTTTAATGGCGTCTAGACAAAGGTACAGATACAACGGAAAACTGCATGCTCATGTTAAGCTCGAAATATTTATATTGGTTTGATTAAAAAAAGTAAGAGCTTGTCCACGTGAAATATCTTAATGCTCTCTCCAATGTAATTTTTGAGTCTATTAAAATTGAACATCATTCTAGTAAATTTAAAAACAGAAATTTAGAAAAGCTACTTCGATTTCACTCAAATATCACTAGGTAGCGTAACTTCGACAAAGTACCAAATTATTTACAATATTCTTAAACAAAATCTATTATTAGAAAGTGAGAAGTGAATCCTAGGATGCGCGACTTAGTGCATATAATAAGAGGCAGCAGACAAACTCGGTGCATTAGGTAACAATACATACGGTGCAGGATTGCGCATACATTAACGTCTTGTCCCCTGGATATCTCGGGAAGTTTGCCTTGCCTCACGGCGATTTACATTGCATTCGCAATACTAAGTCGCCAAACCGTGGATACAACTTCGGCCAAAGGTTAGCGTGTAAGACAGTGTGAGGAAACAGGAATAGTTTGCAAATGCTCCGCTACAAGAATCCATGGTAAAAGATTGCGCGCCACAGACATTTACACTATCTTGTATCCTTATCTAAGTTTGTCATTAAATTAAAATTGCAGTAGTGCGTGTATTAGACATGTACAAAAAATAATATTATTTAAATTTATGTAGGATCTTTTATAATAAATGGGGGACAGTAACAAAAAAATCGTATTTTATTTATATTTATGAATGACTTTGCTGTAGTTTTATCTTCCATTTTTTTATACCATTAAAGTGGCGCAAGCATACGGCCAACCTAATGGTAAGCAGTCGTCGTAGCCTATTGCCACTAGCAAAACCAGAAGTATCACTTACGAGTTGCCAACCCTGTTGTTGATGAAGAGTCACTGTGCTAGCAGCAATACTACTAGCGCAGCGTACTCATGGAGCACTGGAAACCTTACTTACCGCAGAAACACAACACCAATTAGTGTAATTTCAGTGCGGTCTTCTGTAAGGTGGAGGTGCAGTCCCCAGTCGGGCGGCTCCCATTTTAAGGCACCCACGGGAAATCCCAATTCACCATACTTCTCTTTTTAAAAGCCCATGGTGTGATTAATCACTGTACTTAAGCTTAGAAAAACTCATTGGTACAGGCTGGGGTTTGAACCTGGGCCCATCAGGTGACAGGCCGTTGCTTCAACCACAATAACCACGGCTTACCGCCATATATGATAACATAATAACATAATAGCAGATTGAAAACGAAATCTAAGTGTAATAAAAATTTTGTTCGGCTGACTATTAGCGGAAAGAAATAGGAATAATGATTTCAGTTACCGACTTTTTAATAAAAAAACGGAAGTGGCAATGAAATAAATCCAAGTTATCACGTTAAGTTGCCTAAAGATATTATCTTTAAATTTAGGTATCCCAAGCTGTAACAAAGTTCATAACAAAACCTCAGAACATAAGACAGTCATAAACTCTGTTTTAACTCTAAAAGATACATAACAGTGACGATTTCCCTTTCAGATATCTAGTCAATGTATAAAGCAAAGGTTAACAAAGCCATTCTCATTACGCTAACGAGACTGAAGCACTATCTAATCACAGTTCAGTTGCCAAATTACGCGGTTCGCTGTTTAAATGTGGGCTTACTTTAATCTCGCGCGATGTAGTCGACAGAACGGTGGAGCCTGGCTCTACCACAGATTATAGAAATTACACTTTCAGAATTGGCTGTAAGCGCGTGAGAATCTAATGTGGCCAATACAGTAAGCAGTATTATTTTGATTTATTCACAGAAATAATGCGATTAAATAAAAAGTAGTTTAGGTTTATTTATCTCATTTGTAATGTCAATTGCTTTATTACCCAATCGCACATTCATTACATCAGCTTTATTATTTTCGAAGAACACGGCGTATTCAGGAATTATACCTGCAGTCTTAACCATCATTACTATCTACAATTAATAACGCTATATAAAAGGAAGGAAATGTGTGGGAATTTAAAACATTTACGCTATGTCACGAGGTCAAGTTTTTAATTCTCATACATTTCTTTCGTTTTCTATAGCGTTAACGATTGTTAATAGTAAACATGGCTACAGGTACGGGCTACGAAGGTAGCTCAATATGTCGTACGACTATTAGCTGTCCTCACACATTCTCATATATCTCCGTTTGCGTCACTGTATAGCCTCTAGGCCGTAGATATAAGACAAATAGGACTAGTATACTTGATTCCTACACATCACCTGTTTCTGTGTTGTAAGCAATATAGAAATACAACGTCTTTGTTAATTGATGTTCAGTCACATTGTCTGTAAAAATAGAGTGATAAAATATGAAATATCGAAATCGTAACAAATATTACTTTCTAGACAACGCAGCTTCGATGGAATAGAGCCACCCTTTTAGATCTGGCAGACAGTTATAACTTTGCATTTATAAAATGTATATTTCATAGGTTTTAACGACGGTTGTCGTCGTTTCATAAGTATATCTTTGATGGGCTTTTTAATCTTTCATCTGATATTAACTAGTTTAGTTTGGAACCAAAGACGGACCCGCTTAAGTAATATAAATGATCTTCTTCGAACGACCATGTTATTCTCTAGAGATCCCTTTATCTCTGCAAATGTTTGCGTTAAATATAATAGATATGCAATGTTACTCTGTGTAAGACCTCATTAATTCACAGTCAGAACCGCCTCTGAAGATAAGAGTAAATACCACTTTCACGACAGCCAGTGTATAGAGAAGTTTATACTTGGGCTCATGCATCGGTGCAGATACGTTTATCGTTCGCTGTAAACCAGAACTATATTATGTTAGGGTACATGGCTCTGAACTGCGAAACACATAAAGCAACCTGTTAGAGAGCGCCACAATTTGTGTTAAGTGCCAAGAAACAGTTCTTTATTTCAATGACTTTAAATCTATCTTTCCTTAAACGATCCATTCATTCACTCGGGACCTGCATCTTGTAATATAGCTTATTACCTCAATTTGCAATGCGTGTCACTTAAGGGTCTACCTACATGTACGCTATCTTTACAGCCATAGCATTTCAAGACTGCTCTTTAGTTATCGCGTGCCTTTTAGTTCTTTATAATGTCGCGTGAATGTGATTACAGAAAACAAATAAAAATACTATTCGGAACTTGACTATTAACCAACTCCTGTCTAGTGTTGTCGCACGCTTCGATCCGAGGGCACACTGCCTCCAACTTATCACTTAGCCACGAACAAATTAATCCAAGAAGATTACAGTCTTAATACTATGACCCATCCCGATAACTCAAGAGCACTGCTGCTCAGCCTTTATCGCTCTGGGCTCGATATTGCCGTAATTTATTCCGCAGAGAACCAAATTAAATATAAAACGTCGTTGCGGTGTATCACTGTTAGTGACTGTGATAAATGAAGCCATTAGTAACGCGAGCTGTACTTTTTTCGGTTCATCCGGCGGCGTCGACGGGCCGGGGGTTGTGGCGAGCGGGAGTTTGTGGACAATTTCATTAGAAAACGTTATAAGTGTGTTGTCGGGTCACGGGGTGACGCGGGTGACAGGGTGGCGGTTGCAGGGCGGAATTACAAGCGGCGCGATAAATTTCGTCGCCTCGCGACATTAGGCTCGCGGCAAAATAAGGGTACCAGACTCCGCCGCACTACACCCGCATTCGCTGGCCAAGCGGGAAGCGAGTTGATCCTTGGGCAAAATTAAAACAAGGAGCGTCCGTGGCGAACTATAAAAACGTCCTATAAATCTCCGGCGGCGCTCTCGATGTGTGGACTGTGGGGCTTTATCAGGACTCCTTGCGTTATTTGTGTTACGCTGTTATCAGGTGCGCTCCCTCGTAGATATTGATCGCCACATTTTAGACTGATTTATTATTTAAAAAGAAAATTATCCCTTGTATTATTTAGATTTATTATATGTAATTCAAGCTCAAGCAATATCTTGAAATGCATTTAGTTCATTCCCAAAGCGCGAAGTACGAAGCATTGAGGTTTAATGCTGCATATATTGCGATTAATCTTAACATCCTTGTCGTATGTCTGCTTTTGTTTTTACTACATGCATACATACATAGAAAGATATCATTGCGGCAAGACCTTTACTTTGTTAATATTGATGTGGATGGAAGCTGTATCAAGTACCTAGTTTTCATATAAATAACTTATTATTTTATCACATGAAACCAGGCCTCGAGAAGCATTAGGTAATGGCACAAAAGTTTTTTTAAGGGTTCTCTAGATTTTGGGCACTATTGTCAATCAGAAAAAAAATGTTACCAAAACATTGTCACCCAACCTGGGGTAAATTGACATAGTGACGTGGGGTATGTACAGTACGAAAACGTGTACCTTTTCCCCGGTACGTTTTGAACGTCAATATTCCACCGAATTCTCTCAACTGAGAGAATCAACTGAACGTAACTGGAAACAGAATTAACTAATGAAACTATTATACGAATGAACGCTAAAAAATGGCGCATGTAAATACTCACAAGGCAAGGACAATATTTGTCTACTGACAACGGCTTTCATATTTTAATATTGTTTACAATAGTGCCAATCGAGAATAAGTTTCGTTTGATGGAAAGCGATTACCGCAGCGTACGGAAGCTGCCACTCCACTCCACACTAGCGTTGACTACGTTATTTACTACATCATTATGCTAGAAGCTTCCGGGATTAATGTTGTGTCTCCACACGGTCAACACAGCGCATCTTCGAAGAGCAAGAACTTTATTAAACTTCAATTCGTATTCAATATACCTTCTTTATTTGATTTAGGAGTGAATTTATACAGTTCTTTCGGTTGTAACAACTTTTGTTGTTCAGGACGGTTGACTCTGGAATCTGTCAAAGCATTCCTTAGAAAACAACACAAGTAGAACTCGGAAATGGCATTTTTCAAAGAGATTTCCTTGAGGGGTATAATGTCTGATTTTGTAAATTTAATGTACACTCCACGGCATTCAAGAAATCTTTGGAATTTATTAAGATGTTTCTTTTCGTGATAGCGGTAATGATGGCGCTTAGGATCACAACTTAAAAACCAATAAGTTTGCGAATAGTCAATAAGGATACTTAATTGCCTATGCATACGTAAATGAGGGAACAATCTTTATACTGAATTCGGACGATCAAACTAGAGCTAAGTGGAAAGCAGTTAGAACGTATATCAAAGTAGCCTGAAATAAGTTGATTTCTTGTTTAAAAAAAAAACGTGTAGGAATCGTAGCATATCTTTGTGAATAGAATCTGCATACGCCTACGACTAATTTAAAAGCGCTTAATATGTAATTGTTATGAAATAAAACACAATAATTATTCTTTTAGTAAACTAAGTTCAAAATAAATAATGAAAAAATATCAGAGTTTGAAGTGGACAAAAGGCGGGGTCTTAAAGTCGCATTACGGTCGTTCAAAGGCCATAAGACGAAAGTTAAAAAACAAAGTGGAAGTAAATACACATTAAACACGAGTACTTAAGAGCGTTTTAATGAAGCAGCTACAACGTTGCATGTTTGTATTTACAGACAGCGATTACTTCCAAGGAAAAACTAATTACGGGTGACAGGGGGAAGTAAAACTTTGAGAAAGAGGCACGTTTGAAATACGTATAACATTTGAAAATTTACCACTTTGGTTAAAATATTTTTCCTCTGCTACAGACGTCTTCAAGAGATCGCAGCCAAACGCTACTTATGTGTAGTAATCACAATCTAATCTGTACATAATAATAATACTTATTAGTAATTGTGTGAGGAGGCACTATGCTGGGCAGTAGGGAGACTCGTTCGTCTGCTATACTACGAGTTCAGCAATTACTCTCATAAGGTTGGCAATACTTGAAATGCATTTAGTTCATTCCTGTGACGAGACCGCTGGTCTAGTGGTTAGTATAACCGACTGCTACGCTAGAGGTCGCGGGTTCGATTCCCGCCAGGGCAAACATTTATGTGACAAATATGTTTGCCTTGCGTTTGGCTGTTTGGTATGTATTATAAGTATGTATTTACAAAAATAAAGTCTATAAGTATTATATCAGCTACTGGTTCCCATAGTACAAGCTTTGCTTAGTTTGGGACCAGATGGCGCTGTGTGATAATGTCCAAGCATTATATATTATATTATATATACTTGAGTGATACCCCTGTTAAGTCACCAGGCATGCTTCATTTCCTTTTTTGTGTATGCTTATGGATTTTTTACATTGTGCGGTTCCCAACACTTCCATTTTCATTAATTGCGGAATTTTATACTACATTAAAACTAATTATTTGTAGCATATTGACTTGCAATCCTATTTACAGAACAATGTTCGCTTACCAACTAGGCCAAATTTAAATATTTTGGGCTAAGATACTACCAACCCGTGGATAGATCAAAAAACATTTTATTACAGTAGGGAGACTCGTTAACTTAAAAAAAGATGTGATATCCAGCTTTATTTCTTAATAACTATATAATATACTTTATATAAAACAAAAAAAATCAATATTATATAGATATGGATGACTATTTCTAAGTTTCATGTGGTAATGGATACATAATACGAAAATAATATATATACTTTGTAATAGCAGAACTTGCCGCACCTCATTATATTCACAGTAGCAAGAGTATTGTACTGTACATTTTAACACACTAAATTAAATTTGGACGTAATTTGTTTCATTTGTTGCATTCAAGTAAACACTGAGAACAACGAGAGAGCTTTAACACAAAAAAGGAACTGAAAATTATCGACGAAAGTAAACATTGCGAGTTTATAACAATGTTACAGTAACAGTCATTGTAGCTCGCTTTGCTACTGTTTGCTTTTATTAGTGTGCCTTTGATAGTCGAAGTGTCGTTGTTTTTATGGCATTGCAGAGCAGACATTATAATTGTGCATTAAGCTATTGCAACCGCCCTTTTAAAATACGAAAAAATCGTAGTTGAGCTAACTGAAGCGTGTTTTTTTATTTGACTAAATGGACGACTAAGTTTCAAGTAAAAATTGGAGAAATAAACATCATACATACTTTATTAAGTTGTATATATAGTTATAATATGAGTCTCGGTATCCACTAGATTATTTTACTAGCCCACTTGACTGCCGTGTAAAGGCCTCCTTCAGTTAAGTAGAGAAAATTTGTCTCCACTCAGAATATAAAAGCTTTATATTTAAAAGTTAAATGAACTTTTCCCGAAGATACATTATCTAATTCCATTGCCGCGGATAACAATAAAGCTGTTTTATTACTTCGACGTTGATGAAAGTTGGTTTTTTATTGATTTTAAGGACGGCATTTGAGAGTATTTAAATCTTCGTGTCGAGCCATAAAAAGTTTAAGCTCGGTAGTTAATAGAGATAATATTTGTTTAAATGGCGCTTTTGCGGAAAATGTTTGGCATTTCGCTAGATTTTAAGACGCAATTACGAGAAATCGGTAGATCAACTAATCTATACTTAACATCATAAAGGAAAATCAATTTTGCTTGTTTGTTTGTACGTAGGGAATAATCTCTGCAACTAACTGCTACTTTTCAATTCGAAAAAATAAACAATGCTACACTATCTGTGAGGATTGTTATAGGTTATTTTATTTTCAGGCAATGTTATCTTATTCGGATGTAGACGAATTCCAGAGTAAAAGCTAGTCCAAAATAAGGATTTGAAATAATTTTAATGAAATGAAATAACATCCGACTGTGTGCGCACGATCCTAAGCTTACGGATGTATGATATGGGGATAACATTTGAATAAAATTTTATTCCGAGAGCTTACAAAGACCATAAAAACGTACATACGCTACCGCATTCGATTCCAAATCATATTATGAGTTTCAACATGTATGAATGCAACGCGGCTTCCTATCTCGCGTTCTATTGCTATATTGAATCTTAGCTGTACCTACCTAGTTTCTCCGTTTTCAATCTTACGAAGCATGATGTTACGAAATACAAGCAGAGATGAGATGATATAAAACACATGTTGCGATCTATGAAATCCCCCGAGCATCCAATAATTCAAATATGACTTTGCAAGGTAAGGTGGCTAACCTGAATCTGACACTTTATTGCAAGTGGTTTGACTATCAATTGTTTTGAAATTATGTTACTTTGTATTCCTGTCAAAATTTAATTATTGTCTCTCTTGAGACAAGTAAGGTAGTTATGTGACATCTAAATACTAATAAAATATTAGAGCCTGGGTCCAATATACAGTTGGTACACAACCTATATCTTGGGAATTCTCTTCTGCATTAAATTCAGTAAATATTTCGACTTACAACCTATCAATATTTTCCTAAACGCCAGCATAAGGAGGTAGTCATAAAAGGTTGGCAGTAAGAGCAAATTTTGTTCTTTCACCCGAGCGCGTAGGTAATTTCATTAATCTCCTACATTAACATTGAGGGGATCAACATCATTTGATGTAAAAGATGAGATCCCACTGTGCTTACATATTAATGCTCGTAATGAAATATTCTGTGGTCTACTTCAAAAGGATTAAATGAAATACGTTAAAGGCAATAGTGGTTTATGTAAATTAATGAATTTAAATTAAACATGAAAAGGTATCACTATTATTTTAATAAATAAGACATTACACTTCCTGTGATTTCATGTTGAATAAGTCAGTGAGTGATATTTCGCTAGTATAAGTTGATTACGAATGAGGTAGGTACATAACTGGCTGAGCATTATTGAAAGAAGAACAATGCTCCTCAGCTTTGGATACTTAGTTAACTGTCAAACTAGTTAGTCTGGCTAGTTTGTATTTTAGTCTTGAGATAATGTTCCACAGCAGTGGATTGATGGGTGCAGTGGGGCGCCTTCAATTCCCGCGGCCTTGCATACACACACTACACCTACATTTATATCCAAATTCAACAGAACCCTCCCCACTCGAACAATTCACTGAGGGCCATCTACGTTCTCGTTCGTTGAAACGCTAAATCGCAGCGCATTATTCTAATTCGCTTTCACGATAGCTTTTGAAGGAGCTTTATTTGCACTGTAAGCTCAATCCACGATGGTCGTCTGAACACTACCATTTAAATTACATTGTCATTATTTCTCCTTCCTCAGTTCAGAAAAATAAAGGCCCAAAAGTGTGTATGAACTTGTTACTTTGTCGCTATTGTGCTTTAAATTGAAGTGCTAAGAATTGAATACATATTGGGAAGTGACATCGTTGGTTGCAAATGAAATTGCGCGCACTTGCCAGACTTCAGTGTCGATAGCACGTACAATAAATAACGCGAATGAAAGGAAATAATGAAAATAACTTTTCATATATGCATATCATGATATAATATCGGTGCACATGTGGCAATCTTTATTCGAGATGTAGTGCCGCAGAACTGAAATATATTATACATATAAAAACACGTGGCCGATGCTAATAAAGTTGGGCAATATCAGAAAGGTATTTTGTATGAACGGTTTCCTAGGGAAGACAGAAAAAAGGGACATAAAACGAAAGTGGAAATATGGCCAAGTAATATTTTATTTACTGCATACAATCGAACCTTTATCACGGTTTGTATCGAGTTAGTGCTCGGCAGTGGGTCTCAGCCGTTTAGGAGAATGCTCGGTGTGGGGCTATTTTGTTATCTGCATGTTTATATTTTACAGCTGCCAACGCGACATTTCGGGCTATCAGGGGAAAACTTTCCTTTAAAATAATGCTAGAGAATGCGTATAAAAGGATTTTTATTTTAACATGCTTTATCGTACATGCTCTAGTTATTTTATCTAGTTGCGCGGTCTTACAATGTGCGTTATATGTATGTTGCGAGATGCCGACTTAAATCATATCAAAATACCTGTCAATATAAAAACAACACACAAGTGCGTTATTGTAAGGGATTGAAAACGCACTCCTAAAATAACTTTGTATTCGCGTTTCACAGCTATGAATAATAAATCGTAATGTTCATTCAACTGATCTCCAAATGGTAAACTCATTTCAACATACTCCTAGTTCATATTGTTACCGAATGCTTATTCGCTTTAGTTTGATGCTTGCATAACAGACCAATTGAGGCAGCCTCCGAACGAAAACGCGGAACGAAATTGCATATCCTATTGTAGTTTAACGTTGAGGAGAATAAAATTAGAGCACATCGAACATGTGTTTGCATTTGTAATATTAGCTTATCAGTTCTTTCAGCCGCTAGCTATGGGACATTATTCCGTCGACCTCTCCACATCATGTTTTTATATTATCAACAGTGAAACAATCGTGGAAAATGAAATCGTCTTACTCAAGCGAGAAGAAGCGACGTGATTCATGAAAGAATTAAAAATGAACCTGAAGACAAGTCGATCAAAACAAGGCATTAAAGCGTTTGCCAGTCTAAGAACGCCAACGCGTTCTATCGGTAAGGCTCAATAATTGGATTCGAAGGAAAAGAATTTTAGCGAAAAAAATGTTCGTCAATTTGTCAGTCAGCTAGGTGGGGGATCAGAGCGGCATGATCGTGCTTCATCATCGTTTTTTCGTTAAATTGCCTAGGCCCCACCCGCGCTTCTTCGACGAAGGAATTCTTATTATCCGCTTAAGATACATTTTGTGTATACTACAAGTAACTTTGCTTTAAAAGAACTATAATTCTTTCTGTCCTGAATGGAGGAAATCGCGTAGCTTTGTGACTTCAGGCACGCTTGCTTTTGTTTTCTTTTACGATAGCTAAAACACGACGTTACGACATTACGCCGGAAGTGAGGCACCTTGTGATAATATTATAAAAAAAATATAACTCTCAAGATGGTTGAGGTTAATAACAAATAATGTTGGTGCTAAATGAAAAATACCATGGGTGTCGCTTTCTTTAGAAAGCAATTAAACATTTTCCTTACTTTGGGTTTTAATAAAGATGTGCAATCTGGCAATAAAATATCATATCAATATTATTACAATATGTGTACCAGTTTTGAAAAGGATAACCTTAAGATGGATATTTTTTCTCTGTTATATGACAGCTAGATTTTTGAGTCAGTGATAAATCTTCAGACTAACTAGTTTACACGAGACCTATTTAAATAACATAGACGTTGACTTGACTCTATTTTCAATACCTTATTATATCTAAAAGTCGTACTCTCTATGTTGTGATACGTTAAAGGTGGTAGTAGAAAGCTTCAGAGGAATACAGCTTAGTCAGTGCGCTGCGCATTTGCCCGCCAGTCTACGTGTGTGAAAAATACCTTTTCATCTTGGGAATTCGAGCGGAGATGCCGAACTCTTATATTTATAAGGAGAAACGACAAATAAACAAACTGAATGGATGGAAAAAGTAGTGAACGAATGCTCGCACCGGGCTGTAGATCCCGTTGATTGTGAGGAACGTCGTGCCTCACCTTGAATTATTTGACGCCTTGAATTGTCACCTTCCGCCCTGTTGTTATTTTCCCTATTTCCATTCTCTCTTCACTAGTTATATAACGAGTCAGTAATAAAACAAGTGATGTAGTTAGGATTATTTGCAGCGAGTCGTAGGGAACTACTACTGACACACCTTTCGTCTGTATGAAAAAAGTCATTGCCTAGCAAAACTGAGAAGCTCTCTCTACCTCGCTTACCCATATTATATTGAAAATAATATCACAGAGAAAATATTATATTATTATTTGTAAAGAATAATCTCAAAAACTACTGTTTCTTTTTATGTTTTATCAACATGCTATATCATCACCGAATAGCATAGGCTATATAATCTATTGCTACGCGGTAGAAGTCGCGTGGAAACCTAGTATTGTATATATTTATCGAATTTTTTTTGAGTTAAAATATCAACCTTTATATAGGTAATGCGACTATATTAGTAGGCAAAGCATTCAGATCAACTCTCGCTTCGATATCTGTCTGTACACTCTTACAAACTAAAACTAACTTAAACAATGTAATTTTCACAGAATTCGGGATACGAAAATACATAATTATGTGTAAACGTTACCCATCCCGACAATTTCGTAACTCGTATTCTAAATTTTACTACTGACAATCGTAACTTTACAGGTAATGAAAATCACATGTATAGATATACATAACATCACGCCATGTCCCCTTTACTTGCATACCTTGCTTCCTCTACATACATAATTGAAATTATTGAAATCATTCAGATGCGATTTTTAGAAGCAAGATGGCCTTTCAATTATTACGTTCGTCGTGTGCGTAATCGTATTTTGACGATGCTTCAAAGATACTTAGGTTTTCAAACTTTGAATGTGGTTTCACTATTCGGCCTTATGAGGGGCTACAATTTATATATACTAATCGATATTTCTTCAGAGAAATATATTGTGTCGGTAATAAATGTCGTGTATTACCTAATTTGAGAGAAAGTGTTATATTTGGTGCCGCATGTTGCCATGAGATAATATCCCCCGTACATCCCCTTCTCTCGGTAAGCCTGTGCCGCTCATCTAAATCCCAACTCTGATCTTTTCTCTGAGTTTTTTCACAAAGCCGTCATAAAATAAATGAATTAGCATACCTAATTGTCCCTCGAAACGAGAATGAAAAAATGAAGAGACTACAGAATCCGGACGGATTTCTACGAGGCAATCAACATTTTAGAATAATTTAACAGTCCTATACACATGCACGGTCCCGATATTGTTATTTTAAAAGAAAGTTAACGTGAAAACAAAGAAAAACTAATGGCGATTAAAATTGGGGGATTCATAACTTACAGGATGAAATCAGATACGAGAGTTAGATTTCAGGATTAAGTTTACTCATCATCATCATGGGCCATAGCATCTTGTTAGTATACACATAAGAAACGCATATGATTAACATCAAGAATTTTAATAGGACAAAAGGGAATGTAGAGCAAATCATTAAAAAAATATATATAAACACTACTGCACTCCACAGGCAGATAATATACGCACACGAGACTCAACACGCATGAAATGAACTAGGAATTGTTTCTTATGAATCTTCCGAATTATTGTAAACCTATTCAAATGATTGCAATGATTTTCTTATACTAAATATGGTTTTGCTGACATCATAAGTACAATTTTATAGGCTACACCATTAATGTTAATAAAATAGTACATAATATGGTAATTTATTTCAATCCCGATGTAAATGGCCATCTGATAAACTTAATTACTCGTTTTGAAGGCAATAAATATGAACGTAGCAAAATTTTATGTACCAAAAACGAAATTAGACATGATTTCTCAAACAATATTTTGGTTTGTATTGTACTAGCTTTAGCCCGCGACTACGTCCGCGTTGATCTTAGAATACTAGAGGTACTTAACATTTTCCTGGGATAAAGAGTATTCTATGTGTTAATCCAGGTTATAAACTATCTGTGTTCCAAATTTCATCCAAATCTGATCAGAAGTTTTTGCGTGAAAGAGAAACAAACACCCATCCATACACCATATACTCACAAAGTTGCACATTTATTTTATTAGTAGGATATTGCCTTTCAGCGTTACGCTAAACAACGGTTAATTTTTTTTCTTGTTGTCTACCGGCAATTGTATTTTTTCGCAAATGATCGGCTTATATCGCCCCATCAACTCGAACATTGTAACAGGATCAAACAGTAGGCGCGTGCAACGTATTTATAGCATTTCATTAATTTATAAATGTATTCCATAGGAGAATGAAAACGTAATACTTGTTTTATAATATACTAGCGGCCCGCCCCGGCTTCGCACGGGTAGACATTTATATCAAATATTTTGTCTACCCGTGCAAAGCCGGGGCGGGCAGCTAGCCTATGTTAATCAGTGATAGTGTAGCTTTCTAACGGTGAAAGAATTTTTGAAAATTGTCCAGTAGTTTGGGAGCCTATAGACATTTATCAAATATTTTGTCTACCCGAGCGAAGCCGGGGCGGGAAGCTAGTATAATGTATAGCCTATGTTACTCAATGATGATGTAGCTTTCTAACGGTGAAAGAATTTTTGAAATCGGTCCTGTAGTTTCGGAGCCTATTCAATACATACAAAAATACAAATCTTTCCTATTTTTTATAATAATATTAGTATAGACAGGCAGTACTGTAATAATACTGTCTATCAGACCGTTATTTTACTTAAAGCCGCTTTAATAATGAGTTGAGACAGATACGACCTAACGACACAGACAACAAAAAGGCTATCGATTGAGAATCTCTCATTACTTTTTCGGATTTGCCCCTCTTACGAGTCGGAGTACACGACATAGCCTCGAGTGTCGACAATTACGAGTACAGCCACTAGACGGCTAATACAAATCGTTCGCCGGGGGGTACGTTTATCCGAGGCTGCTTCGCTACTCCGCTTCTTTTGCCGAGCAAACTATTACATCATTGTTCCGATTTTTATTTCACTTCGAAGAAATATTACTCCACGACACACAATAATAAGAGACGTCATGTTGGATACTAGGTTCATTGCAAATGTTTTACTGCAATAACCAGCAGATTGTCTCAAC
Source organism: Falcaria lacertinaria (assembly GCA_951449985.1). Taxonomy (NCBI): domain Eukaryota; kingdom Metazoa; phylum Arthropoda; class Insecta; order Lepidoptera; family Drepanidae; genus Falcaria; species Falcaria lacertinaria. The sequence continues at coordinate 4,429,633 of OX602111.1, forward strand.
ATAAACCAAGTTTATATATTCTTAGCGAACATATTCTATTTCGTAATTTCGTTAGGCACAAGAATAAAAATACAATATTGATGAAAACATTTTAAGATATTAAATCACTAAGCTGAGGATCTTTTGTTAGAGTCCTTGAGGAGCAATTACATCGTTCTGTATTCAGAAACTGAATTAGGCTAATATACATTGGCTTCCCATTTTATTTTAATGTACATTGAATCTGTTCAGAATTTCCTAGTAAATTAATGTATTTACTATGCCATGATGAAATACTGGCGCTTTCTAAAGCACTTTGAAACTGAATGTTGGGTGACGAATTAGATTTTTCGGATTCTGTAGCCAAAAAAGGCAACAGTGAAAACCTTACAATTTGCGCTTGTTCTGCTATTGACATCATGCACACACAAATATGAAATTAGCAATTACGGTTTGTTACATACAATGTTGTAGTAAAATTATTTCACAACACATTTTTTTTTGCTTAGAAATATTTATTTGTGCTGTAAATGTTTTTCGCAATGTCTTTGTGAGTAATTTATTGATGCTGTTATTAAAATGCATTCTCTGTAAACACGTTTTGTTCTGAGAAATGAAATATTTCATATACCCAACACGCTTATATCTTTTGTCAACTACCTACTAGCTCTAATATATTGTGTAACTAGCTGTTACCCGCGGCTTCGATCGCGTGGTTTTAGAGAAAAAAACGTAATTATGTAATAAGAGCAATCTGACTACCCTGATTAAGAGGGTACACAAAACTTCATCCCCTGTTTCAACCCCTTATGGATTTTTTTGAGACAAAAGATAGCCTATCACGAGGTTACAATCTATCTCATTGCCAAATTTCATTACTATCCGTTCAGCCGCTGAGTCGTGACAAGGAAGCAAACAAACAGAGTAATTTTCGCATTTATGATATTAGTATGGTTGCACGGAGTCCTCGGTACTTGACCGTTTTTTAATAGTTTGTATATGTAACTATATAAAATGCTTTTAGAAAATAAACAAGTTATAAAACCAATATTAGGTCCCCATTTACTTAATAATATCACTAACCATCTTCGTTCTGTGATCGAGGAAAGCAAGAAAATTGTGCTTAAAGTTTTCTCATAAAAACTAGATATGGAACTAAGAATGGCGAATATGATAGAAACAATGATAATAAAGTTGTCGATTAGGGTAGGTATGACTATTTTATTAAAATAGCATAATTAATTTTAGCTTAAGATGTATGTAGATAATATAAATAGCAATTTAAAAAAATGTTTGAAGGAAATTTTGGAAAACCAAAGCCACTAGATATAAATTGTACTGGAAAGCTTATTCAGGCTTCGATCACCTGTCAGTGCATAACTGAATTAGAATAATTTCAGTCAGGAAATTGGAAACTCTATCGAGTTTCGATGCCCGACTGCAGCGGGAACGCGCTGCTACCGCACTGGTATTTCAGACATCCACCGTTTCGGTAGCAATGGCTAATGTCGGAACAATGCACGAATCTGGACCGACAGAACCGACCGGCCCGGCGAAGATAAACGACAATCGTGGAGCATTGTAACAACTGATTGATATACGGCCTCCGATGATATCGTATATCGTATCTACCTATCGTGAAGTCCAGCCGAATACCGGACCCGCTTCAGTTACAGTTCGAGTGTTGTTGACGTTAAACGATGTTTAGACAGTAAGTGAACGTATTGAAGTTGACTACCAACAGTTATCCTTTTTTTAATGTTTATTTTGGTCAAGCACAATACCTATCTAAAAATATCACATTTTGGTTCTTTATCGACGATTTAAGGCACATGTCAGAATTTATCGTGTTAGTAAATAGGTTAGCAAAAATACTCTTGCCTCCTGAGAATAAACATAAATTATGTGAATAACGAGGTGCCGCATTATGATTTTTTTTTCTATTAGCCTTAATAAAATCTAATAAACAATATGTTACAAGATGGTGACTAATAACAGGTGTACCTCCAATAGAATAGAAGTGTGTAAGCGAATTAATTATAATATTCAAGTATGTGCAACTCGATACAGAATTACTAGCAGTCGCAGTAAATTGTCGTGAACATGTCGGTAGTCGATACGAAGTTCAGAGAATATGTTCAGATAGTAACATGTAATTGTACGGGATGCATGTGAAAGCAGCACACTTGCGTATAAGTTACTGGCGGGCGGAGTAGACGGTCAGAGTTTGGTCTTGGTTGGCGGCTCGCCGTAAACAATAACAAATCAAGCATGCTACGGAACTTGCTCAAAGACACCCTTTTGTACAGCGAATGTGCTCTCACTAACTTTATATTGGTCGATAAACTTTATCATAATCTGATGCTGTAATCCATTATTAAATGCCATTTCGAAGCATTTATTTGGGAATACAGAAAGAACTATAGACAAGACAATCAAATAACAATGTTATTCGGATATAGAAATAAAAACATTTTTGTTGACAAACGAATCGTTTAGTCTAAAAATAACACTCACGCAAAGTAACATATTTTTACTTAAGCATCCAAGCCGAAATTCCGTGAATAAGTTGTCTGATTAACATGAAATATAAGATCGTTTTAGCGAAGCGGATAGACAGATAAAAAGACATACATTTAAAGGAGAACAGAAAAAATACAAGCAATTCGTGGTGGAATTGTGACGATCGAATACAATGGAAGGCAAGAAAAGTCTAAGTAGCATCGGTTACTGGTGAAAAGCGCACTTTACCACCATACACTGGGGTCGAAATTAACTTTGATAACACTTAATCGGTGCGGCTGCCTGGATTACATCGGTCGTTCGGCTAATTATTTTTTAAGTCGGAATCTTGGATTTAACTTCGACTGCCAAGGGAATCAAAATGCGATTTACGTGTTATTTAAGAGGCTTTGTTTTCTTGATTTGCAATATTGAATTTGAAATTTCTGGCCATTTGAGTAAACATATTTTTTTATTAAAAATACTCCTAGGATCATTCCAACAAGTTTCAAATTAACTTAACTTTAATTATGTCGATGTTATTAAAAACGCAAATCTCTAACACTTAAACCAAAGCTTTATAAAACATAACCTATAAATAAGTACATGATCAGCTTTAAAATACATGACCCAAATCAAATGCATATGTTACAAAATACCTTTCCCTAATTGAGCGTTAATACTTTCATAACTTCTGACACAAACAGGATTATAATATTTATCCCAACCATACTGCTGATACTCTAAAACTGAAGTACTTTCAAAATGTTAATAGATTAAAAACGCCAAAAAAATTAAAAACAAGACATTATTAAGTAAGTGCATTGTGAGCTTTTTGCTTCACATCCAACTGGATTTGGCAAATTACCTTCACCTTAAAACCATTTCTGGAAAATGTATGCCCGGAAGTAATTCCGCGTACGTGTTTGTTTTAGCTTAAGCGTTCCCGCGCCATAAAATTAACTCACTGCAATCTGTTCTTTTTTATACGCCACATCTGTGCACGCTCAACTACTAGGGCAGGGCACGTTGTCTCCATAATTCTTCAGTTGACTCCCCAGATAGTCTATCGTAAGATTTCTAAATGAAATACTCTTGAGGGAAATCTTGCACACAGATTGCTGTTATGCATTCGATTGGCAAAGCTATGTCGTTCGTGTCGAACAAAATTTGCACGCCGACCGTTCGGCCTATAAATCCGACAGTACCTAAATCCTTGAAAGGGCACTGTCGAGCTGCTTTCATCAGAACATTCTCCATTATCTGGAGGAAATCGTTACCGGGGTTGAACCTCGCCCACCCTAAGCTCGACAGGCTTTCATTTACGGTGGCGTTGCGTGAACGCGTTCCTGCGGCCTTTGCTTCAGGTGGGCGTAGTCATTGTGTTCGGTATTTAAGTGGCTCATTTGATATTCTAAGACAGTTTGCATTCGAAAAGCTCGCACGTAGGGAGAGCCGAGGCGGTATCGAGACGTCGTAGTTACGGGTTGTGCACACAGCCGCGCACCTACCGATGGCAGCGACAACAGCTCTCCACCGAGAATGTTTGCACGTGACCGGTGTCAGATGTAGGACGCTATTGCGACGCGCGACGCTCGCACGTCTCGCCCGCGCACGCACACATGCGTCGCGATTTGAGCCGAGTTTGCACAATGTTTATCCACAAATACACTAATGAAGGCACCTACAAAAGCGACTAGATTGTTAATTAAACTCGCTGAAAATGTGACACCCTTACGAAATGATGCCAGCCCGGGAGCACAGTGCACGGCTTCTGTTATTGAATTAATTTGTAATCAGAATTCTCGGTGTGCGTTCTTGGATGTAATAATGGTATTACATAATATATTTACTTACATCGGATATGAATAATATACTTGGCGTGTAATGTCACGCTTCCACCGAGAATTCTAATATACTCGAATGGATTATATACGATAAATTCAGTGAAGGCTTTCTTGACCCAAAATTGTATCAGCCGTGATCGATATTAAATGTATCTCATTACTTTACTAGTTTAATTGTGATTACTTAACGTCGTTTAGTAGACACAAAAAGTAATTCAAAGACCCCATCATTAGGCCGCCGACCAAAAGGAATAACCATTCCCTTAATCATTATTCTTAAAGACTCTTCATTAAATTCCTTTTATCTCTCCCCGGATATTTCCTTCGCTCGGCATCAATCACATTCACTCTGAAAAACTCGTTGGCTTTATTCTAAACTCTCATAATAGGTAATGAAGGTCTTGATCGTCGCGGGCGGCTGGCTGAGCCGATTACTTTGAGAGCTGGCACAATGACTCCCCGGCTGTAGCCAATGTTGAATTCTGAAAAGTTCCTTGGTCCGTGTCTACGCTAGATACGGGGCTAATTACGACCAAACTTTCGTAGATCGACACCTGCGCTGAGACGAGGCCCAGACAAAGACCATGTTATCGTCGACTTGCAGCCGCGAATACTTTGCTGCGCAAATATTCAACTTACTACCTCAGTCTAAGACTTATATTCGCGTAACGATGTTCAAAAACGAGACCTCTGACAAGATGACAATATCGAACTGAGCTATTGAAGTTTGTTTCCTTGATTTGAATCTGTCTGTTATTTTAAGCCCATTATGGCAACATACATTGATTTGAAAGTCTCGTATTACGTAATGGTATTTGATTTATTAAAATTAGAAATAGGCGTAACTGTACACTGTTTAAACGCTTACCGCTATGCTGTTGCATTATGAATTTTCCATCAAAACAAAGCCAAGTGAGCACAATAATAATAATCAAAATAATACAGTTTGCGAGTTTGACCGACGCGCCAAATTTGTGGGTAACATATTTAATTATTATGTGCACGAAATGATTTAGCCGTCGGTGAAATTAGCTTTGTCTAATAACAAATGAGACATGACAGCGCAAATTCAGTACACTTTTCCAAAAAGTTTGGTGTAAATTAAATTTCGTGTAGGAAGTTGGCACAACTTTGCTGACGCGCTGCGTAGAACATTTTGATAAAGCGTTTAATGTTCGTTTTGCTGACAATAATTTTGTGTATATAATAATATTACGTTTGGGACTATGTTATATAACTTTCTGTTGAATTATTATTTGAGGTCTTTGCGGTGAGGTTTGAGCTATCGGAAGATTTAGTACTGAATTCTTGTTGGCAGTACGAGCTAAAGCGATATTTGCTCCGACGTATCGCATCCTCTCAATTCTAAGCTTCAATCATTGCTATCTTAAACCAGAGGACATTTTTTTAAATATTAATTCTTAATAAATGAGAGATAAGGTACTTACCGGTCCAAACTGTTCGAAGTAATTCTTTACGTCTTCCAGCGTTGTGGGTGCCGATAGCCCTCCCACAAAGATTTTCTTTGTCCTGGTAACCATCTGTAACAAATACAAAGTATTGTTATGGTAATCAACGAATTAAAAATAGCGGCTAGTTCTCTACATGAGTTTTAAATTACCAATAATGATATTAAGTAAAGCATCCCGGTGTTTTTTATATCACTAGTAAACAACTGTTTCATGTAACTTATAAAGGAGAATCTATTTTTTGTTTGAGTTAGGTATCCACTATCGATTCACTAAAATGCGATGTACGCATTTTTTTATTTTAATATTAATATAAATACTGTTTGGGACGTATAGAAGCAGCTTCCTTCTAGATTTCGTTTCATATTATTGTTCCAAGAGTAATGCGTCGAAGTATGCAAATATTATTCGTGTACAACGTGTGAAAATGAACCGTTTATTTTACTATTATGCAAATAACATTTTATTCGATATAAATTAGAAAAGCGTGAATTTTTTTGTGTCAATGCGCCTTGTTGAAAATTCGAATTATAGAACAGAAAAAAAGATTTTTGAATCTGGAAGCAATAAATAACGTGCAAAATATGGCTTGGAAACTAAGTCTTTTGAGCCGAGCGCACTGGCCGGTAGATGGCGCGCGAACAAAATACTATCTAATACCTAAGTAAAGTTTTATTTATTAAAGCACAATTAACCGATTAACTCTGCAAAAACGAATAATATAAATAACTTATTTAATTAATTTACGCCAACCTATTTCAATTTCATTTTGAGATTTGTACAACTAGCACCACCAGGCAATTTGAGTACACAATTAATGTTTACAATAAAATAGTTTTTTTAATTTCGCGTTGATTGATTTCAAAATCTAGATCCTTACTACAAAAAGCTTCCTTAGGCTAATGTAAATCAATCAAATTGAGTTGATAAAACCCAAGGCTATTGATAGTTAATTTAGTGGCGAATTTATTTATTCAATGCATATTTTAACTATAAAAGCGTACCTAGGCGTTTAAAGAGGGATGTCATTATAATGTCAATATCGCCGCACGGCTCGATCTCAAAGGTAGAAGATACCTGTAATTAATCTTGAATATTTATGCGGGATAAACAGGACGAAGAAAAAAATTGCTCCGACATGTTCACAATAGCCTGAAGAGATTGGCACGATGTTTTCTCAAGTGACAATGATGAGTATTTTAGGTGAGTTCGATACTATAATTACTCCATCATGACAAAGTTAGCAGATGTCGCAAACCCAAAAGGGTTCGGTCAGGGAGACCCGCATTTACGTATCATCTGACCGGCAAAGTTGACGGCTAAAGTCAAACAATTAACCCCCTGTGAGTTGTTGTGCTCGGCGTTTTTCAAACAGTGGTCACTTGTGGAAATGTAGACTTAACTTTTAAGCCGTGGTGGCCTTGTGGTTGAGGCAACGGCCTGTCATCTGATGGGCCCAGGTTCGAATCCCGGCCTGTACCAATGAGTTTTTTTAAGCACAGTGATTAATCACACCATGAGCTTAAAAAGAGAGGTAGGGCGAATTGGGCTCCCTCGTGGTTTTCCCATTTCTATTGGAGCCGACCGGGGACTGTGCCTCCGCCTTACAGAAGGCCGCAGTGAAATAACACTACTTTGATGTAGTGCTCCACACTGGGCTGGTAGAAATGCTGCTAGCACAGTGACTCCTCATCGACAACAGGGTTGGCAACTCGTTAGTGATATCCCTGGTATTGCTTGCGGCTATAGGCTATGGTGACTGCTTACCATCATGTGGGCCGTATGCATGTGTGCCACCTTAGTGTTTTTAAAAAAAACTCATTTTCTATGTCGTAATGTATATTACATAATATGTAGGTACTGTAAGGCCGGCACGCGATGGATAAATGTAGAACTATATTAATTTTTAAATGATTTGTTATTTTAAGTAAAAATGTTAAAATTACTAATTCTGTGACAAGCTGTCGAATGCATTAGACGTCCCTACTGATAAACAGTTTGCTGATTTAGTAGCTAGTTGATCTGTTGTAGATCAGTTTCCCACGATTTCCGGAGTAACCGTGATAGTCAGATCCAAGTCAGGGTGGTGCTCTCACAGTACTTAGTGAAAAAATATTTTCATACATGAGGAATACAGGAAAACTAAGAAGACATTCTGGTGGGAAAACAGTGTTTTTTTTACCTACATTACATGTAAGTTATGAGAGTTGATTGCACTTGCATACACAGAAGTTCATATTTAAGTGTGAATAATTATAAAACTTCCATGATTTTATTACAAATAGAATTTATTAAAATCAGACCAACCTTTCATGAAATACGAGAAAAGACATTCGTTACATTTGTAAAGTATTGAGCCCTTACAAAATTACTAGAACTCTTAACCCCTTTCCGAGGCTGTAGAAAACACAAGAAATATTATTACGTCTCAGAGAGGAATCTCTATTACTGTGAGTGGTGAAAGATAATAGCTCTGTGGAAATTGAATAAAACAGGATTCGGTAACATGTAATGTAACTAATGTAAGTGAGTAAGAGGGCCGGGACGATCCCAAACGAAATCACACTCAAATATACGTAAATGATGAGTAAGTGCCATGGTACGGGGTAGGCAGGGGTCGGCTACGTGTCCAAGTGGCGGCCTCCCTCCCCCGCAAGCCTTCAGCCTCTGTAAATGTCGAGTGCATTATCGTTCCCCGACACCCCGTCACGTTCTATGTATCAAGGCTTCGTCTTGAAATTATTTCTGGGTTAAACAATAAATACGTAATTTGTCGATAATAAAAAATAAAAATAGGTTACAAAAGCCCATGGAGAATAGCAGTAGAGAAATATAAATAGTCTCTTCATCAAACTGGAAACACGATGGCAAAATTAATATCATATGAACTGTTTGTGCACGACTCAATATTATATTAAGCCGGCGAGGTTTGTAAGAGCATTTAGTGGATACGCGCCAAACCAAACAATTTCTTAACTGGATCCCGGTTCGTTGATCTCTAAAGAAACTAGGAAATATTCTTCTTAAATTGCACTTCTATATTATCATATCCCATCATAAATTACAATAATTAACGTCCAATATGACGTAATTTATTCAGGTAAATAAAATCCGTTTTTTTTGAGATATATATCAAATTTCAGAGTACCTACTTTGTTTTTCACAGATTGCTACATTTAATAAGTTAACATTTTGGCAACTGTGGTAAGCCGTATGAATCCAATGATCGTATAAAATTTTAGGTGAAATTTTCCCGTGTTTGATATAAATGAAACACTGCGAAGTGGCCATAAATATAAGGTGTGAAGGGCTCCCGTATTTTGTACTTATTTATACGGTGCTGATAGCAACTCCGAATCGACACAGTGGTAACGGGAAAAAGTAGCAATATTTTTTTACAAAGAGCACGAATAAATATTTGGTATCGACTAATTTATTTGCTGAACCTGAGCAACATAAAGGTGAATCTTTATAGAGTACATTTTTGTATATTTTATATTGTTGTGTTTTATTTTATTTTTATGCGTATGATTCTGGGCAGTATTTCAGGTATTTGGAAACGTTTATTTGGTATTTAAAAAGTATATAATTATAGCTACACATATCAGTTAATTAAAAGTAATCATTACTAATAAAGGCCAAAATACTTGGGGAATAATAAATAAAAATGTGATTAAGCGGCATTTATAAATGGGATTGTAAAGGGTGGCCCACTGGGAGCGAGTGTCAGGTTTGCCGCCCGCTACGTCAGCCGAACTGTTGGCAATTACCTTAAATGTGGACAACGCAGTCCACTCCGTTGGGAAAATTATTATTCACCGCATATCCAATTTTTGGCTGGCTCTAAATTGGAACGAGCTACCTGTGATTGCTTTTAATTAATCTTTGTTCGACAGATACACTACGTTAGAAGATTTGAACACATTCTTACGGGTACAAATTAATAATATCCCTTTAAAATTTACACAAAACTATTTAATGAAGATATTTATTCTTTACTTTACCCTAGATAGCATTTACCATTCACCACTGTTTAAATGATATCGAGATTTTTTTTAGAGAGTAGCTCTTGATTGTTTTAATGTAGCTCAGAGTAGATAATTGTAGAAGTTGTAGTATTTTCCTGATATATATAGATCCATATATATTCAATAAAGCTGCATGTGTTATGAAAACAAATCGCGAGATTTAATGAACGGAAAGTAAACGCAATAAAGGCGTGTTATGACGTTACTGTTTGTTTCATTGGGAAAATATGAAAAAAGTAAAATGCGAGTTTCAGTCGAAACTGAGCTACAGCGCTGCCATTTTGCGAAAAAAATTTGAACCTGCGTTGGTGAAACGACATCAGCCTCCCTCGTTAAGCGGACTCGGTAACACACCGCAGTAATTTAGTTGTGAAAATACAACAAATTTAATTTAGCTCAACTTGACCATGGGTGACGGCAAACATCAAACAGTTGCAGCGGAAAAGCTATGTTCACATACATCAAAATTCAAATAAGACATGCGACTATGTGCGAGGTGACTCGTCTCATGAAAATATGTACCTCAAGAATTAGAAAGGAAAAAAAAACTATACATTGTATAGGTAATTCGTATAATAAAGTTGGTGTTGCAAGAGTCCGTAGGCTACGGTGAGCGCTTACCATCAGGTGGGCCGTATGCTTGTTTGCCACCTTAGTGGGATATTAAAAAAATTAGGAGATGGAGTGCATCACATTAAAACCAGCTTTTCAAAACTTCTGGGATTTTATGGGAAATGATGAAATGAGAATTTGTACTAAAAGTTGATGCGAAGTTTTTCTCCATTTGTTTTTATGGAAACCTTTCATTTGATGTAATCAAATTGAAAACATTTTGTTTTTTTTAATATCTGTGAAAGGAGTGAAATATCAGTTACTGCGGCGTGAGTGGATAGGACAATATTAATCAATGTTTGCATGGAGGAAATCACGAGATGGACGCGCGCCGAGCACGAGAATACAAAGCCCGCCCGCCCTATGCTGACGATGCATTTCGTTTTTGTTAGCCCGCAGACTCCACCGCCTTGTACTTTGTCTAACTAAATATATGCGTATTTTGCAACTCTTGCTTCTTGTTATTACTAGACTAGTGTTGAAAATTGAAGATGCATGTTAAGTCAATAAGTTATGTCGCTAAATTATATAAGATTGAGCCAGCAAGAGGAATTTTGTTTTTTTTTTTTCAGTTGCAAAAATATCTTGCTTATCATGCGATAAAGGTATATATGTATACCTATAAAATCTAGATTACACATTTTTAATTAAATTATTTTGATATCTGGTAAAACCTTATTCTAATAATACCTATATAGTTTTTGACTATAATTATGCACGCTATGTTACATTTTACTTACTTGCAACGTAAATAGTCTAAATATCAATTGGCATTCGGCACAATGGAGTGAACATTTCATAGAGATATAGGATGATTCTGTCCCCTCGCGTGCACACCTTATCTGGTTAACAGCTCATTAGGTTTCGCACGGGGAGCCTTCGAGCAGATCTATGCTATTTGTAACAATGCGGACGCCACACGGATAGTAAATGTTGATTCCATGGCTTAGGGTGTTGGTCTCGTTAGGTCGTCGGGACACGACGTGAAATAAGTACGAGTGGAGTCGGCTGCAGCGTGTGTTGTCGGCGACAAGGTACTAACCGCGTTCGCTCTAAATGGAAGACATTAACGAAACGATATTGCTGCTCGACTTCACCAGCACTTGCACTGTATTAATCTCTATCACGTACAGGCGCGTCTAGATTATTCCTAGAATAAGCGGAGTCTGTATCGACTATTGTAGTGACTATGCAGCTAATAATAGCCGGTATATGAATCGTTCAACTCTTGTACGTGTACTTAAATAAACTAGCCCCGAAGGCAAAAAAAATAATTTAGATCTAGATTGCTTAAAACGCTAAAATACACAAGCAAATATAAATTCATCCAAGGTACTGTGGGCATAATGTTTTCATTCAATATCCGATAAAGCGAGCACAAACAAGTAAATACGAAAAAGCGAATGCATGTAAATGAACAAACTTCTCAGAATTACATCGTGAGCTGAATAAATAACGCCAGATCGATGCGTTGAAAAGCCCATGAAAAATTTAAAAAGGATCCGTACAATGGTAAAAAGAAACGGACGAGTAAGGTACGAAGAGGTTGGGATATTGCTTCTATCACTTTTTTATGTCCTATTACGCGTACGCAGCCTCTCGACGTGATAACAAAAGACTACTTCTTTCAATACAGATACATCGACCTAAAGGGTTCTGTGTACATTTAGGTGCTTAAAATATTCCAGGATAAATGAGTTTCGCCGTAACATAATAATATCATAATTAATGCTTGTTCTACTATATGTGTGCAGTTTTACCTTTTTGGTCTTCAAATTCACTTCAATGGACCCGTAAATTGTTCTGCTTTAAATTATAGTATGCCAGGTAAAATATAGCCAGATGGCTGTGCTTCAGACCGCCTAGACGAGCGCACACGAAACAATGGCAGCATTTAGGCGCCAAAAGTGAAACAGCTCAGTGCACTTGTCATCGAAAGCCATTTCGAACACATTTTACATACCTACGAAAGGGTTTGACGTTTTGTGTGACGCGTAGGTACTTTCTTTTATACAGGAGCACCCGGGGAGTGGATAAAAGCGAGACGTTGAGACGATATGCTTTCCCCCTTTGCTAAATGTAAAAAACGATGCCTATGCTGTATAAGCTATTGTAAGATTGACTAAGAGTGCTTTGTTTGAAATACTCAGACAGCCAGCATGTATGTTGAAGTATGTGGGTGCAGGTCTTACTTTTTGTATATATCTCTGTGTTCTTCTACTCTAATCACAATCTTGTATCACTTTCTTCTAGCAATCTATTTCAAGTATATTTTTTTTATAAGTATAAAATTATAAACCACCGGTTTTGCCATCGCTTGTTACTGGTAAAAAAAACACCAAAAATATATAAACTTATTTGTTGAAGTAAGAAAACATTTTTACACATTCTAACAAACAAATAAACGCAAAACAGAAATATTTCATTAGCTGGTAGCACACAAGAAAGATGGTTTCGTCCTTTTATGCGTAATAACGCATACTGAATTCCGTTTCTCTGAAAGTTACAAACGTATTTTTTTCTTTTTCTGCGCGTAATCAAATAAAACTAGATTTTTATGTTTCCAGTCAAATTATAAGCCGAGGGGTGGGCGAAATAAAAAGTGAATAATGAATGCGGAGACCCAAACCGGGACCGCGCGACCGTAGCAATTATTTTGTTTCGAGTACCATCAACATGGTTCGTTCTTTAAAATTTTCATACATTAAGCAAATGTCGAGAATGCGTAATAAGGACCTAAAATGTTGTAAGTCTCCTAGGGTTGCTAAGAGCATTAATTATATCACCGGGGGTTGGGCAGACTAGTCAGATTGAAACCTCAGACTATGAACTTGTTGTTATTGGTTGAAATTGTCCGCTCCGACAAACAAATGTACACTAGGAGTGTTGTCTAGTATCACTTCAGCATTGTATCATAGATTTTCAAAAGTATATTAGGTACTTTTCGTAAGGATTAAAAGCTAAGCAATAAATGATTGTTCATGCTTTAATATCTATACTAATATAATAATGTTAGTTATCACCCTAGATATGCATTTAACCACTATGTCTGATAATAAAACAACTGAAAATAAACTAAAGTGATCACATCCAGCGTTTATATCTAACGAACTACATAATGGTTCCAATTAACTTGGTCACGTATCTAAACTAAAATACTTAGGATATTTATGTGTTCATTGAAACAAAAAAAACATCGTTTTGACAGGATTTACATTGATTTCACAGCACTTAAACTTAATTTTACAGTTCTAAGATTAAATTTAGTGCAATTTAGACTAAGGTGTGACAAGAGAATTGGCACCAATATATCTATATATATATATAAAAGGCAACTGTTACTGATCTATCAAAATACAGCTCCAACTACTGAACGCAATGCGCAAAAACTTGGCACGCAGATATAGTTATTATGACGTAGGCATCCGCTAAGTAGGGAAATTCCAAAATTCACCCCATAAGGGGATGAATCGGGGTTCCACATTTTTTTGGTATGGAGAAACAAGACTTTTGTTATGGAAACTTCAGAAGTACATCAGGGTTTTCAAAATGTCTCCCCTAAAGGCAGAAATGTGGGAATGAATATACGGTACGCCGAATTTAACGCAAGCGAAGCCGCGGGAAAACCTTATTTATCAAATTTTATCTTTACTATAAAAAAAATTCGAACATCCGATTTCGCTAATCCTTTTTTAGAATATTCCTTGAAGTATGAGGATGGTTCTTACCAATAGAAAAAAATAAAAAATTGCCTGTAAAAGTCTAAAAACGGGTAGACAAAGTATTTGATGAGTGTCTACCCGTGCGAAGCCGGGGCGGGCCAATAGTTAAAAATAAAACAAATGTCCCAGCAATAAATAGATTCAATAAAACTATACTAACACCTATACTATATACTATACTTAGTATATATATTATTTTTTTCTACATCAATACACAATTTATAAACTGCTACTACCTACGTACAATTTATTAATATACAAGACCGTCATTTAAATTCTCTGAAATAAAAAACTATTTTCAATAAATAGACAGTCTTAGCCTTAGCTCAAATAGTAGTAAAGTAGCCCATTCAACTGGGTCCGTCTTGACGTCTCCGAATCCTATACGCATAAGCTTAGTGTGTTCGCAAACGTATGACTTATCATTCGTACGAGTAAATAAATATGAACTACAGAAACAAGTGTCATGTGACGGAGGCTGCGTACAAAACATGCAATCCCTATGAATGATTGCCGTCTGACTGAACTCTATACGCTATATAACCTTATTTTTTCTACCGGATCCCTACTAAAAGAAAACGGCGCCCCGAAAAGTAGCCACTGGAAAACAAACCATCGTACAAACGTATAACAGTTGTATTCCGCATGACACTTGTAGCGTGGTTTGAGTATTTTCCTCTACACATCGGTCGATAGTGTTGACGAACAAAATAAGCTCCCCTCTGGCAGAGTGTGGTGTCAAGAGGCTATAGGATTAAACTTAAACTGGGTTTGCCCGCAGTTTAATTATACAAAAGGTATGTACTCTACTACCGCTCACGAAAATGAACAATTTCACTCACATGTGAGAAATTAGTTAAATTATATCCTTTATACGGCGTTGAATGGCAAATGGAATTTAAAATTAGACATTCAGAAGGCGACATCAAAGCTTACATTCAATATTAATATCTCTAAATCACACACGCAATATCTTAAAACTTTCACCGTACCAGCCAAAATACTTCTCGATTTATATTGGTGGCATGCAATATTTTTAATTCACGATTTCGGCAATGGCGCATTGCAGAATTATCAACTTTTCACAATAAAATTACATACGTAGGTACATGTATTTATATATATATACGTGTATTTTACGATTAATTTTATCCAACATAGTTTATGCTCGACTGAACAGGGAACAGGGCTGTGCAAATTGTGCGTACGACGGAAACTTTTGCACTTTTGTAGCAAGGGTAGACAAGAGTCAATAAATTTTAAGCGTTCTTCGCAAACGAGCTCGCTGAAAACGTTATATTTCAAGATTACGAGATCGTAATCTTCTTCGAAATTTAATAAAGGGGATCATACGCGAAACTTCTATTTTCATTAAATATCCACCAGTAGGAGTGGACAAGCTCCCGTTACAATGCCCATAACTGAATCATAAAATATTTTAACTTTTAATAATATACATTTTCCTTATTGTATGGATAAATTTGTAAGAAAATATTTTCATTAAATATTTTATTATGGGTTATATTAATAAAGATCGGTATGAGCGGTATTAATGATATGAGGCGTTTTATTAATGGCGGACATAAAGGAAATGAATCGAAGTCACTAATTGGCCGGCCTATGAGTCTGTGACGTGATGAATCTCGAGCGAGGGATGAATGAATGGGTCGGAAGTACCCGGCCTCCCTGCGCGACAGATTTTCTCCCTCCCTCCCCGATGGTTGTGTTTGACGCATGATTTATTCGCTGCGCCGCGTCGGTGTACTCCACAAATTCCTAGTGCAACAAACAAAACAATTCACGTTCGACAAAGATTACTATTGTTACTGATACAACAATGGCTCGATTGATGACTCCTGAATACTGACCTCTTCTTTTTTAACAAGACAAGTATGAATAATGTCATAATATGTA
Organism: Falcaria lacertinaria; assembly: GCA_951449985.1. Taxonomy (NCBI): domain Eukaryota; kingdom Metazoa; phylum Arthropoda; class Insecta; order Lepidoptera; family Drepanidae; genus Falcaria; species Falcaria lacertinaria. Next base: position 4,445,706 of record OX602111.1, read on the forward strand.
CTACGCAACCTTTAAAATCGTAGACAAGTAGGTACAGTTATATGAACAGAAATAGAAAGATAATAATAATATCAGTGGGCAGCAGCTGAACTACTTCTGGGAGCGCACTATGGCGTGCTACCGAGCCTAGTGACCACGAATAATGACAGGTCTTTACACTTCATGTCCCAAAAGTCCGTTTTTATTGGAACACTTGGAACACTTGAACGAAATGTTTGTCTTCAATAGCGGTAGTCTGTGCCAAAATGAAGTTTTACTCAGCGTTGCAGTTAATTGTAATACCCTTCAAGTGTAGGGGTGGAGACGTGGGTGTAGTGCGAGGGGGCGCGCGTTGCGCAGGCGCATCAAGGCGGGCACTCGAGCACGCGCCACTGCTCGAGCGCTCTCGAGCGGCCACTCGGCGCCCGCCGCGTCGAATTCAAAAGATACCTAGCTGACACCGCACTGAATATTCGCTCAACGTATCAAAACCGTAAAATGCAAATCTATGCACTGCGGTCGTCTAGAGTGCTCAGCGAATGCTAGGTCGCACACCGATTCATCAAATGCAATTTGAATCAGGTTATCATATGCAAGTAATTTGTCAAATACAGATCGCTGATAAAGACACATTTCAAAACATTTTTGGTTTAACGATTGCATGCACATTGGCTAGTACATTTTCTGAATCAAACTGCAAATTCAACCGCGCCAAAACCCTTGTAGTAATATTATTCAGCAAATGTATATAAATTCAAATTACAGTATCAATCTAGCTGCTCCCATAGTGTCCCGTACACGTTAATAGAAAACGCAAACAAATGCGGCGAGACATGAGATGGAAAGCCGGGGTCACAGGATCCGCTGTGTAGCGACACAAACAGACTTGCACGTATAGCCACGTGGCGCGTACATGTAGTATGTGTGCTCCAATTTATAATGCGGACAAGCCACACTGAAATGGATTTACAGCTGCAAACCTGCTTGTCTTTGATGAGGGTCTATTTTGAGATGCGCGCCGAGCGCACCAACACATTCCAATATTCGAGCCGATATATTATTATTACGTTCGAGTCCGAATCGATACCGTGTTATAAAATTTATTACTCGTTCGTCTCCTCTGCGTTTCTTAACTTGCTAATAGGCGTTCGAGCGATTCCTCGAGTAGCCGTCGATAATATTTGATGTCGCGTTAAAAATAAGATCCACCGTTCATCGACACGAATAAGTCCGTAACTAATTTGTCGAGTGACACGTTGAGGGACAGTCTGAAAATAATTTTAAGCAACGCTCGATATGAAATTACGATTAAAATTTTAATGAGATTATATAAAGAGATGTACCTAAGCAGCTGTGGATATTGTTTATTGATCTATTTAACTATGGTAGTGCGGCCTAATGTATTGTACCAGGTCGATAGTGGATTTTAAAGGATATACAGCAAAGTGAACGGTTGGGAAGTGCCTCTAATTTTACGTTGTTACCAACGCAGACCGTTAAGCCAGTAAGCTAAATGCTTCGGTTCAAACGGTTTGTCGCAGATTTAGGTGGCATGTTTAAGTTTCGTGTAATCTGTAGTGGGTAAAGTAAAGTCCGCAGTGTCTTTTAGGCACGCCTACTCAGTATGCAAGCGTTTTCCTGCACATCCGTTGTAGGCGACCGCGGCAGGACTTCCGTACACAAAATACTATGTTTTAGTTCTTTTAGAATTCCTCGTCGCAAGTTGACTTTTCGTGCGGACATGTTGCGACATAACACAGTTAATATTATTACATACTTCGAAATGTGTGCATTCTGAAAATGTATTATATATTTTATTTATAGAGCATAATAATATTAGGACGGCGCCCTTTATTTTAACCAGCATAAAAGGCTTGCTAAATTACATTCCTCTAAAATCGCTTACACAGTGCCTAAGAGTTAAATTACTATGCAATTTAAAAATCCAAAATAAACACGCTTCAAAAATATTTATCCTGATGATATCAGAATAAACTTATATGTATTGTCAACGGTCCTTAACACATGTAAAATATATAAGACGTCTTGAAGTCGATGAAAATTCAGTGGATAGTGACCGTTAAATTGATGGATACATAAAGATGATATGTATACAGGATAAATTAAATAACGCTCTTCACAATTAATCACTATTTATTAGCCAAATTTCCATCTTATCACATCACATCTCTCTCAGTATTACCACCCACATCAATAATATAAATAAATACCAATCATTTCTTCCCCACACACACAGGTGAAGCTAATAGCGTGCGTAAAAAGCGTGTTAAAAATCACTAACACGCCTATTTCAATAAGGTTGTTCGTCGTTCTTAATCGATTACCTTATAGTACATTGTACGGGTAGCATTGTGGGAGATATTTGCCACACTAATCTCCATTTTAAGAACGGCCGTACAATCCTCAAGCCTAGGATTATGGAACTTGCGTGACACTAATTAAGTCGGAATTAAGGGCAAGCCTATATCAAGAACCGCGGCGGGAGTAATAAATGAAAGGGCATTACGCGTGTTTACTATTACAACTACCGATTTACTGGGTAATAGCGAAATAATCTGGGGATATACTTCTGAGATATTTACCGAAGAAAGTGTTTTCTATCCGTATTGTAATAGTGATACCTAAGTGATACGGAAACACCTGTCTTGGTAGGTACTTTACTCTGGGATTCGTATATTTATGAAGACTTTAGCTCCAGGTTACAAAATTCCACTAAATATGACGTCTAACTTACATAGGTACCCATAATCCTTTTGAGGAAACGTAAGTTCAACAGAAATCCAACTTAGCTGCAACTTTCACCAAAGTAGACAGTCGCCTGTAATGGCTCTCAACTCAACATTGACGAACTTAGATAAGTTTATTCAAACTTTTCTACTTATTAACTTGTGTATTAAGAGCTTATTTATTTTAGTGACGGCTGAAAAATTCGTATACGGGTTGGCTTGGGGCCCGGCAGAGCGTGGTATTGGGGCGGCGTCTAACGTAAGCTGTGCTCTGGCCTAATCCTCGCGCCGGCCTAACGGCGGCGGTTAGGCCCGAACGTAAATTTGTGTAATTTCGTATCTAGGCCAAGTGCCAAGGGATCTGACTCCTTCACGGCAATGGTGATTGATATGACGCTATACAGAGCATCGTCTTGCCCGCGCGTCATTCATGTCACTCGACCAGACAACCAGAATGCATTCGTAATAGGATCAGAGATCCACCCAACTGTAGTGGATTTGGTTAGCTATTATACCTTTAGCGGTTTATATATAATTACAGATATTGCATCGTTACACACAGTTATGACAGAATAGTATATATCAAAAGCAGTTTACAACTAAATAGCATATGATATAAAGTATTTAGTGCGTCACAGCTTCTAAGTTAAATAGAATAAGTTGTGTAAATACAATTTCGAATACCTACCATACTATACTTAACTAAAAACGATTAAATGTCCCTTACACTTGGGATGCGTTATGTACGGGACACGTAAATTTTAAATTCATGTTTCTGCACCATCCAAAAACGATCCATCTACTTCGTTCCATATAGAAATGTGTATAAAAGCTGCGAGAAGAGAGGCGATCGCTCCTCAAAAGTTCACTACACCGCGCACACCGAGTAACTGAATTTCAAATACGCAAAATCCTGTGGTTGCCTCTCAGCGCTCGCTCTTCAATTTATGCCATTAGTAGCCTTCCAACCTTCATAAAATACATAATGTTTAATATGTACGTGAAAATAATTTGAGTCCAAAGGGTAGACGTGGATGAAATTGTTGAGCACATAATGCAAGCACTCGCGCAAGAAATTACATTTTCTATTTAATTTATTATATCATAACAGTTTTACATTTGGACACGGAGAATTTCCTTCTATAAAGTAATAAAGATAAGTAAATTGAACGTATGAATTGTGTTCCAATGAATAAGTAAATTAATACTGACTGCATCAGTTGGTGAAGTATTTGTGGGATCGTTTCCGTAATCCCATCTTTTCTCCCTATCTCTTTATCTGTCCCTTTTTGGGTTTCATTCCCAATGGGTCCGAACGGAAATCTATTATTGTCAGTATGTCATCTGTCTATTTGCTTCTACGATTCTTCGGTGGGTTCTTATATACGTTAATATTCTAATCCTACTTAGTGCAATAAACCAATAAACTATAATTCAAATTAGTATGATTTCTTTATTATTACATTATATTCGATTTATAATTAAATGTTAAAATAATATAGTTATAAAGATGAGAATGATCTCGAAATTTTGTATACTTGTATTATACTTGTCTTCCTTAATTGTTCTATAAGAAACTTAATAATTCTTTCAACAGTTGAGAGATAACATTTTTGTACATTTATTTCTTCAGAAGAAGCTAATCTTTAAATCCTCTCATCCCTCTCGTGAAAGTGACGCGGCTACAAAACAAACGTTCACTGGAATGATAGCAACAAATCCTCCGTCAGTTTTGTAAATTACAATAAACCTTAGAGCTGATCGTGTGCTGAATTCGAGATGCCTCTTCGGCCGCGCGACAATGCCGACAATAGGCTTAAGCCAGCCAAGCGCTCCACTCCGATACTGCAGATGTGGGTTCTCTACACCTATTAATGGACCTATTTCACTGATTATATCGGCTTCACTCTATAATACCACTCCACAATAACTAACCACTCCCCGATCAATATCCATTCCATTCCCTTTCTTATGTGTTATATTTTACGAAATCAACCTATGTATAATGTATACTACTTAAATAAAATCAAATAGAAAATCGTTTACTCAGTTTAGGCCCTAATAAGGCACTTATGAAAGTATAATTTACCCCCAGTTGGGCATAACATAGATACGATTGTATTTACATAAAGCACAAAATGATCAGCCACCATTATTACCGAATAGATCGAGCCACATCGGGCGGAGTACCGTTGGAGAAGGACGACCTCGTTATTATTTGATAGGTCCCATGATGAAAATCCACGCGACACGCAACTTTCTTGGCGTTCACTCGTGAGAATAAAAACGACATTGTGTGGCCTCGGCGAGCCCAAGCATGAATATGAATAGAGCCTATAGCTTGTTGTACCTAATGACAATCTCCCGACGAGCGGTGAGGAATTGGCCCTCAACACGAACAAATTTGCCGCTAAAGAGCTGGGCGGCACATATCCCGCTCAACTACATACGCGCTTCTCACCCGGTCGTAACTTAGTACATCGATAAAAATTGAATTTCTACCTTTTACCCGTAAACGACGCGAGAACCCGAAGATTTACCTATAACGTTCTATCCTATTTACAGACTGGGAAATTCTATTTGCTTAAAGGTCGAATGGAGGCAATATCGAGGACGTCGCGACGCTCCGGGCGGGGATGCAATAAGCGGAGCGGCCAGCGGAGCCGTCGCCAATTTAAAGAAAGCCCACTGAACCGAAAGACAAGCGCATTGGCGGCTCACGAACACAGTGCCCGCACCGCCCGCTCTAAGGCTCCTCATATAATTTTCAATCCAGCGAGCTTTAAAATCGATTGCACTTTGTAAGTGCAAAACGAATGTAGGGGTAGAGGTACCAATTTACAACACAGTTAAAATTAGTGTTTCTGTCAATATTAGTTAAAAATATAAAAGTTACAATATTAAAATCATGGCAAATACATATTTAAAATACGAACGTGGAGTGAATGTAACTATGGGGAGTTAAGCGAGCTAGAAATTGTTACAAACATAACTTTACATAACTTTACCTGATTCTCTTTTCCTTCCATTCCATTTTAACTGATAGCAGTACCATGAGCTGATGATGATAATAAACGAGATGACCAAGTTTGTTCCGAACTTGTTCAAATTATTTTATACAATCAATATATTTTGTGAAATCCAAAATGGGTAAGCGACATTCTAATCCCTTTTTACTATTTTCGGTCGGTTTGTTTTTTTTCATCTGCCTTATTTGTTTGAGGCTCCTGCTCAAATTATCATTCTTCTTTATCTGTGTGCTACAGTTTATTTAGTCAATTTATTGCACTATCTATGTCTCTAGTACTCATAGTTCACTCTAGCTTCGCATATGTTCAGATTTGTTTAAATCCTAATTTTATATTTCATACAAAGAGAGACCTAAGTGCTAGTATTTTAGTATTTTAGCAGCCAGTAAAGGGGTTACTTTCTCAATACACTTGTAACTTCTAAATGTAAACATTCTACGTAAGGTATCGTCAATTACCAGGACTGGCTTGACCTCACATGATATAGCAGCTATGGGTAGAGTTATTTGGAATCAACATACACATAACTAGCTATTGAAAGTTCATTTGCGAACGTTTACATAAATTAAACCGCAGCGCTTACGTATTAGAGCAGATAGTCGTATTGAGGTCGGGTCACGCAGTTTCATTTGTCCCTATAAACCTTTCATGCAAACTCCCAAATTGTATGAACAAGTGCGTAATGTAGAGGCTTATCTGTCGCCTTAATACCTGTTTAATGAAAGGGTTTGATCGTAAATCTACATGGCTAAACTTAATACACCGTTCTATTGGGCTTCACTTCAGCTACTGGTTAGTAATTAATGTGCTACCATCATAGATAAAGTTTTACAACTAGTATTGAAACTACATAAGTGTGAAAGTTTGAATCGAGGTAAGAGAGGTTTGTATTCCACTTCTAATATGAATTAAAATTCAAATAACAATTTTATTTTCTTATACATACTTATAAGTCTGCGGTTATGATGATTAAATAATCAAAATAATATAACATTGGGCCAATAACCAAGATTCTTTGCAGAGGTAAGTATTACAATTTGAATAAACATTTGTAAATTCACCATGACCACTTGAACATGATTTCTAATATTTAACTACGACAATAAACTTTCGTAAGATCTGATACATTATACCAGGGAGTTTAATAAAACACTCAATTTTTATGTCGAATTACAAACGATTTTTCTAAAGGATGAAAACAATGGTGAAATATAATATTTTCTGTTTAAATATTAAGTCATGGATTTATTTCTGTAAAACCAAATGCGGAAATTATTAAACTATCTTAAATAATATGAGACATGAAAGTTGAAGATATCTGAGCATAACAAGTATAATCAAGGAAAGTTATGAATTAATAACATCAGTTTGAACCCTTGGATCCCACGGGAAGTAGTGGGCACACCATAATAATAAGCTTCAGAACAAACTACAAGTAATTACAACAAGAACAACCACTATTACCCAGTCAAACAGCTTGAGGCGGTGTTGACTGTTATTTTATATTCAACTGAGGTCAATTAGAAGGTAAATACAAGCCATTTAGTTAAGCGATTTGTTGGTTTTGCGTGTTGCTATGATCTTTTCCACGAGTTGACTTTATAATTGCGAATACTTTCCGCCAAACTTAGTTTTAATAATCACCTGTCTAACTGTTTAGTGAAAGCGCCTAAAGCTAGCTCTGAAGAAGGTCGATTTTTGACGAGGATTTGTGAATAATGTTTATAAAGTTTTTTTATTAGTGTGAAGTGCAAAGATTTTGTACTAATGTTTGCACAAAGTTCAGATTGCTAGAAGAATTATTAATCTTTAAATTATAAACGTATATTCATGTTCGTACACAAATATTATGATACGTTTATTAGAAATGAAAACTAAAAGCTTGAATAAGGATCAAGGTGCTTATTTGCTTAGGTTTGCACTTAAAATTAATTAACGCTATAGTTGGATATATTATATAAATTACATTTGAAGATATAATTCCTATCACATTTTTCTTTCGATTCCCAGGTGAGTAAACATTTCGTAAGAATGCGTTTCTAAATTTGATTCATAACTGTGCCCATAAAGATCAAAAATTAAAAAGCATACATCATAAAATGTGGCAAAGATTCATCCTGTTTATATACAAAATATTCACATAGTCCCGCATTGCTCTTTGGCGAGTATCTTTAGCTATTTTAAAATATTTATAATGAAATTTATGAAGTATCGATGTCTTGGACTTGGATCCAATTTAAACTTGAAAATAACTACGAGCTTCATTAAAACTCTATCAAATTAAGTGCGGAATAAATACGAGGTTATTAAAATATTTTATTATATTTTACATCACTACGAAGTATTGAGTTCGTAAAACAAAACGTAAGAGTGAATAAGTCAATATAATGTGATCTTCTTAAGAAAGTGCATCAAAGGCTCTCTAGACCCCAGAGAGTTAATCGAACCTTCAACGTAACATGCTCTACGGAGCACACAGTTGATCAAATAATCTTAAGCGGGTTTCAACGTCTGATCGCGGCTTTTGCGTAACTCTTAAGGTCAAATGACAAACGAACGTGAACTCACAGATCATCTGTTACCATATATACCTCCATCTAAAGTTCTGCTTATTTCCTGTATTGAATGAAGCATGTTTGAAATTCTATGCATCGGATTCAAAGCTAAATCTTCGTGACCCATGATGCAACAGAAATGGTATGCACCATGTCCACACAATGCTGTATGAGCAAAAAAATTCGGGTGTTTATTTTCACACCGAAATTAGTTTATTTGTTTAAAGTAGGCACTCGAAAATTGGTTATGTGCTGCTTATTACCATGCTCGTTCTTTATCAGGCCAGTATGATATATGTCGCTATGACATAATAATATCAAATCAGCGCTTTATTATTTAACATAAATCTTAAGTCTTGGCTTTTTCTCCAAGTTACGAATCGAAGTGGGGTTGTCATATAAATAGCACAGATTTTTCTTGCTAAGCTCAGCTAATCTAATTCGTTGCTTCGAATTTTCCGTGGATAAAAGTGTAATTTTTAAGACTGTGTATATATTTCAAGAGATTTTCGTAGATTTATTATTTAACGTCAGCTTATAAATGTCAGATTCACGATGAACTGAATAAACTTTTGAAAGAATTTTAAGCATATTTCCATCACACGAACACCTTTTTAATATTTGAAATACCGTTTAGAAGCAGCATATGTTTACATTCCTTTTTGAAACTGCTCTCTACACAGACTATGAAATATATTTTGAACGAAGTGTGTTCAACTTACGAAATATAATAATTGTAGTCTAGACTGAACTATTTAAGATTTTTAAGCTTGCAATGACAGACACTATAATACTAAGTGTCTGTATCAAGGAAGGAAAGGGTGTAATATAAGTAAGTACATCTCGCCGCAAGGACAAGCAACTAGGCTATGAGCGTACGACATTTCAGTTCCATCTATCATCATCGGCGCCCTTCGATCATTAGCCATGTTTACTCCTCACTGGTGACAGGGAACATCGTATTGCTGTTAATGTTAACAGAAGTTAGCGAAGCCACAACTTTATAAGTATCAATATCGGCAAACTTTTATGGACAGGAAAGAGGTATTGGAAAATGATTTGCTTGCAATATGTAATTCGAGTTTAATTAAAGGAAGGACTCCCTAAGGGTTAAAATTTGAATGTAAATCCTATTTCTTTGTATTTTTCATTTTACTTCGTAAGTGAATAATCACCCCTGATCGTGCAACATAGGAGTTAGAATGTGATTTTTATCCGTCAATGGATAGTCAGTTTACCGAGAAAGCTTTATTTGTTAGATAAATTGTGCAAGGCCATGGCGGGCTAGTATTACAATATAATACTTATTAGATTTGCCCGTGGCTTCGATCTCGTTAAAATTGGGTTAACATATTTTCCCATTTCACGCCTTTAGGGGTTGAATTTTCAAAATCCTTGAAATATGTACTTATTTATCTACAGAGGTACTTTCGTGAAGTTCGAATAAAAAAGTCTATCTAATCTTATTTTTCCATACGAACTTTGGGCCCCCGTTTCATCCCCTTTAGGGAGTATTTTATGGAAAATCCTGTCTAAGCGAATGCTTACGTTATAATAACAATCTGTGTGCAAAATTTCAGCGCAATTCAAAGTGGTTTGAACCGTGTGTTTATAATATGTGGGTCAGAAACAGTCTCATCAGAAACAGCCTTTAATATACAGAAATCCTTGTTTTAACCTGATCTATGCTTTTTACTAAAATTGTGAAATTCATCTTAAGTAACAGCAGAAAATACTGAAAAAAAATGTCAATGTTTTTTTTAAACTATTTTAATTTTCAATTTGATACTTTTAATAGTGTGTTTTAATAACGAATTGATCTTATCCTTTTTGTCGAGGTTCTGCAAAAGCAAATCCACCATACTTTTATTTTTACGTTTAGTTGCTTTATTTATATAAGGGCCGCAATAAAAATATCTTTGCTGGTCGTTGATTTATATTCAAGTGTAATTACGTCCTCGAAATCATTAATTCATTACTCTTTCAATATGTAATAACAAAACTTTAATTAATAATTAAAATGGGAGGAATTTAATTACGTTACTAAGACAACGAAATTGACAACAGAACAGTAAATACCAACAATTCTTGGAGTAGCTGTCATACAATCGTCATAGTTATATGATTTGAAAATGATTTAGTACTCGAGACTAACTGGTTTTAATTAAATGTATTTAGATAGCAGTAGTTAGATATTTGAAGCGTTCTTATATCATTGAAGAAATCTTAGAATTTATCAATATGTTTTTTTTTGTTTTAGTATTTTTTCAGTTTAGGCCGTAATAAGGCTCTTATGAAAGTCTACTTTACAACCAATTTGGAAAAAAACCTTTATTTATTTTATCTGTATTCTATGTTCATCTTCGAGAAGACCAGAATGGTTTATGAGATTTTTCGCTGTGAAATTCTAGCAATACAATTTATATTAAATGAAATGTTTCTGACGAAGCTAAGGCGCGGGAAACATATACTGCTTTAGGCCTGAAAGGCTAAAATTTTGCTAGTTAATCCTAATATTTTTAAGACAATTTGTTTATAGTGCTATGAATTGTAGGGCATCTATCGCTACAAGGAGTATTAGCGCGTTTAAGCATATGTGTCTGGGATATTTATCATCCTCATGGTGAACTTGGTCAGATAAATATTTTTTTCGTCAAAGATAGATTTTAAAAGCTAAAAATCTCGTTGAACTAATTTTCTATCGGAATTTCAGAATATTTTAATATTAATTGTATTTTTTTAATGTTTCTTTGATTACAAATAATTTCGAATTAGTTCCAAAGCATTTAGGGTCAATATTTTTACCAAGAAATAATAGATAAAAACTAATTGAGATGCACGACGTTGACCATCGCGAATTTTTAGACGGCTATTTTACTAACAGTATAAAAAAATTAGTTCCAACGAAAAATATTCATTTCACACAATTGAAAATATGATTTAAAACGTACTAGTTAAAATTTTACCATTGCTATTTACGAAATTATACAATCACCATATTAGTTACGCTGAGAAAACCCAAATAAAAACTGTTCTACGGTAGGTAAATAACATAAAAAAATATTGCCGAGTTTGTGATAAACAGAAAAAAAATATTTTTTCAAATTGTAGCAATTTAAAAATATAATTAGGCGAGTAAAGGCTCAGATGTATTATTATATGTTTAGAAATATATATCAAAGCAATCGTGTAAGTACTCCGTGTAAATCACGCCATAATTTCCTGAATTACTCGGATGGTGGTTTTTGTATATTTCACCCACGCGCACCATCGAACATTACTACAAATTACAGTTTGGTGTAGTAATACTTTCATTATATTATGCTTCACCGTACCAAAATATTAAAAATAGACCCTTGAATTTACTCCCCTTCAAATAGCCCACAAACTAATTTAAGAAAAAGTAGGTAAACTTGAACCGTTCACAGTTAATATCACTGTTACATGCGATCCCACAATTTTATTTCTAGCTATTAGTGTAGCGGTTCTTATCTTATCGCAATATTTAGGCGTTATTCACAAAACATTGTAGTGTTGTTAGTTCATCGGAATCGTTGCCAGCCGAGCCAAATAAACGAGCGAAGATTTGTTTTTAGTGCGTCTGTATGAATATAACAGGTCGATTGATCTGTTTGTTGTTTTTAGTGAGGGTCGAGAGGAGGGAGCGACACGACGGCGCCGCCCAGCCGATAGGAACCACTTGCGGCTGGGCAATGTGCATCCGACGCGCCGCACACTCTTCAACTTTACCAAACTTTATGCGCCCGAAATAAACTTTTATATCGTGCGTCATGGAACACTGGTGACGGCAGTGGCGGTTCACTGTTCGCGGGTATCGTGAACTGGATCTCGTACTAACCCTGATCGGTTGGCAGGTCAGGTCCGGCTCGTGAATCGGCTGCGGGAGCACTCTCGCGGTCGCGATCGGAAGCACTGACTTTAACACTTTGGACATGTAAAGTCGAAGCAGGTACACGAGTGTATGGTCGCGCGGCACGGGCCGGCGTCGGCGCGAGAGGAGCGGAGGCGACGCGGCGCGAAGTATGCGGAGCGACGCGGTGACGAGCGACGAGCGACGGTGCCGCTGGGAGTGTGGCCACCAGCGCCGCGCGCCCGCCGGCCGGGGGCAGGTTCGCGCACGCGTCGCCCGCCCAGCTCCCGCCCCCCGCATCGACCGCCACCACCCACCCCCGCCCACCACCCGCGACGCCCGACCGACTGTTTTTCTCTCGGCACCCGACCGGGGGACGCACCTGATTTTTTCCGTGATATTTTTTCCTCCCTTCTCTTCGCGACGCGATCCGTTCGCTTTCATTACGGTTTCGAGTTTGATTTATCACCGCAGCGGGTCTGAAATATTCTTACGGTGAAACTTAGTGTCGAACCCTCACTTCCTAATTAGCATCGATTTGATGTAATAAATGAACGATGTGAAATTATATATCGATAAAATATAACGAAAACAATCGAGCCTGGTCTTATCATGTCCCAAAGTACATTGTATATATTTTATTAATAATAAAAAAAATATATATAATTATAAAATAATAATCGATTGAGATCAAAATGAATTATAAGATATACAAGATAAAAATAAAAAGTATCCGGTCACACACATGCTACGGGTGTTGCTACCAAGCCTACTGCGTAGCACCTCTACGCGTGTTCGTAGAATAAAAGGCCGTCAGCGTAGCGGGCTGGCAATTGGTATTCGCCGTCCACTCACGTCCTGCATTCCCTCAAGAACTTAACATATTTGGCCACGATTCAATTTTAATGTTTTCATATTTGTGTCATAACTTTCGGTAAAGGGGAAAACAAAAATTACCCCGACTGGGAAAGAAGTTATTTGTAAACGGTTGACGTTTTGGCATTTTTATGCAAAACGTGAGGTACCCATGCTCTATTTTGAAATTGTTTAGGCGCTCGGAATGCGATTTACTTTAAGAGTTTAGATTGTACGACATTGTGATCTTAGTGATTAGATTGAACTGTATTCAATATAGATACGAAGCAATAAAAGTTGTGGGACACTGACGAATGTAAAGCAGAGTTGAGATAGTAAAATGTTGTCTTCAGTTCGTTGTATTGTTTTGCTATAACTGCAAGCACTTGAAAACTCCGTTTGAAGCTGTTTAAAGTATGTGATATGAGAATGTCAAAAGTGCATATTTTATCTCAAAATCCTACAGCTTTCAAAGTATGACATTCACTTGAGTCATGTAATATTATCTCAATACACTATGATTACTTAAACAACGTTTTAAAAGAGATGTAGGGCGATTTGGGATTTCCCGTGGGTTATCCCATTTAAATTGGAGCCGCCCGACTGGGGACTGTACCTCCGCCTTACAGAAGACCGCAGTGAAATCACACTACTAGATGTAGTGTTGTGTTTCTGCGGTAAGGTTGCCAGTGCTCCACGAGGATACGCTGGGCTAGTAGTATTGCTGCTAGCACAGTGAGTCCTCATCAACAACATGGTTGGCACCCCGTTAGTTTTCCCCCTGGTATTGCTAGCGGCTATAGGCTACGGTGACTGCTTACCATCAGGTGGGCCGTATGCTTGTGCGTCACCGTAGTGGTATAAAAAAAAACCTAAATCAATAAACTCGTAAATATAATGCTAATAGGTATTGTTTCACAATTATTATGTTATGGGGTCAGACCCGGTCAAACCTGTTGCTATGCCGCTAAGCATAGGCTTTATAGTCTTCTATGACTTGTTTCTTCATTTATTAGACGGGTCTTTTCAAATTATAAATGGCTTAGCTAAGTAAGTCAATCACTGCAACACCCATTATGATGCACTCCGAGATGGTGCTTTTATCAAATTCTGACATCAAATTGACACACATAATTTACAGATACCACAAAATTGTTCAAAAAAATAGTTATATTGTTCAGTTATTACTCTATTAACTTAAATAGCGATGGCATTACAGCTTGCACGAAAGTGTTTAACTATCGTGTAAATCTAAAATACACATCGGACTGCTTACCTAATAGGGTTCATGAAAAATGCCTGCAAACAAATTCAACATGGTTTTGAACAACAAAATGGTTGGAATTAAAAGTAATCGCTACACGGAAGTGGAGATATGAAAAATAATAGGTGTGTCGGCCAGTCAGGGCGTGCGGTAGATTATGGTACGAATACTACCTTTGAGCGCTCGACTTTGTCTGGATAGATATAAGATAACACATTAAGATAAAATATACCCTAAGTTCAGGTTAAGTATTGTTTTTTAATTAATGAATGTTTTTAAAGTCGTAATTACAGATAGATTAGAAAATATAACTAAGAAATGTTACCTCTATAATTATACATATTTATACAAAACAGATTAATTATTTAAAAAAAAAAACAGAACTTAACCTACCAACTTAAAGATAAAATATTTGACCCAAACCAGAGTCATGCGGGAGCGTGCCAAGAATGCGGGCAGTATTGCCACGCTGGATAGCAATGCTCTAATTCTCTGAACGAGATATGTTCTAGCACGCCTATCACGGGAGGCCTCGATCAGCCGTCGTGAGGCCTCCTATTTATAATTCTTGTATAGGTGTATAACTGTATATGTTTCTGTCTGATCTTAAATCTGGTACATTTCTATAATCCACTCAATAATTATTAATGTTAAAACGTAACTCATTAACTCTCTAATTAAATTGGTGACTTAAAACTGAGCTTATATTTTCACAGTTTCAGTTGGAATTTCAAATTGCTCATATAGTCTGGTACGTAAGTAACGTTAAATAACCTGTTAAAATTAAAATACTTCTAGCTGAAGGCCGTAGAACATTTTATTCCTTGGACGTATTGCAATGGGCAAAACTTATTAAATGGTAATTTTAAGTCTTTTAAATAATTTTAAAGAGAGAGAACAAGCGCATTATCCGATTAATGGCAAACAGTCATGTTAGCCTATGGTTAGCCCGCAGAAGTATACATTTTCTATCGCGCATTTCCTATCTTATTATAGAAGAATATTTAAAGTTTATTTGGTAGATTCTCTGAAAGGACATATTTCAGAATCATGATTTTGAGCACATATCACGAACATTTTAGTTTGTATTTTGAGACGTTAATAATCTCAAATAACCTTAGTAAAATATATGGTACATTTTTACTTAAAGTTTCTCCGTCTGGGTTTCCATACGGACCCTATTTTTGGGCCAACGACTTCTGTCCATCCATCTATCCGTCAGTCTGTCGTACCAAAGTGATGTTGATTTTACACTATTATGAGAATGTTAATATACTGACGTAAATAATTTTAAAGAAACAAGTATTTACTGAAGAATAAAAGGCTGTATCGTTAGCATTAGTAAAAGGCCCCTTTTGTTTGTTAAGCCTGATTAATTATATGCTTCGCACACTGACAGCGTGATAGTCTTGCAACTGTATGGCGGCTATACACTGTCACGCTCAGATTCAGTGAAATATTACTAGGTACGTCCTAATTGAAAAGTAATACCTTTAAGACACTGTATCAGGTTAACTAAAAGTTATGAGTGAACTCTCAATATATAATTTCGATAAAACCTTTTATTCTTCATTTAATTTATTTCGTTTAATCCGTAAATGTGACGAAATGCACGTCTTATCACTAAGCTAGGGCAACGCTGGACTGAAATACGTCGGTTTCTAAACGGATTGATTTCATAGTTTTAAGTTTCTAAATATAGGTTTTTTAAATACAATAAATATTGTAGACAAAAAAATATTTATAACTGAAAAGTGTCATTTGCCGTCTGTCTGGATAAATAAATAAATGTACGCCAAATTTCTGCAGATGAGCATTAAATATTGGCTTAATTTTCTGGCAAAAACTGACATACGTAATGCTTCCTTAATACACTCACTGTCTGGATGTACTGTTAAATAATTAAATAATACACGTAATCTTAAGTTTTACATAACATATTAATACAATCCAATCCAAGCTAAGACATCAATATAATTTATCAGTATGTACTAAGAGAGTATTAGATTAAGACCATTCATTAACAGTTAAATCAAACCGCTACTCTGGAACTGATCCCAAGTTAAGACGGCAAACCACTGAGACTTTCTGAAATGTCTGGAGCACCAGTTCAGTTTAGTTCACTTTGGAACATTAAGATCTACATTGTGCTGTTGCAGTCATCGTCAGTATTCAGACAATATTTAAAGTTATATCTATCGTAGCAACATAATACTATGTAAAAGCTTTCAGTTAATTTAACAAAAGAGGCAACTATTTAAGACAGCAAAATAATGAGCCACCTCTGAGGCTTACTATTTAAATAGCAAATCTCGAGGGGTCGGAACTGACCTTTGTGTGACTACTAGCAAAGCGATCAGGGTTCCAACCAGTTAAATAGGTGAGCGGATGCGCAGCACTCCTAATTGGATCACAATCGCTACCAGTGACGTAGCCACGCTCCGCTAAAGGTCTATGGGGAACCCTAAGAATCGACGTCTCCTTTGGGTTTTCAGAAATGCCACGCTCTGATAGTTTTGACTGTGGACGTCTAATCAGAGGAGTTACGGGAGGTACTGCCCTTTCTGTGTATTGTACTTTACCCGAATCAGACTTCTTTACTTAGGATATTTGTGTTTTACTTCAAGAATGTTTTTAATTTTGACATTTGAGTATATTAAGAATAATTTTTATTTCGGGGAATAAAGCAATTATATTTTATCTTAAAAAAACTGAATATAAAACATATTTTTCTTTTTTAAAACTTTTCTTTTTATTCAGTAGAAATAACGATTGTTGAAAAAAATCTGTATAATTTGTTGACAATCGCCGCTGATAAAACAAATCTGATAAAACTCTCATGCAATCGACGCCTGCCTGGACAAGGCTTAAATCACTAGGCCTCTTTATCCCGTTATTTCCTTGGAGCGAATTTCATTACCACTAGCTTGTTCGGTAATCCCGAGTGGGCAAGTGCCTTAATCTACCCGCTCTCCGTTCGATTTCAACTCTTAAACACTCCACTTGCTTAATTTTTATGTATAATCCGCTTTTAATTGCCTTTTATCTGTACCATTTAAAATTTCCAAATAGAAAATTAATTAAAAGGACAACTTTTGCAAGGCCTCAATCTGACAATAGATTTAATCGGTGTTAATTCATTAAAGAAAACTCCAAACTCAGCTTAGTTCAGATGCTACTGTTGATTGACGTTACTCTTGGATTAAGGTTCCTCACTTGTTTGAAATTTCTTTGCGATGAGATTTTGAATGTCATTTTAAGCGACGGTTTGACAACCAATAATACAAGTATTATTCCATACGTATCTTATACGTTACCTCAGGGTAGATAATAATATATATCAAAATATAAGTTAGGTTAAGGTTAAACTTCAATTAATACTCACTGTAAAAATTGTTTCAAACAAAACCTGTCTCCATATACAGAAGACAGACATACGTCATCTCTTCATATCTGCGCACCGGGCGCGGTTTAATCGAAGACTGCAGTTACGATTAGTCGATGATTAATGCTCGACGCCATCTGCCGAATTAATTGCTTCATTTCCTCTCGACGGCACCAAATGGAATTTTGTATTTCGATTCGTAAAACGTCGATCGTTTTTGTCCGGTGTGGTACACTTGTTCAGGTGTGTTATGGACTCTGTGATTTATTGTTACTTTGCGCCCTACTCGAATTGTTATTTATGACAAACATTGTTTCTCTAATACTCGACGAGCAATTAAACTAAGTATTATTTTTGATGCCTTGCTCACATATTTAAAGTCGACGAAATAAATAAATAACATACGGGTCGAGAATTTAATACTGTAAGAACGAGTTGAACTTCTTTGTGTACTTCCAAACTTTTGTACAAAAGAGGGCTCGTATGATTTCTGAATGCGTGTAATTTTTCAAACGTCATATTTTTTTCGACTTCTCAAATAAAGTTTGGCATTGTGTGGAGCGACTTTTTCGAATGTGTTTTTGCCTTTTTCTTAGTACTTTGATAGAAAGTTCGATAGTGTAGGATGGATGCGAGCGCTAGTGGCACATGTTTTCGCTTAATAAACTTCAATGTTCCATATGGATTTGAAGTACGAAGTTGAGTTCATATGACAAATATGTAACTTCAAATGAACTTAAGAAAAACGTGAAGTAGAGAAAGGATCGTTTTGAAATATTGACCGCTTTATATTCAGGTAAAATTGGTCGATGCCTTTCAGTAAGGTAATCCTTTGTCGTATTGGTGTGTTCGCAGGCCCGTAGAGGCTGTCAAACGAGCCCGCGGCTATCTGTTGATAGCTGTCGGCGCATCTAGCCGAGATTGACGGGCTTTCAGACCCAACTAAATAGAGTTTTACAACGCGTATTGTTATGGTGTCAGTTATCGACTAGCTTACTGAAAGCTAGAGAGCTTCTGTAGACAGTAACGCTTGTTAACTTTTTATATTGATAGATAAATAATTATATACGTAAAGACGTTCCTTTTATCAATTACTGAGGTGACTTTGATCGATCCGAGAAGTTAAGCAATGTATCACGCCGTTACTAGGATGGGTCATCATCTGTAAATCTGTGTTAATGCAAATCCAATCAGTATTGGTGGATCTACACATCTGTTGGGTGAGTTTGGTAAATATTGTCAAAGAAATATACGACTTGTCAACTTGTAACTTCATTAACCAGGCGTGAAACATGTATAAAGTCCGTGAAACAAATGAAAAAGTTCCTGGGAAACTCGTCAATTCCAACACAAAGCCGCTCCAGGTTTGACATCATTAATATCTAAGGAACGCGGACCGCTCAGTGTGAAAGGAGATCTATCGCGGCGGCGATGCACTCATATATATGTATTTCATTCCCTGAGCGTACTATATTACACATAGCAAATCCAAATGTCGTCATAACGTAACCCTAGCGGTGTTCCCTGTAGATTGTATTAAACAAAGGGGAATTAAATAGCAGACAGAGCGGGGTACCGAGCCGCGACCATCGTGGCTATGAACCACTTTATTCCACCTTCTGTGCTGAATGTGCTCCTGGTACTTACGTCACGCGTTTCAATTTTTATTTTTGAAATAAGAAACTTGGCAGCAATTTTCTTGTTAGGTACATTATGATTTAACATAAAAAAGGTTACCTACTTAAAATATGGTAATAGGGGTTACCTAAGGTCGTTTAATTCTTAATTGTTTTAAGGAACTTACGTAATTCATATCGTATTTGAAAACGCTACGTTCTTCATTTGACATTGCGTTATGTACTAAATGAGCTGATTATGTAGATTAATATATATTTGACATTCTCGATTACAATTTTGAATGTCGAAACGACAGTCATTTACTCAACACAATTCCATTACGAAAATAAGCAAAGTCAATTTTAGTTAAAACATTGGAACGTTTTAAATTCACTGTGTACGACGCGTCGATAATTTCAAATTCACAGTGTGGTAGTCGTTTTTCAAAAAGCGATTCACCATCAACTACATTCATTTACACATAATAATTGTGTTCGGTCGCGGCTGCCGACTCATTATCATATAAATGAGAGAGAAAAAGCAACGGTCGGCCATTAATCAAGAGAATGGAGAAACAACACTGGCTAATAGACTTATCAACTTTAATTCAATAATCCGGCGGCACTGCGCCGGACCTCACTGGACTTTCGTAACGTGAAAAATAAGTGGAGAATGGAACGCACGACCTCACACACTAATCCCAATTAATTGCACTCTACTGCCTGACTGTATAACTCCGACATTCAATGTTAAATAAAGCTAAGTGCAAAGTAAATTAGAAAAATGGAACGTTAAATCTCAAATAAGTAGAAGCATATTTTCACATCAAATATTAAAGCATTTTTGCAGACTCCAGATAAGTTTCGGTATTTAATTTCAATAGGATTGTGATATAAAGTGCGAAGAGATTTTATTGCGCAATTATTTTTATGAGACATAATCCGTTGGGATATAAGTGCTTCAAATTAAAATGTATATAAACTTTTAGCTATTACTTTAGAATTTTCAGGACACAAGATTGACCGTTTTAAAGATAGAATACCACTTCAGCTTTGCTCAAAGACAGACTGAGACATAGGTATTAAAATAACATGTTGTCTCCGCGATAATTTAAGAAAATTAGATAGAACATTTAATAAAACGTGATTAATATGTGTAAAAAAACTATGCAAATTTTACAAGACATAAATCGAGTGTTTCTACGGCGTGCCGTAGCGTCGTAGCAGCCGCTACGCCGTCTCCGTGCACCGTTCGCGTACCGACGACTACACGTTGTAGTGAAAATTTGGTGCATCTAAACTTAAAACTATTATCATAATTCTATGCTCACATTCTGTCACGGCAGGGTCGAGCTGAAGTTTTCACTGCTATGTACAATTCGTTGCATCCTTTCCGCTTCGCAGCAATTAATATGAATGGATTTCAGAACGACAAAAGTTACTTGAGATTTAATAATATTTTCACTGCGAATGATAACGTGATTATTAACACCTTAACGTTAATATTGAATAAATTGTCATTTATAACGTTCATAACCTGAAAGGATTATATTATGAAAAAAACAAAGTACGCAAAGTGAGTACAAATAAACTTATAAAAAAAACACTACAAATTATCTAACTTAATACGTTTTAATGAAAACATTACACAAAGTGCAGCATTATAGCAATTTGAAAATCGGTTACGCCCTAGTTATAAGAGAGGTGAGTGGCTGGGATTTTGCGAACCAATTTCATGCCGCCTGAACTCTTGCACTACTGGTATACCACCCGGGTTCAATAAAACAAAGTTATGATTAATTACACCAATCATACGAAGATTATGTATGCTTGTGTGGGATTGGAAGGTAAATGGGGAAATTTCAGTAGATTAGCTTTATACAGGCACCGACAGTTTGTTACTAAGGGAAGGAATATGTAAAAATACTGAACCGAACACGAACCAGTTAGTATAAGGGCATGATGAATATCTACGAGTATGTTTTAATATCCTACTATCCTGAATAATATTATAATTGCGAATGTTAATTTGATTGTTTATATTATGTAACACATAAAATGTGTAACTGAACACCATGAATATTGCAAACAGGTTGTCAAGTGTACAGAAAAAAACATAGGAAATCTTTCATTCAGAAAAAATATATCTCTAAAGATATGCGGTTGAAATCGCGGGAAAAATATATATGTTTGTTTCTTAACCAAAACGCAAAAACGGCTATCCATTGAAACTGTATACGCAAACAGACCATGATATCTACTCATACATAGAACTGACTATCCCGAGAAGGGTAAGACTTCCCAAGGGATTTATTAAGCCAGCAATAGTAAGTTATTCAAATAGCTAAGTAATGCTTAGGGTTTAATCCCAAAAAGTAATAAGTCCTTTTGAAGTCGGTTCAAAACCAAACTTTTGAAATCAACCCCGTAAGTCTCAGAGCCCGTATATAATAGAAATAGAAGAATAAACCAACTTGGCGTACAATAAATAAACTACATAGATAAATACAACAACAACATTATATATTTTAATAGAGACTTACACTACTAACAGATAATATTTAGACTTATTAAATTCATATAATGTGTATCATATAATGTGCTTTATATAAAGAATATAAATAAATACAATGTATTGCCTAAATTGCACAATTAAATATACCTATAATAGTGCGCGCGAGGCCCATGTACTTATAATTAAAGTCTGGACCGTAGGCGGTCTGATAGACAGAATAGACACAGCAAAACAAAGTCTATTTATAAACACGTAATATAAATTTCCCTTTATAATATAAACAACATTTCCACAGCAAAAGCTGACAACAGTTTTGGTACCGCTATAAAATTTTACTTTGGACTTTGCATTATTCTGTGTATTAAAACGTTGCCGCAAAGGGTAAGTAGGGTTGGTGGGCATGTACGTAATCTATGCTTACTCGCTTTCAAATTGGATGTATAATTTGATGTCCGACGACTGTAACTTATTTTATGCGAGGCCATACCTTTATGCTAGCTGAGATTACTTTAAAATTACACCAGTCAACTACAGCGTTAAAACCTTTTACGAGAAAGCTATTTCAGTTTATCGGTTAATAGTTATACCGTAACGTGTTTTTAATTAAACTCAATTAGATTTAATTACTCAAAGCCACGTGTTGCGCCAACAGCCACCTTGCTGTAAAAAGTCTGAGCTTAGATATTTCTGGAAACAATGCCTATACACTCCAAGCTGGATATTCCTTACAACAGTTCTGACTTTCATAGCGCAGACAAAAGGACTTCCTACGTACTAACAAAAACTCCGCACCAGATGATGTGTCTATGGCAAGAAATTGCAAAAAAAGGAACTTGTACATTTTACGTAGGGTTTCTACGTACGCGTAGGATTTTAAAACGCGTCGTATTTTTCCTTCATGTTGAAGAAAGTAGCGGATGCGTGAATAGACAAAAGGGGGGTATACATTGTTAGGTATGAGTGAGAGTGAATGTAGATGAGCCTGCTCGCGTCTCCCTGCTTAACTACTCGTACAAACACAAAAGTCCTTACATAAATCTTGTCCTCAGTCCGCACCTCCCGAGGTAGCGCCGCGCCGAGCGAGTTCGATAACACAACAAACAAAATTACAGTATCACTTCGCTTTAACACAATGATAAAACGAATCTATATCGCCTCAGGCTTTCTAAATACGGTTTATTGAGGACCGCGTAATTGGTTCCTTTATTTTTGAGACACGTTTGCATGTAATTTATTTCTTATTTACCTAATGTTCTAGTTACCTTACTGCGTATTTTATTAGTTGATCTCTAATATATGCTGAGGTATTAACATGAATAAAAAAGCAAAAAACAATGTTAAAATGTAAATGTAAAATTATTGGGTAGAAATAATTACAATTACATTATCTATTTAAATCCCCATCATTTATTCATCTTAAAAACAGGACCATTTCCTTCATCATAAATGTATGCTTCACTGTGTTGATGTACAGAATAATTAAATGCGTGCGTTCAGCACAACAAGTGAGATAAACTAATCCAAGTCAATAATCACAATGGGACGTTGTTTGGTTTCACAATCATAGTACCCTTTCTATACCCAGACAAATATGCACCTTAGCCCTTTTAGATAATGCATGAAATCCCTTGTAACTGAACCATTATTGTCAACGCGTGTGATCTTACACATACTCCTGAATATTCACGGGGGAACTTTTATGACGACAAAACCACCTTTACTTACGGCTTGGATTTAATTAACGATTTCCTGGAAAGTCTTTGTCAGGTGCTCCAAGTGACACGACGACGTATATAATTGGATTTATGTAGTACCTACCTACTATAGTTACTACACGTTAGGCAAGTAGAATATAATTTTTCACGTAACCACAACAGTGATATGCGTCATGACTAGAAATAGTCAAAATTACACTGTGCTTAACTCATCAAGCGAACCAAATCAAGAGAAACGTTAATTTACGCAGCACATTTGCAGCAATAACATAATATAGTTTTATGGCAATACATTTGATATTAAATGCAGTTCCAAGTAGAAAAATAACTTTGAAAAATGATAACCAAAACACTCCGAAAATAACCTTAGAAGCATAGAATATTTAGAGTGAGAACAAAAATGCGTGTCAAGAGGGGCCATGTTGATTAGCCTACTGAGGTACTGAGGGCCGCCGGAGATTGGCCCTATTCCCTTCCTACGCCGTGCATCAAGTATTCTACAAGTTTATACGTACTAAACGCTTTCAATGAAAATGAGACTATAAAGTTTCCGGGCGACGCGGAATGATTCTATTACGAATATGAAATGTTATTACCTCGGACGGATTATAAGCAGAAGCAGGTTCTCACAAATGAAATTGCTTCCCTCCTTTGGAATCCATTTAAAGGATGAATGATATAATTCTTACGAGTAAAGACTTTGCCAACCGGCGAATGCGTTTAGACTGATACTGTGTTACAAAAGGCAACGAAAGTGATTCAAGATTATGTGAGGAAGTTCATTTGTCTACGTTGAATTATATCGTTTACATTGAAGTGGTAAATGGTAATTCAAAAATGAGAAGTTTACATTAAAATACGATAAAAGGACTAAGTTTCACTATGCTTCTTATTTCATTTTATTTACTCTCATCGCAATATGTTCATTTACTTCTATCAGTAGACGCAAATCTGCCTACAAAATAATAATGTTATCGTCAGTTTTCTAGTACCTATCAAAGAGAAATGCAGTATTTTGATTTTTAACGATGAGAGTTGTCGTTGAATTTTATTGACCCTCCCTAATTTCAGCTAAATATTAATGGTTAGGTTGATTGGAACTTCATTTAACTCTGAATAAAATAAAGATAAAAATAATTTAACAAATAATTGCGTGCATTTAATAGGATTTTTAGAAATCCTACCGTAACATTGTGGCATAGAGTGTAGTGTCAACGTATCGTATCGTATATTTTAAATTAAATTGGTTATTACAGAAACTCTATAGCTTATCTCAGTTCAGTTATTGGGAACAGTTGTAAACGTAATTTGGCCACTATCCGATTCAGTTTTGGGGTTGAAAGTAGCTACGATATTGAGACAATTTACAATATTTGCCATTGTTACATTCGGTATTGTGAACTGATGATTAGTGTAAAATCGAATTATTGTTTAAATTAACGTATTTTAGACAACACTTTGTAATTAGTTTGTTTGTGACTGAATTATGTTTTGTTATGCTCCATTTAAATATTTACCAGCAAGGAAGTTCATCTTACCTGTGAACAAACAAAATAACATATATAAATTATTTAATTACTTACATACATTTTATAAAAGTGATATACGCTAAATTATGTGTTAGTATGTAGGTCACTGCAGAAATTATGTGACGTAGAAGGCACATACCAACATAGACACAAAAACGTAATGCACATTGTAAATGGCTTAGTTCAAGAATTATAATTAGTGTTAAGAGAACTACGAAGTCAGTAGGGACGAAGTATGCCAACTAAAATAACTTTCTTAGAAGGTATTTTTTATTTCTTTAAATATGTTTGCCTTAATTTCAATATATTGTACTTGAATAAAAATAATTGTATTTTCTTCAGTCTGATTAATTTAAATCTAAAGGAAAACCCCATGGTTCGTTTTATTTTTTAATTATTTAGTATATAGTAAATGCTATTACCTATGAAACCGCATCCCCTAACTGGTACTCACCACCAAGTGCCCGAAGGTCTGTGCAGCAGCGCGTGAGGGCCCAAGACGCGACCCGACCTGACTGTGACAGGCCCATGAAAACAAATCGCTACTAATATATACCTAAAAACCTATAGCCCTTTGTTTTTGAATAGTTCCGATAAATGGGGTTCATTTCTTAGAGTTACGGAGGTTAGTTTGAGGATATACGCAGATCTCATACAAGTTTGTTTTTGAAGCATTAGTGTACATTAGCAGCACCTTAAGAAAAAGTGTTGTATAATAAATTTTACATAGATACCTACATAATGTAGTATATTTTATGTCATTACATTATATTGTTATTTTAAGTAAAAAACAACTTTTTCAAGTAACTTGAAATGTTTTGGACAATTGATGGACTGGGAACAGAAAAAAAGAGATTCTTAGTTTTTTTTTATTGAGTTAGCTTACTGGATGTATCCAGATCTGGTTAAATTATATGCAAAAATGCCAAAAAGAAGTAAAACGATCATAATAGTCTTCCATTTTAACATTTTCTATGGCCGCAACGTACTACTTGACAAATTAGATTTTTACTGGGTATTGCTGGCTAAGACGAAATTACTGCTGACTTTGAGTCGAGTGCAGGCTTTTAAACGTGAATTAGAGGCCGCGTCGCTCAGGAGTTAATGGCATATTATGACGGAGTGGATGTCACTTGCAAAATTATAGAGCCACATGGCGATTTTCTATCACAAAAAGAACATTACTTACTGTCATCGTGATGAGTAACTTTATTAAATATCAATATTAACAGCCCATATATTTTCAATCGCAAAAGAAAAATCCGCATATATAAATAAATAAAATATATGAGTATTGTAAAATAGATAACAAGATTCCGTAAATTTATAATACATTCAAATTCTCGTGCCAACATAAGTACGCACGCTTGATGTATGTACGCAGATTCATCGTATTATGTCTGAACCTTTTGTCTAAAATGCTAAGTAAACATGCGTTTAAAATCTACCCGTATGCGTACAATTGTCTCGCATTAACGTTGTGGGGATGCGTAGCAACATAATCGGCGACCGCTCGCCATATGCCGGAAGTTTTACAATGTTTATGAGCGCCATCGGAAAACATGCATAAATTTTGACTATTGGACATGTACAAACAATAATGCAGGGCGATGATTTCACTGCATTAAGCTAGGTAATTGATTAAGGCGGTTGCAAGATGAGAGGACGACAAAAATAACTTTTAAAATTAAATTGAAATGTTTTGTAATCTTATTTTAAAAAACGTTGTTGATAAATTCATTTTTTTATATTAATTAAACATAATTTCTCCTCAAAATGGAAAGGGTTTATATAAAACCTGCTTAGCCCAATGGTTTAAAATGCGCCAATAACACACAAGGTTAAAACTTCGTGGACATCTATAAAACAGCAGAGTCCCAAAATCTTTTTAAATTCAGTATTAATCCTCAAACCGGGTCTGGAGCATCGTTTCTTCCATACTTTGTGGGATTTCGGAAAGAAAGCTGCTCCTACAAACTTGAATCCAAACTCCCGTGTAATCTTACTTATAAAAATAAACTTTTGCATTAACTGATTTCGAATCAGGGGCGAGGAAGTTTTGCAAGGTAGGCTGGCCCACCGACGAGTCTCTTCCTCAGAAGTTACAGACTCAATCAGCCAGAAAATAGAAACAAATAAATACACGCTTAGGTAGTTTTGACTTGATAAGCGTAAGTAGAGTTGGGGGGCTGAAATTTATAGAAGAGTTCAGCAGATAATGTAAAAGTTGGCAGATAAGACAGGCTTTGTTAGGCTTCGGTGCTCGCTGAGCTAAGCCGAATATTACCTCTTGCGACTCGGGGACTCGGGACAGGTTACGTTATGATCTAGAGTATTATTTTGTTCAGGTTACCCTCGCATCCTTAGAATAAAAATAAAACTTTAACTAATAGATACTGTATGTTGCGTGTTGAAGTTTGAACTTTTTTAAATATTCTAATAAAATATAATCTTGATTTATTTAAAGCAACTACGTATCTAATACCTACGATCCAAAACCTTCGCACACAATATTTTTAATCTCACTAAAGGTATTTTGAGTTGTTATTTCTATCTCATTATTGGTATCATAATGTAAAACAATAAAATTAATCACTTCCGGTACCTATATGGCCAGAGGGGATTGGAAAAAGGCTTCAAATGGTTCATATAAATATTGCAGTTTGCGACCAGTTTTTCGACTTATAGCATGCCGAGTACTCAAATAAAATTTGGGTATTATTCCGTGATTTTCATAAAAAAATACTAAACTTTTTGCAGTCAGTAACTTTGTTTTTTTAGAAAAAGTCATCGTTCCCTTCTTATTTCCTAAGTAAATTAAGTTATTACAAAGCCAACGTACACTACAAGCTTTGCTAAAAATCAAAACCTTACCACACCCTTCTCGCGTCTAGCTAAAAATAATAGATCAAAGTTAATCTGAGAGCTCTCAAATTGAGAGCAACATTCTAATGTCTAAAAATCTTTTGTAGAGGGCCCTCGCTTTTTGCACAGGATCTGCTTTTTTCACTCCCCTTTTCTTTTCGGCTGTCGATTGAGATACGTGTCGTACTTACGCCGAAGCTGAGTGTAATTAAGGTGCAAAGATACCCGAAGTCTGACTAAAGAGACTCAAGTGCTCTTCAGTGGCGGACGGTACACTTAAAACCAATGAGTGTTGCGTGGGTAGACGTTACTCTGTGCTATTCAACAGATTCAAAGCAAGTTTAATTGGGTTAAGGCTGACTTTTTGTTGCTGGATTTGCAATGTTTTTGACCTCTTTTACTGTTATACAGGCATAATACCTAGTAATTAATATGTATATATATATAAACATCTTGAAGTAAAGTAAGAAAATGAAGTCTAAAAGTACTTAGCGGATAATGGATAGCAGTTTTTTTATTTACGTTTATTTATTCAGAATTGGGGACGTTTTGACTTTGATACTACAGTACTGGTAATAAAAAAAACTATACAGCTATATAAAATTATAATCTTACATACATTTTGTAAATCGGATCCAAGTTAAGGGTGCCGCTTTAATAGATAGCGGTCGCTAAATAAACTAGTAGATGAAACAGACAGAAACATCGAACCCAATCTTATTACGATGCCCTAACTTATATTCCACATTACATTAATTTCTCCCGAGACGTCTCGAGAACTAAGCAATAGCAGCTGCCCGTACGGTCGCATGTTTATAGAGAGATTGCCTAATCTCGAAGAGCTACAAAACAAAACCACATCGGAAATGTTGAACTAAAGTATTTCTTCTCTCCAAGGATAGTAGTGGTACCCTTGTCTGTGCTAACCGATCACACCCTTAAGGCTCCCGAATTACTGTCCGGGCTGATTACCACCTCCCCCTGCACCCCCCGTGCAACCCCGCCCCGAGGCCCTACGTCAACTATTATTTGTGTTCCCTACTTATAATGTGCGCTCTGCAAAAGTTCCACAAACACTAGTCATTTTATTAAATATAAGAAAAGTTCCCGTAAACTTGTGTGTACACTGCTCTCAGGGATCGCTTGTTATTCCATTAGTTATCCGCTTAATGGACACAGACGTTTGAAATTGGTCGATTAAGTTTATATTTAATTTACGCGAAACAGATCAATAATACACGTTCCTGAATAAATACCTAAATCTTATTTGAATAACTCGTAAAACCAGTTTAATTAATTGCTACCGACTTTAATAAGTAATAAATATTTATGTGGGTGTGTGTACGCTTACTAGGAAGAAAATAAATTTAAATTTATCGCCTCCTCTGCTTATTCTCATTAGAGTAAAAGATGAGAAGAACATCGTAATAGAAAACATCGACGAATATTTTCTATCGTCAGAATCCCTCATCACCAGTCATAAAGGTACAATACACACAAAAAGGTAAGAGATTTTTAATGCTCTTACGTTCTTGATTTTCGGAAAATGAAAAAAATGTGTTCATTGGTGCGAAACAAAATCATCGTCCCGGATCCGTCTCTCAACAACAAAAGCCGCCCGAGTACGTGTTTTACATATTTTTCTTTAAACACAACGCAATATTTACTGGCTTACATGTATCGTCTTAAAGGGATAAATAATGGAGTTGCAAATGTGTGTCCCGCATACGAGGGTTGCGAAACATCGCTACACTGGAAACCAGATGATAATTTGACGTAAAATGCGAAACAAACATTAAATAATGTCTCTTTGTGCACAATGATGTTTACTTATTATTAGGTTCACAATTTATACAAACGTTTTGTTGTTACAGAAACCCGTTGATTAAATTAAGCTCACGTTAAAAGTAATAAGGTAAATTACTATGATTCTTGTAAAAAAACTCTTTCAGTCACCATTTTTTTTCCAGAAGCTTGAACGTCATTTTAACTTTAACAATGTTTTACAGTCTTGATATTTTCTTATTGCGTAATGTTACAGATATAAGTACTATTTTTTGCACTACAAAAGGTACTATTCGTAGTCTGAAATCCTTAACGTCTGGGATCTCTTAGAGAATCTAAAAAAAATACGTTCAATAAGTGTAAAGTGACCCTTCGGTTATATTAGGGCATTAGTTTTTGTCTTTTCATACTAGCGGCCCGCCCCGGCTTCGCACGGGTAGACATTTATCAAATATAGTATCTACCCGTGCGAAGCCGGGGCGGTTAGCTAGATTAATATATAGCCTATGTTACTCAGTGATAATTTAGCTTTCTAACGGTGAAAGAATTTTTGAAATCGGTCCAGTAGATTCGGACCCTATGTAATACAAACCCACAAAAATACAAATCTTTCCTCTTTATAATAGTAGTGAAGATGTAGATTATTTGTTAGCCTTACTCATAGTTGTGTTAGTAAGTAGTAAACCGCAACGTACGTTAGTCGAATGTAAACGAGCATCAGCCGGCGAGTGGAGCGTAGCGGACGCATCGGAAGATGGATCGTAGTAGTAATCAGTTAATGCGTTATGTGACTTAATCACCAGAACGGATATCCGTATTCCTGTATGCATTAATATTAGGATAAACAAAACAAAGTCCTGAAGGACACCTACAAAACGGGCTCTGACAGCCTTCTGCTGTCTCTTTTAGTGTAGGCCTGTTTAATGAGTTGAGACGCAACAGGTTTTCGGGACAAATATAAAATATAATAAGTCTTGTAAAAATTTGTAATGCTGCAATGGGAATGTTTGATTATGCTTTATATAACTTGTAGAAAAGCGGTTGTTCCGCAAACAGTACTTTGTTGAAAACAAAAAACGAAATACGATTGGAAAAAATATCCAATCTTAAAGGAAAAAAATAAATCTACATTTAAAATAAGTGATTGATATGTAGAATGTGTTACCTTTTTCACATGAATTTTTAAAACGTCCAACGGTTCTAGCCTGTATGTGACACCACCAACGCAACGGGCCTAAAAGTAAGGTGCACATTTAAAAGATAGATGGCGTCATTCGGATAATTCTGTTATCAGCCGCGAGAGGGCGCCCCTGCGCTCGTATACTTAGACGGCCGTTTCCTGCGACGTTAAGTCCTTATAAAGGTAACTGTTCCACTGAAAAACTCCTATTTCCGTGACAAAGCACGCTCTTAACCATCCAAGTGAAAATTCTAAGAGATTTTGTGTTTACTCGGCACGATACCAACCCTATTGTTGCGAAGGAATAAAGTTTACTCGATTTTTAGCTACGCTCATAGTTTAGCGATTACATCGCGAATAAAGTATCAACGAAACAAATAGGTAGGTGCGATTATATCATGTCGCACATTCAGCAGATTACGCAGTATCTTCGGAGACAGAGGCACCGTATAAGCATAGAAACAGAATTACTTTCTTACAAAGTTTAGATTTATTGACTTCGGCGTAACTTCGTTCGCAGCTTTTGGTTGTTCTTATTACTAAATCATAATGATATGATTACAGATCGCTGACTGGGACGAATTTACTATATATTTTAGGATCCTATCAAAATATAATAAGTAATGCACAACTGAATTGAAATTATTCAGAACGAGGAGATAACATTAATCGTAAACAGACGCCGAACGCAGCATGAAAATAAATGCAACAAAAATTAAAACATAATTTCAATATGATAAATACGCAAAATACAAATTAAGAATCGGGCCCACATTTCTGCTGGAAATGACACATTCGTTACCAACAGAGGGGACCATTTTATCGCTTCAATTCCTCCATTCAGTCCGCCATGCAAAAAGTAATTTGAAGTACTGTGACGCATGAGCGCTTACTTATCTATTTTTGAAGGAACGCACTCCGCGATCCGTTAAATAGACTTAAGGTCTTTGCACACTGAATAAGTCACAGCAACGAGTCCGATTAGGGTGGCTTAAGACGAACTAGATTAAGATCAAGACCTATTTACCTACTGTTGTTTTAAACTCTATCGCTGTTTACTCTCGGGAAATCTTAAAATATTCTTGAGAGTAGATAAAAAGAAAACTGGTACTTGACTTATTGACACAGCAAGGCACAAAAACTTAATTCATATCATCATTTATGTTATTTATATTTATATTAAACTATAGTAATTTATAAAAAATATAATATAGTCACGACAAATCAGACATAACGATATTATTTTTAATTGTCAAAAATATACAAGGCTGAAGGCTCGCATGAACAGATATTGATAGGTACCACGAAAGTGACGCGGACGCGTATGGACAAACAAATGATGCCTATCATAAATCTCACACGCAAAATCACATCTATATTAATTGTTACGAACACTTCGGTATGAAAAACGCTTTATGGTGAACGAGGCACACTTCCGCGCATGTGTTCGCCTTGCGAGCACGCATCGTCAACTCGTGACGTGCTCAAGAAAATGGTATTTTAAGGACCAGCTAGTCTTTTATAGTTAAATTAGGTTCGGTAGTGGATCACGTAATATTTATATTGACGTTTTTGCTCAACTTTATGTTTTAAGTAGACACTAAGTCAATTGCGTCCATCGCACTTTATTTTTGAATAGATATTATTCAATTTCAGTCTGGCAAGGAAATCGTAGTCACAACGGACACGACAACATCTTGCAACTGTAGATTTTTATGTAATATGTATTTGAGCACATTATTTGAACTGGTATAATCAATTTTACATATCATTATTGAACTATTTAGTTCGGCCCGCTCTATCTTAACTACGCAACGCAACATTAACGAACAAAACCTACTCACTAGCCCAGCTATTTTGCAAAATCGCTTTTAAAATAGAATAGGGTGTGCAATCAGTGAAGTAAACACATTATATGACCTGCCTATGGGGTATTAGAGGGCAAGGTGGAGTTCCGCCAGTGGCCAGTAACAATGACGACGCAGATAAAGGGGTCGATAACGTGAAATAGCAACGTGAAAACGTGGCGAGAAAATAGCATTATTAACCTCCCGGGCACAATACGCGCGCCACTGCGCTAGATATGGTAACGATTATGTAAATCCCCCACTCACAGGTACATCTCGGGAACGTTATAATACTTATTAAAACCAAGATTTCCACACTGCCGGCGTAAGGAGTGCCTCACGCAAGTATTTGGCCAACCTTATTAATACCAAATATTTTTTTAAATGCTTTTACGCACGTTGTTACTAATTTTAAGCCCCAAGTTAGCCCGAGATTGGACCATCGAAGTTGTAGTATTACTTGGCGACTCTCTTTTCAATTTTCTTAGTTTCCCGCTCAAAGTAGGAAAGCATTGTATGGGTAGATTCTTATCTCTCCCAAAAGCTATTTAGCTAAATGGAATTTACAAAGCCCGCACTGCAGTTCGACGAAGTACATTGTAATATTTAAAATCTGAAATTTGCGTCTAAATCCGGGCATTGTATTATGTGTTTAAGATTTCTTATGATTCTTTTTACTGTCTTCCCGGTGCGGTCCTGCTTAAATTATGCACTTTGTCAAATTAAAGTCGTACGACGTGGCTTTAAATTTAAAAAATGAATAACTTCGTATCTATTTAACGCTTTTATGTGATGTGCAGTCCTTGAGCATGGCCTAAACAGTTACAGAGAAGCTCTGTTGAAATTATTAAACTTCAAGTACCTAATTGAGCTCCGTTAATCAAGAGCACGAAGTTTTCACAGAGCTTTAATTATTTACCTCAAACATAAAACATCGACATTCAAAGCGTTTCTGAAATATTTTCGCTTACACAGACGTCGGGTACAACACAAAGTGAAATACGAATAGAGAATATTGAAAGCGAGCTGAGAGCATCAAAAATACTGACGCTGAATCTTGTTAATGAACTTAATGAGTGAAGAAACAGGGAGTTGTATAGCGGGCAAACTTTACGAAAGCATCTCGCAACTTTCAATTCCGAATGTTGTTACAATACTAAGGCGGAGTCTCTTACAACTAGCCGCCAACAAAACGAAATGCATAAAGCATATTACATCATTTCCGTTTCAAATTTCATCATTTGCGTTTTTGTCGTTACTTTAACGTAGTTACATTTACAACTAGCTTTTGTCCGTAACTCCAACCGTGTAGATTCCAGTGACCACCCTTACCCTTCTTCAGCGGGTTTTGTCACGATTGAGTCAGAAACTAACAAACAATGAGACATATTTTTTTGTATTTGTAGAATTGGCGCAGATGTTTTAAAAAAAATAGTCGTAGAGAATTTATGAATTTTTGTAGAAATGGTAGCAGTTAAACATTAAAAGCAGATGATAATGTTATTCTGATATCATTTAACACGCCTGATACTTAATAATATTCCAACGTAACCAATCCAAAGTCACCCATGAAAAATTTGCTTTAATGAAGTACGTTGATGTAATTAAAGCGAAAGCTACAAAAGGCTGGAAATAAAATTAAAAATGTTTTCATCACATCAAAACTTCAGTATTTCAAGCAAGATTCTCTCGAATAAAGACGACTTTTTTAATCTACGCTAAAGTTAGATTTTACTTCGTATTATGAGTGAGCCTTGATAATATTAACTAGCATACTAACTAAGCTTGAATAAAGTTTTTATTCGACATTGTGTACATAACTTCATAGATACGCAATTGTGTGGGTGCTTGTTTTTGCTAGGATTTAGGTTTCGGGTCTATTGTAATGAGAAGATTTGTGTACAACGTGGCAAATCCCTAACTCCAATGTACTGGAACAAAATGTTAATTTAAAACTTGTCACTCCAAAAAAATACTACACTAGCTTAAAGCATCTAAAATATTGAGACATTTTAATTATCATTCAGTTCAACATCTATAAATTGTATCCGTCTACTACTACAATTAATTTATTTTTTCATGACGTATTCATTTAATTTAAGCAATCAGGTCAAGAACCGTAAGCATTAATTATATTTAGCGGAAAAATAAATCTTCAAATATATAAAGGAGTCAGCAGAAATGACACTTAGATGTAATAAAGCGATTGGAAAATAATTCCGACAAAAAGCAAGTCTCCAAAACTCACGTCAGACACTCAGTAAAATGAAATACGTAGCCGGCACCGGCCTTCGGCAAATGGTTTAATATCGAAATGTGATCACTTAGCGCAATCTCTTACAAAAGAAAAAAACACAGGAAAAACCTCGACTCGTACTTAGCTTTTATCCGAAACCGAAATATGTTTCAATTTTTATCAAAACTCACAAAGCTGATTTGGATTGATGGCTCTTCAATCCATTTCTTTATTGCACAAATGTATTTGCGTTTTTAGTTCTGCCTTTAGTTTTATTTCAAATTCTGATTGTTATTCTTGTTAGTTCAGATTTATGTGATATCAATAATGATTTCATTTAATTTGTACCATACTGCTAATACACCAGTGACGAAATTATGTTTACTAGAAAACGGTAATTTTAATTAGAAAAGCTAAAAGCAGGTGACCACGGCTGCGCACTTTGGAACCCAGTCAAATGAAATTCATGCTGATCCAGCCTTCACTCATACTTTTGACATATTTGATCCAAATAATGAAGCCGATGAACCGACGCAATATAATAGATATTATTTTCTGTACGTTTTGCCTTACATACATTTAGTTTAACTTAGAGACCACGGTTAATTTTACTAGCTCAAAAATATACATTTCGCTTCTTGTTAATGATAGTTGAAATTGTAATATGGTGCGAGCAATAAATGAGAATAACGCTAGCCTAGAGGATGGATAAAAGTAATTGTTTACTTTAAATATTAATAGAATTACCTACATCTTACCAACATACCTACCTAATGAAACCCCAAAAAAAAGGAGCTGCGTTACGTGAAATAAAATAGGGATTTCTGTGTTAAACTTTAATAATTCAAAAATTGCTGAAACGTCTATTGAATTCATCATCGTTGCAAAAGCACCCAAGAGGAAAATATTTACGCTTTTTTGTTTGAAATGCAGAAATCAAGTAACAAGGAATTGGTTTTAGCGCGGAGAAGCGTCAGGGCGCCTGCTGAATAAAACGAGCCACTGCAATAATAATGCTTACCTTACTCATGTACTTGGGTATTCCAACTGGCTACTTGCACCTGCAATTAGCTCCACTATTTGCGAAACATTTTTTCAATTAAAATTTACCTGGTAATTGATATTATTCTTTTGCTTGGAGACATTTTATAAGATTTAAGTTTTAAATTAAAATAATCTTAACTGACAGACGGACCACTTATCTGAGGTAAGCATGGGCTATCCGTGCCAAGGGTTGCAGATTAAATACCCGGACAGAATACCGGATAGTCTACAGGTATATTTTTATGAGCCTAAAGCTGCGTCATTGGTTCTGGAAGAATTATTTTGGCAGAACATTTTTTAACGGTTTAACCGATAAGCAGTTTTAATGTATTTTAATACTTTAATATATGGGTACAAATCTTAGGCTATTACGATATTTTATTACAAAAACTCGTTTTCTTCGTAAATTAACTAATGAGCGAAATCGATATAGTTTATTCCGTTGGCCGTGAGCTAATATGTGCAATATATTATGCGAGTAAAATCTCGCTTACGTCCAAAATAACCACATGAGAACTATTACAAAGTATTTATGCGTATCAGGATATCAACTTAAACAAAGCCCGGACTCAAAATGACTACGTTACGTAGTTCTACGGAAATGGCAATTAATGATTTTCCGCAAGTGTAATTTATTTAAAAGCATCTTTGGCTGCTACCTAAGTCTTCTTTCTCATTTTTGTATTGACAAAACGTAATAACCTTAACACTTCACGCCAAAAGCCCACTAATTACAGCACTTAAAATATATAACAAGTTACCTGATAATATAAAAAAAGAAAATAACTTCAAGTAATACATACAATTGTTAAAAACTTTCCTAAATAACAAATGCTATAACAGAGTTATTCAAGAATATTTAGATGATAGAAATAAAATAATATTAATACCTCAAAGTAGATAAAGTAGATAAATAAAATTATATATTGATGATGATTAAAATAGGTTTATTATATATTGTATCGAAACTTAAATAAGTCATAAGTAAATTACTTGTGCTACATTAAGAATGTATTATGTACATACTCTACTCACTAAGCGTATCCCTCCCAATTGCTGTGCCCTACAGGGTGTGTATTATAGCTATAAGTACTGTATAATGTATGTATATCATGTGATACACATCCAGTTATTAAATAAATAAAATAAAATTAATTACCTTACTTACTAGTTTAAAATATCAGGCGTAATAACTTACAGCGGTTTTAAGGAACTCTATTTGAATGAATGTTTAATTGCCATCTGTTCTTTATAAGGAATATACACATACAAATACGTTATTGAAAAACTGCCATAAAATGAAAAGTCGACTGGAAATCGAGGCGATCGATGATTTTTACTGTGTAAATGTAGTTAGTACCTTTAATCCTATAATGTATTTTGTTTAACGCAATCAACCATAATTACAATTTAAATTTAATATTAATAGCTATGTTATACAGACTGTATGATAGTCAGTATATCTATATAATTTTAAACGCAATTTCATTTTTTTATACGATTCAACGTTACTGCGATATTGGAATGCAAATAGATCTGATTGGCTCCCCTCACTATGCCCCCACTTACAAACCTGTATTTTGCACCATATCAACTAGACACACGTGTTGAATACTTTGAATACACGGTCCACTTGCTATACGATCTCACGCGTCGTATATCT
Source organism: Falcaria lacertinaria (assembly GCA_951449985.1). NCBI lineage: Eukaryota > Metazoa > Arthropoda > Insecta > Lepidoptera > Drepanidae > Falcaria > Falcaria lacertinaria. The sequence continues at coordinate 4,483,386 of OX602111.1, forward strand.
CTTTCCTCGTACCAATGAAGGGAGATAGCAGATAACCATAATAAATTCCTAAAGGCTATACCGACGCCAAACTGATTAAAACAAGAAAATATGCGAATGCAAATTCCGGTACGAATTCTGCGATGGAATAAATAAATAAGCCAATCTCGTTACGACTTTCTCAACAGCATCTTTATTGCACTTAAATTTTCTAACAATGTTACCATTAACACGTACTTTATTATGCGAATCAACACAGCGCCGGTCGCCAATAAAGGCAAACATTACAAGCGAAATTTACTAGCTATTGCGTTACCGAAAATGATTCTTAGGTCCTGGAGGTTTCAACATTACAATTTCGTTGGACTTGTGGTAATTTAAGATCGATATGCTTACGTATTAGAAACACGTAGTTCATCGGAACGTGTGTACGCAGCCTTATGAAATTCCAATGCAGTATTTAAATTCTAAGCAACGTCAGAAGTTAAGCGGCCCTTGTGAATTGATAGGATTACCATTCTTTCAATCAATTAACAGGTATTTGTTACTTTTTCGTTAACTGTGTCTTATTGGATAATCAGACTGCAATTTTCGCTCTGTATTGGTATCAAAAGCAATTGTGCTTTATTAAATATACATTTAACGAAATAGTAAATATATATAGATACATAGTTTAGAAAATATTGATATATGTTGGAAAAGTATTAATTCAATGAATTACTCAATAGTTTTGAAAGCTTCCATAGGTTGTAATGGTCTGTTAAATTATCACATTCCTAAGCCCCAGAGTGGGAGCAACATTAAATTACAGAAAACTTAGTCTGTCTTTGTCCAAGTAGGTAGGCTCTTTGCAGGCTCCATTGACATAAAAAGTGGAAAGTTTGCCGACTTCGCGTACTTACATGGACGTATTTATTTAACGTTTATAGGTACTCTTTTCTTTAGAATCCTTAGATTCTAAAAGAAAATGTACTTTGGATGATAGACACAAACCTTTTGAAATGAAAGTAAAAAAGAGATTGACGACTTAAAATAATCTTTTCACCGTCATAAAATGAACTGTTACGAATGTGATTTTTGCTAAGTTAAAACGTTGGTAACTTACAAAACTCCCAAACCCTAAAATAAAATAAATAAAATTGGTGGTGAACTTCGAACCCGTGAAGCAGGTACAGTCTAGGTATCACAAAATCTTACTTAATTGAATGATAACACCCGCAAGACAGGCCTTGTTTATGTTAATTTGACTCGGTTATTAGACCCTCAGACGATAAGCCAGTACTCGGAATTCGAGATTTGTTTTGATCACTGTTTCATTTGGGCTAGTCCAAATTAATTGGTTCACTACGATTGAGTTATATTATGTAGATACTAACTGTGCCCGGCGTGTTTCAGTGTTGCTTTTTAGGCTTTAGGGACACTAACCGTATGTCACATGCATTTTACTGGCAGGGTAATTGATATTTTATGGATTACATTTGTAGGTGCATTCTATAAACAACTATATATATTTTTAATTAAATTACAATAAACAAAAATATTTGAAGAGGCGTGATATTTTACTTACCCAATCTATGTGGGAAAAATATTTTCAAATTGCAATGCAGAAATATTCATCGTTTTTATAAACAATCCATCGTAGAACTTTTAAGTAACAAATGCGCAAACAAATATACAATATAGGTAACGAATGTTTGTTTCTCAATGTTTGTTTACGTTTGAGATACAGTTACTTACTTCGAAAGATATCGAGCATCAAAACATATTTAGGAAGTAGGTATAGCGTGAAGCCATAATAATCAAATGTATAAAACAATGCAATTTTTCTAGAAAAGTATCATTAAAAGACACTAAAGCTATCTCAGTAAACACAAGAAGAGTTGTAAAGACAATTTTATCAAGCACCCATTGAAACGGACCGTGTAGAAATTTGCATTAAATCCATTTACGGCGAAGATTATAGGCTCTGGAATAGTCTGCTTGGCGCCGGGTCCGTATTCCGTAAGCAGTATCGCAACGCACAATACACGTCGATTTGGATTACGCTATCGGCCCACGACGTAAGTGGCTACGTAGCCTCAAATAGGCACTTACCGACACCGCAATGAGATGCCTCACAGCTTCCTTAGCTGGATCGTGCTCCAAGATTGTGCTATCACCAACGATACGTGACGCGCTTTTACGCCATAATTGAATTATTACTCACTCTCCGCGAAGTGTTCAAGCTGCAATATTTATGGTAGCGCCTTCAAACGTAGACGTATTAAACTTTGTTTACTGAATTATGTTCCTTGAAGAACGGGGATTTTTTCCTGGATGAATTTGAGGCTTGGGGATATGTTATTTTCTTCTTGTTACTTTATTATAACAATGTAGATAGGTTTATCAGATATATTTTGTGATGTTTACTTATGGTAAAAGTTTTGTAACTTATGTATATTTTTTAATGTGGTAGATAAGTAATAAGACAGATGTCATAGGCAAGTAATCAGTTATTTAATCAGATTTCAGCTTTTACAACATTGGACCGCAATATGAAGGGTAAAGTTATATAATTTTTGAACTGAATTGAGGAAAATAAATGAACTGAAGGTAGTACGCCAGTAAAGTTTTCAGTCCAAGACATTATGTTTTATTAAAATAAAATTTGCTAGGTACTTTTAATAATATTTACTATTAGTCTTATTTCAATACTAAATCCACGTTACCTACAATCTAAGAGTAGGCTCCAACTGCGACCAACTGAAGTCTTTTATGATTCCAACTAAGTAAAGTTCCAACAAAATATGTTCAATATTCGTCGTCTGTAATAAGGCACTTACATTTTTCCTCAAAAAGAAGGTAGTAAGTAATACGAACGGAGCGGACCTGTTACCATCAAATTCTATGCACATTGTCGTGGAAGCAATTTTCACTCAATCCCCTCTCGTCAACAAGTACAAACTTACGCGGCGCACGTGCGTCCCTATCAATAGTATAACAAATAGGCTGATATTTCGTCAGAAATAACCCGAATCAAGTTCCAGTGCGAAAGCTTTTGTGTGTGGCAGGTGAAAAAGTGAGAGGCTTGATTTATTCGTGCCGATGCCGCCTATCACAGGATGATTGAACGCGGTACGTGTTTATACAGCATCGACCAAAACCGTGAAATATGACAAGTGAAATACGCTTGGGACTTTATTTTTAATAGTCGCCGACTATACAGACGGCGATCTCGCGAGACGCGCGTACCGCCGTGACTTGCTTTTTAATATTAGAAATATCGAGTCGGATACAAATATGAGATTTATGTTCATACTGCGCGTCGTATTGTTTCTTGGTGTAGGTTATACTGCTGCTGTCAAACGCCTTCGTCCCGTTATGCACGGCAGCGTTTACATTGTTCGTGTTGTATTCAAATAAGTTTTCTGACACGTCAGCTGGCGACGGAAGTATCATGTGTGATGGAAAATCGGTGTATTTAATATTCGCTGCGATGTAAAACTTATTTTAGATACTTTGTAGTAAATAGGACATTATAGGATAAGAGCAACATTCCGTTGTAAATGTACTGGGGGCACTACAATAAAAGTGTTTATCAACTCCATGAGTCGTTGAAAAATACCTATAATATTTCACACGATTTGTAGATAAGTTCAAAATAAAATGCACTATATAATATTTTATTAACCTTTTAAACAAACCTAACCTTCGATACAAGTTTCCATTATATGGAATATTTTATATATTATCAGATTGTACCGAGTCTGAAACCAGTATTTACACTACAAAATATTAGCATCATAATATTACCCACAGCCTCTGAGTTGTAAATTTTGCTACCACTATCATATTATGATTAGCTACATCAAAAATCTGTTATGGAAGAAGTAAGATCGCAACTCACGCGTGTGCAAGTAAAAGGTAGTTGGTATAATAACGTGTGTCTGAACCGACAGCCGATATTGACTTTGATAAACGAGCGAGTCAGTGTCGCCCTAGGAGCCACGTCACCTACTTTGGTGCATTGCGGTTCTAACATCTTACGAAGCCAGTCCTTGTTTACACTCCATGCGTGTAGTTTTTATGACTACTAAAGTGATATTACGTCCAACAAGAATGCCTATAGTCCCTTGTTTTGTTTGATACAGTTTATTGCACGTAAGTGGCATATTGTAACGGAACGCAATCGCTCTCCAACCGGCTTTAAGAATTTGTACCTGCTATCGAGGATTTGTTTTGTTACATTGGTCTTATACTTGTTACTTGCTTTATTTTGAGTTTATGTTTTAATAATAACGTATTTACATTAGTCTATACAATACCTACTAGCATACGCTAATATTTATGAAAAGTATATACATGCACATATATTTATATAGCGGTAATCGTTATGTCATTGAGTTCATGCATCGTTATTCCCATTCTATGGGAAGCCATGATATCAAATACTTTGAGCTCATATTTCTTAGTAGAATTAGGTACTGCAGGAAAGTTTTAGTTCCTATAACATTTCATTACGGTCTCTTTAATATTATCAAGTTTCTTTGATATAGAATTGCATACTTACATTTTATTTGGGTACCTCTGTGGAAATATCTCAAAATATATCTACTCCGAAATACACTTAATTCTTTTTCTTGGAACCTTTTAAAACAATTTCATAAAATGAGCTATGGCTCAAATTTCCAATATCTGAAGTATAAGCTATTAAAATTGTGAAAACATACTTATTATATTTCTAGAGGCTTTCGTTATCGTTAAGTAACGTTAGCGGAGACGGCCAGCGAGGCTTTCCACTAGCTGATAGCATTTGCATAATATTGGAGTAAGGATACACCTAGCCTCATTAGCCTCACGATAGACTTATGATATCGAATTCACCACATTATGCACGCGTTATTTCAAATTGATACAATTTGAAATAAAACTGGAATCATACTTATGATATGATATACCTAATTGTGCTATTATAGATACAAGATTTACATAAAATTGCTCCTACGTAATTCGACTGAATTGTAGCAATTTACTTACTTATCGAAGTACATTTATTTATGGTTATTATTGTCATATACATGTTTATACACAATGTATTTCAGATATGGCATTAATAAAGCATATAATTATTTTTTTGGTGCCAAGGAAATAATAATATGTGTTCACGACCAATAAGTTTATCTCAAAATAACAATGAGACGACCTTGCCAGCTTTTACTTTTAGTACTCGGTTAAAGCCAACAAAGCAAGTAAATATAATCATAGGTCATCATAAACCTAACATAAGTTTATCTAGAAAATATCTCGATTTCAAATTGAAACATTATAATGAATCGCTTTGAATACGTATACAGAATAATTGGAAATCGGTATCGGCGATCAAGTAGATGGTGCTCATTGAATGGTCGGTGGTATAACGTACTCAGCAAGTACTGTAAGCATTTGCATAATATTGAAACGTCAGCGATACGGATCCACGGAGCTCATTAACGTAATTGATCGGCTTTCCGCTATTCCGGAATCAATCGCATGTCCCACTATTGATTTGCATTAATTACCGTCCCGAACGTCAATACAGTACCACCATGAAGCAAATTATTATTTTGATGGACTCTCAATTTTAGACCGTCGAGTCAAAGTCTAGCTTAGGGGTTTTCGAAAAGAATTTACTCCTAAATTCCAACTTTAAATATAAATAAATCAAGTCCAAAGTTAAGTTGTGTGCCACACTTGTGAAATAAATTTTATAGCTTTAGAAGACGCAGTAATCCACACCGCTCAGAAATAAATATAAGCAGTACCTACTAAAAAAAATGGCATTTTAGTTTAGTCATAATTTTTAGAGAGAGTGGTATAAAACATCACTTCAGAAGATTATCGGGCAAAAATATAAGAAAATTCGTTGAATGTTCTTAATGCCAGTGATAACCCACGCATGAAAACCAGTCAAAGTTGTCACAGACGGGTATTAATTTCTTCCTTTGAAACACAGACTTTTGACGCTATTCCTATGATTCCTCTTAAATTTGTAAAAAAAAGATATGTGGTAACTGTTGGCGTCTATAATTTGACGTTCTAATTAGTTTATTGTTTATTGAGTGATGAAGATATCGTACATGTTGCGATGTACGATAGATTAAAAGTATAAGCAAGTATGCAATGATCAATAAGAAAGTTCTTAAGAGTCGTATTTTCTCTTTTTCTCGAAGATTCTTGCAAGCCAACAATCTGCGTCAGTTATTAAAATGATCATTCTGGTAACCGATCAAATCTGTGTCTTCTAATATTATTTCAACCTGAAAATCCAAACACTAAACAAAATACTCAGTGAAGCTAACTAATACCTTCCATCTCAAAACAAACATGGCAAACAGTGAGGATCTGTTTCAAAACATACAACTTTGACATCTGCCAAACCAGAGCAAACACAATCCAGCGGAAGGCGATGGCACACACCCGACTTAAATCAAATAACTGTATTGCTTTTAGCTTTGTAAAGCTTCAAGTGCAATAGCGTCAGTAGCGGATGTTCCTCCCCCGTCTGTAGTCTGTAGTCTATGATATTGCTCCACGCCCTTTACATGTTCGCCGGGTGAAGGCGGCGGCGCGAGCACGCACGCGTCTCTTACGCCACGGCGACACTGCCTCCGCTCTCAAAGATATCGCAGCCGTGACGGCCGACCTAACTGCTACAGTTTATCCCTTTAATTGCCTTTTTTCTGGAGAGTGGCTTTAAGCGTTCCCGCCATATCTCCTCACGTCGCAATTACAGAGACGTCTTATGATAAATCTGCCGTAATTTGCATGAGATAGCATACGCTCTCAACTTTCACGCGAAGCTTCCTACTCTTGTCGTTTATTACGTTAGGGAACGTTTCCAAGAATGAGAATGAGCTATTTAACTACTAACTAGATAGCGTTAACTATCGTTAGCAGCGTGAAATTTTTCTACATGCAAAGCGCAATTCCTCTGACTCACTTATATTTTTTGAAGACATCGTTGCAGTAGGTAAAAGTCCTTGTGGGGACAATTTTTGATTGTGGAACTTGCAAAATAACAATTTTCAGTCGGATGTGCCTTCATACAATTTGAGCACGAGGAAATAAGACGGTAAGAGGCAAACAAAACAGACGGCACAATCTCCGTGTTGCAAGGTAGCGAATCGGTGGGCGACACCCCGGCGGCTGCACCGCTCCTCGCCAATCTCGATTTTTTTCCTAGTTACCGGTGCCCGTGAGCCGTGGCGCGGAGAGCGGCACACAAATTGTGCCGTCAGCAACCGCCCTGCGGACTGCGACGCCGGCTATTTGTCGAACGATGCGCCAAAACATACCGTGCAATCGCACGGAAAAATTATTCCCCGCAAGATTGGTACTCTTCGCTTTTGAAGGTGCATTTAAGAAAAATAATACGAAATCGATTGTATTATCTTGTTGGCAAACTTTTCAATGAAATCTTCCTTTCCAATAAATGCGGGCATGTATTAAAGACATTTTGATAATATGTACGTTTACGAATAAAACAAACCGATTAAAAAACGAATAGTCGAGTAAGTGATAGATGTGAATAAAGTATTCTTTGTGGTTAAATAACAGTGATTAAGTGAAATGAAGTGAGCATATAATCATGGTGAAGTCAACCGACGATGGTCGATAAAGTTATTACGGTGAAGTGTCCGATGATCGCCGGAGCGGGAGAGCGCGCGATGACATGTTATTAGTACTTTACTGTCCTTCCTGTAGTTAATTAAGTTTTAACTATCATTCGACATGATATGAAAAAGAATTTGTAATTGTTGCTTTTTATTGCAATAATACTATACTGTGGTATAAAAATGGTTAACCCTTTTTGATATGATTGCGTTATATTTTCGTCAAAAATAAGGAATTTTATGTTGAATATTTTGGATCTTTAAACACGTTGATACTTTGCGTTTAATTTATTGATTTAACTAGTTCTACCTGGAAGCTTAAATTGGCTCAAGGGTGTTGGAGTTTAAATTTGAGCTTATACATTTTGACAAGTAGCTACTAAGCATTGTCTTGAACCTTAAGTCTTAAAGTGCCCTCTAAAGGTACTTATCGAGCCATATTTCATTGTGAAGGCAATGCCAATAATAGTCTGTGGCTGGAGGTCCTGATGAGGCAGTAACTGGCGAGGCGGGATGGGTGGTCTCACCCATCATGTCCGATGACATCCCATTAACCCTGGAGCGCTCGCTAACTTACTTCGTTAGTACATCTACGTCCAGAATGGAGTAGACGCTGCATTTCTAAGTTACAAACTTAGGATCATAGTGATTATGATGTTATGTTATGGTAGATATATTTCTTCTTCTTCTTCTTCTTCCTAAGTATGGCAATCAATCCCTTCAGGGACTATTTTTGCCAGTGTCGAGTGTTAGAGAATTTTCATGTTGCAAAATTTCTCGTGTTTGCCGCATTAAAATGCCTAGTGTCATGCATTCTAACGCCCAATGGAGTTTCTGGAGACAACCCACGGCAGTAGCAGATCGTAACACGCCTTTAGATTAGAGGTAACCTATTGACCAAAATGATAAATCACTTAACCCAAAAGTCGTATTATGGCATTATTTCCAATGCTCCTATAAATCAGTCACTAAATGAAACTTTACTGCACATATCGACACCAAAAATACACATTAAAGATCACTATATCACAATTTACGACACACTGGAAAAAATCTCAACCGCTCCGCCTGATTCCCGCCAAAAACTCCTAGATATATTTCGGTTATAATTGTAATTGATTATAGGGATTAACATATACCCTGGGTAGTATTAGACATATTAGTGGTATTATATGTATTAGTAGTATTTTAAAAAGTAGTAGGTATCGACTTTTTATGGTTCATGTTTCGAACCTATCTGGTTGGAATAACAACACAATTATAAGGATTGCTTTATTTAATTAATACTGAAGAGGAACAACCAGGTATATAATTTGAAAATAAAATTGATTTAGGTCGAAATTCACTGGATATTATACCGCTCATAATATTAATTATCTTGCTTTCGCTGTCACAGAGAAATACGAGACATACGAAAATACTTATAGGAGAGTAGTGAAACAAATGAAGCGCGATTTATCAACTTTGGTGTAACTGGTATACTCTAGAATTCTGATGGGGATATTTTAGTCCATCCCATATTTTGTGGATATACAATAAATAGTGTATCCAATTTCTGGTTTTCATCGACAATAAGTTAATACAAAGCTGACGAACGAAAAGTCCTGCTAAGACATCTTAAAACATGCGCTATATGAAACAACGCTAACCTAATTTAATTAATTAATTATAATGTTATTAGTACTTTTTTTACTAACAATAAAATTATTATGATACGAATTAGGCTAAAGTGTGACTAAAAAGTTCATACTTCAACTACACTCTAAGTTAAACTGTCCACTACACGTTGCTAGGGACATGTGAATAAACATATTTCGCGTTATAATTTTAAGCTGTAACAACATTGTTGTTCGTAAGTAATGTGTGTTTAATGCTTTACATGTGCGCTGTACTCTTTATGACGCAATATTTAAACACATCCCGTCATACAAAAAATCTGTGAAAGTACAAAAGTGGAATAATATTGAAGCTAAAATTTATTTAAGGTCTCGTTTAAATGACCTCATCATCTCTGTGATTTAAGCGTAATTTGGTTTTACTAGGGTTGTATTTTTTTCTTTTAATTAAATCATTCTACCCAGTTTTCATATGAGAATTTAGATCTCAAATTGTCATATGAAATAGATGTTGCTAATGTTTTTTTTAAATACCACAGAGTAGACGTTTTATGCTTTGTGCCTTATTTTTTGCTATATACCGTCTATAATAATTTAGAATAATGATGTTTTTCTTTACAATTATTGTCTAAACTCATTTTATCCATTTAGCTTTTGCAGCATTTTATATGTGTCGCTAACCTTTGAGGAATTTACAAGTCAGGACCCAACCCTGATTGCAGCCACCATGTCATGGTAAAACTAAAAACCGACTATCATAATAAATGCGTACACAAAACGTCGGGTCTGTGCTGTTGACCGTTGAAGAGTTTCTTTATCTAGATCAGATCCTGGAAGTTGAAACAGGCTAAGCTTACAATACAAATTCATTGTAATTTAAACTTAATCAACATGTTCAAAATTCAACTCTGTAAGATAAGTGGAAGTGGTACTAATTCAGCCTGCAAGATTGGCAAATTAAGTTAAAACTTGTAAAAATATGTACTGTAATTATTTTAATAACCATTTTATTACATTTAAGTACTGTTAAATACTTGTACGAGAGACATCTAGCTGCTCAGCATATTTTGAAGAAGTATCGTTATTCTGCACAGAGTAAATTATCAGTAGATACATTTTGCTTATTAACCAGCCAGTAAGTTCTGGTGGTTGCCACCATTGACCCGACGCACTGAAAATAATATCAAACTTTGTGCTCTTCGTATTTTTACCGCGTCACGGGTGACCAATTTAAGTATTAATAAAATGACAAAACGTGACCCGGGCACCGGTCGCCATCCATCACACCGCACGTCAAGTGGTCGCCGGGCGATTAAAAAAACTGTACCTAACCAATGTATGCCTATCCCACAGATAGGGAAAGTATTCCGGGACACTCTCCCGGTAAATGTTCTAGACAAGGGTGAGATTAAATATTAAATTCGCGGTTAGGAATTTCGGGTTGAAAAGTAACAGCGGTGAGCATGCGCAAAGCCACACTGATCCCTGGCCGCTCGGAAATCCAGTTTACAGCGTTAAATTTGGACTAAAAACAAAAGGTGTGTAATTTTTTATCAGTTTCAAAACAACACTGACCGCATGGAATCCGTAGGATGCACGGTACAATATACTCAAAATGTACGAAAATTATAAAACAGGCTGTACATTGTACAAGTCAAAAGTGAACAGCGCTCTATACACACTGCCTACCCTGAAAGGGACTCTAACGCAATGATATGTATGTATGTGTATGAAATTTGTATTTACGTTAAAATTTGTTGGAAACATGGTGACGGTAAAGTTAGTTTTGAAGGCACGTCGTGTGCGGGAGCGATAAGGCAACTAATGATTGATATACTCGTACGTCTCTGTTGAAACTAATGACAGGGCGAAGGGTGTTGACTTTCAAGTTATTAATTAATATTGCTATTATTTAGGTTGAGATGATTAGCTACACATTTCTCGTTACGTGGTCGTAAGCGTAAAACTAAACGGATGAAATAACAAAGGTTCGACTATAAATTTCAGTTTCATGTGACTAATTAATTACAAACATTTATTACAGTGAAGCGGTTTTACTGGTCTGGATTGCGAAATATTGTTCTGTACATATAGAAATCATTAACAATAAAATTTATAATATGTCTCCATTTTGCAATATCATTATAGAATAGATCTACCATACGTATATATGATCCTTGTGCTTAATAAACTTACTTTTCTGCGGCCATAATCCTAACTCCATACATTGACAAACTTACAATTTTGTGAAGTATTTGTCATAAGCCCGTACCCTTTGTTTGACGATGAAAGTAATTGTTCTCAAGAAGTATGTTCGAAATTCATAAAATACACGTGCGGTAGGCATGTTATGAGACGATCTCGACCTGATTAAATGCAATTTCTTTACAAAGTATGCTTCTTGTAGGTTGAACTTTTGCTTTGAACGATCATGCGCTCGAGTATTCTGGAGAAATAATAAGGAGCAGGTTATAACTTATTACACGTCAGAAATAGCTCTGCTAACCGATTTAGCTGTTAAATTATTTTACATATCAGAAGCGTGGTGGCTATATTGATTTTATTTATATATTTTTTTCCACTTTCTGCAATTTCTGCAAATCTGGTATGTAGGTATAAGTTGGTAACAAAACTGTCTGTTCACAGCCTAAGGAGAAGTAATATTAATAAAACCTATAACATATCGTATACATGTCGAAAAGTTAGAATAGCGGCAAAACAGCGCTATGCCGCATCACGCTATCCCCAAACTTGCTTAGCGTGCTATAACACTTTGTTTTCTTTGCAAATCCAGTACATCACGGTTGGCAAACTAAATAAGTACATTGTTAAGGCTCTTTGCGATAAAAGGAGAAAGAAATAAACTGTTTTAGGGCGGGTCTTGTACGTTTTTTGCGTTTTGCAAACCCGTTACAGTGGGCGGGTCTCACCCACTCGGTAATGTGCCTACTTCAGCTTGTAATACAATGTGTTGTGATATTAATAGGAAAACAGTATTGTGGTACCCTGGGCTTAAGCTTGCCCTGGAAATTCGTTATAAATCTAAAGCCTATTCACAATTAAATAGTAAAACAAGAAGTGTGTGAAAATATCAAGTGGAACAATGTTACCTAAGTAGACTTAAGTATCATTTGAGAAGATAATTTACTATAATTAATTCGTATAAAGAAGAATGATTGTCGTCGTTGATATAACGACGACTGACGTCACTGCTACACCGCTACGACATCTTCGTAGACTACTACGCTCGCTCTACGCAGTATGCGTTGGTCAGCGTCTGTGTACTCTTGTCTAGAACGCGAATACTAATACTATTAAATAATTAGATGACCTTTCTACAAAATCTCATTCAGCCTAGCCTTCCGAGGACTCCTCCGATTAGGCGTCAACATAATTATAATTAAAATTAAATAAACAAATTGATCTGTAATAAAAAAATGACAGCTACGTTCTACCAGTTTTTATCTTTCAACTTTATTTTTGATAAGTTTAAACCAGCTTTTCTACTCTTGAAGAAACAGTAGAAACATGACAATGGAAGGTAGAAGTCAATTAAATTTAATTGTGTTAAATAATTTGAAATTCAGCTAGCCCATAATGAAGGTAACTAGAATGATGGAGCTGCTGTAGCTCGTGACTTATAGCTGGAGCCGCTCATAACTAGAGTCCAACAGCGCATAAGCCCTGAGACCGCAGACTGAGCTGCAGCAACCGACATCATTCACAGCTTTGTTGTATTTAACATGAGCTTACTGGACTCATAAAGTTATACTGTTGTGTTGCTTGAATATATTTTGGTACTTAATGGGTATAAATGCTTTCCATCACTTGGAAGGATGTTAGAATTGCAGTCAAAAAGTTAGATATTAATAAAAATACAGTATAATTTACTAACTACATATATAGATTAGGTAATAGTAATGTAGGGAAATTGAAATTACCAATCATATGAAGGGCTTTTGCACAAAAGCCCACCATTTCATTAAATTTCCTAAATAGTTATAAAGAACTTTGTTATTTGACTGTCAGTCAGCTTTTAAAAGCCCGCCAACAAAGTTAAAACGAAGTAATTAAAAAAGAAAACACAAAATACTTACAAAGTCGGAAGCTCGGCTCTCTTCACTTAAATTACTTGCGATTACACCGACAAAACGTTTTAATGAAACACGTTAAATCGCGCCAAGTGGGCCCGCCACGCCACGCCACGCCACGCCGCCATGCCGCCTCACCAACCACGTCTGCCATACTTCCCCAACTTCGCCACTTACTGCGATAGGTGGCGGCTAGTTTTTCCTCAAATATCGTAGCCATAAGGAGAGTTGGAACTACTTCCCCAAGTCCATTAAAGAGTACAAACTCACCGCGTGGTGATTACAAATGCTACTGATTTCGGCGACAGTTTCAAGCTCGATTAAAGGTTTTTAATTGAAATTACTTCTTCGGGACGACCTATTTCTAGAACGAATGGTGGTAGATAATGTCGATGCATTGTTTCTCAAGTGAAGTATACAGGACGATAACATAGTATTGTCAATCGGAAAATAACAAATTCCATGCCACCTACACTAATTACTGAGGCTTTTGATATAAACATAAAAAAATGATATCATTTATTTTAAATGGTTAAATAATAAAACGTGTATCCAGAAAAGCACTGAACCATCGAGAGTTAAGTATTCCCACTTGAAAACTTCGAACGTAAATTTATGATATCCATTTTTATGTTGATGAAAACATATTTTCTTTCTTACCACGGCATGCGTGTACGATATTATTATTTGAAAGAATATAATAATTTGGTGCCAGGCGAAAAACTGACTATTCTTTTAATACCAATAATGACAGTCTATTGTTTTAGGTAATGATATATTGTTACTAATTACTAGCTGTTATTTACGACTTTACCCGCGTAGATATATGATATATAACCTATGTTACTCAGGGTAAGTGTATATTTCGATTAAATAAATATTTTTAAATGGGTTATTTGGTTCAAGAGATTACCTGAAAGCAATGTATGTATCTCTATAATTTTAGATTAGATAACAGATATTTAGAAACATAGGTATTTTATTGGAAATATTATTTTCTACATACAATCATTGTAATAATAGACGTGAAGCAAAAACTTTGAAACCCCTTTTCACGGTAATTGCATGGAAGGAAAAAGAGTGCATAATGCAAATATTCTTTGATAATATGCAATATCAATACCTTGTTTTTATAAAAAATACATTACATATAGTACCATGCGTTTATTCGGTTGATAGACGACTTAGTGAATGTCATGTAAAATATAGTGAATTTAAATTTGTGCTTCGAATTTCGACCTAGGCGACCGCAAGTATTTATAAAATCATGAGTGATCAAAGCTAGCAGGTTTGAGTAAGCGGAACCTTTTGTCATAAAGTTAATGGATCGATGTGAATTAAAAGTGAATGGTTATTATTTCATGGCGAGCGAGCAGGGTTCCATATAAATATGTAAGCGGAGGAAGCGGCGACGTCTGCGTTCTGCCATGCGGCTGCGGAAACCGCGTCAATTAACTTGGCCGCGATGACATATTAGCCTTTGTTCGCGAACCCCGTTGCCGGCATTTACTTGCAAGAAACTCTCTAGGTACGTATCGTAGATAACGCGTTACGTTACGTTGCGTGATATCATTGCAGACTTACTGACTTTATAACTCACATATACTGGGGTATCAGTCTCACTGGGAGTTAAATTCAGCTATAATTTTGGGGTTTATTTGAGGGTTAGCATTTTTGAGAAGGATATCGCATTTCTACTGTTTTGTATTTTCTTACTGATAGTGTGTTATATACTTGCTTATCATATTATAACATTATATTATATTACCTACAATGTAATAAGATTATATATATATTTATACCTTCGAGTGCAGCTATTGAGCTTACACGTGCATTTTGGCAGTCACGGAACACGCCAACGCTCCGCGAAATAAACAAATATATGATATGTACTTTTTTTTACTTTTACTTATATTTCAGCAACTAACTAAACTTACATCATCTGACAGAAAACGTCACGCCAAGGCGGTCAACGCATACTATGTCTCTAAAGGACACAAGGGATATAGTTAATTCACTGTATACATTATCCCTTAACAATGGTATTTTAAAAGAGTTCTGCAAAACATATCGGTGTATAAAATGATTATTAAATAAAATTAACTGAAAAGCTTAAGCGAGAGACTGCAGTACTTACATCAGTTTGAACCATTGTTTGAATGCGAGCATCTAAATATACATCAAATTTTAGCTACTTCAACGAGAACTTGCTCTACCAACATTATTAAAATATTTATACACACCCACATTTACTAAGTGGCTTAAATATAACGTTTGTTTACTTATTCAGTGAATTGTATTCGCGGTATTTTAAGGTAGGTACTTATGTGCCTTGCATAACATAAATTTCATTTTATAGACAAGTTTTATAGGACAGTAAAAGTGTAATCACGCTACAATATTATTGTCTTTAAAGCAAAGTTATCACGTTATGTCAATAACATTTTGGGCAAAGATTTAAGGTTTGTGAAATAAAAATGCGATAAATTCCTCCATAATAAATAGCTTTGGTTAACCAATCCTTATAGGATATATATAGATGGAGAGCCACTCTTTAGGATCGGAAAGGAGTGAGAAACCCTTGGCGTTGGAATCGTATGTTGGCCATGGTAACCGCTTACCTTCATAGAAGGCACGATGCCATTGGCTTGCCAACATAAAAAAAATATATATGTACATATTTTTCAGAATAATTTAATTTCTTCTTTCTTCCCTTATTCCTTCCTTTTTTTAGGGAACGGTATTTTGAGTGGATTATGCTTGATCTTTGCAAGCGAAGTATGTGGTGAGATCTAAACTGTGATCCATGTAGGCAATCTTTTACATCAAAACGAGTAACTATGCTATAAAAAGTGTTTTAGGTACTTTAAGAAGAATGTAGGAATATTTAAATATGTATATTGATCAATAATGTTAATAGGAAGAGCGGTGTTACGTTGAAAGGTCGATCTATACCAAGAGGTACGTTGTGTAGGGGAAGTGGTGATCGTTGTCCGTAGACATCCGCAACCTCAGTCGGGTTGCTGATGCGTTGCGGACCTTTAAAAGGGCCTGCCTCTTTTGCACACAGCCGGAATACATTAACGCGATGGAAGGTATTATGCGACGATTTTCGGAGGTAGGCTCAAAAGGGTTGGACGCAAACCAAGCAAATCTTTAATCGAAACGTACAAATTCTGTGTTTTCATACACTGAATATGCAAAGTGAAAGGGATTAGAGGATATTCGTATTTTATTTTATTTGAAGTTAATATTTTTCTTCTACCCCTTTTTAAATAACTAGCTGTAGTTACCCCTAATGCTCGTCAACAGCTACTCAACAAAAAAAGCCTAACACATTGAAGAGAAAATGGAACTTAACTATTTTGTCTTTTTATATACCATATATGTTCTAACATTTAACAATATTTTTTCTTTAGACGAAATGAGAAGAAATCACTTTTGTAACAATGTGGCCTGAAGTATTTTTCAGTTGTACATAATGACTAGGATGTCTGTGTCATGAAATTTCACACCGTCATATCAGATGAATGAAAGTTTTAACAGTGCGAAATTTTAATATCTGCCCGAATCATCTGTCAGGTGGTGGACAGTAAAATACTGTTGGATCAATTCGTAATGAAATAGTAGACTCACGTTGAAAATACAAAGTTTAGTGACCGTGAATGTCAAACAAAGAAGATGAAAAAAGTTTTTTCTGCCAATTCCATTTTCTTTCACAATTCCTCTTTCACAGTCTCTAAAAGTTTTAAAAATAAGAGATTCCCGCGAGAGTCTCAATTATCGATAAAGACGATATTAAAAATTCGTTTGTTTTGTTTTAAGCTTGCGCTTAGGAAGCAGTGTCCCCTTTTTTCCATTGTTTGCGCAAGGGAACGCTGAGGCGGCAAGTAACGATAATCAGAAATTTGAATTTCGCCCCCACAAGAAAGTACTGACAGACTCATCAGATTTTGTGCGTCGTTTATCATAACAATTAATTAAGCGAACAAGAAAAAAGTTATTTTTGTTTTTACGAACATTGTTTAAGTCAACTTGAATTTTTACATCCATTTATTTTCGTCTGTCTCTACATAAAAAAGTATTTACATAATATTGGATCTAATCGAAATAGCTTCATAAAATCGAGCACTCAATATTATCAATGAAAGATCTATACTACAGGATATCAGAATTTACATACATAGTTGCCGTTTGCTAGTGGTATGATGAAGGAACATGGTCTAAATTTATTCGTGAGCATTACAGTGTAACATATACGAGGCAGTGCTCCCTTAATGTATTCATGTAATTCGCATAGCCGGCATCCCCTTTGACCGGCCACGCCACACCGCAATGGCTATCCGGATAGAGTAATATAACGTGATGTTTTAAAACCATCCATCACGTTTAATGTCCATATAAAAAGAAGGAGCTCGCGTGCCGACTCCTGCCGCGAATGTTGTGATTTGCGGATGTTTCAATTCAAAATATTCTGGAGTTTCCTTTTTAACAAAAAGCTAAAAAGTATGATACATTTTCCGCTACGGAATGAATTTCGATTCTCTTCCCTGGAAGGAACCCACTTGTTGCAAGACGTCTTGTTTTATAAAAGTAATACGAAACAAGTCCATCGACTTCCTCATTTTCACCTCACGAAACTCTCTGGCGTACGTTTAGGAGAGTTGAAATTATCAATAGACTGCACTCCAGTATTCAACAGTGCAAATACAAAAGCAAGAGCTTCCTAGCCTGAGCGGGGCCGAATAAAACCTCAAGTATCAGCTACTTGAATGCAAAAACGTTGCGATGCGGCCGAGTAGCTGCGGCAAGCCTCACGCTAATTTACATTAAATGCGGCCTGCATCCCCAAATGATAACTTACATTTGTGAATATACTATATACTACTCAATGGAATATAACGTTTTTATTGCTTGTACTATGGACTGATGGTAATATTGGCTGAGATCTTCTGTAAGGTACTAAAATAAAATTAAGGACTAATTCAAACACTCAGACTCTAGACAAGCACAAATGTTCATTACATAAATATTTTCCCTGATGCGAGGATTGAACCCGAAATACTCGGCGTAGCAGGCAGGTTTACTGGTATCTAAGCCACGATGTCGTCAAAATAATTATTATATTTCTTTTAAAATCATGTTGTAAGCATTCCCTTAGTCTTGCTCTTATAAAATTTGAGTTGCTACTGAACGTTATCTCGTATGGCTCAATATATATTATATGCGTTCATATCAGGTATTTACAGATTGCTGATAAATATGCACAGGTCAATTTACCAACTTGGCCCTAATCCGGTATCTTAGTTCGACGAAGAGAGCTTTCAATGTTTCGTTTCTGAATTTAAAATTATATTTATGCGGTTTTACCGAGGCCGCTTTGAGATATGTAAAAGCATTCATGAATACCAAGTTTTTCAGTCTCCTGATACAGAGGTATGATGTTACAAAAAACTAATTTCATTTAGGTTTCCATCTGCAAAGTCATAGGTACATATTATGGAGCAGTAGCTTCTGCAGTGCAGTGGTTAAATACGATTAGAATTGAATCCATAACAGTTTCATAAGTTTTCTTAATCTTTTTATGTTCTCCAAATATGTTCTGTATGGGGACTAACTTTGCGAAGATTTTCGTTATTATACCCCAGAGTATGGTTGCTTTAGACTTCTAATTAGCATATGCTTTTGTTACATCGTCTATTGAAAATTTCATCAAGTTCTTAAATATTTTAAGAACTTAAATAGGATGAGTGCTTATTTTAACGCTGGCTAAATTAAAATTCTCTTTTGCGTATAGATAATGAACTAATAGTCCTTAAAAAGTATTAACACTCAAACAGTTTTATTTATACGTACACGTACTTTCTACAAAATACGAAGCTTGTTTTTATATTCAGGGAACGTCCTCTGATTATTTATTTACATTTATTTAATCTTCGTTCTTTATTAAATAAACGTACAGACGGAGGGGAAGGAAATGGGCTAAATACGTTGTTATGCGATTCAATCACAGGACTATCTAGGATACGGACGGCCTCGAGATCACAGTCCGCATACTAAATTATTAGCCCTTACTTATTTATGCATCGTGGGCGAACATCTTAATAGCGAGCGAGAGTTATGTCCAGCCTAAAACAATATTTTGTGTAAATGTTTGAAAATAAACAAGCAGCGTTTAACCAGTATGCTTTACAGTCAAAATATGTCGTAACTTTACAGTGGTACCATTGCCGCTTTGTGGCGATTTAACGTCGGGACGTACGTGTTTATTATACAGGTTTAATTTTCAATTTACGCTTAACCGCGGCCTTATGGAATATTATCAAAAGCTTACCTTTGGATGTGCTCTTCTGGGAAAGGCCACTTTGGGGTCAATCTGAAACAGAAAATGTGTATTTAGTGAAATAGAAACGAGTGATGAAATGAGCAGCTTTTGTATTTTAGGAGCAAGGCTACCGTCGGCTTCGTGAATGCAAAAAAATCACTCACACACCTCAGGCCCCAACTAATCATGGACCACACGTCCGGCGGGGAAGCGGGCACGATAAATTCGCATCGTCTGTGTGGCTGCAATGTCCAGTCCTAAAATCCCGGCTGCAAAAAACCATCCGACTGAAAATCCTGCACCGTGGTCCTGTCACTCGATTTCGCCTCTCGTCTTTTTCATGTAACCGAGCGCCACTATTTCATACGTGGCACTGTTTAAGCCCCAGATTTTCTCCCGGCAGCGGGCGGTGGCTCCTGGTCTTTTTGTTCGTCTCTCGACGCGCCGTTGACCGCCATAAACGCAAAATATAAACCTAAAGAAGCTACCTTTGACATTTTAGAGGTAAAACGTTTCATTTCCACTCGTGCTCACACTTTTGTCGAACGGCTTCAACATTTTCCGAAAATGCTTTACGATTTTTGGTCAGGTTTACTCTTTAAAAGAATTCAGTTTTGATATAGAACTGGTATGTTTAGATAAGATATGCTATGAGTAGGTAACAGATAAACTATTAAATGCACAATATAATATTTAATTGCGTATCTTTGTATTTGGTTCGTGGTAGAGACTCTATTGTACACACACGCGCTGCTAATAAAAGCGTGGACCTCAAAAGTTAGTTTAGGATCCTCTCTACCCCATAAAACAACACTACTATAAGGTCGTGTTGGTAAACCCGGATGAAGAGTAAAAGTGATGATGCATGTATTCACTATTTTATTTTATATTACTTACATTTAATATAATATTTCTGAGAGTTTTCTAAATATAAGATCATCAAACATAATTGTTTCAAAATAAATATTCTACAAAATAAGCGATCCGTAGGCATCTACGTCCGCGTAATTACGGAGCAAAGCGTGAGAGAATAATTAAAAAGATTTTGCCCAAGAGGACTGCATTATTACAATATCAGGGAAACGGCTTTACAGCGTCATTCATACATTCTTAATTATTTAATTATCTTCTGAGTACGGCGCGGTATACCCCAACTGCAGAAAATCCAGATTAATTTGATTAAATTGTATTTCCACGGAGAGCTAATTATTTTTAAACCTTGAAAATTTGTAATTTGACATTTAAATTAATGAGCACTAATAAACACTGCGACGGGATTCGTAATTATTATGAATTCTATCTTTGCTTGGAAAATACTTGGAGTCCCACACAATCCACTAAGTAAACATTGTAAAATGACCACCAAAGTATACAGAATAAGCAGAAAAATCATAAAATCCCAGATGGTGGCGCTAAAGCGATTAAGCGGGTCGATGATAAATTTTAACGAGTTATTTTAATGGAGGCGATCGCAGTCAGTGGCTAGCCGGCAGCCTGCGTCGATAGAAAAATAAAACCAAACTCTCCAAAATACCATTTAATCTCCCAGATATTTTCATTGTGAAGTGTTCGTAAAGTTTTAATGATAATGACTCTGAAAGTGCAATATTTTAAAAATATATTTTTACTATCGGCTTAAATGCTCCAAATATTATTTTACAAGTATAATTTCCCCATCATTTATAAGCATTTTATTAAACCTGGTACAACTTTCAGAGTAGTTTAATGGCTAGAAATATCTGTGTACTCCTGCGCAAAATGTCGATTAGACTTCGATACGAATGTGACGTTTTGATATGGAGCCATTTGCGTGATTACAATCGACGCAGTGGCGCACCCTCAGCTGCCGCGACCTCCCCTTCCTACAACTTCCCTTACGATAAAGATTGACATCATAGCTTTTAAATTTCAAATTATCCTAACTCCAGTAGGACAAAATATAGTAAACTCTGCCCTAAGATAAGAGCAATAGAATACAAATTCGCTTATGAGCCCAAGTAACTGTAGCGTGTCATCGCAAGAAAAGATTGTAGGCGAAGCACATTAGTGGGATATCACTGCTGGGGAAAAAGCATGTTAGTTTTATGTACTCGGCACTATGGCACCGACGTAAAGTCGATTACCTAGTAAATTTTGTATTAAGCAAAAATGTTATATCGATGCCTTGTATGGTTTTCTGCGGTAAGAAAGGTTGCCAGTGTTCCACGAGGATACGCTGGGCTAGTAGTAATGCTGCTAGCAAAGTGACTCCTCATCAACAACAGGTTTGGCAGCTCTATTGCCAGCGGCTATAGGCTACGGTAACTGCTTACCATCAGGTGAGCCGTATGCTTGTGTGCCACGATAGTGGTATAAAATATGTATAAATTAATTTATATATATGAATTTATAAATTTTAGGTGCTATTTACAATTTATTTGCTTACTGCCTGTTATTTCCAATAAGGATACCAATGGTATCTTTTTAATAAGTTGATAATCAAAAAATGCATGTTGTGATATTAATTAATTAATTAGTATATATGACACGCCACAGCAGAGTTAAAGACAAGAAAGTTTAATGACGTGCGCTGTGTGCAAGCGGTAACTGAATTTATTAACGTGCAGACGACACGTAAGTGTCGCCCGGGGCGGCGTTAAGTGGGGACCGCATCATTTGCTGTTCAGTCAGCAACGCGCACTCTAACTCCTCCTAATTGGAACGAATTTGGCTGCAGGTGCAACACTCAACTTGGCTCAAGATTAGGGGCGAGCTATAGCAAGTATATTTCTGGCACCCCTTGAAATAGTCGACGTGCAGCGTGCGACTTGCGGCTCGCAAAGCCACGCGAGCCGTCATCCACGTGCGCTCCCACTAACATGAATTAAATTAAGAACAATATTTACCCTCGCAGCCGGGATAAATGATATTGCACACTTAAGCCAGGGTTAATGTTTAGTGACGACTTATGTACCCACATTCTTAGCATAAGCTAGTGAAAATGCTATTGTGGGAAAGCGACAGCTTCATATGCGCCCCATTAAGCAGACAGAGAGGGTGGCGCTAGAGCACCTCTACAAGAAAGACTTAACGAGGCGCGCTTCGCCGTAGACAAATAATAGCTTGACAACATTGTTACAAAGCGTTGTTTTAATTGATACAGCTTCAGTTTGCTTTGTTTCAGGCAAAAAAATGTAAATAAGGCCCAGCACGATCGAGAAGTGCTTGACACAGATTGTTTGTAAATTAGTGCTTGTTTCAATGCCTGGCGAGACAAGCAGTGGGTAATGAAACGCTGCTAGGGAGGCCCGACAAATGTCATTACTGAAGTACGCATAAATATGCAAGGCAGGTAACGCACATTTTCATGCGACGTCGCAAGAATTTTATCGCTCGTTTAATTCTGTGAGAAAAATTGGGATTCTTTTGGGTGTAACATGATATAGGCGGCCGCGTGGGAACGGACAGACTGGCCTCGGCCTCCAAGCACCTAAGTGCAGCCGAAATACATTTTATCCACTTTGTCAGGTACCTATTACTATCTCTAAATACTCGCGTCGGCCGCTTGTGCGGTGGCGGAGAGCCGTAATCTTATCCATCAGAGAGGCCTTATTCGTTAGGCGCTAATGTGGGTGCTTTGTGTAGTTAGACGCAGGCCTATTATCGTGTGTTTTATTCATCGCCCTTTTCCTTCACTGTGTGTTACACGTCCGCTACAATTGCCAGGGACCCTAACGACACAGTTCTATTTTCTTAATGCCCTTGTTAATTTCGTTTACATTTATTTAAGTGCTTCAGTCGTTTGTTACCTACTTTGCCTTTAGGCGCAGCTGTCATTATTTTCATGTTGCTTTCATACTGTCCTTGTTAAAAACTCTGATTGTACTCAATAGTTTTGTTACATTTACATCAAAATAAATGCATTTGAAAAATCATGCGAGATTATTCCGCTTTCAATTTGAATTGTACGCCAGGAGACAAAGCTAGAGACATGCTGGACAAAATTTATTTAAAACACTAGCAGTGCCCGCGACTTGGACGCGTGGATTTTTTTATGTTGACAATTTAATTTGCACCGTACAATAATTACTTATAAAAACATGCCTAAGTTTTGCTTCAAAACAAAAGTAACCTATGTTATACCCAGTAAAATTAGCTATCTGACAGTTCCGTTCAAATCGGTCCAGCCATTTGCGGATTTGGTTCACAATTTTATGGTTTTTATTTGTTGTGCGGCACCCTAATATTTTTCCAAAGTTAAAGCAGCCTATGTTACTCCCAGTGATAGCTATCTACTAGTGAAGGTCTCGTTCAAATCGGTCCAGCATTTCGAATTTTGTTCACAACTTTATGGTTTTTTATTCGTTGTGCATAACTCTAATTATTTTTCCAAAATTAAATGTGTGTGTGTTAGTGGCCTATGTTACGCCCAGTAAAATTAGCTATCTACCAGTGAAAGTTTCGTTCAAATCGGCCCAGCCGTTTCTGAGATTACCCCAAACAAACAGACTGTCAATTTTTTTTTAATTGCCTTTTTTGTCGTTAGAAGCGTGTTTAATTTCATATGTATTTCGTAAAAAGCTGTTATTTTGACATTACGAACAGAGACTTCAATTTTATTTATGTGTATAGATTTAAAATTCATTACAAAGATACAAATACAAACAACAGACATACATTTCAAATATATTTAATCAGAACAATTATGGCGGTCTTTACTCTCTGCCTGAAAATGCCTACACAGAAAGTGACTCGGCGTATGTATCTGTATATTATATTAATCGATTGTGCTTTACGATTCATGAGGAAATAAAGGTACATAGTCAATGTCCATCGAGCGAGCCAGCACAAAAGCAAACCCAGCATTAGAACAATGTGGCCAAAGGTCTCGGGAGACAAAGATTACGCACTCCGTTCGCCCCATCGTCCTAACTCGCTCAACTACATAGAACGTTAGTCTAAATCCTTCCATAGACTAGATACGCTTAGAGTTTAAGCAGTGTGTTTGATTTTCATGATATTGGGCGATAAATACCCGATACAGAACAACATACTTTATTCAGTAGCAGAAACTTGACAAGAAATCTATAGAAGAAGCCTCTATGTGAAGGTATAGCATAAATAGAAAATCAAATATTTTAAATGACAGGTCCTTACTACGATTGGATACGATATGTAACTCATGTCCATGATAGTAGTGCCGTCGACCGTGCTTGGTCTATATATCGGTCGTTACTAGCCACTGGGCCAATGGCTTCAGTTTCTGTTATACCTATTATCTACCAATTACTATTAGATCGTAGCTCTTTAACCGGCGGTGGGCAACGGGCATGCATCAATAAACTGATTAATGTTGAAGAAACAATGGAGGCGTATAAAACAAAAGTGAATTGTAGGTACTTTACCCCGCACATAGACTGTAATAAAAAGTGATAAAGCCAAGGCATGCGGCGATATGACAGGATTAAATCTGAATTTTGGGATTCCAGTGGAAGATTCAATAAGAATGTTTGATCATGATAAATCTGACTCATGTGCTTACATATAAAAAAATACTACACATGAACAGCCCTTACCATATCGTATAAATTCGTAGGTGCTTTAGAAATAATGATTAGGAAATGTTAGGATAAAGGTATACAGTATACAAGTACGCTATCTTATACGGTTTCTTAATGCATAGTGCATATTCTGTATACATACCGTAATCCTGTTTCGTACACTGACTGATCTATGACCTATCTAGTGTCCAAACAATCTACGTCTGGCTGTTCCGACAGACATCCGGCGCAGATATTTGCAGTCAAAACAGACTTAGGAGCGTGCACTCTGCGCATGTCACTCCCCTCCTGTATTATTTATTAACTCCAACGAGCTTCCGATGTTATTTTATTCCATTGTGGAACTATATCCACGTCGGTTTCTGATGTCCGAGCCCGGGAAGTTCGCAACGAACTGACACGACTGGGAGAAACTTTTCGTGCATAGAATGAATGCCTGTCAGCCAAACGTAAACATGCAAGCCAAATACTTGGTATATTTAGTTGGTGAATTCTAGGCGGGTGGTTACAGTCACGGATTGTTTGCGACGTCGCCAAGACGTGATCCCAAAATATACTCTATATATTAAAATGTAAATATATTCCAAACAATAAAAAAACAAAATCGATTATAAAACAAGTCTAATACCTTTTTTTAATAATACTTTTGTAGGTACAGTTAAATAGTTAATAAACAAAATATCAAGCAATGCGCACAAATCAGTCAGAGAACGAGTCTGGTTACATACAGTAGTAAGGTAATGCTGGTAAAGTCGAAATGTTATTTGGCGAGCCGGTGCAAGTAAAGGACTCTATATTAAGCATTCCTGGCCCCAATCTCTTCAGGTGGGCGCGGGTGGGACATGAACTCAACTTCAACTTATTATTTCAGCCCCGCATGCGACGCTTTTGTTTTTCTGTTACAAGCGCCTCTAATATACATTTACATATGTATCATACACTTAATCCTTTTATTAAATTCCTTCAGTTTTCTTGTTACATAAACTCAGTTTTAGCTTGAACAAAATTTTAAAAGCGTCCTATA
Source organism: Falcaria lacertinaria (assembly GCA_951449985.1). Lineage (NCBI taxonomy): Eukaryota > Metazoa > Arthropoda > Insecta > Lepidoptera > Drepanidae > Falcaria > Falcaria lacertinaria. The sequence goes on from OX602111.1 coordinate 4,509,592, forward strand.
ATTTCGTGCAATCATCTATCAGCTGCTATCTCACACTCAATATTACGCGCCCGTTTTAAAACGACCTTTGTACCGTACATCATTAATGAACTCGTTATAACGCTAATTGTTGCCGCAATCGGGCCAGGGCATGACATTAAAGCGGCATCAAAAATGTATGTAGGTACACTATTTAAAGATCCCCATTTCGCGGTGGTCGCGTGCAGGCGATTTACTGAAGCGACTGGCCCTGTGCCCATTAAAGCAGATTACGATCCAAAAAAATTAACGAGCTCTTGGCGTTATGAGTTAATTTTGTAAGAATAACGCGAGCGTCGGTTAGTATTTCTCTTTATTTGGTGCTCCGACCGCTCTGTTTGTTTAAACGGGTAATCCGGCGAAAAAACAAGCCGCGTCTGCATTATGAAGTGGTGGAACACAAATGTGTGTTCCGAATGATGTCGGAACGTAATCGTCGGACGATAAAAATCACTTAGCGCACAGAATAACCACTCTAGACGTTGCCGCTAACCGCTAACTACTGCGAGTATAACATAACAAGACTGTTTACGTGAAACAAGACTTGTAATATTTGAAAATTAACTTTTCCTCGCATGTTGTACAGGGTTGAGTGGAGCGAGTACTTACACCCAAATACTTGTTGGTGTTTGTTTATTTATTCACAAACTATGATGTTACTACAGAAACTTATTTATTTTTATGTGCGTTGAAATTGAAACATGTACATAATTTAGAGTTTTGCTTGCACTTGTTGCAAAATCGTGTAGAAGCTTTCCAAAAGACGAGCATTTTAAATATTAATATGATTTATGTACGACGGATAATAGAATTAACTCTCGTTCACTACTTCATCTTTGTAAAAGTTGTGATTTGTCCGTAATGTACAGTGCAGTGCCGGATTTGATTTATTTATGAGTGTAGGCCACGTTATATCCGCCTTTATAACTTTCTTTTTAAAATTAAATAAACGAATGAATTGGTCATAAAAAACATAAAAAGAAACAAGAATTGTTTTATTTTACGGGATTTAAAGTCTAAGATTATTAACCTAAGATTAATTCATTTCTCTGAAATCTACCGCCCCTAGGCCGCGGCCTATTGAGAAATCCAGGACTGACTCAGTGTACTACCGCAAGGAAAAACGTGAAGTTATATTACATAATGCACGTAAATCGCTTACTTCCAGCACGGAAAAATATGTCCTCGACATGAGAGCGCCTGGTCCAAACGTGTTTACAAGTTATGCAATAATTCAAATAACGTCGTAAAGCAAATGTATGCTGGTTGCACGGTAACATACTTCAATAGCCGCTGCATTGGAAATCATTTTATTTTCATGGACAAGGGCCGATGCACACACGGGTATTTTCGAATTCAGAGCGATCTACATTTTAGGTGGCAGTATGAATTTATGATCATTGAGTATTAAATGCGTTTAAAGGCAAATGCGTTTCGGTGGAGTGAGATACGCATTGGAATTTAATTAAGCACTTTTTACACTTGACTGGTCAGTCCAGATTACGGGTACTTTGGGAAACTTGCTATGTTTTGCGCGGCAAAATTGCGCACCGCCGCGCTTTATGGCTAATTATGCTTGCAAATTACATTTACCATGAACAGAATATTGTGTGATATTATATTGTTGAAAATTATATTTGAATATTAAATGTACATACATATCGTAATACCAAGTCCCTCACGGAGTAGGCAGAGAGTATAGAGTGCTATTTTACTCTTGACTTTCACACCTCTTTCGCTTCTATTACATTGATCAATCTCTTGATATACGCCCGCAGGTTCCGAATACTCATTGATAGTGCGTGATTTTTAAATATACATTTATTAAAAGTATAGCTGTAGTACAAATAATATGTATCCCTAATATTATGCAAATACAAAAACACTGATCATATCAACATAAAAATTAAAATTAAAATCCTAGTGTTTCTGTTTTTATGATGGTATGTGATATTTCACTTTTATAATTATTTATTGAGTACAACACTGTACTGGCATGATACTAGTCGAAAATCAAGAGTTATCTTATTGAGACGGGGCTCCATATAGATCCAGTTGCGACAAAAGGGCCCCAGGGACCGGGTACACCGGAGGGACGAATTTTTAATTGGCCTTTAGCGAGACTGGCCCAATACGAGTTTGTTTCAATCCTATAGATTCCGTACTTAACCTATTATAATATTTAGTCAGATTCCGTATGTTCAGAAATTATAACATAATGCCATCTGGTCCCAAACGAAAGGTCCCAGGCTAAGGAGTCAGGTTTACTAACCATTAGACGTAAACAATTATGTGTGAACTAAATCAACTTCAAAGATTGTCTGTGAGCTTAAAAATATTTCTTTTTCCTCCCACGTATAAGGTAGTTTAAAAATACACCTATATCAACTATCTAGCGGTATTGGGATGAAATTTTCTATATTTTTTTAGTTGCGTATGTGACTCCCTCGGGCTCCATTATTGGCCTAGGAATAAAGGTAAAATATATATGAACGAATCCATCTATCAATCTGAATACTACATGGCATGGCTTACATGCATGGTTTCCTTAAAATAAGGAAAAAAATGTGTCTTTGTGCTTATAGGGGGGGGTGCTTTTTGATTATACAGGCGGCTTTCTTAAAGGGTTTTATTTCAACCTTCTGAAACTTTATACTTATAACAAAAAAAGCTATCCAGACTACACAATTTATCACAAGTCTGTAGTTAGAACTTACGTATCATTCTTCAAATAAAAAACAAAGTAATATCGCATTGAGTGGATAAATAATATGTTACACTTATCACCATTTGTCAAGTAACACACGGTCAAAAAGATCCTAGAACCAATAGAAGCAATATTATTCATAGGTTGTTTAAAGCGGACATAGGATTCAGTTACATTTTGAACTGAAATGCTAAATATTAAGAGTGAAATGGTAATAATAAGTCACAGCATGGTTTTCGGTTATACACAAAGTTCTATCTTAATTATGAAAGAAACAATTATTTTACTTTTGTATTATTTCCCTTTGTGAAAGACAAAAATAAAGATATATTACTGTATGATGTATGATTATGCAAACTATGTATTAATATTGGGACATAGTTTGTATGGGCCCAATAAGGCCATTTCGCAGATTGAGAAATGATAGAGCTCTCCTCTCCCGCTGCCTTTTAATAGCTTGATAGATCCTAACGGGCAGTTAAAGTGAAAAGTGTGTTCCCATTTTAAACTTTATTAATTACACGAATGTTTGTAAATTTAGTAATTTTAAATAGATTCTCGAATAATCATACCAATTTGGTCCGTAGTAAGTTAAAAGTTTCTAATTGGTTCGCATGATTATGTCAAATAAATAAATATTAAGTAATTTTAGAATACATAATTTAACTACAGGTATTCAGCAAAATAATCAGAGTTGTCTGACCGATATACCGATATCGACCTGATATGTTCTCTCCTTGAAGAAGCTCTTCATCAAGGTTCATATTTTATTTAATTAGGAATAATTATAATTTCCAGAATAAACACCGCTATTTTATATGGACATGAAAATACCATTAGGTCGTTACAGAGATATCGGAGGAGACATTTTGTGGTCATGGTTAGAACACAACCCATATTGATAGAGAGTGATTGAGCATTAATTGTTATTGTAGCTCTACACGTATTATTATAAATAACTTTTCCCTGAAATGGTCTCCGAAATGCAGTGGTATATAAACCCACTTCGCATCGATTATATTTTCGGACCCCAAAGGGACAGCTGGTGAGCCAATCGGTATTGTAGTAAACAAAATCAAGTATGTGAGCAATTATGAATAAAGCTTTTAATCACTGTATACCCTAGGACTTGGATCCATTAACAAAATCATCGTCTCACGCTAAGTGCTTTGACTGTACATGTGTGACCGAAGATTTACGGAACGCGAAAACATAGGATTTACAACAAAAATCTTTGAATTACACGTTATCTATTAAAAATCTCATAAAATGCGTACAACACGACGGCTGTAACATAGCGCCATGTCTCCGTAATAACATCCAATAACACCGCCGATATAAATAATGTAAGTATCGAAAAATATGTTATAGGAGGGCACATTATGACCTTTGCTATCGAACACAAAGGGATCGACACATGTGCAATGGTTAGTGGTCCAATCGTAAACATACGTATAAATATTGATGACGCAGAAGCTATTATGTTCAGGCATACTCCCGAAAAATGTGTACTATTTACGATGTAAAGACACGCGATTAACTTTCCTCTGTAGTGATGGTTTTGTTATAGCTCTTTTGAAGGCTTTATGGATTCCATGTGTATGTATAAAAAGAGAATTATGGGTGAGGAAGGTAATAAATCAAAGCTGTCCGAAAAATTTTAATATATTTGTCCTTCAAGGTCTCTAAAGTCACCAATAAGACTCTTGATCGCATGAAAATAAATATAAATTATAATCACATGAATTTGGCTCACTCTACTTATCCTGATATAACTGAATGACCTAACGTCAAGTTACTCAAAATCGATTTCAATAAGTACTTTTTATAATCTTGTAACCTAATCTGACTGAACTTCACGTTTTACTTCGGACATGGAGTCGAAATAAATAGTCACAAAAAAGATGTACTCAGGTGGTAATAGTGTGTCTATGCATATTGTGTTTTTAGAATATCCATAGATTACTTAAAAGATTTTCTCAGTATGATATTATTTCTGATAACTATGTAACTGTTAAAAAGATATATATAAAAATCAATAAAACAATATTCTAAACTATAAAAATTAACTTAAATGGGGCAATACTCGCTGAGAACATAATAATATTATAGGTGAAAACGTTTAGCAACAAAAAGCAAAACTGCAAATAAATAAATTCGCAGTTCGACAAATCCTCTCTAACACTTAACTACCGATAAATAGTGCACAGAATAAGAATACACACGAACATACAAAGCCAATGTAAACACTATCACGATCTTCCGCGTTTCTATGTAAATTAAGAAAATACTCTCTCTTCGCGCTCGATTTGCCCGGCTTCGGCTAATCTTCCGCCAGTCGAGTACAATTTAATCAAAGTAAACAACGACCGACGCTGTAATTTATCTAGATTATTTTGTGGCGAGCGATAGTAATCGACTTTTTATTCTATCTGTAGGTACACACAATTTCCCCAATGAGATTATTTTAATGTGTCTCATATGTCATAATGCTAGGTGATATCCGGAAGAATAATTAAAATTTATATAATATAATTTGCCAGCTTAAAATAGTAGCAAAAATGTATAGCCTAGTCAAATTGTTCCGCTTGAAACTATGCGCGTGAAAATAAAATTCATAATTGCGAAATTCGTCGCTACAAGTTAACTGCGCAAATTAAAACTGTACGTACGTAATATAAAATGGCTGAGAAATAAAATTCATGTTTGTTAATATTAACGGCAGCTGCAATTTAACGCTTTACGGTGGTTACAAAGCTATTTAGGAGAGCTTGGGGTACATTGGACCGCTGGTTGTCGTTATCAATATATCAGGACTATAATATATTAGGACTATAATTTACAAATTGTTAAAATCCCTTCTATGGCCGACTTTTTTTTCTATACCACAACTTGGCACACAAGCATACGGCCCACCTGATGGTAAACAGTCACCGTAGCTTATAGCCGCTATCAATATCACCAACGTGTTGCCAATCCTGATGTTGATGAGGACTCACTGTGAAAGCAGCATTACTAGGATAAGCGAGACGCTCACAGACCTTTGGTGATAACTGTGAACTCTTGGACTGAGATTCAAGACGTCCCAGACCTATGTGATTTTTAAGAGGCTGGATGTTATATTGGGGGATTGAGATTAGCCAACATTCGTTACTCCAAGACCGATTCCATGGGTCAGTTCTTCAGCCAGACGCTTCATCTATGTGCCCATCATGTTATAGGAACCGAACGTGAAGGTTTAATTTCGTTATTATATTTTAAATTATTCTCATCTTCTTTGCGTGTGGTGGATTATCCTGTCATATGCTTATCTACCAAATATTTTACTTTAAAATATAAAAGGCTCAAAACTGTAATTCGTTCTAGTTACCTATAAGTCTGTTCGAATGTATCATCGTCGGACCTCTCCAAGGTATAATTTAAGTCTCCACTTACCACGAAAAAGTTGATTAGGTACTCTCTCATTTCCTTTTGTACAGTTATTTAACCGTCGTCTTAATAGACAAGAAATAAGGTCAAATGGCTGGCACTAGATAATTAAGGAAACTAATTCTTTAAAATGCGTAATAATAACAAAATACTCATAAGGTCACCATCATTAGACTTTAAATATTTGTTGTTACTAAACTTAACTTGTATCTCACTAGTATGTTATAGCAATGATATGCAAAAGTAATTAAGTAAATTATACCTCAAGGTTTTCGCTTTATAATAAAGATTAACATAACATTACAAAGTTAAAATGCTGAGAGACCAAATAAAAACGTACACCCCAGCGAGGTTTAAAATAAATTGATGAAAAAACAAACCTGAATACACCTCCTCAGTAATGAATTATTCCTAGAAAATTATGTAAAACTAATGGCGAAGTTAGATCTCTAGGGAATAAAATGGTTCATTTTCGGTTGATTTGAGTGTCTAATCTAATCGAGGTCTGGCTCGGACTACCGACATAAACAACGTCAGCCCAGAAATTTGCTTAAGATTAAATCATTTCACATTATTTATACATATTCAGCGGTGTTTTAGTAATAAGTTATTTATTTACTTTCGTTTAATGTGTGTATTGAGTTCAATTTATGACTAAATATTTTTAAGAACTTTGTTAAAGTAAAATCAAGGCAGTCTGTCATCTGGTTAAACCAAGGTAGCCGATTTCCCCTATAAAATGGGTGGTGAAAGTCAGATGGCAGCCACTTCGTGCAGCCGGAAAATTGCTTCGACATATTTTCTGTATCAAGAGCATCTTTAGTGAACGTATTAGAAAACATAGCTCTTAAAATGACAGAATTTTTATACATATTTTTAGTTCTACTTTTCGCCGGCGCAGCACTGTTCATTTTTTAATACAAAAATATTTGAAAGCGATACGAATACGTAGTCGCAAGTGTTGCTAATCACTGGATCGTTACGTTACTCATCACATTAACCAAGGACGTCGGCTGCTGAACAAGGCGTCACCCATAGATTTTCACAATAAAAAGAAAAATACCCCTAGCAGCCAACACTTTCCAGTACCCTTATATTTAAAATACGTAAAAAGCTTACCTTTTTGCCGTCTAATTCATGTGTTCCCTGAGCTAATACTTTGTCTACGCTAGATGCGTCGCCGAATGTTATAAAGCCAAAGCCCCTGAAACAAAGAAACACATTTTTAGAAATTCCAACACTCAAATACACAACTCTGGCTGGAAAATTTAAATAATTCACACAGGTGTACCTAAGACGAGACTAGTCCCCGCGTACTATTAGTATGTCGTATTAAAAGTTATTTATTTTTAATTGCTCCCATTAATTAAGGCAGGACAACGTGACATGAAATACTTTTTCAGAAATTAAAGATAAAACATGTGACTCGAATCAATACGATAGTTGTCTATACGAGTATAAATGAAAAACGATGTGTCTTTGTGCAAAAGCATTTTTAAAATGTTTTGTTATGGAAAATCCACCGCGAATAGTTAGAATTAGTGCAAAGCCAGGGCGGGTCGCTAGTATTTCTATATAGAGCCAAAAGACGATTCACCACAAAGAACTTTGTAAAATCATTCACGATTTTCTCCAAAATGTCTCCTCAGACCAGTTTCTTTACAAGTAGTTGAAAAATTAGGTCTGTCTACAGTGTACACAGCGCAGAGACGAGCCGACCTGTCTCTCTGATTGCTCTAAGAACACCGTCCCAGCTCCCTAATGACGCTTGTGTTTGTTTTCCACACCTTCTAGCCTGTTTCGATGTATTCACCTACAATTCAATTTTTAAAATCTACTTTGGTACGATATTTAAATTTAAAAAGCATTTAAGTTCTTTTGACACTTATAACTTGTAAACTGACTCGCTTAGTAACTAACTAAAGCATAAAATAATATTTCTTCATTATTTTATAACCTAATTAAATCCTCACTATAATAAAAAGTGAGAACAGATTAACGCGAGAATCACAGCACACAAATCATTTATGCACAAGTTATACTTAAACTGGTAAATGGTATAACATAAAAATATCCAGTGGTGCAGTGGCCGGCAAGCTATAAATAATGAAAAGCCTTCTTCACTTTAGGACTTGCAAAAATCAAAATTTATAGAGCATTTTAATTTCACTTAGCCGATCCATATTTTACATGTGGCGGCGCGCACCCAACCGTAGCCCGGACTCGAATTAATACTAAATTGAAATTGTAAAAATGGAAATACAATTTTCTCGCTGTACGCGGGCCCGCTACCTACAGGTGATGCCAGAAACGTGTTATAATAACAACACCTTCCTTAATATTTTTGAGTGGGTAGATATCCTCGTTTAGTAAAAGTTGCCAGGTGCGAATTGAGTTTCCCTTTTCCTGTTAAATTTATAGGTAATATCTACTATTTTAATATTATGTCTTTGGATACTGGTTTTAGCGGTGGAGATGAATGAAATACTCGTTGTATAACCAATCACCGGTATCGTAAATTGTTATTTTAATGTGTATATTACTAGTTGTATCTGTTCCCTTAACAAAAACCTATCGATTAATAACAATGGAAGAAATACGGAATAGAGGCGAGACATGAATATCATGGGGTTATTGTAATTAATGTAACTCTATTGAAAATGTATTAGGTAATGGGTATGTACTTAATTTGCTTGTTGTTTTTACAAAATAATAATAACTATATCTTAATTATGATAACGCTCTAAACAACTGAACATAGAGCGTAGTCTATGAACATTTACAAATAGTATATTTTATCCTTAAGTAGTTATTATATTAAAAAGCTTATTATTTTATCTTGACAAGTGATAAATCCCAGGACATTGCAAAGTTCGATCCAAGTAATGGCCGTCTCTCACAGTATTAATAATATATTTCAGTGTATGTATATTTATTTTAGTGTAAATTAGCTATTCTGTAATATAAGGCAGGGTTACGCCATTTTTCTTTGGAATAAATTCCGGAATACCTTTTTATCTTCAAAGCTTATGGTGATGTGAAATGGTCTTAAATTAATTTCCATCAAGTATAATTATTTTTAATTACATCTCAACCTCGGCTGTAGGTTTAAGTTTGTATATATGTATGCATGAGTGTAATTAATATGCGTAATGAGGTTTCAGCAATGTAATGAGTTTATTTATCTCATAATATAAACCGTTTTTATTTAATTTATTAAACAGAACACAACTGAAAATGACGTCATTATAAAAAAGTATTAGATATTTTTGATAAAATATTGTCAAAGCAAACGAAAACAGATCGATAAAGGAAATAAATAACATTATGTTCGGCAACAAAACAATTGAGGCTGCCTGGTACCCTTTGTAAAGTATTAAATCAGCCCAAGTCTTTATAAGATTCATGGCTTAATACACTCGCTTCACAAGCCTTATACGAAAATGTACAGAGGGTGGGGTGCTCGTGTATGGAAATTGAAAATAACGAGAACCTCCATTCACACCGCGCATCAAGCCGACTAAGTGCGCGCCCGACCACCGCTAGCCGACCCTCCGTACTTCTCTCAGTGCCCCCTACCGTACCCGATCTTCACACCGATACAAGAGATGTGGGAGCTCTCATAAGCCTGGAAGCACTACACGAGCTACGAGTGGAGAGGCCCTTTGCCGAATGGAGTTACGTCCTACTTATCTTTAAGGAGACGTGCCTTATTTTCTTCCACTTGCAAAAGAAGTACAAGTCAATTCTCCCTTACATCATTAGAACATAAAATTGTTGCTTTCTAATTGACAGACAACCACTAGCCAATACAGTTGCAGAGTCGGCAATGTTCAAATATTTCCCCTGGCGCAGCTAGCGCCCATAGTCTGCTGTAACTGCTTAACATCATACGGACTGTACGCTTATTTGATAGCATTATTAGGGGTAGTACGTGGCAATACTCCACCTGTTTTAATTATACTTCTCCTTGTTATATGTATAGATGAATATTAACTAGGCTATTTAAAACACATTATATTATTATTTCGAAAGATCAATAGCTTGTAGGTACTTCAGGTTCAGGTTCCAAGCGGATGATGTCCAGTACAGAAAGCTTGTTATTAATATAATTTACCTTAGTGCTAACGATACACTAGTTTAGTGGGAGCTGTGTTGTGGTTTCCTGTCCCTCTTCGGTTATGCACAATGGAGCTTAAACGGCTCAGCCGGTAGCAAGCGTAACCGCGGTGCCTTAATTTATGGATGACGAGATTTTGATATTGCACTCCCATGTAGCAGTTATCCAGTTACAATTTTAAACAAGTGGACCACGAGTCTACATACTACTACACAACTTGGCGATAGACCAATACTTTAGGTACAACATAAAGTTTCTTCCAAGTTAATTGTATGCTTAACGCACAATGGTGTTATTTGAAATAAGCCCATTGTTTTCCGCAACGTTGGGCCCAAACTATCGAAACGAGTCTGATAATCCTCTCGGCTATTGTGTGTTTGGACAAAACTCGAAGAAAATAAATATAGAAGCGGGGTCGAGGTAAAACCCAAACCGCAACGTCAGGAACAAATAGCGGTAACTCCCGTATTCATGGCTCATGGCTGCAGCCTCGGGTGGAAACCGATAGCAATTACTGGCGGAATTAATATCACGCCCCAAATGTTGCTCGCACATTTATACGTATCGAGTGCAATATTGTCTCCTTTATTAGTTGCCGGGACAAATGCTGCCTCTGTCGTAATTCCACCCTTATTTCGCTCTTCGATTGCAGCCTTTCTTATTTAATCTTGACGATAATTAATGTTTCTTACGGCGGGTATCGGTTCTGGAATTGACGCGCTCATCACTTTGCCAATATTAGCCTCACTTACAGCTGTATATTAGCCGTACAACCGCTGACGCAGCTAAATTAAGTTGATTTACTACTGGTTACGATTTGGCCGGCAGGAATATAACAATGATGCAATTTGGAAGGCAAACAATATCGAAATTAGCTTCTCTATTACGTTTCACAAATCACTATCATGTAGCATGTTCATGTATAAACAGCAAATTAGAATTTGTTGATAAAAACCTACTATATTTACACGTGACTGTTTTATGAATTACTCCAGTAATTTCTATAGTTTAATCTTTTAGACTGACTTGACTTAGCAATAAAACACAAACGTACACTCTTCAAAATAAAGAACGCCCTGTTTAACTTACTAAATAATTGAGACATATACCATAATTTATTAGACACATAGATATATGCGGTACGAATATTCCACCACGAAATTAAGTAATCCAATAATTAATCTAAATGGACCGTACAGCCGAATGGTTCAAAACAATCAGCTCTGCCGCAAAATACGCGCATTAAATGAAGTGAATGGCCGCCTCTAGGGATCCCTGATAAATTAAATTGATTAGAATCCCGTTCGATGCCCACCGTGGATGTAGCTCCGCGTAAAAATAAAGCCAAGTGAAAAATAACGCTTAGGGATGCTCACCGTTACTGTACAGACCACTTAGGCGAATATAAAAAGAATATAAATGTAAAAGAGATGATTCTATTGAACCTAGATTACAAACATTTTCATTTTGTCATTTACAGTTGCACTTCTATAATAGTATGGTATCATACTCATATATATTTGCCTAATTTGCTTGCGGTACTATGTATATCAAACTCATAAATATCGTAATCTTTAAGTTTAGAATATTATCGACTCTGAGTCTTTAGTATCTGTAAGTCAGAAATATGTTAATAGATAATGATCGAATAATAACTTAAATTTAAACCAATATTATTACTTCTTATTAAATGCAAGAGTTTTGTTTAAAATATTGTTTGTGCGGACGGACAGAAAGTTTTTTAATTAAAATTAACAACAACACACAATGGCATATTGAAGGAAATAACGTCAGAATTTTCAATAAAGAGCCGCTTCCTAGGAAACTGTGGGGTAAGCTTTAACCGGCGCATATTTATGCCTGAATTTAGATAGCCTGATCTCGCCATTGCTTCACCTCAATGCATTATGCGACCTGACGCAAAGACTTAAGACAATAATGGCCCGGTGTAATTTTGTAATGAAATTACGTATCGACGTCTGACGTGTTTCAACAAGATTGTGAAGGGAGACGGGCATTTGTTGTTGCTGTATGTCGGTGCAACCGAGCGTTATCGGTAGGGGCACAGGCTGATTATTTATTACAACCTATCAGCCTAGTCTTGTAGGCCTCATGACTTGGGTTAGTTACAAGTTTAGTTGCGATGATAGGGTGTTGTCGCAAATGAGTTTGTATTGTGCGTCCTCGTAGCTGAGATAAAACTTTTGGGTATAATTTACTTCCAGTAATCATCATCGTCCTGACCCGTGGCTTATTGTTTGGATCATCCGTTTAGTTACCATTTTTTACACCAAGCGCTCCTATGTTCGTTGTTATTACGTCCGTGGTTGTTAGACAAATAAAAGAACTTTGTTTGCTATGTTTTTATATACTACTAAGGCGGCACACAAGCATACGATAACCCCACCTGATGGTAAGCAGTCACCGTAGCCTATAGCTGCTAGCAATACCAGGGATATCACTAACGAGTTGCCAACAATGTTGTTGATGAGGACTCACTTTGCTAGCAGCATTACTACGAGTGCAGCGAATCCTCATGGAGCACTGTTAACCATACTTACAGCATAAACACGACACTACATCAAGTAGTGTTATTTCACTGCGCTCTTCTGTAACGTGGAGGTACAGTCGCCAGCAAGACGGCTACAATTGTTAATAGGAAAACCCACGGGTGACCCCAATTCGCCCTACGTCTCTTTTTAAGCTAGTGGTGTGATTATTCACTGTTTTACTTAAGTTTAGAAAAACTCATTGGTACAAGCTGGGGTTTGAAGCTGGGCTTATCAGATGACAGGCCGTTGCTTCAACCACAAGGCAACCACGGCATAAATGCTAATGCTTCGCGCTGCCTTATAATATTAACAAAAAATATTTTACGAAAATGAATTTCAGAGGATTAATAAAGATCCTTGTACAGTACAGTCACGATACAAGTTCATTTAGGCTTAATAAAAATTGCTGAATGTACCTACGTTCATACGTAAGCTCATGCTCAGAGTAGATAATATAATGAATGAGCAACTATTCATTGTATATTATTTGCTTACAGGCTGCATCGGACATTGTTTGTGGAATGAGTACAAGGATAGATACCGCGATAGAGGGCAATGTTTACTTAGCTAATAATTACATAGGCCATGTATCCCGATTATTGATTGCACGTCTGATATGGAGTGGAGAATACGTCAAATACAATTATTAAACTACTATTAACGTATCTCGTCACTGTATTATGTTACTTTATAAATCTATACCAATATAACAAAGAGGCTCCTAAAGTTCTAGACCGATTTCAAAAAATATTTTATAGTTATAAATCTAAATTATCACTAATATAGGCGAAATATTATACTAGCTGCCCGTCCCGGCTGCGCACGGGTAGACAAAATATTTGATAAATGTCTACCCGTGCGAATCCGGGGCGGGCCGCTAGTGCTTTATAAAACGCTAAAAAGTGTGGGCATATTTGATTACGGCTAAGAGCAAAGGACAAATCTAATGCACGAGTGTTATTCTAAACTATCGTAAGCCTCTAGGTAATAAGTGGCAGCATATAAAAGTGTACCTACATTTGGAAATTATGGCTTTAGTCACAATTTAGAATCATAAAACCCAAACACTGTTTTAGTAACCTATACATTACAGTTACTTTGCGCCCCGCAGTATTTTTAAAAATATGATATTTCAACGTTTAAGGGAATTTAGAGTAAATAAGAAAATACATGTATCATGTTGCAACGCTAAATATAGGCAATTACTTCAAGCAATTTCATTTAAATCACGTTAGCCGTTTTGGTATCATACATCAACATACAAACTTTTCTATCGATATTTATTATTAGTGCGGGATATTATTTGCCTGCAATTTTGTTAGGATTCAATAGCTTAAATATTTTATGTTGCTCTATAAAATGGTAGTATTTTACGGTCGACGTCAGCTATTTAGCGTTCGGGGACAAACAATGTATCGATATATTGCTATTCAAATAATTAAACATTGAAACAATTAATAATATCTCATATTAGTGAACGGAATTGATTTGGTTGGGCATGAGGACATTTAGTGCCCCAAGAATATGAATAATTAAGTGCAATGCATTGTGTGCTCACGCAAATAGTGACAATTAACTGGGGCCATCCGTCAACAAAATAATGCATTCGTAATAATTATTCAGATGGTCATAATCTACGTAGTACGTAATGTAATTAATTTGTGGCCTGAAACGGAAAGCTCCCGCTCAGTAGATTAATGGATCGTGATTATTGCAAACGCACACTGTTATTCAATTGGGTTATTTATAATTCTTTATGCTATACGTAAGTATCACAAGGCATTTAGTAACATCACGTTGTATCTTAATATCATAAAAGTTGATTATTTTGATATCTAAACAAAATATTTTAAGAGAGGTATAGTAAATAAAGTACTTTATTACATTTTGCCAGTCTGTCACACTCGCCTAGATATACCTACCTAATAATGAATCTGAGCTTACTTATTATCTGGGGATGCGAAATCAAAATGTTCTAGACGTAACGTTTGTATTTTATAAGGTTTATGCCGCCGACGACGTATGATCAAACACAATCTCGAGAGCATAATATAATAAGACAATTATTCTGAAAAGAGCCTAAATCAGATCAGTTCTTGACATAATACGTTTACCAATAATTACATTTGTCTCGACCGTTTTCGTGCGTGTGGTAAAACAAATAACATCGAATAGAAAAGCATGTTCTGGGTTGCATTATATTAGGTACTTTTATTTATACACCTTTATACACAGCTGTACAACTAGAGATTTCTTTATTCGTATTAAATAAAACGAAATTAAATAGTGGTGAGTTCGCTAAGCGCTATCTAAATCGCAACCTCCGGTAAGGACGAGCGGGCTCCTCCAACATAATTCCATTTCACCAAAATACATTAGGCAATAGTTAGCCATTAGGACGGTATTATTTGACCAAGCCGAGGTGGCGTGCTGGCTGGTCGTTTTGCCCCTACGAAATTTACACCGGCAGATACATACCGTGCTGCCAGACGGTCCGATATTAAAACGTCTGCAGCTTTTGTGCAGGAAACTAACTGGAACCGCTTAGACCGAGAGCCTCGACGCTGGCAACGAAGATAAAAGTTTATGAGTTATACATAAAACGATTTTCAAATCATATTTATGAGTGTCCCCCGAACATCTGAAATGGCTAGTTCGCAAGGAAATTGAAACCTTTGAGTGCATAACATTTTCACGAACAATTTAAGTTGGTATTGTGCTCAGGATACCGCGAACGATGCGCTTTTTGCAACGGTCAGCGGATCCGGCCAACTTTATTGTTGTGTTCTGTATGTGCCACCCCCTCCCTTGTCTTTTGTGGAAATGTTTGTCGCGTTCTATTACGATTCTTTGTTCACTTGAATACGTACTGAAACTGATGATGCAGTTCAGTTACAGTTGTCTCTCCTATCGTCGGAGCATTATTATTATTATTTAGTGGACATTTGAACTATATTAATGGTTGTAGATAGATAATTCTTTATTGTAATCCAAAGTCAATAACCGAGGAACATAAATAAAATAAAATAAAATACACCATAAATCGGCACAATTGGCGGCCTTATCACAAGATGTGTCTCTTCGAGAGTGTAGCGATGCTATTATAACACATAATTAACGATTTAAGAGGATTATATTTTTATATTATTTATCGTATAAGTAATATTTCACGCGCAACATGGATCGCTTTAATGTTGAAAATATCCATGAGTAAAATATTTTCTAAGCACACTTATTTGATCGTTTTGCTATAAGTCGGCATTTATATGTCTACATTTCTTGATATTTTATATAAAATATTCTATACGATGATATAGGAGCAAATTCAAAGCGAAGTGACAAAAACTGTCAATTTTCAATTCCGGAATTAAACCTCCAACAAACAACAGGTTACAAATTATTGTTCCACTAACTTTTCAAAGCCCTACAAACTATCCTAAAGTAGACCACAAAACACGGCTTCAAATACGATAAGAATATCAGGTTAGTTCACAAGTTGCAGATTAGAACCAATCATAAATACAGTTTTAAGCGACAAGAAACAAGTTATCCTTCAGACAGTGCGGCTAAGTCAGCGAAACTTGAGTGTAATTTAATTTGCATCGAGGCTGAAATAAAGGCGTCAGCGACATGGCGGGTAATGGTAAGGGTGGTACGACATGGCTGCCAACCGACAAATGTGCAAATGAGGTATTGCCTTAACTGCTGCTAAAACATTACAATATCTATTAATTCTGAAGCTGGCTCCGACAAGAGTTAAAAATTATGTCGTGAGTTGAATAAATAAATTAAAACAATTCATTACTACAGATACTTACAGGTACAGGAGAAATAGGATTACGTTAATCTTAAATGTATAGTAATTAAGCGTGTTATTTCTTACATCTCAAAGCTAGGTACCTAAATACAATTTGTAGCTCTAAATTAATATAATTAGCAGGCTTTGTTAAATGATATACCAAACTTAATTACAACTGTAGTATATATCGCGTGGTTCAACAGCATCGTCATTTTAACTTCTACCACATGTGCTCTTTGACGTAACTTTACACATTTCAAACGCTCATTTTCAAAAGGTGCTGATTTAACCTGAAATGCAAACATATTTGCTCAGTCCCACGTTGATAAGGAGTTCATTTAATTAAAATAAACGTTGAACACAAAATAAGTAGGTGCTTAGGTTCAGGGCAGGAGTAGCAACCACAATCATACTAATATTAAACGTAAGGAGCCATCCTCGAAAATGAAATCTTCCTTTAATTTCGCTGAAATTACCCGAGCACGATCTTCGTTTTAATTTGACAAGAAGAGCTAGCAATCAAAAGAACTAACTGTGGCTCCTACGAGGCATTTCCATACGCGAAAGGGGCTTTGCAAAGACAAGGTATTAGTTCGCAACTGATTACATTCCTCGCCGCCTCCTCCAAAAACGGCTCACAATGAAGTAGCGACGAATAAACTTCATCACACGAGTTAAGCATAGGAAATTATAAGGAGGAATTATCTTCAAATGACGTCGAGGGCACGTACGTGAACACTTCGGGATTATAGCCCGAGGCGCTCACAGGACACGTGGACTCGTTCCTTGTCGCGACCCGTTCACATTATACAAGTACTTAGAATTTCTTCACATTCGATTTTCGAGGTACTCGTACTTTGATGCAGGGTTTTCGCTTTGAAAATGCCACGGAGTTGGCGAAATCTGCCGTCCCTTGTGCAAAGTAAATAGCGGCCGGTAAGGCCTCGCTAGAGGAGATCTAAATCGGTCTTTGTCTTTTGCTAAACGCTAGTCTATTGAGAGATCTTCCATCTTTGCGGAAACCTTGGATTGGATTTGTGTTGGACGTAGAAATTGGGGATTGCAAAATATTTTTCGGCCGATATTTGATGTTGTACTAATATATTGAAAAATGTATTGTAATTCGGTTTTCGTAGCGCAGCAGCCCACAAGATAAATTTCTTATGTAGGTCCAGCTATAAGCTAGTAAAGAACATACAGACACCTTAACGAGACGGGATTATTTTATGTAGATACCTATTGGTAAAGAGGCCTGACAAAACAATCGTTAGAAAACCGATGTCTATCTTCTCCCCTACAGTGGAAGTGGCATGTACCACTAATTTTCCTTTAAATCAATCTTAGTTAAGCTCATGTTCTATCCGAATGTGTTCCTTGTAAGTTGGAGTTGAGAACTAGGCGCCTGTTTGTCGCTGGTCGTGTTTACCATTACAAAATAACTTTTAATTAATGGATTGCCTCAGAGACACGCATGCCACCCTGAGAAGGTAAATAGTATGTTATGAAAATACTTTCCGATATGATTATTTACCCATACAATTAGAAGGTTACTACTTTGCATTGAGGGTTACTGGATTTTAATACTTCTCAGTGATATTTTTTAACGAAAGTACTTAACTAATTACATTAAGTTTGTGCTCTTGAATGTCGACATCTAACAAACAGCACAACCGGACTCCGCTGTAAAGTTACGTTCACAATTTATTAAAAAGCTACATTTACGTATATAAAAAAAAGCGTACCTATAATTTCCTTTCTTATATGTGACACTCACGCATAAAAATTAAAACAAACTATTAAACTTCAATCCATTGGCATATTGATTTTGTCGGAAATCGTACCAGTGCCCCTAGGCACGACAGACCAATTGCTTAGCGACCAGACCATGCGACTCGTCAAATCAGGAACGTTGCTGTTATTATGAACATTTTGTTTGAAATCGATACGAGTGTAAGTGGGACAAAAGCGTAAGAAAAACAATTTGCCGACATAACTAATAACAGGAAGTCACCTCGTTCCTCACAAGTGAATGGTGGGTCGACAATCTCGCGAGCGCGCCCTCCACTTCTCGACTTAATGAATGAGAATAATTTTGCTAAAATACTTTGGAGAGACGGGACACACGCCCCGGGAATTTTTCAATTTGCAACTGACATAATGTAATAAGAGTTACACCGTGAGGATGCTGGCGTAACGTAATTAATAACCTGTGAAATATTACCTGTTACAATGAATTTAGAGGATAAAAGTTGAGTGATAAATTTAAATAACAAGGCGGGCGACGCGTTCTGCGAGACCCTGAAATACTTATGAATAGTTTTGTCCGGGGTAATAAGTGAATATGTCGGGGTCTATGGAAATGGCAAGTTTGTTGTACCCGGCTGCCTAATGAACGCGTGAACGCGGAATAACTCGGCGAACGCTTGAATTATGTATGCTTTAACGAGATGTTTTTCTTGAGAGAATCTCATTAACCCACTTTCCGATTGTGGAACTGTAAACTTTGGGAAGTTTTTATTCTTTATTGAAAATAATCTTGAGTTTTGTGAATTAAATCACCTCCAAATTAAAAGTCCAATATCTTCAAATGGACAGAAGTCGAAACTTTTTTTTTCTTGCAAACCTTACTTGTACGAACTTTTTAGAGTGTTAGGTATTCAATCAGAATAATATTTTTTGTCAAATCACTGTGAAACAAAAACCATCTTTTAAATATTGTCTTTCATAATCGCATACAGATGACAGGCTAAAATCGAATCCCCTTTATTACGACCATAAAATTTGCCGATATTATCTCAAGCGGACCAACTGGGCCATAAAAGTAATCCTTCTATTTTAATGGCCTACCAACCTGGGGGATGCAACAATGTGGCCAATTTGCCCCTAAACTCCCAACATCTTTGGTTTGCTACTATTGCAAATGTTTCATCATTAACAGAAAATTCCAGTTTAACCTTTCGTGGTAAGCGAACGTTCCAATTCACCCAAATTATTATTATTTGAACTCGTCACTTTTTTCCGCGTAAGCTAGAAGTATGTAGCAGATAGCGATTATGTTACATGATGGAATATGGCATTGTTTTTCAACAGAACTAGAACCAATATAGCATTTTAAATATTCACATAAAATCCTTCGCTTCGTGTTGTTTAATCGGCGCGTTAAATTCGAGAAAAGTCGAGAACACATCAAATATTAACACGGCTCGAGCGTTGTTTCGACAAATGGGATAATATCGCGTTCATGTATCTAAATCTAAACACGCTTTTTCCAGATAAAACTTAACGTACCGTGTAAAAGCGATTCGGTAATTCGTTCTTTATAGAAAATCGAGTGACCCAAAATCGTTTCTTTTTCTCGAATCCCCTCGAATCACCATTAATCAAGTGGAACTCTGAAGTTTCACGCTACCTCCCGAATCTAATTTCGCAAACAAAGAAAACGAAATCCTGTCTACCTTTATCAATCAAAACTGTTTGAAAATTCCATTCCGTTAGTTCGCATTGCGGAGTCGTGCAACGGAGACAATTGGAAAAATGTATCACAAATAAGAAGTCGTATCGGAATGTAATATCGAGAGGGCGCGGCTCAGAATATTCTTGTCAAGTGAAAATAAAGGGCCAGGAAAATACGGTGACAGGTTGCGAGTGGACAGTGGTCATCCGAAACGGGCAATCCTCGAATAAATAAACCCGGCAGCAAATAACGCCGTCACCTTCAGATGTGCCGTAGGCTGTCACTGAAAAGAACACCTGCTCCTGTATGACACATTGGTGACAGAGAAATCGCAGTATTGTTCATTTTGTACGAAGATTGACTTTGTTGTCTTTATCGAGACTACCTTTGTGCGATATTATTGTTAAAAATGCGTTATCGACATAGGCGTAATTTGTATTCAACTGTATATTATAAGAAGTAATCAAGGATGAAATACAAATCTACTACTTAGTATAAGACTTATAAGTCCTTGCTGACTTGGTAAGAAAGCAAAATACCTCCGAGTAGATAATAATATACTATGTACAACTGATACATAAATTTTGCAGGTTACGAATCCAATGAACGTCGGAAGGGTGAACTTTGAATACTTACCGTTTAGCTAAGCTCCGTGGCAGATGCTGACCTCATCATCGTTTACGATTGATAATATCAACTAGCTAGGTACCGAATTTGAAACTTTTTAGGACTATTCACTTGCTCAGTGACCTAATGAAAAGATTCGTCGGCCTTGAAGGTATCTTGATCGCATAATTTACCACCCTTACAAAGAGAGGGCTTTCACAAACTATTTTGTATATATTCTGTACTTTTACCTGGTGCCGCGTGTAAATTTTAGATCCAAATACTTACTAATTACACATAGCCGCTGTCGTATCTTCGTTTTCACATTGAAATATATCTAAGATAAAAATGTTAACAAACCCAAAGGAGTAATACGGAGTGTCTCAGTTCCGCATTTCCATCGCATTTGACTAGACAAACATATCAAGACCCACTATCTACCGTAGACTTCATTGACTCCTCACGCTGAAAAAACCAATTTTGTCTCCACTCTTTTGTCAGTTGATCGCATACTAAAGAAGCAATAATATGCAAATTGGAGAGTAAACTGCTCATTCAGTCATCATTAGATTTGTATGGTAATTAAAGTATTGATACAAAGTAAGGAAACATCATTACGTTTCATGTAATTCGTTGAAAATAATATTTAAAATAGTATATTTGCGCATGACCAAAAATTGCTACTAAGGGGCTAAAGTAAAATAGTTTGGCTAATTTAAAAACACAAATTAATGCGTAAAAACGGCAAAAAGACCAATATTATTCGGAACAGCTTCAATGATAGTTGATTTATTGCAAAGTATCAGTACTTGTGCAATCCTGCAAACCTTGCACTGTAGATATGTTCTGTTTTATTTCATACTCATACAGAAAAATGTTAAGGAAGCAATATTATGCAAATCCTAGCATGGAAGCCGCAAATATAAAAAGCTCTCGTTCGGATCACACTTTGCATCTCAAGGCTATGCATCTGACTGATACTGGGATGCCCCAAGAGAAAAAAATGAAAACGCAATTTGAAATTCTATGCGTTTTAAAGGTAGCTGCGTAAACTCTGTTACCTTACTCCGCGGTAGAGTGCTTTGAAAATTTACATAACGAAATATTCAAGAAAAATGTTTACTTTTAATAAAATTTAGATTATATTATAATTTACACATAGTTTCTTCTGTTATATGATTATTTAATAGAAATATCAATACTGGTATAATGACTGAAACAAGTAAGTAGTGCCCTTAATGCACCGAGGTGAATTAATCCCATCGCTCCGAATCTTCTGAATGATAATAAATTTAAGATATAAGCTGGATCTATTACTTCCGCATTCCTTCCGCATTCATGCAAAATCTCTAATCTGCTTAGCCAAGTTTACACATGCAGTGTGAGCGAAAAGCGATAGAACAAGGTCATCCAGAATACTAGGGAGAGCGGAGTGTATACACAGGATGTTGGGCCGATAGCAGCAGCCGATGTCGGTCGTCAACGTCGCTTTGTCTTGTACTGACGCTACGATACCGAACCACGAATATTTGCATAACAATGCGCCGAATTCGATGCGTACCTACACAAAGCAAGACCAACCCTCCGCATAATCTAATCCCAGACGATCCGATACAAAAGAAAATTTTAGAGTATCCCTAGCTCACGCAAACTGTTATGTTTCTCTCGCTGCTATGTTTATAAAAAAAATAAATTCAAAAATTTCTATTATTGAAAATAAAATTGCGAAAATGGAAAAAAATCATTCCACTCGCAAAGTCAATTTAGCCGAAGTAGATAGAAGTGTGTATCCATTGTTCAATTGACAAAGTGCAAGAGCCTTCAATTGTTAATCCGTCGATCTCGATGAAAATCAAACCTGGAATAACATTTCTATGCAAGTTCGGCTCTCAGATTCATAGCTTGGGTTGATCGTATTATGCCAGTCAATTCCCTTCCTATATCGAACAAGATGCTAATCACATAATAGTTCTATTGTCCGCCATTGAAGATGTTATCTCACGGGCAATTCAAGCAAGGACGTAACCGAAGTTAATTGATTTAAACCTTCGCCATAACTTGCCACCTACTATTAGGATTGCTTTATTTGCGACTTAGTTACATGCTATCGTTGCATGTTAAAACTTTTAAACGGCGACGTACAAAAAGTTAAGCCACAAAAATGAATTCCGCCCGAGAGTTACATTTTTCTCCGAGATACCGCCAGTAATCTGCTAGACCAGCAGGAAATCTTCAGCCTCCACTCCTTCCTTAATTAGCAGAATATTTCAGAGAAAAAAGAAGCAACAGGAAGCATTGCAGAGAGTAATAAAGGGAAGCGGCTCGTGACCGTTATGGCTGCCTAATGGAGTCACGTTATCTAGAAAAGGCGGATAAACAAGTTTAGAGCGATACAAACTTACATCTAAATTGCTTATATAATTTTGTATTGAACGTTTACGATAATGTTTGTAGTGGTTTTGTTTTTTTTATACCACTAAGGTGGCACACAAACATACGGCCGACCTGATGGTAAGCAGTCACCGTAGCCTATAGCCGCTAGCAATACCAGGGGTATCACTAACGGGTTGTCAACCATGTTGTTGATGAGGACTCACTGTTCTAGCAGCATCAATACAAGCCCAACGTATCCTCGTGGAGCACTGGCAACCTTACTCACCGCAGAAACACGACACTACATCAAGTAGTGTTATTTCACTGTGGTCTCCTGTAAGGTGGAAGTACAGTCCCCAGTGAGGCGGCTCCAATTTTAATGGGAAAACCCACGGGAAATCATAAATCGCCCTACCTCTCTATTTAAAAGCTCATGATTTGATTAATCACTGTACTTAAGCTTAGAAAAACTCATTGGTAAAGGCCGGCATTCGAACCTGCGCCCATCAGATGACAGGCCGTTGCTTCAACCACAAGGCCACCACGGCTTTATTTTCCATATTTTCATTTATTGAATCAAAGTTTGGTGTATGCTGAACATTATGGACACTAGTTTTATTACCGGTCAAGAGTTAACTAAATTTGACTTCACAATGTTTTTTATTTAGAAAAAGCGTATAAAACAGAACTTGATTTGCGACTTAACTTTCATGCTCTGGCATTTAAGTCAACCGTAAAAGCATCGAATAAATTGTAGGTCAGAAGGGACAGATAAAACGAGGAGCGTATTTCCACGGTTCTTTCTTTTAAGTTATTTGGTGGAATATTGACTACTTACGAACTTTACTCAAATCTTTGAACTGCGAGTTGTTTTACGGTGTCTTATATAATGAAATTATACTTCATTATAAATTTGAATTGCGCTCATGTCAGTATTTCACGCATGGGGATTTATTTATTAGCTACATTCACTCACTACAAGGTATAGGATATCCCTTGGAACGTCATCGACACTAGTGGCTTAATTTTCATTCATAAGAGTACTTACAAATTACTAATCGGCGTTAAAATATTGAGAACAATGGGGGAACCCAACTAGCCATACTATCAAGAATTCTCCCGTACCTAGTATAAGTAAGGGGTAGGGCCTGCACTAGAACTTGGATATAGATAAATGAACTTCACCGGAGAATACTACGTAGGGTACAACAGGCGTTAACTACGTGTTATTGGGCTACGTTAGTTTGAATCGCGACTTAGACATCTAAACTCCATCCTCGAAATGAGTATCGGAAATTTACATCAGCTCGTAATACCGTACCGGCTGAGCCTTTATTGTAAACGTCGTAATTTGAATTTCGTCTTTGATATTTAAATGAGCCTCTACTTGAGACACTGCCTTAGTTATTTGAGTTTTTGTAAAGCAATCAAGTTTGTTTATAGGAGACCGTGTAATTGTAAATCTCGCTCTGTGGTCTTAATTAATGCATAAAATCACTTTCGGGCCCTTTGACGAGACGACCCTCTGGAAAACTGTACGAATAATACAACCAGAAAATCTGGTCTCTTTCACGATTAATTACATTAGGTGCTGCAAAATTGGCTTTTACTTATATTAAAATGGAATTGCTTGTCAAATATTATTATTTAAATGATGTTAAAATATTCAACCAAAAATCGAAGAAATGTGAAATTAAATTCGCTTACATTTATTTCGAACTTCATTAAATTTTATTATACATGAATTGTCGAGATGGTTTTATAAAGTCTAGTCGATACATTTAATGATTAGACTAATCGCTCTCAACACGCTTAATATAAATCTACCATCGCGTACCATCGCGTAACATACGTCCATTGCTGCATTTACAACAATATTTTAGGCACCAAATACCCATGCGGGCTTGCGTGCGTTCGATCCCTTTCCGTGTTATAAACTTTTCAGTTCGGCCGTCTGTCTCGAGATCGCATCGATATAGGAGCGGTATCGACAAGTCACGAATTTGATTTTAACTTGAACTACGAGATATGTACACTTTATGTGTACTCGTTAGAAACTGATTCTGAATTTTGTTGTTGGTAATAATTTACTCAAATTAAAATAATGTTGTGTAATAGGTTTGTGATTTGGAAGATAGCTGTTTAAAAACAAATCCACTGGCTTTGAAATATGCAGGTTGCTAACAAAGCCTGTGTAAATATTGTGCTGTTTTAAACTGTAATGCATGAGCCAATGAACAGATGCTAAAACAGTTCATTTAATTTAGTATGGAATTACATATCCATATTTAAAATGATTTTGGAAATGTACACAATCAGCTCAGAGTAGATAATATTGCTGATAATATTATCAGTGAGCATGTATGGGCTCCCCATATTCTATATCTCTTCTCGCACTACGAATTTTATTTAATCGTAACTGTGACGGCGTGATAGGTAGAAACATATTTTATTAAACAGTATTTAAAAACAGTAAGGGGAGTAAGGGGAGAACGGAACTAAGATCTTTACCGGCCCAAATGTCAACCTCACCTGCTCGCGCCGGATGGCGGCGGTAGCAAATCGGCTACCGTGGTGCTCCCTGCTAGACAACAGACGAGGCTCTGGCGACCGAGTATCTGGCGGAATAACCAGACTACACTTCACGCAGACCTAAATATCTGTGTATCGGAACTCTACATCTAATCCGTGGGTTTTCCTTTCATGGTTTTTGTGCGTCAGACGGCCGTCGGCACTGGAATAATAAACCCAAACCGCCACCTACCCTAGAAAAGCATGGAAAGTCAAGTTTTGAGAGCGTGTGTAACGAATAGGGCGTCGCCGCAAAACGACGCGCAGACACATCGCCCTACATCTGCGACAAGTATACGAGGGCTACCGAGTCAAGGACGGGCTCGGCCAAAGACGCTAGTTCCAGATCAAAACTTGAAAGTCCGCTTCGCAACATTAAATATTGGATCTCTAACAGGAAGGACGTCAGAACTCGCGGAACTATTTCTAAGGAGGAGAGTTGACTTTGCGTGTTTGCAGGAAACGAAGTGGCGTGGGTCAAAGGCGCGTAACATTGGCGAGGGATACAAAATGATGTATACTGGATCCCCGGAAGGACGAAATGGAGTAGCAATAATTGTCAGCCAAAAACACCTGGATAACATTATTGAAGTTAAACGGATGAGTGATCGCATAATGTATATAAAGGTTCTAGTCGAGGGCGAAACCGTGAATATCTTATCAGCTTATGCGCCACAAAGTGGGTGCAGAGACAGCGAGAAACAGGCCTTCTGGACGGCATATGATGATATCCTCCAACAGATACCGAATGGCGAAACGTGTGTTGTTGGCGCAGATCTTAACGGCCATATAGGCACCAAAAGTCACGCATTTGGGCGAGTTCACGGAGGATATGGTTATGGTACCTTGAACGATTCTGGTAAAACCATCCTTGCTAGTGCCATTTCTCACGATTTAGCTATCGTCAATAGTTTCTTCAAGAAAGCGCCTGAACACCTTATCACCTACAGAAGCGGCCCTCATAGCACGCAGATTGACTACATATTAACAAACAGAGTAAACATCGGTCGAGTGAAGAACTGTAAGGTGATTCCTGGCGAATGTGCAATTTCTCAGCATCGTATTGTGGTCATGGACATGACCTTTCGACAAAAATCTAGGCCAAAGCCGGAAAGAGTGCCTGAAATCACGAAGTGGTGGTTACTCAAGGGTGAAAAGGCCGAAGAGTTCAGACAAGAATTTGAAAGTGTGACCATAAATATGGAGGATGATGTGAATACCATGTGGAAACAGTTAGTATCGAATATTATGAAGGCGGGAAATACAATCTTAGGCCGCACGAAGCCCGGTAGACGAACACCTAAAGAAACATGGTGGTGGAATGCCAGTGTCCAGACAGCTCTCAAAGATAAGAAAGATGCTTTTAAGTTCTGGCAGACCACTGGAGCAGTCGAGGATAGAGAGGCTTATAAAATAGCGAAAAAAGCGGCAAAAAAAGCTGTAGCCATTGAGCGACACAATGCCACGGGAGCACTGTACGCAGCACTCGAAAGTAGAGAGGGACAAAAGGAGATCTACAAGATATCTAAGGCTCGGAATAAGGCATCACAAGACCCAGTTAAAACTAGGGTTGTTAAAGGCACAGATGGGACAATGTTACATAAGGACAAAGACATCTTGGGAGCGTGGCATGCCTATTACGAACAACTCTTAAACACATCTACAAGAACTGTTTCACTTCCCGAAGTTACTAAAAACCTTGGTCTTGTACCATTAATAACACCACAAGAAGTTAAGGCTGCACTAAAAAGAATGGCAATTAAGAAATCCCCTGGGCCGGATGGGATCCCTATTGAAGTATGGAAATGCCTTGGAGAAAAGGGTATTTATCTTTTGACGCATCTGTTCCTCAAAGCCATGGAATCGTCACAAATACCGGACGCTTGGAGATTGAGCACCATCATACCTCTCTACAAGGGTAAAGGTAGTAGATATGAATGCAATAATTACCGTGGCATTAAATTGATGAGCCATACAATGAAGCTCTACGAAAGAGTCATTGATGCCCGTTTGAGATCGGAAAGCATTCTGTCTAGCAACCAATATGGCTTCGTTCCTGGTTTATCTACGATCGACCCGATGTTCGCAATTAACATGATAGCACAGGAGTTTCGAGCAAATAACAATCCTTTGTACATGGCGTTTTTAGATATGGAAAAGGCATTCGATCGAGTACCTCGACCTACAATCTGGTGGAGTCTTCGCAAGAAAAATATCCCGGAAAGGTACGTCGACATCATAGCTGACATGTATAAGGACGTCAAGTCCACAATTAGAACCACAGTGGGGCAGACTGCACCAATAGCAGTGACTGAAGGGGTGCATCAAGGTTCGGTCTTAAGTCCATACCTCTTCTGTTTGGTGATAGATGCACTCACTGAGAATGCTCAAACACTGGCTCCATGGTCCTTTATCTATGCAGACGATGTAGCTATCTGCTCAACATCTCGGAATGAGTTGGAACAGGCACTGAACGAGTGGAAGCGTCAGCTGCAGATGGGTGGTCTAATGTTGAGTGTTTCTAAGACCCAGTACATGGTGTGTAATAAACCAGGCCCTTTGGAAGACCCTCTCGTAATCGACGGACAACAAGTCATGAGATGCGATGAGTATAAATACCTAGGTACCACAGGAGATTTGGAAGCAAACATTCAGCATCGTATTGCGGCCGCCTGGCTGAAGTGGCGGGAGCTGACTGGCGTAACCTGCGACCGTAGAATGCCTGTTAAATTAAAAGGCCTCGTATATAAGAGCATGATCAGACCTGTTCTAACGTATGGCAGTGAAACATGGGCAGTTACCCAGCGCCAAGTTAATACCATCCAAGTTGCCGAAATGAAGATGCTTCGGTGGATGTGCGGAGTGACGAGACTCGACAGGATACGCAACGAGTACGTTCGCGGTAGTCTCGGAGTACGCGACATCGCCGACAAGCTGCAAGAGAGTAGGCTGCGATGGTTTGGACACGTGAAGAGAAGACCTCCAGAGTACATCGGAAACACAGTGGCCAATCTAAACATGCAGGGGGTCAGAAGGAGGGGAAGACCGAAGACCAAGTGGTTAGACGTGGTCCGAAAAGACCTTAGTTCCTGCGGAGTTACTGAGTCAGACACTTCAAATAGGGCGAAGTGGAAAGAGAAAACAAAGAAGGCAGACCCCACCATCAGATGGGAATAATAATTGCCAAGGAGAGAGAGAGTATTTAAAAACAGTAAAATAATCTGCATGTCCCTGAAGACACGGTATGCTTGAGGACGAGTTTGTTAAACCATGAAGTAATGGAATCCAGACTGTTTTGTTATGAGAGTAAAAAACTAAACGAATCACTTCGATAAAAAAAGGACCTTGCTGGAAAACAAACTTGGCGGGAGCATCACTGCGCCTCTCTCAGCCATTTGACAACAATATATAATGCTATTTACTTTACTATTGTAGCTATACTACAAACGAGACGAAGACTTAAGTATACTTGATACGACAATATATAAATAAATAAACATGACGTCATTAGTGACGTTATAAATATGTTTTCTTCATTTAAAAATACCGTAGCAGTAATTACAAGGGAAGCGAAGCAAAAATATTGCAGGCACGACAACGTGTCGACAAGGAATCGCGTTAACACGTTGGCGTGCATTCTTTCCTTGCGTTCATTAGCATAACAAGTAGTTTCGTTAATCAAATGTACGAAATTAATAGCGCAGTTTAGATTCAACGTTCCGCGCGGCAATCCCAGAGCCATTATAAATTGCCTGCAATTACTGCGACACCACCCCTCACCTGTGCTCATGACGGTATTTTTTACACGAACACGACAAATATTTCATAATAG
The DNA here is from genome assembly GCA_951449985.1 of Falcaria lacertinaria. Taxonomy (NCBI): domain Eukaryota; kingdom Metazoa; phylum Arthropoda; class Insecta; order Lepidoptera; family Drepanidae; genus Falcaria; species Falcaria lacertinaria. The sequence goes on from OX602111.1 coordinate 4,539,053, forward strand.
TTCATATATTAGGTTCGTTAGTAAATTGACGATCAACACCAATTTGTAATTCATACGTGCATGTTACTCGTAATTAAAGCTGCAAACGTTCTGCAATTTTATTCCTACACCTTTTTAGTTTATTTCCATTCATTAGTAAGTTTACGTGAAATCATTAAACCTTTTTAAGGATAAGGATTGTTTCAGGGATGTTTTATTTAAAATCGAATGACATTGACGAGCTAACATCCCCAGGTATTGAAGGAAAAAATCTCGAAAGATAACAGAATAGGTAAATAGAGACTCAGTAAGAAAGCATTATTCATGTAACAAAACGAAACTCTGTCCATGATTGACAGTAAGTAAGTACAACATGGAATCCCAATCCCGTTTCCTAGAACTAGTGTCAGTACCTAAGCGAGACGCCGCCGCTCCGAATACGTAGATTCACAGATATTTATTTATACTCACTGAAAACTGTATAAAACTCACCATTCCTCATCCTTTGAATGATGTTATCGCGATTTCCCAAATGTTTCGCTCTTTTTGATCTAAATTCCTTATATTTGGCTTTGCGTTTCGCCTTTTCCTAACACACATCACGATTCTTTTGTGGCCCGATAAGGCTTAGTAAAAAATCGAATGTTTATCCGTAGCGCAGTGCACTGCAAATACTTACTATTCTTTTTTAAAAGTATTTGTGCCTTGAGAGAGGCTTTTGTTTCAATACAGAGTTACACAGATCGTTTTTAGATACGTCAAAGCAAAAATCTGCACATTTTAGGATAATAACTTTATGCATAAAAATATACTCCATAACTATACTTAATACAAAACAGATTTCTCCGAGGCGTAATGTCATAAGACCCTCTTTTCTCAAATTAATTCACGGCGCAACTTTTTAAGAAAGCGATTATCCCCGAATAAAATAATCAAGATATTCATGCGATCAAAAAATGAAGAAAACTCCGAAAAAGAAAACTTTAATTAAACTTTCCAAAATCATTATCAGATAACATTATTCATTAATTTTAAATGGTCTTACTGCCGAGCCGATGCCTGATAATTTCTGCCGAGCTCCAAGTAGACAGGAAATGACGTAAAATTTATCTCCAAACTGGAGGAATTACTTTCCACCAAGTCGGCGAAGAAATGGAAATCTGTAGGTTTATAACTTTGGGGAAAATTGTTTTTTTTCTGAATTGGAATAATATTAGCTTTTGGTGATGAAGCAACTTTTGGTAACAAATGTTATTAAATCCATTTAAGGTCAATGAAGGAGTACGTAACAGTGCAGTGCTCATTTATAGTGGCATCTCGAGGGAGATTTTCATTATTAAAGACTTACGGTACCTGAACAGAATTTCCACGGCACCCTAGTATTTATTGAAGGGATGGCTCTCATAACTCGAAAGAAATATATAACGCATTCAAATATCAACGAAATTTATAAACCTCCGAGCATCGGGCCCAATACGTTTGGGTCGTTTATGGCATATTACAGTCGAAGACTCGTCAGCTCTCCGCCGGAAAAGTCAATTTGACGCAGATTACGGGACGGCTAGCGGCTGAGGGAAGTTCTACTAAATCGCAAAGCTCTGTAGACTTTTATTTATATATGAATAATGAATAAATCTGACGTCAACATTGATTGTGTGAATTTGGAAACAATAAATATTGTATGCTTATTTAATTCAAGGAGTAGTACTGTCTACTAGAGAAATTATTACATATTACAGTAAATCATATAGATGAGTACATACAACTTTATTTACATAATTGCACAAATATTGTTTCAAGAGAACAATAAATATGGTTATGTTCGAAAGCCCCAAATTATCGCACTCACTAATAAGACTTGTATTATACCTACAACCTGACTACGAATAACAGAAGCAACATTAAATTACATAACGTATTATTATTATCGTTGCGTGTCACAATATCACTGGTTGTAATACATGGAGTAGATAAACGAAAGCGGAGCTTTATTACACATGTGTGGCGTGCGCCTAACCGTCCACTGAGTGGCCAGTGTAACTCCATGGGCGCGTTTCGCGACGATGTTCTATTACAAAAGGGAATTGGATCTTGATTCATTGGTTCGGAAAATCGGCAGCGTACCTTGATAATTTCATTTCTGTACAATTTGACCGCGTCCGTGGTCAGTCGATTCTTGGGGGCCTCCGCGGGCCCGACAACAATACACGGACTCCCCTACGGATCTCACACACAATACTAAGCTTTTATTGCCTCCTTTTACAATCTCCCATTACCTCCAAGGCTCCGGCGCTACAGGGAATCAGTTTCGTTACAGTTTTTTATTCCGAACGATTTTCTTATCCATCAAGTTTGATATAGAGTAAGTAAGTAGGTAATGTTGTTATTCAATCTTCGAGATCATGGCTGTTGAACAAATTTCCCACTAAACATAAATACTTACCCTAATGGCGGAAATAATATTTAATTAAACAGTCAAATTGTTATCTTTATCTCAAAAATATTTCAATAAAATATTAAGGCAGATAAACAGCTTTCGAAACCTGAAGTCGACGAAATTTATAATTGTTTTCATATGTTTGTATTCAAAGAATGAGGAAAACACAACAGTGTTTTAAGAACTATTTCAGATTTATCCAGTAGTATCAAAAATATCACATTAGGGGACTTCCTTTCGCTGGTTTGCACTACGGTACGGCCAACGAGTCCCCTAACAGCTTTAACACAGATTGTATTGGCGTAAATACGACATGGCAATACCGTAAATACATTTGCTGGTGGCACAAATTGAAAAAAAACATGAATATGAATAAGTGTTCCGTTGCCGTGAATGGGGCATCAATTATGTAAAATGTTACTCGTATTGCATTGATCGGGCGGCGCTGCGGTGACGCGCACTACGGATTTGATACGAAGCGACCAAAACAATCGATATCTCATGCTCATCAATTGACGAGTTATATCGATACACATTTAAATATCCTTCCTTATCACGAATGATTCGATGGGCAGTGTTCATCCAACAATGTTCAAGCAATAAACGTTACAATTAATGTGCAAAGGGTCAAGCTTACTGTCACCGTTTGTGATGCAATTTTCATCTCTGTTATCATTGGGTTACGAATGAAGATTCCATCAATCATTTTGCACACCCCAGTTAAAATGGACGGTGATAAAAACAATTCACGTTATGGACTAATTGGGCATACATAAGAACCTTAATGACCGCGGTGTTTTTAATTTGCAAATTTCAATGGGTCAGTGTGCCCAAAAAATGCTACGTCCAATTTATTGTTTCATCAATTTTATGACTGAAGTATTTTCGTTAATTTTCGAAATATAATTACAAAAAATCGGTTAAGTATATCTATATATTTAAGTATGAGTTTGAAGTGAAACACCTCTAGATTATTGAAGAGCATGTTTGCCTTGTGTCTGGGTGTTTGGTTTGTATTATAAGTTATAATACATACCAAACACCCAGACACAAGGTACCACGACACTAGTAGTACCACGCAATAGATAAATATATTCAGAATTCAAACAAAATAAAAGCAGCATAAAATCCAAGGCACGTACATTACCAAAAGCGTAGGATAAATTACTTCGCTGTTATTTGACACATAGGAACATAACGCTTGTCTAGCCAATATAAGGCTGCTCGCGTGTAGCTAGGGCGAAATTTGTAATCTCACAAAAATGCATGTAAGCACGTGCATTCCCAGAATAAAAGCACATCTAGCATGAAAATAAGCGCTTAAAAGTAATTCAACTTAAAAAAGCGCTTGCATTTCCATAATTATGTAAGCGAACATAAACTTTAGACACGATAAAGACAAATTTATTAATAGGCATGCCTTAGGACTTCAAGGAACAACATGATTTAAATATGGTCATGTTTAGCTTCTAGATAAGCCAATGGGTATACGTTCAAAAAGTCTATTTCAAACTAACAAAGAAACGTGTATGTATTTAATTAATATTCATTCATTTTGTAAGCTGAGCCGCTTGAAATAAAAACAAAACATGGTAGATTTATTTCTGCAAGCCTATTAACATATCGAATCGACAAAACGAGGGGTGTAGCTTATTCACCATGACAGCAATGGCAGGGTAATGAACCGAGCATGAAATTAAAATAGATTTCGACATTTTTGTTTTGATAAAGACCCTTGATCTTGTGGAAGCATGTTGTGAATTTGTAATAATATCACTTCAATCACTATATACGTAATGTTTTTAAAAACATTTTACAACACGCTTTCCTCTGTACTTGACAAGAAATGAAAAAATATATTTCGGAACTGCTTTGGTCAATTACCTAGGTATAGTATAAAATACTCTTGACGAAAGAGGCGCCTATTTTTTTTGTGAAATCATAAGCCGACGGGATATTTTTCAGTTTAAAATCTTTGCAGGCATTTTAACAGACGTAACAAATTAAATTAAAAGTTATCGAAAAAAAATTCTTAAAATGAAGTGAAATATATTACTAAAATATATACATTATTATTATCTTATTTTCATAAATGGTTTTCATTGAATTGAAAATGCAATATTATTTTTAATAAACCGATTTATAATTTAATTAAAGTGTATATACATAAAAATATACCAGGATAGCCTAGGCCCAAATAAATTATCGCCTCATATTTAAATTAAGAACAATTGAATTGTGTCAGTGAGTACCGAATAACTCCACTGATATCGCATCTTCACGGCAGCAACTCCCGAGCACGTTCCGTCAATAATTTTCTTTGAACATCACAGATCTCGCTCGAGAACAAATCGAGCTGCAGTAAACATGGAATGAAGCGACTTGTCTATAAAATATCATTTCCAGCTCTTTTGTTTTTCCATCGAATCTCGTTCCACAAGTGGGCAATAATTGAAAACGAAACTGTTTTGCGCGGGGGCGGGATCGCAAGACACAGCATAAAGGCGCGCGGAATAGATTGAACATATAAAATTTTCAGTCGAAATTCGCACGAACCGCCGCCACGGGAGGTGCTCTGTATCTTTTTACTTTTTTTAACCTTACTTTTTATTCCATTAGCGCGCGTGTGAGGCCCCTCTAGCCAAATATCGTGGAATAATAAAAGCTGTTTAGTAATGATAATGCGGAACGCAGTTCTCGCTACACTAGCTTAATTGTAGTATATTTTCTCACAATACAGTTAATATTCCGTCAATGAGATAACTACCGTTGGTAGTAGAAATATTCAACGTAATATTGCTTGATTTAAAATAATGCTTGTTCCGATAAAAAAAATACAAACAGACATATTTAAAATGTGAAAATCGGTTCTCATTTATTCCAACAAACAAAATTCTCAGTGATGAGTACGAAACAGGCGGAAATACATAGAGCTGTACCTACTCGGAACCGGCGAAATATATAAAGAGCTTGATGAATGTAGAAGAAGAAAAAGAGTTGTACGTCCAAGTCAAGAGTGAAATTGCGCTCTATACTCTCTACCCGTCCCAAAAGGGGTTTAGCGTGATTATATGCATATACGTACGTAAAATAGGTTCATCACGTTGCTAATTGCCGAGTCGGGTGGTTTAAAAAGGAAATCATTTTTTTAAGTAGGCAAAATAAAGGAGCGTTTAAAATTTGTTATCGTTTTTTAGCTTTTCTTTGCTTTATATGCGCAATGTACGGCGCTATTGCTCTAACACAAAACTTTTTATTTCCGTTTATAGCGAGTCAATCGTCCGCGAACATTTTTCAGGCAAACTTTAACAGTGGAGGCAATCGCTCGCAATTCGAAAATGAAATCGTTCCGAGCGTCGCCAAGATTTATCGATAGATGTTCGAATTTACTTTGAAACTTTCGGGGCATAAAACTTATGACACGTAATCGTATATTCCAGTCGAGATATCTACGAGAGGAAATCTTAAAACAAATTAATCTTGTTTCATTTATTGCTTACTTTGTTCATAAAATATAATCCGATTCGAACCTTCAATAATTTACGTAAGCTGCAAGAAAAATATAAAGAATATTGTATGGATCTCTGGAGATTGATCGCGATTTAGTCCGGTGATCGCATGAAGCGCTAGTATCCCTCCACATATTATTTATGACGCAGATTTTTAAACCAAGCTCATCTAAGATGCCTAGTACTCCATCACATATCAGTATAGAAAACTTTAAGTTTAGCAAGTTCGTTAACAATTACTAAAATTATAAGATCGAAAGTTAGCCGAACAACATGAAAAACAAATATAAAGTACTTTAAACTTGATCTAATTGTATTTGTGTAATTTAAAGAAAAGTGAAAATGTATTTGAAATGAATGACTCGACCAATCCATGTTGTAAAATAAAATAATTGGATACTTAATATTAATTAGCTATTATTAGCTAAAAGATGGTACTGAAAAAAATACAGTGAAAAATAAAAATAAGATATACATTTTAAGCTCTAATAAGTCTTATGAATATCGAATTTTACTTTACTGAAGGTTAATTACCTACTTTGCTACCCTGAATGAAATTAAGGTGAGCAGCTACATAAAGGTAGTGACACAGAGTGATGTATTTATCGATATCTGACCAGTTCTAGAATTGTTTTGGCCAAATCTCGCGCTTGTTTCATGATAGCGACAGTTTCCATACCTATATCACGTTTATAAAATGATAAAAATACACAATACCGTTCAATTTTGCTGTTTTGCTGCATTTGTGGTGAGAATAGTTTTTGTCAAAGTTACAAGAGTACGTGAATTAACACTGAAATAAAATATTAAATATATATGCGTACATATACTTAATACTTTACTTTAAGTACTGAGAACTAAAACGACTCATTACTTGAGACATCACATAGACGGCGTAGACAAATAATTATTCTGCATATTGAAGCTTAGTACTAAAATATGTTTCATTAATAATGGTAATTAAGTTATATTCGTGATTGTCAATATCAATTTGTTCACACTCATAAACGGCATGTCGGCATAAAATTTTTGTACAAAAGGCAAAGTATTGTGGGAAAAATGCCAATAAAACAAATTATATCACTAGTGGTTCGTACAAAATGAAAGCACCGGACTCATATCTTCTAACTCATGTATTATTTATGTACTGAAGATAAGCAATCCTGCCATTGGAAGTCTAGACGTAGTGTGAATGAGGTGAATTAATCTAAAGTACCTATTTGAGTAGATACATACATATATAAAGTACCTATCTGCAATAACAGTGCTTATCACAGTTAGAAAAAATAATGATTTGAATTAATGTACCAGCCGGTTTGTTAGAAGACTTATAAGCTATTATTTATTCTTCATTTCATATTTTATACCAATTCAGTTTTTTTTTTTTCAGATAATTCGTGTTTATTGTGTGTGATATACGATATGAATGAATATATTGGAAAAGGCCTGATAATATTTAATTCATATGAAGGCACAGGATACTACCAATGACCGTCCTGTCTACTGGAACTAAATAAAAATATTCCCAGTTCAATATTACTGAAACTATGTTGTAGAATATTCGACTCGGGGGTCCAGTGGGTAGGTTTTCTTAATAGCATTTAACGCTCAGTATCTCCGGATCAGTAGATTAAAATTAGTCCTTAATATTCAATATCAATACTTTATAAAAAAATATTTTACGACTAATTGTTACTGGCTATGATCTTACATTATTTTTGTAAACGAAAAAAACAAAATATGCATACACAGTCGTAATTCAAGCATCAGTGATTTGCTTTTAAATTTAACGATATGTAGGGACAAATAATGCCAATGGAAACGATCCAAAAGGCATCTTTCTAACCTTCTGAAAATTATAAGTAATTGGCATATATTATTTGAGTAAAAACTTATGTAGAAATGCAACATAGGAATCGGTCAACTTCAGGATAACTTATGCTCAGATAAAGGGCTTATGTATACAGATGTGCAAATTTCACTATTGCCATTGCTTCAATACCAATATAATTATTTTTTCCTACAAGTAATTGGACTTTAAATAAATAAATGCAGTGTCGCATAATCCTACAGGAGTAAGTGGAAAACACGACTGGCGTATTGACGCAGAAATCGCTCGAGCAGTAATGTATAATGGCGTCAATTTGTACATGTCCGGTTGCAATGGATAATCCTTGGCACAACACTAGCGGCATGTCCGTACAAAAATATTAATCGTATCTAAGGCCATGTGTTTGATGTTTAACCAATATTTACCGCATACAAGAAATGCACCTATTAAATTATTGTTTTTTACTGTTGCTAATAAGTCGCCATAATCTTTATAATGTAAAACTGTAACAAAATGGCAGATAAAAAAATGCTCTCATGAAATGAATAACATATATCAGTCAATATCAATACATGTCACATTTTTTCTGCGACTCTTTATCCAAATCGACAATCCCCTTACGGAGAGATTCGCTTGTAAATTTAACCAAATAGGCAATAGAAGTGAGTGGCGCGTTGCAACCGGCGAATGCAACGCGGTCTTGTTAGACCAACCCAATCTGGTTCAACCCAATGCGACCATAAACCGGTGCACACACTGCCGTTGACGGTTCGTGCGATATTACAGATGTAAAATCCTTTTGGATTGCATTAGGGGGAGTGCATATTGCTGCCTAAATCGACCACTAAAATTCAATACTAATCCATGGTTGCTCGTTTTCTGCTCTAAAGTAGGGAGGCATAGAAGCAATGGTGAAAAATACCGAGGTATAGAGATTAATCACACTATCAGCTTCGGCAACGTACGGTACATCTAAGAAGAAATTTAGCAATATTATTACTGTCTATTACGCAAAATGAAGAATATCGGCTATATTAAAAAAAACACGAAACATATTCAGAAAACTTACGCGTTCACACTACTATAACCTAAACCAATCAAATAATAATCCTCTGCTACACTTGCGGTACTATAGGTTACTTGTAAAATTAAATTTGTCTTTGAATTAAGTTCCTACGTAACCCTAGGCCTGACCTGTTTAGAACCTGTTTTATTTTATTAGTAAATATTACAATTGTTTTTGTACCACTGAGGTGGCAAACCAGCATACGGCCCAACTGATGATAAGCGGTTACCGTAGCCTATGGACGCTTGAAACACCAGGGGTGTCAGTCGCGCGTTGGCGACCCTTCAAATATCTCTTCACTCCCTTCTAGAAGGACCCCATGCTGCACTCCTTTGGGAAAACCTCGGCGGGGAGTAAATTCCACAATTTAGTACCTACCTATATTTAATGTATTTAATAAATATTATTGTGAACAAAGCCTATTCGGATCGAACGACGCACTAGCTATACTTAGCTCACTCGCGATCGCTCCAACGACTTTACCACTCACGAAATTGCTCTCCCATCGTCAGGAAGCTGATCTGCCACTTTGTTCAACACTTACTGATCATTCTAATAGCGTTTATATTTAAATTTAAGGATGACGGTCATATTTGAGAATGTACACGGCTTTGACATACATTATGTTGGAAAAAGAATATTATAGAATTATATACAGAATTCGAATTCGAATATAGTTAGAGTCCAAACTAAATCACTCTGCGCTACAAACTCGTAGACGCTCGTAGCTCGTAGACTTTCGTAGCAATATGTTCACCTATGTCGTATCCTAACTGTTGGATAGCTTCATACGATGGCCGATTAATGAAGCCGACGTAGTGCCGCAGAACGTTGCCGTAATAGTTTTACTACCCCGCCTAGCCCCCTCTGGACCTTGTAGACTCCACTACTTGATTATGCATCCGCGGTACTTCAGACCGATTATCGAACTAGTAATGAACCATACCGCGTTCAAATTTTATGAACAAACTAGTTTAAAAGTAGGAGTTGTTTTAATTGGACTCCATTGTTTTAAGCTAACTATTTTATTTTCGTACTAGCAATAGATTTTTTTATATCGATAGTGAATGGGTCACTATTACTAATACCTCACTAATTCTCCAATACATTTTCCTAAAATCCTCATAAATGCAAACATTGACAAACTGAATAGGTAACACAAAATTATAAATTCACCGTAATTGCGTCTACAGCTAATAAGCCATTAACATTGAATACCTGCGGCAGAAATGTAATTGTTTCTAAATAGATCTCGCTCTAATTATAACAATTAACATGAATCTGCATAGAGCTAGATAGGTACGATACAATACAGGATGCAATCGATCAGAATAATGCCTGCTGGTAGGCCCAGGTAGGATATTGCTATTATGTTAGCTTCGAAGGAGATTTAAGCCGTTCGAGTCTGCCGAACTAATGCCTAGTAGAATGAATAAAGTATTATGGCTTTAATAAATAAAACGTGCCTTACCTTCAGTATTACTGCTAATAAGGGCATATTTTATTCAGACGCGTAATCATGGCGTCTAAATGACACGCCGTGAGTACATGTTCAGTTAATTTCAAAATTTAAAAACATACTCGTATCCTTCGGCACTCATTTTAAAATAATTATGTCTTTTCTTTTTCTTTACCACTTAGTTGGCACACAAGCATACGGCCCACCTGATGGTAAGCAGTCACCGTAGCCTATAGCCACTAGTAATACCAGGGGTATCACTATCCATGTTGTTGATGAGGATGAGGACTGTGCTAGCAGCATTACTACTAGCCCAGCTTATCCTCGTGGAGCACTGGCATCCTTTCTTACCGCAGTAACACTACACTACATCAAGTAGTTTTATTTTACTGCCGTCTTTTGTAAGATGGAGGTACAGTCCCCAGTCGGGCGGAAAACGAAAACCCACGGGAAATCAGAAATCGTCTTACCTCTCTTTTTTAAAAAGCTCATGGAGTGATTAATCACTGTACTTAAGCTTAGAAAATCACATTGGTACAGGCCGGGGTTTGAACTTCGGCCCATCAGATGACAGGCCGTTGCTTCAAACATAAGGCCACCGCGGCTTTTCATTATAACATTAGTGATATCCTAGTATTTGTATTTGTACAAAATATATATTAAGGCTCTGCTAATTTCGCAAACAGAATTCTACCGTCAATATTAAAATATCTTAAGTAGCATGCATACTTAGCCTTATACTATCCTGAATTTCTTTCATCGAAGAAAATATACAGTGTATAAAGTTCAATGTTTGATCCTTATAAGTACCGATAAAGTACTACTTCAACTATTGATTAATGGCTCGTTTGCCGACGACAACTTTTATACTCATTTGCACATCTGTTCGAAGAGATGACGTCTTCTTTAAGCATTGGCGGAGCGAGGGTAACGGAGGGGGTGGTAAAGAAATGGAGGGGACGCGCGATCCCTCTCATTTAACACCGCTACATTCCTCTGTAGGTGTTTGCCGAAGCGATTTGAACGAAGGATTCTCCTTTTATGGTGCTACTTACAGTCTCATAGTGATTCGCGGTTTTATTTCGGACGGCTCATGTAAACGCGTACATTTTTCATGCTGCGAGAAAAGCGAACACAGTAATCTTTGCATTTATGCCGTGATCCTTTATTGATTTTAGATTTTTAGTGGAAAGCGAAACGAATGAAACCGGCGTGAATGGAGACGAGCTCGCTGAAAGCCGATGTAAGCCCCGGCGATGATATAAACTGCTATTCACTCCGGCACATATCAGAAAACCCTAAAGTTACTCACATACAGGCACATACATTATAAACAAATACCGAGCATTTAACGTTTTTGTTCACTGTATGTCTCCTTATGACTAGCTTGTATTTACTATTTCGCTCATTTTTCGTATACATATATACTTATAACAGTAACATTAAATAATAATCTGGCGAAGTGATTGAATAAACGATACAATTACCTCCAACTTTAACTATTCAATGTTCACCATTAATGTGCTATGGTAAAAAATTAAGTCATCTTAATTTATGTCATTGTAACCCTCCCCTTACATGAAATGGGCGTCTCGCGGTAACCAACTTAGTCAATAAAAATATTTTTGAGATAAATTAATGCAATTTCAATCTATAACACAAAAACATGTACAGGACTAATAAGTCCTGGACTTTAGCAAGGAAACAAAACTTTTAAAGGTTGAAAGTTTTTTTTTTTTTTACAAATACCACAATAGGTGCAAAAGTAAACAAAAACGAGATATTATTCTTTGAGATAAAACGTATAATTAATTGGTATTTCGCCGATCAAAATGAAACCAATTTGTAACACTCACACCCTTATACAATTTGGACGTTTATAGCGAATAAAATATACGAGGTTAACACGTTTTTCTTTACGAAACCCTCATTTCCCTAAGTCTAAAAGAAAGAAACAATGAAAGGAGACCTACCATTAAAATAAATAAAAGGAAATAAAGCACCGTCCGCAAATTATTTCACTTACCTACCTACTTCTTTTTTATAAAAATGCGAACGACGCATTAAATTTTGGGGAGAAAGGAAACTCCCCTGTAAGCAATATCGAGCAGGCAAATTTTTCAGATATTGCCTTCAGGTAGCGCACATTTATTATGTACCCGAATATATTACTCTTGATTCATTGACTTTGGATATTGATTTACTTTGCTTGCATAAGCTGTAGTTGGAAAGATCTCAGTGAAAAGGTCCACCAACTATCTTTCGAAATGAAGGTCCTTGACCGCTATGTAACTAAAAAAAATCTACCTCAAACTAAATATAGATAATATTTACCTTAGGATTTTTTAATGGTTTGCATATTTTTATAGTAAAGTTACCTACTATTTGGTTTCTTGTGTATAAAATAAAATGTTCGAACTACACTCGGCATACGAATCGCAATGATCGATAGATAGTGACAGCCCCTTCACGCTGTTGACACCACTGTTCCCCACGATCCGACATTAAGCTGACCCACACTGATTTATCTCCTTACCCTCATTGAACAAAGAATGTACTATTTTAACATCAATCTCGAACATAACGTGACTTAATATATTACTATCAATACAGCCTCCACGCTTACGACAAATTTAAGGTGGTCGCTTTTAAACATCGACAAATATTGCCACACTTTTTTTATATTTGTTAGAAATTTAACAGAGTATCGCAGCCAATATTCCAACAGTTAACAACGTCTTACCAAACAAAATACCTTAAAAATCTCAAATCAATCAAAAGTGCGTAAGAGATAACAACATATTTTTCGCTGACTGAAATTGAAAACATAAATATACCAAAATAGTATTAAGTGTCTTGAAAGATTTTATTTTTAGCAAGCATTTCTCTTTGGATATATACCTAAATGTCTTACTCAATAAATAACCTATAATTGAGACACTAAACCTAAACCGTTTAATCGGTTGTGAGTTTACATGAAATCGATAGCCAATAAGCATAAACAAAAGACGTTTACTTTACATTTGGCTGAGAGGCAGAGCACGTAATGGTTGGCAAGCTGCATTCAGATTCCCAGCTGAGCCACTCCAATATCGGTTCTTGGTATATTATTTCAGGGCGGAGGGACAAGGAGTAATATTGAGTTGTGAAACCGACGATTTACCTAACAGGAGACGGTACTAACAGAGGAACTTTAGCTAGACACTTTGACATCTTATTTCTCGTCTCCAGAGTTACTAAGGCACTCAGTTTGTTTAAACAGAGGCTTGACTGTTGCTCACCCCGATAGTTATTTTAATAGCTCCACTCATCTAGAAAACGTTGTAGGGCGATACCTATTTAATTTCGAACAAAAAGGCCCTTTTCATCAAGGCCCATAGAACGCACGTTCAAAAACTTTGAGGTAAACAAAGGTCGGCGGGGAATACGCAACGAAATATTTCAGCTATGCCCAAAGCAATACGGCCATTAAAGGAATTTAGTTTAGCAACCTGTAAAGTGAATACCGAAATCCTCATTCAACTCGTCCAAACGCTTAATTCAGTTGGAATAATTCGAGTTCTATTGTTAAGTTCCTAAATTTGAAGTCCAACATTTAACTGCTTACATTTCAAAGGTAACCGCAAATTTCGAAATGAGTATGCCTCTCTATAGAATGAAACTTATTTGCAAACCGATAACTTTTAGCACGAGTTGGTCAGTTCACGCCACCCGCCAAGCTGACCGCTGTTCGCCAACAATGCAATAAAGCATTCCAGTGTGCCTAATTATGACTACAATATTTCAAAAAAATCCAATTTCCTAAAATGACAGAGTGATTTTAGGTCAAATATCCATCACTAATAGATGTATTGAATTCCATAGTTGTATCTAAGTACTTAAGGTTCGCTTAAAAAAGTGCGTCCAGGAATGCATTCGATTAGTATTTGAAGTCATTCGAAGTCTGGGCAGTTTTAAATGAATATTAAATATTATGTATGTATTTTCGTAAAATATCGGGTGTAAAACTTAACAATTGATTTCCTAAATCATAGAAATTTACCATTGGTACATGCTTAGTAGATTTTCCAATAATAGATATGTAGATCAAATACTTGAAGGCCAAGCATGTATTAATGCTTTACAATATAATCAAAGGCTTTACACTGCAAACGAACCCGCAGTCATAGACGCCAGCTATCTACTCTCTTAGCAACTAAATTTAGATCTCAGTAATAATGCGAAAAAATCCATTTTAAACTTTTGAATTTAGGTTATCAATATGAATGAATATACTTCCCAAAAACAAAGTTAGTAGTTCTAAGAAATATCGATATTGAAAGTGACGGCATAACTTAATAAATTAAATAAAACATACCTCGACCGCCTGGTTGTTGGGTCTTTCATAACCATAACTTCTGTGATTTCGCCAAATTTGTTAAAGTAGTCTCGAAGGCTTTCTGCAAAAGAAGGAAAAGGGTTTTTAAGTTCGACGTTAAATTATTCCACTTACATAAACCACTTAAACACGACCACTTGATTACTTTCAGAGTAGTTACTTTATAAAAACTTATACAACGCACTTTAATAATATATGTTTATAAGTATAATATTCCGTAAATACATTTCTTTAAATTATTCTAATACATAATTTTTTTTAAAGATTATAAAAACAATAGACAATCGTAAAAACAAATTTAATATGATTTTCATTTTATTTTTAATTTTAGCTAGTGTTCTATATTCAATTTAATCCAGAACAGAAGCAAGGAGATTTTAATGAACCTCCTTGTTGAAGTCACAGTCACAGAAATAATTATAATCATGTAAAAATGCGAACGTGAGAAATCAACGTTTTCATTTGAGAGGGTGCGTGTGTAACCACCCCTATCCATTAGTGACTCATACAACGAGTCAAACAAAACCCGTCGCGGATGCTCTTTGCATATACTTAACTAAGATAGAATAGACGCTTACAAGCCAATATAAACAATGGAACAAGATACTTAGTTCGTACTCACAGTCTCGCGAGTGGGAGCGAGATGGAACATTCAGAACTCCTTCAGTCATTTCAAAGGAATGACTCTTATCGTCACACTTTTATGGACTGCGAATCGAAAAAGCGTCGGCGTTACAAAACGAGACCCTTCGATTGTATGAAAGTGTTGAGCGAATGTACCATGAAAGTTCTTTGTCGCTGTATCAATAAGTAATTCCGAAAATATATCAGGCGTTACGTACCGTCAAAAATATAGCACAAAAGAGCGTGGAAATTTTCTTTTGCTTCTTTACTATACAAATGTAAGTACTTTTTTGTTACGTATATCGGGTTGTATAACGATAAACATAGGCCATAATAACTACCATATAACCTTATATACCCATTTACCATATAACCAATTGAGCCATGTAGGAGGAACTTTATCCAGAAGACATCAAAAATGTTTTTTTTTATACCACTAAGGTGGCAAACAAGCATACGGCCCGCCTGATGGTAAGCGGTCACCGTAGCCTATGGACGCTTGCAACACCAGGGGTATCACTTGCACGTTGCTAAAAATGTATATGTATATTTCATGGGGTTTTCCGTCCGTAATTTGGGCTGAGCTGGGCTGGTTTGGTCATTTATATCTTAAGGTTATGTGAACTGTGTAATAAGTAGTCTTACTAACATTAATTAAGATTTATTGTTACTCAATTACGCCAAAACAGCCGAACGGATTATATTCAAATTTGGAACAAAGATAGATATGCCGTGGGCATATACAGTTTCAACTTGTCTAGAAACATTGAAATAGGAATTAGGTAAATTAATAGTAATTTTAGTAAGGTAGTCCGTGCCTATGAAGTTTCCGATTAATACTAATTAAGTACAAACAAGCCAATCACGAGAAGCTTAATGCGGGATACATTCCAATTTAAAGTTGCCTTCAAACCCACAGTTGGAGTGCTTGTAAAACCAAATGTTGGTCTATGCTTTTAAAGTCGATTTTCGAGTTGTTTCGCGTAGAACTTTTCTAATCTGACCACGCCGGCCTTCGGTTCTGCACTTCCAAACAGTAATGAAAAGTAACGATTGCATGTGGACTTCAAGCATTAATCACAAGTAACAGGCAATACGCTATCGGTTTGCAAAGGTACTACTAAGCTATTGATCTCAATTTAAGATACTCTGTAATGTTTAAAGTGAGATTTTGCAGATACACACGCTGGTATCTGCGTTACATGAAAAAAAGACAGCTCCTAGTTTCTTCACGGTTCTTCTCAGGTGGCTTTTTTTTCAATCCGGAGGTAGTTAAATTAACTAAGCAATTGAGTGACTACGTCAAAAATAATACAAATTTCCATCCAACTCATTGGCACTCGTAGCAAAAATTTTACTGAATACTACATTATTTGCATAAATTTATCAACAGTGATCCGTTGTAATCTGCTAAACTACCCAAAACCCCTTGTTATCTTCCCAGAATGTATATTTTATTTAGATGACGCCTAGTAGGCAATACTGGGACAGGACGGTTCGGCACAGTTGTTCAACCACCATAAAATTAGCATTTGGCTAGCGAGTACCATTTTCATTCGAACACAACTTGGACACCTGAATTATTCGACGAATCTCTTTAAGGGCCGATATTTAGTATCCTTTCAACATTTTCATAACTAATAGTTTATTAAAGAATCTTTTTCAATTTGTTTGGTTTACAATTAACTTTCACTCCTCATGACCAAAAAGTCCATCTTTTTAGCATACCTGAGCGGGAAAAAAATTGATTGTCATACTCTACGGGAAAAATAATCTTTTTTAAATTAATTTCTGTTACCCGGAACTTCATGTATCTTTTTTTGTTTATTTGTTCATGACATGGATACAAGTCCTTCAGTCGCATACTTACTCGACATGTATCTTCACAGAAGACTGAAATGAAGTTGCCAGTAGGGATGGGCAAATAAAAATTATATCGATACTTTTGATATTCATATTTATCGTATCAATATTTTATATCGATAATTGTCGGATGGTAACTTTTTATGTCGGTGTTTATGGAATGGATATTTTTACATAGCCATTAAGCCATCTCGATTTTTAATATTGTATTGGATTATTTTATTTTTTCGCCCTGGTAGTGAAAAACAGTGTTACACACGGCGCTAAAACCCATTGTAACTCGGTTTCTATTAACTCCCTCACTAAAGCTCCGTTGATAAACTACCTCGTATACAATTGGTCACTTTAGCATCTTTTATAATAATCTACTATTATTACCTATACGTGAAAGAAGCGTTTTTTTAAGTTACGCATCAAATAAATTGACATTATAATAAAAAAAGTAAAGGAATTTAATTAATGTACTAAGCAATTTGTATTTTTTACAGTGTACCTAAAATATATAAAACTAGCCATGACCCACTTACATTTTTTTCCTTCGTAGGTAATTTTCTTTCCAAAGTTCCTAAAGATATGGTAATATAAAACACCGGTCGTTTATTTACGAGCGACTACACTCCGGATTATACCATGTGTCAAAATAACGTACGTTATTATCATCTTAATGTTATCTACAAAGGCTTAAAAGATTGTGTGTATGATATACCGCGTAGTGATTGTTTACCAACATGTTTTGGTAATGTTTGGTAAGCATTTTGCCTTACAAGAAGTGATCGATAGTCTGTTCCCATTCTCTAAATAATGCGTGTATTGTAAGAAAACGTTTCACATTATTTAGCAAAATTTGAAATCAATCTATAGAACAAGTAGCCTATGACATCACGATCACGCTTTTTACAGAAGTGTGACATCTCAAAACAAAAATTCTGAATAGAATTTAGACGCAAATATTTCAGAGATTCCCAGGTCAACTTTCCCTCCTTCATTTAATTTAATGGCGAAACATTTCGAATTCAAACAACAGCTACATAGGGTAAAGACTCCAAAAGTAACTGAATGGAAATGGTGTAACCGTATGCATGGTTTTTCTTACTCTTAAAATATAATTTGATAAGATATTACGTGTAGCTTGCAATAAAATTATTAATATTGTCAGTGGGGGAGGCTGGGGGAGGCGACGCAGCACTGTTCAACCACCATTAAATTGAAACTTGCCACATTTCCCCAACTTGCACCTACCACCTTCCTGCTGAATTTCATCGTAATTATAGTAACGCTGTAATTTGATGAGTTAAACATAATTTGATTATTTGGAAACCCACAATTTCACACTAACTAGCTAGCTTCTAATTTCATAACTGTACGGGTAAAATTAAAATGTAGCATTGTGATTGAAATTATTTCAATCTAAATTGCAGATCTATTCTGGATTTGGTAAGTATTATTAGGGACATATTGCCAAGATGTTAATTATTTACTAAGAAAACTGATTGAGTCATATTAAATTGACAAACGTAGATTCAAAACAAAATAATAATAATGGCGTAAATAGTAGCAGACACACCAAAATACACCTCTTTTAAAAGTCACCAACTTCCTTCCGCAGTAATTACATTATTTATTTATTTGAAACTGACGTAATAAATTATTAATTACATTTAAAATAAAAAAAGCATACCATACACTGATCTACGAATACAAGGTCAATGATACCATATAATCTCATATATATATGACGATATTTATCTAACAAAGCTACAATAACGTCGAATATGTATATTTCGTTGTAATTGTTCATCCAACAGTAATTACGCAAATTCTAAAACAACTTGGAATTCAAATGCTCCCTAATTGGCAGTTTTAATCTACTAACTTTTGTACGGAACTCAGCAAAAGTAGGCAACTTGTCGTGGTTGGTGGTGAAACGAATCAAAACCTTCTAACTGGAAATTTATAAATTTATTTTACCAAATTATAATGACTGGAGTGGATAATTTTGTTGATTTAATTTTGAATCGCTTTTATGGAGTTTTCGGGATTCAGCTGAAAACAATTCAACAATTTGATAACTTTTCATTTGAGATATCGATAGCTTATTCTTAATACTTATACTACTAGGAAACCCGGTTCACCAATAGTGTTTTTATCATCATCTTTACTATTTTACTTACACGTAATATGTATTTACTTTATTTTATTGGTAAATCAAAAAACAATTTCTAGGAATAATAAGTTTATATAAAAGAGGGTTTGGTACTGTTAGTAATAGTAAAAATTCGTCTTATTTTCAGAAAATATATTAATTCACACACTATGAGCATTTCAAGCGCCTACTTGTTACTATTATTAAGATATAAGATATAATAAGATAATATTAAGATATAATAAGAGAATTAAAAAAAAAAAGCGAAAAAGACACGTTTCTAGTAGGGAAGCCGCCTTTATTTTTATTATTTGTTCTTATAGCGGCTACCTATTAGAGATCATGAGATACAGCCCGCTGTCATACTAAACGACGGATGGACGGTCAGTGAGGTCTTAGTAATAGAGTTCCGTTAGTTAACCTTTGGGTACGCAACCCTAAAAAGATATTTGTTTTAAAAAAGCTGTTTACAGGTAGTAATAATATCTCATTAAACATATTCAATACATTTCGAAATGCCATAATCAGCAATTACCTTACTTATAAATATTTTAAGCCCACACGAACCACAATCATCGGTTACAGTGTCAATGACTGAAGTATCAAATTATCACGTATCACGTATTACAGATTTCGCAAAGCTACTATTATAATATGTATGTTAAAATTTACGTGAATCAAAATTCAAACTGATAATATGATACTGGTTCATTTAGCGTCTTGTTCCCATTAATTAATATTTTCATTATATTTGAACCACCTAAAACTGTGTTCATGTATATTGTCACCTTTTGCCGAACTTTGCCGGTTATCCTTGCAATGTGCATGCAAGTCGACCGCGAGCTTTGCTCAACCACCATGAAATTGGAAACTAGCCGGTGAATCCAGCCGAAATGAACGCTTCACACACAAATAACACATTAATAGCTCGTATATTACATTTTTACTTGCAACAAGTATCGTAATTTCGTATATTAGTTTTGATGCTCTAATGCTTTTGGTATCACAAGTTAGTGACAATTCAGTGCAGTTAGTTCAATTGTATTGTATTCAAAATAAAGATATCTTGTTTGTACCGTAGGATGCACGAAATACCGCATTCATCTCAATCAATTGAACTTTGGTAATGAAGCAGTCAATCAAAATGTAAACGAAAACAGTCCGCATCGCATATTTTATCTTTAACAATCCTTGCCCAACCGAACCAATTAGTGTAAAAACCTTCTGTAGTACGGTCCAATGTTATAAATTTGGCACTTAGCCTGACGCAAATTTTCACTGCTGACAGCGAATAAAATGTGCTGCTGTAATAGTTTCGCAACTCGCTGCACTAAATTGACAACTATAGGTACACCTTTGCTTTATTGTTTCAGTTTTATTTCTGCTTTTCAATCAATACTAAATTCAATAAATGAAATGCTAGTAAAAATATGTATCATATGGCGAAATTATTTTGAACAGATAATATTAACAGTACTTCACATCGAAAGTAAACATCACATAGTAGTGTGATTGATCTTAAAACAGTTGTAAATTGCAGTCCCAATGTGTATCTTTGAATCGCTATGTTAAAGTAAGGCCCTAAGTAAAAAAAAAAATGTTAGAACGTAATCTTCTTCAAAACAACAACGCAACAACAATCAAAACTCAACTATGTAAAAAAGGCATTATTATTATAATTCCCGACGCTTTGTAGCCAAGTAGTAAACACAAAACATAGCGATACCAACATTATGTTATAAGATAATGTTTAGTTGTAATGTTTATAGAGTAGTTTAAAATTGTGTCCTGCGTATAAAATCACCTAGTTAAAATGTGCATAGCAGTTGGATACCTGCCAAGCAGTCTACGGCGCGGGACGGTTTGAAAATCTCTCACACGGTGCCGTACGTGTACGCTCGTCGCTATAGTTTGACAATTTGATGAACGGTTAAAAAAAGTCTATAAGATGCGGAAAGCCTAGGTCCTCGTCCCTATTAATCAACAAAATATTCGTAAAATTCTTTACAATCACTAATTTGGGAGCATTTTGTAATGTATCTATAAATTTATGCACCAAACTGTAAAATATATACAACTGATTACTGAAATAGTTACCGTGCTTTTTAACGGAAATTGCCTATGAGTAAGCTAGAAGTATAACGACTGTGCCAGGTTTCAAATAGATTTAAGTGCACGTTTAAACTTTGCCGGATAGAAATAGAGAAACCGAAGTGAGATTCTAAGATTTTTTTCTTAATTCTTTTTGGTATAAAATCCTCTTATGGTGTTTATACAAAATACATGTTTATCTAGGCTAATACTGGAAGTATTTTCTAAGAACAATAAGAATATTTTCTAAATATATGCTATTTGAAGCCCAGCCTATACAGATAAAAATGTTAACATAACACAATAAGTATCTAAACAAAATTTAGCCCACTCAAAGAGTATTTTAGTCTGGACGCTATAAATAGGCAGCTGCAATTTCAAACATTTTAATTTAGATTAATGGGAGTGGTAGCCTCGTCGCAGGCAACTTGTGACGTCCGAGCGCACACAGAAACTTGACGCAAAAAGAACCCGCATACATCAAAGTGATTACGAGCGAATAACGCCACAGAGTTTGAGTGGAAACGTTGTAAAAATCACGACGACGTGTGAAGTGTCATACGGGGCGTCTCCGTCGAGTGGTGATCGCTTGTTTTCCCCACTTCCGATGAGCGCCGCCGCGGGCCGAACTCGGTTCGAGTGCCCTCGCTCGCCTCTGATTCCAGCCCAGCACACGGCTCTGTGTTTTATGAGGTCAAGTGAGTGCCTCCACAAAAAACATGTACCGCGATAAATTACGCACTGACACATTCAGATTCACCCATAATATACACGATCGTAATATATTGCTTTTTACGTTTTTATCCTTCGAGTGTGTTGTGGTCGTATTGCGTTTAGTTAGATACCCATTTTAGGTATTTGGTTTTGGGTTATTTACATCTATATATTTCACATTAAATCCATTGAATATTTTTACTACTTATATACCTTTTTCAGTTTATTTTTACGGATTTTGAATTCGGAATTACAAGACTAGTTAAAAAGTCTTCCGTTAAATATTGCTGAACAATACTAAGAGTTAATCCAAGGAATAAAAATAGAGTGTAGTTTCAGATTGATTGTGCTTGCTGGAAAGCAGAGAGTAATACATTCATACGGATGTAAAGTTAAGCTCCAATTTATTTTAGATCATGTAAATTCCTAGGTCGCAAGATGTAGCCAAGTAATTTATTCCCAATAACTATCTAAGCAAGCCAGCTAGTGCAGATGTTGTACTGTTTCAATTTAAGGGCGCAAGGCGCAAGTTGGCGAGATGAACTTCGGCGAAGTTCCTGTGACATTGTCAACTAATCTCCCGACTGACGGCAACAAACGCAACCTCAGTGCCGACCTATTTACATTTTAAATAAACGTATCTACACTTACCACGAGTACTTTACACTTACTTGTTGTTTAGTAAGGTAGTGTGATTGTAGGTTCATATTCAAAAGGATAACATTCCAAGTTTCTCTATGCTACTAATATTATAAATGTGAATGTTTTTATGCGTGGATGTATGGCTGTTTGTTGCTCAATCACGAAAACACGGCTCAACGGATTTGCCTTTGAAAATATTATTAATTAATACTAGATTAATTTGTAACGAAAACACCCCACAGAATAAATACAACAATTAACAGTTAATATGCGACATATTAATGCAAATTGCGTGCCGATGTGTATCATTTGATGTCACGTCACAATGATTGAGTGGGCGATAGTTGCACAACAAACCTCTAATATATTATCAGGTAATGCCGTGTAATTGTCGCGATCTCCGCGAATAGCCGGCCTGTCCCCTGTGAGATATGAGCTGGCACAAGATACGTTGCTAATTTGGTGACGTCCATTCATTTACCGATCGTCTTACTGAATGGCATCAGACACAACAGGAAATGTGGAACGGGCTGTGTTAGTTGTCTAAACTATAATAATAACAACTACAATGAAATCATATGTATGTGAAATCACATGTATATAGATATAGGGTGCTATTCATTTTAGGCTACGTTAAATTTCTACACCAAAATCGATGTATGAAATACGCTAAATATAAAACGACATGAATATTTAGTTGGTTTAAAAATACAGGCATATTCAATAAACACCATCGCAACTTTTAAATCTCGCTACCAAAATTGTATAGTCCATAATCGCTTTTGCACCCGACCCAATGCCATCCATAATACTGAACCCTGCTCTGATAAAAAAATACAAAACAGTGCTGGCGACTGAACAAGCCGCATAAATTTATTAATGTACGTATAAATTATATTTGGAAATAGAACCGGCAATTAAATACACGACAATAAATTACACGCCTATTATGTGTTTCTGCTATTTATTGTACAAAATTCAAAATCGAGTAACGGTATTCGAAATTCAGTGAGTGAAATTAACAAACTTTACTACTCGTATTGTAAAATAACTATTTGCACCAAAGTACACATAGTAAGAATATATGAAGAGTTTGTTATTGCGTTTCTTCTAATATTTGATATTACATAATTCTCGGAAGCGTCGTTTGGAGGCAATGACAGGGCAGTAATGCTTAACATAAAATTCTGAGCGATACGGATTTTAAATGATGTTGAAAGATTCATAAACGTAAGCTTTTCACCTCACTTCGAGTCGTAAAGTTGAGTGTAATGTGACTGAGTATCGTATT
Organism: Falcaria lacertinaria; assembly: GCA_951449985.1. Lineage (NCBI taxonomy): Eukaryota > Metazoa > Arthropoda > Insecta > Lepidoptera > Drepanidae > Falcaria > Falcaria lacertinaria. The sequence continues at coordinate 4,563,080 of OX602111.1, forward strand.
ACGTATAATAATATGGAGGTGAGTTGGGGTGTTAGGCCGTCTTTCTACACCTGTGACATGAATAAACTGTGTCGCTGTGGTCTAATATTAAGTTCGGCTTGTTTATAATGTTGCCTTCCCGCAACACCGGAGTTATGTAGACGTGTCGTGTTTGCTTTAACTTGGGATCTCTTGTTTGTGTGTAGATGCTTGCGGTCCATGTGATATTGTTGCTGATTTCAACATACGTACTCAGGTGACAGTTAATGTAGGATAAAAGTAACTAGATGCTAGTTATCCGTGATTACGTTCAATGGAATCAGAAAAATTCTGGTGCTATAATAGTTTCGAATTGTAGTTACTAATGTAGTTTGTGAGTATGGATCCATCCAACTACTCTGTTTGTTACTCTTTCACGCAAAAACTACTCAACGGATTTTGATGAAATTTGGGACACAGATAATTTATATCCCGAGAAAATTTTAGGTTCCTCTGAGATTCTAATTTCAACGCGGACGTAGTCGCGGGCAGAAGCCAGTCAATTATATATTGCTCCCATCCAACGGACGGCCAACTGTCAAGTAAGTAAAAAAACCGAGCGCGTATAAAAACGCAGCTGCATTATTATAATTACCCTAAGTCACTCCTACCTACCATTTAGACGAATCTATCGACACAAGTTACTCTCTATGAAATTGTTTAGGTTACAGAATGTGTGAAAGAAATACTTGTACATATTATATAAGCATGCATATATACACATACAACACCCTTTGAGTAATTGTGTAAAATATCGAGTTGCACACGTAATTCCAGCATTAAATAACACCCCGTTAACACAAATCAAACAGTAAATAGTTGTGGAAAGCATTTCAGTATCTAGGAGTGTATCTTGTAGATTTAATAGACAATGCCAGACGGATAGTTTCTTGTAAACTTTAGTTGGGCTTGGGACTTGTATAAGTTTATGTGCAGTCCTGTCCCGAAATTGAAATGAGCGGTAAAATAACTCTGCTTATTGTGCTATCAAATGTCTAATTGAACGGACATACTTTTATACATATAGTATGTTCTAACAAATAGGTAGCTACAACTAGCATTGATTAGTAGGTAGAACAAAATGTGAATGTATTTTTTATTCGCAACGAATGATCTAATATTAACCTATAAAGCATAAATAAACGTAATGTAAGTCTGTATTAGTGATTTCGAAATAAAAGCTTCTGAATGCTCTTTCAAGGTATTTTTCATGTATCTGTTTTTGTGTCTACGTTGATCTCTGAAACAGCTGAGTGCGAGAAGTTTTCAGGGAGAAGTCCTACATACTTCCCGGAAAAACAACGCGATCTCCCGAAAAAAGAAAACCTGTCCCAAATCCGTACGTACGAAAAGCCCGCTAATAAGAGCTAGATTTTAACTAAAAGACAACTCCAAAACTATGCAATATGATCTTTCTAAGCAGTTTGTTGCACAAGTTTCGTGTTCATTCAAGTTATTTACTTTAAATAGTCGAACTTATTGATTACTAACGGGTAACTATGTACGAAACACATAGGTCCAGCGTCGTGACTACATTATTGCAGGAAGCTCCCACACGCGCAACTTGCTGAATTTGATTCTCATGGGAGACTCTTGCCACTAATGCCTTCAATAATTGGCAGCCGAATTTCCGATTTATCCAATTATGAACTAAATTCTCCGCTAGATCCGACATTACATTTATTGTATGTCTTGTTTAATCCAAGTTACGGAAATTATTATTTTAGAAAAGTCTTTATTATGCTACATTCAAAAATGTATTAACTGATCGATTATTAAAAAGATATTAAAGGTGCAGTCCCTTAAACTTTTTGTTTCGCTCTATCGTTAAATTTAAGTCATTAAAATTTAATATATTCGACACTCACTGTAACTGTCATACCTGCACCAAATGGTAGCTGTCCTACCTTCTTGCCAGCACATACATATTGCATCTCTGTCTACCTAGTCTATCAGTTTACCCACAGCGTAACCTATGCTAATTTAATAAAATAACTACCTTATTATTAATTTTGAACTTACGGTGGAAACTAAACTAAACCACCTTTATAACCCCGAAAATTACAATTTATCTAGATCAATATTTAACTGACCGGCTAATATAGGACTTACTAAAGTAGGTACTATCTATTTTAGTTGTATTGATCGAAATTAACTGAATTGGCTCGTGATTTGTCTGGTGATCAAGACTATCTACGAAGTGAGTCGAGGAATAACCCACGAACTTTATAAAGATTAAACAATTGGATAAGATAATCTATCATAATCGTACTGGATAGTTATCGATATATGTCATTGAACAATACCTCCGAGACATTGATTCCTACCTATACGTCGGTCTTACTGGCGTATAACACATTTCAAGGAATCAATAACATTTAACATATTAGAATAAAGCCTTTACATTCATGTTAAGCATGGAAGTTATTATATATTTTGTTTATTGCCAAAGAACTGTAAATTACCCGATATGTCTTATTATAAGACAATGGCACGATCACAGTTTTATACCTAGCTAGACTATCAGTTGAATTTATTTCCATTGCTAGGTCAAGAATATGTACAGGGTTCCCTATGGGTCACCCAGTAGAACTTGGATTACATACAACTGATATTTTGTATGATAATCCAAATGGTTTTCTGTAAAATACTATGTTCTGTTCAGGCATCAACTAAGATGTATTTAAACCGGAAACATAAAAGTAAAAACCATTCTTTAAACCCATAAAAATGAAAATACATTAACTGTTTATAAATATTATAAAGTGTTAATATACAATGAATTTCTGAATAATCAATTTATTATTTACTTTAATACTTTTTCGTTAGTTATTTGACGTATCTAGTCTAGCGTCGTGAAGTTGGCAACATGCACACGCAAACCAATAGACGTAGCAAAATGAAAGGATTAATCAATTATTATCTATGGAATATGAAGTAAATAATCTTAAGGAATTAAATTGAGTCGGTGTTGCGTTGACATAATACATATTTAGTAGATATTTATCATAAGTATGAGGTTAGTTATTTCATGTTACATGTCATGTAGCGCCATCTATCGTCATACTTATTTTCAAACTAGTTGGAATCCGTATCTTTCAGTCCCAATATCACCCAAGTCAATGGTAAAAAAGTAAATAAAAATATGTATTGTGTTTTCTCAATGCAAATACAATGTACACAGAAAAACAAAGCAGGTTACAAAATAAAAACCAATGTATTCAGTTTTAACACGTCGGGCGTGAATAAACGGCCTCGTTTTATTGGGTCCAACCTATAGCGCATTAGGCCTTTTCGGTGGCGTACTCAAATATTTTACACAATAGGAGCGAGATTGTTAAAATCAGTGGCTACTCTTTCTAGTCGAGTTGAAAAACGGCACTTTGACACGCGACGGCTTGCCAGAAAAACCAAGTTACGAAGTTTTAGACGGTAATTATCTTCATATGTAAGCTGACCTAATGAGTTTCTCATTCAAATATTTACGTACCTACATATACATGACCTACCCATGTCACGGAAAAGCCACGGATTATGACGAAAATAGTCACTTTGATTATGGCGAGCGGGAGAGCCCGTGGTTAGTAAATGATGCAAAGGCCGCTTTAAAATGTACCAAAAAGTAGGTAGTAATTTATAAGCTGATTAACAGAAATCATATTATTATGTAAGCCTCACAGTAAACGGCAAATCCTAGTTTGGGGCTTATATTGAAGGTGATATCCTCCACCTGTTAGTTCCAAGAAAGCTTTTGTTGAACATTATGTCAGAAGAGCGGCTGGTACGGACGTCCTATATACGAAAAGCAATCTTGTCCGAGCTTTGAATGTGCCTGTGAAATATAATTTCGATCGGACAGCAATCAGGGGCCCGTTGAAGACGGAGCGTGATGCGACTCGGTAAAATATCAAATATACAGGCTGTGGAACCTCCTGGTACTACTAGGATGTGCCACAAGTGTCGTTTTATGTATAGATCTGGCGGCACTACCTTTGCATTTAACGACTCATATTTTTATATGTCAGTGTGCCACAGCAGTAAGTAAGTAAGTATATATTTATAGAACTTGTAAAAAAAACAACGCACACACTCAAACACCGCAATCAGAATATTCAGTTATCATTACCACAAGAAGTTCTGCTTTTATGCTCTCGATTATTTATTATTTGGGAAATCAAAAAAAAAAATGAAATAAATAAATACAAATATATATACACTATTTAAAACCCCGTGGGGTAAGGGTAAGGGTTAGGTGATTATGACAAGCTCATTTTAATAAAGGTTGTTTTGATTGTAATATTGAACATAGTGCTGAAACGTATCTCGCTCAGAAAATCAGCATTGCTATCCTGCGTGGCAAAGTTGCCAGCATTCTTGGCAACATGCTCGCGCGTGATTCTTTTGGGTCATCCCTGATGAACATAGGCTACTTTTTACCGCGGGAAAATGCTTCATTCTACGCTACGCGGGCGAGGGAAAAAAGCTAGTATATAATATTTAAATAGAACCCATACCATAGTAATACGAATAGATTATTACAATCTTATACAACCTATCTTAAACATTCCCTGAAGATAGATTTATAGGCTCTCCTGCTTTTATTTACCTGAAACAAATTAGAATCGTACGTCAGTAAAAATGTTTCGACATACTTAAAAACATATTAAATAGACTTTGGCGAGCTTCATAAAAATAACATACGATTTTATCATGTCAATCCCGTGACATTTTTACAAGTGAGTTGTAGATCAAGATCTTATAATATTTATTCAGCACACGAAAAAAATATCCTTTCTATTTTCTGTCGGGTGTAGGTTTATTTCCTTAAGTATCTCGTGTATTCCGATTATCCGAGAAAACTGTTTACTACATTATTTTATCGGCATTCGCTTTTTACTATCAATATTTTTATGTGCGTAATTCTAAGTATTATGACGATACTATTTTAAAAAAAGATATATGAGTATTATAATCTTTAATAGCTTTAAATAATATTATTTCAGTATTAGTTAAGGCTATAATATTATGACATTAAGCATTGAGCATATAAAGCAGATCAATGTCGTATTGTTTAAAAATCCTTCTTGAGTGAAGCTGTATCATGGTGGGGCAGAATAGATCACTCCCTGTAGGAAGGCGTCAATCGCTGGCTGATTTATAGAGAGCCCGACTACGGAGCCGACTAAACTGTCCGGAGTTTTGCTCGTGTTGCTACCTCGCCACTGGCAAACAAGTCACTCACCTGCCGCTTCTTCTTCATGGAGAATGCGAACCCTAGAAAATACCTTTATAAACGAATCCATTTAAAATTTCGAATAGTCTACTGACAACACGAACGGAACTTGAGACATGACACGCGTGTTAACGAAATGTTGGCGCTTGATCAATTTCACGAGAATTTTACACAATTTATCCATGTCGATTTTATGTTACAAAATTAAAACCTATATTCTATCTACGTATTGAAACTGTAAAGATTTTTTTAGTTTAATTACAGAAACTTCCGATTCCAAGTAGAAAACAACTTCAACAAGCAAAATTGTTAATTTGCAGGGCTCTTTTATGCAAACTTTCAGTGCAAACTTGACCTAAGAATTCAATCAGGACTCGGTTGGCAATAATTGCACGAACTGGGAGTGCACTATTGCGAAACTTTACATCCCGTTGTTGGCGTTCTATTGAAAGTATCTTAACGCCATTAGTAGTTCCACACGCCATGCTAGTAAATTGCTACCAGCGAACTACTTGCAACTTTACATTTAATCTCAAATAGTAGACAGTAATTCACAATTACGACTAGATTTAAGCAGTGTCCATACCGAAGGAAGGAAATATATTTAAACACATTGGTGAAATTTGTTAGTGTTGCCCGAGGCATAGATACTTTATGACGAGCGTTGAACTAATATATGAAGCTAACAACGACTTTTAAGTGCGCGAAAATAAAAAGAAGCATAATTGAAACGTTTTACGAGCATTGAAGAAGTTTTTAGTTCAATTTAGCGGCAATCAGGACGGCCGTTGAAGATGGAGCGTGATCCGAATGGCTAAAATATTAAACGTGCCGGAATGACGGGACTCGGCGGGACAGCGAGCCACCAATTTGATATTCGCTTTATATCTGTGTCAAATCCGATGTGTGTCGACTAACTCGATAATCTAATATCGGGAAAAGCCCGGAATATCCTCCCTCAATACAAAGATTTTTTTTGCGCTTATTCGGGAGACTTAAATTTTTACTTGCTATACATATAATATGTATGTGGTTACAACACAATTGATTGTTTGATTTGAATTGCAGTCTCAACTACGGGTAAATTGTGTTCTAATACAGTTTTTATTTTACATCAACCTGTAATTTACTCTTACTCCTACTCAAATCTTAAAAACGTCAAACTTTTAAGCCACAGCATTTTTTTACGTACTTGATTTTAATATTAAAGATTTAAGTCAAATTACTACCAACATTAAACACAACAAATTTCACCTTTAGTGAAAAATATAAAGTAGAAATAACTAAAAATAGGCAAAGATAAAATTGTGACAGCTAGAAGGAAGCACGCCCAGCCGAGCGTATCTCACGAATGCAGCTTCGCTCGTTTTGATTTTAATTTAAGAAAATAACATTTTAATACTCTACCTGTTTATTTACATTATTCGTCAAATATTCCAAAATGCATAGCTTTCTTCATTTTGAAGTACGTACTTAGGTTGGTCTTTATTTCAGATATCGTTGGACATTATTTTAATATCTAGTTATATCTGTGCGTCGGCGACAAGTAGTCTGCGGAAAATATTTTTTTACTAAAGTATGTGGAGGAACTTTCTTAAAAAAGGAGGTGTAAAGTTTAAGAAGTCGAAGTAGTATATGAACAAGTTTGCATCCGATTTGCTAATAAACGTGATTTCATAAAAATAAAATAAAGTTATAAATAATGGCCTTTATACACCACCAACCAATCGTTATTGCACCGCGCATTGTTTGATTCGAATGTAGCAACATCATCAATATGTGAAAATCTCATTCGATGATCATTGAGTGTGATTAAAATATTTATGATGGCTACACACACACAGAAATAGTCTGTTCCATCGTCATGATACAGTGTTCAATGTAAACGTAGTTTCTGTTTACTCTATCGAATGTTAAATTTACATCACGTGTCATATTTTACACGTATTTGTCAAGAACTATATTAAAGCAACACGTAACATTAACTGCAAAAGTGTTATTATATCAAATATATTATATAATTATAATTTATGCTTTTCAATGGGACCACGTGCCCTCAGCTAAGGTAAGATATAATAATTTACGGGGACTCTAGGCCGAAGCAATCGTAATGCAGACGGCGTGTGTATATTTTGTTTGCGTCCTTAAAGTTATGATTTTGCGTAGTCGTAGAAAACAAAATTTGCCTATAATCTATAGAGTTCCTTGTCATATGATGACTAAATATTTTTCAGCGTCATTTATCTATATTTGTGTATTCCATAAATGAAGTTTTACAAAATCGGTACACAATTTTGTAATAAATTTACCTACACATTTAAATCATACCAAAGGTAAATACTTGGACGAGAACTAACGAAATGGTAACAAGTGTAAGTATCACATACAGCATTCTCTCCAGCCGTATCGGGTCACATGAACGTATATATTTCCATGTAACTCGACCAGAAACACGACCTTCAGGTTACAGTGAAAGCTGTCGGGTAGGATCCACTATAATAATAATATTCAGTCACACTTCGCCTCCGATGCCCCTAAATCGATGAACTATAAATCCATTGTCTAAGTTTGCGCAGACAGTGCCCCTCTCTGGACTCAGAAGATTAATTTTCTTAGTTTAGATTGTTTCGTGACCCATTGTGCAAGCGATAATTGGATTCTCTCTACTATCTGTGTTTCGGCTACCTCTTCAGACTAACTTCCCCGTAAAATTCATACAGTAGGATGGTTCATAATGTAATTGGATATAACGGGAAGCGTTACTTACAAAGGCTTACAAGATATTTGTTAGATCTAAATACAATATTCAGTGATTAGAGTAATTTCGTTAACAAACTTGTAAATGGTTGCTGGATTAAATAAATATACCTAAGGGTATTTATTGGTATATACATTCTTATGAAGCGATCGTAATCATTTCTGCTTACGAAATATTGCAGTTGAAATATATTATTTAACCACATATTAAAAAAGCTTGTTTTTCATCATTTTTCACTGAATGTAAATATCCTAGTAAAATACGAATAGGTATAAAAATATTAATCTACATAACATATAAATAATAATTGCTGTTCTTGGAAATCCAGGGAAAGTTAAAATAGTAAGAAATTAGGAAAATAGGGAGAAAAATAGTAAAAACAACAATTTTATTTTCTGATACAAACAGGTGCTTAGATACGAAATTTCCCGTGTCATCTAGGTAGTGGCTAATAAAGAAAACATATAAAAAAGTGTGTGTGTCAGCTCCGATGCAGGGCGAGGCTGGAGGTACGTTGCCCAGAAAACATACATCTTAAACACATCTTATCATCTTTTGAGACAACGCTTGTAATCGTGTTTTAATTTATTGAAGGATTTCCATATATAAAAACTTTAAGGAATAAACTCCAGAAACTCCAATAAGAACTTATTTTAAAATGACAAGTAATTTATTGTTTTCCAAGTCACACTCCAATGCCTAACCTTCCTATAAACCCAGTAATACTGCAAGAACCTGTTTATAGAATACTTTCATTTGTGAGCATGCATACTTTGATGTTAAAAATAACACCGTGACATTAATTATTATGCGTGGAATGATGAAAATCTAAGGGAAACAAAATGTGGCGGTTTAAACGGCCACATCATAAATTAACATCAAAAGAAATCGTATGTATTAAGTGTTAAAACCCTTTAGAGATATAATTACATTAAATCCGTGAGAATAACAACTGAATAAATGAACATTGTCGAAGACTTGGATTTTTTCAAACATGGATAGAAACTGTAATAAAACAATTCAGTTTTATGAGTATCGTTAAACCAAGAAAGCACAGTGTGTGGCTTCGTCGCAAGTCTTATAACTTCGCGGGCTTTTTAATTTTATGGATGCGTAAATCGTCAACACTTTTCTGCCACAGAGTGGCAAATACAACGCGCAACATAAAGAATAGTTAGAAACTTTGATAATTTCAGCTTTGGCTGCGTTTCACGTGTCGGTAGCAAAGTAAACAACGATCTTTGATAGGGAGTGTTGCTTGTAATATGGCAGGTTTTTGGTCTGATATGGAATACTTATACTCCATTCAATACAATGTACCTCCCTTCGGATAGATTCGTGTGGAGCTCCTGGATCTCTACGATGTTATTCGAGGTTTGCCAAATACACATACTTATCGGTTCCAGAAAATTTTGTTCTGTGAAAAATCTCATGAAGTATAAAAAAGCCTACAAACTTCACATGCGTACAGTAGGCATCCAATCAAACTTCTTATTCCAACTAAGTATGTTGTTGTTAAATATTTAATTCTACATATATCATAGACCTAGAATTTTCGCTACATAAATTCAAAGAAATTCAAGTTCTATTTGAAGTGGAAAAGTATAACAACAGTTATATTACCTTCAACCGGTATACGTTTGAATAAATAAGACGACTGATATTGATCTTTTGTAATTGGGGTGCTTGCGGCTGTCGATTTCAATCGACGCCTTCATTAAATATTACTTGTAAGTTTTTAAAGAAGCTGTTAACTAGAATTGGCGAGGCTTGTTGTTAGAATAATTTTATAACCACACATTGTTCACTGATCTTATAGCTACTACTTATATTATGAATTTCCCTCCTTTATTCAAAGATTTCAGGGCACCATAGATCGAAGCCTGAACACGCACATTATCCAGTCATTACTTTAATCTCTGAATAATAACCAAACATTTAAATATACCCTATATCAAAAAACAGACGTAACGAAACTCTTCATATGTACGTTAAAATCCATCGAGATGATTAGCTGTGATGCTAGAAACGAGACCGTACGCTTTTAGCGCAGTAAGTCGTTTCAACAATAATGTTAGCCGAACCTGTTATAGCTTCTGGTGACCGCTTGCTGTTAGCCGTGCTCTGAACCAGGTATTAAAATTATACAAAAAGACAATTGCAGGACAATTTCACTTCCCTTGACAATATTATACCTGAATCAAATCTGCACCCTGTTTTTTTTTGTTTTATATAGGATTTAACATCAAAGGCATTTTGATAAATAGAAATACCACCAGGGTTTTTCCTCGTTGGGAGAATAACGACAATATTTTTACGAATTCAAGGTGCCGCCTACTCAACATAAGCTACTGATTTTATTTCATACTAAAAAGGTGGAAATATGGAAAGCGGTAGCCGCAGATTGGCATACAAATAGACCATGACCAGCTCTAAAAGTTTAAACAAAATAGACGTAGGGACTTGTGCACCCAAAAGAAAACCTTGCAGGGGTTCGAAATTTAAAATAGTTTTTGTCTAGGCGTTCGAAGTCGTGCAAGCTAGCAAAAATGTTGTGCACAGGTACATCACTAGTCCCGTCAGTTAGATTGTTACAAGAGAGACAGGCGGGTACACTCCAATTATCACATTAGAGCAGCGCAGCGACGTTGATTAGACAAATCTAGCGTTGAGCTAACTCGCCAGTCTCGATTAGCGTCCGTCAGTTAACATGTACCAGATTAGCGTAGTGGCGTGGAACCAGAGAAGGACAATAATTAGCGGGAATACCGCAAATCGAGCGGCCAATATACACGTTTTTGTCAGATTTCTCCCCCAATGTACGCTGCCCTCACATCGTTACGGTTCATCGCATTTCTTTTTACGATGTCCCTCTTAGGTCGCTAAGTGACTTAGATTTATTCCATAAATAGTTTCTGTCCGCGATTTCTGTCACGCGAGCTTTATGACGTTTGTGAATATAGGATTTTCATGAAATGGAGATTATTATCAAAATATTATGTTAGTTTTGTTTTTTTTTTCTATTTCGTAGTCTATGTACATTTTATACCTCAGATGCAAATATATATAAGTTACCTATATTTAAGGTTAACGTTCTTCCCTTAAGGAAGATGCTGATAAGTCATATTAACTTAAAAACGGACGTGAGTTAACGTACGAATCCCATACTGAACAAACAAATTTTCACAATTAAAATATACTAAACACAAAAAGCACTCGAATGCTGTCAAAGGGATTCAAAGATCGAGTGAGCTTAACAATGATAAACTGAGATTCCACAATGAAGAGTCACAGCGAATATTAAAGTTTCAAAAGGCTGGCTTTTTAGAACAATACAGTGAAAATAAAATAATTTATACAGGAAAGCTTAACTTCAAAAGAGTCTTTCACTCAAAAATAAAGCGTGTTGTAGTACCTAAACAAGGTGGAACATTGTTTTGCATAACAAAGGAAAAAAAATACCGAAAGGAAAACATAAAGCCACACTTTATTCGCAGAATACTTATTCAAATGAGGTTGTCCCTTCTAAGTTTGTTTTCAATCAAAAACTCTCGCAGCTTTGTCCCGCTAAACTTTATAAATGAGGCGATTATCCGCGCCTCGGAGGTCCCGACGATAGGTGTGCGGCGTCCGGTACTGCGCGCCGCCCGCCGGCTGCCGCCGCCTGCCTCGCGCTGATAAACCGCTGGTCACCTGCGCTGCATGAATTGCACCGCTTTTTAACTCTCGCCCCACTAAGTCCTTAAAACTTCATCCGCTTTAAACGCCTGCAATTTATTTATGATTTAGACGTTGACAACTACAGAGACAACTTTGAAAAGTTTTCACAATAACCCGTCCAGGAAAAAATACTCTCAAGGAGTTATTTAAAATGAAGTCTTAAATAATTTTATTGGGTATCTATCATTCCAAGACTTTATTAACTGAAAAAAAAATCTACATACTATATTTATACGTACCTAAGCAAGAACAGACTGTAATAAAAAGAACGTGAAAAGAGTACAATAACAAACCTAGCTGCCTAGGAAAAGCAGTATCAAGATTAGCTCGAGGCAGCAGTCTGATTACGACTACGTAAGACGAGAGCTTCGTCGCAGCCGCCTCCGATTCTGAGATTAAGATTTATATAGGTATTTCTTTTGTAATACTCACTTTCCGTAACTTTAACTCTCTAATCCGTCTCAAAGTTATCAATAATATACTGAATAATAACCCTAAGAGCACAATATTATTAGATATCGGATTCAGAAAGTCCTTAAAAAGACCTAGATTGAGATCTCCCGTGGTTTTTCCCATTAAATTTGGAGCCGTTTGGGGACTGTCTGTACCTTACAGAAGACCGTCAAATAACACAACTTTCTTGTAGTGTTGTGTTTCTGCGGTAAGTAAGGTTGCCAGCGCTCCACGAGGATACGCTGCGCTAGTAGTATCCTTATAATCAACAGGGTTGGCAACTCGTTAGTAATATCGCTGGTATTGGTGGGGCGTATTTTTGTGTGCCACCCTAGTGGTAAAAAAAACTCCGCCGAAGTTTTCTTGTTACTTTATAAATAAAGGAAAGTGTTATTATTGACACCCGTATTAAAATTAAGCGCAACAAGGTGCTTTCGCGTTTTTTCTACCCCAAGTATTATATTGTGCCCTAGGCGCACAATCGCTCCGTCAGTAACTTTCTTATGATTTCCTTGAAGGAATTTTCCGTTCAATTAAATCATCACTCAACATAGTATAAATAAAAGTCGCTTCCCGTGTCTGTCTGTCTGTCTGTCCCTATGTATGCTTAAAACTTTGAAACTACGCAACGGATTTTGATGCGGTTTTGTTAATAGATAGAATGATTCAGGAGGAAGGTTTTAATATACAATTAATTTGTGTTTTGTAGGTATTAACTTATATGGCTAATGCGTTCCGTGCAAAGCCGGGGCGGGTCGCTTGTATTGATTAAAAGCCATAGTTTTCTTACTTTCTAATAATGTGCTTCGTGTTAAATATTACATTAGTATTGGAAGCAAGAAATAAATTAAATGAGTGGCCAATAGGCTGTTATAAATGAATTGCAAGCAATATTACATTTTGGGAGCAATCTACGTTCAACCAAAAGGGAATGATGTGGCAGCTCTTTATATTGCAATTTTTGCGTCCAAACAAAACGAATTTGCCGCGCAATCAAAGCGGGAATCCAATTGATGACATGGCCGAATAATTGTTTCGTAAAATTGAAAATATCGCGGCTAGTATTTTGTAAAACACCTTTTAAATGTTCATTGCACCGCAAGTTTGGGCTCTTTTATATAATTTCTTCGTTACCACACACATTAATTGTATTCATATCCTCTTATATAACAGCAAGTACTTTGTAGAGATGTATATTCAAACTAGCCTACCCCTTCTTTAACTTAAATGGTTGTGATTCAAAATAAGCAACTGATTTTCTGACAGATTTTTTTATTATATTATTCTATGAAACCATTTTATATATTATGTAAATACTTATAATATCATTTGTTCTATGATAAAAGAAATATATTGCATTAAAATATAAGGTAGGTGTACTAAAAGGTTTAGAACTGAGTCTAGCGGGATGATAGCAACAACAAAACTATGTTGCAATCGTACCACATCACTATGCGTATATTATCTATTTTTTAATTACGAAGTATAAAGAACAGCCGTCTTAGAACCCTAAATACCGATATCTTGGCTATCAACAAATCATCAGAAAATTTAGTTTTTTTGTGAAAGATCTTTTTTTTTTATATGCCACTAAGGTAGCACCCAAGCATACGGCCCACCTGGTGGTAAGCAGTCACCGTAGCCTATAACCGTTAGCAATACCAGGGGTATCACTAACGGGGTGCCAACCATGTTGTTGATGAGGACTCACTGTGCTAGCAGCAATACTACTACTAGCCCGGCGTATCCTCGTGGAGCACTGGCAACCTTACTTACCGCAGAAACACAATACTACATCAAGTAGTGTTATTTCACTGCGGTCTTCTGTAAGGCGGAGGTACAGTCCCCAGTCGGGCGGCTCCAATTTAAATGGGATAACCCACGGGAAATCCCAAATCTGATCTAAGCTGAACTTACTAACAACTAGGTTATAAGCATACACATATCATATTCGGATTCAAATTCTATTTATTTGACTAGACTACCAAATTAGTACATTCAAATCGTCAGGATCTACCATATAACTCACATTGTTGACTACGTCGAACTATAACTCAATCAATACAAATAAAGTGGAACAACAAAACTAAAGTTAAACCATCGAATATCATCGCACCTGTGACATGCACAATAAAACTTTACCAATAAACCATATATCATAGTCGACTTCAATCTCAAATAGCAATATTTTATGAGGCGATTTCCTTCGTAGGTAGGTACATAAGTCAAAGAATTTGAGTTAAGTTATCGGGTTTTAGTTACTCGCATATTCATTCCAACGGACGCGCTGTCGCACAGGATTAACTATACAGGTTGTCAGAAAATAACACAGCCACTATTCAAAGGAACCCCTAAAATATGCGTTCCTTAGAATAGTCGTTATTACTGATTGTATGACAATGGACTTTGTCATAAAAAATCGGATTATTATTTTGATATTTCCCATCTATTTGACGAAACCGATGGTCTAGTGGTTAGTATACCAGCTACGCTAGAGGTCGCGGGCTCGATTCCCGACGGGGCAAACATTTATGTGAAACATATGTTTGTCTGGGAGATTGGTGTGTATTATACATATGTTTTTACAATCACATTGTATATAAGTATTCAGTCAGCTACTGGTCTCCCATAGTAAATGCTTTTCTTAGTTTGGGGCCAGATGGCGCTGTGTGATAATGTCCAAGCATTATTATTATTAATTCCCATAACAATTGTAAAGTGATAATAGTATGTATTTTAACCTTATTTTGGTTGAATTTAATCGCGATTACAAGTGTGGAAAATATTTAAAAAACGTTGTATTACTAAGCTGTTTATCATGTCTCCTTGCTTTCACTATCTACAAGTGGGGTGTTTTCGGCCCGCAAATAAAGTTGGCAATCGCTTTTAAATATTACTGGAACAAAGTATGGAATATATTAGAAATATATAGAATAAGTGATTTTTCAAACGTCCTTAGGCATATATTCCTACGTGGTGATTTTAAATGACCTCTTCAAATAAGGCTTGGTTGTTCTGTTACAGCCTGTATAAATAGCAGTTTGTGTCCATGTAAGTAGGCCAAAACTTACTTCGCTCGCGAAAAGCACTTTCAAACAGAAACGCTACGTGGAACATTTTCTTATTTGAGAATACAATGTGACCGAAAGTGATTGTATTTTGGTGTGAAACTTACATGAAAAAGTGAGAAGATGTAGTAATGAGGTAAACCGACATACCTAATGATACATTTAATATAATATATTATGTCCTAAACGTAAATGTATGGAACCTGAAAGCCTATTGTCCTAGATACTTTTAATTAAAGTACATAAATATGGTAGAACTGAGTCTGGAAGAAGTCAATTTAGTTACTACTCTGTCATCAGACCCATTTTCATTTGAACTCCAAGTGCAAATGTAGCATTTACTAAAATTCTCATTATTTCGGGGAAATTAAATAGTGGCGTGATACCGAACACCCAATTAAATTTACAAAACGAGCACCTACACAATACAAACCTACATACACGTGCTGTAAGCAAACAACTATTTCAATTTACGTTAGTTAAAATCTAACTTGTATTACTGAGCGATTCCCACCCCTATGGTCTGTAGAATTTGCCACGAGTTCGTCCCTGTAACGAGTAGATGGATTACTATGCGACGGCATGAGCACGGCGCACCTCAAAACTCATGATCGCAGTCTCGCGGGACCAACTTCTAGCTGCCAACATTTGTACGTAACACATGTCATATGTTGACAATTAGGAAGAAGTTGATTAAAAGAGCTTAACTAAACCGAGCATCCATTTTGACGATAGCCCCTGCAGGTTATTCGTTTATTTTAGTTATTCGTTATTTATTTTTTATTTTAGTTCATTTTATTTTATATTTTTGCAATTTTAGCTAGATATAACATGTTCGGTATCACTACGAAGAACAATAATAAGAAGTTATGTTTTGATGAAAATCATAATGATTGTCATAGTTTTATTTGTGTATATTTTACTATCGTAGCTTAATAAAAACTACAACTATGTATTTGAATCGAGCTCTCGACTCAATGTTGACTCAAACTATAAGAGATTACAAAGCTGACTTCATTACATAAATCAGAACACTATTGCAATTAATAAATATATGAACGAAATACCTATAAAAGCTTCACAGACATTAATAAATAATCAGACCATTTACCCGCTTATTCATCAATATGAATGACTAATGAAAATGCAAATTTTAATATTATGGAAATAAAATTTACTAAAATTTGTCGACTGAATGCGTGATGCTAGATCGTAGCGCAAGCCTATAATTGAATGATGGAATATTAACATAACAGAGGTACATTTCTACAGCAAAACAATCGCGATGTAACATTTTAAAAACATTGTAAGTGTTATTGTTACACCTCTGAATATTTTTTATTACTGCTTATAATACTACTGATGGAGTGGTCTGAAGTATTCACACCAATTTACATATATTTTTTCGGCTCTTTTAGTGTTTAATATCATTAGATAGATATCATTATGACTAACAACTTACTTGCCAGGAAAAAAAAAATCATTGTTTAGAAATAGGACTGGCCTACGCGTGCTTATACTTTACTCGATCCAATAAATTAAATCAATCTTGGTAAATAATTGCGAAAATATTGATGTTTGTTTGATTGTGGATGATGACAATGGTGGAAAAGATAAGGTACTTTGATCCGGCGGACATGTATGAAAAGTTTTATTTTATTTTATTTATTTATTAAGGTCTACCAACAGTTATTAAAGTGATACATGTTTAGATATATTTATTTTAGACTATAACAATACTGCACAACCAATTACAATAATAATAAGTTGCACAAATGCAATAAGTTTGATGAATATACAAGAAGCAAAGCGGTGTGTAAGTCAAGAGTGAATTGGCGCTCTATACCTGCGTACCCCATGAGGGACTTGACTTGATGATACGTACATGTTGTTAGTTTGTAAGTCAAGAAGGATATAAAATAAATATTAAGATTTAATTCATGTTTCAAAGAAATATAAATTTAAATATAATTGAGAGCTGTAACTGCCGGCATTCCAAGAATATACTCCTAAATGGGTGAAATTACATAACAAAGTACATATAATGTACTATGTTATGTCACCGGACAGTACCGGAAGTAAAACAGCGCAGCACAGTTTTAGTTTAAAATTAAATAATAATAAAACAGTCTAAAATTTTCAGCAATCCGCCCATTTGTAACTCATCTCAACTTAACTAAGTAGCTCCAAAAATAATCTCTTTAAAGCCACCTACACAGAGCCTTGGACAAAATTGTAGAATAAATACAAAGTAAAAGTAAACTACTGGTAATAATAACAGTATAAGCTGAGCGGATTAAAATAATGAGTATCCCACTTGCAAGGTCACGGATCGCAAACAAATGGATCCTTCTGTACCTAATCCATTCGTGCAACGGATTCAAGTATCTATCTCCTTTGCGGACATAATAATTTTAGTTAGGCTAGTAACGAGTTCTGTGCCGGTATTAGGAACATTTTCGACTACGTATTCAAAAACGTAACTCGCGAAATGTCAAAATTGTCATAATATTTTTTAGTTCCACTTTTCACCGCCGCAGCGCTGTATAAAAATGACGAAGGCGATACGAAAACGTCGCAAATTATTCATGCTCGCGCTAGTGATACCGGTTGATAATAAAATATGAAATGGAAAATACATTTCAATCGTCATGTGATTTTATTATCTCTATAACCAATAACTACATGTTCGTTTTAACTTTCTGGCCATGACTTTGTTCACTTACAAATAGGAATACAAACATACTTATACACATATACATACATACAACTTATGTTACTCGTGGATATTATGGTTTTTCAGTAGTAAAGGAACCTTCTGATTCTGTTTTTTAGTTTTAAACATTACTCCTTACAATAAATACAAACTATTTTTATTATTATTTTGGTATACATAACTAAACGATTCTAGAGGAAATAAAATATTTTTATTACATTATATAAAATTTATTTCAATCAATTCATTAGTATAATATAAAAAGTGATAAAACACCTGCCTATTATATAATATCATCGCAAATTCAGCTTACTCTACTGGCACTGAATGGTAGTTACAATGCATATGATAGACAGGACGATTATCCTGAGGGGAAAAAATAGTTTGGTCGCTAATCGGCCCCTCCATTGGGCTCGGATCAGATGTGGACACTGCTGTTTGATCATACGCTGACATTTTGTTTACTAAAATTTGCAAATCGGAGAATTTTTACAAGTTTGCATTAAACAATTGAACATCCGGACATCAATTTCATCCATAAGAAAGCAGTCAAGTGCGAGGCTAATTAAGGCCGATAAAGTATTATGAAACTAAAAAAAAAAAGTGTATCCTACCTGTCACATAGATGGTGATATAAATTTGATCAGTAGGCGACCTCTAGTATATCAAAAACGGCACTATCGTTTCATTATTTTCATTAATATACGAGCGAATTATAATCTAGAACTACTAGTACGAAGTCGAGCGGACGAAGTGAGCGTCGTCAATAATTCATGCGGTAGGCACGTCGTGGCCGCCAGCCGTTCCTAATTGATTCCTGATGCGGTGAGCTGATCGCATCAATGCCTCCTTGTGCTACCCTCCGAGGACCCGTGCGCTTCAATACGTACTTACAGACTCGTACGCAATCAGGGAACTTATAAGATTTTTTTATTAATATACAATACCGAGAACTCCAAGCAGCGGTATTTTTGTTGGGTATTGGATACCTTTATACTTGTGTAAAGAAAGTGAAACAGTCCTGTTTGATATAGTGCTGATGAAAACTGATGAGGCAACAATCCATATCTCAGAGGATTTAAGTAATTTATATCAACATATTTAAAATAGTGCAATACACACACTGTTCCTTGGTTAACAATTCCCAATCACCATTTTAAATTTCAATCGAGTTCAAGAGTAAACCTATGCAGTTTATGTGTGATTTTCATTCAAGGTAATGCCTACAAGGGCCATGAACTTAAACGCAGTGACAGCGGACGGATCTACATAGACATTATGATACCATTTCATATTTATTCGCCAACGAAGTGGGTACAACTCGGATATAAAATGTATAACATATTTATATAATTAAAAAGTTATTTTTAATTCAGTATGACTTTTACAAAAATGTTGCTGATGTTCCCAAAAAGTTTCACAAAAGAAAAATCAATGGCATCTGATCCGTTGAAAACAAGAAACTTTTCTTTGTCAAAGTTATTCAAGGATCTTCTTCGTCTAATACGTGACTTAATATTGAAATATTTGGTTAGAACATCCTCGTAGGGAGCAATCCCACTCATAATAATACACAACGGAGATTTTGTGTATTCAGCGAAATTAAATTTAAATAAAAGCAGGGCCAATTTCATATTAAAGTTCAATTATTTTAGCAGTGTTTGAAGGTGTGACATCATCAAATATTCTGTTTTATCAAATATTATTAATGACAAAATATTTTAATAGCCGGTCTTTATACGACCCTACCATTATAAACATACCTATCACTTTATTAAACCGCAGTGAAACAGCGCGCACCTATTTATTATTCAATAAAAAGTCAGAGTATATGTGTGCGTCCTTGTAACAACTTTAAAATCATCGTTGTGTGACGATGTACGAACTGTAAAATATATATATATACATATATTTACTATTTGTTGTATACCACGAAATTCTATAAGTTTGCTTGCAAATAGCGTACAAAGAACTCTTATAGAGACGAATTGAATCTGTTAGAGTGTATAATAATAAAATATTTACAACAGTTTTTAAGCCCAGTGAATCGCATATTCCCATATCAATTTTAATTCTCAATTGAGCCCCTTAAGCCGTTATGTATCTAGAGAGTATTACATTTAGAACAATTACTCCTTCTCCTTCAATATGTAATTGTAACACATAACAATTGAATGCCACGAATAGAAAAAGCTGCATGCATAGGCTTTCATGTGGTCTTTGATGGATCTACTATTAAGATATGTGATTTGAGCCTAATAATAACGACTGTATATCTATAATGTATCTAATTTCTATGAACAATTATAAATAAATAATTACATAACAACCTAACGTAACAGACAAATTCATAGTTACGGATACAAATTAAAATATGTATTAATAATAAATTAATTAGAAGTAAACTCTTTGCTTAACTTAAATTTCAGACTGCTTTTTAAAATCGAAATTATAATGAGGTGCTGTCACGCAAGCTTCCAACATTAAAGGACATTTATAACGCCCCAAGCGACAGTAAATGTAATCGAATATTATTTCCCGTATTATAGGGGGTGAAAACTCACACCTGGCAACACAACAAGCGTTCCTTGCAGACGACGTGAGTGATGCTAATGAGATATGCAAGCGGCAATTTGTTTATGCGCTCGCTTGCATCCGTTATACATACGTACTATTACGTACATAGTGGTGTGAACTATGGGCAACTAAATCAGGGTATTTGAATTTTTATTTCTATTACGTAGTTTAGTTCTTTTTTTTATGTTAAAGGGTATTCTGTTCATAATAATTCACAATGCAAACTTAAACTATGAATAAACTTAACTAAGAAGTACAAAACTAACCTAAACGTTTAGTTCTATGTTTCCAAATATCAGATAGAAAACTCCCGGGAACATGTGTGAAGAATTGTAATAATTTTGAAAGTTCCAAGATTTTTTTATATATTTTGGTTTGTTAGCAAATGTTAACAAATTTGCTGAGCCAAAACGTTTGGATGAAGTACAGAGTTAATCTATTGTTTTAAATATAGCTGTTGCTCTCTGATAATTACGGTTCACAATAACTATGAGATTTTCCATTGGGCACTATCGAAGTATTATTTAAGTTCGAACTGAAATAATAACAGTAAAAAAATGGAACCGCCAAATGTATTCTCAGTGGCCAAGAATGTAACAAATCTTCTCCAGGCAAATAATATAAATTATTTATAAGAATACTATATTCTAACTCTATCATCAGACAGAGATCCGGTAACTTGGTTCTTTCGACCCATTTACTTGTTGCGTGTCACACTTTGAAGGTGCCCCGGTAAGAGCACGTGTTCTACAATTCATACATAGGCTTATCTTCGGCTTCAGTAATAGTAGTACGTTCTTGTACTCAAAATGTTACCTATTCCATTAAATAACGTCACCCATAACCGTTGTACGGTATATTTTTATTGTGTAATACATATGTATAATTCATTAAACACAATACATTGCAATTTAGAAACATCTCTGTTTTATGTTTTGTATTTTTTTTAAATACTATTATTAAGTTCATTTTTAGATTGGCTTTAATTAAATACAAGAGAGTTAAGAACACGTAACGCTATTTATAAGTACACAATCTTATTGCTCCTCCAAGCATTTATTGTTCCTAAAAGGCTTGCCTTTACATTCTAAAGAGATTGTAGAAAGAACTTGCTCTATGCAACGCAGACAAAAGGCTGACCATGAAATTATACTGATTGGTAATACACGACGGCACACATCTGTCGACTCGGGGCTCTGTGTGACTCTATATCATATTTATCAACGTCCTCGGTATAAAAGTCGCAATGTCTTGTACGTCGCACACAATAAATGCCCGTCGCAAAATCCAGTTACGTGGAGCGAGCCTCGACAATTGATAGAGAAACTGTGTGCAACGATGAAATTTAAAAAGTCATTTATTTCGAAATGCTTTTTCTCGGAGCGCCCGCGGCGGGCGATATCAATTTTATTTTCCGTTGCGGCTTCCAGCGTGTACAGTCTCTTGGAGAACAATAGTGCAACTTCAAATGACATGTACAATTTGATTATGGGATTACACACTGTACAAGAGACGATACAAAATCTTCAAGAAATTGAAGAAACCTACTCTAAAAATATAACTTTTCTCGTTGTATTCTTGAGCTCCTTGTAGAAATGAGAGGTAGATTACAATGAGATCTGGAGCTTTTTGAAGAAGCATTTTGCTAATAGTGGGGAAGGGGCATTTCATTTCTTATGATGCTACTACAGCGCATCTCATCAACATAAGGACAGCAACGTACGTGCGATTGATACCTAGACATAGTTAACCGTCAAAATCTAGGGTAGCAGTTACTATTACGCGAGCCGTAAACTGCTTTGCCTTCTATACTACTTTATATAGATACAAGTACATATTTATTTAGGAAGACACCACACGACCCTTCAAAATCTAGCCTTCAACTACTGATGTCACAGTTGTTGCGTCGCAGTTTTAAAATAAAAGCGTGCGTAATTCGTTGTCATACGCGGCATGAAATGAAATCTAATTTCAAAATGTACAAATAAACCGTTATGATCATCGATTTCTCTTAATATTATTTTAAATATTACGAACCTATCATATGAGTAGGTAATTACAATTAATCTAATTAAGAAGTAAATTAGATGTTCTTAGAGATAATTTTATCAGGATCCCACTGAAGAAAATTGTCTACATTTATCGTGTCAAATAATGTGAAAAATACCAATTTGAGCACACGGTCTGTCCGTATGACTTAAAATTCTAGTGTATTTACCTACGACCCGTCTGCGAGGTTTGAATATTTAGCGCATGGCATTTGGAAGGTGGTTACCGCTTTCATTAATTTAGATTGATTGGACTGCGTTATGTATACGCGGCAATAAATTCTGAAGCCCTTGAACGTACAGATTTTATTAAAAGAAGTTGATCCGTTCATGATCCCATAAATTATTCAATAATAATAAATAATGTATAAAAGTAACAAGATACTAACATCAACATAACGATGTTCATTATTATTCGATCAAAGCATCGATCGTGCATCGTTGAGTTAACTCTCGTCTCTTTCCTAGCTATTTTTAATTTGATCCATTTTCTTCGTCGTCCGAGATACGGACGTCCGTAGTCGATGCGGTCAATATTAGAATTAAATAACGTTAATATTATTGACATACGTGTAGTTATTTTGGCATAAAAATCCATAGTGAAGATTGAGGAGTGACCACAGAGTAAGGAGGATGCAAGCGTTTTTCTCTTTTTCTTAAAAGATTGTGAAGTCAAGGCAACATTCCATGCTGCTGCAAAGTGTCCATGATGCTGAATGAGTAAAATTTAGTTTTATAGATAATAGTTCGTGGTTATATTTTACATGAATAATTAACAAAAAAACGTTTAATATATTTTTATGATAATTTAAACATTTATCTTATAAAAGATGTGCAGATAGACTACTTAGCTGTAGTGTAAATTGATTTATGATATAATTTCAAAACTAGAAATCAGCAACTTGAAATGTCAGCAAGCAATTCAAACTTATTTAATGTATTAGATAACATATATTTCAAAGTAATTGAGTCAACTTAAAAAGCAGGCGCATGTGTCCAAAATCAGCCTCAGGCACGTAAAAGCGCGATGAGGTGATATTTATTATAGATTTGTTTTTAAAAGTCCTAACCAACATCAAAGCAAACAAATAATTTTCTTGTCAAGAAAGTGAAAATATTTTCTCTTTGCCAACAAGGAAAATACACAGCAAATTCAGAATATAGCCGCCACACTCTCAAATTCAATTAAGTTTCGACGCATCATCCTCATTCAAGAGAACGACCACAGCAACACAAAACTGCAAGAGAGAGAGGGACAGCTATAGTATTCAATAAAATAGATATGGATAATCCCGAAAATATATTTTTTATTCTCATTTCCATCATCTTATCAGTATTCGGAATACTTATATTTAGGCCGCTTCGCGTCCCTCTGCCCGCATATGATCTTGATATACATAATAGCTCATTTTTTCCTCTATTTGTCTGTATATTAGAGCTCTTATAACTTATACAAACTTATATATTATAATATTAAAGCAATATTATCCTTAGCTCCAAAATTATTACCAACACAAATGTTGTCATTGAGCAAACCGCGATCACATTAACTTTCATGAGTATTAATTCTGGTGGCATGGAACATGGTGACAAACAATTCTCCTCAATCGATATAAAAGGCAAAGTAAGAACGACTGAAATTATGTATATAAAGTAGATCAACTCTCAGCCCAAGGTGTTGCCAAGGTCTAGTTGTTGACTTCTCTATACTAAATGTCACACTGTTTCTTACTTTTAAAACTATGGAAATTGTAGACAGCTGACCATCAAACAGAACAAGATTCAAATATAAGATTAATTTGTATCTGTCCTCCAGAAGAATAGATTAGCCTGAATATCTCGGTGAGAAAATGGTATCATTCACTGATATTCTGTAATGAAATTGCTTTCGAAACGTAATATCGTGCTGCGGTTGGTCATTAAATTGACTATATTTCATTGGTATCATCCGGACCGGGACTTACGACTGGACCTCATTTGAGTCTTGTCAAATGGCCTATAAAACAACGACCAAATATGAATTACTTGAATAGTGGTTGAAAGTTTGATTCCATTAAACGAGATTTTTTATTTTACTCCGGCGAATAGTCTTTTTTCATTTCTCTAAAGAGACTTAAAGGATTCTAAAATAGTATCTGTGCGATAAACCTGTCGAAAAAGAAACCAAAAATTTAAAGGAGATTTTATTTTTATTTTACACATTAAAAGATTACGTCAATTCTTTCAAAAATGAAAATATTATCACGCCTGGGTTCATCGTCGCCTTGTTTACTGTGATAACCTCATCTACAATAAGGTATCATTTTCCAGAAACAATTTCCTGTGCGTTACGCTCAAACAAAAATTAATTTATATCGTTCCCCGCTCAAAATGAAATGATCACAACGGCCTAAGAGCGCTGAGGTGCTTAACGACTATGACATATTACCAAAATTTACGTAATACTAACACCATTCGGCCTAAGGCGTCTATTACGAGATATGAAAAGTAAAACGTTTATAATACGAACGGGAATGAAGTATGGGTCGTGGAGTTAGAAAGAGAAAAGATAAGAAAATAATGCTCGGTCATATATCATCACAATCGCCAGAATTCTCGAGTCGGCCGGGGTTGGCCAGCCACCGACCCTCTTCAGCGGCGTGAGAACCTTCTGAAAATATTTAACTAAGCAGGATCGCCTACGTAACTATGGCAACGAGGCTCTCATAATACCCTATTCTAACGCGATATTAATGTTGAATTTGCTACAGAGGAATTAGAACGCCCAAATCTAGAAACCTGTTTTACTTTGCACAGCATTTTTTCGTTCAATTAACAAACGTAATAAATCATTAAGGTTCCATGCTAAACAATGCGTGAGTAATAGTGTGTTCAAAAAGCCCGTCATCGGCAACCCGAAATTAACTCTGTTCTGAATCTTGGCGTCAGCAACAGGAGTTGGAGAGTTAACGAGTTCATACCGAATGTTTGGGCCATTTCATTTGCGTGCACATTCAACAAACTACACAAATTATTTCTGCAAAGTGGGCCGCCACGCATTCTTCGGCTTAGTTCGGGAACGCAACTCCTACTATCAATCACTCACAAATCGACCGGACATGCCAATTTCTCATTAATGGAAAGCATGTCAATTAGATTTCCAAAGCAAACTAAACGAAACTTATGCAACTGTTATTTGTTATCTTTACTCGCTTTTATTATACCTCAATTTCGACCGAAACATTTATACTTTCACATTATTAAATCCACCTCAAGCAGGAAGATAAATATTCCTTCCGATCTATGATGAGTGGCGGAAAATTATTGAGAAATAATACACGGCTAAACTACACACTAAGTGAAATTATATAAGCCGATGACAGTGCAATTTCAGAACAGGGGTAGATAAATAACGCAATTAGTAAAGTGATTGATAGTTTTGTCAGAAATACCGCTTTCTGGCTAGGGTAGTTATCCAATACCTTTTTTCTTATAGGCGTTATCTCATTGAGTAATATCGGGGGAAATAGCTTGTACTATACATACCTGCTTAGTTAAGGTATACTTATGTTATTTATGAGGCTCGTCGATAAGTAATTTATAGGTTTACTACTAAGCTCGTAGGATGTTGCTTACGTTTAATAATTTGATTGGCAATGCAGAGCAAAAACATAATCCATTCATAAAAAAATATCAAACAGACAGGCAAATTAGAAAAAAAAAAAATTATTTTTAGTTTTATTGTATATATGAATAATGATGATGGTTATAATAAATTCTAGTGATGATATCGTACCCCTGTGAAAAATAAAAAAAGTGATTACTTCTAATTTCTTTGGCATATTATTATCCTGTGGCAATTCAAATCAAAATATTAGTGTTCGTCTATAACAATGTTCTGAAAATGTTTACGTGGATGTGTAGTCCAGACTATTTAGAGTTCCGAAAAGGCATGATTTTCAAATGAAACCTCAAAAGAAATAGTTTATTCTTAAATTACAATTAACTCTGGCGCGGATGGACGCTATCATGGCTGCTTTAAGAAAATATTTGGCAATAATAATAGGCCTGTCTACTAAGCTATCGGTATTCTCAGTAAAACGGGTTGCAAAGTCACCCGCTTCGTATAAAATCCCGGCAGCTAGCCACAACCGGCTAGGTCGGAAGGTCAAGTCTTACCTTACTTTTTTACACAATTATTGTTTTTATAATGCGTTATTAAATATTATAAATGCGTAGTGATGTATATAATATGAACTTGCTTTTTTAAATCAATCGCACACACGTCGTCGGGAGTACAGAAAGACATAAGGTACCTTTAATCCAGAAAAAAAATCTCTCTAGAACCACGCGAGTGCGGATTATAGGTAATTTTCTAATTAAATTTATTGATTTTGCTCAAAATACTATTGTACATAGGGACATCTAAAATTAACAAAATATTTTTTTGTAAGTTGGTAAGTCTTCCATGCGTTTTCGTACTAATTATCCGATTATGATGAAACATTGTTCATTTATCAGTTATTAACGTATGGAGAGTACAGCTTCAATTGTATTTAATCAAATACATAAGTATCTTGCGTACTGAGTAGTAGGCAAAATGTAAATAATTATGTAAATTGACAGTACATTCAATTGTAACGAAAACTATACATTTTACAACGCAGTGCGCGGAGGCCCATTCATTGCGGTCAATTTGGCGTAATGTAATCAATTGCTGAACCAATAAAATAAATCACTGGAGACAGTTTTAATTGATACTGCTCAGTATTGGCTGCGAACTCTCCAAAAGCTGATTTTCCTTTGTCTAAGACCTTGGTAGAATTGAGTTGGAAAACTCCAAGCTCTTTATCGTGCCTAGTTGACGCTTCATGCATTTATTCGATTTACCAACATAGCTTCAAATCACGTCACATGAATCAAAACTCTGTGATATCGAAACCTGACTGAAATTTTACGCCAATTCGACTGGGTTGCGTTCAATATAAGTATTTAAACAAGGTGCTCTCAAAAAAAAATGTTCGTGATTGATTCAAGCTCACTTCACCTGTACATTTCGTACATTGAATAAATATTATTACTACCTGATGAGTTTCATACCAAGACAGTTACTTTTCTTATTCTTTAGTTTGATATCTATAAGCAAATTGGCAAAATTCCTTCGGGGCAATTAATTAAGTTTAGATAATTAAGGAAAAGTACGATCTGAATTGAGAACCTCCTGCTTTTTAAATCGGTTATAAATAGGATAAGAAAGTCGAAATAACAAATACTGAACTACGATCCCTAGTTTTCATCGAGTAATATATTATTAAAGTTTACAGGACAGTTGCGAGCAAGCTAACAATCCGGGCTGGCAACATTAACACAGCAAACTAGCCTTTGAGCTGCGCAATGATTGAGGCTCGGTGCCTCTGTTTATTTACATATCGGCTCAATTAACGAATACACTAGAGCTCATTATCCAATTCAAATTCGCAAATGCAGCTTTCCCACGTTAGCCGATTTTCCGGCGAAAACTCAATAAAAACTTCATAACCGTGTTGACTTTATGTTCGGAAACAGATAGCGTAATGGCCTTTGTTGAGCTCAAAAAGCGACTGATCCGGTCCAGATCCGCTTTGCAGCTAGTTTGCTTTGGTCAGTTGACAACATAATTATCGACTGTTGCGCTGCAGCGGCCAAATGGGCCGGTCAACGCACTGCGCCGGCCAAATCGGAATAGAAGCGATGGTTACCGGTAACGGCGGCCGCAACTCTCTAAGCCTCCAAGGGCTTCTCCGCGGTGAAGTTCGATCCTTTGTTGCAAGAAATAAAGCATAAAATTGCGTACATCCTACGATGCTTGGAATATCGCATAGACGATGTAATCCTGCGAAGGCAGGCTTAGAATATATTTACTCTTGTCTTGTTGATGCGAATAAAAACGGAAAGTAAACATGTTTGCTTTTGTAAGTAGCTACAAGTCTTCGCGGCTTAGTCCATTAAGAATTCGGTAAATAATAGTGCTTAGACATCCCGTTAGCTCCTTTTCTATTTCCAAGATTAAAATCACTAATTATATCTTTATTTTCGGTTCGGAGTACCCATTGCCTTGCCTTAGAGTATATTTCAATATTTTAACACGATATTTTAATCGAAGGCTTATATTGTTCAATTTCCACAAAACTGATTTGACGCGCGTTTTATTACTTACTTAAACTTTATTTAAAAGTGGAATTTATATTATAAACAATAAAACAAATTCCATCTTAATCGTACGACTGACTAGCATGAATTACGTGTTACATAAATATATCTACAAAAAAAGTGCTATGGCGTTTCCCATTAGAACTAGCCCATAAACAAGCTGCAAGCAAGCAGCTATGCACTTTGACTTGCAAATAATGCAGTAAGGAACTGACATCGTAAGTCTCAGTCCTGTTTCTAGATGGCGCTGTAATTAATTAGTGAAGTCAGCAAGATAATTTGTTAACATAAGTATCATTACAGGTATCGTATTAAATATCAATTTTATGGTCATTCATTGCGAAACCAGGACATGTATTGCATGTGTTAACAAATTGTTTTTTTAATAGATACAAGACGTAAATACTGTCTGTCGGCTAACTACTTTGTTCAAAAATGCTTGGTTTGTCACTCATCGAGCGATGAGCTCGACACGATGACTGTATAATGTACCGTCAGCATATTATATGAAGCTGACTGTAACTAGAGTACACTTACACATACTACTTGATTAAAACATTGTTGCAGCAAATGAGGCTGTAGGTACTCAAGTTATATATTGGCTATAGTTATTATAGTTATATATTCATATGCCAATGTCAAAATAGGCGGGCATGCGAAAGTAGATTTTTTAACACAGAATACATATTAAGAAAACATTGAAAGGTTTTTATTAGATAAACCGAAGTGCCCACAAATATTTTGTCTATAAATAATAATAATAATAATAATAATGCTTGGACATTGTCACACAGCGCCATCTGGCCCCAAACTAAGCAAAGCTTGTACTATGGGAACCAGTAGCTGATATAATACTCATATACGTTTTTTTTTTGTAAATACATACTTATAATACATACCAAACACCGAGACGCAAGGAAAACATATTTGTCACATAAATGTTTGCCCCGGCGGGAATCGAACCCGCGACCCCTAGCGTAGCAGTCAGATATACTAACCACTAGACCAGCGGTCTCGTCCAATGGGCTACAACAAACTTATATACACAATTATATGTACATAATACTAACGGTAAGTTCCAACATAAACTTTTTTAACACAATTACTACTTACAAATATTATTTTTAATTGAATTTAAAAATACATTTCTTATAATTCTCTCTTTGGCAAACCAGGTCAAATATTATGTTACTAAAATATTACTGTAATTACTTAAATAGGCAGAGTATATTTCAGACTTATTATATATATATTTTTATAGATTTAGACTTATTATTTTTATTTTTATGTATATTAATGAATACAACCATAGAAATGTAAAAAAAAAATCTCAAACTCATAAGAATAAAATTTAGTTGAAAAAAATATTTTATCATTTTCAATTCATAGATTTATTTAGGAAAACTTAACTTTTTAAATCGCACGTATTATACAATTACCACGATAATAGTTACTTAAAAAATTCTACTATTTATGAAAAAAAATATCGCACGTAAATTATAGTTTATAGATAATATATAAAACGAAGTATCTTTAATCAAAGTATTTTTTAATCAAATATAGGAGATACTTCGTATTTTTCAATGCAGTGTACTATTTCCTGTTGTTGCTAACCGTACGTCAACGACATGTCGTCAATCTCCAGAGGATTGATTATAATTAGACTACCGTCCCAGGCATGTTCTACATCTTTCTATCATCGGCCACATTGGTGTTTAGTGGTACCATCTCACTTGTTTCACAATTTCAAACCGTTTTAATGTAAATATTGGGTTCGTTTCACGTAAATTTAATATGCTTACAGGTACAATTTCAATTTCGTGATGTCACTTGGTTATGCACTAGAAAACTTTTAATTATTTAAAATCTGCTCAGAATTTCTGAGCGTTAGAATATTCACTACCCTTTGTGCGTGCGCGTTTATGTAACAAATTAAATAATCCTTTTAAAGTGAAAAACTCATCAGTCTACGGTAAAACAGACTCCTAATACGCAAGCATTTACAGAGAAGTCTCTTGTAAACTTAAAACTAATTTTCACAGTAATCTCATAATTTAATTATTTATTGTTTAATGAAATAACAAAGTTCTGCCAACATTTAAGAATCTTCAGCTTTTGAATAAATGAGCGGGATGGCCCCTTTTGTTTCACTTGCTATTGGGCCCTAAAAGTGATTACGAAGTTCATAAAAAATTACGATCTTATAACTTTCTGTATTATTAAGTAGCAAAAAATGTTTTGGAAAATAAAACTTACACTTTATCTTACTGCTTTTAAGTAATTAGGGATAGCAGTAAAATAATTTAAGATAGATTTAGTGCGACTTAAGTTACAAATGCATGAGTAGTACTAAAAAAAAATGTGAATTAGTGTGCCACTTCAAATGATCACTATCCAATAAAACGATATCTCTAAACGTTATACTAGTTAAATTCAATGAATATACCATTTATATATTTATCTATATATCTATATAAAGCAAAATATCACTCACTCCTTGACTAAGCCTGTTGGATTCTCAGAAAGTATATAGTAAATTGGAACTCGGATAAATAATTAAATTTTTGGTTCTTCAATATTCATGAAAAAATATGAAAATTGTTTATTAATTTAGGTCCTCATAAGGCACTTTTGAATGTGAGAAAACCGCTAAGAAACATAATGCGTTGTCTTTATTCATACAACAATCTTAATATAACAGAATTACAATCTTATAATAATTATAAAGATGTAAAGTTTGTGTATTTTTTTTTGTAGAAAATCGCCTGTACTCCTAGAAATTATTTCATCAGCTATCACCACTCACACCACAAAGCTACATTATTGCTGAGTGGCATAGGCTAATAATATTGCTACGCGGGCAAAACCTAGTACGATATAAAACTGCATAACAAAATGTGTAAGTAGCAATGAAGAAAAATATAGTAATAAAAATTATAAACAGTAGGTTAGGTAAATAGTGTTGGCGTAAGATATTTCCATGTGGAACAAGTTCGTATTTCAAGAAGCAGTTGTTGGCGACGTGGTACGTGATTCAAGTAAATTGAATACTTGTTCTGCGTACTTATTTAACTGCTCATTATGCAACTACCTACGGATTTTGTGTCCTACAATTTTCTAGCTGGGGTATGTGGGTAGAAATACTAACTACCCTAACTACCTATCAACTTTAATTTGAAAGTCAAGCACTATTTCTTTGTGAATTTGATAATTTTATTTCTTTAATTTTTTTTTCCTTGAACTATTCAGCCAATGTTATATTTTTTTTTTAAAAGAGTAATTATGCTGTTTCTTGCTAAATTATTGATTGCAAAAATGACCCTCTGAATTTGGTAGTAGATTCTGTTCATAAAGCCCGATTGAGTAACAAACATGTAAAACTTGTATATTATTGCATTAAATACAAATTATTAGTTGAGCCCGCGTTAATTTTAGAATCCTAGAGAAACTTAACATTTTCCCGAGATAAATATATATTATACTATGTTTAAATCCAGGTTATAAACTGTACGTGTTCCCAATTTCATCCAAATCCGTTCAGTAGTATTTGCGTGAAAGAGTACCTAACAAACATACTTACAAACTTTCGCATTTATAGTAGTGATATTACGTAGTATAAATATTTCGCTTCCCGTTGTAAGTATCCCCTAAGTATTCTTAGAAATTTAAAACCATGCAACGGACTTTATAGATAGAGTAATTCAAGAGAAAGTTTGGCCAGAAACACAAGTTTCTCTTTGATTCTGTCAGATGTTTGGCACTATTTTTTTTTCATTATATGCCTCAATTTATTATAACTATGTATTTGTAATTGCATAAATTATGAGGGTAAATCTAGGTTCAATGTCTTCAAAAATGTGCGTTTTCAATGATTTCACACAGTTAAAAAAAGTTGCTTTGCTACCAAGCCACATTCAAGTTGTTGAAGCGCAAAATTTGTCGTTACTAAGGTTTAATATGTATTTCTATTTACCTAGGTGCAGTGCAGTGAAGTGGAATATAGTGCAGTGCATTGAAGTGGATGATAGTGCAGTGCAGTCAAGTTGTCGATAGTGCAGTTTAGTGAAGTAGCGATAGTGTAGTGAAGTGAAGTGACCGATATAAAATAAAGTGTTTAGCATCCTGCGTGAGGCTCAAATAGTCGGGTCGTGACCGTCCATCCGCTGGCTTCTCCTAATGCTGGGTGGACGGACGTCTAATAAAGAAGGACCCGTGCACCAACCACCTCATGGCTGGAATGCTGAGCTGATCTGCGCTCGCACCATAGTTTACAAGTTAGTAGAAGCATAGTTTTTTACTCCCTGTTCTTTCCTTAGAATGTACTTTTTCATATTTCCATGTGTCTAGGACAGCGGGAGTTTTTTTATTTTATTATTCAGCACAAAACAAATTAAAATCAGAAAAAAATGCAGATCAAAAGAAAATTAAAGTATCATTCTGGATTGCAGTCCACGTACATGCATAGCATACATCAACACCAAAATAATAATTATGTTTTGGACGAATATGAGTTTTATATGGAGTTTGATAGAATTTGGATTCTCTATTGATCTGTCTAGGTAAGAACCCAATCGGAGTTTACATTTCAAAAATTCCATTAATAAATGAAAAAGATATAATCATATCATCATACAACTGGTTTAAACGACACCACCATATATGACTTCATGGAACATTTAAGAAACCACATTTTATTAACTCAAAAATCTTATCTTTTAACCACTTACTGTAAATAAAGATTGGGATGGGGATATAATACCTGAATAGGCTTGATTTCTATATCTACTACAGAAACTAGAGAGAAATTCTTATCTTTTTGAAAAATACCCGTGTCTGCTCCTGATTCACTACAGACCATGTAGTTTAAAGGCACGATTTCAGGCACTTAATAGCTTGCGTCTTATTTTAGATACATTAGACAATAAGGTTTGAACAGTTGCGTTGTGCATTAACTCTCTTAAATATTTTAGAGATAGGTACATATATTCTCAGTAGTACATGGTTTAATAACATAAGACCCGTACGTACGTATATCCTTATTGCATGTCATATTCTAATAAAGTTGCCAACAATTACCTAGTAACATGGTATTTCTCGATAATACAATAAAACTTTGCCAAGCGAGTCTACCTCATATTTATTTCACGCCACAATAAGCTGACTACTGAGCAAAATATATTCTCACTTCGATAGAGAAAAACAAAAGGTAGGAAAAAATGCATTTATATGAAGCTTATTGTGTTTCCAATAACGAGCGATAATGAAGTGGCTGAGTAATATTGTGTCGTGAAGCGGCCTTCATCTGATATTCATACTGTTTGTTTCTGCGAACACTTGTAGCCACTGTC
Source organism: Falcaria lacertinaria (assembly GCA_951449985.1). Taxonomy (NCBI): domain Eukaryota; kingdom Metazoa; phylum Arthropoda; class Insecta; order Lepidoptera; family Drepanidae; genus Falcaria; species Falcaria lacertinaria. Next base: position 4,597,187 of record OX602111.1, read on the forward strand.
CACAAGACTGAAGCAGGATCAGTTCAGTGACTGTAGAAGACTTATTTATTTACCAGTATGTTTATTCACTATGTCTTACATCTAGTTGTAATTCAATTAAGTAATAACTGCTGTTCATAAAGTTGCTTGGAATACTAAACGATGATATCGGATTCTTTTCATGGTTAGATTTTCTGAGAGATTTCTTAAGCTTGCGCTTTTTTGTGTTTGTATTTATAAAATGATTTAATACCTCGGGATATTTTAAAAGACTATATTCGTTGGTTAAATAATAAATTTACACAAAATGAGGAACACTGCATGATTTTCTGTCACCTCCCTACACCATGTTATAAAACAAGCTTATCTTTAAAAAAAATCAATATTATCTAGCAAAGAAACAACAACTGACCACAGTAAATAACTGTAAGCATTTAGTTATTACATTTACAGAATATTAACTGTTATTACAACAGCGGAGGCATCATGCCTGCCAGCCACTATCGAATCTAAATTGCTCACTTACTATACTACTAGCGCGATCTATGTTTGAAATCGAATAACAGTGCAACAAAGTACGTAATGAAACTTTTGTTTGGCAGTTGTTTTAGGCACCTTTATGACGAGTTTAACGACTTTATACCATTGACAATATTGCGTTCAATTGTATTCTTTTATAGCACTTAGGTGGCACACAAGCACACGGCCCACCTGATGGTAAGCAGTCACCGTAGCCTATAGCCGCTAGCAATACCAGGGGTATCACTAACGGGTTGTCAACCATGTTGTTGATGAGGACTCACTGTGCTAGCAGCATTACTACTAGCCCAGCATATCCTCGTGGAACACTGGCAATCTTACTCACCGCAGAAACACAACACTACATCAAGTAGTTATTTCACAGCGGTCTTCTGTAAGGTGGAGGTACAGTCCCCAGTCGGGCGGCTCCAATTTAAATGGGAAAACCCACGGGAAATCCCAAATCGCCCTACCTCTCTTTTAAGATCGCTAATGGTACTAAATTATATTAGTGTAGTATGATTATAATAGGTATATACTTTTTGAGTAAGTACTTGTCTGATATAATTATATTCTAAAGTTATTTTATTCTCATTGCCATCATGCCTCCATGTTACTGTCTCCTTGTAGTGCATAAGGAGGAAGTGTCCGATGGAAATTGAGAAATAATTGACTCATGTAAAACACATCCAAGAAAACATTTTCACAAATGTGAAACAATAACTGTTTTCGCAGCTTTCAGGCGTAGCCAAGAACTCAAACTTTCTGAGAATTTATTTCATTCTTATGGTACTATTATGCCGTTCTCAGCTACACAACATAAATAATCATGCGGACCGTTATAGGGTCATTACACTGAGAACGACTCGAGTGACGTTACCATCGCTCCACTCTCACGTAGATACAAGTGGCATAACACCCTAAGGTCGTCATTGTACTTGTTTGGCCTCAGCTACTGAAGAAAAAAGATGTCTGTACGGGCCTTAAGTGGGTGCTATATGAAACCGTTTGTCCAAATGACCTTTGCAAGGTAATAGGCGTACTTTAAAGGTTTGTGTGCCGTTATCGGCTGACATAATGTTCCTTTATTATACTTCGTTCGTATTTGCCACTGTGCTTTCCACAGACTCAAATTTTATTATTATGTTTAAATATCTCATCGTCTTCATGTACCAAAATAAACTTTCAATTTACTTAATAATCTGTCACAAAAAGTAGGTATCCATCGTGGTTATAAAATTAATTTTACGCCCTTGCTATATATTGCTGAATAATATGTTTTCTAAATATATTACTCATATTATGTATATCAAAAGGAAGTGATATTAAAAACCCACACACATCGAAATTTCCCCCGAGACTTTTTCTGTAAAATATATACTAAAAAAAAGTTTTATTTATTAACTCTGTCTATTGTACGAGCTTTGTACCAACTACCAATCCTATTGAAATCCGAACAAATTGTAGTCAACGCTAAGAGGTATTCGGTTTAGGCATAGAGTTTAGTAGTATTAATCGTATTAATTATCAGTCTGTGTGCGTTAGCAAGCTTTAGTTATAATTCTGAGGTCTGTGTTATTAAAAAACCACTTTCATAAAATGATTCTATGATATAGATAATTTATACATTCATAAATAAAATACTTAAGCTGATAATATTTCACTTTTTACCTATATGTTTATTTACTACCCTTCACGGCAATTAACGATAAGCGAATGTACTCGTAGATAAAATTAGGAAGTGAGGTAGTTTGCATCTTGAGGAACAAAATGCGTTTTCTTAAAACATCCAACACGCTTTCTTAGTGTTGGACAGAAAGAAAATCATAACTAGTAATTAGAGTATCGTCAAGTAAATTTATATTAACGTGTAGGCATCAGAGTACTTATCGATATATTGCGCTATTTCATCATGTCAGTAACAACACGTCCGCTCGAGAACATACGTAACGGCCAGCGACCGGTATCTGCCAGAACTCTTTACTTGCATCCATTGAGGCTGAGATGAAAGCAGGGTCATTACCTGAAACAAAGAACGAAAGCCGCTCAAACTGCGCATAAATCGTGCCACCCTGTTTACCTACGACTAGCCTTCCTAGTACGCCGCCAAAGAAAAACGCAGCCTACTTTACCCGGAAAATAGAAAGAACATGAAGTTTTTTCTTGAGACTGTAACATACAGTTCTGTATTCTTTGGGTCTTTTCATATGTATGCTGAAAATTTTCTTTCTAAACTAAACTAAGTCGATTGAAATATAAATTAAATTCCCTGTAAAGTAGAATTAATTTAAGATCAAGTTATAAATATATAGAACAAACCTAATCTGTCTAACCATAGGATCAGTAAAACAAATTTTACTATGTAAACACTTTATTATCGAACTGTGCGGTATTACATCATAAAATTAATAACAACTGAACAGCCAGAAATGTGGAGTACACTATATATTTGTCGGTGGCAGCTGTTAATACAAGTCGTGCTAACAATTGAATATGGTTGTAAATCAGTGAGATAGCGAGCAAGCTGACCCCTCATGTAAATGGCGATTCTCCTCCTCCCGCCGTCTCAGGGGCTCAGCCCAAGATCTAAGCGAAGGCAACAGCGGGTATTAGAGGACAGAGGAATAATTTTCCACGTATATATTCACAATGAAAAATTCAACTGACAATATAAAATCCAGTCTTCTCGAGAGAAGAACACATAGTAATAATATCCAAGAACTATCTTATTTATTAGGGAGAAAAAATATTCATAAGACAGAAGGAAAGATAAAATATTTATTCGTAACAGCACATAAACATATAAGATTGGAAGACAACAATTGATAATTGGATAAACCTAAGATACAATTTTCAGTCTATGAACCAATAAATAAATGCAGAGAAACATTTTGTACTTAATTTTTTAACAATGTTCTATTCAATTCCCTATTAATATTACAATATAAATAATAGTATGTCGAAATACTTTAATGGAAAACCCAATGGTCATGCCATTTCAGAAGTCGTATGTTTGCTTGAAACTGTATGCAAAGTTTCTCAAAGTTGATGATAACGCTCCTTTGGAGCCTCTGAAGGAAATAGAGTTATCCAAAGGACTGAAAACAATTGGGAATTGAATAAGAATAAATGGTTCTTGCATACAGTTTGAAAACTTTTCTCTTATTCCAATTTTACATTCAATGAATATTTAAAGAAGTAAAACAGGCTTACTAATTAATGCTAATATTAAATTCAATACAATCTTAAACAAATTGACCATTTCAATGTGAAATTTGTAGGCGAATAAAAATTCACTATCTTGCATTCGTTCAAGCGAGCACAGAGGAACGCATATCGATAAGGCGTTATTGAGACATATGTTCTTAGCTTTCTTGGCGATTCTGATTTACCGCGTCTGCAGACCATTTGCGGATCTGTAATGATTACGAATATTCCTCTCTTATAGATTTCCCCACAGAAAACTGTTGTAAAATTCGTAGTATACATTTATTTATGGCAGCTATCTTAGATATAGAAATAAAAATAATTTAACATGATAAATTATACCGCAGAGCACCTGTTGGCGGTCAAAATATGTGTTTACTAGTTCGGAAGCTTATCTTAAATATCTTAGGCAGCATCACACGCGCAGATTCTATCTGATGGTTAATTAATGTGACGTATGAAACAAGCCGCGACTACACTTGGCTGGGCTCACGCCAGCTCACTCTTTTTGCTCCACACATCAGATATGTTCCCTACCTAACGTGTACGTATCGAACATTCTCTCTAGGAATGAGACACTGAATGCTGCGACAACCACAAATCAGTAGCTACTTTGTTCTTTCACGGTCGCTAACGTTTCTCTGCCGAGAAATCGTTATTGATCTATTTTAAAAGTGATTACTGTCTGTTTGTTATCCTATTGTTCGTATTCGTGTTTTGTTCCCGTTTGTTAAATTTAGAATAGAGTCGCTTCATTGTGAGGAAACTCTTCACGGATAACGTTGAATAAGCTGAGGATAATTATATGAGTTCAACTTTTTGTCACGCTCGTATTGTTATGTTAAAGTTATTTTAGGTGTTTTGAAATTGCTTGGAGCTGAAAACTTGGGCAGTTACGCGGTTTATTCGGTTGAGGTTTAATCCTCAGCAACGTTTTCTCTTATTCAGCATACAAGAAGTTTAAGTCACAATTGACGACCCAGTTAATTTCTTCACTACCCCAAGGGTAGTTAGCTTTATAAGGTAATATTTGCTCGCCGATACAGTAACTATAACTTATTTAGACACTCGTGTTCTCGGTCTAGTGTTATCGCGTTCCAGACTGGTGATATGCATATGGTGGAACTCATTAGTGGCACTCGAAGGATATATCTGGTAGGAACATGAGACTTGGCCCATTTTTTTTCTTATATACTACTAAGAATCTACTTATATACTACTACTCAAGATTAAGAATAATTATTATAATCCTATTTCGATGGAAGGATGAATGTGATAACATCTCTGAATAGATTCATACAAAAATGGTGTGTAGGAAGACGTCTGAAATTAAATTGAAGTCAGAAAAGGGTTGGCACAATGGACGTCTCGTGAAGAGGCGTAGGATTTATGAATGTGAACTACATCGACTTCATAATGCAAACTCACAATACAGTATACCTTATCTATAAGGTGTTTCCGGTGCTACGAAGGTCTCATATAATTTACTAAATGAATACTTTTATGTGTCATGGCATTAATCAAAATAATTACTTAGTAAATATTTCACTTATGATAGCTTCAAAGCTTGGCAATTATTATTTTTATCAAAGTAATATCGCCCGTATTAATATAACTTATTTCCATGAGAATTGTAATTAAAAAAAGGTTTGTTATAAGAGAATCAAATCTAACACATGAACTAAAAAAGACGATAGGGCTACCTGCCACGCAACACTCATCCCTTCATCATTCTCATGGAGCTCTAAAATTATATTGCATCATAAAATAGCGCTCATCTTTTGACGAATTGGAGTTTTGTTAAAGGCAACCTAATATTTTTTGAAGCACACCTTTATCTTGTTCCAAGTAAGATTTCACTGCGGGGTACAGATAGCGAAGCGTTTTAAAACTTTTCTAACAACTGTCTCGGAGCGTCGGCCTTTAGATGCTTCTAGCAGAAACTTGCACTGTTCTCAGACGCAATAAATGGTGCGATCACTTGCATGTAGTGCTCAGGAAAGGACCAATTTCATTCCACTTCTATTGTTCAACTTTGGGGACCGGAATGTCATCAGCATTATTCATAATTATGCTAACGACGGATATAGTTTCGGAATTTCAAATGTTTGTGCATTTTCATAATGTGTAACGGTCTACCATGAGTGTTGTGTTATTTACAAAGTATTAACTTTAAGGTCTTTTGGTGGGCATACTACATCAGATGCGATGTTGAAGGCAATTTGTTAACTTCGGACATGGCGTCAATAAAGAAAACTGTTTTAAGTACACATTTTCTCTCTTCCTTTATAAAGTTATATCTAAACTCAATACCTTACTCTGAGTATGCATGTTTATTGCGACTACCAAAACACAATAAAAGCGTTCCTGAAAAGACTTTCAGTACATTCTACAGCTGTCTTGCGGCTTACTGCTGCATTGGATAAAGCAAGTATATATTATGTAAACTTTATCAAACAGGTTTACATTATTAAGCAAAGAAATGTTTATGGTACGCCACACCTAAACTCAATGCCTTCTACAGTCATAAGCTAATGTATAGTTATAAGCGTGTGAAGTACATTATCTTGGACAGGCAGGCGATAGCATTTGTCAAATTAACTCAGTAAATCAGTCAATAAGGCTGGTCATACAATTTCACTAGCATGTCATTTTTAAGTGGTTAATATAATCTTCGAATTGAGGTAATCAGGTTTAAAATAGTAGAGGCAATTATTTTGATATTGTTGAGAATTTTCGGGCTCTTGGAAGTTTTCAGGTGAGCATTTTAGAGAACAAACAACCTTCTGGTTAATTAAAGCAGAAAACGCTGTTGGGTGAAAATTAAATAGGCTTTAACAAATTGAGTTTCAAACGTCGAGGTTATATAGATGTGAACCGCTGTGTATAATTGGCGATACTTCATAAATTTCACGCGGCGTATGGTCACTTTTATATTGCACAAACTATTTATAGCTTATTATATTTAAACATTATTATTGCATTGACATGACGAGACCGTTGGGTTGGAACGTTGGTGGTGAGTATACCTGATTGCTATGCTAGTCGTCGCAGGTTTGTATCCCACCGCTTTGCTTTGTTTGGGGCCAGACGAAGCTGTGTATTATTATTATTGTAAAATAATGTTACCTATAAGCTGGTATGATAATGCAGTCTGAAGAAGCCACAGCATTTGCACTTTTACTAATGTAGAACCACAAGGTTGGAGCTTGTTGGATAGGTCGTCGTGGGTCAGATATTGATCACCAATAATTGTAATCGTATCCCATCTTTTAAAATGCACTTAATAGCCAAACATGTACAACATTCCAGAACTGTAGGTGTAACGTTAATACCACACACACTGTATACAAAACGAGCCGTCACTATAATGACGTTCGCTCATAATATATGGTTACGCACGGAGTCCGTTCTATGAGTGCAGTAGAAATAACCGCAGACGTTGACAAATAACTGCACGCCTTCAAATTTGCGTCGGCATGCCACGCTAATATTACTGCGTCGATGCAATAGCTGATGTTCTTATAACAGTTTGAAACAAAACAAGTGAGTTGCCTGCACCCGATCGTTGAGTGGAAATTATATACACTTGACAAATAGAGCCGACACAGAGCCACCACTGAGCCAATTCACCAAATGCTGTGCATTGCATGGAGCCGATAAATTTTCGCCGGCTCACTTGCCAATAGCAGACAATGCACGCTTAGAATTTTGACTCAAACGCATTGTAGTACGTTTATCAGTATTACATCATTGACTTACAACTTCTGATGATATCGTACAATTAAATTAATAAATATACAACTATGAAAAGTAATAAACTGAAATGCTTCTACTGCATTTCAGTTTATTACTTTGACTTGTTTAAATAAACTGTCTAGTTTCTTTACGGGTATAATATTACATATTCAATTTATCTAAAATAAAAGTATATAGGACGTACTAATTAGATAGTTGTGTGAGCGTTAAGTTTGTGGGCAAGTGGCAAGAACGGTTTCAGTGCAATAGAGTGGCCAACTATTCTTTTTGTTATACCACTTGGTCGCTAAAAGTATACAGCCCGCCTGATAGTAAACCGTTACTGTAACCTATATACGCTTGCAACACCAGGAGTATCACTTGCGCGTTGCCAACCCTTAGCCTACACCCTTTTCTGCTGTAAACCTGCAGAATTCTACCTTTCTGTAATATTTTTGATGAGGTAATTTCTTCGTAATACTTTGATAGGAATATACGTATGCCATGTTCACATTACGCGGCGTCATCACTCGCATATCGACAAAAAATGTTATCCTGTGTATAAAAAATATCCATTTTCTACTCAATAGCGTCTCATAAGTATAAAATTATTCCGCTATCTTCTGCAGTGAACTCTCGATTTCACATGTCGTAAAATTTTTACTCCCGTGATATTTATCGCTGTTCGTTTGCCAAAATACTTTCAAAACCTTTACCTGATACTGAGATTGCTATGATTGTAGTTGTGGATTTGAATATCCATTTTTCGACACTTGTTAATCACAAAAGAGCTTTGTGATACTTATGAGTACCGTCAGTACAGCAGTGACGTTATTTGGTTTACTGACATTTAGAAGCTAACTCCTTACACTTCCATCCAATAATGTAGAACAGAACACATAAACCCGTCATATTTCTGTCCGCGGGAGTATATCACGCACAAGAGCATGCTAAATCATTGTTATGACTATGTTCTGTTGCAAGTTTTCTGGTTGCCATTTAACACATAATAATGATAGCGAAATAAACCTTTGAACGTGGTATTAATATTCATGTCGTATTATGAGTTATTATTTTAAAACAAGCCTTCACTCTCGAGTTTCTACCAATGTACTGGTATATAAAATTGAAACGCAGTGTCAATCAAATATCGCATTCACTCTGCTGATGAGACGCGGAAATAATTAGAGAGGCTTTATTCAACGTGGCATTCATAGCACATAATGAACGAGACGTCACTACGCAGCGTCACCATCCAAAGAATGACGTCATAGATTCATGACCATTCATTACATTTGTCAACTCTCATGCTATTGCCCTGACTTTATACCGACATCCGAAGTGGGCTCCAACTCGAAATCTGTAACTGAGGCTGTTATTTGCAACCTCAGTTGTATATGTATTGAGTTTATCTGATGTCACAATGTCGCAAGTATTTCGTGTCGTGTACCAAATTTTTTTCTTATTTCTTAATTATATTGTGCGGTATTCTGTAAACTGCAATAAATGTTTTTATATCAAAATAATATTAATAATAATTCTCGGACACTATCCGCGCCACCTAGCCCCAAACAAAGCAAAGTTTGTACTATTGCAACCAGTACCTGTTAGATTTATTTTTTGAAAATACATACCAAACACCCAAATGCAAATCAAACACAACATGCTTATCATATAAATGTGGGAACAGCCTGGCGGGAATCGAACCCGCGACCTATAGCGTCAGCTGTACCTATAACCACTAGACCAGCGATCCAATCATAGTCATCAAAATTTGTTAAACTATTCTATATCTAGTTTTGTCACATACCAAAACCAAATACCAAGATTATAATAACATATTTAATGCGCTTCTGCATCAGACCAGGGTATAGGAGCATCCTGAAAATCCAGTTCACCAGGAGTGTTTGAAATAATTGCCTGAATTAACCAATTCATCGATTTAATAAATGAATAAATTAATAGCATAGCAACGGCGCAAAACACACGAATCCAGCCGGGATTTGGGACTAAAACAAAACGTTATAAATACCGCCAAACCGCAACGGATAGAATCGAATATGAGGGAAGTAAAAAATATTAAAATTTGAACGATCGCAATCCCGGCTATCGGTATCAAAGCACGTCCAATCAAAACGAGACGTGACAATGAATCAGAACCTTTTCGATTCTGTGAATAGCCTCGCTAACTTATTGGCGGTCCTTTATTTGCTGATTGCTGTTTGACACCTCAGCGGGAGCGGGTTCGGTTGGTATTTTTATTTAATTAACTTTTACTGTTGGCTGCGTTTGTGGGCCGCGAAGGTACGGGGCGAAAAGGGGCGAGAGGGGATGAAACACAATGCTGCCTAATTTACGCGCGGTTTCAGTTACTTTACGGTTAATTTTTTACGGTTGTTTTTGTACTTTAGAACTCGTTTTAATTATTTTTATAGCCGGTTCATTTATGAAAATAACTTTGTTTTAAAATTAAATGGTGAAAAGTTATCCGAAGCTCGGCCGCCAACCGCCATAAAGCGCTGAAATGTCAATTTGATAGCTGGAATGTTTGCGCGCTGAGGAGGAAGCTTAAGCTAAGTGAAAGAAACTGCACTGAACGAAAATATAGGCGAGGTTGAATTCGCCCCTTGGAACTCTACGGAAGATACGGCGATAATAATTCTTCGTAAAATGTCACCAAAGTTCATAACTGATAAAAGTTAAGTCCCTTTTCTGAAATTTTAATAGAGATTTAATTTTCGCGAGTGCCTTAAGACGACCCCGATAACAAAACTAGCTACTTTGCACCAACACTTGTTAGGCTGCGAGCTCAAGCTTAACCAAAGTGTGCCCAATCCGGAGATTGATTTGAAATTATTTATTATAATACAGGATTATTGTATCAAAATATTACTTACACAAATTGCTTGGTTTTGAAGTCATTGATTTCATAAATTAATTTATAATAATAATAATAATGCTCGGACATTATCACACAGCGCCATCTGGCTCCAAACTAAGCAAAGCTTGTATTATGGGAACCAGTAGCTGATATAATACTTATATACTTTTTTTTTTGTAAATACATACTTATAATACATACCAAACACCCAAACGCAAGGCAAACATATTTGTCACATAAATGTTTGCCCTGGCGGGAATCGAACCCGCGACCTCTAGCGTAGCAGTCAGGTATACTAACCACTAGACCAGCAGTCTCGTCAATTTGATTGATGAATGTAAAAAACCAAAAAAGGTGTGCAACTCTCTGCACAAAATTCTCTGCCCACCCCGAAAGGGACTTGGCGTGATGGTATGTATGTGTGCTTTATTAAAATCCATGAATAAAACCATTCAGCAGTACAAGGCACCCTGTGTTTTACATTAAAGTGTAAGCTTATCTCCAACGCAGTATCGACATGGGTATGTCTAATAACTTCCATAGTTCCCTCACTTAGCATGACTGCGCGCGCCATACAAGTTGGTAATTGAAAAAGTTCACGTCGTTTTTATCGGGAAGCCTTTTTATTTGCTTTCCAATTTGTGTCGCCCTCAACTACATTTGCCGTGTATTTTTATTATTACAGGATTTTTTTTTAAGTTGTATAAAACGCCTGCTTGCTCCGTTTTGTGGGTCTAGGTCTTTATTATGTAAATTTTATTTATCCAACTAAGTGATGCCACTCTTAAACGATTTTTAGTTTCCTTTTGCGCCGTTTACGTCAGTGGAACATCAAAGTAATTCATTACAATATATGTTTTTCGATTAGCGTTTCATGTTTCGAAGGCGAGTTTATTTTCATGTTATTAACGCAAAACATTATAATTATTTTGGTTGCTGTTTTATGAAAAAATTGCATAAAATTTTAAAAATATACGGTATGGTATAGTAAAATATTACATTCGTAAGTGCGTTATTAGGGCCTAAAGTGAACAAACTTTGTTTTAATTTGCAAATGCAAATTCAAATTTATAGCTTTTGCAATCGCAAAGATATTGAAGTATAGTATAATATTTAACATTCAATCGTAAGTGAGGGTGTTAAGATTCAAAACTGAGCGTGCAACGGTGGTGAACATAGTCTATTTCAAAGGCACGTGCTTTGTGTAATTGAGTTATTATATGCAGGGTAACACAAGAGGTGAGGATGTGTCAAAAGGTACAAGCGATAACTAAATGCAATTGCTTTCTAGACTGTGATCTTATTTAACTAACTGCATTTATTACAGCGCACTTTGCCGTCGTCACATAGACTGCGTGTTTCCTTCAAAGGAAATCAAAGAAAGTTACTTTTTTACACCAAGGCCTTTATAGCTACCTCCATATATGCATAGTGGAAAATAAGTAATGGGAATAACAAGCTTCTTTGAAGCATGGAAATAAAGTTTTCTTACACTAAATTCAAACTGTATATATTAAACAGGGTTTTTGTAATACCAACCCCAAAAGGGTTGCAAGTCTGGAATAAACATGGAGAAAAGTATATCGTCTATATAGAAATCAATAGAAAGTTCAGACCTTAAATAATGGATTATTGGAAAAATATTTAACTTAAATAATTGAATTGGACTGGTAAGCAAACATCATTCCATAAAATAACATAGTGACTTGTGCCCTAGTGGTGTTTGTTAATTCCCTAACGATATAAGTGGCGTATCGTTTTAATATGTTTGTCGTTTGAAATAATAATGAGTCTACTCGATAACGACGTGTAATTGTATAAAAGTTAACGTGTATAGTGTTAAATTTTAACATGTTTAGTGCGTTTCCCTTCTGTTTGCTATCCAATAAAAAAATGGGAGCAGCTAGTTTCTTAGGGTTCCGCACCCGAAAGGTAACCAACGGAACCCTATTACTAAGATTTCGCTGTCGGTCCGTATGTCTGTCTGTCAGCGGGCTGTATCTCATGATGCGTAACAGTTGAAATTTTAACAGAATGTTTATTGCTAATTTTTTAATTGTTTAAGGGTTAGTGCCAACTCGCACTTGGCCATTTTTAGTTTTAGTTATTACTAGTATTATTTATATACCTAAATAAATTCTCAAAAAAAAAAAACAGTTTCTCGATATCAATAAAGTAATATATCATATAATCCTAAACAATTTAATTAAACTTTAGAACAAGTGTCGACCGCGATAACACGAAGTAGGATTATCAGTTCCGTAAGCGCAAATATCCGAGCTTCTAGCCCAAGTGTTAAATGAGAGTTTAAAGGTTTCAGCTAAATTACAGTTTTATCTAAAAATGTACTGACAATGACTATATATCCAATTACTTATAAAAATAACTCAAAAGCCTACTTGTACGTATAACTTGTTTAAATATCACGATTTCGGCATAGGTACCTTATCAATGAAGGCGAGGTATCAATGTTAATTATCATAATAAAAATGGCAAGGTAATTATTACGAATACAAATCGAATTACGAATACAAGTCAGCAAAAAGAGTGTCAGCAAAATCAACGAAATGCATTGTCCATCGAGCGAGTGGAACGCGGGGTGGGCGGCGCGGCGCGCTGGCCGCGAAATGGCAATCGTTTTGGCCCGATCTGCGTTGCCCGCCGAACTTAATTGCTCTATTGTTAATTAAGTAACGTTTCAACGTTCACCGCATTGTGACCAGCTAGCATTAAAACCGCTATTATAACTTTTAATTTCATGATTTCTCTATGCGCTTACGAGCGCTGAAATTATCAGCGCCACTCACCGGCCAGTATGTCCTGTTAAATCGTCAATATCGGCTTATATCGGTTTAGTTTCGGAGATAAGTGATAGTTTCATTATCTAAATTGAATTTGTGTACTCATAGAGAATGGCAAATTATTATTATTGTTTTATCTGCTACTCGCAGATGTAATTAATAAAATATACTAGTTTAGAGGAATTAATAATTAAGTTTGCATCACAATATAACAAGGCAATTCAAAATTTGATTCAGTTCACCTAATCCTAGATAAGATTTATCACATTGAAAAGCAGGTTGGCTAAAAATAGTAGGTAGGTATAAAATTAGAACATATGTCGTCAGGATTTGAAAATATAATTTAACAATTCTGTCTGACTTGTAATTATAACACACAATATCTACAAAGCAAATAATGTTTTACAAGAGTGGCACAACGTCGAAAGAAATTTATCTCAGTCGCTAGCGAGTTGAGAAATTACTGTTACAAAGATTAGTTTTAAGCAGAAGTCATCATAAATCTTTGCGGGACAATTCGACTAGTTGCAGCATCTTTCAGTTACAATTACAATAATAATTGAAAGGTGCCCAATATGTAACTTATAATCTAATTATAAACACACGCTTCACGAAGATTTCGTCACACCTGTGCGAGTAATACATTCTAAGAGAAATTTAGTTATTGTTTACGATCTTTTTGAAATGTAGGTTGACTAACTAGCTTCACAGCACTCTCACTTTCTAAATCGATAATTCAATTATTTTTATCCAATCAATATTTAGTTAGATTTGATAGCACACAATCTTCCTATATTAGAATGATATTTAATGGTCTTTTCATTTGAAATATTAATTCAGTGTTATTAAAGTTTTGACATGATAAAAAGCAGCCTCTAATCTACCTGTCAACAAGTTTTCACGATTGAATATAACGCCTATACGTCTCTCTGTCTGCCTGTCTGCTGATAAATTGATCAGGCGAAATTTTGTTGTATTATTTTAGCAGAATAGAATTCAATTAAAATTAATGTCTTCATATTATTAAGTTCGATCGAAAATTATAAATAATAAAAAATCTGTTTGTAACCATGGTTTTTAGCTGCGATGTAATAATAAAATACAGGTAATAATATTCAGAGTTAACGGAATTATGAGAAATTACATGACGTCTCTTACAATTTATATATATTTTATGAATTCTAAACGTAATATACGTCATCTTGATTTCAAATATGCCGATAAATTGACAGAGAATAAAATACTGCGCAACTCAATTGATTGAGTGAGCCATTATAAAAAATGAAATGTAAATATCTAAAAATAGAATAAATGCATTAACTTTCCAATAAATATTAAAGCTTGTTTATTACTCAATAACATGATATTATTTGTCAATAGTATGTTATTTCCGTTACAATAGTTTATGACATAACTACAAGTGTTTCTCTAAATCATAACAACATCAAAACGAAGTCATGATCGGTTTATTGCTAGAATTATATTTAACGATTCATTCATTCATCATGTCAAATTGCAAAATTAAATAAATAGGTGATAGTTTCAGATCAAATAAAATAGATAGGTGGAACTTTACGAACGACGAAGTGAACTCGGTTGTTGAAGCTCTTAGTCTGTGTATTGAAAGAGGTAGGTACTACGTTTTTGTTATTTATATCTCTTTCGTATGATTGAAACTTTTCGGCATCGATAAAATTAATGGAATTGATACAGGTTTCGATGTAGAAATATTGCACATACCTACACAAAGATAAGAACAAAAAGTTCTTAGTATATTTTTCTGTAAATGTATAATTTATTACGATGCGTATAAACCCTGAAATGATATTAATATACTATTGAAACTGTACTTACTTTGTTCTGGATAGTAAATGGCAAGTATATCGTATTGATTTTACTTGTTAAAAATTCAACACACATTACATTCGCGCCTCAATGCCTTCACAAAAGGTACAGTTACTATCATAATGACGTAACAATTTTAATAAAATATAATAGTTCAGATTGCTTGACAATGATCCAACCGAGGTTTTCCCAAAGGTGTTCTTCAAGAGGTGTGAAGAGATTTCTGCAGGGTCGGCACCGCGCGAGTGGTACCTGGTGTTGCAATCGTCCTTAGGCTACGGTAACAGCTTACCATCAGGCAGGCCGTATGCTTGTTTGCCACCTTAGTGGCATAAAAATGCAGTACATGTTGTATCTAACGAACAAAATCCAAGAACCTGTGGTCCTCTGGCTTTGTATTACAGACTCCAGTAGATCTATTTCTAATATCTCAGTAGATCTGCTCCTTATCCATAGTACGAACTCATTCTACATCGCGACGAAATTAATTTACACAACAATCATCTTTGCCTATAAATTAATCAAATTCAACGGTGAATAATGGCCACGTGTTTTTAACCATCACATTATATACAAAAATATTTACACGAAAAAATCCCAAGTATTTATCGTACACTAACGTTTTCGAATACATTTTCAGACTGCAGCCATTAGTCACTGTTTGAAATAGTTCTGCGATTTAAAAATAGATCCAGTTACTAAAACATTTTTTACAAAAGAACTCTTGCATTTATTAGGTCCTTACATATGAAATTGGCGTTTTGTATGGGAGGAACAAAAAGTCGAATATTTTTTAATATAATATATTTAATTAATCAAAGTATGAACCATTATTTTCTATGCACTTTTGCCATCTCATAGGTAGTTCATTGATCCCTTTACTAAAAAAACCAGTCGGACGGGAATCAATAAAATCTTTGAAGGCGATTTGGACTGCCCCATCGGAGTTGAATTTTTTCCCTTGCAAGAAGTTATCCAAATTTCGAAAAAAATGGTAATCTGTTGGAGCAAGGTCCGGGGAGTACGGAGGATGTCTTAGACTTTCCAATTGAAGCTCTTCTAATTTAGTAGCCGTCTGTAGCGCAGTGTGTGGTCTAGCGTTGTCGTGAAGCAGCAGTGGCGTGGAGCGATTGACCAGCCTAGGTTGTTTAGCCGCTAGCTTTTCCATCATGGTTTGCAATTCCTGACAATAGACATCAGCCGTAATAGTCTGGCCAGATTTGAAAAAACTGTAATGAACAATACCGGCACTAGTCCACCAAACGCTTACAAGTAACTTTTTTGGGGTTAATTTTCGCTTGGGGCAGGATTTGGCTGGCTGGCCAGGATCTAACCATTGCGCTGAGCGCTTCCGATTATCGTAAAGAACCCATTTTTCATCACAGGTAATGATTCGGTTTAAAATACCTTCATTATTGTGCCGGTTTAGTAATGTAACGCAGCAGTCGACGCGCGTTTGCCGGTTTGTTTCAGTCAATTCGTGAGGTACCCACCTTTCAAGCTTTTTAATCTTCCCAATTTGCTTCAAGTGAATTAAAACAGTTTTATCACTAACATTGCAGCCTGCAGCTAACTCGGACGTGGTTTGCGATGGATCCGCTTCCACAATAGCCTTCAACTCTTCATTATCAACTTGAGTCTCAGGCCGTCCACGGGGCTTGTTCTGCAGGTCGAAATTTCCAGAACGAAAACGTTGGAACCAAAAACGAACTGTGTTTTCTTTTGCAACACGACCGCCATACACATCATTCACCCTTCGAGTTGTTTCCGCAGCACTAGTGCCACGGCGGAACTCGTACTCGTAAATAATGCGATATTTAAGGTTTTCCATTTTGTAAAATGAGTGACGCAAACAGAAAAAAACAGAAGAAAAAAAACAAATGAATGACGATCATCGAAGCACAAATACATGAGTCTATAGCTGTACAAATTTGAATTTGGAATTCCTTACCAAAGAGGAGAAATTCGTGATTAAAGTGGCCAGTACGAAAAACGCCAATTTCATATGTAAGGACCTAATATTTAATAGAAATGCAAAAGATATATTTTGAAAGATAATTTAAAAAACACGCACGTTACTACTATTCTTGGGCATTGAGTTCTTAAAGAAGTGTGTGACGAGTCACGAGAAGACAGGGTCGGCAACGCGCGAGCGCAAACGGTTCATATACGTTCATATAAGCGCTTACCATCAGTTGGGCCGAATCCTTGTTTGCCATCTATATAATCGATGCCGATAGATATCAAAATAAATAAAATAAAGAAACACAATCGTTACCGGCTGTACTTAGCTATTCTGTATTTTATTTGTAACAGCAATTCGTCCACAGGGTTCGAAACGTTCAACACAGCTGTTGATTCACAGACACAGGTGCATTTGAATGTAATTTTCTGATGTATGAGCTATAATATGTGTTACTTACATAGGTGTGAGTAGCTGTCTTCCATTTGCGTTTTCCATTGTTTTTCTGTATCGTCAAGATACTTTTTCCAAACCTCTATCGGCTCAGCTTTTGAACAGAAAATCGACCACTATAATAAATATATAAAAAAAATAGTAAGAACCCGGATTCCAATAAAATAAAAGAATATTTTATCATAATATTAATAGTACGTGAAGTAAAAACTTCTTAGATATTTGCGCGGCGCAGGAGTATGAAATTTGGTATGATTAAAATGTATATGGAGAAATTGCATTACAAATACATACCACTAGGGCCCCGCCCCGGCTTCGCATGGGTAGATATTTATCAAATATTTTGTCTACCCGTGCGAAGACGGGGCGGGTAGCTAGTATACATAATATATAGCCTGTGTTACTCATTTATATTGAAGCTTTCTAACGGTGAAAGAATTTTTGTTATCGGTCCAGTAGTTTCGGAGCCTATTCAACACAAACATACACACAAAAATACAAAACTTTCCTATTTATAATATTAGTATAGAGTATATATTAGTATAGATTACATGACCTACAAACACACCACAGTGCATTTAACACACAAAACTGAATGTCAAGCTGACCTGAAAGTCGTAGTCCTGTCCAAATGTCACAATACTATTTTCGTTTGAATCTTAAAAGAGTATGTATGCTACATATAGATTGTGGTCGAATTTCGGTCACCAGGCGACCTCTTATTTAATATAAATAATATATGTATTTGTAATACAGCTGTGATTAAAACCAATACCTATGTAAACTTTTTTTCTGGAGCCTGGAGCCGCTAAAATTGCAGCGATATTACAAATGCGTCTCGAACGAATAGATGAAATCATAACATATGAAGAACACTGTAACGTCACTGCGTGCGTCTGCGCACATGTGTTTCAAATAATTGTAAATCAATGAAGATACCTTGTTATGACCGTTTGCAATGTAATGAACCATTTGTACCAATGCGAAATTACCAATTAAGCTTGTATGCGTTAAATTTTACTGCTGCTCAGCTTTTGATTGAGAATATTATGTGGTGTATCGTGTATGATGTTTAAATAGTTAGAAATTAATCTGTTATAAATAAATTATATGTAATTTCACTAGCTTTTGCTTGCAACTTCACCCGCGTACCTTAGATAGATATAATATAGCCTATGTTACGCACATATAGCGTAGCTATCCATTAATAAAAGTTTTTTTTAAATGTTCAGTTCGTTCCCTATACATACAAACGAACAAGACGCCCGTCTTGATCATATTATATAGTATAGACTAGGTATCATACATTTGTACAAATCCATCACTTATCCGAATATTGATCGTAAGAAGCAATACTACATAGATGAATCAAAGAATAGATTATACGGTGGATATCAAAAGCTAATTAGTCAGTTGATTCGAAATTTGAGCCTTCTAGAAAAATCTTCTTCTCTCTAAGGCGATATTTTTGAAAAGCACAGCGATACCTTTGCACACGGAGGATTGCAAAATATAAAAAAAGAAGATACAAAAAATATATGTATGGTGATATGTTTTTGTTTTATTAAATATTAAATAGTTTAATCTGTATTGTGTCAATAAACTATTCCATTTCGGGATAAAGTAAAAAAAAATGTATGGTGATGTGATATCCAATACCTAGCTTAGGTATTAAGTTTTTATTGGTAACAAATCTTATGTTCACAACATGTATTAACATATAATATGTAAATTTTGTCCACAAGCCGTATATTATAGCGATTATAGATTGGCAATATCTTCCGATATCAAGGTTCAATGTTTGTTGACATCTTGATACTAATCAATTACCTTCATACGAGTGTAAGCAGAACATCAAACATTAATCAATCAAACAGCATTTTGTATGCACAGATAATGTACATACCGCAGTACATATTCTTGATTTCCTTACAACTTGTAAATGTGAGATATTTGTGCCCATTCTGCTAAACTTAACTAATTTGATAGGTCTAAAAATATTGTTATCCTTATTTAACCCCGCACATGAGAAAGGGATAGCAAGACTTTTAGACCTGTCAAATTAGTTATGTATAGTAATTTCGAACAACAGAGTCGACACCTATATACATATATGCTTCAAGAGAATAATCGATTAATCAATTCCAATCCATCCAATATATAAGATTGTGCGATACACTAAAGAATTTACTTTCGATTCTGATTCCTAACTTCATTATCAAGAAAATCACATTTAGTCATTTTCTTTTGCCCTATTGTAGTGAGATCTATTCTCACTTAGAAGTTGCATGTTCAATGGTCATATGTATCGATTCCAATTAAATGTTACTCGAACATCTACAAATAAAAATATAATTCTAGTAACACCTGATGCAATGGAGCTGCATCGTTTCTAAGTCGCTGTACAACATTAACTAACTATCCATTTCAGCGACTCGGCGACGTCTAACAAGACACTTGTTTCGAACTTTATATCTACGTCGTTACATGTTCTTATGTCTATAGTACATGGTTGCTATATTTTTGTGTAGGTACATGACGTAAAATTGGTTGTACTTATATTATACACATAATATAAGCATACGTGTATATCATGTTCGAATATTATTTAAAGGGGTTGTTCCCAGACCTCCAAAATTGAATTCCTACCACCTCCAGGGCTTGTATTTAGGTATACAATTCCTAGGACATCCACGCAATACATAGTACAGTCAACACGAACAAAGTTTTTAACATTAACAACATAATAAAGATTTCATATACATTTTAAAAGCAATTTTGTTTAAATCAAAAAATTTCAATGTATTTTTCAGTTTTGTAGTCTGTTCAGGGTGTAAACAGTATAAGTAAGGTAGGTTTTAATTAATCATTAATTTTTAAAAACTGTCAACGGCACACGCGACAGAACTGTGTTGTAATATCCGACTGACTCAAAACTAAGAGTAGGTAATATGACAGAATGTTTTTGGTGGCAACATGTGCTAATGCATCCCACGGCGTCCCGTGTGAAACTCAAGGGAGCCAGTTGCCTCAATATTGCGACGACGTGTCCGCGATGCAAAACCGCAGGCCAGAGATAGACTGTGTTACCTACGACATGTCATCATCATAAATAATGTATAACGTCGGGACGCATCTGAATTATTCAACGGTGACGACCACTTTATTAAATTTGACGTTTTATGAAAATATAAACAACTCCGTTGGTGTACTGCTGAGTCGAAATTAATAAGACACGAAATTAACATCTCTGAATTTAATGGTGAAACTTCCTGGGGAATTCAATTATTTTCGCATTCAGATTTTATTTCGCGTTGCTTACAATTACCTAGAATAATATTAACATCAATACCTCCCAAATGGTATCATCGTTTATCCATTGATTTGACCATACAAAAGAAGTATAGCAGGCTCTTTGATATTCTAGTAAAATAAAGCATATTTGTATGGTGAACAACGACGCACATAACGACTGTTTCAGCGTAATTTGGGTTCGAAATTAAGAAAGTTTCAAGCCACTAATGAATGCATTGAAAAGTTTTGTGCTGACTTGCAATCTACAAATTCTAAGATAGGAAAGGAACATTACAAAACCGTCTTCAAACACTGCGCTCAATTTGAACAATACCTTGCTAATTACACAATTTGGAGTTGCAAAATTGAATACGTAACGCCATCTAGAGAAATATTCTAGAAACTGAGAATCTAACCAAATTGTACTGCATATTATACGAGTTAGTTATCAGTTTATCTGATAACGCCGCCGAGATAAATATATATCGTAACTAGCTGCCCGCCCCGGCTTCGCTCGTGTGGACAATTTTTTTTGCATTTATGGGGATGAAAAATAGATGTTGGCCGATTCTCATAGATACCGGATAAGCACAAAAAATTTCATCAAAATCGGTCAAGCCGTTTCGGAGGAGTATGGCAACGAAAACTGTGACACGAGAATTTTATATATAAGATTTAAAAATAAGAATCTCAAGTTCGTTCCGAGATTTTTATAAACCGAATCTTTAGTGACATACTGCCAAATACAATTATTACAAGAAACAAATAAAATCAACTAATATACGTAACGAGCAATATTTTTTAATAATGCGGTGGTAAGCAAGCGCACTTTATGCCTGATGCTAAGCGGTCACCGCCTCTAGCCTACAGACGAGACTGTGCAACAAATGAGTTCATGTCCCACTAAATACAAAATAGTGTTGTATTCTGACAAAGTAGGTCAAGATTTAGGTTTTATTTTAAATAATAAAATAGCTCACACAGTTATTAATTATTGTATGCCAGGAGCCTCATATAGGCAAATTGTAGATAAAATAAGACAAAATAACCATGACAGTTCCACAATAATAATAATTTTAGTAGGTCAATGTCTAAACTTAAGCAGAAAAGAGTTTAGTAGTAGTTTTGATGTTTTGACAAGCCTAAATGCTGGTAAAATTTTATTGTGTACATTTCCTTATAGTGCATACTACACTGAGACTGAGAATAAACAGATAGCCTATATAAATAATCTAATGCATATTATGACGACATATAATGAAACTTTTAGTCTATTTGACACAAACCATTTTATTTGTGGTGTAAGACCGACTGGGGAATCACTATTTATCCCTAAGAAATGCAGACTGCATATTGCTACATTGTTAGGTTTTTATATTAACTCTGTTATATCTAATATAACAACGAATAGCTTAAGAGACGAAACAGTGCTAGGTAGTGGTTCTACTAGCACTGTGAATAGTCATTTTGGCACTTTAAACTAGTCCGTAAGACAAGAGAGAAGTCGGATGCATGTTATATACACCTTTTACACCAAAATATTAACCGCTTCTCTGGCAAAATTCTCGACATAGAATTATTACTAGACAAATTTCCAATTGATTTACTATGTTTTACAGAAACTTGGTTAAAACCAGACACCATGCATTTCAATATTAGTAACTTTACAATTGCCAGTATGTTTAACAGACTCTCAGTGGAGGGTGGTGGATCGATTATATTATTGAATAGTAATATAAAGTGCAAAGATAGAAATGATATCACTAGCTTGTCTGTTGAGCGGGTTTGTGAAGCAGCTTGTGCAGAGATAGATAAATACATAATCTTATGTGTATATAGACCTCCAAATTCGGATATTCGTTTATTTTGTTCAACAATGGAGGCAATGCTTAGAAAATTATTTTATACAAATAAAAAACTAGTTATATGTGGTGATTTTAATGTAGATACTTTAAAAATGTCAACTGAGGCCCGATTATTTAAAAATCTTTTCAAATCATTTAATTTAGACATTATATTTAATGAGCCCACAAGAATAACAGCCACTTCGTCTACCTGCATTGATAATATAATATCAAATGGAAATATAAAAAATAAGTCGTTAATAAGTGGCATTAGATCAGATCATATGGCTCAATTTGTTGAGTTGCATGATAGTGCACAACCTAGCACCTCTATGAAAGAGTGTAGACCCCTGTCTAAGAATAGAATAGAAAGGTTTAGGAAGAATTTAGAATCAAAAATTTATAATTCTAAGTCTGGTGAGCCCAATGAATGTTTTCAAAAATTACAAAACGTTATATGCAGTGAATTTAATAAGGCCTGTCCTAAACGAAAGATGAAGCTAAATAACAAATTGGAATTTAGTAACTGGGCAACTAAAGGTATAAGGAAAAGTAGAGACACTTTGTATGAGTTGTATTATAAGAAATCTCATACAACTAATGAAGAGTTTTATAGTTACGTGAGAAAATATTCTAAATTATTTAAAACTGTTTGTCAAATAGCTAAATCAAAATATATAAGTAATGAAATAAGTAATTCCGATGATAAAATAAAAACGGTTTGGAAAGTTATTAATAGGGAAACGGGAAAGAATGGAATTAAAGAAAAAGTAAGCACACTTAAAATTAACGAGAATCTTGTGTCGGATAAGTTAGACGTCGCAGCAGCTTTTGAGAGCTACTTTGCCAATATTCCGTCCGAAATTACAAAAAACCTTAGCTCGTGTGCAAATACAGCCGAAGGCTTACTTAAGAAATCGTTTAATAAAGTTATTCCAGAGTTTTACTTTCGACATGTAAATGCAAATGATATTATTAAAACATTTAAAACGCTCAAAATTAAAAACACGGAAGATTTATGGGGACTTTCGATTAAAGTTATTCAAGCAATTCTACCAACGATTGCTCCTATACTGGCAACCATTTTTAATACTTGCATTGATCAAGGAATATTTCCTGATTTAATGAAATATAGTAAAATAATACCGATTTTTAAGGCGGGATCTAGAGAAAATCCTTCTGATTATAGACCAGTATCAATACTGCCGGCTTTGAGTAAAATATTTGAGAAAATTATGTTAAATCAAATGTTAGGTCACTTTAATGCGCATAATATATTACATGGAGACCAATTCGGTTTTACTAAAGGTAGATCTACAAGTGACGCGGCGGCAAAATTACTGAAACATATATTTGAAGCATGGGAAAGTTCACATGATGCCCTAGGTGTATTTTGCGACCTATCTAAAGCATTTGATTGCGTTGAACATAGTACGCTACTGCTCAAACTAAAATATTATGGTATCCGCGGAAATGCCCTTGATCTTGTAGCCTCATATTTGTCCGGTCGTCAGCAAAAAGTCGGTGTCGGAGGCATAACTTCCAAAGGCACATTAATAAAAATGGGAGTTCCGCAGGGTTCAATATTAGGTCCTTTCTTATTTTTGGCATACATAAATGATCTCCCACTTGTAGTGGATAATATCTGTGACATAGTCTTATTCGCGGATGACACGTCTCTGGTATTTAGAGTGAGCAGAAAAGACAAAGAAATGATAAGTCTAAATGAAACGCTAGCATCCGTTTCTAAATGGTTTGACGCCAATAACCTAGTTTTAAATTCAAAAAAGACAAAATGTATACGGTTTTCTCCTCCAAACTCATCGCAGGTAGACACGAATGTACAATTAGATGGCAGAAAACTTGATTTAGTTGATAACACGATTTTTCTAGGTCTAACACTAGATGCAAAATTGCAGTGGGGCTCTCACATTGAGACTTTGTCAAAGAAACTTAGTTCAGCTGCGTTTGCCATTAGGAAAGTCAGACAAATGACAGATATTGATACTGCAAAATTAGTTTACTACGGATATTTCCACAGCCTCATGTCTTATGGCGTGTTATTATGGGGATCTGCGGCGGATCTGGATACGATATTCATTCTACAGAAAAGGGCAATCAGGGCAATTTTTGCAATGGGTCCCCAAGAATCGTTAAGAGAATTGTTTAAGAAAATTAATATTCTCACGTTACCGGCTCTTTACATCTTTGAGAACTTGTTGTTTATAAAAAAGAACATTAGAAGTTTTCAGTTAAATTCAGACAACCATAATATTTATACAAGAAACAGAAACAAAATTGTGGCTCCTAGGTTTAGACTTACAAAAGTAAACAAATCATTTATGGGAAACTGCGTCCGCTTTTACAATAAAATCCCACAATCTATTACCGAATTGAATTACGATAAGTTTAAGACTCATGTCAAAAGAGTTTTGATAAATAAAGCCTATTATAAAATTAATGATTATGTAAATGATAAAAATGCTTGGAATATATAGACTCACTCTGTACAAGTGGCTCCCCGCTCCTGGTAATTGTAATAGTTGGAATATGTATTTCATGAAAGCAGTGACAAAACCAACTTGGTAGCTTTCATTTTGATATTTGTAATTTCATACCAATGTCTAGAAGAATTTTGTTACAAATTGTTATATAATGATTGTTAATTGCAAAAAAAGACAGAGCACTGAGTTTCTTGCCGGTTCTTCTCAGGTGGCTTTTTTTCCGAACCGGTGGTAATTTAGACCTTCATAAGAGCCTTATTAGGGCCTAAACTGAATAAATGATTTTTGAATTTGAAGTCTCCTTACTGCCAGCACAGCGTAACCTAGGAGAGCTCTGGGAACATTACTCACCGCAGACTCGATACAGGAAAATATATAACGGATTATGAATACAATTTCAATTTCCAAGAAAATATATATAATGTGTATTTATAGTACGTACCATTTATTTGTAGTAGTACTGAAAAAATACATTCTCATTGAGGTCATAAAATAAGTGCAGATGCTGCAAATAGCTGATACAAAACGGGTCAATTGGCCCGCATACTTCGGCAAGCCACGACGTTTCGAGGGCCATCAAACATTGAAAGGATGACAGGCTTGCCACAAAGGACCCGTGGTCACCGGGTCAAGAACTGCTTTACAATTACTATGTAATTATTACAATGTAATTATTTAATTATATACAGACAGACATAGCGGTACTCCTACAATATCTCAGCACTATTTTAATTCGATCTAAACAGGATTTTTTTTCGCTACCATTTGAAATTAATACCGAGGCATAATGATGCCTACAAACCTCTTAAGAGTTGCATTGTCCACTATGATCGTCAAAAACAGCATGAAAAAGGACACTATGTAAATGATGTTTAGTGTAGTGGGGTCAAAGGTCAAATACGAAGTGGGATAGCAACCGACATTCTCGCCCTTAATGATTATTATTAAATGAAATGAGACTCAACAAGGGTCAAGTTCAAGATCGCGTCACATTTAACTGTTATTGTCAATTGTTATGTCTGCTCGGGGGAACTTAGCTAACAATCACTTTCAAACGATCTGTGTCACAGTTTAAAGAAGTTGCGTTTGGATTCTATGGACTCAGACCTATTTGGAGTGATAGGTGTTAAATACTGTCTTACAAACCGAATGGAACATTTTTGGAATATATTTCATACCTAACAATAAATAAAATTCTACTAGCGCTAGTGAGTATCATAAAATATAATGATGACATAACCCGACAGTTTATTTTCATCAATTTACTTCCCATAGATTATGACTGTAAACGTATACACTGTGTCACTAAAAGAAGCTATACACGAGCAAGGCGGTAGGGCCGTATCTGTCAAAGAATGCTCAAATACCATCGAGCTGTGAAGCCTGTGAATGGCATCCACGGTGCCACTTACACACGAAACGCTTCTCGACCAGTCTTTGCCTGTTAGAAGACTCAAATACTGCTGAATGAAAATTTCAACATCGATTGCAAATTAGTACGAGCCGTCGATGCATCGATATCACACGCGATCAAAGAACAAATTTCTGTTCGTATTCTGCGTTCTTAAAATATGTATGTTGTTATTATTAGCATAACAACTTACTTGCAAATTTAAGCTTGTAGATACAATACTACTAATACTAGGTATCATAGTATAATGAAATTTTAATGAGCAACCTTTTAGAACCGAACCATGGCTTATAGTAAATGAGAACGATGCATCATTACAGCGCAAGCCGCTTTACTCCAGCAAGACCATGTAACATTGATTGTAAAAATTTTCCTTATTTTCCACAATAAACTGTGAGTGAAGAAATCAATTGTGTCATGTGAGCTGCGATGAAGTAACTGGGTCGGAGAGGTCGAGAGCGATCAAGCCTAGCGAGCACATCGGCCCACTCCATGCCTATAATCATGAACTCCTTTACGTTGCAGCTATAAAGATTTTGTGTGAAAATGAAATTATAAAGGCCATAACATAATGAAAAAACACTTTTTGTTACACAAGTTTCTACAGGCATAACAGGATAACTGGAATAGACCAAGAAATATTATTTGACTTATCAGCTCATCTTCGTACCACTTAATACATTTTAAAAGTTTAATTATAAAGCATTATTAAAGTATACATACATAAACTGAATAAAGAAGATTCATTTTCAGAATATGTCAAAAGAAGAAGCTGCGAAATAAACTACTCCGATTTCTGAATTTTTTTTTATAGGTTTATTTTAAATTCCATATTAATTATAACGATAAACAATCCAATGTCCACAATATTGAATTAACAACAACACTATTGCAAAAGAGCAGTTTTACTTGTAAAATATTCTTGAATAGCTTTTTACAGAGTAAGTTCTACACATCGTGTCACGGAAAAGGTTGTGAAGTGACTTGAATAAAGAAAAAGAGGACATGTGTTGACGTCGGTCGCGGGGGAGCCATGATTATCTCGCTCGCAGATAACACAGCTAGTTTTCCTTGGCTTCCCATGAATTATTTAATTACGTGAGTATGTGTAATGTCACCACTCTAGTCAATTCATTTAAACCGGATTTTGCTAATTTCGTTTTGAAGCTCACACATACTTAGAATGGAAAATCTATTAGCGCATACGCGTAGAACAGCCATTAGGTCAATTATCGTGTTATAATATTATTACTTTAAAATGCATTACAAGTTATAAATGCGAAAGAATTGGGTACATCATACATGTTCCTTAAAGAAACCACATAACAAAAGTAGAACACCATTAAGAGCCACGTCACAGACAAGTTTCTACCGCTATCTGTTATTGCTTTCGTAACTAAATTAACTATCAGAGACAACATAAAAGAGTCATAAGTTATATGTTTAGTGTAAACTACTTTATCGCAAACACACCATACATGGGAGTAAATTAATAGTATTCTAAACTTAGTCAAAATTTCTAAGGCCTAAGGCCTGGGAAATTTTGCACATTATGACTTAAGGGGAACCAATAAACAGCTAGCCCATTTTGGTCTTAACCCTAGGTGCATCTAACGAAGAATTTCCATTTTTGACTATAGCAAAGTGTACAATGGAAACTGTAGACTGTGCCGCTTAAAATTTTTGTCAACCCTTATATTATAACAGCATAGTGAAAATATAATTACAATTGCATTGGTAGCAGATTTTATAATATTTACTTTTATCGCGTCTACTCTAAGTACTAAATAAAATTACCGAAAATATAAGTCTGGTCCTCAGACTGAAACAGCATTTCCGAATAATCAAAGTAACTTTAATCGATCAAACACCTAATGCAATGGTACATTCACATCTGAAAACATTAATGGCTCTAATACACCAATCTCCGATGGCAATTAAGACTGCGCCGGTCGGTACACGGCTGAAACGTATGGAGCTCTTCAATCAACGAATCAATCTACAATCGCAAACGGTCGCCACTTGCCAGCGACAGCTCAACAAATTTATTGCTTCGAATGGGTGGTAATTTTCAAATTTCGACGCCTGTTGATCGCCGTTCGACGGCTAGCGCAACACGCTACGTGACTGCGCGCCGCTCGCAAATTACCCCTTACTTTGTGTACGATAACACATCCACTGAAATCACTGGTGATTGTCGTCAGTTAATAATTTTATTGACTAAAATTATGTTACAATGCAGTTCAGTACCACCGAAATAGATTTTGTGTTCAAATAATAATTGGTTTGTGTGCTTAATTACTTTGATTTTGCTGGCCCGAATACATAAATGCAATTTCAATTCGACCTAATTTCGTTTCAGTAAGGTTTCAATGAATGATTTGTTCTAGAATATAGCGTAATACTAACTTGATACAGAAATAAATAAAAACAATAATAAATTGTTTATTCAGTAAAATTCAACAAGTATAAAAATAAACGATACGATAGGACATGGCTGAATCAAATCAATTAAAAACTTACTTAAAGTTTACAGAAATTGTTGAGAGAGGAAAATCGTAGTATTAACAGTACTTGAGCACGTAAAACGATGTTAAGTCGGCGCTCATCGGTTCCGACTCATTACGAGTTTTGGTCTGAGCTTAAGCCGGTGAAGGTGCACCCTGATTAAGTCGAACAGACGATGTTGGCCCATCTGCTTGCCAAAACCACTTGAGCCAGCACTTGACGAGACTTGGTTCTTACGCTTTGCATAATGTTTGTCAATAGTCGCTATGTGGATATGTGACGCTTAAACATAGTATCTTTTTACTTTCAACCCAAGTGATAGGGTCTGAAAGCAACTTATTTAGTGATAGTTACAATCCTTTGTACACAACAATACGTACCTACCTTTAGTCTGTTTTACTACAGCTATGCCCTGAACTACCTACTCTTTAATAAATATACAATTTGTTTTTATTTTTAATATTAATCAGGTAAAACAAAGTTAAAATACTAAGTAATAAAAAAATTAAAGGAAATCTATATCAACGTCGTACGTCAAATGAAAATGCTACAAAGCAATTTATTCACTGCATTTAATTAAGTGTTTTCTTTACATTTCCTGACATACGTACGAAATGTAGAATTAAATATCTGACATTAACGTTGCTTGCGCGTAGCAACAAATATTTGCTAAATGCTTAAATAAGTTATCTCGTTCACGCAGGCGCAACGTCGTCTACTCAGTCTGAAGTTTCCACTCGCTCCTTCAAGATGTTACAGCGATTTACCTGTAAACAATAAAAAAGGCGTTTATTTACAGTGTTGGGGAGCTGCCAAGTATTCGAAGCGGTCGTCTAAGTTGGTCTCGTCGCAAAATGAATGAAACAAGTGGACATTTAGACGGCCGTTGTGTTCCTGATCAGTTATCAGGCCGAGTTGAGAGATGGGCTTAGGTGAGAACAGACAATATAAAACTCATTTATATCCTGTCATCGTGACGCGTGAGGCGTGCCAAGGCGTTTTCCAATACGCTCATTTATCACACGCCCCCTTGACATAATGAGACGCATCTCGACATACTCCAAAAATACTTAAAATTTCCTTTTTTAACAAAGTATCCATTAATTTATCGTTGCGTAATTTATCGTGGCAGCAAACGTAAGAGAGGGAGGGGAATTCCCAATTCTTGTGACTGCATTTAGACATATTTATATATATCTGAAGTTATATACCTAGAAACCATGTTTCCGTAAATCCAATCTGATTTTATCTAATCTGAATATCAATATAACGATTACGCATGGTCAGTTCATTCACACTAACAAAATGATGAGACAAATTTATTATGTTATCTCATAATGAAAAGCAATGTTGTGACTCTTAAAACAATGATATATGTGAAACAGGGATTTATTATTAAGAATAAATACTTCTGATGTTATAAAATACCCTCGAGGAAATTTTATTTCAAATATACTGTGGATATTTCCACAAATACTTATGTAAAATCAATTTTAGACAAAGGAAAATAACGGGAATTGGCTGAAGTCTCAGTGCGCAGTCACATGACGCTAACCAGCGGCAAAATTGAAATGATCACGATGGCGCATGACTTAAAAAATAAACGATAACAATATACAGTCTTCGTTTCAAAAGCTTTAATTTTATTTGAAACGTGTCTAATTTAATTATTTGAACTAAAAAACTTACAAATAAAATCGTTTTCAAGTATTTCGTGGCCATAAGTCACCGGTTAAAAAGTTTCCAAGTCGAATAAATTAAGTTAACGATCATGTGACGTACGATAGGTACTCACATAGAGAACTAATTTGATCGTAAACGTTAGTATATAAAAATATAATTATTTACAATTGAAAAAACTTAGTGCTTATTGTGCTTCACTTAGCAAATCACAAGTAAAACGTAGCAACGGTAATGTTCGAAATTGATGTGAGTTTGTCAATCAGCGCGGTAGATAATAGTATTATCGGTGATGAGGCGTGAGATATTCGTTGTCGATCACGCGGTGCGAAATGACGCGCAGCGGTGCGCAGGCGTGGTCTTACGTGTCCGCGTGGTGCGCTCTGACGTGCGCACGTGCGCTGACGTGATTACACAAAACTCACAACAAAATGTGAAATATTTCTTTAATCGAAAGCTTTTTCGTTAAAGACAACGTGACACCGCCAATCGCAACAGTATATTAAAATATCTCAGTTTTAGGCACAATATACATACATACATACAATAATCAAATGGTTCTAAATAGTGACTGTCAATTTGTTTAGGAATGCCTTGTTATCTATCTATACATATGAAAGGCTTTGTCCTAAATGACTGACGGATCAACGCACTGCCAAAACGCTGATCGTAGAGACCTGCAACTTGGAGGACGTGTTTTTTGTATGACGTAGGCATCCGGTAAGGAAGAATTTTCCCATATTTTACCCACAAGGGGGCGAAAAAGGGGGCAAAGTATGTATGTTGAATTCACCTTAAGCATATATACTCTTTTAAATTGGCATGTCATATTAGTACCTTTTTATAAGGTTTCTAAGCTTACAGAAGTTATGTACTTTTAGGACACGGCCTCATAAGGACGTAAAGGGTCTATATGTATTCCTAGGATTCCCCATCAAAATAACCCTTCGAATTCAAGAGAATGCAATTTCTCATCACAGTCTGCTTCACAATAACTATAAACATAGCTCAAGGACAAACTCTCAAGGGAATAGACTTGAGTGAAATCTGTTTCTGTCATGGCCAACGTAAAAAACTAAGTAAAATCTTCTTACAACCATTATCAACTTCTAGGCGGACGAAGTCACGGGAAAAAGCTAGTTCAATAATAATTTAACTAAAATAGGATTCGAGGAAAATAAATCTGCGAAGGTTATCGATTGATCAAATGGATTTGCACGAATAGTCAAAAAGCAATTAATTCGATAAAATCCAGTACAAACTGTAAAATAATTAATCAACGATATTGAACAATAACGTTTGCCAATTTGCTTACAAAATACACGCGCATGAACAAAAAATTACAATCTAAACACAGCAACATCAACAAAAATACAATTTACACAAATGGACAATAAATAAAACAGCATGCAGCAAGAGGTACAAGTTGATATAAACAAAGGCAGGCGATAACTTTTTGCAAGTAAGCGGCCAATAGAACTGGCAAACACCTGCTTTTGCCGAGAATCGCTCGATTAATGAAATAACGAAAATATTCATTGGCAATCAAACATCCAGCCAGCACAAATACTTGTACAGAGAATCTGCGTTAATACCCATTCGAATAAAAAGATAAAAGCATTAAATTATTGAGTTTTGCTCAGCTTTCATTGAGGCAAGATAAGAGTAAGCATGGTCATCAAAGCCACTCGGTGTTGATGTAACGCAAAGCTTAAATACGTGCATTCAAAAGCTAAGCAGAAGAAATGTTTCTATAACAGCTATAACTCAACATGTATCCATGCACACTTGGCTGTTGACGGTTGAGGTTAATATGAAGACATAATTTTACCATAACTGTGGACAGTGATCTACTTTCCTTTAACATATCGGAGATTAATATATAGGACATTTATAAAATGCTTAAACATTAAAAATACATAATTCACTCAATTTTGATTATTTAATTTGTGTCGCTCCCATTAAAAAGCACTTATTGAGCGAACGACGCCTGACAGGTGCTAACGATTTTGATTTATTTAATTCGTTAAATCTGGGTAAAATATTAAATTTATCCACCAACAGAGCTAGGCTTGAAATGGTTCGATATAAGTCTCGTTGCTTTCAGACAGTTTAATGAAAATTGACGTAACACAGCCTTACCAGAATTTTCATATGATACAGTTCAATAGCTACTAAAAAAAATGTCCACGCCTTATGGTCCACGTCGTATACTATCACAACTTTACATTTCCATTAATCTGCGAGGTTAAGCAACCCTATTCTTGGTTAATAGTTTGTGGGATGGGCGCGCCCGTCGATTAGTGAAACCCTTTATGCCTCATAGAACCTGATTCCAAATTCCTGATTGCAAATTGGTGATCGTAGACAAATTGTACAGGTTCAGTACTGAGCCTCAGTGCTGAGCCTCAGTACTGATCCATTTTTGTATTAAAAAATTAGTTATGATGGTCAATTGGTCACATTACTCACATTATAATATGCCCTTGTAGTATTCTATCGATGCAAGTTTGGATCCAACCGGTCTGTATTGTTTTTACAATAGAAAATTAGTGCAGTGATAAGTCACACCACGAGCTTCACGGTGAAGGAATATTTCTGAAGAAACCTGCATACGTCTGAGAAGAAATTCAAGGACGTATGAAGTGCCGAGTGTCTGTCACGTTGGCACCAAATTATCTTTGGTGTCCTTGTTTTAAAAATTCAAATAATTGTACCGAGTAACCGTTACATTGAATAAAACATTACGAATGTTTGTTCAATTTTCAGACAAACGTTACAAGATGTCAGAAGAATACAATTTCCTGACATGAATAAAACGCATAAAATACATCAACTCACTTTAGTTTCATTTTATAGTTTTACTCGAATAAATTCCGTCGGCACGAATCGTAATAATAATTTTTACAGCATTGCATAACGATATTATTATTATATTCAGCTCCACACACAGATATACATTTGTTACCAACATAATCTCTTCTGGCAGAGTAACAAAAAGAGATTGGGTTTTAATCCTACCGGAATATCTACCAAATCCGCCACAAAGGCAGCTAATATTTCGCAGAATATACATATTTGATATACCTACGATTCTACTTATTACTGATTGATATACGAATAAGATTTTCCGTTTTCACCCCATACATAAATATGTGAAGTGCGTGCCTTGCTTAGTAACGTACTTACGGACGTAGTTTATTTCATAGTTTGGGCGGAGAAACTTGCTTTGATTTATATTTAACACCAGTATTGATCTAGTGATATCTAAAGATTATGCTTTAAGTTATGATACGCTGGAGTAGCCCTAATAGCGTAAGCGATAGAATATTCTACTTCAATTTACCGCACGACTCCGTAACAGTAATATTTCGTAGCTAAGCCTATCTATGACAACATTATTTCTTATTTGCTTTAAATCTATCAATATTGTGACAACTAAAATAATAAAAAAAAAACTCGAAGCTTATTCATTTGAAAAAGTGCATTCAAATACCTGATTAGTATGTTCTGTCACTGGTTCAGAT
This sequence comes from Falcaria lacertinaria, assembly GCA_951449985.1. Classification (NCBI taxonomy): domain Eukaryota; kingdom Metazoa; phylum Arthropoda; class Insecta; order Lepidoptera; family Drepanidae; genus Falcaria; species Falcaria lacertinaria. The sequence continues at coordinate 4,631,341 of OX602111.1, forward strand.
TCACCCGTTTCATGGTATTTCTTATTGTGTTGTCTACTCAAATTAAAACCCCTCTATTTCAAGTCACCTCGGAGGCCAGGTTGCTTTTATCTTATTTGACACATGTCAAAAAAAATGTGACGAGCTATTTCATTAGAAGAATATAATGTGTGAAACAGAATCGTGTCTGTGTTATTTCAGTCGAGTTCGTAATCTGTCGCTTTTGCTTTAGTGTTATTAAATTACATTTTCGTGTTCATAGCCACAAAAAGACTGCGGCTTATTAAAATGTAATTCGCTTTATGATTAACAACGGAACTAGTGACCGGGTCTATTTTAATATTTACGAGCTATTTGTATGAAAGGAATGGTAAGACGCGAGCGGGAGCGGGCGCGGCCGGCGGCCACGTGCGCGGTCACGTGACGATACCGACACGAAACCATTCCTCCTCATAATCGAAAATAATAACCAACTCTAAGTATGTGTTTTGACATTCACAATTGGCTAATTAAAGTTCCTCTACTATTTGCAGTATTAGAATTTTTATTGTGAGCGATCCGCTGCGTGTTTCTCTAATAATGAGCGCACGACATGCATCCGCTGCTTATGGGTTATTTATAGGTTACTTCAAGTCGAATAAAAATAGGGACGTCGAACATTACAAATTGTGTTATTTTATTACGCGTGCGTGACAACAGGAGGCATCCTAGTTGAATTCATTATTTGATCGATTGGTGAAGCGTTCTTTTATGAACGTATTTGGTTTACTTACCTACTTCATTCGAGATTTGCCGTGTTATGAAATCTAATAGTAATTTAAACATTCAGAAACGTGTAACGTGTAAATAATATGGTTGACATAATTTAGATCCACTGTGTTTTTCAACAGCCATATAATATAAACGACCTTTTTCCTTTTGTCGCAATCCCGTAGCCGATCACAAATAATAAATTAAGCGAATTATTACCACGAAGTTATATTTCGTTGTTACAAAAGTGTTAACAAGGTTTACAAGCGTTTTAATGGTCGCTTTAAAATTGATGATCACAACTTCCGATACCAAAATAATGAACTTGTTTTATGATAAACATTGGTAAATGAGTGTTGCTAAACGATCAGAGATATTCTCGAACCGCAATCGTGTCATACTTTGTTGTTAAAATTAAATTGCTTTCCATAAATTATTTATCTGTTAATATAGAATTTTATTAGCACATCAAACGGATTTCTTCTACATAGCAACGATGCACCTACGCGCTCACAATCTACGCCCCTAACATTTTCTTAGGTACTAATTAGAACTAACTCTTTTTGGCCATATTTTCAAAATAATTACGTATTTTACTTTCTTAGTATAAATAAAATCCTTATTTGCTCAAAATCAACATGAGACTTATTTTATATTTAGAATCTACCATTATGTATTTTTTTCCACCAGCTTACTATTGGTAATATCATTATAAATAGTATAAAGTAAACTCGTCTCTGCAACGTCATACCTGTCGTTGAAATCAATAACAAACCTTCAGCTTTTGTACTCATTTTTTAAGTGAGTATTCCTGTACTGTCTTAAACCACCTGATTTTAATATAAGGAAAATGTAAGGCTGCTGTGTTTACCTAAACCAATCAAGAGTGTACAAGTAGACGCAAGGTTAAAGTTGGGTCTCAGATAGCCACAGCGTTTTTTAAGAAGCAGCTACATCATTCAAATTATAATAAAACAGTTGATATTTTAATTTTTAGCACTCGTCATGTATTTTTTTAAATGTGAATAAAATGATAGGTATATTAATAACATTATTATTAGATTTAATAATATATCTTCACGCCTTCCCACTAGGGTCCCCAAGGGGTAGGCAGAGATATTACAACTCCTACTTTCCACATTATTAAATATTATTGTATAAAATTTGTTTTTAACGTTTCAGATTTTAAATGTAGGGGTGGGATCCCTTTTATCTGAAAGCTGTATCCACCGGTACTAACTAGTCTGATGCTTATAGCACTTAAAGAATGTATTGGTTTGTTTATTTTTTTAGTAGTTTTACAAATTTAGCGGAATGGACTTTGGGATGTTGTTTCTTTAGAAAGAGGCTTCACGACATCATGCAGTCCAGCACTTCACGGTACGATCACATTGCGTCCAAATTTGTTATATCCTCCCTCATATAATATATTCCAGAATGTATAGCGATTGCCACTTAGTTTACCTACTTGTGTATTTCAATACAAAAGTAGGTAAACCTTACCTAGACTAGTGTCTAGACAGATCTCTGTACTAAATATTGGGGACTCCTTGTCTGTTATAAAATCATATATAATAATTATAAAGACATGTATTGTGACTGTTTGTCCCAAAATAATTTTAAATAATAATAATATTAACAATACCAATAAGTTGGTTATTATTATTTAAGCCATGTCCACAGTATTAGAGCTGCTTTTAGCTGTGGCTAAAGTGACGCCTCCCGCCTGTCTCTGTCATTAATGGGAAGGATAAGTCTTTTAATTAATGCAGGTGTCCTGGAGTGGAGGCGACCCTGCTTCCGCTGACCCTATCCTGTTAGCGTGCGGTTACAGTTTAAGCATTGAATTATTCTATTAGAGTACCTTTTTGAGGACACTGAAACATCATCTATCAGTGGATTGTACTATGTACCTACATGTAAAAATTGCCGACACTATAGGATTGATAATAATTTTCTTTTTGTAGCAATTCCATGGGATATACTGTAGACTGTGAGATATTATGAGAAGGTATGAGCGAGTAAATCAATTTATCACCCCTCTAAGTTGCCACTTGATTTTGTGTAATATTATCAGGTTGTTAGTATTTTAAAAGAAAATACTTATAAGGCTTATGTAAAAACTAAATTACGTTGGTTGTGTATTCGCAAGGAGTGTCATTGTCATCATGTACTTGTGTAAATAAGTAAGAACCTGTAAATAATGTAACCCTATCTCAAAATCAATTTCACATTTCAGACACACAATATGGCATACTCATCTTCCACATTATCTCAAGATATTTATAAGTGTCTAAAAAGGATTTTCTATACTTATACATCATCACATCGGAGAACAATACTGACGCACGTAAATTCAAATAACGATTGTGTTAGTCAAGTCGTAAAATCTGACGTCAATATTGCGCGCACATCTCGTTTGAACAGGTTTTCCAACTTGACTCGTAAAATTCGCTAAATGGGATCTTATTAACTGGTATGTGATTTATGAATAATTAAAAGTGATGAAATAAGCAAAGTTTCACCAGCTTCTATGCACGCAGTATATAATGGCTGAAGTTGCGTTGTTTGACTGATTTTGCTCTAAAGCTTTGTACGCGTATTTTAATTAGTTTTCACGTATTAGGCTGACTTTAAATTTTACAACTTACAACTTTAGAACAGCTTATTAAAAACATGCTATATGCATTGACAAACTGCATGTACCTGTCAACAATAAAAAATAGATTTTCTTAACAGAAAGACACGATCTATACCTGTAATGAAATCCCTTATAACTCTAGCCACAAATTACTGGCTTAATATTTGTTTGTTCTTATTGACTTACTTTGTATTATAATACTTCGTGTCCAAAATCTAGCAACCAACCACACTTGATTAAATTGGATGGCAACGCCCGGAACATTTGAAATTTGAAAGAATGTCAGGATGATGATCAAAAACTTGATTTCCTGCCATTTTATTCTCAGCATTTTATCAAAGGTATTATAACAAGGCAGAATTCAATGTAACAAGGGAGCGTGAGGGTACATGGAGTGTACGCGTGTGGGATAAGCTATAAAGTTTATCGGAGTCAGGGAAAAATTCCCGAAACTAGTACCGTGTGGGATAAAATTCATAACGCGCTTAGCAGTTCCGCTCACCTGCCTCGTTATACTTCGGAATTTTTAAATTAAATTCTGAATACCGCCGATTCAACAAAGTTGCGAATTCTTAAAATTTAGTATCGTAATTAATCTTTCGGTTTAATAAACATACAAAGGCGGACAAAGAAAGTAGAATGGACCGTTTATTCCTTATTAATGGTGGAGATGATGTTAAATCTCATAATTAATGCAGGTGCTCGCGTCTGAGCAAACTTGCCGGGACGATCTTCGCCAATAATCGGATTCTCGTTTTCTGTTACGCGTTACTCCAGTAATTATAATGCTATATTTACTCCGGTAAAAGCGTTTCAGGCGTTTAAAACGACCCCTCAAGGATGTAATCGTTAAATTCAATATCATGTAAATCTTTCGGATTAATTGGTTCTTGTTTACGACGCTCCGTCTTAAAACATGTCACTATTAATTTGGGATCGTCTTCGCACACTCAAGTTTTTTATTAGAAGTACATAGTTATATATTTAGTCTTCAATAATTATTTGTTAATATAACCCAACATTACAGCCTTTCATATACATATTGCAATATTTTTATTCAAGCGTATCTATTTTGTATATTTCTAATGGATCTAATTTAAATATTTTGGAGTTGTTTTATAAATTTACATTATATGAAAGGTCATTTATGAATGTTTCACGATAAAAGTACTGAACTACCTAGTTAAGTGTCCGCTTGGTCGAAAACTTTGATGGCGTAGCTGCAACCACGAAATCTGTCACCGATATTAATTGCATATCAGATGTTTGACATACAAGAGCCTTGTTTCTCGGGCGTACGTCGATTTGACCTACGTCAGTAAGGTACGACATCAAACGCACTTCTGGAGTATGTTATTGATTTTCACCGCCCGGTGGGCGGGGTCAAATCTGTGCGAAAGGGATCACGCGATTGCCTCCTCATTAAATCAGAAGAGGAGCCTCAATTTCAGTCTGCACAGTTTCTAATTAAGGACGTACCCATTAACCAACTATTTAAAATAGGTAAGGCCTCGTGGAAAAACATTTTCGCAAGAATTATGGTTGTCAAAGTTGCGACATCACAAGTTCGAGCACTTTGTATAACGATGATAAATTTACTTAATACCTATCTCATGTTGTCTGTTAATAGAAAACGTTTTGATATTTATCTTTAAGGAAATACTTTGAGTAGGATGAAAACTCAATTCATTAAACAAAGTTCTTACAGAAACAATAGAAATATATTTGTCAAATGATTCGAAAACTTGCTAGGTAGTTAGTTATTCCTAACTCAAAATGTTCTATGAAGCTTTTAACAATATACTTTTCTGTTTAGTTTTCCGATGAGTTAAATCAGTAAAAAGCCTTTTGTTCATTTTTGAGAACGAATTTTACTTCCAGAACGTCGCTTTAATTTGGACCACGCGTTGAAATTGTCATGATTGTATGGTAAATATAATTTGTCATATTCAAATCTATGTGGGCATTACATATACTGTAGGACGAGGTTGGGGTGCGACCGTCTTGTAACCCGACCGATAAAAATTGTGTTGTCCCGGTGGCATTTTCCAAGAGAGTTCATAGGGTCAGGGTTGGCGGGACAAAACATAATCGTGACATGCCCAACGATCGCGGCCCGAATAACAATACAGGGAGTATTGTTAGAATCTTAGAATCTGGACTTTAAATCGGCATACGAGTGTCATGCATACATCCTGACCGTGGCCCAATCTTACAAACTACCTACGTGTGTATATTTTGTTAATGGGGTCTATCTCTCTACATAAAACCGTTAACGTTTTTTTAGTTTAATGAGCATTTAACCAAGATTTTTATTTGCATTTAAAATTGTATACTTCAGAATAATGTCTGAATCACTAAAGAAGAATGACTTCATAATAATATTGAAAAGCGAATTATAAATCAAATTAAGTGCCCACTTTTTTATATCGGGATAGAAATGAAACGTAACCATTCATAGCGGCCAGCGGACCTTTAACTAATGCTTTAAATTTCACGATTTTAGTCTCAGTTGAACAATGGCAATTTGAAACTTGGAAAAAGCAAAAATGGCTGCCTAACTCGGTACAATCAAGAGTCTCAAGTGCAGAAACATAAATGAAACCATTAATTATCCGCGGGCCCAGTTATTCTTCCATCCTGCCCTCAGAGCCTCAGTTCACTCCGCTTTTATATTTTTCTCTTTCTCGTTAATTTGTCGAAAGTTAATTGAAGGGATATTTCAGCGAGAGAAAACGTAAATAGCTCAAGTTGAAACAATCCTGCAGACTTTTCAGGGTGCATAACAAGATGATCTCAAATTATTCTTCGCTCTAGCTTGTTTTGGGCAGGAAAAATACGATTTTAATTTGTTGTTTCCTGTTATATCATTGTTAGGTATTCCAAATCATTTGTTGTCTTTTTTTCTATCACCAAGATAAGCGTAAAGTAACGTCATACCTACTTATTACGTTTCTTGTCGTGGTAGCTAATTTGATAATTACTGCCAGGAAAGGAATTTAGGTAGTAACCGTAGATCTCTTATTACTTTCAGACTTCTCTTTACTCTTACCTAACTATCCTATTCTCAGGTCTATTACTATCTACCTACCTACTATTACTTATTCAATAGTATTGATACCCATCGAAAAAGGTCCCACTACCGCCATCTCTGAGCATTAAAATGGAATAGTGTTAGATGTGGTTTTCTGTAACAGGTTAAAGAAAGTGGTTCTCCTCAAGTCAGACATCAGCTAGAATTAAATAAAACCGTTGTGTTCGTAGAATTATTGTTTAAGAATAAGTTTAAATATTATACAGAATGACTGACTTACCAAGACGTATATTATCTACACTGAGCTAAGACGGTAGGAGGAAGTGTGTAACTGTTTAGATAGAGAACTAGTTATTAGGAGCAATTTCATACATTTTAGATATAAGCACTGATATAAGGATATCAATTGGCTATCTTTGTATCTGCTTTCATATTAACATTAAGTATTTTTTTAAATATATTTAATTGTTAGTGATCTTTTACATAAATAAAAAAATATCACCGAAAAACATTTAGGCGTAGTAAAAAATATGTTTACCATTCAAACACAAGCATTCAGTTACAATTTTATTAATAAAATAGTATTGAATGAGGCACCTCTACCCTCACATACGACTAGGAGCAATCATGCTACATTTAATGCCTTTGTAATTACGTCATGTAACGGCGTAAAGTTTAATTAAACCTTTGAAAAGCGTACATTTTTACGTGAGAGCTAAAAGGTTCGCGCCACGTCACCTAGTCAAGCGAATAACTGGAAGGATTGACGGCGGTGCATTGTTTACCAAAACAATGGCCGACCTCTACGGAGTCATTAACCCACCTCCGATATCTGCGCACCGTCCACCCGTGTAGTATCTTAGCTCCACTTTAAACTTGTATGGTTAAGCCAGCGTACTTTTAAAATATACAGGTAATATAGTATTTTATAAAAAAAATATATTAGGTTTAGAGTACTTTCACTAACCGTAACTGTAAAATGAAGGGGTGTGGAGAAGTCTCTTTTTTAACCCCGCAAGGTAATTATAATACTTTTACCTACCTTTAGATAAATACGTTATGTATACACAAGTATGTTACGGCTAAAAGCTGAAGTCTAGGGAGCTAGGTGAAGAGGATTTTTTCATCATCATCATCATTTATTCATTCATCATACCGGCTAGCACTCCGTTTGTAGTCACATGACCGCGATAAGTTACAAGTTGTTTTTTGTGTCCTCAGAAGCCTGGCTGCACCTAGCTCCAGCCGGCTAAAACTAAGTGTAACCTTCAGCTTTTAGCCGTAACACAATATATTATGTATATACATAATAAACCAACACGATAAAACCTATTAACGTCACAAAATAATGAGGTATTAAAGCTGTGCAAGTAGTAATTAATGAAAACAATATGCCAGTTAATTAGTGAGCGTGGCTGGTATTGAAAGAAGACCGCAGAAGGTTTGCCGGCTGCCGGAACACGTTGCGTTTCCGATCGGGCAAACCACGTGATCAAATACCACAGGCCATCACGTGACGTACGAAACACGAATATATTCGTTCATTGGCATTGCTGGAATTCCATAACACGCTGTATAATCCGATTCTATATTCAAAGTAGATTTTAACGATAGCGAAAACGGTTAATGCCTCAGATGTTGGAACTAAATTTATTACTTGTTCATTTAGGTTGATTTATTTTGTTTGGTTATTAATTTTATCATTCTAATAATCTGAAAAGGCTATATGTAATAAGACTATATAAGTTTTTATTTTACTTGTCTTTTTATTATTATCTTTCAACTGTATAATTTTATTGTCAGTCAGTTTTTCAATCAAAAATCATCAGCGTATTGTACATTTTGACGGTTTAAACTCTGTAAATAGGTTTTTGAACGTGTATAACTTTTCATTAGTACCTAGTAGTACCTACGTATCGTGTAGGGAATACATTCGTTTATTTAATCATCCATTTATTAATGTTACAACTTATTAATATTTTGTTATGATAGTTTTGTGAAGCTTTTACTTTGATCGATACAATTTGGATATCATTGAAGATATTGTATTTAAGGAATTGTATTATTTTAGAAACATGTACACACAATTTTTAATGGATATCGAGTTTTCCTTACTCTTAAGCAAAAAAGAACGTAATTTTTATTTATTGTTATATAATTTTACAAATAACGGCCCATAGATTATATTGACTCCGATGGCCCCGATGGTTAGGGTAAAAAAAGTGAGAAATCTAAGAGTTTATTTCGTAAGCATGTCGAAAGTGTTTGCAAAATGGCTTATAGGAAGGGTTTAGGGGTCTAGGTTTTATGCTGTAATATTTATAAGTAATTAACTATACAAATATGGAAGCAATGTCAATTAGAATGCAACGTAGTCATTTGGACCCATATGAAACTAAGTATAGTCTAATGTTGAAGCGAGTTCAAAATAAATTTATAAAGTATTTCTATAAGAAGCAGTATGGGGTATATCCAGCATATCCGCTGATGTACCCGACACTATTTGTGTTCGGCATGCTTGGATGTAACGAACTGAGGGTCAGGAGGGAAGTCGCACCCGTGACGCACATTTTCACGATACTCAAGGGTAAGGTGCAAGAGGCGGATATGCTGGGACATATAGGCCTGTGCAATTGTGCATCCCGGATATGTGTGGAGACTTCGTGTGCCGCCGCTGCTGGCAGTGCCGCGCGCGGACCAACCTGCTAGCGGAGGCTCCGCACCCTTAACCGCATAGCGATAGGGGTTGATATGTTCCACTCTGCTCTGAGTGAAAACATAAAAAAAGCAATGTTTTCTATCACTTATAAGTAGTATGATTGTATAAAGCAAGGCTACACTGTTGAAAGGGTAAACCTTTAAAATTTGTTGTTATTTTAGAAAAAATAATAATTATGTAACGTGAACTGAGAAGAATTTTGTTTCGGATTTGTGTTTGCGTCCGGTAACAATGTGCCCATTGGTGTCACGTGCCCTGGCGTCCGGAGCCACGCCGGACGCCGTCACGTGGACCGCCACATCCGACGTTATCCCGATACTCTGGCTTACATGCCATGCCACTGACCGCCAAATGTCATGTTCCCATTTACGTACTTTAATATTAAGCCGATTTAATGATGTTAGTGTATTTAGTTTTCATAATCCATTTAAATAAGGGTATTATTACTCGGGTACGTGGCGGTCGGGATTCTTGTTAGCTACCGTGTTCATTGTTCATATTTAGTCTTTTATTAGTACACTTTGCCTTTGTAGCATTAAAAGCGTGGGTAAGCGATGTCGGCCTACACATAATTATTTTAAGTTCTAGATAAATCCTATAAAATAGTAATAAATACACAACTTAAATTATACTTTTTTTTTCAGTTGTCTACCTATTTTATATGGCGGATCCATGATTCTGGACGCACACCGCTACATGTTAAGTTCCTTGACTATAACGCGTAGACTTAACTGGTAAATTTGTAAATATTATAAGTATTCAAATTATGCGCTTAATTGCTTTTTAGTTTAGGTGGTGAACAAGGCACGTGTCACGAGCGAAAAGCCCTTTTGCTACGCTGTTTTTTTATACTCATGTACATTATTTTTTTATACCACTAAGGTGCCATACAAGCATACGACACGCCTGATGGTAAGCGGTTACCGTAGCCTATGGACGCTTGCAAATCCAGGGGTATCACTCGCGCATTGCCGACCCTGTATTTCATGTATTTCATTACGCTGTAGGCATTAAAGCATGCACATGATTGTGTCCACGCGAAATAGTTTGCTTCATAAAACTTAATAGGCCGCGAGTGATATACTGACAGACAAACAGACGGATCAATTATAATTTGGTGCTATGTAATAAACAACGATTCACTATCTGAATCCTCGTTATCGGAAATTTTATCGGTAATAATTTATTTGAAGACGTAGGACGGCCGTACAGTTTAATTAATATATTTTCGAATTGCAATATTGTTCAAACGAGGACAATTGGCTTTTCAACGTTAGATTATAGAAACGTGATTGAATAGTAATAGTGAAAGTTCCAGAATTAATGCGCGAACCATGGAGTTTTAGTGACCTGATCTACTTCTGAATCTGAATCTAGAGATACGTAACGGGTAGGCATTGCATAACCTTGAGTTATTCTTACCCCGGTATTGCTAGAATCCATAAGAAAGATATCGGAACCACTTATTAGCATCAGGCGTGTCAGACAGGGCCGACTGTTTGTTACCATATGAAACAAATATAGAATCAGGTGTTTGCTCTTAACCAGCGGCGATATATCGAGTAAATAAAACAAATTCACAACAAAAAGGTCACAACTTTTCTTAAAATTAAGTTCAGTAAGCAATATCGTAACAAAAAGTCATTTCAGAAAACCTTCCAAGAATAAGGTCGTTCATTATGCGAACAATGTATCGCGGGAGAATATTGCATATGAGTGTTGCGTCACACATGTGAAGGCAAAATGCTTAAGGTCCTGTTCACACTACATTGCAGTTTTATCCCTAATATATATATTTATTTCTAAGGTTTGCAGCTTCCTTATATATTAAGTATATAACAAGCTTAAATTTCAACATGGTGGAGCTGTTTTTCTTTTCTGTTTAATAATCCTCACGCGAATAAAAATTCGTTACGTTCTGGTGGTAGCACAAGCGAGACAGTACTCACAGATTTGTCAATCTTTTTAAATATACTAGTAAACACTATTGCAGTTAAATTGTAACAGATTTAAAGTCTGGAACCAATCATATACCTATCTTTTCTATACCGTACTATTTATATATTTTATAGTTTTTATTTATGTGGAGACGATTATTATTTTCGCCAATAGAGTTTCCTAGCGTTCCTAAATAATTATCAACTGTTACAACCAGCTTTCATTACTGCAATTTACCCAAATGTTTACCTATTATACTCAATTTTGTTCAGTTGTTTTTTGTTGTTCAAGGAATCTCTTTATTGTAAACAAACTTTAAAAACACAAGATGAAAGAAAAAAAGTATAGCCTACTGTCACAAAGTTTTAAAATTATAAAATTTATTGTATTTTGTCACCATAATTTTCATATCAATTCATATCTTCTAGTTATTTATATGTTTTTTGGACTAGATTGAATGTACCATAATTGTTTCTTAAGTATCAATACTTAAGAAACAATTATTGATTTGATTGAATTAACAATTAATGATTTGACAGAAGGTATTGTCACCTGCAACTTTTCTCTTTTCCTAATAATAAAGTATCCGTGTTTAATTACGTTTTAATTACATTTGATTAGTCATAGTTTTTAATAGAAAGTCGATCATGGTCGCTTGAGCTAGGAGCAAATCAATCAAATAGGTTATTCCGTCGCCCCGCATAGCATTCAGTACAACATCTGCCTTGTTGGCATCTACTTTTATGTTGCCAGAACAGATTTACAGATCATTGTTTCTATGTGTATTGTCCAATTGCATAAATATGCCATTTTACTAATTTACCTAAACATCTTGTAACTTTTGTTCAAATAATGTTAAAAGTGACAGTTAATTCGTATCGAATTCAGAAGAAATAAAAACGAGAATCCTCGACGCAATTACCCATTAATCAGAAGATTATATTCTATTATAAAATCATTATGGAGGCATAATCAGCCTGCAAAAAGCCACCCTGGCAACATAAAGTGCATCACACGCTGTATGTAACATGCGAATGTGTGCCATGTATATGGCTTGTGGGAGGCTTGCTTTGTGCCAGGACTTGGCACCAGCGTCGATACGAACAATTTGGCCAGCAGGCCCACCTACCTAACCAGTTATTGGATTGTCATAATTTAACATAGCATATACCTACCGGCCTTACTGCCAGGAACTTTTGAGATAAATTTCATACACCACAGGCCAAATGTACATATTACTAAATATCATTAGCTCCAACAAATCGCTAGTCATTATTTTGTGAAACTCGTTGTATTGTACGTGTTGTAGAGTAGGTACTTGGAACCGGTGGACATTTATCTTTGACGAAAATGAAAAAAAAGCAAAAAAATGTGCAAGTCAAGAGTGAGGTGCTTATTTTTAATCTGTGCCTAACCCTAAAGAGACTTAGCGTGATGATAACCATGTATTTTACTTTGTTATTAATTTAAGCTTTTTAAAATCTACATAGTGAGTTTAAATGACGTAGGATATCTATCTGCTGTCTCATATAAAGCCGATTTATATATTTGAAAAAGCGACATTACGTTATATGTGATTGTGTACCTCAGTCAACATCGTCTTCCTCCTGCCCTTAACCCAAATAATTTGGAGTGGGTGCAAAATGTTATATACAGGCTGTAACCTACTTTTTAGCGAAAGAATTGCCGCATGGTCTGATTAATCTGTTGTAAGAACAACCTGTATAAATATCTGTACCTTAACATTATAAATAAAATGAAAATTAAATCTAAACATTCATGATTCGTAAATATAAAGGAATTAAGTAATGTACTACTGCAATAATGTAAAGGAGTCGTGGGAAATACAAAACGTATTATATACACGAACAATACTGACCAACTGCGTATGAAAAGATACGTCTAACAATACGGAGTATGGAAAACCACCAACCATGGCGTCGTTCACACGACGGCCGAGTGGAATGAGAGGTTGATTTCAAAAGGAAAATGTAATGAATTTAGAGTTTAATAGCTTTTCCTGGTCATATTGCACACTGCGCAAACATTAGATAAGAGGCAAACAGGTCCTTTTCATTCACTATCAAAACGGAATATATATACCATGAAATAATAATAATAAAAGGTTTTAATTTTATGAAAATATTTATTTTTGTTTCCACAAAACCAATTACTCGGTTTGACTGTGGAAATGAAGAATTGGCTCACGTTTTTTATCACATTATAAAGTCAAAAACACTGAGGATAGCTCATAGTACAAACTTAACCGGGTGCGCATTGCCAAGCCTGCAAAAATCTCTTCGCACCCCATACTGTTTATTACTGCCATATTCTGAGCTAGGGCAACAGATTTCGGAAGTTATGAAGACTTCCTTAAACCAATCCATACTTATAGTAACGAGTTGTATATAATAGAAAGTGATTATCGACACGGTATTTGAAGTAGTGGTGCATCTCTTCAGTGTGAGCATTAGACAGCAACGTTCAATTAACAAGTCGTTCCTTGCTCATGTTATGATAGTAAGTAATCTCACACGGCTGCGGTCGTCGAGATGCGGCATATCTCACTTGCGAATAACCACAATTACCATACAGGTGACAACAGTGCAATCTAGCACGGCGACATAGAGAGAGTCAAATAAAATTGCATGTGTAGAGGTCCGTCGTAAAATTGGCCACATGACGAAGCGCTCTGCTATTTTATGACAAGATGATATAGCCAGCTCATGCCTGCCACATCTGTCAATGCGTTTGTCAAACTCGTGAGTACATGGGCTGTATAAAATATTTGAACATTCATAAAATTATCTAATTTAAGTCTTTTTTACAACATACCAATTAATTAAGGATTTTAAAATTGAACATAGTACGAAATATGTATTTAAGTCTTCTACTAAGCAAATAACACGCTAAGGATATTTGACGTTGTATTGCATGATTTCAAAATATTCGTAAAGCTGTTTTGCGTATTAGCTGCTTATCACCTTTGCACTGTCACAGCAATAAACACATCATAGTCCGCGCATATATCATTAAAGTGCATTGAGAGCAACTGGTAATTATAAAGCCTATACATTTCACGAAGAAACCTAACATTAGTTTGAATTATCGACCATGAGATCTTTGACTTGCATTTCCTCTGTCTCTTTCAGGGTAAAGGAGTAAAAGGTTTTCAGTACCAAATAGTTCTTGTCTTTTCCTACAAACTATCTTATTGAGTGCTCAGCTAATGTGAAGAAACCATTTCCTCCTCGGCTTAACACTTACAATCGCATCTTTATTATTTTATCACACAGCAAAGAATTATTTACTCATTTCATCATGCAAGATAGTAATTAGTCAAGGATGCGTTGCGTGTGTCATTGTCATTATACAACGCACATGTTAATTCCGCTTCAAAATTCTAAAGTTATCAATGTTTAAGCCATTGCTCGGCTGCCATCAGGCCACCCTGATCCCGACTGCCCATTAATTTAATTTTAGTGCGTTTTCTTTGCCACGGCGCGCCTTTTAAACAACTCCTACAGTCGGCCGACGACTAATTCAATTCCGAGGTTGCGCCATCCGCTTCAAAAACTCCTCTCACGCAGTTAAACTAATTGCACATGTATGCAGCGTAAACTGCACCTAACGTTTGCTTCTTATACAAAAACTCTTTCAAAGCTGAATACAATTTAATTTCTTTAATAAGTTTTTAATACTGTATGTGTATTTTTTTAAATAATAATAAGAAATATATTTTTTATCCATTCCAATCACTCAAGGTAAGATTAAATTTTAGGCTTCAGAAGGATTTTAAATTTTCAGGTGGATAATCTACACTATGTTAAATTAAGCCCACATGCCGAAGATACACAGTACATGGAATAACAATAAAAGTAGTTCGCAGTAGTCAGTAGTTAAGTAGTATTGTTGTTCAAAAACAATTTATAACATATCATATTGTTATTTAAAGTAGGAATAATAAATAGAAAATTAGATAAGTAAGCTGGGGCCGGCCACATTAAGATAATTACGGCACTGAATACTAAGCTCTCTCCTTGTAATGTTAAATATTGGAAATTAAACGGCGTGTGAGGGAAGGTGCTACGTTAGTTAGAAAGATAAAATATTCCCCGTTTATGCTAAACTGTTTATGTAAATGAAATAAGTTGTCGCCTTGGCTCTTGATTACAAAGGAACTTCGAGTAGTTTTGTTTACGGTTTAAGCGGTGTTGTGTCTTGTTTTTCCTTGAGGGGTCTTATTCATCGCGTCGACAGGTGAAAGTTTGCCGCTATGAAATTAATTTACTATGAAATTTGAAATGTTTTCTATATAGGACTATTTGTCGTTGTATTTAAAACAAACTGTAATATTTAATATAATTACTGACTAATCAATGAAAACAATATCTCTCAGAAGTAGACGACTGCTACAGAAGAATGGTTAGAGGTTTGCAAAATACTCATATTTACATAAATGCAAATACTTGATTCGTTTGCAATTTGAAACAAATCTACATTCTAATCCATTTAGATCAAGTTTATTCATTCTTCAATCTATCGAATAGAAAACAGAAAAAGTGCCCTTAATAATTTATTCTGGCTCGTAATAAAATTAAAACTTTGAGCCGATGGAAAAGTTCCAAGCGTGCTCAGGCGAATGGTAGCGAGAAGATTACACGAGGTCGGATTTCTATATTATCAATTTGCCATTTCCTATCACTAATTGATCGAAGAAAATGGATTCTGGAATGTAAGTTATACTAAGAATTATACAAAATATACCAGTGATAGAGAGGGATATTTTCGTATCGCTAATAACCGAACTGATTCGTTTCCCATCAGAGACGACAAAAGTCCAGGTGATTAAAATAGACGATAGATTTAGTTATATAAAATCGACCTGTTCGTATGTTTGTTGCCTATTCACTGCTACAGTTTTATGAAGGGAAATTAATATTCAAAAACATTGATAGGCACTTCAAAATGTTTGTAATGTGAAATCTAATACAAACCTTAACGTAGGTACTTCATAAAGGAACAATTTGTTTAATGGAGAGTGCCTTGTTTGGTTGAAGACATGGCTTTTTGGAAACGTGACAACAGTCTCGAGGAGCGTCGCTCCCACAGGGGGGCGGAAGAGGGATCTTTTGAATTATAGTCGCGGTATGCCCTCACCACTTATCTCCGCATAATGACACGGAGGATTGAGTTACATGCTTCAGACATTATGTCGTTTTCTAAAAACTACTTTTATACTTTATAAAACCCACGACGCGTCACAAATTGAAAAGGAGATCTCACAAAAAACAACTTTAAAAACCTCCTCAAGCTCATCAGTCATAATAATAATTATTACTCAAAGAATAAAATGTATCTGTGTCCTTATATTTTTAAACCCAAAGCCGTTCACAACGTATGTTCACAAACATCATTTACGTGTAATATCTGTCAACGTATCAATCACAAGGGAAAAATACGTTACGTTATTTTTGTAACTACAAAAAAAGATTAAACATGAGACGACTCCACAGATTGCTTCAACCCGGAATACTTATACATATTTCAGTTACAAAATAAAATACTTCTTCTTCTTGGAGAATGATAACAGATTTGCCAGGATAATTATGAGAAGCCTTAATGGCAAAACTACTATGAGTTTTACAATTACGGCTTGCGAGAATTCTGAAGCTCTTAGGTAAAATATAATCTAATACATGTCTTTAATTTAAAAAGCGTAATATTAATATACCCGCTTCATTTTGGATGATATTATTATATATAATTTTTTTTTTATTGTAGCTACTTAAACTTTTTCTGATTTCATATATAAAAAAGAAACAGTGTATTGCATTTTTTTTTTGCTAATTTGTCTATATTACCCGGAATAATCCAACTATCTTACTTTGTAGTTTTTAATTCTGGAGTATTAATAAACGTGTACCTACTGTATCAGTTATTGAAACTACATATGATAATGAATGTTCATCTCCATCATCAACCTATCGCAGTCCACTGCTGGACATCTCCAAAGGCGGGCCACTGAGCTCGATCCTCAGCCCTCCTTATCCGCTTTCTGCTAGCTGTGGTGCGCTGCTCCCTCCATTTTAATCCGTTCCCTGCTAGCTATGGTGCGCATCTCCATCTTGCCAGTGGGCGTCCCACACCATGAAGGCCTCGACAAGTTCTCGAAGGGAGACCCCCTCAAGAACTCATTGATCCCAGTGATTGTCGGTTCTTCGACATACACGACCGGCCAATTGCCACTTCAGCTTACTAAACCTTTAAGCTATGTCGGTCTTAATTAATGTAACTGGTAAATATTTTATCGCTGTCCACTCATGTATGTTAGCAGCTTAAAAATACGGCTGGCAGCTAAATTCTCTTATCGGCTTGTCCGAATGCCCTTTAATAATAAGCAACTTATATTGCTCAGGAATTGTGTAATGAGCTCCTTTCTTGAGGAGTTCTTTTAATCGGTGTGTATTTCTAAAGATTACTGCCTAGATAAAAAATAAATTTCCCCTGAGCATTATATTAGCTATGCTCTTTCTGGCACAACAACTTCTCACCATTTCTGAGAAGCGTCTTTATTTGGATACAGTTTATTACCTTGATTATCGGTCGCTTCCGTTTACCACTACCAATGACTTGATTTCCAATGAAATTATCAAAGAACATCATCCGTGTTTCATAGAGATTTGGCCCAAATCTGAAAGTGCCGGCCAACGTTTTTTTTTTGTATATTCTGTTAGAGCTTGTCCGTCTCAGCATTTATTACTATGGCACCAAAGTTGGACATTACAAGACATTTCATTTGTTTTGATTTGTTTGAATTCCTATTTTCAACAAAATGTATGAAAATTGACGAGTGACGAGACCGCTGGTCTAGTGGTTAGTATACCTGACTGCTACGCTAGAGGTCGCGGGTTCGATTCCCGCCGGGGCAAACATTTATGTGACAAATATGTTTGCCTTGCGTTTGGGCGTTTGGTATGTATTATAAGTATGCATTTACAAAAAAAAAAGTATGTAAGTATTATATCAGCTACTGGTTCCCATAGTACAAGCTTTGCTTAGTTTGGGGCCAGATGGCGCTGTGTGATAATGTGCAAGCATTATAATTCTGATTTTCGAACTCAAATAAAATCGAGGACAAAGGTCCTACAGCTTTGATGCCATAGCAATATATGTTCAGACGGGCAAGCTCTAACAGAATATACAAAAAAATGCGTTGGTTGGCACTTTCAGATTTGAACCAAAAAGGATGCAGTCCATTAATATTATTTTTAGTGACTACGAACCATTGGCTTGTGTGGTTAGTAAGCCTGATAGTGCAGTACGTAATGTAGGTTCGATCCCGCGTAGATGCAAACTTTTATGCGACATGTATGTGGATGTTCCGTATGTTATGTAGGTACCTAAATTAACAAAAAAGTTTTTTAGTATCCCATTAGTTATCTGATACCCATAGTATAAGCTTCGCATAGCTTGAGACCAAATGGGGCTGTCGAATTATGTCCGAATATTATTATTATTCCCTTTATTTATTTTACATCTTAGTTTTGTTTTTTTTTACAATATTCTTACGAAAAAGCATATTATAAAAAAAAACAACAAAACTAGGGAGCCACCGATAACGAGGCGCGAGCCCAAGCTACCGGTGGTTAGGGTTACAGAGTGAGGAACCTCCTGACAATGCGTGCCGTGTCGAGGAGTACTGCCTTCTGTATCCGACCCTTGACCCAACCATCGAGCGAGAGCGTCTTGAGGTGTTGGTCGAGACTCTTCGCTATGAGACCGTTCGCAGAAACGACTATCGGGACAATGACCGCCGAGTCAACCCCCCACATGGCGGTCACCTCGTGAGCCAAGTCAAGGTACTTGCTGAGCTTTTCCTTCTCGGCTCTCACGAGGTTCTCGTCATGCGGGATGGTGATGGCAACGAGTACTGCCCGGCGTTGGGACCGGTCTGTCAGCACGATATCAGGCTTATTGGCTACAATATTCCTATCCGTAATGACAGAACGGTCCCAGTAAAGCGTGGCACGACCATATTATTATTATTATTATCCTTCCTACTAACGTGAATTTTGTTACCAATTGTTATATCATGATTGATACATAAAAAAAGACAGAGCACTGAGTTTATTGCCGGTTATTCTCAGGTGGCTTTTTTCCGAACCGGTGGCATTTTTGACCCTCATAAGTGCCTAATTAGCGCCTAAACTGAATTAAGTTTTTTTTTTTTATTATTTTTGGATTTGATTACTATTCTTTGAACTAAAATGTATCTTTCATGATACTGATACTTCAACTACACTAAAAATGATTTTCGTCTTCTTAGTTTCCTCATTAAAGTCGAATACATAATAGAGGAGGGGCGATTCTTCACATCGATCTATTCGAGCATGCATTTTGTCTCTTCTAGCCTACGCACCGTGAAATCATGTCTCGCACCTCTACTGTTTCTCGTCCTTGTTTTAAGTACAATCCAGTTCACGCGTGCTGGTTTTTCGGCTTGAGTGCGCCTGAACGAATGCACACAACCTTCCTCAGCCGGCACAATCAAGGAGTTCAGTCGTCGCGAGCTAACAGTTCCAAGATGTTCGTATTAGAATCGGTCGGGTTTCACCAAACAAGTGCCGTAGAGTTTACCATGTTATGCTAACATCGCTGATTTGTTGCTAGTTTTGTTTTATTTAAGGGTGAGGCTACACAAATCTCTTATAAACCTTTATCGAGATAAATCGGGCAGACATGGCACATGTGATGAGCAATGTGCTCGTTTATTATGGAGGCCGTACGAATTGTGTCTCGATGCCAGCAAATTAATCTTTTAATCAGCACTTAGCGGCGCCCCGTAGTGTGTGTGAAAGTGGAAAAATTGCCCGACAGCCAAACTCTATAGAATTACTCAGAATTTTTCTATTGTAATGTTTTCCACATTTAGCAAAGACAATTTCGAATTGTGTTCTCAAGAGTGGTTGATAGCGACCCGAACTCGCATTATAAATGGTTTATTGTGTTGTTGTGCTGCTATTATATCCATTATTCTGTCTTTATCATTGATTCTACTTCATACAGCCTTGTAATGATACTTATTTGTAGTTGATATGTATTATGTACGTTTACATTTTGATATTATAAGTAAAAAAAAAACATATTTTATGTTGTATACATCACCCGTGAAATGTCAGTAACATGAATGCATCAATTAATTAGTTCGATACCCATACGATAAAAGGATGTCTTCAAACTGTACTGATTAGCGAGCACAGTCCCCGCCAGCGCCAACTGGCACGAGCGACGCTGCCGCGGTCCAAACTGCCCGCCTCAGCTCAACTCAATGAGCCGATTGTCCAATAAGACTCAAATTAACTCCATTCATATGTCCGCCACCACTAAACGCAACACACTAAGAGCCTTTTTCAGGCTAATATGCACATTTATGCTGGAAAAGTTTAAAGCATTAAGCTTAATGTTGGCGTCGATCGTTGGCGCGGACTGGGCCCAAGTCAGTCCCAGAGGTTGCTTGGTAATATCCTACTTACAAATATTATAAATGCGAATGTTTGCGAGTATGGATGTATGGATGGATGTTTGTTACTCTTTCACGCAAAAACTGGTGATTAAATTTAGAAGACAGACATTTTATCAAAAGTCAAATTTACTAACCAGTGTTATCAAATTTATTCCTTAGACAGTTTATAATTAAAAGGTTTTCTAGCCCGAAAATCAAGAAAATAACAACTATAACATAAAAAAAACTTAAAAAATCGTTTACATTTTTCAGCGTGCTAATTTTATTTGCCTCGTCCTGAATATATATTATATTATACCCCATTATTACGACACCCACCCTCTGCAACCGTTTAAAGCCAACAATGAGACTTTTCCCTCTTTAAAGTGTTAGCATTTAATTTTGGTGAAATTGTTAAATAAATCCCAATGACGCTGTATATACGACAGGCCAGTTGAAATGTGATACGTGATTTGATATCATATTGAATAAAATAAGTTTATGCGTCTACATCTGTGCCCAAATACAATTTGCCAGCCTCGATTGCTTTGTCCCGAGTTGTATGAAACGACGAGAAGAAAAAAATACGATCTAGGCATGGATGAAGGTTATTTACCTCGTTATTGAATGATTAAATAACGCTGATCTTTGTTTTTTCAAAAAATATTTATTTTTTCTAATCAATATTCTTATCATTAGTTTCCTACCGTACTCTTGGCTTTATTAAGCGTTGAAATTAGTTGAACACTGATAAAGATTGAGTCATAATCTTAGCTAACTACAGTTTCTAAACACGTCAATCGATAAAGAAATACTTTAATACTTAAACAATGACATTTTAATGCTCTAATGTCGTAATTTATTTAGCATATTAGAGGGCAGTCAGGACGTATATCGTTTTACTTCCCCCTAGAACTGCTACCAGTAAAAATAATACTACTTCAGTATTCTACATTACCATTCCGCTGACTAGAGGTGACACTACAAAATAAACATGTAGGTATGATCTCACTGCACTATAAATAAATTTACATAAATAAATATTTAAGGAGCTATACATTATTCTTAAGATACTTGGTATGGTTCTGTAAACACTGTAAGTATTTAACATATTGTTCTCGGTGAGCAATTTGTTTTTAATAAATTACAAAATCCTTAAAACGGTTATGAAGAATTGCAAAAAATATAAATTTTAACAATATGCTTAGTTCTGTTTTTCAAGAGTGTTTGATACAATATTTTTAATGTTTTTTCTACGCGAGGGTATTATGCAAAGAATTCACAACATTACTTTCATTTAGATTTCGCAACCTTTCATTTAATAATTCGTATTTTTTCAATGAACAAATAAGGTGTTATAGGACTATGCCTTACTATTAACTTACGTTTATTCCATGGACAAAGCGAGGAACAGAGTTAAATAACTTCTCGTGCAATTAATTGCATAATTCTACCTGAAACAAGAAGAAAATGTATTAGTGCAATTCCATTGACAGATCCCATTTTGATAGAAATCCAATCATGCAAGCTATCTAATAATCACTCATAAGAACAAAGCAATTCTTGATTAATAATTTTAATATGCAAAAATTCGTTTTAAGCTCTCAATCAATTGGTTCCAGATCTGCGGGTGTACGTGCGTCATAAGATTACACTCAAGGGGTATAGGAAGTGGTTGATATACAACATACAAAAAAAATGTTGCATTGACAGTACATAAATAAAATTATACAATAAGATTAAATATTCAGGACAATTCACTCGAATACTAGGGACTAGCCCTATTTGAAGTCCCCAAGCTCAAAATTAATCCCTCTCTATCTTCGTGGCGTGGATTAATTTAAAAACCAATAAGTTTCTGTCACATTAAACGAGACAATGTGCGCGTGGGAATAGACAAAAGACATTAATTACTACGGCTTTCAATCAGTGAAGCGCGCGGCAAACAATATGTCGCTAGTAGACAAATAAAAGCAGTACCTCTGCTAGTTATACCTTCGATTAGGCAATTTAACCAATATTGTAGTATGGGTTCACCGAGCATAGTTTGTTAGTGTGCGTGCGCTGAATGTATACTTAGTTGATACAGTACTGCTTGTATTTGTCTATTGGGGTTATGGCTCCGACAGGAAAAGGCAGCTGAATTTCAAAAGCATTCATCCGGAACAATCCAATCCAATAATAGCATGCTTCGATCGCTCCAAGTTTAGCCGCCGACCGGGTTACTTACCCAAACACTGCAACATTAATGGTGGCTACCGTATCATTAGATCCTAAATTTAAAACCGGCCTACTGGTGACCCAGTCTACCTGTGACAGCTCTACTTATATCCTATTCCGGCTTTGGACGGAATACGCTGCTGAATTTAATGGACGGTAGTTGAATAATGCATGCGGTTTTAAAAGTTTTTAATTTGAGCCAGAATTGATATATTATTTAATGGACTTTTAAATCTGGTATCAGATTTTAGCATTATGCATGTATGGTCTTGGTCTTATATTTTAAAGATACCTACTACTTGTACGTAGTATCTACCCTGAGCTACTACTAAAATATGATATACGGCGAGTTGACATAAAGCAAGGTTCTTAATGATATTTTTTATTCAGACATCTGACAGGGTTTTCATTTAGCTTTCGTGGATTTTTGCACCACATTACTACCTCATGTGATAAAAAGTCATTTACCTTCACGCGTTGCATGAGGTTGCGAGTGAGTAGTTTATAGACTTTCAAGTAGGCATGTATCAGAATGTGCATTCGCCTTGCAAGCTTACTGTCAGTTCCTAAGTGCAATTTGAAAATGGTTTGTGGAAAACATTTTTGAAATCTACAAATTTACGTAACAAACGTATTTTTATAGTCTTAAAAATACGTTAGTTACGTAATACTAACAATAAAACGAAAACGTCACTCTGGCTGTCACAATAGTGCTCATGAAATTAATTAACTAGAATTAACGCTGTCACTCGTTTTGCAAAGTGGCAATCGGACACAGTTGCAATACCTTTTGAAAACATTTAATAAAATTTATGTTCAAAGTGGTAATAGAAATCTAGCCGTGATGTATTTTAGAGTCATAATAAATAGGTAATTTGTGTAGCAATAAATTTATATAAATATAAAATTATGAATTTACGTAGTATACGATGTAAAACTAATTACCCTAGGTCAAGCCTAAGAATATTCGTCTCGCTGACACCAGTTCCAAGTCATAGTCACTAAAACGGAGTAAATCGTTGTCTACATTCCTATTTTTAGGTTCGACTAACGATTCTTTTAAATATTGCTTGCCAACGCTTACAAGAAAACAACACTGTAGAGAACATTTTAAGTAAATAATTTTGAAGTTTTACCTAGTTGGAAAATAAGAAATATTTCACAGAGACGTCAGCGTTTCTCTCCATAGAGAACACTTAAACTATCTAAGAAACAAACTGCGAATAATTCTCTCCACGAGCCTGAGATTCAAAAAGAGCGCGAGGAAAAATAAACAGCACTTATATCTCAACGCAAGCATCTCATCTAGAGCGCGGCGACCGGCTCACGTTTCTTTAAGAAGTTGCTCGCAGCATAAACAACGTCTGCGCTGTTTACACCTAGTCTCATCGGCCACTCTACTACTGGGAAATTTAACAACTCTACCAAATTTTTCAACGAGTGAACGCGATACTTCGCTAATGAATCAATCGTTGCCGACAGATAATCCTAGATTGATTTGTTAGACGATCCGTAAGAATTTGTACTATTGTTCAATATATAGAATGTACATTATAAATGTATTCAATAGTAGAGAATAAGTTACTTTGTTGTCATTTAATGTTCTATTAACTTTCAGCAGCCATGGTTCAGATCGATAAGGTCAATCAATGAAACTTAAATTTGTAATGGAATGGATTGACCTCTTTACCCCCAAATCATGGTGTCATATAGTGTGGAAAATAATCAATCCTGACCATGAGCTACTTAGTTTATTAGTACATAAATCGAGGCAATACGTGCAATCGCTTTCAGCGTGTTAACTAATAAGTACTAAGTGGGTACTCTTGCAACATTTGAGTTTATGCTGTGTAGGATCTGCGTGGATACCGCGACAGTCTCGCACAGAGCAAAAATATAATAATGAAGATTAAAATGACACGGCAATTTTCTAACAAACGATGTGAACTACGGATGTATATGGATGTATATAATATTACGCCTCCCGGTTAGCACAAGCCATTCTCAAACCCGAACTTAGCCTAAGCGATTTTTTTTGTTTCAGAACATGTTCCTGTCTATACAATATATCTTCACGCCTTCTCACAAGGCTGGGACCCCGAAAGAGGTAGGTAGAGGTGTTACAACACCCACTTTTCGCTGTCTCTTAAGTAGTAATTCTTTGAATTCTTCTCATACATAATACGTATGCAGGTTTCCTCACGATGTTTTTCTTCACCGTTAAGCTATTTACTTTACAATATATTCATTCACATTTCGAGATGCTATATGTTTCCACGTGCGTTAAATGACAGGATTATTTGGTCTTAAGTACACGGTCAAATTTGCGGGCAGATGCTAATATTAGTAATTTAGTAGACAGATGATAAAAATAAATGTCGCGTTACAAAATGTATGAACTCTGATATACCGTGAACTAGTTCTTAATTTATTACGAGTTATTATTTTATCACACACTATATAACTTTCGTCATGACCTTTGAAATATAATCAACCCGTAACTCGTAACACATTTAGAACAATTTAGGTCTCTACTCTTTCTGGGTTGCCACATCTTCAAACGGGTCTGTTTCAACACTTGCAATTAATTATATTCTATCTGTTTTATCGATGCACGTAACTACTCATAAATACCGTGGATGCAAAATTATAAATCATTAGCGAATAATTGCGCCCATTTAGAAACCTTCAGTAGGTTTCGTTATCGGTAGCGATGTCATATACAGTATATAATGAAAAACTTTAGAGTTTGAAATACATAATGAACCTAAAATAAAAAATAAAGTTTAATGTAACGAAGATACGGTTGGTCTTACGTATGTGTGTGTGTTATCTGATCGTTTAGTTGGCACAATGAGATTTATGTGTGCGTTAGCTACGAAACACTAACCAGGTCAACGCACCCTGATAATAATACTTCATAGGTATATTCCAATGACAGTGATCGATTGTTGAGAAGATTTTAAGTAAAGCAAACATCTACATATTACTGAAAACAGCGGTGTCTGAAGGGAACCGCGGAGGCAACGATATAACGGCACGTCATACATGACGGATTGGAATTGTCAACATCATCACACTAAGCCAGTTCGAATGTTGATTTAGTATATTTTTATACATTGAATCATCCGAGATCACCACGCGCCCTAGTGACTATTTATCAATACTGACATATTATCAATTCAGATTTCGTATTTGCATTACCTAAACATATAAACTATTTTACACATACAAATCACGTAACAGATTATAAAGTCTATAATTTTATTAGATCGAGAATCAAAAAATAACTCTCTCGCAGACCCTACACTATTTTGGTGAGCTAAATTACCACAAGCGTAGCGACCGTCACGCAGACATTCTGTATTCGACTTCTTTTACCAAAGCGTACAATTCATTAATTGACTTATTACATGAAACACATGTGGGGATCACAAAAACACATCACGCAAGGGGCAACGATGATTGATTCGGGTAGGCCTCAAAATTAGAATCATTAATCATATTTCTGTTTTTAAAATATGCGTTCGAAATTCAAGTCCATAGATATTTAGTCTATGGAGATTATTTAGATAAAACAAAAAAAATACGCATTATTATGCGTAATTTTTTTTTATTCTTATCATATCGGATCAGCACTTTTTATTTCTTACCGTGTTATGCTTGTTAAAGATAATGACAAACATCCTTTCAACATTAGTATCGTAGTTTTATTATAATTAAACTGTACTAGCCTAGAATGAGAGGTCAGTATTTGATTTAGTCATAAAATTGCGAAAGAACCATAAAATATTACTCAAGTTTACCTATATTAGTCTAAGAACATAAATGTCAGCGTTATTTTACCGTCAATTTATTTGAGCAACTACAAAGTATAATATAATAACAGGCCCTAATTACGTACCTGTACTAATTATTGCAACCATTGCGTATTTTACTCAAGATGGGTTGGGTTTGTCAGTCAGCTGCAGTCTTTGATCAACAATACTAAGCTCTAATAAGTTTACCATTTTAGGATTCAATCAGTGAACAAGTCCTTGTAGTACAAGACGTTATAGTCAGGTAAAATATTGTGGTTGTGTACCACCTTCGTGGTTTAGTCACACCTCATATCTAGGAATGCACAAGCTACAGTCCCCTTCAAACCGCAACACAGTAATGCTGTCACGCTTGCTTGGCGGCAGAATATCGGGTACTGCGGTGATACCAGGTCCTCTACAGTAAGATCCTGGTCTACCTTCTTAATAGCTACCATACTATCATTATATGATTGTGTAGGTGTGTATTATGTTACTGATTGTATAAGACTTTAAAAAATAGAGCTTTAACTCGAGCCACAGCGGGCAAACAACTCTAATGTAAATTTTCATATCTTTAGATTACTTTGTCAAATTTCCCCAACTAATATAGGTGTTATTTTATTAAATAAAAACTCTTTAAGAAACCAACATAGCCCAACGGATTAGCCAGTTGAAGTGGCAATGGGTAGGGCACATAGCTCATAAAACGGATGGCCGATGGGGTAAAAGGTGGTCTATTCCCACTAGTTCAGTTGTCCAGTTCAGTTGCCTGAGTTCTAGAGTGGAGACCACTAGAAAATGCAGCGTCGGGCGGCCCCCCACTAGATGGACCGATGACCTGATAAAAGTAGCTGGCAAGCGTTGGATGCGGGCCGCATTGTATCGGTCATTGTGGAAATCTATGATGATGCTGATGATGTTAACGAAACAATTTGAAACTCGTTATCACAAATACAGTTCACACGCTTTAAAACATCTTAATCACTGTATGTTTTTCGTATCGCATACGTAAATTCGTGTTTACTAGTTTATTAACCTCGTCTAGTTCTAACTGATAAATCATGGAGAATCAATACGTACGCACTGTTTATATGACTCCGTGCTAACATATTTAACACTACAACTTTTGAAATATTTGTGAAATATATAAGTAACATTCCCTGACCTTTTTTTGTGTACGACGTGTTTGTTTATTCAGTCGCGACGTGTCAACGTTCAATCGTAAAGCGTACGAGTCGTGCATCTCCAATCAAACATCCGATACTTTCCTGAAGAAGCTTCGGCCCAGAATCGCTAACGGAAACAAATAAACTGTTGCTAGCTGAACGCTGTCTGGGACTATCTATGTGCAGTTGAATATCATCTTTATTTTTACATGAATACAGTTCAAACTGACATCTCTGGAAAATCTGAAGATCCGCAAACAAGTCCGGTCGCTTTCAACGCACTGTGCTGCATTCTATTGAAGCCATGACGAGCCAGTCGGAGAGACATCTGACACTTGTTCACCCATAATAATGTGTGTGTGACCGTGCGTGTGTGTGGGTGTGTAAACAAATAAGTTCTCACCTGCGCGCTCCGTCAAATGGAACCTAACTGAAATCATCTGTTGTCTATAGAAGTTGCGGGTTCGATTCCCGCCGGGGCAAACATTTGGGTTTGCCTTGCGTCTGGGTGTTTACTATGTAATATAAGTATGTACCTACAAAAAAGTATAAGTATTCTATCAGCTGCTGGTTTCCATAGTACAAGCTTTGCTTAGTTTGGGGCCAGACGGCGCTGTGTTCTTATGTCCAAGCATTATTATTATATAGAGCATATAGTTTTTTTTTTTTTATACCACTTAGGTGGCAAACAAGCATACGGCCCGCCTATGGTAAGCGGTTACCGCAGCCTATGGACGCTTGCAACACCGGGGGTATCACTCGCGCGTTGCCGATCAAAAATCTCTTCACACCCTTCTTGAAGAACCCCATGCTGTAATCCTTTGGGAAAACCACGGCGGGGAGTTCATTCCACAGTTTAATTGTGCGCGGGAGGAAGCTCTTTTGGAACCGCGCAGTTCGGGACAATTTTGGTTCCAACGAGTGGGTAAAATGTTGCCGTGGGCATCATGTCAAACAATTCCTCGGAACACTGTCCGTTATACAAGCGGTAGAACACACATAGGGAGGCAAAATCTCTCCTAAGACTTAGTGGTTCTAAGCCGCTTGAGAGCTTGGGATCGTCGACAATTCTTATAGCGCGCCTTTGAACCGAGTCAAAAGGCGCAAGCTGGCATCCAGGTGCCCCCGCCCAAAGATGACAGCAGTACTCCATATGGGGTCGGACTTGCGACTTATAAAGTTGCAGTCTTTGCCCCGGTGTGAAGTACTGCTTAGCCCTATTGAGCACTCCGAGCTTTTTGGATGCCAGCTTGGCCTTGACTTCCAAATGACTACGGAACTGAACGTCACTAGAAATGTCGACGCCAAGGATCCCAATGCTCTTCGAGATGTTGACGGACGTGTTCAGGAATTGTGGATTTACAGCAAATGGAGTTTTCTTAGCGGTGAACGCGCAGACTTGTGTCTTAGTGGGGTTGAAGTGGACTAGGTTAAGTGGACCCCATTCGGAGACACTTCTTAGTGTACTCTCGATTTCGGACACAAGTCGTTCGCGGCTTTCCTCTACCACGGAACGAGGGATGTTTGCACGGCCCGTGTAATAAGCATCCCCGGTACTGTCATCAGCATAGCAATGAATACCGTCAATAGACAGCATATCATAGATATGCATCAGGAACAGTGTCGGGGATAGCACGGAGCCTTGCGGGACGCCGGCATTTATGTCCATG
The DNA here is from genome assembly GCA_951449985.1 of Falcaria lacertinaria. Lineage (NCBI taxonomy): Eukaryota > Metazoa > Arthropoda > Insecta > Lepidoptera > Drepanidae > Falcaria > Falcaria lacertinaria. The sequence continues at coordinate 4,660,763 of OX602111.1, forward strand.
CTATCAGAGCAATTACCATCGATGACAGCTCTTATGCATCTGCTGGACAGAAAGCTGGCGACCTATTTGCATAATCCCTCGGGAAGCCCGTATGATGGTAGCTTCGCGAGAAGACCACGGTGCCAGACCCGATCGAACGCCTTCGCTACATCTAGGCTCACTGCCAAGGCCTCACCTTGACTCTCAATGGCGAGTGACCAACGGTGTGTGAGATACACTAAGAGGTCACCAGTCGAGCGACTGTGGCGGAAGCCATATTGTCGGTCGCTCAACAAGTCGTGAACCTCTAGGTACCTCAAAAGTTGTGTATTGATCACTCGCTCCATCAGTTTGGAGAGAAGGGAGGTAATAGCGATCGGCCTGTAATTCGTCGGGTCTGACCCGTCACCCTTTTTAGGCACTGGGTGCACATGGGCAGTCTTCCACGAAGACGGGACTACACTTTTGGAGTAGGAAAGCGCGATAAGGCGCGTTAGCACAGGACACAATTCGGGAGCACACTGCTTCAGCACCACTGCCGGTATGCCGTCTGGCCCACTCGACTTATGGATGTCAAGAGAAAGTAGCTCCTGCCGGACCTCCCGTTGGGTTATACGAATCTCCGGCATGGAGCTGTCACACCGCGGGATGGTAGGCGGTATGGCACCCCTGTCATCCAAAGTCGAGTTCGAGGCAAAGAGAGACCCAAGTAGATCAGCCTTCTCTTTAGCACTGTGGGCCAAGTTGCCGTCCGGCTTCCGTAGTGGTGGCAGGGACGACTGGCAGGAGTTTCCTTCGGCAGCTTTAGCGAGAGACCAGAAAGCGCGGCTCCCTGAAGGGAGGCTCGCCAGCCTCTCGCCAATTCTGCCGACGAAATTGAATTTAGCCCTAGCAATATTCCTTTACTGGACCTCGAGGTAGCATTCAGTTGTCGTTTCGCAGCAGAGATGTTAGGATCTCGATTAGCGCGGGCCGTGGTCCAAGCCTCGTACAAAGCCTGTTTTTTTTTTAATTTTAACCTAAACTTTAAACAAACCTAAAAACAACTGCGTTTAGGTTGAATACCTCTGATACCATCATAATAACACAAGTCTCTCGAAACATTTACACAAATCATCAAGTCTATTCTGATTCCCTTTCGCTTCGTTTATTAATTACACGGGTGAGTTATCCCGCGCGGCCTGCGCACCGTACTTCACCCCCGTAGGTCCCGCTCTAGCGCCAATAACTTGTTTATAGCGCGCGATTGCGGAAACTAGATTCCTGACTCTGATCGGAAAATATCCCCCAAATTTCCGTCCCACTAAACACGAGTCTTAGAAGTTACTTTTAATACAGAGTATTCCATCCTCACGTGAACTTAACACCTAACACATTGAAAAAGCCTGCAGAGTATTATTTTTTATATTTGGTATATTAAGATAGACAGTATAATTATAAAAAAATGTGGCAGGAGATTGTTCGTCCTAAGTTTCAAACCGAATATGTAAATCGATTAGCGAACTTACACGGAATCAATGTTTTCCACCCTTCTATAATTTAATGAATAAAGTGTTTACGATAATTAAGGTAAGGTGCAGGGTGTCCGTGGGTCGCAGTGACAGTGCAGCGGCGACAAGGGTGCAGACGGGGGTGGCTTCCGTCGCGCCACCGGAGATTGCGTCCTAGCCTCCTGCGAAGCCGTCTAACTCAATCACCAGTGTGAAAATATCGAATAAAACTTGCTCCCGGCAACACTTTCAACCGTACACGTACGAGGGAATACCCAGAATCTGTATAGTATTTACATTTACCGTAACGAAATAAAAATCTTTTTCCGCCTTCTGCCTCAAGCCCATCGTTCGTCGAACTCTGCTCAGTACGGGTGTCATCGAGTCTTATGATGTAACTACGAACTGTCCATCCCAACGATACGTCTAAACATCATTAGCTCATATGACCGAGTCCCGTGCTACGTTCCAATAGAAAAAACTCAGAGCGAACACGAGCTTGTTGCTTGGCACTGCTTTTCTTGACAGCGAGACGTCAAAAGCAAGCGTGCGTGACACTTGACATCAATCAATGTGGGTTGTTTTTATTTTGGGACGTTCGCCGTTGACGACTACAATATTATGTGCGCGTACGACTCGAATCTTTCACTATATGTCTCATCGATTTACCAGTCACTCTATTAGGGAAAAATACCAAGAACTAATGTGCCCATAAGTCACTATTAACTTTATAAAGGATCCATTTCGAGGTTTCAAATAACTATTATTGAATATTAATTTTTACGATTGCATATAGACCATTTAAAATATAAGGGATATAATTTATAGAATCAAATTTATCTTTCGCAAGGATGGTATTTTCAGTCAATGACTCAAATTCTCAAAATAGCATTATTGCAGTGTAATTTCACTTGTTCTACGCCGAGCATTATGCAAATTGTGAACAAGAAATCTAGCGTTCTAACTGAAGTCGTTACAACAACACTTTGTAATGAAATCCACACAAATCCTAACATTCACAACATATTAGCATAACATGACAGTAATATCAAGGGAGCCTAATATATCTCACAGACTAGATAACACGTTTACTTAAGATGATGTTTAGTGCCAGTGTGTCAGCGGTCAAATTATTAGATGATATAATGAAGTGCTACAGATAAAAACCAATAATTCCACTGTCCATAATTTGTATTAAAACACTTGTCACACATATATTTCTAACGTGATATATTTTAGTTAAAGTTTTGCAATTTACAAAACTAAAAACCACATCTTCTATTACGATTATGGATCACTATTACCAAGACATGCTGACATGTTTATCTTTATTTGTACTTTTGTTTATAGCGGCCGGAATTCGAATTAAAAGAAATCTAAATTTAAACAAGTAAAAATACACTTAAAGAAGAAGCCGTCTAATAATGTACTTGCTTTATGGTTTGTACTTGCTGTATAAATAAAATACCTATAATAATAGGACACGATAAGCGCTCGAGATCTTAGGGAGCCTATCCTTTCTACGAATACGGTATACAATATTTCTGAGGCTTGGAAGAAAGCCAAAATTTGATTATAATGACAGTTTATACACGCATATGTCGGCTCTCTTAGTGTTTTCTTTCTTTAGCGATCCTCTTATTTAGTATACAAAATAGAACATTCTACGGTCGCATAAAATGACGATAATTAATTACAGTTAACGAACCTCTGAGATACGTTTATAGATAATAATTTTGTTTGTATCAGTTTGTCGCTTACGTTCTTGCAATTAAAGCAATTATTTCTGTAGACGCACTATATATCTGTCACTCTCACCTACTAATGTGTCAAGCGATGCAAAACAAATTAATCAAATTTGTGATTGGTTTTTTTATATAACTATTCTTTAAATATCCTGACCTATAACTCAGCGGATAGCTCAAAACGTCGGCCGAATATTTATAAATACGGTAGCGGAGTCGGTAATGCGCCTCGACAGACAGTTGCTAAATTTCAATGCGCTCTATTTCGAATTTCAGCTTCGGCTTTCACGACGACAAAATTAACTCCACGCTGACTTTCCATCGGTACAATGCCAGTGTACCTCAGAGATTTAAATGTTAATACCACACTGATATTACATCAGAAAAAAGTACGTAGATACAAAACGTCAATAAAATGAGCTTATGAACTTCTAGATCTATCAAGATGATGTTATAAGAATTAATCGTAAATTTGTGTGTATGTGTGATACCTTTATAAGGCAGTCACATGGCGAATGTCGATGGTGTAGGTGTCATAATTCCATGTGGACGGGTAAAAAAATGTTCATCGATAAATCGCGACGTAGCGAGAAGCGAACCTTAATGTTGTTATGACAAGTGTAATCACAACGTTTTAATTTCTCAAACAAGCTTGCTACAATTAGAGTTAATCTGTCTGTCGTAACAAAACTTCTTAGGTATTTGTTTGTACTGTCAATAGCATCAAAGTAGAAATACTTTAGTGCCTAGCCTTGTATTATTAGAAAAAAAGGATTGAACTAATCAAATATGTAGTAAAGTAGTAAGATTTCAAATTATGCAGTCTCCCTAGAACGACATTCGAAGTTTGAAGGCCCACGTAAATTTTCGCATGTAAAATCAGAAGCTACTCAAAAATAACTACTGGTGTTTGAGTATTCGGCCCTTGCTTTACCAATATAATATGTAAATTTAATGTATAAAAATGAAGGGATTTCAGTTCTATTAAATAGAAGAGCAGACTTATTATTTCACAATAATATTCAAAGAGGCAGAAGTAAAATCCCTTTACTTTTCAGACTCTATCCAGTATTTCATATGGAAGATTTTCCTTGTATTAAGACTAGGAGAACTAGGGCGGTATTGGCAAAGCATCCGGGAGTACGAACTGCAGCCGTATATTCGAGCTGCTTCGAAGCTATCCTAAATCCAACATACACTGTAGACCATATTACTCAGCGCACTTACATTTGTGCCCGTTTTGGACGCCGCAGCCAAATTTTTGAGTTATTCCCATTATGAAGAGAAGACAGTTTATGATCGCAAGACCTATTCTGTGAGAACGCTACAGCAAACATGCAATATTGCCGTACGTTTTCTTCTCGCGTATACTTATATGAATCCTTAATATCAATATATTTAGCTGTGACACTAATAGATTACAGTTTGACATAAACAAGTTTTTCAATGATAAGCCGTAGACTGAGTAACTTAATAAACCCGTAATAGAAACGTCAACTTCTAAACCCTTTCTGCTAACAGATAGGTTTTGTCGATTGATCGACCATCCGTTTGTAAGGTGATCTTGAGAGAGTTTTGTGCAATGTTTTAATGCCGCAAAAATGTGTACGCATACGTAATAAACGTAGTGGAGATTATAACTACTTCATGTGTTCGTGAGAGCACGCTTGCGAACGTAATTGCGTTTCTAGGCATTGTGACATCGTTCCGCGTCTTTATAGGGCAATTACTGTCGTTATCTGGCATTGATATTGCATCTAGTTTATTCATGCTCCCATCTACATTTGAATAAATACATATCAGCTGTACTGACCTCCTGAGTGTAGGTACTTTATTTGCTCGACGTTTTGATTCTCAAGTCGTACCATTAACATAACACAGCTATATTCTATGAGCCACCCAAGAAATTCTTTAAACTAGGAAACCAAACGTACAGCACATATTCAATGCATCGGTTTAATTAAATGGATTGTTTTTTACCCGACTGTCCCAGAAGGAGGTGTTTTTTTAGTGTAGTTATGTATGTTTTTGATCGTATGGATCCTGCTCCGTCCAAGTTAAATTTGGGTAGACTAGATTATGTTTGAATATTTTATACAGAAATCCGGCAGCATATAGTGCGATATGCAAATTTTGGGGCATGTCCCGGTGAAACCCGATTTTGACGTTACGCAGTTGGGCACCTACTCTTCACGCCACCAACTGACACGTCCCATACGTGGTAATGTTTCAGTTTAAGCAATTTTAAAGCTTGAGCATGGATTATTTAGAGTTCTCATTCATTCACCTGCATTATGGTTGAGTACCAACAAAACCCGAAATGGAACACGCATATGTAGTAGTAGACACAAATGAAGATTACTTCGCACTGCTACTAAGCATTCTAGTACCAATAAAACCGGAATGAAGGCGTCTATAAACGAAACCACGCATTAAAATAATAAAAGTGTAGACATGAGATGGAAAATAAGGCCAGCATAATGTTGCAACATTACTTGTTGACACCTAAGACTATTTTGAGTATGAAAAATTACTCTTTTAAATCTTTATAATGCCAACAATACAACACAACTCAACCATACAGTGAATTATCTTTTTTTTATTACATCCCCGATATTATTTATTAATACAAAACATTATTTATTAACACAAAACAGATTAAAACTATTTACAAAAACAACTTAACCTAACTACTTATAGATAAAAGGTGAATTATCTTATACGATGTATAGAACATTATGAATAAAAAATATTAAGGACATATTTTTAATAATGTTTGAAATATCCGTAAAAATATTCTGTTCAATAATTTTCTAGCTCTGTGTCTATGCAACAGAATATTCAAGAACGGGACATAAAGCACACATTTGGCAACATACTCCATTCATATTTAAAGATACACGAGTTTATACTGTGGTTAAAAAACTGATATTTCTATCTCCCTCTTCTCTCCCGCCACAAAATAGACAGTTCCATCTGACCTTTAAAATTATAAGTGTGTTATTTCTTTGATAAAATAAAACGGCTGATTTAACTAACAGTTTTGTAGTAATTCATTAAACACTACAAAGTGACGACGAGGTTGGGATCAGCGCCCTTAATTTTGCTACACCGACCGCCTACAGACAAACAGAGTTGGTACTTATCCGTCATGTCATGACGTGACTTGTAAAAAGTAAAAGCAATTGCAATTGGCGCAAATGGAATAACTGAAAGCTAAGACAACTGCGTGATATAGACTTTTGATGTCAGCGAATAATAAATCCACTTAGAAAATTATCACCACTTAAGAAATCCTATAGTTAAAAAATGTTGGCTTTTCTTGTCTGATAAGCCAGTCACTTATCGCGTTGACATCCTGATTTTTTTCTCACTCAGATTGCGTCGTCTAAAATAAACATAAGATTCTTATCTTAAAAACTCGAGACGAAAACATTTTGCTTTATCAGAATGATAGAGCGCCTAGTTGTTCCCGAAATATTGTTCTCTATGTCAGTTCCTTGTTGGCTTCGAAAGTTACCTGTCAGTGTGTACCAACTTTTCGTATGAAGAGCAGTATTGTTGGGGACAGTCAAGAAAATTCTCACACACCATGTCTCTAAATAAAGCTTCCTCTATTTTTGATACGTATAGACTACGATAGAGATTTTCATTTCATTTACAACATAGTATGAAAATTTACCAAATTATTTTTTTGTCAATCCCAGAACATAAACAGTAAATCATAAGATAAACTTTTAATGTTGTATGGTTTCTGAGTAAAAGGGCTGTGTGTGACACTCGGACCGAACCCGGTGATCTTATAAAGGTGCCATTATTCCTTTGGTAGTACGGTACCTCAAACATTTTCAAAGTACAAAAACTGTATAATGACTCATGACAACTTTCAGTTAGTAATACAGTCGCTGACACATTCGTGATGGTTTTTGCCAATTTGTTAGCAAAATAACAGTTGTAACAAATTGCATACAGTTTAGTAAGGAGACTTTGCCTTCAAAAAGTTTAATTGATGATTTCCTATTGTGAGCACAAGCTGTCATTGCTATCCCTGCTTTGTAGAAAGTATATACAAATAAATAAAATTTATTATAACTGAATATTCTAAGACTTATTCGGAGTGTGTGCGTCATTTCAGTGAAATATTGTTATAACACAGGCTCGCCTAGTTTGAGAGTCACAGAATTATCTCACGTGTTGTATTTTTATGAAATAAACTTTATTATTATTATTAACTCTACTCATTTAAATTTCGGCACAACCACAATCTTATTTTTTAAATATTATTGTATATAATTTTAATTTAAATATACGTATCTACTTTTAATCCTCAAAAAATAACGAACTAAGATCTTTTCTTTGGTCCAAGCTAAGCTACTAAGAAATAGGAAACATGTGAAAAATTGAAAGAAATATCAGAAATGTACATATTAATATAAATTCAGTAGGCTCTTCTTTTATTCCAACAATATCTGAAGTTTAAGCTGAGGCAACTTTTGTTTGCCCAGACTACACGGGTCAGAAGTCTTACGTGAATATTGCTAACAAAAGTTATGGATATGTCTTTGAATAAGATCGGATGGAATATTTTGAAATAGGTAAGGATTAACTCTATCGAGAGCTAGAACCGAAATGAAGAACTTACATAAACTCTTTTGCAGAACTTGCAGTTTAAATAAGTAATTTGATCATCTTGAGACCTACTATGTTCACGAGTGTACTTACAATACAAAGATAAGTGTGGCTTTCCTGTCGCGGAAGTGAACGTTCGCGTTTATTAATTTCGTAGTTACCGGTTTTCGTCCGACTTAGCACACTTTGTTAAACCGGTACAGTCTGATTGTTACCGCTTACAATAAACGGTAATTCAGTTGAAAATACAAATAGCTAGGTGTACCGCCCACAATGTGCTTCCGCTACTCACCTACTTTTGTCTATGAACTTGTCATTCATAACTTATTCAACTAAGATTGATCTACATTTAATGATGAACGCTACTAATGAAGACACTGGAAACCGACCGTATTTATCATGAGTGATGTCGTTCTCTAGTTTAAGCCGTCAGTCTATAGGACGTAAACACATATGATATGCTTTTAATTAATCATAATATACAAGGAAGAAAAAAATCACGCCTTAAATCAAAATTTATAACTGAAAAAAACTAAGTTACTAATTAATATCTTCTTAGACCAAAACCTACCTACGGCGTGACAACTTTAAATGGTTAAATAAAGTTACACATTGGGTTACAGATAAAGTTTTCAAAATAGCCTGAAATGTATATTAATTACGTAAGCCGAACAATAGCTTAAAAGTAAGTTACTCGTACTCAGACCGACTTATCAAAAATGTATGAGCCTAGTAAACACATGCTGTTTCACGTTAACCGACCTCGTCAGTTTCACGACATCAAAGACAGCTTAATAGCGGTCAATTTGACTCCTATTACATTCAAATGTTTATTTTATTATTCTTTATTACAGTCTTTGAGACAAGTCGATAAAAGTTTTGTGTAGAAAAAGGCCAAACCTTTTTGGTCGATTCGGCTAGATACTTCACGTTACATCGTTACAACTATAAAACTTACTTATTTCGAGTTGTAGATATAATGCCGATCAAATCTGCGGAAATATGTTGATATAACCTACATTTGCCTATTCTAGACTAATATTCTAAACACAATTACTTCATGCTACTAAGTATGTAGAATGATATCTTTAGTTACCTATTATACTGTCTGTATAAAGTAATGTATGGAAGAACAGATTTGTTATGCCGAATTCATATGCGATACATGAGATGTCTACATAACAATACGATTAGTGAATTGAAAAAGACCCGACTAGCAAACTGGGAATTGAATTCTCGCAAAATGTATTGTAAGCCATGGTCGTACGTGGATCGATAATTTAAACCAAGTCCTCGGAATAGTAGAGTCTAACTAACATAAATCGGAGAAAGCTGGAGTATAAAGTGGAACCTACGAAAGATACGGAGTGTAACATTTCGCGTAAAGTTGCTAAGTAAAGAATAACGCTTCGTCTATATATCACTTATCACTTCGGGACATACCATTTAAACAAGTCATTGACACTTTTGACATACAATTGAAATAATCTTATCCTACTTTTCATAAAGCTTAGTTAACTTTTTTTACTTAGTTAAAAAGAGAGGTTCATTAAAACATTTATTTGGAGTATAGCATTATATGGGTGCGAGACATGGACTTTAACGCAAAGGGATAGAGAAGTGCTGGAAGCTTTTGTAATGTGGTGCTGGAGAAGGATGGAGAAAATTAGTTGGACTGAAAAAATATCAAACGAAGAACTACTAAGAAGAATAAACGAAAATAGAATTTTAATGTCTACTATCGAAAATAGAAGAGGAAAAATTATTGGTCACCTTATACGACATGACGGTTTTATAAATACAATTATGGAAGGTAAAATAGAAGGAAGGCGTGGCAGGGGACGACCAAGGATAAGTTACGTCAAGCAAGTTAAGGATAAGATAGCCGTCACGTCGTATAGGGAGGTCAAAGAAGTAGCACTGGACAGGCAGAAGTGGAGGAAAATACATCGGCTGCACCGACAAGAGTAAAACTCTTAAATAGAAGAAGAAAAAGAGAGGTAGGGGATTTGGAATTTCCCGTGGGTTTTCCCATTTAATTTGGAGCGACCGGCTGGGGACTGTACCTCCACCTTACAGAAGACCGCAGTGAAATAACACTACTTGATGTAAGCGGTAAGTAAGGTTGCCAGTGCTCCAGGAGGATACGTTGGGCTAGTAGTAATGCTGCTGGCACAGTGAGTCCTCATCAACAACATGGTTGGCAACCCGTTAGTGATACCCCTGGTATTGCTAGCGGCTATAGACTACAGTGACTGCTTACCATCAGGTGGGCCGTATGCTTGTGTGCCACCTTACAAAAAAAATAATTTTAAGTAAAAAACATGTTTTGCCCACGCATTGTTCCGCGTGAACTTAGGTATAAAGCTCATGGGAGCATTATATTTCATGCATAGAAAGTATCCACTACGGAATATTCTTTCAAGTGTTTGAAGCAAGCGTTGAGCAAACTTTGCCGCTGGGAATAAAAAGTTAATCAAACATGTTAAAAATTAACAGCAGACGATTAAAATAAAAGGGATTTGGGTAATTTGATATGAGTTTAAACACTTTTATAAATACTTTAATTAAATAGCAATTTATGGGATTAGGAAGGTCGTCTATCTGAGCGACGGTGACGGAAACATTTTGTCACGTAATCGGATTACAAGAGAACTCGTAACTTCGTGTCTCCCCACATTCAGACGGCTTGTTATTTTTACTTTTTTCGTACATAAAAGAGCAGTTCATAAATCATGGTTGACGTTTATATTGTGATACGTCGTAACATGGAAAATTGTAAGTGTCGTTAGCAAAGTAAAACAGTTATTATCATATTAATTTTGATGAAAACGTGGTTTATTGACTCCATTTATCAGTCATTATTATTATTTATTAATATAATAAAACACGTTTCATTGACTCTTACCTGTTTGAAAAAAAATATCTCTTTACATAGGTATTCTTCTTGGCTTGGATCCCAAGAAAACTATGGAAAAACATCAACTCAGGAAGTTTTTATCCACAAAGACATGATACGGATAACACAAGCGTAAGATAATAAACCCGTGGACTGGTGGTTCGGTGAATGGCCAGACGCTGCTGACCAAGAGAGTGTAACGAGCCTATAACTGTGTCACGGGCTAATGAGAAAATATATTTGTCACGGATTCTGTTTCGGAGATTTCAAGAGAACGATTTGCATGTGTAAGTTTTCTATATAGGTTGAATAAAAATAAATCATCTTAGGAAGTCATGAGAAATCCTCAGTTATTTCACGAACACACAGAGTAATGTTCCCGGTTCAAGTAATTAACCCGTCGCTTGCAATAAGAGGCCTAACATCTGGTAGACGCCTGGTATTCAAACTCAAATATTTTTGAAACGAAGTAATTCCGTTTAATTTCAATCATATAAATTCATAATCAAATTCATGGCATCTATAGATATGTTGCTGGTAAGGAAGCACTACTTTTTAAATGTTAATGGTAAGTATCGTGGCTGAGGACAGGAGCCAGTGGAATTTTGATTACACAGAGTCGTCGCGACGAGTGGTCGCGTAGCATTTTGTAACATTAATCGGATTAGGGGAAATATTGTCTGCGCCCGCCGTATGCGCGTCGCTTGGCATCCGCATAGAAATACGACTACCTACTAGACTCGACCCCTTACTTAGGATTTAAATACACACCCCACTGGAGACATAATGAACAGCGTGGAAACTATCTGTTGCAGCTTCAGTTACGTCGAAACAGGGAACCTATTGCAATTTTGTTCAACCTACTGGAATTTGATTCAATTAAAGCTAGGGCGCTGGGTGGTTTACTTCCAATACAACGATTTTTATTTTATACCATACCTTCGTTAGAGCTAGAAAGTAACACAAATACAGTCATAGTATGAAATAAACTACTGATATTTACAATGAAACTATTTTCTAAAAGTGATAAACTATATAGAATGTGCAATAAACACTAAAATTCAACCACAATAGTATGTAAATTTAACAACAATAGTGTGAAAATAGTCGTGCTCTTATCATAACCATGCATAGCGTGACATCGACCGTTAGCCGCTCTGCTCATTGCTATAAGCTGCTGCCTGATTGCCCACGACCTCCGCAATACTATCATTTTGACAGAAAGTGTCTGTTGAAATGAATGTGTTGCGATTGCATCGTCCCAGACAACCAGGCAGGTGGTGACAAGCGCTAGACTACAATGTGGATGTCCCGGTGGGTCCGGGAAAGATCTATTTATGCGTAATGTTCCGCAGTTGGACTCCATATCAAGAAGCTGTGTTAACAGGGCATTAGCGGTACAATAGACAAAATATTTCTCTCCGGAATCACGACGGGCAGACTGTATAAATGGAGTGCCTCACTTACCAAACTTCGGAAGATGGCAACTAAGGTGCTCCACCACAATTACCGCTTGCGTAACCCTGGGAAAAATATTTTTCTCCGTGAATCTAACGTGTAAGTAATTCTTATAACAGTGGTTGTACTTATAATAGATACATAGGATATTATGATATGGGATTATCTCATGAATTACTCCGTGATTACATAGCTGGGGTGTGGCATCTTACGTCTAGCATGCGGATTTATGTATCTAGTTGTACATGGTGAAGAATCGTTTATTGATAGGGTCATATTAAATTATCTTTACTCTAGTATATAGTGATATTATTTGGTGTCCGTTTAACTGAAAAGGAATAAAAACTACTTGAACTGGAAATAAAAACTCTAGTTCCGCTAATCGGTGCTATATGTACGGACAGTTCTATTCAACTATAACAATAATGGCTATTAAGGTACAGATACACATGTTTCTAATTGCAGCAATTATAAACAAATACTTGTTATATGTATATATTGTTATATACTCTGACAAAAGTGAAGGTACATAAGAATTACTCGTTACAGACTACGTACGGTACATGAATAGCAAGGAAAGTGATTAATATAATTTTGATATTACCTATTTATGAGTAATTACTAAGAGGCAGAAGATATACCACCTGTAAAAGATTAATTTAGAGTATCATTAATAAACGGCATATTTTGACAAATGACGGAAGAAAAAACTTGTAATCAGATGAATACAGTTTTACTCAACTAATTTATATTCCCATCGCGTTAATCAAAATAACAGTTAAATGGTGCCTACATTAATTATTTAAAATTTTAATAAACACAATTGCAATAGATAACCTTCTGTCACATAAATTTCTCACTTTTTGTTCCCGTGAGAAACGAAGATCCATTGTAGATACTTTACTTTATTTGTATTTCCAGCAATGTTTCTATAATATGGAAACATAGCAAGACAACTTTATTATTTTAATATTTATGAGTTTAGCAAGCAGCTAGGTAAATGTTTGTGGTCAACTGTCTACCGTACATCGCACCAACCGTAATCTATTTATATCAGGAACCCACAAATGTAATATTTATATTATCGTTAAACAAATACCTATATCATTAGATATAGTCGACAACAAGACTAATGTCTTGCTAGAGAAATTATCCAAATATCATGAAATCGATTGAATGTTAACGCGTGGAGCCATTTTGAAATAAACATTTTTCTTTTTATCGATTGCAAGGAAAATATACGGATTTGGTTTTTCAAACATTCTTACTCATATTTTTATGGCGGAATATGAAGTTTTCACTGTTACGTAATAATCATACATACAGCTCACGAACGATGGTGAATAAAAATATTCTATCAAACGCCCTGGGACTCATGATTCACCATGAAACTGTAGCTTTTTCTGAGTTGAAGATGAACTATTAATAGTAAGAAGTATCATTTCATGTCGAAGCTGCGCCAGCTCCACCCCAAACAGAGGTTCGATACCTACGTTCATAAATCAGAGAGGCATGCCATTATAAAAGCACATTGTGAAGCAAACAAACAAGCATAGAGTAAACCGAGCGGGTGCGGTGTCCGGCGCTGGAGGTCGCTCGCTCATTGAGTGCTCGCCAATTGAGATAATGGCCTCAAATGCAGATGATTACTGATCCATTCATTGGAAACTAGCTGTTAGAACCTCGCTGCGATCGCTATTTATATGATTACGTTGCAATAGAACACTTAGGTATATGACATTAAGTTAACGTTAACCACGCGTGCCACAAACGGTGAAGTGTATGAGTACATCGCGACTAATATATCGTAAACACATTACGGTAATATTTAATGTACCGCAGTAACATTTCAGAGGTAAGCGGAAATAGGAATGGAATATTACGAAGTTACTAATCATTTGATTTTACGCGTACATTCGTGGCTTACCGACGCTTTATCCATAATTGCGAATTATTATCGACGTGCGTAGTCTTGTGTTCGTGAATTTCGTATGTGTCTATTCCTAAGCGTGTATACTGAATAGCGTATTTTTGATGGGATTGAACTTGCTCTTAATTACAGTTTGTGACATAGGTTAATTATAATAGTGTGTAATAAAATGCAATGTACGGGTACGTCAACGAACAGCCTAATGAATTACGCACAAATTTTCGTCGTAACCAAGATTTACGGTGTCACACAAACGGATATTTCTGACACAGTTCGACTCTCTTCACACTTTAATTATAGACGTAGGTACAGTAACTCGATAATGTTACAGCATTGTGGCTTACCTTGAAAACAAATATTGCTCTAGTTTATGACTGGACGGAACGGAACACTCGTTATTTATTTCTACGCACTCGACATTCATAACTCGAAATATTTAAAGAATTTCAAGTATTTCACATTTTTTTACATCAGTGTATGTAAATGTTGTATGTAACATCAGCTAGACAAATCGAAAAATCTTCAAAACATAACGTACGTTTTGACAATGTAGCACGAACTCAGTCTATACTTCCTAACAGTGCCAATACGATACCTTGTACTTCAATATCTTCCTGACCTTAGAATACCTTACTCCAAACAATGTTAGAGTCAGCGACTGACATCTGACCTTTGCTTCTGATTATATAGGGAAAGCCCTGGGTCATCACACCACTGTTGTCAGAATTTTTGCTTTTGACGAACCTTGCCAGAATCTCTCTGGATATTAAACCAGGAACTGCAAATAAAACCTCCCTATGAATTTGTATAATGGTTGACTTCTACAAAATCCGTCCTAAGGCCTGTCGAAATATATGGTACGGAATGTTTTGTATTTAAGGGACGGACGACAGACGGTTTCTTGCAGCTGTGATCAAAATAATTAGAGGCATGTGAACAGTGACAAGAATGGATGGGATAAGGCATAACTATAATATAAGACGTTAGAATAGAGAGACAGAAGAGTTGGTACCACTTGTCGTATAATGACTCAATTGATATGGAGATAGATACGATACGGTAAGTCAGTGCAGAGAATTAAGGTTATGTGAAATATAATATGTCATAAGTAAGAAGTAAATTTATGCCGAGATCATGGCTAGAAGCGGTGACCGAAGACCCCAAATGATTAGACGGATTGGACTGATTTCAGTTGTGGTGGTAATACGGTCAGATTTACAAAGAATACAAAAAAACTATTTGTCGGTTTACGCTATATATATATATATATTTATAAAGTATAAATTAAAGTTTTTAAATACGTACCTACCCACCCCACTTACGTAAGGTGAAGACGTATAACTTTCTACTTTAATCCCACGCAAAAGTGATATTGTATTTCGTTTCTTATGTAGTTAATATATCTGAATGTAATTAAGTCGTTCGATTGGCAATAAGACGCGATTTCGTCTACCAAGTTCTAGACTAGGTAGCTAGCACAGAGATGTTCTTATTTTGATTGAGCACAACGACTGAAAGTTCAACACTAGATATAGGATTGGTACTGTGTTCTAGACGTTTGATATATAATGGCTGGAGAAGTATTTATATCTCAGAATATGTATGATCGCAAGACATTATAGGATGCTCGGAAAGGGAAACAGAAGAACCTCTGATTATTATTAAAAGGTGATACAACATATTATCATACACTCAGTTCATTTCAGCATAGTTGATGCGCGTATGTATTTGGTTTTATTACTTATTTGCCACTAGTTAACTCTTATAATCTAGTTAGAATTTTAATGGTAAATTCGTATTAGGATTGACCAAAATTTTCGCTGAAAGATTATTCGCAGAAGCAATTTTGTTATGAAACTTTTATTTATTTATTTATTATACGAATCGACTTTCATTACTCAAACAGCCTTTGAATTTAAAAAATAATTTCAATTTAGTTTTTGTCAGGAAACATCCATCACGAAGCTTCAATAAAATTAATCCTATAAAATAGGCAGATTGGCACGAAACGGCGCAGTAGAAATGTCAGCGCGGAGTGAATGGACTCAAGTTTTGTTTATTTATTTCTGCATACGTCCGCATGCATGTGCCAACAAAGCAAAAAGATTAGAAGAGGCTCAAAACAATAAAGTCATTAGTTGATGCTATTCCTAGAGAATAATGTAAGTAATAACTTGTTCTAATGTAAGTGATGCTGATCGTTTCTGTCTGATCCTTGATTGGTTTAGAGTGGTATAGATAATATGTGCCTGTAATGTATGAAGTATTGTCTATTTATGAAATATTGTTCTTGCAGCTGCTGCATTTAAAGGTACTCATAAAATAATATGGTGTCCTCGTCGAGCACTGGCAACCTTACTCACCGCAGAAACACAACACTACATCTAAGTAATTTGACATGTTAAAGCTATCATTTTTACAATCGTTTTGTTCTACGGACTACACTGTTGTTCTAGTGGTTGTAAGCCTGACTGCTACGCCGGGTTTCATGGAATCGAATTTTGCATCTGGGTGACAAACATTTATGTGATGAAAAGTCTGGGTGTCAGTGGTTTAAAAAAAAACAGAATATGTCAATTGTCTGATACACATAGTCGTTTGGTACCAAAGTAATCTCGCACAGCGCGGTTCCAAAGGAGTTTCCTCCCGCGCAAAATCTAATCGTCGAATGAACTCCCTACCCGCCGAGATTTTTCCAAAGGAGTACAGCATGAGGTTTTTTAAGAAGGGTGAGAAGAGATTTTTCTCGGGATGACCCTTACCTCGTATGCTTGTTTGCCACCTTAGTGGTTTAAAAAAAGATAGCACTGTGTGTTAATATCCCAATTTACGTCCGCAAACAAATCTACTCTCGAATTTTTGTGGCCGTATTCTAAATTTAAACGACTGTTGATCCGCGAATGTAATGACGTCGGAGAACCATTAACAAGGCATAATAAATGTTATATAACAAAGTTCAATGACGCGACACTAGTCGATCAGTCTCTAAGTGGATTAGAGCTATCGGTGCATCCACGCAGTGCATGTGAGCGTAAAGGTCGCGCAAAAGGAACGCGTCTGTCACTCACCACTCTCTAGTGAGACACAAATAATTCTTAGCATTCAAACACCATAATATTTGCGGTGCTGTAGAAGTACCTACAGTTCCCGGTACTCAAATAGGAAACGTCGTTGTGCACTAAGCCTAACTAGTTGCTCGCGTCGTGTTCTAGCACATAAGTACTACAAATAACATTGTGTTGTACATGCTATCCTACTTCATGGCAAATAAATTATCATTAAAGTATACAGAACTCAAGATTTTTTACAATGTGTCTTGCTACTTTATAATTTTATATTAAATCATAACAATTTATTAATGTCGTTTAATAAACTAAAAATAAAAACATATGAGAATCAAAAACAAGGATAATTGATTATCATTACAAATTAAAAAGTTCTTACCATAGTGGTAATTGAAATTACATTGCAAAGGAACCCACACCACGTAAACAACATAGCTTGAGCCCGATTTTAAAAATTCCGCAAATTCATCGCATTAAAAATATATACATATTCTAACGCAGTTTCTATCGGGGTAAACCTTTAACGTCCCCGAAAGAGACAGGTCATATACCACTAGTTAAAATCACCAGTTCATTCCTTTCGCAGCTTGTCGCATCCGCATACTTACCAATCAGTCTTCATACAAGCCCGCAGGGGCCAAAGGTTCTATTCACCTGGATGTCAAATAATAATTAACGTTAAGTAATGTTATGGCTAGACGGTACACAGGATATATTGTTTAGTTTACTGCATGTGTAGCTTATCGTGACATCGCAGTAGATCTTGGCCTCTATCCAAACACTTTCACTCCAATCAAACCGTTGCATACAACAGTAATACATTCTTTAAAAAATATTTTCAGCTAAAGTCCTTGCAGTTATATATATGTATCACTCATTATTTCCTCGAAATATAAATGTAGAGGGAAATTGCGCGTCAATGTTTACCAATGTAGCTTTATTAGCGACTATATGTTCTCTTAACGCATGGTCACTTTTATAATCCCATAGTAGGAAATCATTAATGCTTGTCAATAAATCAAATAATAGCTTGTTCATCTAAGACCTCGACTTCCCTAAATACCTCCATGTATTGAAATAAAAGCCAATATTATTTGTAGCCAATTAATTACTTATAGCAATAAGAGTTGTCGTTTTCGGGTACAAACTAGGGTAACTACTTATTACAAACGATTTCATTAGGATTTGTGTTTTGCTGTTATTAGTCACGGAAATCTATTCCCTACAACTGAGGATATTTTATGAGATCTAAACAAAATTACAGTGGACGAACTTAATGTTTCATTCAAACTATTATGAACCAACAAAACCAAGGGATACTAATTATGGTTACTAACCGAAAATACAATAACTTCCATGACCTAACTATCCTTCATGGTGCTAGGAGATAATGCAAATTTTAGAGAATAGGGATCTACCTACTCTATCAGCATCGATAGTAATAACCGTAATTTATTACGATGAACTTTAAACCCGCTCATCGTGTTTGGAATAAGCTATTGTTGAACTTCGTAGGTAAAAGTTGAATATTTTTTACCATAGTTAAAACAACATTTAGGTATATATACATATAAAGTAGTTTTAATTATAAAAAAGTCTTGATTAAACTCTATTGGTAGCTTTAATTTTAATGTCTTTTATTATATTCCAATTGTATGTATAGAACATATTATTATGTAAGAAAACACACAGCCTTGCTGAGTTTCCTGTCGTTTGTACTTCTCAGATAAATTATAAATGGTTTTATAAGGCGTAAATGAGAATAACTATTTTCAATTTTAGTATTTCATACGTCCGTACGATGCGGTAACTGGTTACCATCGGGCGAACCGTAACGTTTGTTGTTTACAAAGCTATAATACATATATAAACTATTCTTTAACAGGTAATAGACAACCAAAATGAGATACAATTACGTGAAGGTATTTTAATTGAGTGGCAAATATTTATAGGCGCATATAGAGCTAGGCAACCTCTTAAACGTTTTAAATCTCGTGTTCTCGTGAACAACGAGTGTCACGTCGTTAAGTAAAGAGAGCTTTTGGAATGGCGAGGTACTCCATTACTTACACCCGCATCGTGCTCGATAAAAGTTTAATTAAATATTGTGTGATGAGCACGTTAACTCGTGGCGTGGTGTTTAATTAGAGTCGCTGCTCATATATAATACGCACAAAATTATAACTCACAAAATATTTGTAAATGAAATCATATATATTGGCTGGCCAAGGTCGGGAAATATTGCAAACGTTACCGATTCATAAATAAAATTAGGTACCTATACCCGCCAGCCAGATGTGTCCATCGACAGAAAGCTCCACGTGATATTTAGACGCAGAAATGAAATGTAGCATAGAAGGCAATAATCTTAGCCAAATCCCCTTTATTTTTGGCTTGTTTTACTACACGGTACTCAAAGATGATGAGAATAGAGCTTAATGCTTGAGTATGTTTCGGCGCCAACTCATAATCTAAATATTTGGACAACACAACCAGAGCTACTGAGTTGAATTGTTAATAAAATACCGCTTAGCACACCATATTTCCTGAATATAAACATGTACATCTATCGGTTATTTCCCTTTTATCATGAGGAAAATAAATTCTTCAGTGTCGGGTTAGACAGTAGAGCAGTGCATAAAATATGTGTCGGCAGTAGTTATGTAATGACATAAATCACAAAGTAATAACTTTTCGAAAAAGATAAGACCTACTATGCTACTACTACTAGGTATATCGTGTCTTTACTAGGTTTAGAATGTAAGCAATATCTATATCTATTTAATTATATATTACCCCTCCCACTGCTTCATCACTAAATCTCAGGAACTATTTGCCTTCAAACTTAAAGGTAGGGAGGTGATACAGAACCTGTAGGTTCCCAATGTTTGTTTTATTCAAATTCTAAAAAGGGGCTTTAAAAGAAGGTGGTATGGAAGCCCGCCATTTTTGATGATAGTTTAGTTATAGAGCGTAAAATGCAAATAATAGATTTAGTGAAAGTCAACCCTCACCTGGGTTAAAAGGAGATTTCAGGGTTTAATGGAAATTTTTGAATGTAGTAAGTACTAAGGAACTAATAACAAAATAATAGAAACCAGTATCATTATTGAAATTAAATTCAACAAGTCTATAAATTGAAGATTTCAAACAGCTAGAAAACTATGAATCCATTAATAGCTGGCATTGCTGGCAATTACGTGTTGGAAATTATGTTATTAACTTATCGTTCACGCTATCTTACTAGAAGTACGAACTTTGCCCCAATTCTAGTGATACAGTTATTTTAATAGATCTCACATATCAATCAACCAAGGTTTATGTGCACACGCATCATTGAATAAGTAGGTAGGTACCTATCAAAACACTATTTTAGATATTTGTTAAGATTATACTAGATATTGATCTGGTAATACACCAGCGACTCAATTTAATGACACTATGTTACAATCAATTGTGAGACTGGGGGGAGCAATGTTTTCAAATTTCCTCAGCACTGCGCCCATCATCATAAGGCTTCTTTCATCTATGAAAACATTACGTCACCTCCGCACATGGATAAGAAGGCCGATACGAGATCGACAGACCCGGCTGCAGGTTCCGCACACGTTGTTGGTGCACCCTAAGGCGGAAAGTGGGGGGCTGTAGCCACATGCATGTCTATGCGCGCGTCTTATTGCCGAGGTTCCAGCTAGGCTTCGTAATGCCTTCAATAAACCTTCCCAGACTGACCAATAGAGCACTACGCTATTTTGGTTGTAAATCCGTTCATCCCTATTGTTGCTCACATCTTTCCTACTCTCAAAATGTGGTAAGCAATGTTCAAGTGATACCCCTGGTATTTCCGACATCCATAGGATAGTGACTGCTTACAAGCGGTCAGCAGTCCTGCAGTTTAAAAATCATCATTTTGTACCAGCGGTAAATTTGGTTTAATGTTTGTATGCTGTACTGAACCGATTCTTAATTCACGGATAAGAATAAATTATTGAGGTAAAATGAGATATGATATTAAATACTTAGGTAATAGATTATATTGCTGAATAGCTCAAGTAGATACCAAAGGACCGAGAAAGCCGCGGAATTACCATTTATATATACGCATAGTTAAACTGAAGTCAACCATTTTATTGATAGTAAAATTTGTAGTTAAAATTATATTCATAGCATCGCGTGCACATTATAATTAATAGGTAGTTAATACACTTTGTAACTGCCTTGATTGCAATCTACTACAGGATATATTCGGGAGATTTGCTAAATGCTTACCCATTGACAACGTCTATTATAATTTTAGGGTCGGCCACAGACGAGTAAATCCTCTGGTGGTGCAAGTGACCTGTGAGATTAAGATAGTTTATCTATTTTTTTTATAATTGTGCGTGTTGTTACCCCAACACTTCTACGGAGGTATTTTGGAATATTATATGTAAACTATTTCTTTCCAATGTAATATACATAAAAGTGAGGCCTGTTCCCAGCAGTGGGATGATAATGATGATGAAATCATCTTTGAATTGTGGAAGAAAACAATCGTATTCTCATTTTCCGTTCGCGTCCCAGTCACATCGGATTTACGTAATACCAGCCCTTAGTGAAACGAGTCCTATGCACTATGCAGCAATTCTAGTGATGGGGTCATCAAAAACACTGCTACTGTTATTGACAGGCATAATGTTGAGACTAGCGAGCTCGTCTTTTCTGTTTATATTGGTCTAGTTATTACGTAATTTGTGGTACAAGATAAGTTATTGGCAGGTAACACACACATCGACAAATTTACCACGATAACACAGCATACACCTTGAAAGGATCTTACTATGAGCAAACAACAACCCGCACAATAAAACACAAACTGACGCAATGCGCGTAAGCGTTATCACAACATTCATTATCAAAATCTTTTCGAGCACTTCTTTCATCATCCTCAGACGTCATCCGAAAGGTATGTTAGTAGCATGTTACTTACATCCTGTTAGTAACATAATGGTTATAACTATCTAGACATGATCATCAATGACCCTATGTTGTTGTTGAAACTCCATTTAGGAGACTATTTGTTATTTGTTTGCACTACTTGCGAATTGGTGTCGTATTATTTACCGTAAAAGTTACAAAATATTTATTTCCTAATGTTGACTTAAGGATCTTATCTTTTATAACACCTTTATAAGCACAAATACAAAGACGTTCAATGTAAAAACTGTCCTTCCTATAAATCTATTTTAAATGTAGTTTATAACCACATCGATAACATCAATCAGCAACCCAATTGAATAGTTTCCCGAGTAGAAAACTATCAAAATAAAGTGCTCAACTTTAGTAATGAGACTTATTTTAAGACGCTCAAATTAGCTGTCAACTATCGCTTATCTGTAGGAATCACGAGTAAGAATACATCAGACAATATATTTATAATAATGACCTGATTTTTGGCTGATTTAAATCGGTACCAAATCGACGAGATTATTTTAAACCAATATACTGGCAAACAAGCATACGGCATGGTGGTAAGCGGTTACTGCAGACGTTAACAACACAGGGGTATCATTCGCGCGTTGCCGACCTCTAAATACTCTTAACCTCATAATATAGTCATATTATCCGAGTATCCGAGTATCTAAGATAAGTCTATCTTAGATACTTGGAGAACCATCTTCTCAGGGCTACCTGAGAAGATGCGAGGGCTCAAAGATGGCGCATTTTTATATGCTAATATAAAAATGCGCCATCTTTGAGCCCTCGCTTCACGCCGCCCGTCAAATTAGCATGTCGTTTGAAGGCGCATTACTAGGTCGGGTCACACGATTCATCAAGATCTAACAGACAAATAACAGAAATTCAATTTACGCCATATTGCACGAATTTAAAGTTGCTTATTGCAAGCCGAAGGAAGAAATGTGGCTTTCGTGCTAGTTGACAGCAGGGTGGCATGAAGCCGTGTGCGCGACACATGAGTAATGACAACAACACAGCGGCGTGTATCGTCTCCGAACGGTCCCAGATGTGCGTCTGTCTGTGCAGGCTGCATAAGTTATGCAACGCGTACACAAATATTCCGACTTGTAGTAATTTATAATATTCTCATCAATTTCTGCATATGCTATTGCAAGTACAACGAAAAAAAACATTTATGATAGGTTTTATTTATTAGCCTATGCAGCTGAATACACTTTAGTATTCGTACAATTATTTGCAAAGCTGTTTAGAATGCTTCGTTTTTAATTAATAATGGCTGAAATCACACTAATAATAAAACGTTTACAAATTAAATGAATACTCCATTGAATGATATCTACTGATATATGCTTAAGAGTTTTCGTTTGTACTAATATTTATACAGGTAGGTAGCCATATACTCAATGATTACTGCAGTTTGACATGGAATATCTAGAGTTACTCCCTCTACGAAAATAAACTTTACTTTCGTGACAGGAGATCGTGATTCCATTTCCAAAAAATAGTAATCCACTTGTCACTTGAATACGAATTTTGACGTGGAGACATTGGCAGATAACGAAACATTAAACGAAAATATAACGTGGATTGGACTTCGACTAGAAAATGGATTGGGTGTTTATAGCGATGAAACAAAAAAAATGCTAACAACTCACCTATTACAACTCACATATTAAAAATTGTGTTGAAAAATTAGTTGTTATCATGAATTTAAAACAATTTATGTTTGTTCATTATGCGACAAAGATATATTTATGGACATCATTAAATATGTATAATAAATACATTCTCAAACTTAAAAGCATTACTTGCATAAGAAGAACTAAAACCGTAGTCAGTATAATTTCAGCTCCGGATAATTTCAAATAACGTACAAAACGTGTGAAGATCAAGCTTAAAGGTTAAACGGTGTACAACTAGTGTGGGAACTTCGATGTCTTATCGTCCAATGACACATAGTAAAAAAATATATCGATGGCTTTGACAAGTAACAACCTTGATATATACCGAGCCATGCGCTCGGACAAAAAGCTTTCGTTCATTTTCGATTTTACGTTTTACCACATAAACTCAGAACCTCCGAAAATAAAGTTCATCCCAACCAAGATCTACCCTGTTCGCAGTGTATATGGTCTGTATACCCAGCTAAACCACCCAGTTATATTATTTCTTTTTTATTTATAATATTTTTCTGTCCTGTATGAAGCGAGCCAAATAACACAGTTCAATATCTATTTGTGGCCATGCCGAAATAACTAGCAAAACGAAGCGTGTATCCGGCCCATAGCTGGCTCCCGAAATGATATTTGTCCGACAACTACGGTGCTTTGAGAAGAGATTATACCTACCACGATTTGCGGTAATGTGGTCCACTCTATATTTCTCTCACACGTGCACACGGAACAGTAGCATACGTAGTATATTGTCTACTCTAAGGTAGCATCCACTCTCTGACCACTTACAAAATATTTTCTCTATCTCTCTGCAAATATCCGCGCAAAGATCCAAACATAAATGGGCTTAGCTTAATAAAGTCTTACGCCGCCATAAATACCATTATATTCATAACTAAAGAGACGATAACGCAACAATGCTTCCTGAAATCATTATGTAGCAGAAATGATAACAGGAAACTTTTTCCGGAAATAAACTACGCCTCTTATGAAAAAAAAATACCAAGCTACTTGTTTTTAAAGTCCATATACCTATGTAAATGCAATCGATACGACTAAATGCATTTGACTTCACGTCTGAACTACCTCGAAGTAGCTGCTGTATCCGTCTCTACTAATGTCACATCTGGTAAACAACATGTTATATAGCAGATCATTCAACACTCTTCTTTATTTGGATTATTATAACTTGATACACACCAGGCTACAAATAGTATAACGTTTTCTCGTATTAGTCTATGATATTTTTTATTATTTATTAGCTGTGTCCGGCATGTGTTGCGAGAGGGTTGCAAGCAATGCATCATTTTCTTTATAATTAGGTACAATAAGAATAGTTACTTGCTTAGTTATATTAACTAATGGCTATCACGTCAAATACAAAAAAAGTACCAGAAACGCGGTAAAAATCTCTTTATCGTAATTGGAATTAGATGACATCACGGTTGTATTCTTTTGGGATGACATAGAAGGGAATATACAGACGCGTATTATTTAGTATATAATTTGTTTGATTATAATAAATTAAAAAAAAGGAAAATAGTGATATTATATGCCTTTTTACACATACCTATAATATTTTGCGAGGTGTAGGTTTTCTAAACATCTTTAAATTCACTTGTTCTTTTCAATATTTATAGGGCCGACAATGTTGTTTTTCTTTTTTTACCTTTTTATTACCCGTGTGAATGTTAGCCAAGAACACTTTATACTATGCATTTTGAATAATATTCATTGATGTTACTTATAACATCTCATCTGAAATCATTAGAATACCAATCCAACCAGACGTAAATATAATAAACAGTATACCTACCTATCTGACCTGCTGGCTTCTCATAAACTCACATAACTGTCAATAAATATCGAGACAGACGTAGTACAATTTGCAAACCACTAAATCTTGCTTTAATGAGAAGATCTCGCGACAGCAGCTCGATATAAAGACGTAAAGTGAAATAACAAAGCACTCCAGACACTACACTTTCCACCTGATTGGAACAAGTTGAACAAGTCCTCGGCTCCAGCACGTCATTGCGCGTACCTCACTCAAAGTGGAAATTAAATAAAGACAATCCGTCCATTCAGCACCAGAGACGCGGCTGCTGCATTATTCAGCGTATGCAAAATCTTAAGTTTAATAATAGATGAAGACGAAGGTGAATTCCTTGCCATCGACGAAGGAATTGAGTTGTGACCCTTTCAGAGTTTGAATGGTGGGAGAGAGCATTAACTATAAGGAATTTCACGATAACTTTGAGCATGTGAATGCAGTCTTTCAATTCCTTTCTCAATCTAACCTGTGTGTATGGCCACATGAACTCAATATTTCAGTTCACCAATACAAATAGTTAGTTAAATTAGTCAAATTACTCAGTGGAATCTAAAAAAAGAGGCACTAACACTTGTACATAATTATAATGTTTTGAACGGAACTAGCGTCTACAAAGTAGCCATTTTAAATAACTACTAAATAACGGAAAGGCAGTTTACCTCAGCAATAATTGAGACCTATTCCAAGAAACATATAAAACGCTTCGTGGAAAGCAGTTCGGGACTAAAATTTTCAAAAGACAATTGAATCTGGCAGGTTAGTTTGTGACGCGCGAGGAAATTGTGTGACCGCGGAATGAGAAGTGGTCTTGCGCATCACGTCTTGCGCATGATTCAACTGGGCAAAACAATCGCGTTGGTAACAACAATGATGAGTCCGCCGACGTTCCCATTCGCTTCTGCACAATGCAGAGGGCAACGAGCACGCAACGACTCCGGTCAACCGATAAAAACCACGTTTGTTAATTTTGTCAATATTTCGTCACGGAACCCACTTTAGGTATTTCGGGAAACTAGCTGTTATTTGCCTAGATTGTATAGTTTCAAAACTAGTTTGAACTACATCGTTCGCAGAATCAAAAGGCTTTCACCCACCATATCTTCATCTTTTGTACAGAATACCTTGTATGTTGAACTAAGTAGACTCTTCATTGCAGTTAGATTTCGCATAAAATCTATGGAGCACTAAAAAATATTTCATTACATACCTACGTACCGTACATGTCATGTTCTTAGGAAATTTCTAATTCAATTTTGTAACTGATTTCCCAATAGTGTACACAAATACGGAGAGCATTGTGAGTGAGGGCAAGTGACGAACAAACCTTATCTGTAAATTATTCAGTGGTGTAAATTTTGTGGCAGCGTGTCAATGATATGGCAGGCGCACTTAGTGAGCCAGATAATAGAGCAACCTTTTGTCTCGAAACTAGGTTCTTGCTCTTAAATGACTTCGCTCGCAGCGTTGAAATAATGAGCTAGGTACCAGAGTAATATATAAAGTAGAATAGTCTTGTTGCATTTACTTGTGTATGACAGTTCCAGTAGTACGTTATCTTAACAAAAAGTAGATAATAGTTGTTGCAACTTTAACTGATGTTAAGCGCAGATATCTCCCAGTCAGCAAGCGTCACAAAAAGTGAAATAAAAATATTCACATTTGACTAACTTTACCAGAATGTGAGAATGATACTTATATTATTTTATTGTCTACCCTACTAGGTCATGACCTAATTTTATGCTCTCTGTGCCATATAGGTATCTACTTTCTACCGCTTGTGTATCATAATAATAAACAAAATATTAATTTGCTACATAAATTGCATTTGCGAGTCACTTGATCATTAGAGATTACGATAAAAGTTATTTACGAGACCGGAAACTTAGATGCGAATAATCTCTTGTAAAACTTAGTTAAATACAGCATTATAATCCAAAGAATCATTTCCTACAGTTCTATTAAAGAGTATACGACAATTCGTACCGTGTGATATTTTTTCCATATTATCTCTGTGAAATTTAATTCCTAAAAAAACTATTAAATTCGCGGAAAGAATTTATTAACGAGATAACGCACTTCACGAAGCTATTTTTCAAAGGTACCTGTCTCATGCATGTCAATCTTATCATGAGTTGTGATTGATTTCTATACGTACCTACCTAAAAATTTGGACAGCTGGATAATTGACGACTTAGATATTTGAAATTCAGAGATTATAAACTCTTGAGACTCGGTCACTATCAAAATAAATATATGATAACAGTTGGTGCGTCGTGATACAAATTTCAAAAATTATCTTATCGCCCTAGCTCCGGTAAGGTGCAAACATGTTAAGCAAACTTGTTGCTTCAGTACCGTTTATTTGAATTAATACCTCGGCAGTGCCATCGGCCGCATATTTTTGACTAATACAATAAAAATGGCTTCGAGTTAAATAACAAAAAACATAAATATCTGTAAATGGAAATTGTCAGAATCACGTGAACCCAAGTTACTAAAATATATATTATGCTATTTTTTCCTACTAACTACCAACGTTTTAGGATACAGTAATATCTGAAGGATGGATAATTGCAGCATTCGAATAAGGATAATCGAATGGAAGAGGTCATATATCGAGATGGGATAGTATCCCGTATTATACTATCTACCGATGCAGCGGCCTAGATATCCCCCGAGAAGAACAAAGTTGGCATAGATATAGAGGATCAAAGTGCGGCGTGGGCGCACGACCCAATACCACTGGCGGCACATCACTCGCGCGCGCACACGCAACGGACCTTTTGTATTGCACTCGCGCATTTCATTTATACTCATTAAACAATTTACTTAGTTACGCGCTGCGTAGAGCCTACGTAAGATCCTACTTAAACACATGATGCCATCCTCTCAAATGTTTTTGAACGTAGGTCAATTACCTAGTTTTTATTTTTTCAGGAATATTATTCTCATCAAGGATTTTTGCAGTAAATGTCAAATTACTAATTCTATTTCTGTATACATTTGTTTCTTCTCGGATTACAGGTTTGGAATAAAACAATACTTATAACGAATTTGGTTTGTATTTAAAATATTTCACAAGGGTATCAAAATACAAAATGTTACTTAACCGCCAATTGAATTGTGCATTGTCTACAGAAAGCGCGAAGACTAAGATTAACTAAACGGAAACGCACCGGTACCTTGTCAACGTACCTAACATTGAGGTTATGTTGTGATGACTGTTTGTGACAGAAGCCGGCACAGAAGCCTGAACTGAATACGCTACTAAATGGTAGCAGCAATAAGGGCTAAAATGGATCGTAAGCTTTGGGGGCGCAATGGTTCGGGCGGCGGTGGATGGTGCGCGCGCACCCAGAATGGCCGCCGTCGCACACCTGACTGCCAATACATCGCGATAATATTACTGAATAACGGCATATTTCACACGTTTACGACATCTTAAAAGATCCCGACACGCATCTCACACCTACACCATCGCATACACTAATGCTCCCCTCGGAAAACGATAAAATCCAAACACGTTAAGTAATCAGCTGATTACCAAACTTTTGCCGGTGTTTATGTACCGAACTCAATAGTTCACACAGGAAACGAGCGGCGTTTCTCATTTAACGGTTAGTGCAGGACGTCTTCCGCGAGCTAATTGTGAGGGCGACCGTCGTCGGCGGGTGCATCGAATGCACATCCGTCGGCGGCGCAGCCGGTGTGCCCGGCGAACAGCGAGCGTACCTGGACTAGTCTGCCAGCTGAGGCCTCCGACGAACATCTTCCTGCAAGATAAACATTACAATCAGACCTTGGCGATGAGTGCGCTGGACAGCTCTTAAGGGTTGGCAACGTACCCCGGGTCGTTGGGCACCTCTGCAGGGCTTCTAGCCGCTTCTTGACTTTGGGTTTCCATGAGCTCGGGCGCCGGCGGCGCGGGGAAGGCCGAGCGGCGGACGCACTACGACTACGAGCGAGCGACGGCGCGGCGGGGACGGCTCCCGGAGTCGCTCGGTTACACTACCGACTACCGGCACGAGACTGGCGCGCCGCGGCGCACCCCTCCACGCAGCGGCCGCCCGCCGCCCGCCGCCCGCGGCCCGCGCCACCGCCGCATCGATTCATTCACTCCGTACACAATTATTCATACGGCCGGCACGACGGGCACGGAGGAGCAGCGCGCGGCTCCTCCACGTGAGCGCGCACCACGTGCTCGCGCCCGCAAGCCCCGCGCGCCCCTCCCCCGCCGCCGCACGCCTACCGCGCGCCCACACAATGCTACCCACCCCCCACTAACAACACGACACGGCTACTACCGTGTCGTGTTGTTAGTGGGGGGTGTATATTTCAAAACTTTACCAAATTTTCCTCTCCGTCATCTAAAACTTTTATACATATTACAATAATTAACTGATTTCACATAACAGATCGAACTTGAGTGAATATCGCTTCCCACTAAGCATCACAATATAACAAATTTATATTTACTTGTTTACACACTATGTAATTGTAACGAGAAGTAGGAACCGAAAGAGTTCAGTATGTAGAAATAAAGATATTATTAATTAATGAAAAAGTACTCATGACGCAATCCCTTCACAACACCTCAAGAGTAGATAATTATACGTAATGCAATTAAACAGACCCGACAAAACCGCAAGATGTGACGTCACTAGCTACGCGAGATCGCGGTGGTCGTAGCAGCCTGCTATGAATCAGCTACGCAATCATGCGCTCGCTACGATCGCATAATAATATTGTGTTACTTGATTACAAGGACAACGTGGATGTCACCTTTCTCTGCCATATTTCATAAATACATTAATAAGTAAATATGAAATTGAGACCGTTCTTTTTCTTATTCGTAGAGTTCTTTTTTATGACGAACTATTAATAATATACATAGTTAACATAATAATAAACTCATTTGCACGGTTAAACATCACTTTATTACATTACACAAGCACGCCATAAGAACTGGTAATCTTTACAACCATTAGATTCATTTTACAGCAATAATATTTATAACATGAATAATTTATTAATGAAAGATTGTCGCACTCAACAAAAGTATGTAGAACGTACAACCGGCTGTTACAAAACTAAAGATGTTTTTATACTTAAGTTTAAAAAACGGTGTCACAAATGATCATAATGGCTATTCAAAACATTACTGTATTGGTCTCTGTAAAGTCTAAGGAAAGGGATGATTCCAGAACGATTGTTATGGTATAGCTAATAATAATTGAGAGCTCTAACGCTGACGAATCCAATTTCGAATTTATTTATTTTTATCAGACCAAGCCCTTCTGTTATTTGATTATTTGTCCAATCATTCGTTGGTTTACACATAAAATCATTCAATAACATTGGTCAAATCAAATCAAATCATAGCTATCTTTGTTACGTGAATTTAATAAACAAAACCAGAGTTTGACGCAATACGATTTGATTGGATATTATTGCTTTACTCTCCTGACAAGAATATGTCTTCGAACATAGTAAAAATGTATAAGAATTTTATAATTTTATTATATTTCGCCTAATCTCCTCATTAGATTATTAGGACGACGCGAAATGTTAAAAAAGTAATTTACGGTACAAAATAAAAAATGTAGAATATTGTAATCGAACAACTTATGAGGACAAGCACAGAGAAGTGCTTACCTTAGCTTTGGGTTGGTGTGACACTTACCATCGCGGTAACGAATTCCGTCTTCTTATGGTTTCATCACTACACAGTATAAAACAAAGTCTCTTCCCGCTGTCTGTCCCTATGTATGCTTAGATCTCTAAAACTACGCAACGGATTTGATGCATTTCTTTAATAGATAGAGTGATTCAAGACGAAGGCTTTGTGTTTTTGTATGTAATTCAATTAGATTCTATGTAACCGTTGCGGGCGCGGGTCGCTAGTCAGTACTATATTAAAATACTTTATGCCTTAATTCAGCATATTCACGCTTTCGAAGGAACATTTTATAGAACTTTATAGTCTACATTTAGAAACAGATCACAACGATATATTGTTGTAGAATAAGTACTTGTAATGGAATAGGTATTTTACATTATCAACAATAACTTTAAAAAGTCCACTTCTCACACAGCCATACAAACAACTAAGTATAATAACGGCATAAGACCATCTAAAATATATATACTGATATCACGCGTAGATAGCCAGATATGGGTGCGACACACAATAATTACTATTATTTTTAATATTTCATAGTTAATCACGCATTTATAATTTCAACAATACAATTTTATTAAGTACTACAAACTATTGAAAGTTAGAACAGTTGGCCTAAAAACAGAGTGCTACTTAAACAGAATACTGTTCCCAGGGGATTAAAAAGCGTATGTGGGTCATAATTGACTTAGCAACAACTCTCAAACAAAACGTGCCACGCTTATAAAAAGCAACAATAGAAATAATAACAAACGACGCATAAAAGCTAAACAAATAAATGAACATAAAGGCTCAGTCGCATAATTTCGTTTTATATATATATTGCAAAAAAAAACTTAAACAAGCAACTCGTTTAAACAATAACTAAAAACTACAATTGCACACAAAAGCTAGCGAAACAATATCAACGTAAAGTTATTGCATACTCAAACGTTAATTAACGAATAAATTGGTGTTAATTGGTCCAGCGAGCTAGCGCAGTAGCCAAACAAAAATAATT